>CM076944.1:28151666-29515833 GCA_039566865.1 Aurelia coerulea
TCTGCCGCGTTTAGTTAATCAATTCTAGGCCATGGTCACCGGTTTCTATATGTGATCAGCCATTGCGCTTGCGCATTTGGAAAAACAGTTATTCCAACCATTTTATTTTCAAATCTGACACGGCAAAAAGACTAGGCCTAACTCAAATAAACGGTATGTTCTGTGGCTGGAGTTGATACTAGCGGATGAGTGAAAACAGTCAAATGTTAGCAAGCCTGTAGTTTGCTAGCTACAGATCAGATTCCTTGAAACTAATTATCATTTTGTGGCAAACACACAGGGACCCCAGAAAAATGTATGAAGCTCTTTTTTATTGGGCGGGGGCGGTGATACATTTTCCTGGGGTGCCTGTTGTGGTAAAAAATGTCAACTTATATAATAATATTTAGTTGATTAAAGTCGGTCTTGACTTATTTTTAAATGTTTTGGATTGTGGTGAGGCACTTAGTTAACTGCATTAAACAAGGGAATCATTCGGACTGCCTATCGACTCTTCAGTCTGCAAATATGAATCTTTCAACCAATTTCCAAAATGTGCTGTGGAGGATGGACAATAGTTCATATTTTGCTGAGGTAGATTTTTGGATAGAAATGAGAATATTTACATGATACATGATGACTATTAGGCTTCATCAAAAGTAAAATGAGTATGATTTCTAGTCAAAAAATCGTTTGCGATAGAGATAACACATCAAGAATTAAGAATAAAAATTAGAGAATTAAGTCAGGCAGTATGTGAGACAAAAGCTCCAAAACTATGCGGATTCGTCGAAAAAGGCTCTCGCAGTCTTATCTTATCTTTCAAGCAACAGGAAACACAGTGTTCAAATCTTTAAATGCAATGACCTTCTACCGGGTGTCCCAAAAAAAGTATAAAGATTTGGTTGACTCCCAGGGGAGTGAATTTAGCTTTAATCAATGGCTAATC
Source organism: Aurelia coerulea (assembly GCA_039566865.1). Lineage (NCBI taxonomy): Eukaryota > Metazoa > Cnidaria > Scyphozoa > Semaeostomeae > Ulmaridae > Aurelia > Aurelia coerulea. The sequence goes on from CM076944.1 coordinate 28,152,595, forward strand.
ACTCTCAAAATGTTTCTCGATAGTTAACTTGAACAAAGATACCTCGTTTTATTGTATTGGTGCTTTGAGAGCAGAAATATCAATCTTGAAAGCTAAAATTTGCGTCAACCAGCAAACAAGAGCTTTGGCCTTTTGGCCTGAGCAAGTCCCTGAAGCACATCGAAATTAGGAACTGAAATTAATGAAAAATTAAGAAACTGCCCAATGGGCAACTGGGGGTGACTTCTGGAAAACAGAATAACACAAGATCTAATATTGTGCAAATTTTATCAAGACTATCATTGATTTATACACCACTATGCCTTATGAATTGCTTAGGCCAAAAGGCTATAAAGCTCTGGTTTGCAGAGAGACAAATTTGAGCTTTCAAGATTTATATTTCTGCTCTCAAAGCACCAATACCAACAAACGAGGTACCTATATTTAAGTTATCTATCGAGGAACATATTTAGAGTGATTAGACATTAATTGAAGCTAAATTCATTCCCCTGGAGTCAACCAAATCTGTATACTTTATTTTAGGAAACACAGTATTTCAATTAAATGTCTTGAAAGGAACTTCAGGTACTTTGCTGTCATTCTGCCGTGGAAAGTTGTTTCCATCTTGACTATTCTCAAAATGGTGGCGTTTCATTTTCATTGAAAAACTTCACGGAAAGCTTAAAAAAAATCAATAGGGAAAAACGGTGGAGAAACAAAATCAATAAGTTTATGAAGGTCTACAATCTGGTTGCAAGCAGAAATCTGTCGCTCTTTCGGCTTACGACTTAGATATTTGATAACTTCACAGCCTCAAATGTTACAAATGCCGCCATTTTGAGATTAATTTCCACGGCAGATTTACAGCAAAGTACCCAAATTCCTCTCAAGCTATTCAATTCAAAGAAAAATGTAACGAAGTAGAAGTTTACACCACCTCTATGCCGTGAAAACATGGTATCTAGATTGTGATCAGATTTAATACAAGGAGTCCCAAAAAATCGCGTCTCACTTATGGTCGCTGCGGAGGATCTGTACGTTCTGTAGTCTTGTTCTTGAAGAAAGTCGAAAAAGCGATTTGTTTCAAATACAGCACTTTCTTTGTTCTCAAAAAATGTCCAAATCACGTAAATCTTGATAGAAAGGGTTCTTGTGTTGTATTTACATTTCTCGTACATTTTAAAATGGCTCAATACTATCGTGTTATCAATGAACAACATAACGAACCCTTCTTAAACTGTAGAAAAAATTGTTGCAGAGTAACAGAACCCTTCTTGCAGTATTTACTTGATTTTGGCATTTTTGGAGAACAAAGAAAGTGCTGTTTTTTATTAGCAATCCCTGTTTTTACTTTCGTGTGCCACAAATCAGCAACCACATGTCATATTTACTAAAACGAGGCCTCAAATTCTAAACAGGCGTGCATAAACATGGGAACGTAGAAACAAAGTTCCCAGGCAGCTTTTTCCAAAGCAACATTTTGCAGGTAGCTTTTCTAAAATAGTTTTTGATGAAATTTAATTATAATTAGTTTCCAAACCAATATTTTGTAGGCAGTTTATTTCAATAGTTCTTTGTGAAATGTAATTGAAGTAAGATGATGAATAATAGCAAACAAATGGTACACATTGCTCATGTTCTGCTGTTGAATATATGATTAATCGTTTCGTTGCTCCATGTGTAAAAACTTACTGTTTGATACCTGCATTATTACTGGTTCTGGTAATATGCTTTTCTACTCTAGCTGTACAAAATTGATATGCAGGCAGGTTTTCAGAGAATTTCTCCCGCTCCCAGGCAGGTTTGAACATTATGCACGCCTGATTCTAAGCTAAAGAATATACTATGGAACCGTATCAAGAATGAGACAATAGAACGTGCAGCTCCTTCACAGCAGCCACACAAATGGGGCACAATTTTTTGGGACACTGTGTACATAACGGAAAGCATTGTAACTTACTCTTTGAAACCAGCATCACTTTCAAAACCTTTGATTAACTCCTTGTAAATGAAATAATCCGTTGTGTTTATAAGGGCCTGAGGATGAGAAAGAAGAACGTAGAGTGATGCCCCAAAATTGGCAACGCAAAAATAACATGACATGACATATTAGAAAGTGACACAAGAGAAAGAACGTAAAATAGATTGACAAACGTAATATAATATAATACAATATAATATAATATAACATAATATAATACAAGATTAGACTTATGATATTTCGTCCTTGTTTTCGCTCCATTACCCCCTCCCCCCACACTACCCATTCCGCTTCAACGAAGGACTCATAATCAAACATACATTATTTTGAGACTAATTCCTGCAAGCCAGCTGCTCCACGCGAAAAGGTGGAACATAACAGTTTCAAAACGAACCTCCGACAGCAAAGCAAAGCACAACATGGTTTGCCAGAGAGCAAGTCCATCCTAAAGCCTTCGTTTTGCATCAATTTCAGCTACAGCATGCCGTGCTTCGACGAAATCCTGCCTCCGCAGCTTCGGCGACTTGGTCGGCCATTTTCAAATCTTCGCGCGAAGCCTTGGAGACTCCGGACCACAACAAATTTGATGGTCAATTTTTTGCGATCATAACGTAAAAATGTCGTTACAACAATTTTTAACCAATCATGTCGCGCAAATCCGCGAAAAACCGAAAAGACGCAATTTGATTGGCGGCTCAAAAAGTTGAGCAGAATTCAAAAATTAGTCTCAAAACAATGTATGGATGATTATGAGTCTAAGTTTTAGCGGAATGACTATAACAGTAAAAAATAATTCAATTCAATGGAGCAAAACTTAGACGAATATCATCAGTCTAATACAAGATAATGTAATGTAATAAAATATAATATAATAGAATATACCAAGCACAACGTAGCATAATGTAAATGCATTCGTAGCATAATGTATTCATGCAGATGGTATGACGTCACATCAACGTTAAAAACACAACGCCATTTTGTTTTGGCATACATCTTTAGAAGATCTCTATGTTCACATCAGAAATTTGCAAAAGTTTGAATGACATTGCTCATGGCGATAATTCTGCAAACAACGCCACAAACTCCATCAGTTGTAATTTGCTCGTCGCTTCTTTGAAGTCAACCTTTCTTTATGACGTTCGTCTATCTATCCGCTAAAGTTCTGGAATGATTTGAGCAGCTTTACTTCCAAGCTTTTAGACTTGATTTATTTCGATAAATAAACGAACTAGTCTCAAAATCCCAATGAGATGCTACGTTTTGTGATGGTTTCAGATATATCAAGTCATCAAGTCTGATTTTCGAACGCAAATTGATAAAGACGCGTGACATGTCGTCTGTAGGAAAAAGGAGGACAACATTTGAAATTAGTCATCGCAACGTTCAATTCATACATGTTTTAGAAACCAATGTACAGCCGTTCTTGTGGCTGCTGTGGAGGAGCTGTAGCTTTGCATAGTAATCTATACTTCTAAATTTGACTGAATATGCCCCGAGCGGAAATTTTCAGTAATCTCAACACGGACTGAGTTGCCAAGTTCAGTCCAGCCAGTGTTGAGTTTCAACTCGGAATTATTCGTGTTTTGCGTACTTATCTCTGCATGGTTCATACAATGGCCATCCAAGCCATAGCTCTGCATGGTCCATGCATAACTGGGTATTCGATAAATTCCCGAACAGTTTCACCTGAAATCTATTTTGAGACTGACGTCAAGTTAATTTTTAAATGCCACAGGGTTGTTATGTAATTCTATGCTCCCTGTGGTATCTTTGTGTAGTATTTTTGTAATTGTAATTACTTTATGAGCATATAAAAAAAGCTGTAGGTAGCTTTAATTGTTTCGATGTTTACACAGTTGCAAGGGTCCGGCTTCAACATTGAGTTTGAGACTTCGTTGAGTCAATCTGACAAAGGGTTGCTGATTTATGGGAAAGGAAAAGCAAAATATGTGGTTGCTTCAAAAACAGCACTTCTTTTGTTCTCCAGCAATGCAAAAGTCTAGTGATGTTTGAAAGAAAGGATTCTGACGTCATATTGAAATTTTCTCTACATTTGAAAAAGGATCGACAGCGTCGTCTATAGACAAAAACATCATTAACCCTTTAAAAGATGCAGGAAATATTTAAATGCAACGCTAGATCCCTTCCTTTGAAAATTGACTTACTGTTTTTACATTGCTGGAGAAGAATAGAAATGCTGTGTTTGAGCTATGGTTTTGAGGCAACCATTTATCGCCAGTTTCAGATTGACTCAACAAAGGTCTCAAATTCTAACTTGAAGCCTGACCAATGCAAATAAATAAAAACCGAGAAAATAGAAGCTACAGCTCCTCCACAGCAGCCACAAAAACAAGGCACAATTTTTTTGGGACATCCTGTATCTGTATATGACATCCAAAGAGTCTACAGTACTTACTTTCAGAATAAACACCAACGGTACAAAGAACTGTTGCTTCTTGTAAATGAAAGACAAGGTGCATGATTGGTCAGTTAAGTAGTGAAGGACGTTGGTCTGCAAATAAACATAATATCTTCTTCAAAAAAAAGCATCACGTTCTTACCGTAAAAGCTCTATTAAGCCCCTAGGGGGTTTATTCAATTTCAAATACTCTAAAAAGGGGGGCTTAAAAGAGAGGGGGCTTGTCAGAAAGGAGGGCTTATTAATGAAAATAAAATGACAAGGATAAAAATGAAAGCTTTTTAGTTCTTTTACCTCATATTTTGGGGATTCAATATACAACTTCACGAGACCAATAAACAAATTCGATACAGTTTTATCCCAAACCACATCGACATTAACATGCGAAAATCTTTGGTAACCTAAGGAATTTGATATAAGTGGAGGGCTTAGTAGAGAGGGGAGCTTTCCTAAAATATTGGCTTAGAAGGGAAGGGGTTATCAGAGAGGGAGGCTTGATAGAGAGGGGGCTAAATAGAGCTTTTACGGTGATTTATTTCACTGAAAAAGCAACGTGCAGTCATAAAAAGCAAATTGCAGGTCATAAAGAGCAAATTACAGGCAGATCCTATTTCAATGTAAGATAGGCTTTCACTTACAGTAGAGAAAAAAGGAATGAAATTGTTTTGAAGATGTATAATTTAGAGATGATGCTAGACTCATTGCATGAGTCTCAGTTTTCCGTATTGACTCAAATGATGGTCATGGTTGAGCTCAATGACAACACAGCTTCAAAATACAGAATAATTAGGCTACATTCTAAGCGAAGTAACGTTCCAAGTGAGGCTCCATTCTTCGTTCGACGTTCGAAGGATAGAAGACGTTCGATTTTTCTTCATATATTTCTTCAGATATTTAGTCTATGATTATAATCTGTTTGGTTGTGAGTCTTTGTATCAGTGAAAATAAAAAAAATCAGATTACAAATATTGAACGAATACACGGAATTACGTCGTCATTCTAAGAGGATGCCACGTTGAATTCAGACCACGTTTGCGCTGTACTGGTACAGTTTTGATCCGGTACAAAGTTGTTAGGGTTCAAGAGCGGTTACATTGCTCCCGAGCAACGTTTTTCAATGGATAGAAGGAACAAAAGCTAAGCGAGAGGCTGATCCGGTATACTGTTGTTGCGGATCCAAAGGTGTACCGGTACAGTGTAAACGGGGTGTCAATGCGACTTACCGTGCCAGATTGGTCTTCTTTAACGGTACGCACGGAAACGCCAAATTCAGTGAACAAAGGACCTCTTCCTTTCCATGTGTTACGCACCATCGCTAACGGCTAAGTATTGAAAACAACTCAATAAATGCTTTGATAACAAAATTTAGGTAACAGGATATATACAGCAGGACAGGACCAAGCTTCTAGAGAACAAAATTTCTTAATTTAAAAAAAAATGTAGATATATGTTAGAAATGAACGAGAAATGATACTACCGGGTGTCCCAAAAAAAGTACTCCCATTTGAAAATTCACCAAAATTTGATTACATGGCCGATCTTCAATTTTCCTTTTTTATCAAGTAGATCAAGGACGAAATTATTTTCCAAGACATAGCTGATCTTGTAATTAGTTTAAAAATTAGCAAATTTAGCTCTTTTTAGGGCTACCTGGTTTTGAATCATACTGCAAAAGGAGACTTCAATGATGATAAAAAATTTGAAAAATTTGACTCTTAGGCAAGATTGAGTATTTTGCTTGAAAACTATAGCTCAAAACTAAGGTTTTTAACGTGTAATTTTTCTACCTTTTTGTATCAAAAGCAAACATTTTGTCATCTGCAAATACTTTTGGGCCTTTGACAAAGCAATTGCAAAAAAATTTATGAAAGGTTTTATGATCAATTTTTGGTGACTTTTTAAAGAGGAGTACTTTCTTTGGGACAACCGGTATTATTATCATTATCATTATTATTACAAATTTTTCCTTCAAGACATCAGAAACACAACAACAGTTAACGATGGAGAGGATGATTCAGCTAATTACTACTGAAGCCTTGGTCAAACGCATCCAACATTTCATCCAACATTTCCACCCAAAAAAATTTAAAGTTTGCAGATGTTTATGAGAGGGTGGTCAAACGCATCCAACATTTCATCCAACATTTCATCCAACGTTTCCTTGATCGTACATCACCTGCGCAGCAACGTGTTTACATCATTAAAAAAAGGCACGAAAAACAAAACGAAACGTCCTGCGCATACCCAAACATGAAATGTTGGACGAAATGTTGGATGAGGCGGTCAAACGCATCCAACTTTGCATCCAACATTTAAAAAAAATTGTTTTTGATCTCGATCAAACTTCATCCAACATCAGTTTGCAAATGTTGGATGATCCAACATGGGTGGTCAAACGCATCCAACATTTCATCCAACATTGGTTCTCAGCATGTTGGATGAAATGTTGGATGCGTTTGACCGGGGCTTTATACTTACGTAATTTCTCCTTTGCAAGATTAGCATCCGCAAAATCTTCTCAAGTCCATTAACAATAAAATAGCCTCCAAATTCCTATCAAAAAAGTAGATTAAATACAGCGCAAAAAAGGAAACAAAAATATGATGCACAGTAGCATAGGAACTATTTTCAAAGAAGCAAGTTGTCAAAGAAGATAAACATTTGTGGCTCTCTTTTATGTGAGAACTTTGTCTACACCGCCGGATGAAATGAGAAAAAACGCACGCTACCGTTTGAAAGGCTAGTATTATCTATATATCGATAGTAGATATGTAATTTAATATCTTGTTGAATTGCAAACATATTTAACTAATTCTAAATTGTTCCTGGCTGTAATCGGTCACCCCGTTCAAGTGTTACGAGGGAATCACTCAAAAAGGTTCGAAAAATCTAGGACAAAGGCAGAAAATCACGCTCCCTGACACTTCTGCTTTACACACAGCTATGAATTGACAATGCATTGCCACATTTGTCTTCTTGGGAGAACGAAAGAGTTATTCCTACAAGTGTAACAAAATTGTTGAAGGGGATTCCATCCTCTCAAGACCTTCGTACCGTGTACGCGTTAACACAGGAAATTATTATTGTTGCGAGGAAGGAACACAGATGAAATTTGATCCTCATTGTTGGCCAATTTTTTACAAATTGTGAAAAAGCATTCTGAAGAAAATCTCCCATAACTTTGGAAAAGAGAGGTCAGTTTGGACCAGGTAGATTTTCGAATCAAATTGAGCATGTCGGTTTTAATGAGACTTTTACCAATATTGACGATTGCTTTGATATTCAGGCAATATTTACTATTACAAAACGATTTCATATGGGGGTAACATGCTAAAAATTGGTAAATACCGGGCGAGCCAGAAAAAAGGTCCCACATTCGAATATTCATTGCACCATTGCACCATGAGTACTTGATAAATTGGAACGATTCTGCTTGAGAGCCGAGAGATTGAAGTAATTCATATTTGTAATTTTTCACGCGTTTTTACAGCCTGCATATAACCTGCATATAAGAACCACCCACTTATAAGAACCTAAGGCCTAAAATGTTCTAATTTAACCCCATTATAGAAAAACCTATTCATCCTGAAATTCAAGGAAGGTTCTTATCTTAAAAAAAGTTCAATGTGAACTACTGGTTGGTAATATGTGATTAAATGTTTCAAGAAATTTAGCCAAATACTTAAGTAGATACAAAGCATATATAAAAAATTCCTTGAATGAATGGATTTGATACAGATAAGGCTAGGTAGATAAGGTTGTTCTTTATAAAATTGTGTCATGATAGTGAGTACGTGAAAACCTTGTTTTCTTATATTTGGCCTAAATTCCGGAAGATCTATAATTAATACTTTTCATAAGAACCTATTTAAGAACCTTGCATCCTGTTTTCAAGAATAGTATCATATGCATAAGAACCTAAACAGGGTGATTTCAAACTGTAAGGTTCTTATATGCGGGTTTTTACGGCATGAGCACTGGAAATATAGGTGAATTTCACTTTACCAAAATTTCATGGTTGCAAGATGCCTGAAAAAGGGCCTAAAATACTTGATCAGATCGTAAAGAAACTCGCACCGAACAGTAAAGAGTGCAATTGTTCACGGATGAGATAGATTATTTTAATAGGAATTAAAATCTTCAGTATTTGTTTGAAAACCTATTCTTTGTAGCTCCGGCAAGAATTGAAATGCCCTTGCATATTGTTTTGTATGAGAATATTTATTATGATTTGATCACGTGTTTTAGGCCCATTTTCAGGCAACTATGAAAATTTTTCAGCAACTATGAAATTGTTGTTAAGTCGAATTTACGGATACTCTTAGTGCTTATAAAGTTTCAAGAAAAATCTCTTAAATAATTTGGTCTTTCGGCTTTCAGCTAGAATTTGAATGATTCAAATCTGTTACATACTCTTGATGCTATGAATTTTCGAAAGCAGGACCTTTTTTCTGTCTTACGTTAGGTTTAGATACTACCGACAGCAGACAACTGTTGGAGGGAAGAAGCAAAAATAACTTACCTCTGCTTCTTCATGTCGTCTGACCAATTCTTTAGGCGACAATTTTGCTAAGGAGCAATTCTTTGACTGAATGAAGAAACCAATACAATTTAAAAAAATAAAGAAAATTCGACAAAACACAAAATATCGGTAACGTCCACTTTGAAGAATAACAATCTTCGTATGTCAATATTCAGCGCCAATAGCCTTCCGACGGGCGTGGATGAGCTTGAGACATCGAGATCCGTAAATCCAAAAACAGGTTTTTGTTGAGTTCAAAAATCCGTAAAAATTGGTATCAGTATAGATTAATTCGAATTATACTGAATCCGAAATCAACCTCCCAGTGGTCTGCTAATCCATTCTGATCTCCAAAAACCAGATGCTCTTTTACACAAAATCTGTGGACCTAGCTACCGTTGCAACACGCCCTCTCCCCACCACCAGCAATGACGACCAATTTAAACTTTGAGAGCAACTTTGAAGGTGTTGTGGCGCAGTGGTGTAATCCTCTGACTTTGCAACGAGAACAGTCAGTTCGATACCCGGTAGGACCCCACCACTTGAGCGTCATGACAAAGGGTCGCGGACTCGATTAGGTCTGCTCTATTTCTGCGATCCCAGCGCTTGGCGCTCAAAAATGCAACTTCACCTTCACCAACTTCAGAACAACGTTTACACTGTCTCGGTACAGTGTTGATTCCCCGGGGGGGGGGGGGTACTTCACTATCGGGTCAGACGGTGATGTGCGCCAGTTTTGGGTTATTTTTTGGCCTGAAAATTCTGGGAATGGGGTATACTTTTACTGGAAAATTTCTGTGATTGGGGTATACTTTCAATTGGAATTTTCTGGGATTGGGGTTAACTGTTATACTAAAAATTCTGGTGATGGGTGTTCAATGTCCCCAATGATTCAAAACAGATTTGTTCTGCTTGTGACCATAACTGAGAGGAAATCCGTTCTTTAGCCTTGAAATTGAATGCTATTTAACGCTGAATTGTTTTTTGTTACTTCTTCAAAATTCTGTGATTGGTATCAATATCTGACATATATTCTGGGATAGGGTATCAATATCTGACTAAAATTCTGGGATTGGGTCATAACAGAAATCCTGGCGGCGCCACACCCCTGTATGAATTTTTAGTGAAGTACCCCCCCCCCCCGGGTTGATTCATTACAAAGTTGTTGCGATTCAAGAGCGTTTACATTGCTTCAGAATAAAATTTCCTATTGATAGAAGGAACAAAAGTGTTCCGGATTAGCATGCACAGTGCAAACAGGACGTTCATCCGTTACAGTTTTCTTACCTTTGTTACGTATCCAAAGTTGTACCGCTATGGTGTAGAAAACAGTATAAGAATCAAATGTTTCCGCCAATTTTTGCTTGTGGCCCATGGCGGAAAACATCCAAAGCCTCATTTTCACGGACCAATCAAACGGCGAATAAGCGAAGAAAACAACAGAAACCCGTGAAGATTTTTCTAAATTTTACCTTCCTTCGTAAAACCCAACGTCATCAAATTTCTAAATCATAAACCTGAAGAATGATAGACTTTTGTTTGATACCACATTGTAGACATTCATAAGCTATGGCATTCTTGAAATATTTCATCTTTCGCCAAAAAGTTTAGAAATTACGATGGCTTTTTTTTTATAATTTCTTACAATCTTGAAAATAAGAAAGATACTGTAATTCTGAAAATGTTGATTTCAGAAAAATCCAACGGTAAGTAGAATTACGGCAAAATAGCTAGGGTTCCTTGGAAACCATTCCATTCTGAAAAATACGCGATAGAATTTTACAGCAACCTTTTTAAAGATTTGGAAGCAATGCTTGTCTAATACGAGAAGATCAAACAATAATACGCTCTTTTTTGTAAGAATATATAAATTTTGTCCAGCCTCGATATTCTTAAGAAATTATCGTTTTCAGTCTGAATATATTCTTAGAGTATTCTTATTCTTTTCAAAGCTTCCAACGGAAATAGCCGCCCTCGAATAGAAACCAAGCTTTTGAAAAGACGAGATACGTCAGTCATGTGATTCTGTGTTATGAACATCGCAAAACAGGCAACTGCTGAAAAATAAGACACGAATATGCGAGCTGAGGCTGAGCAATATTCGTATAATATTCTTGAAAATTGGATGATTCTGAGCCTGAATATTCTTATAAATATTATTCTTATAAACAGAAGATTGCAGCGAATAAGGAGCTGAAATAGACCATTTCGACAATCAAAAAATGAGACTGGGGAGAGCAGTTTGTTCTGGTAAATGGCGGACACTAATCTGGTAAATGGCTGCCACGGAGATTCTACGAATGAAAGATTTCCCTCCACACAAAAGTTGATTTTAAATTCATGGTTGAAATTAACCAATCCATACCTTGACCATTATAGGAATATCGGCTATCGTCTTCATTACAGTACCAGCACTCTCACCATTGTTCACTTTATACTGACAGCTCACTTGCAGTCTTGCACTATAAGTAGCAGCACGTTCTCTACACTTAACAAACCAATAAAAGATATAATCAGTCATTATAGAAATAATGCTTTATCAGTCGTTTTTGAAGTATTTTCAAAGAGACTTTAACCCTATTCTACATGGGGGGGGGTGCAAAAAAGGCCCCCCAACCATACTTCCTGTAATTACTCTTAAACTAAGCATGATAAACACTGGAACTTGGGTGACTTTTAATAAAATTTAATATTGCATCAAATTAACAATAGTTCATTGTTATATAATTGGTCACGTGACTATGACATGCCCATATTCAGCAACAGGCCTCTCAGAAAATCAGTAAAACATGAATAACTTTTCTCGTACACATCTGATTTCAATGCGATTGGTACCAATCAGTTTGTCTTGACGTTTACTTTCATTTGATATATAAATTTTTGTATTTTGCTGACATCAGCAAAATTTAAGATCTATGACGTCATACTTATATATGACGTCATATTTATAATAAACATATGAAATAATTAGTGTATTATGATCAAAATTGACTAATTAACAATTCAAGATCAATTTCATATCGTTGTTATTACTAAAAACTTATTTAAAATGCAAACAAAGCATCAACTAAGTTGTTTAGGTATCAACCATGACTTTGATTGACAGTTGTGATAACAATAGAATTCCAAAAATAGAATTGTTGACAGTTTTCATTAAGAACAATCAATATGTATCATATTTATAACTTTAAATTTATTTATTGACTATTTTTGGTGGAAAATATTACGTTTTTAGGAGGAGAGCCAAAATCAGCAAATTTCCATTGCTTTTCCGTTGCCTAGCAACGGATCATCTGACTATTTGGCATGTGAAGCTATTTTTAGAATCATAATTGCTTGGTAATCATGTGTACCAAGTTGCTTGGCCATAGGCACTACGGTTGCTTAGAAAATCTGGGGAGGCCTTTTTAGCCCCCCCCCCATGAGAAAGTGGTGCTCGATTTATCGTACGAAATTTGCTTCATTCTTTGTAATTAGGAATAGCCTCTAAATCTAAAATTTAATCAAAGGTTTATTCATAGTTTCTGGTTATGTATTTTAGACAGAGCAAAATGCACAAAATTATCTAACATTTTAACGTTTTCATATTCGTTTATTTGTTTTCCTACATTAAATTTCGAACGCGCCAGAACTCACATAAAACAAAAAAACAAAGCCTTTTCACTGTTTGCATAACAGAGGTGTTATGACAACATATTTTGCAAAAACTGATACTGTTTGGCTTAACCAGTGTTGATACAGCACATGTGAAAGAAAGGCTATAAAATTTCGAGTAGAATTTTGACAAAATAAAAATTGAAAAGATACTTAAGTTCGTATCACAATCATTCAGTGATTTTGAAATTATAGTGGCACTTTTGTTTGTTGGAAAATAGGAAAAGGAAAATACAATTTCATTTAAATTAAGACCTACCTCGGCAGGATATACTTTCAGGGTGGATGCAAAGCAGCCTTCAGGAATAGTAGGTAGGCCAATCGAAGCATCCTTGTGAGAATAGAAACACGTCAGAGACTGTCATATTGCTCAGTTAATTTTTGGTAAAGCGGAATTGCTCTTAATAGCAAGAAAAATCGGACAAATATCCAATGACATTGTTTGAACAGGAGATCTTGTATCACTGATCATTTACTGTTATACGCTAAAAATGGTTTTTGCCAAATCATTTCCAAAAACATCATATAAGATATACAACTTGCAGGAATTTGATTGAGGTTTTTATCAGTTTTTGCAAGTTTTATAGGAGCCTTTATAGAAAATCTCTCATAAATATAGTAACGCTCCCTCTAAAAAGTAAGAATTCTCAGTTATATTTTGTGCATCCTTTGAAACAATGAGGTTATTCAGAATCACCAAGTACCATTCAACTAAACACAGACAAAATCAGTTTTCCGGCTTCTTGTGTCCCAAAATTATGAATCAGCATTTACCAAAATGTACCATCTTGAATGATAGACCAATTTGAATGAAACGCCAATCGGTTTGCAGCAGAAAGCCTAACTTAGATGGAGAAATTAATTTCACTAAAATTGGCCATACCATCATAGAGTTCCGAGTCATTTCGCTTGGGAACTATTCTTGGGCATTAAAAAGAGAGCAAAAAGCTTGCTGACAGTATCTAAAGTTTCAGCTTCAAAAATGAAAATGAGCAAATCTTAGGAATAAAAAAAAAAGGGCTCAAATCTTTAAAAAGTTTGGTGTAAAATTCTATTACAGTTTTCTTCAAATTGAATACCTTGGAAGGAACTTAGGGATTTTTGTTGTAAATCTGTCATGGAAATTTATTGATATCTTGATTACTTTCAAAACGGTGGCATTTATTAAATTTGAAGCTATGATATCATCAAATTTCTAAATCCTAAACCAGAAAAGCTCAGCTTTCTGCTTGCCACCATATTGTAGACCTTCATAAACTATGGTTTTCTTAAAGGTTATATCATTTTATGTCTATTGGTTTAGGATTTATGAGCATTTACATTTTTATCGAAATTTTCCATGAATTTTTTCAAAACTAATTCAATTGCCACCATTTTGAAAAAAATCAAGATATCAGGAAATTTCCACAGCAGATTTACAGCAAAGTACGCTGGGTTCCTTTCAAGTCATTCAATTCAAAGAAAAATGTTATAGAATCCCCCCCCCCACCTTTTTAAAGATTTGAAAGATTTGAGCCTTATACTAAAGTGAGCAAGCTAATCTTCTAAGGGGTAAAACAAAACAACAAATTAGTAATTTCACAGTTCAAGGTATATGGGTTGCTTAATCAAGTTTCTCAAAAGACCAGTTGATGCAATTCTCACCTGTCAAAGCTGAAAAGGAGAAAAAATTCAATGGCAGTGCTTTAGCTTTTCACATCATAACTTATCAAAAATAGCTTCCAAGTAGAATTGTCAATAACTCTAAAACCAATGACCATGTTAGCACAATAAATTTCTATAAGATATTTCTTCCTTTATACATCTAAGAAATTTCTACCTTTGGGCTTCAAAATGAAAGGTGATTCATTAAAAGTGGTGCATAATTCATGATTGTAAGGCTTGGCAAATGCTGTTGCAACATTATGTGACAACTGGTATCAAAAATTAGATACTCACTGTAAATGATAAAGCCACTCTGCTGCCATCAGGAAGTAAGAATTCTTGAGGAGGAATGTCCTACAATAAAATATCAATCAAATTTACAGTACTTCACCTCCTTTCAAACATAAAGGCTGAACAAACAAAAAGTTTTCTGCAGTGAAGATGGGTAACATCTACTGTTCCATGCAAGCAAAATAAAATTGAAGCTTGACCACTTAAAGGAGCAAAAAGTGATTGATTTCTATCTGGAAGGTGGGATAGGATAGTCTACAGTACAGGCTTACAATCAACACTGTGTTCTTGCATAAGTTTAAAAATCCTTGAGGTTCAGTTCAGTTTGTTAATCTTAATTTCCTGTACATACAAATATTCCAAATATTCAATTACTTACAACAAGAATTATCTGTTGCAGTAGAAAATATTACTCATTCTCCTGATGATGACCACACAGTTGGAACAAGTTGGGAATTGAGATAAAATTTATAAATATATATTCCTGTTCATCTTTCTTTTTGTTCATCTTTATAATTACTTACAACATAGAGAGCAGGCATTGAGTTGATCTTTTGCACAATTTTTCATCTATTCAATTATCCGCTAACTATATTCTCGGCCACAAGGCCATCATCAGAGGAACTCAAGAATCTTATAAATACATCGGCTTTTATAGAGAATAATCCAATTAAGTATTATAATGTATCCCCATTTAAGGTTAATGTAAGAAGATCTTGGACCCAGTAAACTGTAGTTTCTGGTCATCTCAGGTCGCTACCCTTTGCAGTGGATCAGTGTCCTTGGGCTTTGCTTTTATTGTTGTTGTGTTTTGTGTTGCTTGTTGTGTAAATCGATGTTGATAATAGCTTTGTTCATGGTGCCATTGCTGCATTGTTCTTAGCTATTGTCACTTTAATAGATTTAATTGTTTTCTTAAGTGGTGTTGTTGTTGTTGTTGTTGTTTTATGTATGTCATTTGATTTCACATCAGATTGTTGAGTTGCTGCCCGCGATCGTGGGTTTATGTCTTTCACCTTTTTCCTCAATTCTTCATTTTTTTTTGTTTCCCAAGTCTTTCTCCGTGCATCTGGCTTCTTGATGATTCTTCAATGGCCTGAGTCCACACCACATTATAATATACAGTGAACGATGAAGAAGAAGGACAACATCTATTGATGATCTGTTTTAATAATCGCTTTTAAACAAGAAGACTTTGAGTTTCTGACAAAAGATACTGACAGTTGGTGATTTCTTTATCATATCTGCAAGAATTTGATACTTTGAGGGCTTTCATACTGCTTGAGAATAGTTATCAGGTTCTAGAGAATTCTTAAGAAATCTTTAATAATTGTTGGAAGTTAATGTACTATGCAAGCTCTGTATGGTAAGTCTTAAAAAGAATACAAATTATTATGGTAAAGCAGTGACACTGTATTTTACCTTGACAGCTAAAGACAACCCTTCATCAATGAAATAATTGAAAGACTGGATATGCGGAGCAGCAAAATCTTGCAAGATCTGCAAAAATAGAGATAATCTTGGTAAAATTAGGCATGATATTTAAAGAGAGTTACAATAAGGAGCCGTCCAAAACTCCATTTTGTCATCTCATGGATAGGGGAGCGGAGGGGGGGTTTCAGTTAGAGTCTGTGACAGACTTGAACCTAAAATAACTCATTTCTACATTCTGCATATTTCACAGAGTGGCATAAAATCATGGTTGGTGCTAAATGGATGCCACAGGGTCATGACAAAAATTTTTGCTCTATTCACTATGCTTTCAGTTCCAATGAGTGTTTTCTCAAATACACAGAAGGAGCAAAGTAATTCAGGGCAGCATGGTGATTATTTTGGTAATAATGAAACTCACGTGAAGTAAGTTTTACACAGAAGCAAGCTGAACAATGTAGCAGAATAACATCAAGGCCTAATATAGTATCTTTAATATGTAATATCTTTAATGTGTCTGTTAATGGAATGAAGGTTTAGTGATTACAGAATGCAGGGCCCACTCATTGAATGAACTGCAAATAATCACTTTGAACTCTTTTAAATGAATGGCCAATACCACTGTAGACCCATGGTCCCTGTGGATTCTCTGAAATCCAGGGTACCATCTAGATGCAATTTGTCTCAAACGTAGGATCCAAGCAAGATAGATATATGACTAGCAATAACATATAGGCCTAATATGAATTATGATATATGTAAGATATTATAGCCTCCCCCCCCCCCTCCTCCCCCCAACCTAAAGTACTAAAAACTGAAGAAGAATCTTTGCTAAAAACACAAAAACCAGAAAAAAGCTGACAGAGACAAAGA
Organism: Aurelia coerulea; assembly: GCA_039566865.1. Taxonomy (NCBI): domain Eukaryota; kingdom Metazoa; phylum Cnidaria; class Scyphozoa; order Semaeostomeae; family Ulmaridae; genus Aurelia; species Aurelia coerulea. The sequence continues at coordinate 28,169,389 of CM076944.1, forward strand.
CCGGCATTATTGCAAACAAAACAACTAAAAACGAGCATAGATAGGCCTATTATAGTCTCTATATAGGCCTATATAAAAAATTTTAGGCCTAGGCTAGCCTATAAAAATATTTTGATGGGTAATGCACGAGATTAATTTACGAGGAATAATAGCCTCGTACAGCAAAAAAATTGCAAGCAAATGAGATTTCAAAAATAGGCCGATCGATTTTACCTTGTTTTGTTTTTCTGGAGCAATGCCACTGTTTTTCGGATGAATACCTTTTTTGGCCGCCATGTTTTGCGCCATGCTCGAAGAGAATTCTTAGTTTCAAGAAGTGGTTGCTGTTGTTTCATGTTGTTGTTGTGGGTCAGTTGCTAAAAGCGTATTCCATCTTCTCTACAAGCCTTTTTATTCAAAAACTTTCTCATACCAGATCAAATCAAGTTTACAGCCTATCAGGGGTGGCGCCAGGGGAGGGCTAGGGGGACTACAGGCTACAACCTCCCATCGGAAGCATCTAGCCCCCCGTCGGAGGAAATTTTTGTTCTTGTCGGAGGAAATTTGGCATATGACGTACGAAAAATGCATATTTTAGCCCCTCTGTCGGAAGCTCCAGCCACTCCGTCGGAGGATTTCTGGCGCCACCCCTGCAACCTATATTTTGCTTACTCCCCGACAGAAGTGTTGCAATTTCGAGTTGTTTTGCAAGGCAAATGAATAAGGGCAGATTCAAAATTCATGTCAAAATTTATCATCGAAAGTCAATAAATTCATGTTCTTTGCATCATTTTCCCAGTAAAATCTTCTAAATGTGGGCCTGTAACAACAACAAAAATCCGACAAGTGGAGTGAAATTTCCGACAAATGGCCTTCTGGGGGGCGTTCCGCCCCCAGCCCCCCTGGCTTCGGCCCTGGTGCAGAGGTGTGAAATCTATTCTTCAGAACGGCAAATCACTTTGTCTTTTCAGAAACCTGAATCTTTTGCTTCACAAAATTTCCCGTTGCTAGATAAATGAATTCAAAACAAATAACACAAACGTCACCGTTCATTATCGAAATTCGTTTCACACACCAAAGCCGAGTTGGTCACAGCCATTTGGTCACAGCACGCCATTATCCACAGACGCGTGAGGCTGGGAAGCTGGGTTGTAGTAATTTTTAATGAAAAATTGCATAAATTAAGAAATTTGGTGAATACATTAAAAGTGTGTGTAGCAAGCTTTTGCTCGTTGTTGCGCAGACCCTTTCTTCTTTGGAAATGGGTCTGCGCGCAGGCTAGATAAATGCTACTGTCGATGAATTTATAGTCATTTTGAGACATTCTCGGAAACAAGTTGGAATTCGAGTTTGGGAAAACAACTCAAAAAGATCAAACAAAAAGGGATGGAATGCATTTTTATGCGTATCTGGATCAAATGGGGACAGTGCAAAATTTGGCTATTTTCGAAAGGTAGCCTATGTTTTGTATCAGTGACTTGACTACTGCATGCATACGATGACGAAACATGGCAAAAAATGGCACGTCAGGGCCGTAGGAAGAAGCTTCGGATTGGGGGGGGGGCAATTGTCCTTAAAACAATAGAGAACAATATACCTAATTAATTCGTGTGACGTAGCACCATTGTTTTCAAAATTATTGGGGGGCTTGAGCCCCCCTCCCCCGCTTCCTACGGGCCTGCACGTTGCCAAATCTTTAGCAAGCATTCACTGCATTCATACGACACCAGCACACTTGGTGAAAACGGTGGAAACTTTTCTGTGGTAACTAGGGATACTTTTAAGTGTGATGTTCGCAAAGATATTCCTTCATCATCGTTGGAGCTAATTTGTGCGGAAATCACTCCACCCCAATCTAGCGCTTTCTGCATACTCTCGTGGTACAGACCACCGAGCAGCCCAGTAGACACTTTCGATAAAATGGAGCAAGTTCTACGATTCCTCGAATCAGAGGGAAAGGAGATTATCTTATTGGGAGATACAAATTGCGACCTCCTCATTTCTGAAGACTCGTCTGACTCTTCAGAGCCTCAGGTCCCAAATCATGTAAAACGTATTAATGATGTCTATCAATCTTTTAGACTTGAGCAAGTAATTAAAGAACCTACACGAGAAACAACAGAGACTGCCACCCTCCTCGATCACGTTGCCGTGAGCAATATCTATAATATTGTTGAGTCTGGTGTATATAGGGTAGCTCTTAGTGATCACTACCTTGTGTACGCTGTCAGAAAATTCCGCGGTGGGGTTAAAAAACAGCATAAAGTAATAAAAACGCGGCAAATGAAAAATTTTGATAAGGAGCTCTTTTTGTCAGATGTTGCCTCTGTTGATTGGCAGTCACTGCTTCATTGTTCCACTGATATCAATGTTATCGTGGAGGAATGGACCAGTATGTTTGCGATGATTATACAGAAGCACGCCCCTATTCTTGAAAGACGCGTCTCCGAGCGATATAGCCCGTGGCTTACCTCTGAGTTGAAACGTATGTGTAGATCGAGAGATAAACTAAAGACTGCAGCCGTCAAGAAAAAATCAGAGGCTCTCATGGCAGCCTACAAACAACTTAGAAACAAAGTGAATAATACCTGTAAAACACTAAAAAGAGAATATTATACTGACAAGATTAAAGCATCCGAAGGAAACTTGAAAGAAACATGGGCAACTATTAACAAGGTAGTTAATAAACGATCTAAATCGACAATGATTAGCTGCTTGTCTGATGGTGACGAGCGCATCTCAAATCCCCAAGACATAGCGAACAAGATGAATAATTTCTTTTGCAATGTTGGTGATCAACTAAGTCAGGAAATCCCAAATACCAAGAACTCCCTCCTAGAAGGAGAGGTTACTGTAAATCCTGAAAAAGTGTCGTTTTCATTTTCTCCAATATCGCCCCAACAACTTGTCAAAGCAATGAGTAAGTTTAAGACCTCTAAAAGTTTTGGTCTGGACCTCATTTCCAGCTATTTTCTCAAAATTGGGATGCCGATCCTTGCCAGTCCTCTGAGCCAATTGTTCAATCTATCTATGTCTCAGGGGTTATTTCCTGACAGTTGGAAAATTGCACGGGTTGCCCCTATTTATAAAGCTGGTCCAGCTGATGATCGGTCAAATTATCGACCCATCTCTGTTTTACCTGTTGTTTCTCGTCTATTCGAAAAACTTATATTTGACCAGATGTATTCTTTCCTTAACAATAACAAGCTTCTTTACTCGAAGCAGTCAGGCTTTAGAAGGTTGCACTCAGTTTTAACTTGCTTACTAAAGTGCACGAATGACTGGTATCTGAACATAGACAAAGGCAAATTCACTTCAGTAACATTCATAGATCTAAAGAAGGCCTTTGACACAGTTAATCATGAGATTCTTCTCAAGAAGCTTTCCCTGTATGGAATAAAAGATAAGGAATTACGCTGGTTTCATTCATACCTCTCGAACAGAAAACAATGTTGTAAGGTAAATGGGCAGATCTCTGATTTTAAGGACGTTACATGTGGTGTTCCACAAGGTTCGTTCTTAGGTCCTCTCCTATTTTTACTCTACATAAACGACCTACACCTATCACTAAATTACTCTGAGGTGAATATGTATGCAGATGACACTAGCATTTCGTTTTCATCGGATTCTATCCCCACCATAAACGAAAGTGTCAATTCCGACCTTCTTTGTTTAAAAACCTGGTTGGAATCAAATAAGTTATCTCTCAATGTCGCCAAAACACAAAATCTCCTCATAGGAGGTAGAAAGAAGTTGAAAGACATTGAAAACTCTGAAACACAAAAAGTGCAAATTGTTATTGGTGAAGAACCAGTTTCGGAGATTAAGCACACAAAATACCTGGGGATCGAAGTTGACCAATTTCTAAATTGGGATGATCATATTTCCGCTATAATTAAAAAGACATCAAAAGGAATCGGAATGTTACGTTATGCGAAAACATATCTCCCTCTAACTACGATTCAGTCAATGTACAGAAGTCTTATCGAGCCATATTTCCGATCCTGTTGTTCCGTGTGGGGAGTCTGTAGTACCACTGCCTTAAACAAACTACAGAAACTACAAAACCGTGCCGTGAGGATAGCTACAAACAGCCCTTACGATGCATCCTCACAGCCACTTCTGAAGGAACTAGAATGGCAAACGGTCAGAGAACTTATTGACATGGAAACCGCAAGGATGGTGTACAGGTCAATTAATGAGGAAGCTCCCAATTACCTTGCAACTTTGTTCGAGAGGTTGTCGGATAATAGTATTAGAGTGCTTCGAAATACAAATACAGACCTGAAGCTGCCTTTCCTAAAAACGTCCAGTGGTCAACGGTGCTTTGCTTATAGAGGAGCACGATTATGGAATAACCTTAACGCTGATGTCAAGACAGCGTCGACCTTAAATCGATTCAAAGCTGCATATAAAACCAGCCAGTAATCTTTTCGGTTGAACTCCTTATTTACATACCAGTTTTATTTTCATCTTTATCGTTACTTGTAAATTTTGATTAGATATCTTTATTTGAAGATTCGGCGCTACAGATCTCTTTGCAATCTTTGCAACAAAGAAGCTTGACTTGACTTTGATGACAAAACCTTTATCTGCTGCCCAAATAATCAATCAACCTTGCTTCAAAAGCGTCGAAAAATGTTCACATGACACCGTTTGCAAATCGTGCCAGTTAGCGTTCCGTTTTCAAACCCTGCCATTTTCAAATTCTGCCGGCAAAACATGTGCCGGTTTCATGTGGACGGTCGGCCTATCCGTAACAATCTTATGCCATTGTGAAATTGTGCCGGAATCGCAGGAACGCGTGAACACAGTCTATGTACCGGTACAGTTTTTTTCCGTTACAAGGTTGTTACGGTTCGAGAGCATGGGCGTGGGGGAATTCTCCACTTGCCATATTTTCTGAGGTTGGAGGGGGGGGGGGCTGTGTCTCCTACGCCTTTGCTCAAGAGTGTTCATACTGCTCCTTGACAGGATTTTTCTTCAGGCAGGAGGAATAAAAATGCTACCTACTGACTTGCAAGAACAATGTAAACGAGAGACTGATCCGTAGTTGTACCTGTACAATGTACGACCAAGTTTACACTGTGCCGGTACAACATTGGATCCGTAACAAAAGTGTCACGAATCAGCCTCCCGTTTACACTGCTTCTGCTGCAGGGGAACACTGTTGCTCCTTCTAATCTATTTATGGAATAACATTGTTCTGGAGCAGTGTAAACCCTCTTGAACCGTAACAACTTTGCATTATTGGATCAAAACTCTACCAGTACAGTGTAAACGTGGTATGAGAGTCGTGATTTGAGAGTGTACTAGTTCAAACAATAACTGATTACGAAACTTTCTTTAACTGTATCATCCACATACAACATCAAAAATTCTTTACATAACGAAAATAGCATAATACTACACTCATTCTTTAATAAGAAGCTAAGGGCCGCGGCTGGTTTGGTAGGGAAATTTTTACTACCAAACGTTTCTAATGAGTTTCTTATATTTCAATGCCAAAAATGTAGAGTTAATTTAGTTTTGTTAGAAGGGCTCCCAAATTACTTAGTAAGAATTCAAAACGAGTAATAACATAATTAGCATTCAAAAGAATGTCAAAACAGTTGTTATTACCGTTTCTTAGCTTTTTTACTGTTTCTTCTAAGCTGTTCCTTATAAAAAAATGAGTGTACTGTAAAAATTGTGTACAGCCATGTACAAAGGCGAACATAAATGCAGCCAACCCTCGGTCAGTTTTACTTTGACGACCTTCTTGCACCATCTTTAGAGTCTTTTCTCCTCATGAACTTTTTCGTATAAACTTCATCATCATTCTCGGTAGACCCAACAGTATTCATAGTATTCGTATTTGGTATACTACGCAGTTCATTTGATTGGCTGAGGCAATCAACATTCTTTGGCCAATCACAAACGCTTTCTTTAGCATTATAATTGAGACCATTAGGGCATGTTTTTCGCAAGGTCCTACCCTGTACACATATGATAAATTGTTGGCAATTGTCTTCATCCGAGTACGTCCCATCAGATTGATCTTTGCAATATGAGTCATTTACTTGCTTGTGTTTTGCTTGCAACGATCTCGTTCGGTTAGCATTTGCAAACTTTTCATGGCGCTCCGATAGATTAGCATTACTTTCAGTACCCGTTGACTTACTCCGATGCTCTGAAAAAATAGAATCATAAATGATATACACAGTGTAAATATTTGAGAAATACCGGGTGTCCCAAAAAATTACTCCCGTTTGAAAAATCACCAAAAATTGATTGTCAAATCTTTGATAAAATTTTCTTCTTGACTTGTTTTGTGAAGGATCCAAACATATTTATAGATGATAAAATATTTGCTTTTGATTCAACAAGGTAGAAAAATTACACGTTAAAAACCATATTTTGAGTAACACTTTTTAAGCAAAATACTCAATCTTGACAAGAGTCAACATTTTCAGATTTTTCATCATCATTGAAGTCTCCAATGATAGTATGCACTTCTGTTTGTCATCTATGACGAAACTAGAAGCTTTACACGCACAAAGAAATTGATCTGGCAAGCATCAGTGCTTTTTTGCAGCATGATTTAAAACCAGGTAGTCCTAAAAAGAGCGAAATTCGCAAGTGTTAAAGCCAGTTTCACAGTCAGCTATGTCTGGGAAAATAATGTGGTCCTTGATCCACTTGCAAAATAGAAAATTGAAGATCGGTCGTGTAATCAAATTATGGTGATTTTCAAACGGGAGTATTTTTTTGGGACACCCGGTAGCTGGAGGTGTTAAGATGCTTAACATCACAGAATTCACAAGAATTCGTTTCCACATTAAAAAATTCATAAAATTTCGTAGGGTTCTTATCAATTCGCAAACGTTTGTATGAATTCGTAACAAAAGACTAACAAGACGATTTTGTCGATTTCCAATCGGACGACAAGAGAAATTTGGATTACAGTCATTTGCAGATTTAAAACACCGATCAAGCATTGTGTCATTATTGGACTGGCAATAAATATCCAGAATTAGTCGATTGTATATTTTTCTCTTAAGATTGTAATATCTACGGTAAATAGTTGGTATGAATTAGTAACTGGATAAATATTGGAAAAAACCAACTGAAGACAATTTTATCATTAATTCCCAAATACATATGATTTAAATGCTTCTGTTTCAGACTACTATTGAAGTGAGCTTCACAAATATATGCAAGTAGAACGATAATTAAGTTATCTGATTCTACTGGCCTTTCATCTGACCTTTTGCATTACTACTGGCTGCATCATCCACTTGAGAAAAACTGTCCTTTGACGCAATAGCATTTGAATTTCTTTGTCCATGACATTTAATTGATGGTTCGTGTCCAGCTCGTGTAGCTATCGTGAAAGAAATCTCAGATAATTAGTGCAGAAAAGGTGCTGGAAGCTACAGTCCTGGCAGATCCCCCCAAATATCCTTTTTGTGTGACTTGGTAGTTTTTGTAGAAAGTTCTGTCTCTCATTTGATGTCAGGCGATTGACAACTGTAAATTTTTATCTTAGGGTGCGGATGCGGGGTGGTGGGTGGATGGGGTCCTGCTGTGTGGATGGGCGGCTGCTGTCCTTTGATTTCATGTGTTATCCCGGTGGGGGTGACACATGTGGCGAGGGGCGGCGGCTGTTCGTCCGCGCGTGGGTCCCTCTGTTCATTGCCTTGCATTTGTTTTCTCTCCAAATTATAAATTGTTGATGTCATTGCCTGACATCAAATGTGAGACAGACATTAACTTTTTCTTTTAGTTTGTTGTTTCTCTCTATCTAGTGTATTGTAATTTTTGAATTGTAAGTGCCTTTCATGGTGGGAGCTCCGATTACCTAGTGTCTATTCCCGCCATGATAGGCACACTAGATGTACTTTTTGAGTTTGTATATTTTGATTGATTATATAAGTCCTGGACAAAATATATTGGAGCAACGTAAAATTCTACCATTTCAAATGTGCCACTTTTATTACCAGACGAACAAAGAAAATTCAAAATAACCCGTTTCGTCGCACACTCATCAGTTCAGTTCGTGTGATTCTAACAATGTTCCTTGGATGTTTTCAGCTTCAAGATGCCAACCAACATTGCTTTGGGGGTAAAAGGGCGTGATGCAAATGTAAAAGTGAGAAGAACTGAGATAATCAGCAAGAAACTAACTTTGTTCCAAATAGTGTCCAGGATTGTAGGTTATTTGTTAATTCCCTAAAGAGAGGGCAAGAACTGTTTATCTGAGGACTTCTCCCTATGTTCACATTGGATACCCTACCTTAATTTCGACCGTGAACCTTCGCTGCACACTAAGTAAGTCCCCGGAAAAGCTCTCAAATAATCCAACCTGAACATTCAAACCTTGTAACTCTTCGAATTGATAATGGACTTCAATATGATTGAAGTGTCAAAACATAATCTTGCCTAAGGGTAAAAATTACGTTGCCTACCCTGGCATTGGCTCTGATAACCATGATGTACACCCATGTGCACATTAATTGAATCAAAAGCATATTTCCATTGGGGGCGCTCAAATTTTAATCTATCATAAATCCTCGATAACACAATCAAATATAGCCAAATTTGTTTAGAATGATATTTTCAAATTTGAACTCTTTTAGAGTTTATGAAACCTTTTCAATAAACTTCTACCCAAAGCATATTCTAGAGTGGAATGGACCTTAAACAATCTCAAGGAGCAAAATGGGTAGAACAGGCTACGAGATGTTTTTTTTCTTTATTCATTTAAAAAAACAACTATTTACAAAAACAACAAGGCTAATTAACTACGTGCCATCCATAGTGGGAAAGGACTTATAGTCAGCGAGTTCCCACTATGTATGGCACTTAAAATTAAATTTAAATTGTTCCAAGAATAGTCGTAAGAGAGGGAAAGCCCAAGAGCACACAATTCGCCATTGTGATTGGCATGGCGCTTTAGGGTTTGACGAGCAACATGAACAACCCAGAGAATCATCTGCGGTCCAGGTCCAGGTCCAGGTCCAGGTCCAGGTCCAGGCTACGAGATATCGTCTTACTGGCAAGTGTTACCGGACCATAGCTAGACTGACTAAATTTTCAAAGTTACCGCAAGTGACAACCACTTTTGATAGACTGGTGGACGGAATTCAATTCAATTCAATTAAAGAACGGTGAAAAATATCATTGTTGCTGTCGTCGTTGTTGATATTGTGATAACTGACGCTATGTAGTGAGTCTAGACTATACCCTTGATTCAATTATCATGCGCAAAAGGGCGTATGTAGGCTACCATGGAGTGGGTTTATTTGCCTTTTATTCTTAATGCCGTTTTATTCTTACGAAACAGTAATAAAGGTCAACTTACACATCAAAAATTTTCATAAAAATCTAGCAAAACATTACATTAAAAGAATGAAGAGCTTACCTAAATGGAAAGGAGAGAACTGATGTTTTATGACAGTTTCTTCATCAGTTAGGAGATCGTTCAATGAAAATCCAATTTTCTCTCCAGTAATGCTTGTAGCTCGAAATTGCTTCTGGTGTTGTGGATCTAATGCTTCAATCTGAAAATAGTTGTTGGCATCTCTTGGTAAACATACCCATTTACCATTGACGAAGTACTCTAAGCCAACAACTGGCAACCTGAAGAAAGATAATTTAAGACGGTGTTATGTTATTGCTGCTGCTGTTAGGCATGCACTTTTTAGCTAATCTTACATTTCAAGTTGGTAGCAGAATTTTGATCAAAGCATCTTTGACAATAGACCATTTATGTATGAAGTGAATAATATGTATTGTCGTTTCTCTCCACTGCAGAGAATCGCCATTATCCCTTGCATTGCCAATCAAAATTAACACAGTCTGATTGGTCCGTTAAAGTGAGGCTGGGTGGGGGTGACTACCTCAGAAGTGAGCAAAAGACTCATCATCTATACTCATATAGCCTTGTAATTGATTCTTTTTACTGTCTTTCATTACGTATCTTAGGTACGAGAGCCTACAGTGCACAATGAATCTTAAACAGCGCAAAGGGAGATTTCTTTTGAGGAAACTTACATAGAATTCTTTATCTGAATTTTCGCCGTTGTATTCCCAAATTGTTGAGCGACAGCTCGAAGTAAGTCCCCATCATTGTCAGCACCCACACAATCAACGGCTTCAACATTTGCTTTCTTTTTCTCTCTGCCATCGGTATAAAGACTAATTTCTCCTGTGAAGACAACAAGTTTTCATATGTAAAATTTTCAAATTTGCAAGTTTTCAAATTTCGTAAATTTTGGTAAAAAAAAACAGTTATATTCTACTCAAAAACTCCTCTCTGTTGATATACAGAGCCAATTAAATTTATAACCAAATTGATACAAGGAAATTAACCAATGCATTAAAATTCACTGGTAAAAGTAAACCTGGTGGAATTTTCCCAAAATCAGATCATATGGACAATTGTTCCTCGACGAATCATAGATAGTGAAGAAATCTGCAAGCTGTTGTTGGGAAAAAAGAACCGTAAAACTGTTCTAAAAAGGCTAGAAACCGCGAACCGTCAGCCCCTAAGTCCACCACGTTAATCTGGCATGTTACGGAGACATTTAGTTCGACGGAACTTTCGAATGTGGCACTAACTTGCGTGCTCCACGAAATCGATGAAATGAAGTGGAATGTCGAAACAAATCCGTAAATAAACACAGCAAATCCCAGTAACTACAAACTACCAGCGATAAAACTATTACAGCAGCGAATATATATGTTTGAAAACAATCAATAAGTCCCTCGGTGCTGTCTCAAGAATTTCCAACCTCGTCGAATTTCCAGTTAAGTCTCAATCATAAATACAAGCTACGATACATAAATATAAATTGCATGACTCCATGCTCTTGGTGTCTCACCTCACAACTCACCCTCGCTCTCTCAACGTCACATGATACTAACGTCTAAAGCCTAAACTACGCTATTGTTCTATTGTCATTAAAATCAACTTTAAAAACATGGCACTTACCTTTCTCGCAATCATTACATTGATCAACTACAGCGGCATTAATGATCTCAGGATCAGCATTTGTCGTCAGATCAATGATAGATATCTTCAAACACGTTCCACAAACAAGAGAGCCAATGAAATCTTCTTTTGATACTCCAGCTAGAACCCACTTTTTCTGTGACAGTATTGGTGGTATAGGATCTAATGAACAAGCACTTGTACCAACAGGATATGAACCATAGTATGATATCTAAGAGGGCAAAAATCCATGGATCAAATCAATTTCACTGGGTGGGGGTGAGTAAAAAAGGCATCCCCATTTGAAAGGCCACTGCTCCCTGGATATCAAGACTAAAATATTGGCAAAAATATAATTTGATGGTGGACATGTACAAATCCATTTTAAAGTTTAACTGCTTGAAATCACCCACTCCATTCTGAAGTTATGAGAGATTTTGTCGAGAGAGCCCCTTCAAGGAACCTTCAAAACGGGCCAAAATCAAGAACAAATGTTCCTAACATTTCTGCCTTACAGCAATGACTTTAACATGGTTGATGTGTGCTTCCATGCTCCCTGTGGCATCGTAGTCGTAGTTTGTCCTTGTTTTTTTATGAGAATATAAGGTAAAATATAAGCATTTTGATACGAATTGAAATAAGCATGACGTTTCGAGCATAGCCCGTTATCAAGCCAAACTATTAGCGGGCTGGATAATGGGCTATGCTCGAAACGTCGTGCTTATTTCAATTCGCATCAAAGTGCTTATCTTTTACTTTATTTGCTTGTTTATCTTCGTACGATTTCACTGCACGCAACAAGGAGATTTTTGTGAGAATGTATATGTTTATGTATATAAAAAACTTGATACTAAATTTGGTTACTAAAAATTATATACTTTGAAGAGGCGGACGCAAAGAAACAGACAAATTTTTGGCACACTGAGGCCATTCGAGCCTGTGTTTTCATCAGAGTGTGACTTTTACAAATCGTAAAAGTCTCACTCTGATGAGAACGCAGGTTCAAAAGGGCTCAATGTGCTAAAAATTTGTCTGTTTCTTTGCGTCTGCCTCTTCCATAGTATATAATTTTATGTATATGAAATCATTTCAACGCGCTTTAGCATCTGTTGTCCCCTCGGAATGATGAAATCGCCTAGAATAATGTTGCTATGCTCCGAAGGATGACACTTTGATCCGCTTTCATCTCTCAAAGCAATAAAGCACGTGAAAGACATTGCTGGAAGGCAAACAATTTCATCCACCAAGCACAAATACCTTTGCTGGCGAAGAATCGACAAATTGTCGATACAGAGAATCCAATGCATTGTTATTGGTCGTTGATCGTCTTGTTGTTACTGCTCTGGCCTAAAAGACAATAATTTATGAAGAAAAATTTGATGAGGCATATAGTCAAAATTTTCTCAGTTTGACTTGAGGATTTAGCCCATTATTTTCAGAATTCGAAAAGAGGTCTGATCAATGACCAAACAATTCTAGTTTCAACTTCTTGATTCTTTCAGATTAATTCTCTACTATCCTATAGTCCAATTTTTTATCTATCATTTCTAATAGGCTTTTATTTAGGTCTGGCTTGAAGAAATTATTGACTGTTATTCTGAGAAGACAACTGACATCAAATCTCCTTTGATGTGATCTATAACATGTTTGATTTCGTGCGATCAAGAGTCAGCCATTTTGATAAAACAACCTGTCTTGCATGTCGCTCTTCCCACCACAAATATAGGCCCATTTTAAACGATGAAGAATCGCATAGTCGTGTTAAAACTCAGATAGCATTTTCTTGTTTTCTCTGTCAGATTTTTAGAATATGAAGATGATTCAAAATCAGTCTTACTGTTTACCGGTGATAAGAAAACTAAAGGATGCTTTTGAAGTACGCTTGCAAAAGGCCAACAACGCCAAAACTATCTAAGCAGCCGTTCCAAGAATCACAAGGCAGGAAACTTTAAAATCTGCTATCGAACTTTCAAAAAGAGCAGGAGATATTAATTCATCTAGTTAAAAAAGTTAAGAGAGGAATTCAAAGATGCCCTACCTCGGAATGTTGCAATCTCAAAGACCAGCCGATAAATATTGAAACCAAAGTCGGAATTCCAGGGTATACCATATTTTCTTTGTTTCCAATGTTTGAATAAGTTCATGTTCAATCCGGTTTTACATAACTTAGAGTTTATCAAATATTTACAAACTTTTAAAATGTTGAAAATTGCTTATCTAAGTTAATTTATTTTCACCTTTCGAGCAATTGTTTCATTTCATCGATTGAATTTGCAAAGAAATGTTGTTTGGACAAAACTCAGTGAGCACTATCAAGCTTCATTTACCTGGGCTAATCAACTCCAAGCAACGAAATCGCGATTTAAAAAACTCTGTTATTATGTAATGATGCTGGAAAACCGAAACTAAGAAGTTATGTTACCGAGAAAACTGTACATAGCCTTTATCAATCAGTTTGTGATGAGTTAAAGGAGAGATTTGTCTCTTTGCAATATGATGGCCAGTCACAAGAAGTATGGCTGAAATAATTTGTTGATAAGAAAGATACTGGGTGAGTCGGAAAAATATGCAGCGTTTAACGAGCCATATTTTGCTGAAAAATAAACGAGATCAGATTCGTTCAAGTTTCATAGTGAAGAAGAAAGATTAAATCAGTTGTACGAATTTAGTTTCTAAAATCGATCATTCCTTTCTGAACATATTTGCAATTTTGTGATTAGCTATATTCATAAAAGGTATGGTTTTCATAGGAACTTTTTGCTTCCCAGCATGGCTGTTAAATGACTATGGTTCCCTTGGGATACAACAAAGTGACAATAGCTTGTCCTTTGACATCTGACACAGCGCTTGCCTTGTTTGAATTTTTTGAAAGAGAAACAGTATGCTTTTTATGGTTCAGAAGTATAAACATGCATCAAAATGAATCAAAATTGAAGGCCTATTTATGATTCTCGCGAAACACGATTTGGCCAAAATTGCTCATAATTATGGAACGGAAAAACCCATTTCATCCAAATAAAGGTTCTGATCTAAGTTGGCAGTTCCCTATGCAATAATTATTTAAAGAAATAAATGTGCGAGGAAAGTTACATCAATAAAAATTGGCAAACACTCCACGTTTTCCTGACTCACCAGTTACTGAAGAGGAATTTTTCAAGTCAGAAACATAAACTGGACAGCGACGATAACGTAAATGGCGTTGGAAGAACTCTGGAATATGCAAAGCGTATGATACTATGCGCATACTAACCGGTTTTGTGTTGTACATGAAAATATGAAGCCCGAGGTCTCAAAAGTACAGACCGAGCTTGCGAGGTCTGCAATAAGACCTCCGGCTTTATTTTTTCCTGTACAACTACAAAACCGGTTAGTATGAGTTTTATTACCTGGTAGCTTCTAATTTTGACTCATATCAATTATCATTTAGCCAAACGCATTTCGCTTCTGTTATGTCGCTTGAGTTTATTGTAAATCCCATACGCCTCAGATAGTTGCTGTGGTGACAAAAACGCGTCGTTGTATAGTATTATACAAGGCTACGGGAAAACCGCAGGAAATTTGCGATTAACCAATGACATTGGCGGGATCCTTGTATTGCCTCGTTTTTGAAACATCAGTCAGGTAATAAGGCATAATATAAGTAGCACCAACGGCTACAAATCTTTGAAAAGGTTGCTGCAAAATTCTATGACCTATTTTTAGAATCGACTGGCTGCAAGAAACTTTCGCTACTTTGCTTTAATTCTGCCACTGGACTTCTCAAAAATCTTCAATATTTTCAGGAGCAGAGGGTTTTGTGCAAATTTCGTACTGTGGCCATTGACATCGGGAGTGACTACTTGCAGATGAGACAATGTATGGAAAAGAGGGAAATTTGGAAGCTTATGAAGGTGAAGTTGCGGTTTTTAGCGCCAAGCACTGGGATCACACAAAATGATAAGCGCTAATCGAGTCCGTGACCCCTTGCCATGACGCTCAGGTGGCGGGGCTCTATCGGGTATCGAGCCCTGCCCGCCTAACTGTTCTGGCTGCGAAGTCGTCGGATTGCACCACTATGCGCCACAACGAGAAGATTTTTACAAGTTTATAGGAGCATTTAAACCTGATTTCTGCTGTTTCCTTAAGTGATACAAGAGTAATATCTTTGCTCCACAACTCTTTGGTCCAGCCAGAGTAGCAATGTCTTCGTCAACGATAGCAGGTTTGTGGGCATGAGCTACACATCTATGTATCTATGTATAGTTTCAAGAAAACTATTTAAACACTGTTTCCTTTCATTTTGATTTTAGGTTTGAATATTTAACTTCACTGTAAATAGTTTTTGAACATTGTAAATAAGGTTTTATAGTTTAATATATTTAATAGCTTCTTACTTTGTTTTCTAAACTGTAATTAAATGTTTTCATCGGAGGGCCCCTTGAAAATCAACTTGTTGAAGGGCAACCCTCCTTAAATATATTAAATGAAAATGAAATGAAAATGAAATAAGACCTTCAATTAGAAATACCGGATGGACCAAAACGAAATTCAACTGTTTGAAAATTTGTAATACTGAGAATATTTAAGGTATCGGAAAAAGTCAAAGTTATTATTGATAGCTGAAAGTCTGAAATATTTTTGTGATTTTTCTTCTATTTTGCTGAGCATTGTCAATATAGTGAAGATTGGATTGATGAAAGTTATGTCACTTCGAAAAGCGTGAACAACTATAAGTATTCTCCTCACTTTGAGCAACACGCAAGTACTTTATATTTCCCTCGAGGCTTAAAAACTGACTTTTCAACAAAAGTATCAGATCATATACGCTGTTGCTTTTATAAGGATTTGATTCTTAAAGGGAATATACATAGCTATATCGACAAGCTGCTATAAATAGGCTCAAGAAACGCTCACAAACCCATTGTTTCCTTCGCCACACAATACAACGGCAGGCGTCAAAGTTGTTGAATACAATTTTAACTTGGCCCGGGCTAGCTTTTAACTATGTCGATTCTCTTTAACTCTTGAGAGGAACGAAATATACTTGAGCAATAAGATTGTTTATAATTTTGATCGAGGGTTTTTAGGCCTCTCTCCACGCACTTCGAAGTTACGCATGTTCGTAAATTAGATTTTACATTATTTCAGATGCTCAGAAAAATAGAAAAATCAACAAAATATTTTAGCCTTTCGGCTATCAACTAAATTTTGATTCAGTCCAACATCCCAAGGACTCTTCTGGTAACGAAGTCGTAAACAGTTGAAGTTCTTTTTGGCTCAACAAGGACAGATTTTGTAACACAACAGCATCAGATACTTTGATTGGCACCTCAGTTCAGAGCGATTAGTGACTGCCGACAAAGGAAATTCTCTCAACCAATAATTCAAAACGAAAAAAGCCGCCAAAATTTCCCCGAGACTAGTAGGGCAAACTCTCGCCCTGCGCAAGTGAATGATGGTTTTTAAGAGAAGTTACGTGCTTATAACGAAAGAAGAAGGGTAAATCTAAAGTTCTGTCTGGCGGATTTTGTTTGTTTAATTCAGGAGCTGTTTTGTAATCGTTTCATTTAAGCCAAAAATATACAAGAATTACAACGCCTTCTGCTCGCCTTCTGGATCAAATAAATGCATCCGCCAGACAGAACTTTAGATTTATCCTTCTTCTTCGTTACAAACACATAACTTCTCTTAAACATCACCTTTCGCTTGCACAAGGCGAGAGTTTGCCCTACTAGTTTCGGGGAAACTTTTGGGGCTTTGTTTGTTTTGAATTACTGGTTGGGAGAATTTCCTTTGTCTACAGTCACTAATCGCTTTGAATCGAGGTGTCAATCAAACGCGACTGTCTCTATGTAATGCAAACTCTGCAATTTTTTTGGCCCAGCTGTAAGCCAAGTGGATCAAACCCATTTTTGCAAAATAGACCAGTGTTGATAATAAATGTTTTGAATTAATCTTCTACAATTTCCCATTCTTTCGTTGGCTTTCCATTTGGTTTTGCGCATTTGACAAAAGCTGGTCGAGCACATGTCTTGATCTTGTCATTCCACAACCAATCACCAGGACACTTCTTTCGGTTTGTTTTTGAATTCGAACAATGAAAGAAATATTTGCAATCTGTATGGTCACTATAAATCCCTGATTCTTTTGTTTCGCAGAATTTGTCTAAAACTTCTTTAATAACAGGCTTTGTTTCTGATGCTCGCTTGTTTTCCTGTTTTGGATTCGCTTCCGGTTTCAGTTTAGTTTTCGGTTCCAGTTTCGTTTCTAGCTTTCGTTTCACTTCCGGCTTTGGTTTTGTTGTTGGTTTCATGAGATTTGTTTTTCGAGACCCTGCTGACTTTTCTTTCTGAGATGTGCATTTTACATAAGCTTCATCATCACAGGTCCTGAACTTCTCATTCCACAATAACCCATTTGGACATCTAATTTTGTATGTTCTGGAATTTGTACATCGAATGAAGTATTTGCAATCCGTAGGGTCACCATAAATCCCAGATTCCTTCTTTTTGCAAAATTTGCCAATATTTCTCAGTGTCCACTCTTCTTCAGGTTCCGTTTCAGGTATTGGATTCTGCTCCAGTTTTGATTTCGTTTCCAGTTTTAGCTCCTTTTCTGGATTAGGTTCCTTTTTGGGTGCTGGTTTTATTGTTGGTTGATTGTCCAGTTTTCGTTTTTTTGTTAGTTTCGCCTCCGGTTTCAATTTCGTTATTGGGGTTGGCTGTATTGTTATTGCCTAGTTCAAACTCGAAAACACAGACTTCTCGGACGAAATGGTCCGACTTTTCCTTTCTCCAACTTATCGAATTTCTCCTATGCTCTAGAAGAAAAGTCGGACATGTCGGAACTCGAAAACACGGACTTCTCGGACGAAATGTTCCGACTTTCTAGGTATCAAAAGCAGGAAATTTTGCAAGAGCAGGCTGTCACAAACATTTGAAAAGGGAATATTTTGTTGGATCTGATTATGTAGATCAAAAGGGAATCTTTTTAGAAATTGTTATGTTCTAGAGCAGATAAAAAAACGTTTATTCGTGGGCACAACCCGGTACGAATCCAAGTTCGAATACAACGTCAAATACCCCCCGCGGGGCTGATAGTTAGTTTCTAAAATTTTGGGACACTGCTTTAATTCTCTAACTTTGGGACACTAGACTATGTATTGCTTCCAACAGTTTCTGGATGAGTTTCTTTTATTTCTAATTCCGCAAGCGTAGAGTTAATTTTTGTTTTGTTAGAAGGACTCCCAAATCTATGAGTGACCTGGGAAAATTAAAGCTGCAAATTTCAAAAATACCTTGTCTTTTTTAATTCACATTAGGGTACTGTAGTTTCATAACAGGGTGAAATATTGGTAATATTGCATGGCAAGGTGAAATATTGATACTACATATATTCTATAAATTCACACTCAATTGCTGTTGTTTTTTCGTCGTATTGCGGTATTTCTCCCTTCGAATCTATTCATTCGTTTGTCACCGAAAGCATCTTCGGATCCGACCATAGACGACGCTGGTACATTAATTTTTTTATATGAGAAACCGCTTATCAGAAACGGTAGGCTCAATTTTTCGAAAGTCAAGGAACGACCCTACCTAATTGAAAAAGCTAGGAAACTTTTGTAATTTACAATTTTAATTTTCCTTTCGCACTCAAAAATGTTTGACAGTGTACAGTTATAGCAACTGTTTGGAAAATATTTTGATTCCGAATTGTGTTATTTACTTGTTTTGAGATCTTACCATTACCAATTATTTCGGGAGCCCTTTAAACAACACAGAATGAACTCTACACTTACAGCATTAAAAGTATAAGAAACATATAAGAAACTTTTGCTAGCAAAATGGCCAAAAAATTTAAGAAACTGCCTACCAGCACCGGACCTTAGCATGAATCTATGTTACCGTAGACTCTATATCTTGAAGCTGTTTTCGCTTTATTGTAGCGAACAAAATATGAAAACGGAGCAAAGAGCCCGGGTGGGAATGCACATATTTTGGGTAACGGGACGTGACATCGGGAAGGGTATCGATTTTCGCGATTTTGATCTAAGGAACGGTATTGATTTTCGCAATTTTCGTACAAGGAACGGTATCGATTCTCGCGATTTTGGTATAAGCACAAGATCGGATATACGTTTTCAGAAAATTGGTATAAGGTCAGGTGTACTTTTTCGGAAAATTGGTATAAGGAACGGGCATGTTTTTGAAGCTTCGATGGCACGTCCTCGACCAAATCCTGGTCAAGTACCCCCCCCCCCCCCCCCCCGATGCAAGATGCAATACACGAATATTCTCGTAAGAAATTAAGAATTGGGGCCAAGTTTCTCAACGTTTTCAGATTTCCTCCTTGAACAGTTAAAGACATGATTTTTCAAGCCGTTGCAATGTTTAGATATTACTCAAATTTCTTCCGAGTAATATGATGCAGGAAACAAGTCAAAATGAAGCAAAAATGCTTTCTTAATTTGTTGACGATCTGAATGTTGAGTTTCTTATAAGCAGTTTCTTACGTGTAAATAACGGGGCAGTTTCTTATAAGCAGTTTCTTCTGAAGAAATTACGTGTAAATAACGGGGCAGACTCTACATTGCCCGATTGCCACTGGATTCAAAATCAGGGCCTTCTTTGACATACCAGCTAGCTAGGCAATTGGTCCCTTGTTTGTATCTATCGCTTTTCCTGTAGATAATGTAGAAATGAAATTCAATAAATTGGGAAAAAATCGGACTATTTCGTCCGAGGTTGGCTGTATTGTTATTGATTCGGTTGCTAGCTGTGGTTTTGTTTCCAGATTTTGTTCGGTTGTAGGTCTCATTGTTGCTGTTGGTTTCAGTTCCGGTTTTGCTTCCGTTTTTCGTTTTGTTGTCAGTTCAGGCTCTACTGTTGGCATTCGTTTCTTTTCCGGTCTTGGTACTAAAGCTGTCTTTGGTTCCACTGTTGTTTTTGGTTCTGTCATTGGTTTTGGATTCATTTCCGGGCTTGGTTTCATTGTTGATATTAGTTCTGTTGTTGGTGTCGGTCTTGTTTCCGGTTTAAATTTTTTCTTAAGTCCTGGTGTTGTCGTGTCGACTTTTGGCTTTGTTATCGGTTTCGTTGTTTGAGTTGATTTCATTTCCGATATTGGTTTCACCTTCGGTATTGGTCCCATTGTTGTTATTCGTCCTGTTGTTGATGATGTTGGTCTCGTTTCCGATTTTGGATCCATTGTCGCTTTTGTTGTTTGAGTTGGTTTGATGTCCGGTATTGGTTCCATCGATGTTGTTGGTTCTTTTGTTGATGTTGGTCTCGTTTCCGATTTTGGTTCCTTTGTTGGTTTAGTTGCTTTACTTAGTTTCATGTTTGGTTTTGGTCTTGTTGTTGGTTTCGTTCGACCTGGTTTTTCAGAGCGTGCAACCTTTTCCTTCTGATCTGCACATTTTACATTAGTTGGAAGATCACAGGTCTTAATTTTGTCATTCCACAATAATCCATTTGAGCACTTCCTTCTGTGTGTTCTTGAACTAGAACATTGAATGAAGTATTTGCAATCTGTTGGGTCAGAATAAATTCCTGATTTCTTCGTTTTGCAAAAATCCTCAATATTTGCTGAAGTCCATTCTTCTTCAGGGTTCGTTTCCGGTTGTCCTTTTGTTTTCCGGTTTGGTTCGGCCTAGGAAATTGAAATTGTAGAATTGTACATTTCGGAAACAGTATAAAACTCCTACAAGCGATTCAAAGTTTATGAGAAATAATGTCGGCATACTTATTGCCAACAAAAGTGGACCCATATGTAATGGTATTCAGAAGCACTTGTTTCATTAGAAGCATTTTATGAGAAACTCAGACCTGAGGTTTTGAAAGAAGAATGGGAAAACCATAGGGCAATTAAGTATGAAGTGTAATCGAGGCCAAAATCGAACCTTGATTTCGAAGAGACAATCATGCACTTTGGTTACTATGCTGCACTTTCCGATCATGCACTTTCCATCCTTGTGCTTTCCAATCGTGCACTTTGTAAACGTGCACTTTTCAATCGTGCACTTTGTAATCGTGCACTCTCTATTCGTTCATTTTGTAACCATGCACTTTTCATCAGTGCACTTTTCATTCATGCACTTATAAAGATATTCGTGCACTTGAAAAGACATTCATGTACTTTGTAATCGTGCACTGTCTAATCTTACAGTACTTAGTAATCTTACTCCATGTGCAATATTCTGAAATCACTCAACCCCTAAGTGAAACATAGCGCGCTTGTAGAATTGACGTTTGCTTTAAGCGCGCTTGCTAATTGTCATCAATCTGCCGGTTGGAGGAAGTTTGCACAAGGCAAAAGTTGGAAAGGATGGCGGATTTGGGTGATCAAGCTACACTGAATCAAATAGGTAAACATTTATCACTTCACTGGCATATATTCAAAATTTAAATATCTCCTTCGCATGCCTCTAGGTGTCACCTAACGAGCCAAAACACTGAAATTGGCTTCGCAAAGCTCGCCATGAAAATCTTTCATTTTGTTTAGGCTTGTCATTGTCACTATCTGCTCAACAAATGTTCCATACGTATTGAGAACAATAATTGACAATCCCTTCTGGGGAATACACGTATCTTCTTTATATCAAATTTGGGTCAGTACTGAAAGTTTCCTAAAATTAGAAGATTTTGAGTAATTAGAGTTTCTTACGAGTTTCTCAGAGGTTTCCATAACTATCTCCATGTTCACTTCATGTTCACTACCTCGCGGGGGGGGGGGGGGGGGGGGGGGGAGTTCTTCAATAGTAAAGGTACCTGGGGATGTGCCGCGAGCAAGGGTATACTTCTTCGGACTTCTAGTCTAGCCAAGGGTATTCTTTTTTGAAATTTTGGCCTAGCAACGGACTAGCCTAGGGTATCATTTTTGACAATATTGGTCTAGCGAACGGTCATGCTATCATATTTGGTACAAATTTGACAAATTAGTCCAGGAAATGGTCAAAATTGGTCTAGGCAAGGGTACCATTTTCGTAAAAATTGATCCAGAGAAAGGTCCAGATGGTCTAGCCAAGGGTACCATTTTCATAAAAATTAGTCTAGCCTATGGTATCATTTTGAATATGCTCGCAGCAGACCCCTGCCCAAAATTTGACCAAGAACCTCCCCCCCCCCCCCCCCGTGCACTACCTATTCCACTCTGAACACATTTCAAAATATGGTTTTTAAGCATTTCTAATGTTTAGACATTGCTCAAGGCCTCAAGTGCCTTCTGAGTAATATGATACAAGAAACATGCGAAAATGAAGTATATATTTGTCAAGGATTTCCTTTATCAAAATGAATAGTTTCTTAACTTATATTTTTCCAGCACTGGAATTTCTTGATTTTTTGGCGATTTTGATAAAGGAAATCTTTGACATATTTTTGCTTTACTTTCACTTGTCTCCTATATGATATTACTCATAGTCACATGATATTACTCGAAAGGTACTTGAATAATGTCTAAACATTGGGAAGGCCTTAAAACAAGGCATTAAAAAAGCCTTGTTTGAAAAGTTCATTAGGGCACAGGTAGTGAACATGAAGATTGTTATGGTACCTCTAAGAAACTCATAAGAAACTCGTAAGAAACTCTAATTACTCAAAATCTTATAATTCTAAGAAACTTTCAGTACTGACCCAAATTTCATATAAAGAAGATACGTGTATTCCCCAGAAGGGATTGTCAATTATTGTTCTCAATACGTATGGAACATTTGTTGAGCAGATAGTGACAATGACAAGCCTAAACAAAATGAAAGATTTTCATGGCGAGCTTTGCGAAGCCAATTTCTGTGTTTTGGCTCGTTAGGTGACACCTAGAGGCATGCGAAGGAGATATTTAAATTTTGAATATATGCCAGTGAAGTGATAAATGTTTACCTATTTGATTCAGTGTAGCTTGATCACCCAAATCCGCCATCCTTTCCAACTTTTGCCTTGTGCAAACTTCCTCCAACCGGCAGATTGATGACAATTAGCAAGCGCGCTTAAAGCAAACGTCAATTCTACAAGCGCGCTATGTTTCACTTAGGGGTTGAGTGATTTCAGAATATTGCACATGGAGTAAGATTACTAAGTACTGTAAGATTAGACAGTGCACGATTACAAAGTACATGAATGTCTTTTCAAGTGCACGAATATCTTTATAAGTGCATGAATGAAAAGTGCACTGATGAAAAGTGCATGGTTACAAAATGAACGAATAGAGAGTGCACGATTACAAAGTGCACGATTGAAATGTGCACGTTTACAAAGTGCACGATTGGAAAGCACAAGGATGGAAAGTGCATGATCGGAAAGTGCAGCATGGTAACCAAAGTGCATGATTGTCTCTTCGAAATCAAGGCTTGATTTTGGCCTTGATTACACTTCATAATTAAGTGAGAACAATAGGCTGGGGGTAAATAGTGAGATTCGTGACGCTGGGACTTTACTGTGGTTGTGTGGTTGCTAAAAATTTCCCTCTTCAACTTTGATTTTCCGAATCCTGCTAAAATTTCTAATGGGCATACAGCATTTTAAACAACCATAAGATTGTTTATCATGCTAATCATTGAAGCATGGTTGTGTTTGAGAACATAACAATAAACAAATGGTCTTTGGTAATTCCTCAAGTTCATCCATTAGAAGTAGACTATCTACCTGAATTCTTAAATGTGTCTTGTGTTATTGAATTGAATTGAATAGCGCCCTAGCCAATGCCAAGTCTCTGTTCATCGGTGGGTGAGATTTTTCTCATTCATCGCGTAAGGCATCTGGGCGTATATGGTAAGAGTTCCGTTATATTTTGTGCTGTCGTCTATCGTATTATCCATTTCTATCGTATTAACTGTAGAGTAGTTCCTTTTAGTGTAGAGATGAGTAATTTCTGTTTACCCCGGGGGAGGGGCCGTACTCATGTATTTTTCCGCACGGGGACGTGCCGCTGAACAGGGTATCACTTTGTATAGTCGGCTCCATAACAGGGTCCATATTTTCTATAATTGACTCCGTAACGTCGTTGTAAGCCATTTTCACTCCGCAAGTATCATTTAAATCGTTTGGATGGCAACATTTCCGCATTTTCTGAGTGACTTCTATCAAATTTCCGGGGCAGCCTACAATTTTGTATGAAGAAACTCAAGAACAGGGTATTGTTTTTAGAATTTTACTCCGGGACAGGGTATGATAATAATCTTATTTAAAGTTGGTCTATTTACAATAGTAATAAAATCACTAATTTATACCAACTATTTACAAAAACAATTTTAATAGAAAATATACAAATTTACAATTCTGGCTATTTACAAATCCGGCAATTACACTTATCGCCAAGCCAGATAAGGGTGCCTTTTCAGATTTTCCAGCGGCACCTCCCCGTATTTTCGTGAACCAAGTACCCCCCCCCCCCTCGGGCTGTTGCCTCGCTGCAGCTTTTCCAGCAAATAGACATTCGGTACGAAAAACCTGATGCAATATCCACCCCAGTGTTGGGTAGAGTAGTGCCGCCCATTTTCACCACAGCTTCATGCAGCGAATAGCAAAGAAAGAACTGAGAAAAGATAAGGCAACTCACAGAAAAATGAAAGCATGTCTTTATCAAATACTTTCATCATCATGGCAGATAGGCCCAATAAAAACTGCTGTAATTTTAGTCAATGATAACACCAAGCGACGAAACGGTTGTAACTTGAAGACAATTGATGGAGCAAAGTATTTTAGCGCAGTTTTTCCATTTCAAGGGTAAATAGTCTTCTATTTGAGTCGGGGAACCCTCAGTAAAAATGTTCAAGTTGGTGAGGAATAACAACGAGTTAAGATATTGTCAAATGGAAATATGAAGGAACGAAGAGGCGAAGGACATAGAGAAAAAGAGAGATGAAAAGAGAGAAGATGAGAGGAGTTAAATGAGTGCAACTGAGAGTGGATAAAACAACAAAGGGCGAAAAAGTACCACAATCAAGATACCTGAGGAGGAAACGTGAACAAGGATAATTCAAAGGAAAATCGAACCATATGTCACTGTTATGAAATCATGATTTCAGTCGGAACTATTTGTCAACCAAAATATCTACTTCATTAATTCAAAGGATCTTTTTCGGACCACCACGAGTACATGAAATCTATCCATAATATAATTGGCTCATCTTTGTTGATATGAGATTTGAATCCATCTGTTTAATACAAGCTTTTTGCTCCTTTGCCTCGCGAGGACCAATTTTTTACCTCCTGAGTAAAATTTTGAAAAGCTTTGAAGAATATTCACCCCTGTTGCATTTTCAAGGATGCCTTTCAATATTTACAAGACTTGAAAGAAAAGGTAGCAGCAATGGGCGACTGGTGATGACGGGGAACACGAATCAACTATCAGCTACAGCTACTCAGCTACAATCTAAGGCATGGCAATGACCAGTGGTGGAAAAAATATTCGCCTTCCTGCGAAGGAACGTCAAACCAGAATTCTTCCTCCTATTGTTTTATTAATTTTCCGTAGTCCAAGATTCCATCCTTTTTTACAACCTTGTTCCTTTCATTTCTTCATTCCTCCCTTCATCGTTTCCTTTCTTTTCCTTCCTTCAATTCTGCGTATACCCTCTTTCCTTTCCTTCCTACCTTCCAGACAAACAAGCTTCCTGCGAAGCTGCTTCGCGGCTTCACGCATTTTTTCCGCCTCTGGCAATGACGCTCAACTCCCAAAGGTGCGAAATGACGTCCTTCGGTGTTAGAGTATTTCCTACCTTAATAAATTGTGGAAGTTTTTATAGCAAGAAGCAAAACAGTCAAGCACCCTTCCAATTTTCAAAAAAAACGATTAAATATTGGAACGGTCATAATTGTAACTGTAGACTCAGCAAAAAATTCATTGCAATTTTTTTCCAGCTTTATTTCCAATCAGATTGTAAATCAGTTGTGAATAGTTAGTCTAAATTAGCAGTAAGTCAGCTATCTTTGTATTTAAGCCAGCTGTGAATAAATAAATGGTGATGATAATGATGATGATGATGACATTGTACAGAGTTCATGAAAAGGGTGATGTGCGTTTTACATTTTATTGTCGATTAGCATGGTACATGTTTTGGCCAATCGCAAACCTCTTCAACGGCATTAAACCTTAATCCTTCTGGGCAATGCTTAACTTTAGTGATACCTCTAGAGCACCTATAAAACCCTCGGCAGTCACTTTCAAGTGGGTAAAATCCATCAAGCTTTCCTAAACAGAAACTAGTCCCACCAATTTTCATTTCTGGTTTGCTGTTGTCGATAAGACGCTCAGACAAATCTTGATTTGAAATGCCAACGTCTGGTACGACATGGGAATCTTTTCCTGATATTTCGTTCAAGTTCTTGGATGTTTCTTGCGCTGGCATTGGTGTTTTGTTCTCCTGAAATGGCGCTCCTCGGTGATTGCAATCAACATAGCTCTGTGTCCGGCATTTATGCCGGTACTGGTCGTACAGAAAACCATCCGGACATCTGTATGTGTTTGATCCGGTACCGTTGCACATAATGAATTTTCTGCAATCTGAAGGATCCGGATATCGTCCAATATTCTTTCGGTGTTCTTTGCACCAATTAACTTTCACTTCATTGTCTTTTATGTCATGTGATGTGTTCGAGTTTGTTGTCATCTGTTCGGTAGTTTTGTTTTGGGAGTCATTGTCACTGTCAAACTAAAAAAGTCACCAAGTTAAAACACAGGTAATGAATATCATGATAGAGTTGATCAGAATCACCACAGGAGAGTTGAGATACCTTTGTCTTTTTTTCGTTGTGTTTCCTGTACAAACTGCAATCCAATTCAAACTGAACTGTCCAGGCCAGTCGAACCCCAACACAATGTTTTTTCATTGTGCATTGTGTCCCCAGGACTGGGTTGGGTTTAAATTTCAGTTGTACTGGGGAGGGACTGGCCTAGACAGTACAGTTTGGATTGAAGTGCAGTTTGGAAAGGAAGCACAATGAAAAAACAAGGTATTGGGGATTGACTGGCCTAGACAGTACAGTTTGCGAGTGCAGTTTGGACAGGACACACAACGAAAAAACAAAGGTATTCTCACTCTTCTGTGATGATTTTAATTAACACTATCGTGATACTTACTATCTGTGGTTATAAAATAAAATTTGTATCAAACATAATCATCTCTCAAAGATGGCTACAGCCCAACATTTGTTGCCTGCATGCAGCCTCAATACTCATCAGTGAAAGTGTAGACCATACAAAGTCATTAGTGAAAGTGTAGGCCATAATTTTTCAGAGGAACTGCTCAAGCTTATGCTAAAGAAATATTCCATCCAGTCGACCAGTGTCGAATAACACGAACGTCTAAGTTTAAATCAAATGCCCCATGTCGTAAAAATAACACTGGCCAAAATGTCAATCTTACCTATGGCCAAAAATATGGAATAGTTTATCATCTGACTTAAAATCCACAACCTATATCCAAACGTTTCAATACAAGATCAAGGAAGATTTTTTCCAAAACATACGGAGAGAAGAAAATGACGTATATGTGTACAACTGACACCTTATAGCCTCTCTTAGGCCCGTTTTATACGTCGTGCCGCGCCGTGCCGAACCATACAAATTTGAGTTCGACTGAGGTTTGACTTGAAGCGCCTCTGTTTTATAAGGAAAAGCTTTTGCTGTCCCGTGCCGCGCCGAACCACAGTGACGCATGCGGGTGTTGGGTTTGGTTGGGTTGCACATCCACAACAGACAATGGCTTTTGTCGTTGTGCGCATGTGTAAAAATGGTGCGTCACGGCGCGACTAAAATTTGGTTTTATAAGTCGCACCAGCTCGACCCAGTCGAGATGCCTTTGGCATATGGTTCGACTCAGTCGAACCAAGTGTCAAGTTGGTTTTATAAGCGTCGCGCCGCGCCGAACCAGACAAAATTGCTCGAATTTCACTCGATTCGGCACGGCGCGGCACGACTTATGAAACGGGCCTTAGGCCCCGTTTACACGATACTGTTTTCATTTCATATCGGATTGGGGGTGGCAATCCGATACAAAAATTGTTCTGTTTACACGATACCGTTTTCATTTCATATCGGATTGGGGTTCTGTTTACACGACACCGTTTTCATTTCATATCGGATTGAGGGTTGTGTTTACACGGAAACGCTTTGTCTTGTGCTGCGAAGGACTTCCTTTGTTTTAACACCCACTACGCAGTGCGCCAGGTGAACAGGAGGCTCGTAGAATTGACAAAGAGGTTCCGTTTTGAGTTGATACCGGATTCGACCGTTTACACGATATCGGATTCGTTTCATGCCACTTTCAGAGCGTTTTCATTTGAAAACACAAAAACGGTATGAATCATATCGGATTAGTGCGTTCTCGTGTAAACAGGTGGCCAATCCGATATGGAGTGAAAACGGTCTCGTGTAAACAGAAGGCCAATCCGATATGAAACCAATCCGATATGAAATGAAAACGGTATCGTGTAAACGGGGCCTTACACTGTGAAAGAGAGGATATGAGGTGTTAATAGTACACATATACGTCATCTACACTCATTATTCGGCCCTACCAAATTACATTTCATCAAAAAGCACTTTTAAGTTTATATTTTTATTTATATTTTATTCATTTTCTTTCTGTCTGACAATGTTACATTTTCCGTAATGTATCTATTTTCAGCTTTAAAACACAGTCAATTTTAAAAATTTCTTACTGGCAAATTGATACATACATATACGCATACATACAATACATACGTACATAGATGGTGAGAAATGCACCTGCAGACTATGTTCGTAGCGTTTTGTATACATATACCTAGTCATAGTAGTACTTTGAAAGCCTTCTCTTATCTGTGTACTTTTTAGGAATAAATGAGGACCCTGTACTAGAACAAAATCTAACGTTAAATAATGATAATGATGATGATGATGATGATGATGATGATGCAAGGACCTTTCGATGATATTTATGTGGCCTAAGTGGAGCTTTAACATTCAGCCATTTTTATTCATCACCCAAGGGGTTTAGGAAGATTAATGCTAAAGCGCCACTCTAAGCCACATAAATATCGTACAAAGGCCCTTTGTAAGATTTGTTGAAATAAATTGAATCTACCTTATCTGACTCTTTATCTGCTTTTTCTTTTTGAGTTGAACATTTGGCATTAGCTGCATGGTCACAATTCTTGATTTTGTCGTTCCATTCTAAACCTTTCGGGCATTGCTTTCTGTATGTTTTTGAATTGGCACATTGAATGAAGTATGTACAATCGGTTGGGTCACCATATGTCCCTCCATCTTTTGTTTTGCAAAAATCATCAATATTTGCTGATGTCCATTTTTCCTCTGGTTTTGTTTCCGGTGTCGGTTTTGTTTCCGGTGCTGGTTTTGTTTCCGGAGATGGTTTTGTTTCCGGAGATGGTTTTGTTTCCGGTGGTGGCTTTGTTTCCGGCGGTGGCTTTGTTTCCGGAGCTGGTTTAGTCGTTTCTGGTTTGCTAGAGTCTGCAGTAATGAAAGAGAGAGTAACGGGCGGAGAGTTGTCGAATTACAATAAATTATGGCAACATTAACTATTCATATGTGTGGTTCACATACATGATAGATACCGGATGTCTCAAAAAAAGTGCCCCCTTTTGACTGAACAAGGGAACAAAACGATAGAATATCGAGACTTTTTAAATTCGTAGCTACATTTGTTGGTCTTCAACTTAAATGCATATACCTTGCATTTTGAAATTGACCACCAAACACCGGAGATATGAGTCCACAAGGTCAAAATTTGCAGTGCACCTGAAACCAGAGGTTTTGAGAAATGACATAGCCATGATTTGACACCATTTTGCAAAAGAATTTTTAATTGTGACCTGCAGTTTTTATTTTTGAAAAGATTTATACCTTGAGTTGCTTCAATTGTGCTTAAAGTGACTTTTCTTGTGATGAATCGGTCCTTGCATTGCATTCCATCCATAGTGTTTTGTATTAAAGAAGAGGAAAGGAGCACATGCACGCTTATTTTGGAGATGTGGCACGACTTTATTATTCTTACCACATTTTTGTTATATTCGTTTAATCAGGGCCGTGTCCATGCGTCTTTTATTCTTTTCAAGAATAAACAACGGAAAATTAAAGTTTACAGGTGTGCTTTGAGAAGTGTCCATGATACAAATCATGACTAGGCCCTTTTTCAAAACTTCTGGTTTTGGGTGTACTGTAAATTTTGACTTTGCGATCTTGTATCTCTGGTGTTTGGTGGACGATTCCTAAATGCAAAGGTATGTGCATCTAAGTTGAAGATTGATGAATTTAGCTGTGAACTCGGAGAGTAACTATATCTTATTGTTTGGTTTCTATTTCCAGTTCAAAATGGGGTACTTTTTATGAGACACCCGGTATGGTTTTGATTCCGTTTGGATGAAAAATTACCCTTTATTTTTCATATACAGGGTAATAAAACAAATTGAAATCAAAATTTGACGATAAAGTTGATCTTGAAGTTTCTTCCATCCATTTGTGTAGGGTCAAATTAATCTTAGACATATTGGAAAGTCTTGAAATTGCTTTGCATTCCTGGGAGTTTGTGCTGCTAGAAGTCATCTGGTTTTGAAGCAAACGAAAAATCACAGGAAAATATGTTAAATTTGAATTTTTACCCCATTATACCACTTGAATTTGTTGCCTACGTTCTTGGCAAAGCTCTTTTGTCATGTAAAATTTGAAAGTTAATAAAAAATTGCACAGAACAGCTTTTTGGAATACTGTTGCTCAAGTATGTTTTTTGTGTCGTTATTTTTTCATCTCTCCTTATTAGAATATGATAGCAATCATCTATCAAATCTATTTTGTCCTCGAGTCCTTCATACAAATACACTTAGAGAAAATCTCAAGGTTGGAAACAATCAAGTTTTGGTGATTTTAAAAAAGTTTCATTTTTGTTGGGTCACCCAGTATATTCTTATGTTTTTTTTATCACAGTTAAAAACTCAACAAGATACAAAATACAATATTCTGTGCCGTCCATAGCAGAAATAGGCATGATGTCATCTGGTTCTGGCTATGAACGGCATATTCTTATGTCGCCAACTCTTTGGGAAAAACCTTGTCTGCAAACAATGTCACATGATGCTGTGAAAATAGATAATTTGCACAAAATCTTAGAAGATCAGAAGTGTGTCAGAGAGAAATCTATCTCCTACATTCCTCCATGCGTGGAAAGGGAGTCCTAATATTCGGTCAGTCAATGCGATACAATGGAGTGACATGTTTTTGCTTGCAACAAATAGAGTGCAATCTGCTTTTGAAAATGATCATTTTTTTCACTTTGGGACCAAGGAAGCAGTCAAAATCCAGGCTAAAAAACCTATTCTTTATGGAAAACGTACCACCGCCTCCCGAAGAACCTTGTCCTTGGCTTGTGACGTCATCAGCTTTTCCATCTCGCTTTAATCCTCCTTGTCCATAGCATGGAAGCTGAGGAGGAGAACCACCACTTGCTGTGAAAGAAAATAATGAGTTTATCATAACAGGAAACAAAAGCCCTTACTTTATGCAGGCTTTGGCGATGCTGACCTTTGTTGACGGTTACGGTTGACGGTTACGGTTGACGGTTACGGTTGACAGTTATGGTTTACGGTAACATGTAGATTTTCGAACATATTGCGATTGCATAATATACAATTCATGTGAGGATTTTATGATGGAGATGGAAGACAGCCTGCCCCTAATAACACAGCCATTCTGTCCTCTTTATTCGACACCAGTTTCTGCATCAACCAACTTCAAATGTTGATCACGAGTTCAGTTGTTACAGATCTCCAGTGTCTCAAAAACCCTTTTGTTCGAAAAATCATCAAAATCTGATTACCTGGCGGATCATTAAATTAATTCATTGCAAGTAGATCAAAGACCAAATATTACTTTCCAAGCTATAGATGATCTTGTGATTGGTTTTAAAGTTAGCAAATCAAGCTCTATTTAGGGTTGCCTGGTTTTGAAGTATACTGCAAAGAGCGCTGATGATTACCAGAGAAATTTCTTAATGTATATCAAGCTCTAGTTTGATAAAAAATGTCAGAAAGAAAAGCAACAATCATTGTAGACCTGAAGGACAATGAAAAATCTCAAAACAATGGCTCTTAGGCAGGATTTACGCTGTTGCTTAAAGAGTATAGCTCAGAATAGGGGTTTTCAACGCGTCATAGCATACCTTACCTTATAATTGAAACATAACATAGAGCATAAACCCTTTAAGTAATTAAAACATAACATAGAGCATAAACCCTCCCTTTAAGTAATTAAAACATAACATGAACATAAACCCTTTAAGTAATCAAAACATAACATAGAGCATAAACCCTTTAAGTAATCAAAACATAACATGGAGCATAAACCCTTTCAGTAATCAAAACATAACATGGAACATAAACCCTTTCAGTAATCAAAACGTAACATAGAGCGTAAACTCTTTAAATAATTAAAACATAACATGGAGCATAAACCCTTTAAGTAATTAAAACATAACATAGAGAATAAACCCTTTAAGTAATTAAAACATAACATAGAGCATAAACGCTTTAAGTAATTAAAACATAACATGGAGCATAAACCCTTCAAGTAACTAAAACATAACATAGAACATAAGCCCTCCCTTTAAGTAATTAAAACATAACATAGAGCATAAACCCTTTAAGTAATTAAAACGTAACATAGAGCGTAAACTCTTTAAATAATTAAAACATAACATGGAGCATAAACCCTTTAAGTAATTAAAACATAACATAGAGAATAAATCCTTTAAGTAATTAAAACATAACATAAGGCATAAACCCTTTAAGTAATTAAAACAAAACATCGAGCATAAACCCTTCAAGTAACTAAAACATAACATAGAGCATAAACCCTGTAAGTAATCAAAACATATCATAGAGCATAAACCCTTAAGTAATTAAAACATAACATAGAGAATAAATCCTTTAAGTAATTAAAACATAACATAGAGCATAAACGCTTCAAGTAGGTAACACATAACATAGAGAATAAACCCTTTAAGTAATAGACCTTTTAGCTATTCTACGAAAGAGCCTGGACTGAGCGTCATTTTTATACATTTTTATACGTGAGGTTCGATCGAGTGGAGTTGGAGCTTCTATCACCATTGTGCACATTCGAAAATTCTCAAAATGTGGCAAAATATCGTTCGATTCTGATTCTTTTCAGAATAGCTAAAAGGTCTATTAAAACAAACATTTTATCAACTTAAAAACATATCAGGATCAGTGCCAAAAGAGATCAAAAGGAAGATTTTATGATAGGTTTGATGATTGAGTTTTGGTGATTTGTGGCTGAAGGCGCAACGGAAATAAGACTAAAAAATACCGCCGAAAACGCATTTAAAAAACAAAAAAACAGGGAATAAAAGCCTTGTTCTGAATGGTCAGAATAAAATTACTGGACAGCCTAAAGGGTCATCGTCATCCAAGGTCTTTTGCAGGCACGCTACAATTTCAGACAGTCTGCAAATCAAATTTGGCCTAAATGGAAATCATAGAACAGTTCAACTACAGTTTAGATTTGCCCCAAGTCTATCTCTTCCGTCCGTCTACCGTTCCCTTTACAGTAGTTCCTGGATCCGCCATTTCCTGGATCCACCATTCAAACATTCCGTCTAGACAGCTCTCTTGACGGAATGTTGGAATGGTAGATCCATGAAATGGCGGATCCAGGAACTACCGTAAAAAAGGGAACGGTAGGCGAATGGAAGAGATAGACTTGGGGCAAGTCTAACTACAGTTAGACTTTTCCATCAGTTCAACCACTGCAGCTTGGATCCATGTTTTCTGCTTGAGTAAATTTGATTTTCAGACTATCTGAAATTTCAGCGTGCCCGCAAAGGACCCTGGGTGGCAATGACTCTTTAAATGATCTCTTTTCTTTACCTTCCTTGAATTTCTTGTATTGAAACCCCGCATCTTGGTCCTTGTCGTTGATTAATTTGGGAATATCACCACCAACTGTCTCTCCTGCAATACTTGTCAACCTTGTCCTAAGAGGGAAGTCTATCTTGCCAACTCCACTCCATACAAAATGATTATCATCCGTTCTTTTGGCGCAATGCCACTTGCCATCTTTGAAGAATTCAACAGCAGCAGTAGGTAACCTTTAATTAACGAAATAAAAACTCACTAGGGGATCGATCACCGAGCCGGCCGAAGTAAAGTTTCCTTGGTTGAAAAATAAATCGGCAGATGGATTGGAATGGATGGAACTTTGAAAATTATTATTATTTTGAAATTACTATTTTGAAAATGATCAAAACATTGTAGAAAGTACTTCGATCTTGTAGCTACTTGAAAGAGCCATTTTTATGATAAAGCACCAGTAAATTTGCAGCAATGATTTTTCAAACAGGGGAACCTGGTTATTAGAGTAAACCGGTAAGTTGCGAGAATTTCCGTACATTGTAAAGATAAGATTTATGCAATTCAAAAGCAAGTCTTACTTGGAATTAGCGATCTGTAGCTTGAGATACCAACCATTGCTTCCAGTAAATCGATACTGAATGTTTCCTTTGGATCCGGATACATCAGGACAATCGACGGCATCAAAACTTATTTCCCATTTGCCATCTCCGGGCGTATAAAAGTCCAGGTCACCTGAAACAATGCAGTTTGAATACATTGATGGTATAACTAATCATTTAGTTGAGATTTACATAAGAACGGCCACTTTCAAATGCAGAATGCTGCCAGAGCAAAATCAACACCTTTTTTGTAGTAAAAAGTTACAAAACAGATTTTTCGAAACATGTCAGGCCTGGAGGCAATTGAAGTGATGCCTTTTGGTAAGAAACGTACAGAGTAACTCCCATGAGATTCATCTATAATAAATTGATAAAATAAGCTCTCACTAAGATGAGATTTTGCTAATACAAATGTCTTTTGTGCATATAAAATAGACCATACTTTCTAAAACGTAAATTAAGTGATGAATGATGCAATTGATACGCCTAGCCTGGATATCATTGGAAAGAAGATAGACAATGCTTTCAGATGGTATGCGTCAAATTGATTCAAATATTAACTATTTTCTGAAGAATCTCGATTCAGAGTTCATTAGAAAGGTAAAGAGTCAGAAAAAGGATTGTGCATATCTTCTATTCCTGCTCTTCAAAACTCAAGGTTGAAGGTGGGAAATGGCTTATGATGGGGAATGGCCTGGACTCCGATGCGGGAAAGTAACATATAGGTAAAGTAATTGACCTTTTAACTATTCTACAAAAGAGCCTGGATCGAGCGTTATATATCACTTAATTCATTAGAATTCAGAGTTCATTGGAAAGGCAAAGAGTCAGGAAAAGGATTTATCTTATATTACTGCTCTTCAAAACTCAAGGTCGAAGGTAATCACTTATGATGGGGAATGGCTTGGACTTCGATGCGAGAAAGTAACATGCAATTGTCCTTTTAACTATTCTACAAAAGAGCCTGGATCGAGCGTTATTTTCATACATTTTTATACATCGAGTGGCGTTGGAGCTTCTGTTACTATTGTGCACATTCGAAAATTCTACAAAATGTGGCAAAATATCGTTCGATTCTGATTCTTTTCAGAATAGCTAAAAGGTCTATTGCAAGTTTCAAAAATTGTGAAATAGGAATAAAATGACGAAAAGCATCGAGATTATGCAGAGAAACTTTTGTACATGCGCAGAAGGTTACTCTTTCGTGTGACGACAGCATCGTACAACTAAGAAAAAACGCAATGAAGCAAACAATTCATGCACATATTCGCTTAACAATGGGCTTGGATAAAATGGGGGAGTCGTCTGTATCCTCAAAAATCTACCAGAGAAATCTCGTTACCAACATACGACCTAATGTATAAGAAATAGGAGAGATCATCATACCTTGTCCACAAGCCCCACATAAGTCAACAATAACTGCATAGTAGGTTCCTTTCAACTGAACACTTCCTCGTCCGCCAACCGGTTTCCCCGAAGCTTCAACTTTCAAACACATTCCACATCCTAGCGATTTTTGATAATCTGGTTGACCAGCAGCAACTTTGATCCAACCTTTCTGTTTTTGTACATCAGGTAATGGATCCAGAGAGCATGCTCCTGTCCCAACCGGGTATTCGCCGTATGAACTGGCCTAGAAAGAAACATAGTGGACTCAAATCTAAACTCGTCGCTTTTAACAAAAACCCAATCCTTGTGAGAGCTTATTTTACCATCCTTGATAAATGCATCCAGTGGGAATAAGTTTGCCTTTTCCCTCCTTAAGGCATCACTTCTAGTGCTTCTAGGCCTGAACTGTTTCGTAAAAATCTGTTTCGTATCTTTACGGTAAAAAAGGTGCTGATTTTGTTCTTACAGCATGCTGCATCTGAAATCGGCCTTATGTACTAATATATCAATCAAATTATAAATAATGCTCCTGTCCCAACCGGGTGGTCACCGTATGAACTGGCCTAGAAAGAAACATAGTGGACTCAAATCTAAACTCGTCGTCTTTAACAAAAACCCAATCCTTGTGAGAGCTTATTTTACCATCCTTGATAAATGCATCCAATGGGAATAAGTTTGCCTTTTCCCTTCTTAGGGCATCATCTCAAGTGCTTCTAGGCCTGGACTGTTCCGTAAAAATCTGTTTCGTATTTTTCTACGGTAAAAAAGGTGTTGATTTTGTTCTTACAGCATGCTGCATTTGAAATCGGCTATATGTACTAATATATTTTCATTTTTCTTTTCTATTCATAATAAATTAAAACTAAATTAAATACATTACTACTGTACCGCTCTTGGTGTAAGAAGACACAAGGTCATCTGGCCTACACCAAGAACGGTACTTACAATTTGCAAATACAACTTCAAGATATAAACATATAAGAAAAAGAAAAAATACAGCAATACGAGGGACAAAACAAAATAAGAAAACAACACACAAATAGTCAAAAGAAAAGAAGGAGACTGGCAGTTCCACACCAAACCATGCAATGGGTCTAACCCTTTTATATTGTAGCCTTCCATCGTCTTTGTACCATCACATAGCAACTGGACGGTACAATGATGAGGGAAGTCAAGCACTATGGGAAAATTTGGATGGTTTGGTGCTGAACTGTCTGGAAGATAGGAGGGAGAGCTGCTAGATCATCGCGTTATTTCAAATTGATTTTATGTTGATCCACGGGTACTAACGTGCCCCCCAAGGGAAAGAACTAAGACCCCGTTTACACGGTAGCGGATCAAAAGTGTTGCGGATCAAAGTGTTACGGATCACCCTCCCGTCTACACGGTAGCGGATCATAATTGTATCGGATCACGGTCTCGTTTACACGGTAGCGGATCAGCGGTCACCATAGAAATAGGACGAGGTCACATTCAAGATTTTCTCGGATTTTCAGTGATTTCCTTTCAACGTCAAAATTTCAAAACAAATTGCAATTATGATTAAACCTCGTTTGTATGGAAAATACCCTCATAATGAATCCGAATCAAAATTGATGCGGATCACTTGCGTTTACACGGCGCAGAGCAAGAGTGATCCGATACAAAAGTGATCCGACACAAAACGAGTTCGCTTTCGTAGCAGGATCAAAATTGATGCGGATAGCGGAGCAGAAGTGTATCGGATCACTTCGAGCTCGTGTAAACGGGAGGCTGATCCGCAACACTTTTTGCATCGGATCAAAAGTGATCCGCTACCGTGTAAACGGGGTCTAAGATATCAATCAAATGATAAATAATTCAATCAATGTCTTCAAACTGCACATCATTAGATAGAAGACGGATTGTACTTTCAGATAACATACATTATTAAATCTACTCAAATTTTATCATCTTTTCAACAGTTTCTTTTACAGATGGGTTGCGCTTTTTCTGAAACATACTGTATTTCATAACGCTCAGTAAAGTAGAAGAAAAATCACAAAAAACACTGCAGCTTTTCGGCTATCGTCAATTTGATTCATTCCAATATACCTGAAGAACTTTTTGCAGTAAACAAGGACAGATTTTGTAACACAATAGCATGAGATGCTTTGTCGACACCTGAATTCAAAGCGATTAGCGACTGCAGACAAAGGAAATTCTTCAGCCATAAATTCAAAACAAACAAAGCCGCAAAAGTTTCTCTGAAACCCCTGAAACCCAAGTAGCTTGCGCGTTCATTGTGCATTTCAGAATATGTTTTAAGAGCAAACATGAGCATAGATCGAAAGAAGAAGGATTTATCTACACATCTACCGCGGGCATTTTATTTCTTTAGTTCAGAGGACGTTTTCATTACATTCAAAAAATTAAGAAAATTGAATCGCCTCCCAATCGGCTTCTGACCCAAACAAATTAAATGCCAGAGGCAGATGTGTAGATATATCCTTCTTCTTTCGATCTATGCTCATGTTCACTCTAAAAAACAATTTCTGGAATGCACAGGGAGCGAGCTAGCTACCTGAGTTTGAGAGAAACTTTTGGGGCTTTGCTTGTTTTGAATTACTGGTTGAGAGAATTTCTTTTGTCTGCGATTGCTAATCACTTTGAATTACGATGTCAATCAAAACCAACTCGTGCTATTGTCTTACAACATCTGTCCTTGTTCTCTGCAGTGCAGAATCAGAATCGAACGCTATTTTGCTACATTTTGTAGAATTTTCGAATGTGCACAACAGCGATAGAAGCTCTATCGCCACTCGATCGAACGTCGCATATAAAAATGTATAAAAATAACGTTCGATCCAGGCGGCTCTTTGATAGAATAGCTAAAAGGTCTATTGAAGTTCTTTGTGGTCCACCAGGTATTACAACCTAATACTCCATTCACACTGATACAATTAAACCAGCTTTAACTTGACCAGGTTAACTTTCAACCAATCAAATGCATTTAATTTGTTGGATTGACCAATTACAAGGCTCCATTCTGAAATCTCGTTTAGTTCAAGCCGGTTTAACTTGCACGTGTAAATAGGGTATCAAATGGTGCATGAAAACGTCAACTGCGATTGAAAGAAATGGCCAAAACATAAAATCATTGTTTAAAAATTGCTCTACATACCCATCCTTTAGATCCAGTTGTGTATCTTGAATGTGTAGCCTGCAGGTTTTGTTCAGTCGTTGCTCTCTTGGTCACATTAAACAACTGAAAGTAAACAACATGGACAAAATCAAGCAGGCTTCAGAAAGTACAGCAGTAGAAGAAAAGCACACAGGAAATCTTTAGAAGGTATATGTGCGTGTGTTGTCGAGAAGTCACTCTATATGTCCCAGTCGACGGCTAAACCAAACTACTGTAACAAAAGTCCCTTAAAGTGAAATCTGCAGCATAAAAAGGCACAACAGAAGGTCTTGATTATGCATCTAATTTGTTGTTCAGTAACTCGCCGAACCCTTTTGATAGATCAAGGAAAACGATACGAAAAATAATGCAGAGTGCAGGTAAGGAAAACTACTGCAGGAGAAGAATTGTAAAAACGAAATCCTGTGGGACATGAAAAGTCACACGAGGTAATCTTGAGCCCAGATCCTTTAACTATTCTAGAAAAGAACCTGAATCGAATTATCGAATGCGCACAATAGTGATAGAAGTTCTAACGCCATTCAATCGAACCTCTCGTATGAAAATGTATGAAAATATCGCTCGATCCAGGCTCTTTTGTAGAATAGCTAAAAGGTCTATTAACGTTGTCAGAGATTAAGCAAAATCAAATATGTTCAGATTGACGTGCATGAGAGGGAATAACATAAAATCAAAGTAACCTTGACTGGGAAAAACAAAACAAAAAACTATCTGCGACTTAAAGGGAGTACAAAGACCAGCATGCTTTGCGCGAAGTCAGCGATTTGCTCCGCACAGCTTCCAGAATAACTGATCGTACGAAATTCACAAAAACAAAAATAAACGATGGCAAAGGCTGCTGGTTTTTGCACTCCCTTTAAAATAGTGCGATTTTTCAAAATTCAAGTTAAATCATTCAGCGTTGATTTTCTATAATAAGGTATACAACTTGCTTGTGTTTTTCAAAAGTCACTCGCTTGTTCGCATAAGACAGTTGAAAGGAAACAACAGAAGCAAACTGTGGAGGCTGCAAAACTGGTACAAAACGGCATAAACGGAGGACAGCATGAAAGCAAATTAACGATAATATTTTAAAACAGATTGGAAACTTACTGTTCTTGCATTTGCAACCACCGGAATAAACAAAAACATCAGATAGAAATCCATATTCTGCAAATCGAAGTTCTTTCGTTCTTCCTGGCCAGTGTCGATTTCACTCTCAGCGACTAACAATTTATGGAGGTGATTTGTTTGCTGAACTTGCTTAAAAACACTGGTGTCGTATCAGGCACCTGCTTTTGGCTTCGCAAATCCAACATTAGCTGAGTGGCCATCACGTGCAGTGCAGGTCAGTAAAGTTTGGTACCCACCTTCGTCTGATAAGAGCGATAAACCCGATAGTAACACGAGAAGCCCTCATCTCTGAGACAGTGAAGCGGAAAATTGCTGCATCTATTTCATACTTCGTAATTTAACGAGGATTAGGCCGATGTTCCACTGAATAAAATTTCTGCGAGATGCAAAATATTTCTTGTGAAATCAATCACATCATGACAAGGCAGTCTTTTTCTCAAGGAAGTCTATTTCATTTTGAGGGCCTAAGGCATGGAACCAATTAAGCTGACATGTCAAACATGCACCCTCCCTTCTTACCGTCAAAAAGGGGTTGAACAAGAAATTGTAGACGTTTTTACTAATTCGCTTTAATATCTGTGAAGGACATTTTTATTCATATTTATTGTTAGCTTAATTAGATAACTGAATTTTTAAACTTTTTATTGTGGTCTTTTGCACGGCCCCCTGTAAAGAAGTCTTTGGAAACTGATGGGGCTACCGTGGTTGAACAATAAAAAATGAAATGGCATGGATGTTAGGAGACATGGAAATTATTACGCAAGGCACAAATTCAACAACAGTTTCTATTTAAATGAAGTAAAGGTAACCCTCGTGTTTTCTTATTGACAATTCCTTTACTTTTCTGGCTTTGCAACTGAACGATTAACGCACGAGAACGGAGGCCATATTGTAGTTATCAGTAAGGGGGTTTTCGGTAAAAAGATTCAAAGGTAAGCTTATTTCAAGCAAATAAAAACTGATTGAAGTTCGTTGAATTTGTGCCTGACCTAAGAAATCCCACATCTCGTTTTCCAGAAATTGCTTCATAACTTCGTAATGCAGTGACTGATTTAACCCGGGTAAATTCTAAAATATTAGTGAACATGTCCACAATTAAATTTGTCAATATTATTGTAATCTTTCAAATTGGGATTGTTTTTTTAAACCTCAACCCCGGGAAGGCTGCCGCCTGGCCTGGACAATTACCATCACTTATCTTATATAAGTTCGGCAAGATTTTCTATTTGGAGAAAATCTTCAGGACGAGGTGTTAGTAAGGACGATATACTCGGATTCCATAGCAGACCTATCAGATATTCTAAAAAAGAATCTGAATCGAACGATATATTCATATATTTTGAAGCATTTTCGAGATTGCACAATAGTGATTGAAGCACCACCAGCACTCAATCGAAGATAAACAAGTAAATAAAGTAAAGTATTTAAGCACTTTGATGCGAATTGAAATAAGCACGACGTTTCGAGCATAGCCCGTTATCAAGATACTTGATAACGTATAACGTATATCGTTTTGATAACGTTGGTGATAACGGGCTATGCTCGAAACGTCGTGCTTATTTCAATTCGCATCAAAGTGCTTAAATACTTTACTTTATTTAGTCGTTTATCATCTTACAATTGCACTACATGCAGCAAGAAGATTTTTTGACTCAACCGAACATCTAGTATAAAAATGTATAAAACTGTCGCTCGATCCAGGCTCTTCTGTAGAATAGCTAAAGGATCCCTTCGGGTCCTTTGAGCTGAGGATACACTTAAAAATCGATGCAAATATCGCTGGTGTCGGTTTAACCACGTGGGAATTTTCGATTCATTTTGATTAAGTATCTTAGAATAATCAGTTACAGATGAATCGTTTTGCTGGTGTAGAGGAATGTAGGATTAAGATATGCTCAGAACGCTTGAGATAAAATTTGAGATAGCATTGTTCAATAATGGTTCCTCTCTTCGCTCGTGTTAAAGTCTAAAAATGAACATTTGGCGCTTTCATAAACCGAGTAGTTGCTGTAGGTAGTAGGTAGCAGCTACAATAGACGATTGCGCTAAAAATGGCGGCGAGGAATTTTTTACCAAGATGCATTGCGTTCGAATTTAGATTGTTTAACGATTCTATAGGAATTCGATTAAAGAACGCAGTGCATCTTGGTAAAAAATTCCTCACCGCCATCTTTAGCGCAATCGTCTATTGTATTTATTCCACCCGTATACAGTTAAGCCCGAAATTATTCATACCTATGCCAAATTCTGAGTATTTTGCATCGTTCTATTTGAGGACCAATTTTACTGTGGCTGAAGTTTTATAAGAATATGATAAAAGGCTGAAACGAGTGCTACAAGAGACATTCCAAGGAATGAAATATCTTGTGAATTGGTCAGCAAATATAACAATTCAAAATACTCCAAATTTGACATAGGTATGAATAATTTCGGGCTTAACTGTATATACTACATTGGAACCTCCATATAACGGACACCTATGGACACCTGAGGGACCAATAAATGTTATTGACCGTTGCAGAGAGGTATCCGCTGTATGGAGGTGTCATCTTTTGTCATACTGTATTTTGGGACGAAAATATTTGTCCGTTGTTTGGAGGTGTCCGTTGCATAGAGGTATCCGTTAATGGAGGTTCCAGTGCACCTGGAACTACATACTAAAGAATCAATACACTGTAGGTCTTCATACCGTCTTTGCTTTCCACTGATTAAAGGTAAATATTAACATTGTATCACCTGCCATTATCTTGAGGATCAAACGCTTTCAAAGTCATACATCGTTCCAAATCGTTCCTAGGAATTTCAACTTAAGCAAGACATAACAGACCTGTGACGAGATTTAAGCTGAGCAAAGAAGATCAGAACCGATCTCTGATAAGCATGTTTGAGTAAAAGTCCATCAAGATTTTTTTCCGTCAAGTTGTGCAGATCATTAGCTTACACCAATGTCAAATCATAGGAACTTTTTTAAACATATCGGGCTTCCCAAAAAAATTATTCGTTTAAAGAGTAGAAACTGCAACTAAAACATGGCAAAACTGCAACTTAAATATTTTCCTATTTACTAGATTCTGAAACAGCAGACTTCAATTTAGATTTCGTTACATTTTTTCTCTAAAATCGATTGAGTGGTCGCTTAGGATCATAGCTAATGACAATCAGTATGCTCATTCCCAAATATCAAGGTGTTCTATTTCAAATGTTTATTCAATTTCAATCTGGAAACTGCACTGTTTTGCCAGTGGAAATGTGATTGTGGTATATCAACTGTAGCGAATCCTCTGGTTTTGTCAAAGCCAAACTTTATGGTTTGAGCGACTGAATCTATGCAAATACGAAGCAGACTACCCGAGTGTCCCAAAAAACTAAAGAAATTTGGTTGAGCCTAGGCGATGAAAATTTCGCTTCAATCAATGGAAAATCATTTTTGAAACGTTCCTCAAAAGTCAATTTAAACATAGATACCTCGTCTTCGATACTGGCGCTTGAGAGTTGAAATAGTACTCTTGAAAGTTCAAATCTACCTCTACTTCCAAATCAGAGCTTCGGAAAATTGGCCTGAGCAAATTCCTGAAGCACATCGAAATTAAAATCAAAATAAAAGAAAACTGACCAGCTGCACGATAGGTGAGTTCTAGTAAATATAACATAATATGATGTGATTTTTGTTGAAATTTTATCAAGGCTAATCATTTATTCGCTGGACGTCAAGAATTTGCCTACGGCTAAATAAAGCTAAAGCCCTGCTTTGGAGGTGACAGTAAATTTGAACTTTCAACATTGATATTTCAAAGCACGAATATCAACAAACGAGGTTTCATTTAAGTTAACATAAAAGTTACTTTTTTTGCGGACACTCGATATAGCTCACAATATCAAAATGTAAGTTGCAGCTTCTTGTTTCAGAATCAAGTAAATAAAAAATATGAAGATCAAAGCTCATTCACAGCAATTCTTGAAACGTAACACAATTTTTGATGCACCCGGGATAAACATCTGCCAGGCCACCTGAAAGTACGAAGTGAGTTTCAGCAGAAAAATCTCCCGTTTGCGCTAATATAATTTTCAGATATATCTCAAATATTCCAATAAATTATCAGGTGAAGGATAAAAATACTTACAACATATTTTATTTAACAATTTTGCTAGGCGATATCAAGGAGATAGCCATAACATTTTCGGTGAAATCCAAATGATCTAAACCATAGAGATATATCTGAAGTGAAAAACTAAAAATAAAAACATACTTTGAAAACTATAAGTACTTGCAACGAAAACTTTGTGGAAGACTTCAGTGTCTGAAATGAAGTAGCATTATGGAGAAAATGCACTGATATTAAGGGGCGTTTCAACAAAATTTTGTATTGCCAAATTTCAAATGCCTAGTATATATTGAAGAAAGAACCTATATCTTCACTTTTTTATTTGAATTTTCACAAAGATTGTTGGATGCTTCAGCTCAATTTTAAAAATTAGACAGGGCATAATGAATCACATATTTGGACAATTTTTCCAAATTAAAACGGCTCCGTCCCCAAA
Organism: Aurelia coerulea; assembly: GCA_039566865.1. Lineage (NCBI taxonomy): Eukaryota > Metazoa > Cnidaria > Scyphozoa > Semaeostomeae > Ulmaridae > Aurelia > Aurelia coerulea. The sequence continues at coordinate 28,213,990 of CM076944.1, forward strand.
TTGTAAACAAGTCTGTAAACATCTTTGTTTCAGGCATGTGTCCATTGTCTTCTGCAGTTTGTCCGAAGCCATCAAAAAGTGACCGTCAAAAATCCACTAATATCCAAGTAATCGTGAGAAATATGAATGTTTGGTTTGTTTTTCTGAGAAGTGTAGGGATTCATCTCTAGAATAACGTTGTCTTTTTGACCAAAGATGACAGGTCTGTGTGATATCACCTTTCAAAGGACTGCACAATAATTCTTTTGACACAAATTTCGAGACAATGCTCTTTAACAAAGATGACCATTTCTGTTCAAGATATGCGCTTGGATATGAAATTATATGGGAACGTTCATGAAAATATTTAAAGCTTGGATGGTGTGAAAGCAAGCTTGTGTAATTTATTGTACTGGGTGACTCAAAAAAAGGTTACATTTTTGGCAGGCTGTGGAATAAAAAGTATGTGGCTGATATTCAAAAAACTAAAATTTAAATCTATCAGTCAAAGGTTAACTTAGATAAGACAATTTTTCTTGGTAAAATCACTCATCTTTAAGACCTAAAAATTAGAAAAATGCTTGCGAGGGGTTTGTATGGGAATCGATAATTCCACACTCAATTCTGGCCAATGATTTATTTGGTATTGAAATTTAAATTCAAATAGTAAGTTTCAGAAATAGAATTTTGATTTCAATAGCATGCAATGGACCGGAATGGAAGGTGGAATTCTCTATTCCCATACAAACCCGTTACAGGTACTTCTGTAATTTTTGGGTCTTAAAGATGAGTGATTTTATCAAACAAAATTTTCTTATCCCAGTTACCATTTGACTGAATAGATTAAAATCTTAGTTTTGAATATCAGCCACATACTTTTTATTCCACAGCCTGCCAAACTTGTAAACTTTTTTGTAACTCACCCAGCAGTAGTCCTAGAAGGATTTTGCATAAAGGGTGATCATTACTTGAAAATTACAAGAAGCAAAGTCAATGATGTATCTTGACTGGTGATGATTGCCAATTAAATGGTTGCAATCTACTGAGAATTTTCTTCCTTCAACTGATTCACTATTCAACATTTAAAAATGTTTCAAAGACCAATTTAAAAGAGAAGAGTGTTTGAGGAAGGAATCTGGAAGGAGTTAAAACTTGAATAAAGTAAAATCAAAGCAAAGACATTGATAACCATTTCATAAATAAAGCAAATTTTGATACAGTTACTCACTGATCACATGCTGTGATTCTTCCATTCAAATTCCCCATCTGCGTACTTCAGCACAGCCAGCCCTCCAGCACCAGATGTAGGCACACCTTGCAAGTAATTCAAACAATTTTTGCTAATGCCAAGGCCAGATATCTTAGCTTGTTTCATATTTCCTGTCTTGTTCCCTTCCTTAGCCAGCTGTAGATTCAAGGCATTTGAATGTGGGTCCAGTGTTGTTGTCATATCAAATGATGAGTTGGATGTCTTGATGATATTACAGAGGTTGTAAAAATGTGTAGGCAATAGTGGGCCTGATATTTCCAAGCCAAACACCTGAAAAACAAATGCAATTTGGAATATTTTGTGGCTAGACTTTGACAATGCGGTGCACTAAAATCCAACTACTTACTATGACAACCAAACAAGGAGATATCAGTTTTAATTAATTGAAAGTTAGGTTAAATCAAAAGGCTTTTCAAAGTCCATTTTGTTTGCTCTGAAGTAAATTAGAAACGAAAGAAATGATAGGCCATGCTTTTTTACAAATGAATATTCATGGGATCTGGAAGATTGCAGGGTCTAAAATTGATAAAAATCTCAGGAATCAGGCTATTTCACCATGAAGTCTCTTCATTATATAAATATATCAATTATTTTTCTCAAGTTCAAGAGATAGAAATAAAAGATTGGATATATAGATACCTGTTTCATTCCCCCTTTCTCTTGAATTTTCATTGCTCCTTGAATATACTTGAGAGTTTGAAGAGATGCACCTTCGAAAGCAACTGGCGCAAGGAGGGTGGGAGGCACACCTTGGTATGCACCCGACTGAGCAATGATCACATTTGAATTCAACAGAAAGTTGAATAATGCATTCACATGGCTGCCTTTCACCAAAACTGTAGATTGTGGTCTGTTGTCAACTGCATTCAGTTTTGAAATTTCATCAGCAAATTTCTGCTCTTCAATTGACGAGAAGTTCTTCTTGTGGAGACCAATGCTTGACAAGAAATCTTCATCTGTTTCATCGGTGTTACTTTCTGTTTCAATATCATTTGAATCCTCTTCATCTTCTGAATTTTCATTGCTGGACACTTTACCAAAATGTGGCATTTCAAATTCGATACCTAGAAGGAGAAGCAGGTCATTTAAAGTTCAGATATGCAACTGAAATGGAAAAGCTCCCATTTTGCACATGATATACAAAACAATCTGTAGATCTTCAGCCTTGTTGAACATTTACAAAAGCTTTTGGTAAAACGGTCTTCCGATAGAAAAAAATTGGGTTTGCACTCAGTTTGCATTTAGTTTGTAGCAAAGTTTGTTCTTAGCATATTTCAGATTTAGGAGTTTGTAAATTGTCTGTAAAGAGTTTGAATTTTGAACCATACCAGTTCACAACAGTATCACAGAAAGAAACAAAGTAATGTACAAGTTAAATAGCTACCCGGATATCAGCCCCTCCCCCCAGCACAGTGTGCCCAGGGTGGGAAAAAATTGATTTTCGAGTTTTTGATTTTGAACCTTTAAGGGATAATTTTCAATTGCATATACCCTGTACTAAAAGGTGCAAAAGACCAGACTTCAAAATATCCATCCGTTCCAGAGATACAGCACTTCAAAGTTGCAAGTTTCACAAAACTTAACTGAACGAATTCTTCAAGCAGCTTTTTGTCTCAAATAGTATGCATCAAACATTTAATCATTGATTCGCTTCCCCTAAAGTTACAGCGATTGCAATAGGCTTATTCAAAAGCTGGGGAAATAAGCTTTCTAACTATCATCAATAGAATTTGATATTGGCAATGAAATGATTTCAATTTTGGGAGCAAACTTGTGACATAAAGAGTTTTTATTTCCCTTGTCGCCGTCTGTAACATCTTGTTACGTTTTATAGATTTCAAAAGATGCGGGTCATTGCGGGGCTATGCCGTTGCTTCCTTGTTATTGCATGCACTTCGAGGGAGTAGAAAATACTAATTTCGCTTAAGGGGGGATAAGGACAAAGGGTGGGGAATGGTTTCCAGACGGTGCTTTCGGCGTCAAAATTACAAAAGTTCTTGCTCTCATATGTTCTGTTTATGTTGCACTACCTGTAGGAAAATATTTCGTTTAATAAGATGATGCTTTCCTCAATATAATACCAGCCTTAGCTCATCCCAAACTTAAATTTGAAAAAGGAGGTTGATGGGCAGGGGGTCAAAGGAGCGGAAGGGGGGGGGGGGAATAAAGTGCGCCTTTTTTCAAAAATAGAATAATAAGAGCTTATCACCATATTATGAATTTCGATGTTGCATTCTTCCATCAACAGTATTGCATAACAAACACTGTATGCATTTTAGGGGAACCATTCACATGTACATTGATGCTGTATTCATCTCTTCAGTCTCAAAATTGTGGTGCACGTTTTTTACATCATCTCCTACTTCTCCACACACTAAACGACATGGACATGGTCGCTTTGAGGCAATGTAGGGATTTGACACGATAAGCACACGCCGGAATATGCCATGAATGTTCCTTTTTACTGAAGTTTGCCCTGCCCGTGCACATTGCCCACTTTGAAATGACCTTACATGTTTGTTCCAGCTTTCTAATGGATTCTAACACCACTTTGCAATTGATTTTGCCATCTAAGAAAGCTATTTTCTCCTGCATATTTTGCAACTAATATTAAATTTTCAAATTTACTAATTACATTAAAAGAAAGGTGCAAGAAATATGGTAATTATTTGTAGTAAACAAATAAAACCTCACTTTTTTGTCATAACAATTCAGTTCTTGTTAGTAAACAACTCGAATTCATACAAACCAGTTAACAAGTTTTTCTTTATTCCTTGAGATTTATATTGAAATGGTTATAGTGAAACACCCTAGTCTTAGAAAACTTTACGTAATAAAGAATACATTTTTGGAACATAAAGAAATCTAGTACAGAAAGATGGACATGAAACCACTAAATATTCCCATGGGAATATTGGGTCCCAGACCTCGTAAATAGTAGTTATTTCACTCAAGCTCGTTGTCTTTACCATTGCTGATTCCTGATGCGCTCTTGAAACCTTCTCTGAAAATACCAGCAGTAAATTCAATACAGTGCTATTTTGTCAAAATCGCCCAAATAAGGAAATTTGCCCCAGCACCCCCCTATTTCGGAAAATTGTAAGATATCCTTCATGTCATGTCCTCCTTTAGAAAACCTTTCTAACGAGCCCTCAACCATATTTTTATCAGTTTTCTTTCTTGCGCTATGAATTTATTCTCGAAATCGGAGATCTGGGCACACTGTGCCCAGGCCAGCCCTGGGCATTTTAATTTCTGATTCTTTTAGTGGTCAAAGTCCCCACCTTTTGGCTAGCAGCCCCCAAGAAATGCCCAAGTCTTGCAGGATCAAAATGTAAATTTGCAAACATAATTAAGGTTAAAATCCTCTGATGTCAGTTTTTATCTCAGTTAAAATGCCAAGCAACTGGGACAGTATGCTGCCCTGTTTACACAGGATCAAATCAAATGAGATCGGATTTCATTTGGATCCAATTTACTTTTTGAGGGGCGTTTACATGGGATTGGATCCAATTGGACTTCAATGAGCTTTTAGTAGCGCTCTGGTACACCTTTTGTCTCGTTTTGAATCCTTTGAAATTTTGCACTCTGATACATTCTTTGTCTCATTTCTGATTGCATTCTTTGAATTGTCAACAAAGACCTTTCAATTTGATCGTGTCACATACTATCTGTACCAGTATAGATCCAATCCCACTTATTTACACAAGACCTTTTTGGGAATGGATTGAAATGGGATTACTTTGAAAGCGATCCCATTTGGGCTTTTCAGTTTCCTCACGTCAGTTCTTATTTGTACCAATTTGGATCCAATCTCATTTATTTGCACAAGACCTTTTTGGGATCAAATTCAAATGGGATCACTTTTGAAAGCGATCCCATTTGGGTACGGATAGCAAATGCTCAGGGATGGCCTGAGGGGAGGGGTGGTATGCAGGTATTGATTTGACTTGTACATAACTATTTGCAAAATTGCATACCCTCTTTCTTCAGTAGTTCCCTCACTCCTCTTGTCGTTGGGGTGATAATTGCACTAATTTCTGCCGCACCAGCAACACTTGCACCAATAAACAGCCCAACAAACTTTTGGCAGCACATGTAAAAATATGGACAAAAACCACACTTGACCAAAGTAAAGACTGATTGGAAGCTATTCACCCAATTGGCCATGATTTCACTTTGCATCACACTGTCCTTGCAAATATTGGCAACAACAGGTTTCAGGGGTTGTGTCAGAGGAAAATTGGGGATGCAGGGTAAATTTGGGTGAATCCAATAAGACAAGCTTTTTCTGAAGTCTATTTTCTGCTTTTCTTCTTCGTCTAATTCATCCTTTAGACCAAGGAAGTCATCACCATTGTCATCATTGGAGCATCGAATACATTTGACAACCCCCAAAGATGACTGTGAGCTTTTTAAATTTGAGCACCATGAGAAAGAAGAATCTGATTTTAATTTCAGTTTTGTTTTCAGAGTCCAATCAGTTGGAAAATCTTTGCCAGTGTAAGAATTCTTGAATTTGTTTTCATTTTGCGGGACGTCTGACTTCCCATCATCATCACGTCTGTTGTTGTTGCTTGTCACCCATTCCTCTGCCAGCCCCATCATATTTTCTTTGCTTATTAAAACATTCTCTTTATCACGAGTTAATTTAAAAAGTGAATATTCATTATCTTTATTGTTCACCGTGGCATCTTCAATGTACTTCGAGCGCTTGAAGTCTTTGCTATCACTCTGAAACGGGTTCTTTCTTTTTGTTGATCCAACATCTCGTTTAGGCCTGCTGACGCCATTGCCGATATTCGTTAGTGGTGATAACGGTTTGCCGTCTCCTTTGGCTCTTGGAAAATTCTCTGACAGACTTTTTCGTTTCTTGATTTTTAGCTTAAGCTTTGACTGACTGTTTGAGCTCCATTTATCATCCATTGCACTTCAAATACTAAATAAAACCGAAGAGTCTACAGTCCTGTCTCTTCGCATTCGACTTGAAAGAAAATCTTCGAGTTTCTTTTTGTTCGTTGCCGCGCTTTTGCACAGTTGTTGTTGTTGTACTAAAAATATCAACCGTAACTAGCAATATCAATATAATCGGAGAAAGCTGCCTACTCCTCCTAATCATATTGCTGCACAAACAGTACTCTTTTACGATATGGAAAGGGTAAATCTTGAAACGGAACGAGAAAGTAGATTGCAAAAATAAGAATCCATTGCAAGCGAGATACCATTCATATCAAAAGCGGAAAATACAGGGCTTTTTACACACCATATATTAGCCTGGTATTCGGCCAAAAAAGGAACAAAACGTAACGATATCCTTTGCTAAATGATGATGATGCTCTGTGGTTATAGCCACGCAAACAGACAATTGCACTAAAGATGGTGTCCGGGAAACTTTAAAGGGCCCAATCACCCAGGGCGACCCAGGGTCCTTTTCACGTGCTTTTCAGACGTTTCTGAAAATCATATTTGATCCACACTGAAGAAATTAAACTGACGAAAAAGTCTGACTGCAATTCAATTGCCTTTAAAGTTGTTGGTTCAATTACTGCTGTGACGATTCATCATTTCTGCTAAGGCCAAATATAATTTTCAGACAGCCTGAAACTGCAGCCTGCCCGCAAAGGATACTGGGTTACAATGTCTCTTTAACCATGATTTCTGTGCCTCAAGGTAAATCGTTCAATTAAATTCTTTAAGAAGCAAAGGATCGTGGTAAAAACTTCCAAGGTCCCATCTTTAGCGAAGTAGTCTATTATTTATCTGTTACTATAGTTACTTCTTCATATGAGGATCAACATATACTGTCTAAATGTAGATGTCACGTGAAAATGCCCGCGAATAACAACAATCAGCCTATTCTAGATGAGTAATTTTGCGTTATCGCATATTTCACATGACATCTAATCTGAGACAGATTTTAATACAGCTTCATCAAACAACAAAACGATCATTCGATGCATCTAAAACTGTCTCAAGTTGTGCTCAATCTCCAGACCCTATCTTTAAAATAGTAAACTAACCTTACAAACAAGCGAATATGAGGCTTTCCAATGGGACATTTTTTTGGGTTAGCTCGTTGTTACAGGCATCACAAAATTACAACGAGAAAGGCTCTAACAGCTACCAATGGGTTGCAGTAGAGTTGAGTAAAAATGTCGTGTACAGATGAACCTATTATGATCGCTCTTTCCTCAAACCCAAAGGACCTTTACTAACAATATTTTATCACGTGCTTATGCTAGATACGTATATTCGTCCTTTGTTCCCTGCGATCTTTCGATGTATTGCTTATCAATTAAGGATTCGATGCATTTCTGAAAGAAAATATTGAAAACATCAATCGAAACTGTGAAATCATGGGAACATAGAAATTTAGACCATATTTACATTGTATGGTACAACTTTGGATCCGTCTATCTATTGAATAATTTTGCTCTGGAACAACTTTATAACAAATAAAAACATGGATATTGTGGACACGATTTGTGTCGATCATATCCACAATATCTGGCCTAAATGCTACTAAATGAATAAATGTAGTTTGTGACCTTGCTTGTCTTCATTTCATCAGTAACTATGCCCTCTTGCTTCGGTAGTTCATTCTTTCTTGCTTTCAATGGCCTAAGGTTTGAACAGTTCCGCGCTCTGAAAGTATTGTGGACACGATCAACACAAATCGTGTCCACAATACCCATGATCAAAACTGTACTGGTACAGTGTATATGGAGTCTTGAACCAAAAAAATCTTTGTCCTCAGCTGACTGTCATAATAAAGCTCAACATTTCTCACTAAACAAGCATCGCATAACTCTTGGAAGTTGCAAATAAATCGAAAATAACTCTATTTTGGAGAGAGATGCGAGCGAGCCACCAACCGTACACTTTGCACTGCAGAAGAGGGGATTTCCTAGATTTCCTACTTGTTGCCAAGGCTGTCAGAATGGGCCGCGCTATCCTCATTCCCTTTTCCAAATTGCGAAATGGTCTATTGGCCAAAAGCTCTCCGAATAAAATCGTCAGACGAAATGTAGAAACCACTTCTACTGTTCGTCCAACACATTGTTTCGATGCGGTTATAAGATTTGTTCTACTGCGCATGTATTGTCGCGAATTCTTATGAAGATCGTCCAGAAAATCGTCCAGTGGAGATCTTATTCAGTTTTCGAAGATCATATCATCAAAATGTGTGGGTAATGTCCCTTTATCAGAGCCACTGTAAACCTAAGCAAATCAAACAAAAATGCATCTTAGCTTACGTGACTGACCTTAATCATAACGACACTTGGAGAAAATCTTGACTGCACTTGTTTAACAATCTGGAATAGAACATTTAAAAATTAAAAATTCTGAAGTTTTCCCTGTCAAAAACACGCATCCTGGCAAAAGCTCTTGACACATGATTCTTTTATTCAGTTCTTTATTTTGAGTGGCCTGGAAATATTCCTTGCTACTTCTAGCTTTCTTGCTAATTTAAGTCCACTTGGCATGCCGCAGGCACGGGACCCCTAGTTTTCCCTTCCGAAGAGCGGCGAGGCAAGTTGCGATGTCAGGCCTCCGAGAGGTCACCCATCCGGAGTTTGACCTCACTCGACCGAGCTTAACTTCAGTCACCTGACGGAAACTGTATAAGCCGTTTGGCCACTCACCCCGCATTCAATAGGAACTGGTATGATTTGCAGCAGGCTGGGTAGAACTTTGAATATTTCTGTTGATAAAGAGGCCAGCTTTGAGTTACCAATTCAGTTCGATAAAGCAAATAAATCGCCATTGACCTCTTTCTGAGTTGACTTTCGATTTCCCAAAGAGGAGGGGGTCGAATTAGAAATGTTACATTCATCTTTGATTACAATGATAGCGAAGCACTGAAACATTTCACTTTTTCTGCTATCAAGCAAGATTCAATTCATTCAAATCCCTCCAGTAGACTACAACAACAACACAACTCAAAAGACATTCTAGATGATTTGCTGACAATGATTAGACCATGATATGATATTCTGCGGAACCGGAATCATTATTACGAGGTTGACCTCAACTGGCCGATTTTTCGAATAGTTTGATCATGAGTCGTAGTTATAGCGTCCATCAGTCTATCAATAGCGATAACTACGAACATGTAATCAGTCTATCCATCCAGTACTTTAGATACTACGTTTTTTCAAATGCCAGAACTGTTTTTGGTGCACCCAGCAGATCAGTAAAACCTTTGTCTGAAGGAAACTAATTTACTCTAGCCAAGCATAGGGCTAAAATCTTTAAAATTGTTAAAAAGGTGGGTCTAAAACATTTTTGACATTTTTCTTTGAATTGAATGGTTTGAAAGGAACTTAAGGTATTTTGCTGTAAATTCTCCGTGGTTGATGCCTTGATTTCTTTTCAAAATGGCGCAAATTTAACTATCTTTGAAAAAATTCATGGACAATTTTGAATCATTTAAATCATTGTAAATCCTAAAGCAATAGAGGAAAAATGATATAACTTCCAAGAAAACCATAGTTCATGAAGGTCTACAATATGGTGGCAAGCAGAAAGCTGTAGCTTTTCTTTGTAAAAATTTAGAAATTTGATGACGTCGTAGCCTCAAATTTAATAAATGCCGCCATTTTGAAAATAAATCAAGATATCGATAAATTTCCATGGCAGATTTACCGCAAAAACCCCAAGCTCCTTCCAAGCCATTTAAATCAAAGAAAACTAACAGAAATTTACACCGACCTTTTTAAAGATGTGAGCCCTATGCTCTCTAGCCATTAGCAACTACGTATCATAAAAGACATCGATATACAAGATAAGCAACGAATCTCAAGGAAGACTTACCTCTTGCATCAGACAATTGTGTTTCAGTAGTTTACTGTGTTTCATAATCCGCACTATTGTTGCCTGCAAAATTATGAAGAAAACGAGTTAAGAAATCATCACAAAACACAAGAAAACACGTAATACTTGAAAGGAGGAACTGCTTATCAAGCACATTCAGTGAATAACATGTAACAACAGAAAGTAATGGCAAACAACATTCGGTATGAGCATGTTTTAAAATTGTTAACATTGGAGCAATAAAAATAAGTTACAATATGTGAAACAGCATTTTTTCTTTAATGTTGTTTACGGGGCGGGTAAAAGGAAAAAAAAAACAATCCCAGTGTGAAATGGCCACTGCTCCGTCGATCTCAAAGCAATAATGTTGGCAAATATATTATTCAACAGTAGACATGTTGAAAAAAATTTTAGAACTTACCTGACTGTAATTGGCTATTCCGTTCTAAAATTATAATGGATTTCCTCAAGAAAGCCCCTTAAAGAAACCTTCAAAACAGGCCTAAAATCATGACCAAATTTTCATAATATTTCTGCCTTGGAGCAATGACTTCAACACGTTGTAGCACGTTTTATCCTCTTGGACCAACGAGACCAACAATGTGAAACTGACCCCCAGTGTTTATCAGCAAAGACTGTTATACCTAATCATAGTAGTAATCGTATTTAATTGTATATTTAGATTTAATTTAGTTGCTCGTCTTCATGTCAAAGCCATGGGGAAGTCATGTTCTTTTGCTCCCCTAGTATCTCGTCCTTGTAGTATAGTAAAGTAGCTCGTAATTGTTGTTATAAGTGATCCCATTTTTGTAAATTTTTATACTGAATATATAAAAACAAGACCAATAATGAAATTTCAGATAGAGCGGCGAATATTCGGAATATCCTACTGGGTGGCCCAAAAAAGTACTCCCGGTTGAAAAATCACCAAACAATTTATTACACAGTCGATTATCAATTTTATTTTTTGTGAAGTAGATCAAGGACCAAATTATTTTCCAAGACATAGCTGATCTTATAATTGGTTTAAAAATGATCAAATTTAGCTCTTTTTAGGGTTACTTGGTTTTGAAGCATACTGCAAAAAGCATTGATGATTGCCAGATTAAGTTCTTTGTGCATGTAAAACTTCTAGTTTGGTCATAAATGACAGAAATAAAAGCGCACTATCATTGGAGACTTCAACGATAATAAAGAATCTGAAAGTTTTGACTCTTCGGTAAGATTGAGTATTTTGCTTGAAAACTATTGCTGAAAATAAGGTTTTTCAACGCGTAATTTTTCTACCTTCCTGTATCAAAAGCAGACATTTCATCATCTACGAATATTTTTACGTCTTTGACAAAGCAACTCAAAAAGAAATTATCAAAGGTTTGATAATCAATTTTTGCTGATTTTTTAAATGGGAGTATTTTTTGGGACGCCCAGAATTATTAAATTATCGAAGCTCTGTCAACGGCAATGGAAGAACAATTCTGTCTCTTACCTGTATATACATTCTTCTGTCTTCATCAACTGCTGAATGTGTTTGCTCTATTTCCTATGAGAAGAGCAAAATCTCTTAGCGTAAATCATGTAAATCACGTAAATCGTAGCGTAAATCACTTAGCGTAAATTACGTAAATCGTAGCGTAAATCGTAGCGTAAATCGTAGCGTAAATCACTGAGCGTAAATCGCTGAGCGTAAATCACGTAAATCGTAGCGTAAATCTCTAAAATCACGTAAATCACGTAAATCACGTAAATCGTAACGTAAATCGCTTAGCGCAAATCTAGCCACGCTTTGGACCTATGTGCAAGTAAATCAACATGAATTTAGGAAAAAGCATTTGGAACTCAGTAAAAGGTAAATAGAATCAAAAGTATTTTACCTGGGTGGATTCTTTTTGTACAGCTGCCGTTATTTTGAATTTCGTTCTTTTATTTGAAAATTCTGTGTTTAACGTGAAGATGCAGTCATTTAAATCTGAAGCCTACAAACAACAAGATATCTGTTGTACTGATAATATAACATAAGAATTCAGCCAAGGGGGGAGCATTTCAACGAAACCTCTAATCGTGCGCACACCTGACCATTTAAAAATTATGCTTGTTATTGTAAATTTTAAGAGCATATAAATAATATCCTTGGTCTTTTGGTCTGCTATTATTGAGTTGACTGTTGCATCTATTTTTATATAAAATCTGCCAACGACATTAAATTGGAGGAAATTCCCATATGAGGAAACAGAATCCTTGGCCAACAGTCTCAAAGGGAATATAAGCATAAGAAGTGGCTCAAGCCACTTGCGGTCAAATTCTAGCCTGTCGGATATCAATATTTCCTGTTGACGTAGATCAGTTACCCAAATATGGTGCGGCACGTGTCATAGCCTATTGTCTTTGCACGGCTATTTTCATGAAGGGCTTATATATGCTTAGATTCCCTTTAACAGTCGGTAGATCTTGCAATCCTTCAGAGGCGAAGATCTGCACAATTTAGAGATAATGGTTACATCCTGAGCCCTATCTTGATCAACTTCCATTATGTTTCCATAACAACCCAGCGATCTGTACCAAGCGTTAACTGTTTCCGAGAAAGGAGCTGAGGGCCCGAGGGGGGGGGGGGTACTTCATTGTGAACATGACTAACGACCCGAGTCAGGACTTTGTGAAAAGGACCCATTCGTATGACAGAATATGTAAAAAATCAGAGTCCATTTGCATGAAAATCAGGAAATTTCAGACCAATGTGTATGAATTTGTCGATTTGAAACAAAGGAAAATGTCAGCTGTTTTGTGTGGATTATCATTATGGGGCCTATTGATAAGAAATTTCTCAAAGAACTACCCATCTACCAGAATTATGGTTAAAAACCGGCCCATATGTAGGGAATTTCAGATGAAAAAACCCAACCATATGAGCGGCATGTCCAGTATCACTATGGTATCACTTAACAATGAAGTTCCCCCCCCCCCCCACCTTTGGTATTGCCCCAAGGAAACAGTTAATATATGGTTTATTACCCATTGGCAGGGCAATATAACTTCCTGTTTGAGAAGATCGATGAAAGATAAAAGCATGAAAAGATTTTTCAAAATATAAAAATAATCGAAGGTCTGGCACGAAGCCACTAAAGATGAGGCCACTTGATGCTGTTCGAATCTGAATTTTTACATGCAAGTTTCTGCTACAGCAAACACCTGCGTATAAGAACCTAGTGCATTAAGAACCTACAGGCTGAAATTGTAAAATTAGACTCCCATTTTATAAGAACCCAGGCTAGCTCGAAAAATTGTAGGTTCTTATGCGCGGGTGTTTACTGTCCATTTTGTTTCCATACAGACCCATTTGAGTGGTCTGTCCTATGCACATACTAACCGGTTTTGTGTTGTACAGAAAAATATAAAGCCCGAGGTCTTGAAAGTACAGTACAGAGTTTGAGTTTTATTACCTGATAGCTTCTAATTTCGACTTATATCGTTTAACCAAATGCATTTTGTTACTGTTATGTCGCTCCCAAAAGAAGTTGCTGTGGCGACAAAAACGAGTCCTTGTATCATACTATACAAGGCTACGGGAAAACCGCGGGAATTGTGCGATTAGCCAAAGGGCTTGGCGGGATTCTTCTACGTCAGTTTCGAACACCCTCGACCAATCACATCTATTGCCGGGCTAGCGGCCCTGACCATAGGGTAATCATCAAAGATAATGATGTGTCAGTAATGAAAAAACATGAAGCTTATCCATACCTCTTTTGGTGATTTCATTAACAGTTTTACATCGACTAGAGATTGCATAGTTCTTGTCAGTTCTTTATCTGCCAACTGACACTGATTTCGAATGTCCCTGTGGATGCAAAGAAAAACATTTCATCTGAGAGTCAACTGTCAATTGAAATGCAGAAGATGACTGAGAAACTGGACCAAGTCAAGGTGATATAACAAGGGCAGATTATGTAATACAATAGCATGAGTTGCTTTTGTTGACACCTCAATTCAAAGCGATTAGCGATTGCAGACAAAGGAAATTCTCTCAACCAGCAATTCAAAACAAACAAAGCCGCAAAAGTTTCTTTGAAAACCAGGTAGCTAGCTCGCTCGTTGTGCATTCCAGAAACTGTTTTTAAGGGCAAACATGAGCATAGATCGAAAGAAGAAGGATGCATCTACACATCTGCCGCGGGCATTTTATTTGTTTGGTTCAAAAGCCGTTTAGGAGGCGATTCAATTCTCTTATTTTTTTGGGTGTTATCAAAACATTTACTGCTCAGTTTCTGGACCAAAGAAATAAAATGCCCGCGGCAGATGTGTAGATATATCCTTCTTCTTTCGATCTATGCTCATGTTTGCCCTTAAGAATAATTTCTGGAATGCACAGCAAGCGAGCTAGCTACCTGGGTTTCAGAGAAAATTTTGCGGCTTTGTTTGTTTTGAATTACTGGTTGAGAGAATTTCCTTTGTCTGTGATCGCTAATCAATTTGAATTGAGGTGTCAACAAAAGCAACTCGTGCTATTGTATTACAAAATCTGCCCTTGTTAGGTGATATGGCAAGCTGATCGATAGACGACACCCTCAGACTGCGTTCACACGATGCCAGCATATTTTGAAAACGGTGAAAAACATGACGGTAGCAACATTTGAGCTAGCGTTCACACGATACCACCGTTTTCAAAATGTGCCCGTTAGAGTTCCGTTTTCAAAATTTACCGTTTTCAAAATCTGCCGGCAAAAATGTGCCGTTTTCGTGTGAACGGGAGGCCTATACATCACATTTTTCACCGTTTTCAAAATGTGCCGGCATCGTGTGAGCGCAGTCTTAAACATGCTTTATCTAAACCGGTTTAAAATTTAACCAATCAATTGCATTCGATTCATTTTTGATTGTTCAAGTAGAAGGCCCCGTTCTATAACCTAGTTTAGTTTATAAAGGCTCCGTCACCAAGTCGTAAAGGAACCTGTAAACACCATTGTGGCACGTTTCTATTGTTTCCACCAGTTTGTTTGGGGGCTTCGCCCAAGTAACCGAAAAGAAACAGTCAAGGATCCACTTTTATCCGAGCAATCGAAGGGATATGAATTTTTGGTTTGTTCCCCAGTGAAGTGAGAAGATCTATCTTCAAAATAATGCTTTCATTTTGGAAAGAGATAAAAAGGCTGTGTGTTATCGCCTTTCAAAAATCGCAAAATTATCATTTTGACAAAAATGTGGAAATGGAGCCCCTTTAAGCTGGTTAAAAGGCAGTCTGTCAAGCATCTGATTGGCTGTAACAAAGTCAGAGCTCAACACAACAGATGTCTTTGTGAATATGCATATTTAGAGTAAAGGAGGGCTGATCGTTAGCATTTTATACGGCCGTAGAAAGTCAGTAGGATCAGTAGCCATTCAATTCTCCTATTGTTTGTATTGTCATTATCACCCAATCAAACGCGTGACAGACTGCCTTTAACCTGCAAGTGTGAATGGTGTACAAGTAACAAAACAATGATCTTTTTTAAATGTAAAGACAATATTCTAAACGTAAAAATACATACGCAAATGATAAATTGTCTTCATCATTGTAGAGAAGTAAAACTGCCATTTGGTAAGTTGTAACTGTAACGATATACGTCTTTTTCTGAAATGTCATTTTCATCTCACCTATAAATTGAGAAAAGGATGAAATATAATATAAGTAAGTTTATCAAACAATAATAGTTAAAAATCCGTTGCGCATTGATTGGTGATAAATCAAATCAGTATGAATTTGCGCAATGCCACTGCCGATGTCCTTGTCCCAAGGATGAAAACTTG
This sequence comes from Aurelia coerulea, assembly GCA_039566865.1. Lineage (NCBI taxonomy): Eukaryota > Metazoa > Cnidaria > Scyphozoa > Semaeostomeae > Ulmaridae > Aurelia > Aurelia coerulea. The sequence goes on from CM076944.1 coordinate 28,229,831, forward strand.
CAGTGGGCAGAAAGCTATATCTTTCTGGGGTGCAAAGACTTGGAATGAATTGCCTTTGGATGTCAAACAAGAACCCTCCCTTAGTATTTTTAGAAGTAGGCTGAAGAGTGATCTGCCTCTCTCAGCCTAACTCCATTAATTTTTCATTTTTATATTGTAAATATAGAAGTAATTTTTTGTCAGTTTCTTTTTAGTTAATTAATAATATTGTAAAATCTCGTAAAATCTGATACCGTCCCCTGTAATGCAGTCCTCTAGATTGATGGGGCTTCCGTGTAAAAATAATGAAAAATGAAATGTTGGACAGAATTTGATGTGCAGAAGAAAGGGAAATTTAAATGGGCAATAAAAAGGATTGATGTTAATGAAAAATACCGCATGGACCAAAAAGAACTTCCCATGTTTGCACATTCGTGATGCAGAAAGTACTTGAACTGTTGGAATGAATCAAAGTTTTGGTTGATAGCGAAAGGCTGAAGTGTCTTTTGTAATTTTCTTTCATCTTTCTGTGAATCGTAAATATTGGTAAAAGTGAATTTTATGAAAATTATTTTACTTGGAAATGTGTGAAAAGGGAAATTACTTTACTTGGAAATGTGCGAAAAGGAAATTACTTAGAAGTTGATGACATTGGCCAGCTGATCTATATTTTCAATCAATAGTAGGACGAACATTCTTCTGAAGCATATTACATTATATACATTATATTATACACTGACATGGCAAGCTAGGACAACAACGATGAGTATAAAATTCTGACGATACTTTACCGTTTGATAAATGCGTGAGCCATGTAAGCTTCCTGCCATTGAATATCCCATTGTAAAACGTCTCGAACTAAAATGAAGCACATAACAGTCAAACCCAGTCAAACCAATAATCTATCTTACTAAAATCCAAAATGGAAACTATCTGGAAACTATATGCAGCGAAACATTAGCTACAATCTACGGCATGGCGATGACGCTCAACTGCCAAAAGTACGAGTAAACTGTGGCAGCTTTTACTGCAAGAAATAAAGCAACCAAACAACCCTTCCTATCTTCAAAAAACAAATCAGATGTTTGGAATTGTGATAAATGCAACTGTAGGCTCTGCAAAGTATATATCCCAAAAGTTGGGTTTCGGACCGGATAGATTTTTAACTTATTTTCCTGTAATATACATTGACATATTAATAGTTTCATTTTATCATATTGTAAATTATATAATTTAGCTATCTATTTTTTAGTTCACTCATGTTAATTAAAGTCCAAGTTGAGTCAAAGCAAGTAAATTCAAGTCAGGTCAAGTCAAGTAGATTCAAGTTGATTCAAGTCAAATCCATTCCATTCCAGTCAAGTCAAACCAGATTAGAAGAAGCTTCATTAAATATAAGTCTACTCACCATTTGCACAGCCTTTGCGAGTTCACTTGGTAACGAAACACCTGAGGCTGCAGACTGACTCAAAGGCCATGCTCCTGACTACAATAAATAAGGCTAATTAGTTATATCTATGGCATCTATGATACTGTGCCTGGAATAAAGATCTATGAATATAAATGTCCAAGAAAAACACTACTAGCCAATGAAGTTATCTTCTGTTGTCCCATAAAATAATACAAATCAACCTACAGCTCACGGCAAATTCAGACAAATAAAGATATTACACCTTTAAATGAAAGGAAATCTGAGACTAAATATTCTTGCCGGGTGACCCAGAAAAAAGTGGCCCAACGCAATCTGTTATGGAAAGAAAAATTAACTGGCCGATTGAAATGCTTCAAACGTTGTTCTGGCGCTAAAAAACTAGCCTACCTACGTTATGAGTATTTTTCGCAATTTTTTTCGGCACGGTAAATTTCCCGAATTAAAGATTTCGAGGAAAGGGCATGCTTGAAATCCTCAAAAAGTCGACAAAAACGGGGGATCGATTTAAAGCCATTTCAGATCTTCAACCCAATCAGGGGCGTGTTTCATTTCAGCCTGGGGATATTTTTAGGTACCTAGGGGCTATAAGCTTGTTCTGAAAACTTTGTAAATTGATCCCCTGTTTGACGGACGAAAGGAAGGAGAGAATAGAAGAAAATCAATGTTTGAATTAAATGCTCTTTTCGTTTACAGTTCACAGATTTGTGATCCAAGGAAGCTTTGAAAGTATTTTCAGTTCCTAGTGGATTATCGACTACACTGAAATCTGAGACTACAGAAAATTGATAAAACAATGGAAGGAAGAATTCGGAAGAATTCTGGTTTGACCTTCCTTCACAGGAATGCAAATATTTTCTCCACCACTGGTCGTTTGAATTGATCACATTATTCTCTTCAAACATTGACTTTTCCTAACCTGCTTTCCTTCAAAATATATCTCATGAATACAAAATTCAAAGCGTAATACCTGAAGAACGAGCAATGAGAAATTTATGCCAACATCCGTTTTGCTCGTATCTAAAAACTGACTGAAATTATTGTTGAGATCCTCGCTGACTTTCATGTCTGTAAACATCCTATGTAGTTTGTTTGTGTACTCGTAGCCACATGCAAGCTGGAAAAGAAGGACACACCGTGAACCTAGTGGTTTGGTTATTATATCGTTATAGGTGTCAGACAGTTCGTTTAAAGGCGCGCTGTCGTGGTGCTGATTGGATGAAGAAGACAATATGCAAGGATAGAATTAGGCAGGCTTCAACAATTACGCTGTATAGTGAATTCACGAGGGTGATGACAAATCTGACTCCCTTTATTCTTGAAACAAACGATTAGGAGAAACAAAGGAAGGCTTAGTAATTATCACCATGCGAGCTGCAAGGTTGGCTTGGCCACCTGGGGGGTAATGGAACAAACGGGGCAATGTTAAAGCTTTTATGTCGCTACATAAAGATGATGGCAGATATTTAATCATTTGTCACGAGAGAGCGTAGCGTGCGGAGCTCATGAACGCGCGGTTTCTTTTGATGTCTCCTCAATTTTCCAGCCACAACACCAGAAGTTCGCGCCTTGGTTCATCCGTTCACAAAGCCGGTGATTGTCGAATGAGCAAAGCGAGGCTGCCGGTCTTTATATAGCGACATAAAAGCTTTAAGATGAAGAACTCGCTATAAAGAACATTCATAGCCTCACTTTATCAGTTGTCTACTAACGCCATGAGAGACGGTCATCAGATCCTTTTGTTTTCCTTGCTATGCAAAATTACACATTGTCGACTTCAAGGGGAAACCGCGACTGCGCTAATCTCTATGACCAAACGATGTATGCGTAGCCTACGTCATGCGAGGCTGGAAACTGAATTGCTGGCTGCCAATAATTCAGGCAAGCTTTATATAGCGATAACCTTCGATTGATTTTTAAGAGTACCGACACAAGTCTTCATGCAGATTCCAGGTTTTTGCTTGAGTTGCTATCAAAATATCCAAATTGGAAATGCCCATTGTTTTCTGCAGTTTGTTTGCTGGCTTCACCAAAGCCACCACAAAGTAACCGTCAAAAAGCCGCTTATATACGAGCAATCGCAGGAGATATGAAAGTTTGATTTGTTCCCCTGTGAGGTATTAAGATTTATCTTCAAAATAAGGCCCGTTTTATAAGTCATGCTGCGCCCCGGGGAACCATATTAGAAATCCAAATTCGACTGAGGTTCGACTTGGAGCGCCTCTCTTTTATAAGTACAAGGTTTTGCCGTGCCGTGCCGCGCTGAACTAGTGATGCGTGCGCACAGTGGGTATGGTTGGGTTGCACATCCACAAAAACAATGCTGCGGCGTGGTGCGACTGAAGTTTGGTTCTATAAGTCGCACCGGGTCAACCCAGTCGAGATGCCTTTTGTCCAAATTCGCTGCGTTTGGCACAGCACGGCACGATTCATAAAACGGGCCTAACATTTTCATTTTGAAAAAAAGATGAAAAGTTTGTGTGATATTGTTTTCAAAAACTGCAAAGTCACCATTTCGACAACAATTTTGTACAGGCATGTAATTCATCACTGAGGAGCATAGGTTCCAAATCTTTAAAAAGACTGGTGGAAAATTGAGTGACCTATTTCTTTGAACTGAATGACTTCAAAGAAACTTTAGCTAATTCTCTATGATTCTACCGTTGGAATTTTCTGAAATCTTCAATATTTTCAGAATTAGAGTGTTTTTCTTCTTTTTCGAGAATTCAAGAAAAATTTTCAAAAAAACTCAAAACCATCGTAATTTCTAAACAGTTTGACGTAACATGAAATAATTTCGAAGGAAATCATAGTTCATAAATGCCTACAATATGGTATCAAGCAAAAGTCTGTCACTCATCTGGTTTATGATTTAGAAATTTGATGACGTCACATCCTCAAATGGGTTGAAATGTAAGATACGCTGTAATTTCCAAAAAGTTTCTGTTAATTCAAAGTTTCTGAAAAGTCCAACGGTAGATTTATAGATAAGTATCTAAAGTTTCTTTCAAGCGATTCAATCAGAAGAAATAGGTCATTGAATTTTACACCCACCTTTTTACGCCGAGATAAAGATATGGAACCTATGCTTCACTGAGGTGACAATGAACAAAATAAACTACATAAAAAATAAAGATTTGAAAAACGTACTTTTAGTCGATTAATCATGCTTTCTTCAGAGTCCATAGATATAGACATGTTATGGACTAATCGTTTTGCCAGTAACTTTGAGTAGAACTGCAAGAAATAAATAAATTCACACATGATGCTACAATTCATCTTGATAAAACTAAGCTATATCATTAATTTTCATCTATTTGCATGTCTTTATGTTAATGGCCACGGGGATAGTCATTGTCTTTTGCTACCTGTGGTATCGTCCCTCTGTAGTGTTGTATAGTCGTATAGTAATTAGAAAGTATAGTAGGATGTAGATGTAACATGTATTGTAATATTTTAGATGAATATAAACAAAAATGTAATGGGTAGGAAAAGTTAGTATGTTCTAGAGCACGTCCGTGTGTCATGTCAAAAGTTTATCAAATAATAGTGTCAGAGAGTTTCACAATACCGGGTGCGCCAAAATAAACTATGCACGATATTAGCAGGCCACAATAAATCGTACACTGGGCCGATTTTGAAAATTTATGACTTAATCTTTAGCACAAAGACTGAATTAGATTCCATAATTTTTGCAAATTTTTCCGCTTTCAGTTTTTAGAGCTAGAAGCGAGTTTCTTAAAATGTTCGTTTTCGAAAACATTGAAACTGACAAAAAAACGTCGATCAAATTTTAAAAGATTCAACATGAACGAACAAAGAGAGAACGTTTTCAGGGGGATTTAGAGGTTTAGTACGAACTCTCGTACAGCAGAGCATACAACTAATCGATTTCTAAGTCCTAAATCACCACGAACAAGTTCTCTCTTTGTCCATTCATGTCGATTCTTTAGAAAACTTGATCGATGCTTTATAGTTTTCAGTGTTTTCGAAAACTAAAATTTTAAGAAACTCGCTTCAAGCTCTAAAAACTGAAAATGAAAAAATTTGCAAAAAATCCCATTATCTAATTCAGGCTTTCTGCTAACGATTAAGTCATAAATCTTCAAAATCGGTCCAGTGTACGATTTATTGTCGCCTTCCAAACGTGCATAGTTCATTTTGGCGCACCCGGTATTAATACAGACCTCAAGCTGCCTCTTCTAAAAACTTCCAGTGGTCAACGGTGACTTGCTTATGGAGGAGCACGATTATGGAATAACGTTTGCGCTGATGTCAAGCCAGCGTCCACCTATTCAAAGCTGCATATAAAATCAGCAAGCAATCTTTCGTTAAAGTCCTTATTTACTTACCTTGTTATTTTGATTTTATCACTACATGCAAAGCTTTATGATTAGAAATAATTAGTTTGTTGCTATTTTACCGGGCAGTTTGGATATAAGTATTTAACTTTATACCAAAGAAACTAAACTATACTTGTAATTTCGCAAGGTGTAAGACGTTGTAAATACCTTCTGGAAAATATCTTTATCGTCGATATATTTGAAGATAACAATCTGAAAGATCAATATGTGATTAAAGCTGATAGTATCAAGGTATCAAATATTTCCTGGTGGTATCAAGAAATTCACCTTTTAGCTATTCTGAAAAGAATCGTAATCGAACGATATTTTGTTACATTTTGTAGAATTTTCGAATGTGCACAATAGCTATAGAAGCTGTAACGCCACTCGATCGAACCTCGCGTATAAAAATGTATAAAAACAACGAGCGATCCAGGCTCTTTTGTAGAGTAGCTAAAAGGTCTACTGAAAGAACGCAAAAAAATCCAGTTAATTAAGCCTTTCTTTCGTGACATTTGTTTACATAAATCTTACCTATAACATCTTAAACAATGTGAAAAATACTTCAGAAATTGTTGCTGAATGAAAAATAAACAGAAATATCCAATTCGCCTAGGACCCTCATGTTACGCTCATCTCATTGAGTTGAATTATTGTTGTTGTTGTCGCTGCACCGAGGGCCTTTCGTCGCAGTCGTTTGATGATCAGAATATGGCCTAGAAGAAGGCGGTTTTTGTATTTATGGCGTTATTAGTTGTAGCGTTATCAGTTCAGGCAAAACGCGAAACCACGACACGTAATTGAGTCTACACTTTGACATGAATTAAATTAAGCACGACGTTTCGAGAATAGCCTGTTATCAACTAATGAAATATCAGTAGGCTATTCGAACACAACTTGTTAATAGGTGTTATTCCTTTTGTAAAAGCAAAGTTGCATTAAGGAAAGTTGCAAAGCTGACTTTTCCCATCTGCAATGGGAACTACGTGAACCCGTGTCTTTTCCCGCTGTGGATGGGACCAATAATGTATTGTAGTTAGTTTCAGGTTTTATTTGAAAAAAAAAACAACTGCTATAGACCTTTTCGCAGAGGTCTGGGACGGAAATAAAATCTCTGCAAAAAAGTGCTAAACATTGCGGTAATGTGATAGGCAAGTATTTATTTTCATGTTGAAGCTTTTCTGGTCTTTCTGATTTTCTGATATTATCCGAAATTTCTCCCACTGCAACTCTATTTCAGTGCAACGCAGAGAGGATTCCGTCGTATCCGCCATCTTCCAGAAAAGCAGCACGCCGTCCCAGACCTCTGTAAAAAGGTCTGTTGAAAAAAGGCAATATTCAACAGCGTGAAGTCTAATAATTGCATCTGAAATTTCTTGAGATACATCTTGGTTAGTTTGAGCTATCACTACCTTTCACAAAGCTGTCTTCTAAACCATGTCGAAGTTCGGTAGCATGCTCAAGGTAACATCGTTTTGACCATCAAAACAAATTAATAACATACCACATTATTCAATTTATCATCAATCTCCATTTCACTCAGATGTTTCGTACTCTTTTTCAGCAGCGAATCGCAATATTTGGCTAACTAGTCAAGAAGAAGAAAGAATCATAACAGAGTTATTAATCGTATTTACGATGACATCTGAAACATATTGTAGCAGTAAAGGATTTGAAGACGAGCTTTCTCCTTAGGTACCGGATGTCGCAAAAAAGTACTCCAGTTTGAAAAATCACTATAATTTTATTACCTGGCCAAACTTAACATTTATTTTTTCGGCAGTCAGATTAAAGACCACATTACTCTTCCAGTAATAGCTAACCTTAAAGGGAATCGACATAGTTAAAAGCTGGCCCGGGCCAGGTCAAAAATAAGATCTATTGTACTCGACAAGTTTGATGCATCCGGTTTCATTGTGTAGCTGAAGAGACAATGGGTTTGTGGGCGTTTCTTTGGCCCATTTATAGCGGCTACGAGACATAGCTATGTTTATTCCCTTTAAGATTAGTTTTGAAGGTAGCAAATCTAGTTTGTTTTAGAAATGCATGGATTTGAAGCAATCTGCAAACAGCATAGATGTTTACCGCATAAATTTGTTTTCGTAGTAATCTCAAAATGATGGCTCTTCGACAAGATTTATCAGCATAGCTCAGAATAGGTTTTTAAACCAGTCATTTTACACCCTTAAAGAAACGAAAACAAACCTTTTATCAACTTTTAATATATTTGGATCATTGACAAAAGAGACAACAATGAAAATGTTACAATAGGTTTGATTATCAAGTTTGGTGATTTTTTAAATGGGAGTACTTTTTTGGGACAACCGGTATAATAATGGTACACGATTAAAGCGACCATTTTGTAATTGAACAAATGGCATATGCCCCCCTCTCCCGCCCTGAAAATCACTAACGGTCTATATCTCGAGTGATTACACTATTTGGTTAAGCAATTTTGCCACAGCTCTCGTTTGTAGGTTAAAGCACACTTGATTTTTCAAAATAAATATCTCGAAACATTTAAAGGATTCGATAGTGAAAATACACGTTTCAGAATGTAAGGTAACTATGGAAGATTACCATTCATCATATTTCAGATGGATTCTTGTAGAATTCACCATTGGATCCAAACAATTCTGTTACCTTTATTCTCGTAGTTGTATGTAGTGAATTTAGAATATATGAAACTGAAACTGAACCGCTACCCCCGGTAGGCAGCTGTGTTAATCATACGTTATAAATTCCTGACAGTATGATTTTAATCTCAAAGCAAAAATGATTCTCTATAAATTTCTCAGACTTAATGGAATAGATGTTTTTTCTGTAGTAGTGATTCTCTACCAAATTCTCACATCTATTGCAATCTGTGGGATTAAAGCTGAATATCTAAAATCTGAAAATACTGTAGAAACTAACCATCTCTGGAGACCTGCACTGCTTTTTCGCGCTTAATTTGTGGTTGACAATTTTAGTGCAAGCCTAGAATGCGAGGAGAGAAAACGGTTAAATAAAATGGAATTTCTGACTACCACGTAGAGAGTGCCACATAAGAAACCAATTTTCAGCAATGCAGTCTTGCAAAATACCAAGAAATCTAAGGTATACAAGGAAGGCATAGGTCCACGATTCTTGGCACCTTATGAAATTTTCTTGAGGCTTTTTGATTACAAAGTCCAACTTTGTAATCTAAGAAGGGGCTTCGATGTCAGGCTGTCAGAAAGAAAGTAAGTAACCCACTTCCGTGACGCTCGTTAAAGCGATTGATTAACGTTTTATCTCTGCTAATTGGCACTGAAATAAAGAAAGTGCACATAAAGCGCATACAAGACAGAAGTTTCCCGCGATCCTATAGCAACATTTGACGTCGGCTTATTTCATGTTAGACAGATTTGACACCATAAGATGGATAAATTACCATGATGTTTACCCTGGCACAACAACAAATTTACCCAGAATTGGCACGTTCTTGACTTCAGTAGCAGCTTAATTATGTCAAAACAATCGTTTTCTAGAACGAACGAATCATTAGCCACTTATTGATAGTACTCATTATGCAAATAAGTCAACTTTAGGGGATGATGTAACTGGTGGCCTGCACAGAGGCTAGCATTCGCAGCATCACCGAAGATAGAAGGATCCCCTTCCTACACAGCTACAGAAAGGTGCAGAATCCCAGCAAACAATAGACCTTTTAGCTATTCTAAAAGGAGCCTGGATCGAACGTTATTTTTATACATTTTTATACGCTACGTTCGATCGAGTGGCGTTAGAGCTTCTATCACTATTGTGCACATTCGAAAATTCTACAAAGTGTAGCAAAAGTTTGTTCGATTCTGATTCTTTCCTGAATAGTAAAAAGGTCTATGGCGCCATTGACTGGGGGAAGGCACGAGATCACACTGAACCAAAACATCTTCATGCATATCATTCTGCACAGAGGTTATCTTCGTGACTGCTTGTCTCAAATTAGATGCCCGCGAATAGCAACAATTGAAACGTTCTGTAGGGTTCTGCATAAGTATTTTTGCGTTATCGTAAATCTCACATGACATGTCATTTGACACTGATACACCAATAGTTTCGTGCACGAACAAAGCAAACTAGGGGTAATGACTTTTGATTTTTGCATATCATTCTCGTTTGACATAAAGACCAAAATATTGCCTTTGAGGCGATTCTTGTCCTTATACAAGGCGCTCGATTTTCCATTGAAGGCGACTTTAGCAGCAACACTCATCTCTCTGACTGTAGCTAAAAACAGCATCTACGGTCATTTGGGGTTATGAAGAAATCAACATTCAGATATTCTTATGCTTGTTTAGCTCAGGACAGACTTTGTAATCATCCAAAAGGATCTTATGTTCTTTCAAGGGGATACAAGTCTCTAAGTCCTGCAATCAACCAGCATTCCATTAATAGTTCTTATTAAAAATGATCCTGACGTTCTTAAATGGTATTCAGTAACTGGAAATGTCGTAAATAATTAGAAACATCGATTTTACGCTACAAGAGTTTTATCACTGCCTTTTTAAATGAACCGCAAAATGTTGTTCGTCGTGGTTCTAACATTGAAGTTCTCGTTAAAGGTGGTGTGACGCGAAAATTTTTATTGATGCAAATGAATAGAGCAGTTGAATCATAAAGAATGTCGTTAAAATTTTTATCATACCTTGTTTTATTTTAGAGTTATCCACTGTTTTGTACGATTTGCTGATGACGTCATTTTGTTTGCAAAATGTAAAGAAAGTATACAAGGTTGGCCATGTTTCCAAAGAGAAATCTAATTAAAAAACTTTGCACAATCAACATAACATGCCTTTCTAAACATCATATTAAGTCATGAGGCAATTTATATAAAATCTATTCAGCTCAGCTGAAATATTTCTTACCACTGTAACCTTTCAAAAATCAGATACAGTTATATTTCCATATGTTATCCTAGTAATTTGCAAACAAAATGACGTCATGATCTGCAACTTAATATCAGTGGATAACTTGAAAACGAAATGAGGTATCAAAAAAATTTAAACGACATTCTTTATCATTCAACTGCACTAGGGTAGGGTGGGGTAATTTGAGTCTAAAATGAGCAAAATCTCAAAATGGATAGCTGGTAAAACGAGACTAAAATGCAAAACATTTCAAAAGTTTCATTTAATTGACATTCAGTGCTTCTTCTTTCTTGGGAAAAAATCTCAGCTCTGACAAAGGCAGTTAAATATTTTTAAAACATTTTCTCTTTTGGCAACTAAAATAGGCCTACTTTTTCCGACGAGCGGGAAAAGTGGGTCTATTTTCAAAAAGTGTAATAAATCGGAATATGAAAGGCTAAATGATTAAAAAAATTAATGGACTTACATTTCCCAAATGTTCTCTATTCAATAAAATCACAGTCTTTGCCTTTTATCGCAAGCAATCCGTTCCCGCGACGAAAATAAAACTACGGTCATTATGCTGTGATCCACCATCGTTGCGACTTGCAAGTTAGTGATCGAATTTGATAATAACAGTCAAAAAAAGATTTTTGCAGTATGTTTACTCCAATTTACTGGTTACAAGACAGCAACTGCGGTAATAGGAAACCCGTTTTCGCATTTTAGACAGAAAACAACGTGGCAAGATGAATATAAGTGCGAAAATTTTAAGCAATTCAAGGCTTCGTTGAATTTGAATTATGGCTGAATTCTCAGTAGGCCCATATTACCCCACCTGCTAAAAAAATAAAAATAAAAAGAACAATAGCGTCAATGACTTCGAAATAAACGTTATTTCATTTGTAAAAGACCAAACTCTCACCTCATGGTCATTAAATTGACCAGAAAAGCAACACAACAGTGGCAGGAGAAAGTTTTCCTGAGCTTTGAAATTCTTGCACAATAGGCCGTTCAGTAAAGTTATTTTATAAAACGAGTGGAGATACATCTAAGACGAATGTTATATGTTAAAAGGCAGTTTATTATGTAGACATTAAAAGAAAAATAGCCAGCCTTTCTTCCATTTACCGAGGAAGCATATTTCTAGCGAAAAGCTCAGTAGACCCACTTTACCCCGTAGACCCACATTACCCCACCCTACCCTATTCATTTGCATCAATAAAAATTTTCGCTTCACACCACCTTTAAGGGATGCAATTACAGACTAGCACCAACTTACCTAATTCATACAAGTGTTATTTAGCTTGCAAGCAAATCAAACACAAACTCACTTTATCACGTGCACCAAGAAAGGCCTGATCGTTCTTGAACGTATCTTCGATCATGTCTGTGTATTTCTTATGTATTCCTAGTAAGGCGTCTACAAACTGGCCAGTACCCTGTGAGGGTAAAGGAAAATAACTTCATATGAGACATAAAATACATTAAAATCGAAAGGGTTGTTTTGCAGCAACATTGCATAGCAAAGTTCATATGATAACTATTTGGAAGACGCTCTAGATAATCTTAACTTGGACCATTGGTCTTCGCAACCTTGTGTAAGATCTAGACATTATTTCATATTAAATAAGTTTATTTCATATATACCAAAATGTTTCGTATTATGAAAATCAGCAAAGTTTTGTTTGCTAGTAACTCTAAACTTTGTTCTTCTTCACTTGTGTAAAAGACCACATTATTTTGAAGCAATGTCTACAATAATGCTGCTGATAGCTGGCGAACATTGAAAACTCCTATTTCGAGTCAAAATAGGTTTAATCCGAAAGATATCGTAAATCTTGGTCAAGAGACTTAATTTAACGATTTCACATTGGCTGCGGTCACACTGGACGTTTTTTCTTCGTTGCATCTTTTCAAAATGAGTTAATTGCGGTGTGATATATAACCACATTTCGCTTTCATATACAACGCTGTTACAACGATTCCATACGACCACCATTAGATGCAAAAGAATGGGCAAGCGTATTTTAGCTAAATTCTAGCTTACATATTTACTATTGTTTTGAGGGAAATTTTTGTTTTGAAATAATTTATTTCTATATCTTCCTTTTCCCTCGCGAGCTCCAAATCATGCATGCTTGCAGCATTCCCATGTGAACGAATCGATATAAATGAGCGTAACCAGACAGTTATCCATCTTGGCCTAAGCTCATACACAGCCGGGTAAATTTTCCCAAGTAAGAAATTTCTAATAGATAGATGTTTAGTTGAAGGTACATGTCTATTGTAGGATTTATTATTCGGTATATCTGGGGTATAAAGGGTATATTTAGGTGGGAGTATTTATTTAGTTGTTTAGTTGTTGGCTGTGTATGACGACCTCGTCAATTCACCTGATAGTGAATCTTTTTTTGTATTAATACTTCGGAAAATAAAATTGTAAATAGTATATTTTCGTTTCCACCACAAAGTAGTGGATTAGAAAATAAAGCTATCTTTGGTTTTAGCTATCTATGTGTGGTGCTTTTTTCCGCTGTTCGGATGGGCGTTGCTTATTTGGGTGCGTGATTTCGCGGGGAGAGAGCGGGCAATGGGAGGGATGTGTCATGCGTCATTCGTGGCGGTTTTGTCTTGTGTTTTGTCGTCGGTCGTACCGGCTCCGGACTTGTCCTTCTAAGTCTTTTTCATATGTAAATGATATTAATTTTGTAAAACTTTTATTTATGTAGTATTAGAGCTGAAGGGATTTCGTGTATAAATAATTTAAAATGAAAATGAAAAATGAAATTTTGTGCAACAGATTTTCTATGTTCACATTTTTCAGGACACCCGGTATAATGCTAAATAATTCGAATAGTCAAGATCTAATAACAATTCCGTGCAATTTCTCAATCAGCAAGCTTAAAATACTTACATTTTCGGTGTAAAATGCTTTAACTTTTGCCAATCCGGTATCAGCTATATACTTTTCAAATTCTTTGAGCATCAGATCCAGGCCTTTCGGTAATGGTTTTAATAACTTGTACATTCTTGACAAATCTACAAATTCAAAGCAGGTGCAATCATTTCACGTAAAACTTTTAAAACTTTCAACTTGAAATACTGCTTGATATTCACATAAGAACAGTTGTAAAACAGAGCAAAGAGGATGGTTCAAAAGTAAATATACATCAAACTTCATAAACGATGATAAAAGAGTGTATTTAAAAGCAGTGGCTTTGCTAGCCGATGTTGAGGCAAGACATAACAGTAAAAAGGAAACAATCTTCAATATTTTAAGGGAAGAAACTTTCACGGAAAGAAATTTTCGTGAGTTCGAAAAAAACGCGAAATTTTTGGAATTAACTTTCGCGAATGGACCAAAATGGGAAATTTCGCGGGAATAAACTTTCACGAATTAGGTTTCTTATCACATTTTCATACTGTCTTAAATGCTCTTCAGCTCCTCAATGATTCTTCCGAATCGTCCATAAATGAGCTTGTAGTAGCATATTTCGAAAAGGTCTTTGTTACAGAAAAGGAATTTCAATACCTTAGTCCCTTCAAATTTCGCCTGCCTTCAATTTTGGCTCCCTTTAATTTTCGCCCCTTTAATTTTCGCCCCCCCCCCCCCGTGTGCAGAAGTTTCGCTCCCTTTAATTTTCGCCCCCTGGTTTGGATTGATATGACATGATTTGAATGGATATGGCCTCGAGGAAGAGATCATGGTGGAGCTAGAACAACAAAATCACCTCTCAGACACATGGGAGGACAATATTATTATTATTGACGAGTAAGGCGAAAATTAAAGGCAGGCGAAATCTGAAGGGACTAAGGTATCTGATTATATGATTATTTGATTCTATATCTTGGGAAATTTCGCAAGAATAAACTGTCACGAATTCCACATTTTAGGAAATTTCACGGAATAAACTTTCGCGAAAACAGCGAAAACCGCGAAAGTACCTGTTAACTTCTCCCGATGAATCATTTCACGGCATTCACTTTGTAACAGATCGAGTTGTGCTTCTACCAGTTTTTCTTGACAAACATTCATTACTTTTTCAAATGACGATGGATGAAGGTATTTTCGAGCTCGAAACGTTTCTTCTTCAAGCCTTGCATCGACCTACATGAAAATTGAAAGTTAGAAAACAAGAAAACCCAAGTATAGCTAAGCTTGCAAAACGAGCAAATATTGTTATCCAAATATGTAGGATTTGGTCATTAAACAAAATATTTCTCCTGCTGTCTAATGAGCAAGTTAAAGAAATTAACACGTTTTGCGGGCTGTAGGATGAAAAGTAAGCAACAGACATTCAAACCTGAAATGTTACTCTATCAGTCAAAGGCTAACTTAGATATGAAAATTTTGTTAGGTAAAATCAGCATTTAGACCCAGAGAATTTGGAAAATGCTTGGTAAGGGGCTTGTATGGGAACAAGAATTGCCCGTTCGATTCTGGTCTATGATGTAATAGACCTTTTAGCTATTCTTCAAAAGAGCCTGGATCGAGCGTTATTTTTATACATTTTTATACGCGACGTTCGATTGAATGGCGTTAGAGCTTCTTTCACTATTGTGTACATTCGAAAATTCTACAAAATGTTGTTCGATTCTGATTCTTTTCAGAATAGCTAAAAGGTCTATTGCCAGCTGAAATTTAAATTTCTGAAACTGATAATTCTATTCAATTTTAATTTCAATGGCAAGTAAACCATGGACCAGAATCGAATGTGGAATTCTCGTTCCCATACAAACCCCTTACCAGCATTTGCCTAATGTTTGGGTCTAAAAGAAGAGTAACTGTACCAAACAAAATTTTCACATCTAAGTTAGCCTTTGACTGATAGATTAACATTTCAGTTTTGAAAATCGCCAGTACATGTTTCATTTCATTGCCCGCCAAACATGTTACCTCCCTTTGATTCACCCGGTATGTTGAAAGCATCCACTCTTTGCTTGGTACAAGCGTATACAGTTTCTGGAATTGTTCAAAACAATTGCGCAGCAAATTCTAGTTGATTTCTCTTACAAAGATCGTCTGGTGACAAGGCTAACAGGAGAACACGTCTTCAGGACAAGGTCTCAAATTTTCTCAAAATAGTATGCTCTGTTTAGCTAGAGAGAAACAAACATGTTGTTTAAATTGGTCAATTATTCTCTTGAGAACACAACAGAAGCCTGTCTAGCCACTGAGTTTGTCTGCTGATGTCTATGATAAAGCTCTTTTATCCTACTGAAGTTAATGTTTCACATGAAATCGCAAAAAAATACCTTTTTGGTAGATAATGTATAATTCTTTACAATACTCGACTCAAAATGTCGTTTTCTAAGCCATCATTTTATGGTCTTTATTAAAGGAATAAAAAATCGTCCCAAAAATCAATTAGACAATTGAAACAAAAGCAGAAAAAGAAATGTTTACGAACAAACTGAACAGACATAGCATAGGATTCAAATCTTTCAATCTTTAAAAAGGTGGGTGTAAAATTCTATAGCATTTTTCTTTGAATTGAATGCCTTGAAAGGAACTTATGGTATTTTGCAGTAAATCTGCCGTGGAAAGTTTTTGACATCTTGATTTTTTTCAAAATGGCAGCAATTTAATTATTTTTGAAAAAAATCATGGAAAATTTTGAAAAGATTTAAATCATCGTAAATCCTAAACCAAGGGAGGAAAACCAAGGGAGGGGGTAAAACCAAGGGAGGAAAAATGATATAACGTTCAAGAAAACCATAGTTTATGAAGGTCTACAATATGGTTGCAAGCAGAAATTTGTAGCTGTTCTGGTTTAGGATTTAGAATTTTTATGACGCCATAGCCTCAAATTTAATGAATGCTGCAATTTTTAACCTAATCAAGATATCAATAAATTTCCACGGCAGATTTACGGCAGAAGGCCCTACGCTCCTTCCAAGCCATTTATTTCAAAGAAAACTGTAATAGAATTTTACACCGACCCTTTTAAAGATTTGAGCTCTATGTTAACAGACATAACAAATGTTAGGTCATCTTAGAGACGCTTCACTTTTATTGCACTAACCGGTATAACCGTTTGAAGATGTTGTTTAAAAGAAAAATACCTTAACCGGTATAACCGTTTGAAGATGTTGTTTAAAAGAAAAATACCTTAACCGGTATAACCGTTTGAAGATGTTGTTTGAAAGAAAAATACCTTTTGCATAAACTGCGAGCAATCACAAGACTCTAAAAGACGTGCAGCCTCGGACTGGTAATATTGCTTCGTTTCCAATAGGAGCTCTGATTCGAAAATATCTTGGTAAAGCTATAAGAATAATGTAAAAAGATTTGTAAGAGAAAAGAAGGCCAAAACACAAGACTTATATTTCAGCGCACTTAGGCCTTTCGAATTTACGTTCTCTTCAGAGTGTGGCTAACATTTGTAAAATAGAACAATGTAAAATAGTCACAAAACCATTGGTTAAAATAAAAATAGGAAGACACTACAATTTGTCTTGCCCAGAATCTTTTCTAAGTAATCAATAACCCTTTTAAAATGATTATAGCGCGTCAACAACAAAATTGCAGCATGTTGAAATATAACCAAAATTTGATTGTCTTACAACTGATATTGAAATTTTCTTTGACTTTTGATCCAGGAATAGCCGTAAACACCAAGTATATTGATCGAGCGTTTACATAAACTTGGAATATGAGAAGTTGAAAAGCATTATCATAGCTACACGAACTAAGCAACATATTTCTTACGAACGCTTAAAAAAGTGCATTTTTCGTTTAAATGAACTAAACCAGCGATAAGTCCTTCAATGAAAAAGAGCTGAGACGAACCAAACCATTTGACTTGTGGCAGACAATATTGCCAAGCGCTGGGATCGTACAACTACAGAAGATCTAATCGCGTCTACAACCCTTTATCATGGCGCCCAAGTGGTAGGGCTCGTACTGGGCTCAAAACCTGTCTGCCTGACTGTTCTGGCTGCAAAGTCAGAGGATTACACCACACCACATCACTGTGCCGTAACACTTTATACTGGGATACATGTTCCGCAACCGAAACCGAAATACCGAAACTAGTAGGGCAAACTCTCGCCTTGTGCACGCGAAAGGTGGTTCTTAAGAGAAATTATGTGCTATAAAGAAGGTTAAATCTGAAGATGCGTCTGGTGGATCTTGTTTATTTGATTCAGAAACCAAGCAAGCAGAAGGATTGTAATTCTCGCGTATTTAGCGCTTAAATGAAACGATTACAAAACAGCTCATGAATCAAATAAACACAATCCGTCAGACAGATCTTTAGATTTACCCTTCTCCTTTCGTTATAAGCACATAACTTCTCTTAAAACCACATTTCGCGTGAACAAGGCGAGAATTTGCCCTACTGGTTTCAGGGAAAATTTTGCGGCTTTGTTTGTTTTGAATCACTGGTTGAGAGAATTTCCTTTGTCTGCAGTCGCTAATCGCTTTGAATTGAGGTGTCAATCAAAAGCAACTGATGCTATTGTATTACAAAATCTTCCCTTGTTGATGGCAAGCAATGTTTTCTTCTACGATTAGGTATGCAAGAAAATGCCATTAAAGGGAAGAAGGATATGTGCACAAACACACATTCAAAAGAATAGAAGGTTGGCAAAAACTCACTTTCAAAGGAGTCCTGACTTCATATTCTTCAACATCAACTGCAAGAAGAAATTGTCTATGTTGAAAATGGAGACAAGACCTGTATCTATCTTTGAACATAACATTATTATTATTATAACATTCTTTATAGTTGGTTGTTAAAAATAGCTCTACTTCAAGAACTAATAAAGACCAACTATTTACAAAAACAAAATAAATTACAGTTCATGATAAGAAACGAAAATACCCTAAATACCCTATTTACAAATTTTGCAACGGCAAGTCTCTCCAATCCATTTTTTTATGCATGACTTGAAAGAACAAGTAATATAACGGCTACCTGTCAAAAGCTTTCTTTAACGGGCGTCAAAGAAAAGAGACAACACAAATTTGGTGGGATCCAGCGATCGAGAATTCAGCTTCAAGCAATGGCTAATCAGTTTCAAAATGTTCCTTGATATTTAACTTGAACATGGATACCTCATTTGTTGAAATTGATGTTTTGAGTGTTGAAATATCAATGTTGAATACTCAAATTACTGTCACCTTCAAACCAGAGACGTGGTTTTAGGGTCTTTTAGGCATAAGTAAAATCCTTGAAGCACAGCGAATAAATAAACGATAGCCTTGATAGAATTTGAACAAAATCATTGTACATGTAATGTAACACTCTGTTTGCTAGAAGTCACCCATTATGCCGTGTTTTTGTCTCTAAATTTTAGGTTTAAATTTCAATGTGATTTAGGAATTTACTTAGGCCAGTTTTTTAGAGCGGGTTGTCATAAGGGGGATTTTGTCGGGGTAGTTATTTAACTGTTCTATACTTTTCGCCAGTTCTTTCTAAAGCCAGCTATCATTTGGAGGGAGAAAGTTTAGAGCCGGGAGAAGAAAGATTTCTTAGAGTCCACACCCCTGTACTAATGAAAGTGAAGTCCCCCCCCCAGGATGCAGAGGCATTTTCCACTAACAACCAAAGCAAATTATCAGAAAATGAAGAACACCATGTCATGTCCAATCCACCCCCTGGTGCCGCCTCTGGTGAGAATTTTGGTGATCTTTAAAAATTGTAGGAACATTTCTGGGACATCCGGTACTCAGAAATTGATTGTCTGAATGTCGCTTGGCATTGCTGATCAGTATTGCGTCGCGTTGAAGACAATGCAAATCCAAAATCAAGGTCATGAAGATGTTTTCTGGCAAAAATGCAACAACGATAAAATAAGTCTAAACTTACTGAAAGAACGTATGATTTCATGTATATCCGTTTCCGAAGGAGACTCTCCATCTCTGTCTCTGTGAATAGAAGCAAAAGAGGGGTCAGCTTGATCTTAATCACATGTTATTGATTAATATAATCCATTCAGGGACGACATGGGAATTCATTTTCATTCTAAATTGTTTAGACACAAAACCCTTTGCGTGGACTGAGAGCAGGGACAGGCTCTTCCTGTACACACATACTTTTTTATGAGAAACTGCCTATGAGAAACTCAACTCTCAAGATCGCTAAAAAGTTAAGAAACTGCAGTACTGGGAAAATAAAACTTAAGACACTATTTAGTTTGATAAAGAAAGTCTTTGACATAATCTTACTTTCTTTTTACTTGTTTCCTATATCATATTACTTGGAAGGTACTTAAGTGATGCCTAAACATTAGAAAGGCTTGAGAAGACCTTGGACCTTGTTTTTAAAGGTTGACGAAGGAACAGGTAGTGAATATGAAAATTGTTATGGAACCTTTACGAAACTCGTACGAAACTAAGAGTACTCAAAATCTGACAATCCTCCCCAAATTTCAGGGCCTTTGGGGGTACTTGTTGGCAAAGTCTCGCATTTTGGGTGATCCTATCGAATTCAGCGGTGAAAAATGTTCATATATCAAGTTTTCGTAAATGGTGATACTAGCCCTGTAAGAAACTTTCAGTCCTGGGTAAAATTCTTAGTTTCTTATAAAAAGATACGTGTATGTTAGCTGATACATTGCAACGGTATTGATAGTTTCGTACCAATCAATTACACCCATCTAACGAAAAGTAACAAAATGACAACAAAAATCTCTTAAGCTGGAAAAATTCGTGGCCGTCAAAATCTAGCTGTAAATTTAAAATCCCTTTGGTTTACTGTTAAAGCAGGACCCGATTTTGTTTGACGGTGTAGCAGTTATTCGGTTCCCCTTCGCTTCCTGCCGTTTGGTGCGACACAGCCTTGACAAGAGCCGTATAAAATGTGTTTGTCTGGATGGAGATTTTGTATCAAAATGGGGAGGATCTTGATCCTAAAGGGGGCTTTCATTGGAAAGGGGGATGCTCATTGGAGAAGGGGCTCATTAGAGAGAACCGTATTTTGGGCTTCCAGACTGCTAATTAAGTTTGGGTTTTTAGAATAGATGGATGACGCAGTTTGTGAAAAAATGGCGAAAGTCAGCAATTTCTTTGCTATACAGGGTGTCTCAAACAAATTGTTCGACGTTTGATTAAATATAAGAAAATAACGAATTATTGGACGGGCTCCATGGTAAGATAACCACATTGCTGAGATTTTAGATTAATTTTAGACACCAGAAGCTAGCAAATCGGCTAAATATTCACGGAATTACGAGCTTTTGAAATTCAAGTTTGTGCGAAAGCTGAAATCAGAAGCCCCTATATTGCATATTTTGTGAAAGTAGAATCTCGTTTATTCAAAGCAAATCAAATGGAATTTGAAAAGCACTTGCGATAAACTAGCTTTCTATGACATTGAATCAAGGTTATGGATGCTTGCAGGAATCCTGTTCAGCACAAATTACAATTGCCCCATCTCTCGTTGATTAAGTTTTCATTCCGTGTTTTCAGATACTTGCATTCTTAAGTAAATTTTTGCAACAGTTACAAGAATTAGAGAACTTTGGAAGTTCTATTTGGCTTGCTCTGATATCGACGAGAGGTAAAACATTGGACAGCTTTCTTTTACCTCGATTTCAGGACGTCTTTGTGGAAAACAAGTCATTTAGGGGCGTCTGGTTTCAGCTTTCGCACAAACTTGAACTTCAAAACCTTGTAACTCCGTGAATTCTGAGCAGATTCACAAGATTCTGGCGTCTAAAATTAATTTGAAATCTTAGGAACAGCGACATTTAACCAGGAGCCTGTAACTTTTTTCGTTATTTTTCAACATTTATAATCAAACGTCGAACAATTTTTCTGAGACACCTTGTAAAGTAAGCCTAAGAGCTTTCAACTATCTTTTATTGTGGTACAGATTATAGAAGGAATTACATAAATTATATTAGAAGAAATCACGAAAATCTCCGCACACCACAGGAGAATTGTTTTGTTCAATCGATTGTAACAATTTAATTGTTGCAATTGTTGTGTAGCCAATTGTTGTGTTCCGAGAAGCAGATAACGACATACTGTAATAAATGAACCACACGAGGAAGCCATGAGTTTCGAATATATCACGAGTTTCGAAAGAAAATACAGAGCTGTTCTTAGAGCTCAAGGGAGCTCTGTGTACGTTGCTTATTTCCAAAGAATCGTCAGTCGAGTCGATAAGAAACTGATATATCTGTTTTCAGTTTATAGAGCTACAAGCGAGTTTCTTAAAATTTTCGTTTTCGAAAACACTGAAAACGATAAAAAAACATCGATCAAGCTTTCTAAAGAATCGATATGAATGGACAAAGAGAAAACTTTTTCGTGATGATTTGGGATTTAGAAATCGACTAATTGTTAGCTGCTTTATGAGAGTTCGTACTATATTGGGAGAAATGTAATAATATTTCATGGGTATAAAGGAATATCTTTTCTTTTGTAATGTCATTGAATTTATGCTTTGGTGCAGGTTGTGTGCCTGTGTCAAGGGGGTTAAAAAGACAAGCGAGAAAGCGTCATGGGGCCAGCAAGCATGGAGTCTTGTTACATTTTTGATTTTGTGACTGCTTTTGGGGCGGTACTTTATTGTAACTACAACAGAATTTCGCAACAGGCCAATCGTTGAAATAACGCTCGTGCAGAAGTTTACAATAATCAATTTCCAAATCTCCAAATCACGCTGAAAATGTTTTTATGTTAGCAACCAAGAAGACAGCAAGACAGTACAACCTCCAATCCTTCGTTCTTCGACAATTTGTGATGGCCCATACAATGAACTCTACTTTCAACTCAACTTCAAGACACGTCGAGCAGCTCTCGCACCCAGCAAACAACTTAACGTGTTACACAATACTAGCATGGAGGATCATACTCACAAATAAACAAAGCACAACTATTGCAGTTTGCTGCGCTGTTAATATTTTACCGGTAGTTCTTCTCAATTCCGCATTATGCTTCGCATTGTATACGACCGGAAAAGTGGCGAAAGCATCGAAATTTCTAATATTCATTCTCAGTTTGTCTGATTGTGCGACAGGGCTGGTTACTATTCCCGCAAGTGTTGTTCTTACGACAACATTAAGTCATCAACGTTGCTGCTGGCTAGAAATGTTTACAATGTTCTTTGGGCAATCAACTGGACATTTTTCATTCTACATCATCATGGCAATAGCAGTTCAAAGATACCTTAAGGTGACCCCTTCTCTCAAGTTTATAGGAACATTTCAACAATCTATCTTATCACTAACAGGCCTAAAGGTGGCCACACTGGTCATATTACTCTGGTCGTTGTTTCATGGTCTTGTGTCAACGTACTTCTTTGGTAATGTTAAGTCCAAAGTGCTTAATGCAGCAATGGTTATTGTTCGACTTCTGATTTTTGTCATTGTTTGTGTCTGCTACTTTCGCATGTATTGGTCCATAAGACAACACATGAATGAAGAACCTCAGCAACAAGGCACGTCGCTACAAACACATAGCCAGGAGAATTACAAGAAGTTTGTTAAAACAGTGTCTATAACTCTGATCGTTCTGGCTGTCACTTACCTGCCTTTAATGGCAACCGACATGTGGACACGCTATTACACATTAATCAAGAAGATAGCTGCCCCTCAGCTACCAAGATTCCTCTATTATCTCTCGTTTACTATGTTCTTTTCAAATGGGGCATTCAATGCAATCATATTCTTGCGTGCAGACAAAGATTTGCTTGCGAAACTCACAATTGCCTGCAAAAAGTAGTTGGGAATGAACTTGAAATGAGTCAGATGCAAAGTGAGACACTCCATACAAAATCCACTGCGGCTGCACGAATTCACGATCTTACCAAGTAGCTGACAAGGACATATAGAGTTCACGTAGAGATATCAGGTAACTGAACGTTAGAGGGTCTCCTTCTGAGCTGTGTGGTGTGATACCGAGCGAGTAAAACAACAGGCCTTTGACCAGCTTTTACAAACGAAGGAAGCTTTGCTAGTTGTTAGCAAAATTAGCCACTTTAGCCGAAATCGTTCAGGGTCTCCCGAAACAGGACACCCGATGACAATTTCTTTTCAATCAACTGTTTTCTCAGGAACTCACAATTTCCTGCAAAAAGCAGTTGGCATCGAGTCAGAAGAAAAGTGAGACACTCCATGAAAAATCTATTACTCCTTTACGACTCTACGATCTTACAAAGTAGCTGACAAGGCCACACAGACTGCCCATGGAACTACTGGAGAAACTGAACGCTAGATGCTTTGCTCTGCTCTGAGGTGTGATTCATACAATGGGAGAGTAAAGAATGGGATTTTGGCCAGTTTTTACAAACGAAGGATGTTGGCAGAATCAGCAGAATTAAACACTTTAGCCGAAATTGATCAGAGTCTCTCGACACTATGGGCCATAAGCAATTATAGATTTATCATCGTACTAAGGTAAAACTTTGTATTTGAACCAGTCAAATTTGAGCGAAAATTTCATTTTGATTCTTAATTGTGCATCACCGCGCATCAGAGGATCGAGGGTCCCTTTTTCAGATTTATTGGCATGTGAAGTGGGACTTTAAATAAGTTCCATTACTTGTTTTTAAGGTTTTTTATTTCTACTTCATTGTTCGTATTTCTATAAATATCTTGGTTGTTTTTGATAAGTAAATGGACCACTTTAACTGATTGAGCATTACAGTAAGAACCAGCCAAAAAACCACTTTATAAGAAACCTCAGGCTGATTTTAGGAAGGTTTTTTATAGGAGGATCCCAAATGAATTCATATTTAATAATCTTTGTTATAATCAGGTGAAAAACATTGTTTAGAGATTTCATGCAAAAGCATCTCGATCTACAAACTTGGCATGTATGGTTGAGTAAATTTAGAGATAATGATAGCAAACAAGAAGATACTGTTCAATAGTGTTTGTTCTAGGTTTTCTTTGAACAGTTAAGATGAAATCACTGAATGTGTCTTAACCATGTGATAAGAAACCTTTCAGCCAGTTTGCAGATTAGGCCCGAGTTACACGACGTCGGATTGGTTCTCACTTCGGATTGCCTTCCCCAATCCGAAGCAAAAGCGCTACGCTTTTTGAAGTGGTTACACGACTTCGGATTGCCTTTTGCTCCGTTTTCGTCGCTGTTACACGATGTCGGATTGTAATGTACTGCGCAGACAAAAACCTCTCTTTCGTATTTTGGCGGAGGGCGGAGGAGGCAAAGTGATTAGGAATGAGGTTTCGGAGTGAAAATCACTTCGGATTCAGTTGTTACACGAGATGGAATGCGAAGCGAAGTACTTCGGATTGATTTTCACTTCACCTCCAGAGCGGAGTGACTTTCACTTCGGTTTCACCCACCGAAGTGCTTCGGATTGCCTCGGCGTCGTGTAACTGAAACCCCTATCCGAAGTGAAAAGCAATCCGTAGTGAACCCAATCCGGCGTCGTGTAACTCGGGCCTTAATGACCTATTGATCAGAAACGAAACAGGATGTTTTGAGAACACTGGTTTCTATTTTGCGGGTTCTTACTGTGCCTGGGGGCGCGGGATTGCAAATCACTCCGGGGCCCAAACTGGCTACAGACGGCCCTGTGTTACTTGCTACATACTGCAATAGTATTATTGAATTACCTCTTTATTGAATCTATTATTGCTTTTATCAGAGAATTCTGTATATTTTCAATCATTGCTGTTTTCCATGTGTCCAAAGCGAGCTGTAAAAGATTGCAAATCAATAAAAAATGTGTGAGTTGCGTGTGGCACTATAACAATTAAGCAACGATATGATAAATAAGTAATTTGAGTACCAAAAAAGTAGATGTAAAAAACACAACATTGCCAGCATGTACTTTTTATCAAGTCAACGAGTGCATGCTCGAAACGTCGTATTTTTTTTAGAGCACAGGGCTCAAATCTTAAATCTTTAAGAAGGTGGGTGTAAAATTCTATGACATATTTCTTTGCACTGAATGGCTTAAAAGGAACTCAGGGCACTTTCCTGTAAATCTGCCGTGGACATTTTTTGATATCTTGATTTTTTTCAAAATGGTGGCAATTTAATCATTTTTGAAAAAATTCATGGAAAATTTTGAAAAAATTTAAAATCATCGTAAATCCTAAACCAACAAAGGAAAAATGATATAACCTTTAACAAACCCATAGTTTATGAAGGTCTACAATATGGTGGCAAGCAGAAGTCTTTAGCTTTCCTGGTTTAGGATTTAATAATTTGATGACATCATGGACTCATATTTAATAAAAACCGCCATTTTGAAACTAATCAAGATGTCAATAAATTTCCAGGGCAGATTTACAGCAAAAAATCCAAAATTCCTTCCAAGCCATTTAATTCAAAGAAAACTGTGATAGAATTTTACACCGACCTTTTGAAAGATTTGAGCCCTATGTTATTTTTTAAATCTACTTTATTTTTGGCACTGAAATTACTATTTATCATACTGTCGTTGCAAAAAAATGTGACAAAAATTAGGTAGGATAACTGAAGAACAAAGGCAGAAACTGTAACAATAGCCTTACAGTCTTTCTAAAAATTAGATATCATGTGAAAACGTTCGCAAATAAAAACAAATGAAAATTTTTTGCATGAGTAATTTTGCATTATCACAAATATCACGTGACATCTAATATGAGATAGATTTTAGATACACACTATCGTGGCTGTGATTGGCTAGTTATCATGTTGAAATCACCAACAAAAGATCTGGTCTTTGAGGAATTGCAAAGCCTTTTTGGATAACGCTTTCTTTCGAGGATAAAATAGTCAGATCGCTGTCATCTTCTTGAAATTCAATGCACAACGTAATTACTTAGCTTTCCTAATTCTATTCTTTTTTTGGTTGCTTTATTTATCCAATCAGCACCACGACAGTCTGCCTTTAATACTTATACTTTCATTTGGTACTTACATGTCCAATTTCCATATTGTTTTCTGACTGCGATTGCGGATACATAAGTTGTGTTTGATGCTCACCAAAATCATGTTTCTTCTTTTTACAGTAGTTGTTATTCACATAACTGTAGGTGAGAAATGCAAGGGGTTAAAAACTCGATGAATGATTCAAATTCTAGTTAAAAGCCAAAAGATTGAAGCATTGTCGTGATTATTCTCGTCTTCTTACGAGCACTGCAAATATAGGTAGATTCAACTTTACAAAGATTTCATTGTTGCAGAATGACTGAAAAGGACCTAAAACACATGAGCAAATCATTAGGACTCTCCTCACACAGAACAATGCGCACGGGCGTCTCATCTCTCTGAAGAGGTATAAGACAGATTCTCAAACAGACACTAAAGATTTTCAATCCTATGGCAATAAGACCCCGTTTACACTACGCCCGGTACGAAATGAAACATTTTTTAAAGAAAATTCTTTGATTTCTACTAAATAACGCCCTGATTTATATGTTTCCCCCATATTCAAATCGAAACAGTTGGAAAATTATGCGTTAGAGTCAGGATGAGGAGCGCTTTTCTCGCTAAAACAGGGGCGCCAAGCTGAGTTTTCATCATGAAGGGTGGGGCAATTGCCCCCACTTGCCCCCCAAAATCCGCCACTGAAAAGAATCCCCGTTTGAAAGGTCACGGCTTCCTGGATATCAATACGATGATATCGGCAAATATATAGTTTAATGGTAGACATGTTCAAATCCATTTTAAAATTTACCTAACTGAAATCAGCCACTCTGTTCTGAAATTATGAGGGATTTTCTCGAGAAAGCCTCTTCAAGAAACTTTCAAAACATGCCCAAAATAACGAACAAATTTCACTAAAATTTCTGCCTTACACTGGCATTACAGAAATGACTTCTGCATGCTTTAGCACGTCCTATCCTCTTGGGAGAATGAACAAATCTTCCCCCTGGTATCAATAACCTATTCAGGCAGATTCCATTCTCTTAAGAGGACAAAATCCATGAATACATGTGAATGTCATCGTTTTTAGGAAGGAAAACCAAAGAAAATTTGCTCATTGGTTTCAATCGCTGTGCAGGTTTTGGAAGGGGTTTTCTGCAGAAAATCTCCCATATCCACGGGAAGGAACGGCCGATATATAGATACCAGAAATATAGAAATATAGATACTAATAAGGCGGATGAAAAACGAACGAGAAATATCAATATCAGTATCCATTTCATCTCAACAAAAGGATACTCATGGCTACAGAGTATAAACAAATAGAGGTATTATAACTTTTTCTACTACGTTGTGATATTTTTGAGAAAAGGTCAACGTAACTCCAAAAATTCATCAATCATACACAAATAGCATACCCATAAGTATACTAGAGATAATGTCTCCCAAACCATAAAAGTGTCTAGCCCCTGTCACCTACCAACAGGGAATCCCCCTGTGTATCAAGTATTGTCCCATTTTGGCAAATGTTGCAGGGAGCTAGGGGGCTTCAAAGCTGGAAATTTTCGTGGTTTCCTGTTTTTTTCCAGGAATTTTTTCCTGTTTCGACTTAAAAGAACCCATCAAAAATTCGCACAGCAGATCTATAGCAATGTGCTTAATTAAAGCTCCTTATAAGCTATTCAGTCCTAAGAAAGATGTAACAACCCTTCACACCAGCTCTTTCAAAGATCAGTTTTTTCTATACTCCAATACAATTTTACAATATATGTTACGAGCTAAACTACTTGCAAAATTACTCTATGATACTGCAAGAACGATACCATGGAGATCAAAAGGCCGTAACTACATCGAGACCATTACATAGAGATAAAAGAACTACATAAAATACACAACAAGAACAAGACATGACACGAACAGAAAAGAACAGTTACATGAAAAACACTGGAACCACAATACAAAATACGCATGAGATTAGTTTCCTATGCTTTTTGCAAAAAAATAGTTGGGCACTGTTGTTGCAGCCGGGTACTACACAAAACAGAGAAAGTCCTAACCAACATTGAACAATCGGCATTTTGCACAAAAAGACTAGGTAATTTTGGAGAATAGATCTTCTAAAATTTTGCAGATTAGCAATAATGAGCCACTGAAACACGCATTTATTTCATTCTCCCAAATGAGGATAATCACAATCTGTTTTTGTTGGGGAGACTAGATACAGTTTGTTCGAGGAAACGTATGTGTCCCCCCGTGCAGTAGGTTAATGCTCATGCGCAGTAGCGTTTTGGATAGGACCTCTGACGGGCGCATGAGCATTAACCTACTGCACGGGGGGACACATAAGTTTCCTCGGACAAACCGCATCTCATCTCCCCAACAAGTTTGCTGCAGAGGAATGCAAAACCCTGGGAGCTCTATCCTGGAGCAAATAAAAGTGCTGGCAGATAGAGAGTATTGTCAGAAATGACACTCCACTTTCAAGGGGATTCACAGCCACTACATGACTTGATCTCAGGCTAGACTGAGCTACGCTGAGCAGAACTATCATGAAGGCAACAATGAAGTTAAACTAAATATCTAATTGCTGGCTGTGCACAGGCATAGAATCGGGATCAACTACGGTACTCGTCGTCCTATAGACAGATTCTTCATAGCAAAAACTTCAGCCACAATACAAGAAAACTCCCTGACGTTCCATATAGTTCAAAACAGCCCACAAAACTCCTTAGCTGTTAAACTTTACAAGTACCGTCGTTACAAATCACTAAGAGGAAAATTTCAAAGCTGATTAAACTACCAGTGCAGAAGGAATTAGCATGGATGCATATGCATACTACCCAGCCAGTAAGTTTACAGTTTATTCGTTAATTCAAGAGGAAAGGATATGATGACTCTCACAGACACAAATATGGGGCAGTCGGCAACCATTGTGGGGTGATTGCCCGAGCAGCTAATACAATTTCCGTCAGGTGACAGAAGATAAACCATAGAAATAGATAAACTCGGTTCTGTGAGCACGGGCTGTAGGAAACTTTGGATTAAAAAAAGATTTGCGTTTGATACAACGAGACAGCCATAATCAAGGTTTCTTTCTGCCTCTACCTCCCTGTCTCTACCAATCCTCGCGCGTGGCAGATTGACGTGCCCTGGAGGAGTGACATGTGGTGTAATTGCAGTGGTCACGTCAATCTACCACGTGCGAGGATGAAAATGGTGCCTTCGCAGGCGAGGTAGAGGAAGAGAGAAAACAATATGGCTATCTCGTTAAGTCAAACGTAAAAGTATTTTCTAATTTAGAGTTTCTTACAGCCCGGGGTGTGATGTCAAAATCTAGATAGGTGACCTTCCAAATGCCTAACCGAGCAACTCACTTCGCCGTAACAAGGACAGATTTTGTAAGACAATAGCATGAGTTGCTTTTGATTGACACCGCAATTCAAAGCGATTAGCGACTGCAGACAAAAGAAATTCTCTCAACCAATAATTTTCAAAACAAACAAAGCCGCAAAAATTTCTCTGAAACCCAGGTAGCTAGCTCACTCGTTGTGCATTCTAGAAATTATCTCTAAGGGACATGCAAAGTTTATTTTATAACATGGCCGGTGCAAAACGTAACGGGGCAACTAATTTTTTTTAGCTTGTACAGAACTGGGTCAACACTTTTTACAAAGCAAATATGAACGGGGCAATACCTTTTTATAAGCTCAAGATGAAGTTTGAAATATGAAATGGCTAATTTTGAGGCCAAAATTGTGGATCATGCAAGTTGAGAAATGCTTGGAAGGATGTGTATGAACATGACGCAAAATGTCCTTGTCAGTTACTTGCAAGAACGATTCATCTGTCATTTCTCTTCATCTTCAAAGTCGATTTCTTCGTTTACAAAGTCTCGTAAAGGCAAGAATTGATTATGTTATGGTCTTTGGCTAATTCATCGGTGGTACGATACAACATTTGTTGTTCATGAATACGGGGCAGATGCATTTCTTTAAGGAAAGGGTGACGGGGCAGTTTTTTTTTGGCAATAATTTCATACAGGGCGAGCAGATTTTATTGCAAGAATTTTTGTTCTCCACCGGCCATGTAATATAATAAATTTTGCCCTGTCCCTAAAAGCAAACATGAGCAACTATCGAAGGAAGACGGATTTATCTGCACGTCTGCCTCAGGCATTTCATTTGTTTGGTTCAAAAGCCGATTGGGAGGCGATTCAATTCTCTTATTTTTAGGGTGTAATTAAAACACTTACTGCTCAGCTTCTGAGCCAAATAAAATCTACTGGCTAAATTTCCCTGTTCAGCTCGTATCGTCAATTTTATTTTTATAACATACACAAAAGGAAATAACAAATTAGGGCTCCCACAAGGACGCTGATACTGCGAGAAAATCATTCTAAACACACTGTGAAAACTTTTCAAATATTAGAGTAAACCGCTGCTCAGTTAAATCATTAACGGAAACACTGCTGACTTCTAACACAACCCTTTCACACGGGCTGGGCCCGTTGGATTTAACATATTTAAATCCTGAATATATAACTATCACATAACAGCCCTGACCTGAAGAAGCCTACACAGCAGGACGAAATATTAAGAAAAATAAGGTAAAATATAAATTTATACACATTTGCTGTTGTTTCTTCGTTGTGTTGTGATGTTTCTGCCTGCAAATTTATTCATTTATTCGTCACCGCATGCATCTTCGGATCCGACGATCGACGCTGGTATCATTGTGGCCTTTTATTTATTCAAAATATCTTTGAATTTAAGTTGTTTTTGTTGTTTTCATGTATACCGCTTACATTTATTAGTAAATTCGTTGCTTGCGTACCTAACTTTATCAAACTGAATTTACCCTGTCGCTCAAATTACAACTCATATACTTGCTGTTCAAAAACCCGTACAAATGATCCCAACTCTTCTTCTGGGAGGCGATAATACTAGATGATATGTTCGGAAAAAAGCTGTGAAAACAAGTTGGAAGTCATTCTCCAGTATTTTGTGAAACTATCCCAGAACTGTGTTGAAAATAAACAGTTTGCAGTCTCTCACAAGTAACAATGTCTGCTCCCACTTATAACATTCTTAGAAACGACACCATCAATTTTCGAGCAAATTGACCAAATTCGGCAGCTGCACGATAGCATACGGCTCAATTGCACCTTTACCTTAAGGGGGCTCCGTCGTCAAACAGTAGACAAATCCGTAAACTCGCACGTGCCGCCGATTACCTATTGTTCATCCATTGTTCTCTGCAGTTTGTTTGGTGGCTTCACCCAAGCCACCAAAAAGTGACCGTTAAAAATCCACTTATATCCGAGCAATCGTAGATGATATGAATGTTTGGTTTGTTCCTTAGTGAAGTACAATGATTAATGCCCAACAGCAACTTTCATTTTGAAAAAATACGAAACTACTGTGTGAAATCACCTTTAAAAAAACTGCAAAAATCATCGTTTTGTTCACATTTTGAGGACGGAGCCCCTTTAAAGGGGATGTACAAGATTTTTGTAAACAAAGATAAAGATCAGCTGGTCAATATCACCAAATTCAATGATAAATTCCTCTCTGATTGGCACGTGGCGTACAATTTCTTTAGCCTGCCTGCTGCCTTCCGTGTGTTCAGGCTAAACACATCTGAAACTCGTCGCTCAGAATCCAGCTGTGTCTTTATAATCGTTAATGGCATGAAAAATCTGATTGCACTCGCGAATTATACGTGATTCAAATATGTAGAGAACATCTTTATTTGCAATGTATCTGCTGCTACTTGCCTGCATTAGGTGGAGAAAGTTTAGGATTTTTGTAAGTTTAGCTTGTACAGCCCCTTTAAAGGGGCTCCGTCGTCAAAATGTAAACAAATCTGTTATCTTTATAATCTATATTGTTGCCCGCACGCGCCGGCACGCGCCCATTGTGTTCTGCACAGATTTTGGTGGATGGGGTGAATCCACAATAAAGTTACTTCTAAAAATCCATCGATATCTTTGCAATCTTACAACATATGCTTGTTTCGTTTGTTTCTCTCTAAAGTTCAAGAGTTCATCTTCAAAATAGCACTTTCATTTTAAGAAAAATAGTAGAAAATCTGTGTGATATGGCCTGTCAAAAAAATCCGGAAAATCGTCGTTTCGAAAGAAGTTTGTTTACTTTACGTGACCCAGCCCCTTTAACAAAGTCCTTGTTTATTGGATGTGTAGAAAGGAACATTATTGCATGGATTACTTTGTTGCTCGCAATCCTAAATGTGGATCAAGTTGTTCCTATAACTCTTTTCCTTCATCCTTTACCGTAAGTCCTTGAATATGCGCCCGGAGGCATATCTCGAAAAAAATGTTTTGGGGTGGGCCCTATTCGAAGGGGGGCGCCTAGTCGAGGGGGAGCACCTGGTCGATGGAGGGTTATTTAGCAGCAGCCAGAAATATTACCAGGATAAATTTTCTTCTTGTACTTGAGGCTAGTCAGTACACTTAAAACAGCAGAAATATTGGGATATATTGTTTTCGAGGCAATATCTAAGCATGAGTACGTTGAAAAAAAACACGAAGAAAGTCAGTCAAAAAGAGAATCAAAAATATTCACTAAAGTGACAATCGATGAACCCCCAATGGGGGCTTATTCGAGGGTGGAGGCCTATTTCGCAAAAGATCGCTTTGGGTGGGGGGCTCATTCGAAGGGGGGGGGCTTAGTCGAGGAATTACGGTAAGCTATGTATATGTATTTCTTTCCTGAGAAAAGGATAAAGTCATTGAAAGTCTCTGCCATTAAACAGTAGATGTCCATTACAAATGAAACATAAACGATTAAAAAATTAGGGAGAATTCTGCTCACCATAATCAATAGGTCAATGGGAACTCTGCAAGATGAAAATACGAAGACAAATGGTCTACCAGACTCAATACAAAGTTCCAGCTATCGCAACAACAACAACAATACTTTATAGTTGAATTGAATTGTTACTATCCGACATTTTATGCTCCTGCGCAACAACGCATTTCCGCTGCAGTGATCGTACTGGAATGGAGTGAAAACATTGGGACGAGTGGAATAAGTCTGCTGGTCTAGAGGGTGTCCCAAAAAAATTGTTTGATGTTTGATTAAATATTGAAAAAATGATCACATGAATAGGCTCATAGGAAAATGAACCTGTCCTTAAGATTTTGAAATAATTTTAGAGACCAGAATCTTGAAAATCAGTTAAAAATTCACTGAGTTGTGAACTTTCAAAGATCAAACATATGTGACCGCTGAAACCAGAGACCCCTAACTGACTTGTAATGCAAAAAGGCTCCAAGATCCAGGTAAAAGAAGGTTATCCAATTTCATATCTCTCGTAGCCGAATCATTTTCAAACTTTGCTCTATAAAATTCCTCAAAGCCTCCATATGCTTGAAAGCTAGGCTTTCAAAATTCTTTTTAAGTTCCGTTTGGTTTGCTCTGCAATACACGTATCTTTTTCATAAGAAACAGCTTACGAGAAACGGTAGGTTCAAATTTTCGAAAGCTAAGAAACAACCCTACTTGAATTGAAAAAGTTAAGAAACTTTTGTAATTTTCCTATTGCACTCAAAATGTTTTGACATTGTCCATTCAAAGCAACTGTTTGGACATTATAATATGAGTGAGAATTGTGTTATTTGCTTGTTTTGAGGTCCTACTAAGTAATTTGGGAGCCCTTTAGACCAAACAAATAACAAAATAAACTCTACACTTCCGGCATTAAAAATATAAGAAATACGGAAGAAATTTTTGGAAGCAAAATGGCCCAAACATTTAAGAAACTGCCTTACACCTCCGGACCTTAGTTTCTTGTAAAAAAAAATGAGCGTATGCGAGAAACAAAAGAAATGATAGCCTATGCTACTTTTACCACAAATGCCAATTTAGAGGCCTCTGGTTTCAGCTTTCACACGAAGTTATACTTCAAGCCTGTAGTTCTGTGAACATGCAGCGGATTCGGAAGATTCTGGTGTCTAAAATCAAATCAAATTCTCAGGAATCGCACTATTTCATCATGGAGTCCCTTCATTATATCATTACTTTTAATAATTAATCAAAAGTAGAGCAATTTTTTGGGACACCCTGTAGTTAAATGAAAATAATGAAGTGCATATCATACCTGTATAACAAATTGATATAATGAGAACCCCTGCTGAACTGGCTCCAATGGCAGTGATAATCTTTGAGTAGGTCAGCTGAGTTGCCAATCTTTCTCTGTAGCAGAAAAATACCAGATAATCACAAGTTTTTCAGTTGATAAGAAATTTCCTCCACTAAATGCCAAAATTACAGAAAATTGCATGGATTGGCAAATGCATCCTTGTGGTTTCCCAGCTAAATCAAAAGCAATAAGATGTATCTACTGGGTGATTCAAAACAATAATGATAAATGAAAACAAATTTTAAAAGATAATTGTAGCAAAAATTACTTGTACTACAGGGTGTCCCAAAAAACATGTGCACCGTTTGAATGGCTATTGTGGAGGATCCATAAATCTAACTTTCCTGTTTTTCAGATATGTGAATAGAAGAGATTTCAACTTAGAGTTTGGCACCGAGTTTGTGCAAATCTGACAAGTGGTTGCTGATTTATTGAGAACGAAAGTCACAATCACTCGTTGCTTCAAAACCAGAGGATTTTATCTCCGTACTTAACCTTATAACTTGAATTTTAACATGAAATGAACTTAAACTTTACAGTTATGCCAGGAAACGCATTTGGGAGTAATTAATGACCATATTCTTCAAGAATATCGACCAAGCAGCATGCTGAACGCAATATTGTTGGTTTAAGACGACTTCATCACTTTTGAGAAGCAAAATTTCTGATGGACGCATACCTGGCCTGCACACTTGTGTTGCACATTACCATTCCTAGCAGCCCTAGATATGTCCAATATTCTTGGTTGTCACAAAATTCAATGTATGACTATCTGTCTCACTTACGAACATAAAAAACAGGGCTAGGTATGTTTTTTTCAATCAATTTCGTTGATTTTAACGCAATGGAGAATAATGAATCCTCTGGTTTCGAGGCAACCAATAATTTTGGCTTTCTTGCTCCATAAATCAGCAACTAGCGATCAGATTTACTCAAACACGGTGTCAACCTTTAATTTGAAGTCTCTTCTGTCAAGAATCTTAAAAACAGAAAAATTGGATTTATGGTTGCTCCACAGAAGCCACTCAAACAGCGCACATGCTTTTGGGACACCCTGTATAATCATAAAATTTCATTTTTACAATAGGTAAAAGATCGAAGTATCATTTGTATCTTTTTTGCTAGGCTTTGAAAGAATACCGGTAGTCTCTTTTGGTAAATTAAAAAGCTTCAAACATTTCTTGCAGAACTGGCCAGGAAAGATAAATGACAAAATTAAACTGGAAATAAAATCAGTATCTTATTTACTGCTCTGAAAGAAGAATTATATCAAAACAAGTTAAATTGACAAGTTGTAATTCTTTTGTTTCAATTTCAGCTTCAATTTATAATATGCACAAAAACCCTATCAGCTACTACAAACAACGACAAACCATAATACCCTAAATGCCATAATACAAAAGTTAAAATACAAATCTACAGAATGCTGTTCTTCCTAGGGATCGTGCTTTGGGAATCATTGCCAACGTAGCAAGAAATCCTTCAACTTTTTCTTTGAAAGCGTAAATTGTAAGACTAGTTCTGATGTTCAATGGAATTTCATTCACACTTTAGCTCCAGAATAAAGTAAACTCCTCTTTGAAAATTCCAAATTTTGCCTTGGCACGACGATACCTAACGAGTTCCTCAACGGATATTTAGATAGCTGCGACCTTGTTAAAAATCTTCCTTTCAAGCTGTCAGGGCACAAATCATTAGTTATCTTATGAATCATGATAGCCCTATCATATTTAATCAAACTTGAAACAGACAGCCAAGTGTATCTCTAGCCATCTTTCAATCTGGAGTTCACTATAAGCGTTCAAGCTCTATTCTGCAGACGCTGAAGGTGATCAAGTTTGGTATTAGACAAACTGCCCCATATTTCATTACAGTATCGTAAATGACTCTGAAGCAATGCCCCGTAAACGTGATCCAGCTTTGGCGGGAGGATGTTCCTTTTGTCCTTACGTTTCAGGCTGTTTTCCTGCTGTTCTGCAAGGTTGATGTTTTGAATCTCTTGAACTGATGAACAAACTATTACTGTGAAATGAAAATTACCACAAAAAAGCAAAACATTCTTCAATCTTCATTATTAGCAGTACAGTAAATCCCCGCATATAAGAACCTACTTTTTTGAGAGCTAGGCTGAAATAGGTTCTTATTTTAAAGGTACTAAGACAAATTTCAAGGTATAACGGTTCTTATTTGAAGAGTGCCTTGCGTAGGCCATTTTAGAACCTTCATCAACGATTTTCAGCCCTAATATTTGTTTTGGCAAGGTTATAATATACCTAATAACCAATGCTAAGCTTTCAAATAGCAGGGGAGGAGATTCAAACTTTAAAAGCCCACTGGGACATAAATGACCTTGATAATGACAATCCAAAATCAACTTTGCTACCCCTGCTATAACAACATATTTTTCATCAAACTGAAACAGGTTCTTAATTACAAGGTGCATATCTTAGGAAAAACAGCCTCTAGGTTCTTATTTTTGTAGGTTCTTATATGCGGGGATTTACTGTATCAGTTTTTATGACTATATATACAGTGCAAGATTTGTTATAATAATATTCGATTTAGATTAGTTTGTATTAGAAGCTAGAAAGATATTGAATTAAAATAAGGTGACAAACAAACAAACAAACAAACAAACAAACAAACAAACAAACAAATAAGATCATTTTGAAAAACATACCTCATGCAAGTTTTTTACATGATCTTTGAAGAACATCATTGTCTTCTCGTAAAGCTGGGGAGTGAAAGGTTCTGGGCTTGCAACGCAAAGAGCATAGATGTCTCTAAATTACCCAGTTAAGAATCAAAATATACTGTATGAAGTCTAGGTTTCTATTTGAATGATCAAATTCCTCATATACAATGGGTGAGTTAAAGTGCTGAAACCAATGCAGGGGTACTATTATCTGGGCAAATAGACAACAATGCTAAAGATATACATTGTGTGCCAATTACGAATATCTAATGATTCCAAAGGGGTTCAATTAGGGAATACAATGCATCATGGCAAAGAATTTCCCCACAACCATCATTATTTCTTATCGTTTACTGACACCCTAATGTGACAAACAAACCAAGAAACCAATTTTCACACAATGGATGTTTCTAAGATCTACAGGGTGTCCCCAGAAAAATTGTTTGATGTTTGATTAAATATCTAAAAGTAACGATAAGTGTACATGCTTCTGGTTAGATAACCCTGTTCCTAAGATTTTTAATTAATTTTGGACGCCAGAATCTTGTGAATCCGCTAAGAATTCACGGAGTTACAAGTTTTTGAAGTCCAAGTTTGTGCGAAAGCTGAAACCAGATGCCCCTAACTGACTTGTTTTTCAAAGGCATCCCAAAATCAAGGTAAAAGAAGACTGTCCAATGTTTTACCTCTCGTTGATATCAGATCAAACCAAATAGGACTTCAAAAGTAATTTAATTCTTAGCATGGAAAGAAAACTTAATCGATGAGAGATGGGGCCATTCCAAGTTGTGCTCAACAGGATTCCCCCAAGCATCCATAACCTTGATTCAATGCTAGAGAAAGCTAGTTTATCGAAAATGCTTTTTAAAGTCCATTTCATTTGCTTTGAATAAACGAGATTCTACTTTCAAAAAATATGCACTTTAGGGGCGTCTGGTTTCAGCTTTCGCACAAACTTGAACTTCGAAAGTTCGTAACTCCATGAATATTTAGCCGATTCGCTAGCTTCTGGTGTCTAAAGTTAATTTAAAATCTCAGCAATCTTACCATGGAATCCGTTCGTTATTTAGCTATTATTTCATATTTAATCAAATGTCGAACACATTTTTTGGGACACCCTGTAGCATATGGCACTTTCTCCGTTTTTAGGCTGAAACTTTCCTAATTTATTTTCTGGAAAGTCCTGGGAAAATAGGTTGCAATAAAATGTGATTTATATATATATTAGCCCTGTGTGTATGTCATCAATGAATAATTGTTAAGAAAATCAATTGAAATTTAGGTTAAACTTTTGAGAGATCTTGAAGAGATTTTGAGACATGCAGGGTCTTACTGTTGTACAACAACAGCACATGATTCTTTGTACTGCTACGTGAATAATACTGCCAAACTATTGCCTGACTGTCTTGTACAGGCAGGAAGAAAAATTATGCTAAGGACCATTTATCTCAAATAACAAATATCAATAAGCAAGGACATCATTTGTCATTTCCCAATTAAACTACTTGGTTATGCCAAGACTGAGTACATGTTCGTAGTTATTGCTATTGATAGACTGATGGACGCTATAACTATGACTCATGTCCATACTCCACAGGTTACGGGGAAAATTAGTATAAAAGTAGCAAGTAACTCTATCTTTACTTTAGTGTTTACTAAATTTGCCAATTTTGTTGGGCCAACCACGACAATGTTTGTGATACAAAACAGTTCCGGTTTCCACAACTGGAACTGTTTTGTATCACAAACATTGTCTTGGTTGGCCTAACAAAACTGGCAAATTTTGTAAACACTAAAGTAAAGATAGAGGTACTTGTTACTTTAATACTAATTTTCCCTGTTACCTGTGCATAGTCTTCCAAAAAAGGACATGGCCTAAATCACCTGCTAATTTTTTCTTAAAACCACCAACCCTAAAACGCCGCAAAAAGCGGTTTTCCTGAATTTTTATACTGCAAAACTGGCTATTAGTACTTAGATGAATGTTTCTTTGATCTATCAAAGCAAAAAACTCCTACCTACAAGGGATATTCTGCTTGTTTATGGACACGAAAGATCTCCTAATTTCGCTCATTACTTCAATTCAAGATTTTGATTGTTGCAGCAGTTTAATCAAACGCGTGTTTGTTTGCCTTTGGCGGGAAGTTTATTTGAAGAAAAATCAGCCAATTCAATCAAGTTATTTCAAGTCTTGCATCCTGATTGGTTGGCGAACACATTTGTTTGCAGTGGGGAATTTTTTGCCGTTTTGAGAAGAGTTTGGCAAAAAGGACCTCACTGGAGCAACAACAACAACATCAATTCGCTTCAATGAGCTTAAGTTGAGGGTCCTTGAGTAGTGAGGCTAAATCAGTTGCAAAATTGTTGAGCCATTCTACAAAATATGTTTTCTTTTGGCACTGTGCCCCCCGTCCCCCCTTTGCAATGTTGAAATCAGTCGGAAAAGTTGTAAATCGTTAGTTGCCAACAGAAAAGTCGCGTTTGTTTCCAATCAACATTGCAACGGGGAGAGGGGGGGCAAAAAACCTTATTTTTTGTCAATGGCTCAACAATTTTGCAACTGATTGTAGGTTATGCCTAACTAGGTTTCTTCATACAATTTAAAAAATTCGGGAAAGGATACGAGAATCTGTCTTTCCAATCAGCTCTTTTATGCTCCATTTCCTCTGCACTTGAAGTCTCTCCTAGTGTGATGACAGAATTCAGCGTTGTCTCTATCTTGCTCCATGTTTCATTAAAATTGACAGCCTTTGGTTTCAATGACATTTTATTGCTGTCTTATGTGGCCTAGAGCCCCTGATCTTGGCTGGAATTACTCTCTTTGGTAATCCCTTGAGTACGTCTGAAAAAGAATTGGAAAATGCTAATTAATCTGTCCATAACATTGGAAATCGTCAGGCAACCAGAGGCGATCCTGCTAAATCCCCTCGGAATACTACCCTGCATGGTCCTCAAACAAATCACTATTTTGGCTCTAACCATTCCAACCATTCGTTAGGGCATGGGCTGTAGAAAACTCTGAAATAAAACTAAGATTTGCGCATACAATACACCATTCCACTGTTCATCATCACGTGTTGCCAGCTCTGTTGCAATTGTTTGGTCCAAATTGAAAACTCATTTCACTGACTCATACATACATGCCATTTATTCTTTCTCAATTAAAATTTCCTTCAAATAGTTCTTCATATTCTATTGTTCTCTTGAGAAAAAATCTGGCAACGCTTTGTTTTGATTTAAACAAAGTATGTTGAATTTTTATTTGTTTTTATGGGGGGGGGGGTGCTTAATAAATCAAATAAACAAAATCCACCAGGCAGAACTTTAGATTTAGATTTGTCCCGTGTATGTGATTCATTATCAGTTGTGGCTGCTAAGGTGGTATACAATTCCTTCTTACCAACCATGCTATACTGCTCTACGCCAGTTGTTAAAGTTTCAGATACAATGTCAAAGAAATTTGAAAGTGTACAAAATAGAGCGCAAAAAGGAATCTTACGGACTGCAGGAAAACAACAGATGTAAACTTATTTCAATCAATAATCAGAAAAGATGAAATGTTCAAATGTCGTCAAGGGACCAGCCCTTTTAGAGTGTTACAGACAATTTCGACCATCAACACGTTAAGAGAAGCAAGAAATCTTTACTTAGACTGCCCCTGGTTAACACAGAAACTGCAAAAAGGTCCCTTTACTTTGAAGGACCATACTGTTTTAATGAACTTCCAAGAGACATACACTCGCTGAAATCAATTGTTTTTTTTTTTACTTTAGAGATTGTGATTGTAACTAACTCAATTTTAATTTTCTGTTTTTTCTTAAAATCTTTATGTTTAACAGGGCCCTTATTGATAACAGGAATTTTGTTGCTGAAAATTTTTTGTACTATATATATATTATACTATTTCTTTGTTTATGTTACAATAATCTTTAAGCTGAATTTTACACCTAGTAGTTTATGTCACCATCTTTTCGATTTGTGCATTCAGAGCTACAATCTCTTATGTGTTAGAACCCTATTGAAAACATCAAATTTTGTGTCCCCCCTCCCCCTGTTTTAATGTTGATTGCATTGCAAAGAGGTGTTTTTCATGCAGAATTTTCATGCAAAAGAATGAATGATTCACCAAAGCAAACAACATTGATAAGGGGGGAGGTGGGACAATATCTCTGAAAAGCCTAGATTTGCATAGGGGTACAACACTTTTGTAAGAGATTGTAGAGTTTGTCACCTTGAGTGGGTTGAATACCGATTTTCGTCGGAATCGCAAACTCTTCTTTCAATGGAAATATGATGCGCCTGGATTTAAGGTTACTGTAACCCTTCCAACAAACAATTCTTGATTTATCGTTTTAGTCATTATATGATGGTATAAGTATTTGAGCACCGTCTAAACCAACTCACTTACCAGGAATAGTCGCAATTACTCTGAAATTTGAGGATTTTAAAGGGAGCAATCCTGTTTCTCAAAAATTGCGGGAATATACTTCAGGGGATTAAAAGCAGTCTATCCCCTTGATGAATGAAAGAAATCAATAAGATCTCTATTGAATATTCCACAAATTCACGCTAATCTCCTTTTCAACGAAGGCAGGATCATTCATGCGTAATTTTCACAGCCATGAAAACTATGCATGAATAACTTTGCTTTCTTTGGATGAAGCAAATTATCAAGGGGACAGTGTGCCTTTAAAGTAAACTCATTTGAGCTTGCAGCAACGTTCATGACATCCCGTGAAAAACTGCTATGTTATTGACATAATGCTTTACTAAGACTGTGTTTAAGCCTTATTGCTTGACCTTTCATGCATAATCGTTTTTCCCCCAATTTTTAATCCACGCAGCAGCAATCCAAGTTTGTGTGTGCTGGCTTTGTGTCAGTTTTGAAAGGAAGGGTGCTACCAAAGTTATTTTGACATATTTTGAGGGCTTCATCAACTTTGGTGTTTCTCAGCTTTAAAAATACCATAGCAGTTGAGTTTTACATAGATTTGAGCTTCAACAAAGTAAACAAGGTGAGATTTTTCTGTTAAAGTATCGCAAATACGCATGGTATATTTAATCGTCTAACCAGCAGGCAAACTTTGATCCAGCCTCAAGTCAATGCCCACTAGGCCAAAGCATTTAACTACATGGCCTAAATATTTTACCTCTCTGCCTTGCTTGGTGATTCAAGTTGTTGCAATGGCGTCGTGATGCCAGCCACGTTGTATTCCATCTCCACAATCTCAATTTCTTGACTCTTTGCCAGTTAGTTTGGGA
This sequence comes from Aurelia coerulea, assembly GCA_039566865.1. Taxonomy (NCBI): domain Eukaryota; kingdom Metazoa; phylum Cnidaria; class Scyphozoa; order Semaeostomeae; family Ulmaridae; genus Aurelia; species Aurelia coerulea. The sequence goes on from CM076944.1 coordinate 28,272,360, forward strand.
CTGCAAAATCATTTAGCATGCAGCTTTTTGATAACATGTTTGTTCGAAATGTTTATTGTGAAGGTGGTAATTGGCAGATATATGGGGTAAGGTGATCTCGAAAGAGAGAGTGATGATTTTGGGAATGTTAATAGAACTATTCTCTCAAACCACGCATTGACCCGGGCATTGACCCTACCTGTCTTTGGTAAATCCCATGATCCCAATATTACATCTCAGAATGTGCATTTGAGTAGTGCATTTGTTTTCTCGTATCGTGCATGCAGGAAGCAGCTTCTGATTGGGGGGAGTGTTCTTAGAACAATAGAGAACAATACATCTAATTGATACTTGTGGCGTGGCACCACTGTTTTCAAAACTATTGGGGGGCTTAGACCCCTCTGCCCCCCCCCCCCCGCTTCTTACGGGCATGCATTTTTACAAGAAACAGCTCATAAGAAACAGTAAGCTAAAATTTTCGAAAAATACTACCCCACTGCCTGTATCAAAATGCCACGAAACTTTCGTAATTTTCATTTAAAAATACTATTACTGTTGCTATTACTGTACCCTGTCCAATTATTTTTGAATGCCAGTTATGTTATTACCTATTGTTTTAGATCTTATCAAATAGTTTGGAAGCCGTTCTAATAAAACGAAATTAATTCTACATTTTCGGCATTACAAATTGGCAAAAACAAATTTAAAACTTTGGAAGCGAAATGTCCTAAGATTTAAGAAACTATCTAACGACCTCGGACCTCAGTTTCTTATCGAAAAAGATGAGTGTAACCCATATTTTAGAAGATACATGTGACCAACCCCCCCTAATAATTTTCTGGGGCCACCATGGGAGCTAACAAAGTCCCTAAGTATGCCTGCTAAATTTGCGTGCCTGATAAATTTGAACTCTTGGCGCTGAGATGAACTTGCAGCTTGGAGGCTGGGCAGTCTGAAAGCTTCTCTTCGATGAACTCAGTTGAGTGGGCCTGAGTGTGTCGCAGAACATATATGTGAATTCGAGGGTCACTCATTCGCAAAAGTGTACGAGATTTTTTTAGAACAGAAGGATTTCGTGTACGAGGTCTTTTTGAGTGAAATTCCCCTCATTTCGGTCACTAACTTCCTATCCAATGTCAAAAGCGAGGGTAGGGCATTCCCCTAGGGTCTGGTCCGTTAGGGTCCGGTCCTAGTGGTCCTGGGTCTGGTTATTCCGTTATGCCGGAAATTTTGCAAGAGCAGGCTGTCACAAACATGTGAAAAGGGAATATTTTGTTGGATCTGATTATGTAGATCAAAAGGGAATCTTTTTAGAAATTGGTATGTTCTAGAGCAGATAAGAAAGCGTTTATTCGTGGGCACAACCCGGTACGAATCCAAGTTCGAATACAACGTCAAATGCCCCCCGGGGGGCTGATAGTTAGTTTCTAAAATTTTGTGACACTATTGCTTCCAACAGTTTCTGAATGAGTTTCTTTTAGTTCTAATTCCGCAAGCGTAGAGTTAATTTTTGTTTTGTTAGAAGGGCTCCCAAATATATGAGTGACCTGGGAAAATTAATGCTGCAAATTTCAAAAATACTTTGCATTTTCAATTCACATTAGGGTACTGTAGTTTCATAACAGGGTGAAATATTGGTAATATTGCATGGCAAGATGAAATATTGATAATACATATATTCTATAAATTAACACTCAATTGCTGTTGTTTTTTCGTCGTATTGCCGTATTTCTGCCTTCGAATTTATTCACTCGTTTGTCACCGAAAGCATCTTCGGATTCGACGATAGACGCTGGTACATTCATTTTTTTTTATATCAGAAACCGCTTATCAGGAACTTTAGGCTCAATTTTTCGAAAGTCAAGGAACGACCCTACCTAATTGAAAAAGCTAGGAAACTTTTGTAATTTACAATTTTAATTTTCCTTTCGCACTCAAAAATGTTTGACAGTGTACAGTTATAGCAACTGTTTGGAAATTATTTTGATTGCGAATTGTGTTATTTACCTGTTTTGATATCTTACCATTACCAAGTAATTCGGGAGCCCTTTAACCCTATTTTAACCGTGTAAAAAATGTTCAGAAAATTGGTATAAGGTCAGGTGTACTTTTTCGGAAAATTGGTATAAGGAACGGGCATGTTTTTGAAGCTTCGATGGCACGTCCTCGACCAAATCCTGGTCAAGTACCCCCCCCCCATGCAAGATGCAATACACGAATATTCTCGTAAGAAATTAAGAATTGTGGCCAAGTTTCTCAACGCTTTCAGATTTCCTCCTTGAACAGTTAAAGACATGATTTTTCAAGCCGTTGCAATGTTTAGATATTACTCAAATTTCTTCCGAGTAATATGATGCAAGAAACAAGTCAGAATGAAGCAAAAATACTTTTTTAATTTGTTGACGATCTGAATGTTGAGTTTCTCATAAGCAGTTTCTTATGAAGAAATTACGTGTAAATAACGGGGCAGTTTCTTATAAGCATTTTCTTATGAAGAAATTGTGTGTAAATAACGGGGCAGCTTCTTATAAGCAGTTTCTTATGAAGAAATTACGTGTAAATAACGGGGCAGACTCTACATTGCCCGATTGCCACTGGATTCAAAATCAGGGCCTTCTTTAACATACCAGCTAGCTAGGCAATTGGTCCCTTGTTTGTATCTAATGTTTTTCCTGTGGAAAATGTAGAAAATGAAATTCAATAAATTGGGAAAAAATCGGACCATTTCGTCCGAGAAGTCCGTGTTTTCGAGTTCCGACATGTCTGAGTTTTCTTCTAGAGCATAGGAGAAATTCGATAAGTTGGAGAAAGGAAAAGTCGGACCATTTCGTCTGAGAAGTCTGTGTTTTCGAGTTTGAACTAGGGCTAATTCGAAAACTCGGACTTAGAAAACTCGGACGATCTGGTCCCAGATGTCCGAGATGTCCGAGACGTCCGAGTTTTCGACCTGGCCGTTAAAGTATCGTGTTGCCAAGAATGCCAAGAGACTCAAAGTTCATTTAGCTGTGTGCCAACAATAGAGAAAAGCTTGGCTTTCCTGCTAGTAAAATTTCCCTGCTGAGGCCTACTGCCTAAACAATATTTAGACCCATTATTATTCAGGGCGAAAATTGGAGAAAGCAATGTTTTGATTAGGTATGAGGCCAGACTGCTAACTTTGCAAAGTGCGCGCGGAATATTTTTTTGCAAAAATCAATTCTATTTGTGATTAGGCCTAGACCCATTCAGGGCGACAGTACTCTAAATTTAGGCCCATCAATATAATGATGGAGAGTCTTCTCTATCCATTATCAGCCATTGCTCACAACTTAGGTATACTTACAATCAACTGTGCAGCCTGCCTGCATACAGATTTCTTCATGAACTAGAACTGCTACACAAGATTCGCTGACATGATGCAATGTGCAAGTTTTCCAATCTTGTGATTCTTTCAGGATATTTTCAGTTTTCACCGCCCAAACAAACAGCCAGAACTTTCTTGCCCTTTTCTGCAAATGGAATATGACTGCATAAACGAGGCAGCCCTTTTTGCCTCCCTTGCGTCCAGTGCGCAGCGTCCAGATCTCCAGATATCCAGATCGCGTCCAAGATCCTTGGATCGCGTCGAAGCGTCAAAGCGTCCTAGTGGAGCCCGGAGGGGGGGGGGGGTACTGGACTTAATTTTGTACGGGGTGTGCCCACGAAAAAATCCTTTTTACCGTGCTCCAGAATTCTTCCTCCAAATGATAACCGATTCTAGAACAAATGGTGAAAAGTATACCCCAAGACATGAAAATTTGACCGAAAAACGACCAACGTTAGAATTATAGTGAAATAGCTAAAATTACATTAAAGCCATTCAATTCAAATTTTGGTTACAAAAATTTAACAACATTTATCAAATATTTGGAGCCTATGCTTTTTTTCACAGGCTACATCCAGGAGAGGTCTTCAATCTAAATGTTTGCCTTTCGCAATTCGCAGCACCCCCCCCCCCCCCCGTTGTTCTCCTTCCCGTTCGTCTCCTTATTCTATTCCTTTGCTTCCCCTCTAAGAAGGGCTTCCCGTGATTTCTTGTCAGTTGATTAAAAATCTGTCAGAAGAAGCGGAAAGCGAAACCATGTCATGCAAAGCAAAGTTATCGTACCATAAATATAAGCAAACATATGTAGGAATGAAGTAAACATAAACATAAACATAAGTAAATATATGTATGCCAATATACAGATGTCAATATACATATGTGTGTATTACAGTAAACATGTTCATGCCTAGAATGGTTGACATCGACCAGAGGATTTGATGAAAAGTTAAATCCAACAAAACACAAGGTTTTCTACTAAATGCTACACCGTTTTTTAAGATTGCAATTGGCAAGCACAGGTAAGTGCATTTTATCGTAATTGGAATTTACCCATTCCTTTCTGTTTGCATGTAGATTATGAAATATCGAATGAATCTTATTAGCACAACCAGCATAACCTATCCGAACCATAGGACGTTGCCTTCTACGTAGAATACAGAATAAATGTTTCTATATGTCAAGTAGGACATTTGCCAGGAACGCTGGAGAGGGAAATGACGGGGAGGGTTCGGGGTGACCGCTTCTCCCGCCCTCTTGAAAATAGACTACAGCAGATTTCAGGTTGGAACGTTTATTTTGCGATAAAAGCACAAGCACGAACCGTGGTGAACGTAGGCAGTTTGATGCGCTGAAAAATATTGGATGTAGAGACATTCCTAAAAATGCCCCCAAATGTTATTTTTAGAAAGGGGTATTAGAGCCCAGTCTCCCAAAGTAAAGATTCTCGAAAAAACTGGCGTAACTAATGAAACGAATGAAGGATAAATAGCACAGAACTTGGTAGTCTTGGTAGCCTATGTCGAACGTGTCAAACTTGCCAAGACAATTGATGCAGTTATCTGTCACTCGTTTCATTTGTTACCTCAGTTTTTCACCTTGGAGGGTTGAGCTCTGATGCCCCTGTCTAAAATAGCAATAGGGGCATTTTTAGGAATCCATTCTTTTTCAGCGTGTCAAACTGCCTATGTTCACCATACTTTTATCACAAAGTGAAAAAACTATCATTTTCATTCCTAAATCTGCTGTACTTCCATCAAATGTGCAGTTTTGCCCCCTTAAAAACAGGCCTTGCCCGGCGTCCCTGGACATTACCTTTAGATAGGGAGTGGCATTGTCTGTCGGGCTGTCAAGCTATACTCTAAATTATTTCAACCGATCTCATTCTGAAGATCAAGAGCAGCGGAACGAACGGAATCTCGTCGTTCGTTCGTTCCGCTGCTCTTGATCTTCAGAATGAGATCGGTTGAAATAATTTAGAGTATAGCTTGACAGCCCGACAGATAAGACGTGCTGGCAGAGGCATCCAAATTAATCCTTGGGCGGTCCGATGAGTCGCCTAGTGATTAAGCATCCTGTTTTGTTGATATGATAATTCATCCTCATCCAAATTATTAGACAGATCTGGCATTTATACAAGTCAATGACACGGTTCCATGCCTCAGCCAAAACCCGGACCAAGGAACCAAGATCCAAGCCAAGGACAACCCAGCAAACCTCCCGAGGTCGTATTAACCGGGCTTAAATTGCATTTAACCCCCATTTAAAACATGCCTTGCCCGGCGTCCCTGGACATTACCTTTAGATAGGGAGTGGCATTGCCTATTTGACAGAAAACAACACAAGTGTTTTGTCTCAAACTGGATATTTTCTATTGAGTAGGTAGGGAACTACGGTGGCCCATAAGTGCACACAAAAAATGTTGAGCGATTTGAATTTGGTGCGAGTGATTTGAATCACACACAAGTCCCATATTTCAAGCAATGGCAACAACGAACAGCCAAAATCTGCATCTGTCTAAATTTAATAGGAATTTACTAAGAAGAGTTTCCAATGTTTCGTATCCTGTGATTTGTCATGATGATAATGACATTTCACATTTCATCAAATGTATAAAACAATGAGTGTATTTTGGTGTCGAAAAACATATATTTAATAGATGTGAGAGGTGTATACATAATTTGCAACACTGAAATCATCTATTCAACAGATCAGATCAATAGACACTCTGCAGGTCCTGATTTGGACTGACCTTGTCGTGGACTTGCTCCAAGTCTCGCTCTTGATCAATAAATACGGGAGGGGAAAGGAGGAAAGGGGGTAGGACACGGGGAAAGGAAGAAAGAAAGAAAGGGAAGAGAAAGGGGAAGGAGACTTCCCTTCCCTTCCTTTCTTCCCTTTCTTTCTTTCTTTGCCCGTGTCCCACCCCCTTTCCTCCTTTCCCCTCCCGTATTTATTGATCAAGAGCGAGACTTGGAGCAAGTCCAACCTTGTCGGGGCTTGTGGGATGCCATCTTTTGGAGGTGTTGTTGGGTTTTTGGACAGAACCGTATCATTTTGTCAATTGTTTTACAAAATTCGCCTTTTCTTTTATTAAGATGTGAGTACAGTACATCAGAAAATCTGGCCCCTACCAGCTCATGACCACCACGACGTTCCTTTAGATGTTTGCAGAGCAGAACCAGAGATGTTTTTTCGAAGAATTCTTTGAAGTTATGAAGTGCAATTGTAGTTAGTAGTCACAAGTCAGCAAAACATCAAACAAACTACATTATAATACAGATTTTACTGGATTATTTCAATTTCAAGCATTGTCCACATGTTTTGCTTTGCATCCAGTCTTAATATCACATGAACTAAAAAATCTGCTTAAAATCAGTAAATAAGCTGAAATCAGCAAGGAACATCATAAGCAAAATACCTCAAAGCAAACACATTTGCTCTGACTCGAAAAATTGATTGCGCTTGACCATAGTTCATAGAACATTCCCATCAACTATGGCTTGACCATCCACTCAAAAAAGCTAAATTTCTACCACTATAGTAGTTCTAAATCTATCATTAGTTGCAAAATGTCTTTGTTGTCATATATATAAAGGCCTAATTTCAAATATTAGCATAAGATGCCGTCGTACAATATCCATCTTAAAAGATTGAATCAATCTGAGTCCAAAAATACGGACACCAATCCCGATTAGGGAACATAAACCTGACAACCGAGATCACGATTTGACATTAATCTAAATAATCGTTATCAATCTCGTGACAGGAGCAATGGATAATCCGGTGACAAAGGATGATCTACGGCAATCCAATTCAAGTCTTCCGAAAGGGAAAGTCCTTGTTCGGATGGAGTCTGCAGTTACGAGCATTACAAGCTCACAAGATCTGATTGAAGACTCGCCTACAACGTATTATTCCAGAAATTCAAAGCGTGGCAAGTTAAAGACGATGCTTTCAAAACGATCCAACAAAATACTCGTTTTTGTCATTCTCTTTTTGTCAATTGCTGTATTGGTAATGACAGCACTCTACATACTCAGTAATCACAGACGCAAAAAATCTGCTGCCAGTTCTGTCAAAGTGTCATCGGTGAGTATGACTTATTTCAAATCATGATTATCTATTGAAACAAAAATCAGCTTTCACGTTGCAGTCAAATATTTTGTCGAATTATGTGAAAGAATGTTAGCGAAACGAGCGGAAAATTTTGAAGAACGACTCGATTTTGACTACATTTGTTCCAAGAAAGAAGTTGAATCGAATCGAAAGTCCCATCATGATGGCCGTCACCATAGTAATCCACAAATCTCGCAATCTGATTGGTCTGCCTGAAAACTGTCTGTATGGGCCTAAAGAGGGTCAGGTTTTTCAGAGTAATATTATGAGCCACTGTGGACCGAAGCACCATCATCGAGTCAAAGAGCAAAGGGAAACAAGGGGCTCCAGGTCATAAGTCTAAGTAAGCGTATTCATCGAAAGGGCCCCAAGACCCCAAGACAGAAAGTGACTATTGATGTCTTGACGATGGTCCACCACTGGGCCATTAGTAACTTGAACTAAACCCCGAATTCGTAAGCGTTTCAGCCTTCAGGCCAGCATGGGTGTTTTCAGTCAAGTAGTTAGGCCATCTGGGTGGTTGTCTTAAACTTACAATTAGATCATGAGTCGTAGTGTTGCAGTATATCAAATCAGGTGAGAAGCTAAATCGCTATGATGTAATAAATCTAGAAACAAAGCATGTTTTTAAAGGCCATTGCCCACCATGATTCTTGGAATGCTAAATGTAATGCAAAGCAAACTGACCATAGGCTAGAAACGACTTTCATAAATAAGAAAATGAACTTTGGGACCACAAAGGATCATGGTTAGCTATGAATCTTTAAATGCAAAAATAGTCGTTACACATTGGAGCTTCTACGTACAATAAATGAAAATGAAATCATGCAATCCTTTATTACAACAAATTTTGTTAGTTCGACCGGGTTTCCAAAAAAATTGTACTCCTGTTTTAAAAATCACAAAAATTCGAATACAAGGCAGATCATCAAAGTTTTATTTTGGCAATTAGATCAAAGACCAAATTATTTTCGTAAGTATAGCTGACCTTGTTATTGGTTTAAAATTTGCAAGTTTAGCTCTTTTTAGAGCTGCCTGGATTTGAATCATACTGAAAAAAGGACTGATAATTATAAGATCAATATATTTGTGTATATCAAGTTTATAATTTGGTCATAAATGACAGAAGGTATAATTCATACTATCGTTGGAAATCTCAAGGATACTAAAGAGTCTAAAAAGCATTGGCTGTTAGGCAAGATTGGCTATGCTGCTTGAGACATATAGCTCAAAATAATATTTTCAGTGTGTAACTTTTCCACCTTTAGGCATTGGAAAAAGAACATTTAATATCATCATTAAATAGTTTAGTTCATTGAAAAAACAAATCAAAAGAACATTTTATCAAATGTGTGATGATCGAGTTTGGGTGATCTTGTAAACAGGAATACTTTTTGGGACGCCCGGTATGTCTGCAGAATCTGCCATGCATTAGCTTGCTCCTTGCATTGCATTGGTTAGGTATGCGTGATAGGAACATCAACACATCTAAACATCTTCTTGATCCTTCCCCTAATACCTCTGTTTCTTGCATTGTATAATATTGGATTTAATGCCGAATTGAAAAAGGCAGCACATAAACACCAATGGTACACTGAAGTATCGATGTCGGAATGCTGTCCAATAAGAACTCTTCTGGTAGCAAGAACAGCCAAAAATGGCATCCAACATAAAAAGAATGCGATTATAACGATTAGTAAGCTTTTAGCAACATGTATTTGAAAGGCAATCCCCTTTGACCCTTGAAATGGTGCACGCTTGCTACCTTTTGAAGAATTAGGCCTAGGATCTGGTGTTTGAGGCCTATCAGCATTATTTAGACTTGAAGGCCCGTCTCCACTGTACGACATCACAGTTCGAGAATGCTTGAAGACAGCTCTGAATATGTGCGTGTAAAGGCACACCATTATCGCAAAACATGTCAGAGCGATGGTGACCAGTGCAACATCAATATGATTGACGTTCGTTATGAACATGATGCCAACCACACATGCAATAACCCATAAGCTGGACACAGATATAATAACAGTGTGCGTCTTCATTATTGAATTGTACTTTGTTGATCGAACAATTCTAACGTAACGATCGAAGCTCAGAAAACAAAGAAGAAGTACAGATGCGGAGCAGGAAAACGAGACTGCAAATGCTACTGCGGAGTTAAAAGTGCAGTTTCCATGTCTCTTTATTTCATACCATAGTACGTAAACACTCAACGGTGCTGCGAGAATCCCTACTAACAAGTCCGCGATACAAAGATTTACCAATAATAAGTTTGACTTGGTTCTAAGACGTCTTGTTCTCAGTACAGCAAATGCAACAAGAGAGTTTCCAACAGCTGCAAAGATACTGCAAAATATGTAACATCCCCCTAAAATCCATCGCTCTGTCTTCCCAAGGTTAGCGGTTGATGGCCATTTTAGGCAGCTTTTATCGATACTTGCACTTGTCATTTTGAAATACTGCAGCGTCTTTTAAAAATGATATTCCCTCCCCGTAAAATCAGAGTGTTGATAGTCTCTACCGGGTTCCTTCCTAGATAGCAATTCGATAACTTAGTATCATACCGATCACAATAGGCCTAGCAAATTCATTTCAACTTTCAAGTTGTGCCAAAAGTTTTTTCTCTCAATGGAATTTTTCGTCCTTCTCCGCTCACTTGTAAGTTCGTCTGGCCTTTCGAACCCTTACCAGTCTTCAGAGCTCCTTTATCCTTTTATCAATAAATGAATCCCAGTGATTCCCTTCAACATAGCAAGTTCAAGGCCGTTCAATAGATTAAATCGCTGAAGGACTGAATTTCGTGCATGAAGAATGAGAGACTAAATGTTTCTCCTTCAAAACCGTTACTGTCACTTGCAAGTCACAAGAAGCAACTTCCGGACTTCATTCAATCTTTTGACTTCTTTATTGTTACCGAAGAATAGATTTCCAATGATTTCGTTTTGCATAGTGAGGTCGATAGATGTAACAAATTACTTTGAAACTTTTATTGTGAGATCAAAGAGCTTTCTCCTTTCAAAATACGGTACCCTCACTTGCCAGTGATATGAAGCAACCACAAGACTTTACTATTCTTAGACTCCATTATTCTTGCTCAAATAAAGACCATCGCTGATTTCTTCCAGTAAAGCAAACTCGATCGTTTGTTATCGTAGCAATCACATTGGGCAACAAAAATGTCTGATATGAAAGCTCTTGCGTAAGCCCAAACAAAGTTTTTCCTTTCAAGAACACGTTACCGTCAGTTGCCAGTCATATGAAGCAGCTTCCGGACTTACTTTACCATTCTCCAGACACGCCAATATTCTGGCTCCTTTGCTTCTCTCAGTTAACTAAAAAGGAATGTTGACTTTACATTTGCATTCAAAATACAGTAAGGTTGTTTCTCATAATGAAACCTTTAAGTAAACTTGAAGTCTCTGTGATTTTCATTCAAATAATCAATAAACCAGCTTTAAAACAATCAACTGATCTTGTAAGTTCAGCAAACATGAATTCGATAATCCTGATGCGAATTGACTCTTTGCTGCTTCAGCTGGTGGCTAAAATCAACATCGTCCAAACAGAATATCATTCGTTTTTCTTGAACAGTCCAAGTAATGTTTGGCGATGTGATCATTCTTATCAGTATCCTTTTGAAAATGAACCTTGTCTACATAATCTATATTTATTAAAGATTGACTTTGCTCTTCCACGTAAAACAGGAAGGACAAGCAAGGGCATGTTGCAAGAGAGGCAGTGGCGTCGTGGCCGGGGGGGCCAGGGGGGGCCATGGCCCCCCCTGTGAAAATGTTGTCGGAAAATTCGTCAGTTTTTCATCCTTGTCGGAAAAATCGAAAAAAATCGAATTAATCCATTTTCCTCACATAGCTACTTTATGGCAATCCAAATGTGTACATGAAATATCACTTTTTCGATCGCAAAACGTAGTTTTTGATGAAAAAGTAGGTTTTTCGGCAAAAAACTAGGTCCCTCGTTCGTTTTTCTGCAAAAATTCCTTTTTCAATCGAAAGAAGTGTGTTTTCTGTTGGAAAAATAGACACATAGGCGCAAAAAGTTTCGGACGAATAAATTCCAGAAAATGCTTTCGGTCAAAACATTCTTGGACTTTTCTCCCGAAAATTTGGTCGTTTTACAAACATTTTAGTGACTAAAAACGACAAATTTACAATTTATTTTGCACGTTTCATACTTAAAAAATGTCATGCATTTATGGTGTGTGCACCAAGCTTTCAATGAGTTGCTTGTCAGAATTTGCACAAGTGAATATTGTTGAGGAAGGTGGAAATGATTACTAAGATGGGATCACTTTTAGTTTCTGTGATTGGATGATTATAGAGATTAATATCAAGCTATCACGTTGTTATCTAAAATTTGAAAATGATCTATTTTTCAGTGCTATTGAGGTCCTTTTTTTCGAAATTTCCCATCAAAAACAAATAGTAGATTCTTCAAAATAGGGGCGTTTTGCAACGATCTAAAGGGCGTGGTCACAGAAAATTTTCCCGGGGGCAAGCCCCCAGACCCCCAGTTTTCCTCCCTCCTTGCGCATCTAGCTTCAGCCTCACCTCCAACACCAATCAAGTCTCGACAACAGCCTCACCTCCAACAAGAATCGCCTCTTAACAGGACTGCTGCGTCCCTTTGAACAATTCTTCGCTATTATGGAACTTTTATGTGACAAAATTTCTGAGACATTTTGCCACTTTTTATACATTATATTCCTGCTTAATTTTTGTCGGAAAAATGTCTCTTTGTCGGAAAATTCTGACCCTTGGCCCCCCCTAAAATCATGCTCCCACGACGCCACTGAAGAGAGGACCAGTTGTAGAATGATTTTGTGGGCGCTTGATGCCATTTACCCCCCCGGGCCTTGGGGGGAGGCACTTCACCATAAATTTATACAGGGGTGTGCGCCGCCAGGATTTCTGTTATGACCCAATCCCAGAATTTTGGTCAGATATTGATACCCAATCCCAGAATTTTGGTCAGATATTGATACCCAATCCCAGAATTTTGAAGCAGTAGCAAAGAACAATTCAACGTTAAATAGCATTCAATTTCAATTCAATTTCATTCAGTTTCAACGGATTTCCTCTCAGTTATGGTCACAAGCAGAACAAATTTGTTCTGAATCAATGGGGGACATTCAACACCCATCACCAGAATTTTTAGTACAACAGTTAACCCCAATCCCAGAAAGTTCCAAGTGAAAGTATACCCCAATCACAAAAAATTTCCAGTAAAAGTATACCCCATTCCCAGAATTTTCAGGCCAAAAACTACCCAAAACTGGCGCACATCCCCATCTGACCCGATAGTGAAGCACCCTCCTCCCCTGGGCATTTATCTCATATCAGTAACAATCTATTTGGAAATATTTCCGAGATAAACAGGGTATTGAAAGATGAGCCCTAAATACATTCCTCAAGAGATATTCACAACAGGAAAATACACGAGAATGGTGAAATGCAAAATCAAATTATATGTCATTTCTCCAGAGAACCCCTTCAAGAGACTTTTAAAAAAGGCCTAAAATCATGAGCAAATTTCCTAATATTTCTGCCTTTCATCTAGCAATAATTTTTATTAATAACGTTTTAAACACGTGTTATTCTCTTGGGAGGATGAAATAGGCCTAGCCAACAATAATGCCTTTGTACTGTCAGGGATGACACATTCATCCTCCCAAAGGGGGACAGCACATGCTAAAACATGCAAAAGTCATTGCTGTCAGTCATAGAATTTAGTCGTGATTTTAGGCCTGTTTTGAAAGTTTCTTGAGAAAATACCTCTTAAAGGGGCTCCGTTGTCAAAATGTAAACAAAACGATGATTATTGCAGTTTTTTGAAAGGTGATATCACACAGGATTTTCGTGTTTTTTTCAAAATGAAAGTTGCTGTTTGGGCATTAATCATTGTACTTCACTTAGGAACAAACCAAACATTCATATCTTCTACGATTGCTCGGATATAAGTGGATTTTTAACGGTCACTTTTTGGTGGCTTGGGTGAAGCCACCAAAAAAACTGCAGAAAACAATGGATGAACAATGAATAATTGGCGACACGTGCGAGTTTTCGGATTTGTTTACTGTTTGACGACGAAGCCCCTTTAATTTCAAAACGGAGCAGCCGATTTCTGTCAGGTAAATTTGCAATATACTGGAGCATATCCATTATTGAATGGAATGATACACTTGCTTTTACTTGACGGTGTTATTCTAGGGAGCAGAGGTCTTTCAACCACGGATAATCTTTTTTTACTCAGCCGGTATTATGTAATAAGTCTACTTCTCTTCTATTTTTTCAGGTAGTGAAAAACATGAAATGTTGGGAACATCCACCTGATGTCGTACTTGATTCCATCCCACCTGAAGTGAAAATGTTGTTGCCAAAGATTGAAGCTCAAATCACTGCTCAAGCGCAACTGTATGGTGTCAAGGTAAACTTTAGATAGACTCATTATATAAGTCCCTCTAACTTTCGCTGTTGTTGCTGTTGTTATTGCTTCAGTTGAGCGACCAGGAGCTTCATTCGCTGAAGAAATTTCAGAACCGTAAGTGCATAAGTCTCTGTTGTAGCGACTAGTCTGCAGGAGGAGTAAACATAGAGACTTTTTTGGAATGAGTCTGAACTTTAGATTCGCCACTATCTTAAGGCTCTTAAGCATGTTGCAACCAGCAACCAGAATGCTTTGCGATCGTTTGCTTTGCTTTTCGTTGATTTCATTCATGTCCTTTCTGCTGTAAATGCTCCTGAATTTATTAACAAAAGTGTTCCTTTCAAGAAGAACACGCTTCCTCGTGTGGTTCACGAGAATGTATTTCAACCTTGCTGAAACCGAGAAGAACGAAAATGACGCTAAAACGACTCTATTTCCGCTCTTTTAAGAGCAGTAAGAACTGTTTAAACTTCTCTTTTCTTCATTGAAGCTCACAAGCCAATTAATCGTATGATATTTTCAGGCTGGTTCATTTGGTATCGCGTATAATGGGAATCTGTGGTGGACATTTCATTATGGTCGAATGAACTTTTCTGACCCAACTTCAAGATCACCGAATAATGACACGTCTTACCCAGTTGCAAGTTTAACAAAAATTGTGACGGCAAGTCTCTTTAAAGCACAATTACCTATAATCTAACCTTTATCATGTATCCCTTTTTATCATATGCATACATGTCATATCTGAAGGTGAAGGTAAAGGTGAAGTTGCGGTTTTTAGCGCCAAGCGCTGGGATCGCAGAGGTAGAATAGGCCTAGTCGAATCTGCGACCCCTTGTCATGACGCTCAAGTGGTGGGGCTCTACCGGGTATCGAGCCCTGTCCGCCTGACTGTTCTGACTGCAAAGTCAGTGGATTTCACCACTGCGCCACAACACCTTCATTGATTTCTCTCTTGGATTAAAATTTCCTCGGTCCTTCGTAACTCAACAAGGACATATTTTGTAATAAAATAGTTGCTTTTGATTAAAGACGCATTGTCAACCACGATCCTTTGTGCTCAGAATGAAAAGTAAGACAAAGAGAATTTAGGCCAATAACAACTTTTAGATAAAACGAAAGTCTACTTTGACGCCACAAAGGATCATGGTTAGCAATGGGTCTTTAACACCGGAGTTCAAAACAATCAGCGATCGCAGACAAAGGAAATTCTCTCAAACCTGCAAAAGTTGCTCTTGAACTCAGGTAACTAGCTCGCTCGTTATGAAAAAGGATAGATCGAAATATGGAGCGCCGAAATATTATTTGTTTGGCTCAGAACCGATTGGGAGGCGATTCAATGCTCATATTTTATTGGGAGCAATTGAAACACTTACTGATCAGCTTCTGAACCAACCATATAAATTGACCTAGGTAGATGCTTAGAAATATTCTTCTTCTTTTGATATATGTTCGTGTCTGCTCTCTGTTCTTAAAAACAATTTCTGGAATGCACAATGAGTGAGCTAGCTACCTCAGTTTCAAAGAAAGTTCTGTGTCTTTGTTTGTTTTGAATTACTGATTGACAGAATTTCCTTTGTCTGCGATCGTTAATTGCTTTGAATTCCAGTGTCAATGGAAAAAGCAATCGATACTCGTTGTGTTACAAACTCTGTCCTTGTTTCAGCTCTGAAAACAGTTTAACATTTGATAATTATTGGTCAATGCAAAGTGAATTTAAGACGAACATTTTGCTTTGACGTAGTTGTAAGTTTGTGCTTCACTGAAAAGTTACATAAATCAAGAAGTTGTCAAAATGAAGAAGAATCTCTTATAGTCTCTCTTGCAATAGTAAGTCGGGAAAGGATCGAGGAAAGTCAATCAGATCTCTTAAACTTGCCTCAAGTCGATATCGTCAACTGTAATAAGTCTGTCTGAAAGTAAAATGCGAATTTGGACGAAACAGATTTGGGGCAAGTCAAGTCAGATCTAAATCAATCAAAGCGATTGTGCAAATACTTGCACTTGCTCTTGCCACAAACATTTTGTAAACAGCACCAGAAACTTCATCAGTTCTCAGTTCTAAGTTGCATTTTGAAGGAGCATGCCAATTTCACGTGGTCTTTCATGTGATCGTTTTGGTAAAGAAGCTCACAACGTGGCAAGGGCAAGGAGTGATGTAAGCAGACAAATGACTTTCGGAGCTGAAATTTTAGTTTGAAAGTGATCAATTAAATTCTGCCAATGACTGTACACTCTTCGAGGCTCTTTTGAAAAGAGTGTATATGCGGCAACAAGGACGGATTTTGTAAGACAGTAGCATGAGTTGCTTTTGATTGACACCTGAATTCAAAGTGATTAGCGATCGCAGACAAAGGAAATTCTCTCA
Organism: Aurelia coerulea; assembly: GCA_039566865.1. Lineage (NCBI taxonomy): Eukaryota > Metazoa > Cnidaria > Scyphozoa > Semaeostomeae > Ulmaridae > Aurelia > Aurelia coerulea. The sequence goes on from CM076944.1 coordinate 28,288,610, forward strand.
ACCAGAAATTCAAAACAAACAAAGCAGCAAAAGTTTCTCTGAAACCAAACCCAGGTAGCTATCGTGCTCGTTGTGCATTCTAGAATTTGTTTTCAAGAGCAAACATGAGCATTAATCGAAAGAAGACGGATATATCTACACATATGCCTCAGGCATTTAATTTATTTGGTTCAAAGCCGATTAGGAGACGATTCAATTCTCCTCTTTCTTTAGTGCAATTAAAACACTTACTGCTCAGCTGCTGAACCAAAGAAATAAAATGCCGAAGGTAGATGTGTAGACATGACCTTCTTCTCTCGATACATGCTCAAGTTTGCTCTTAAAAACAATGTCTGGAATGCACAACGAGCACGATAGCTGCCTGGGTTTCAGAGAAACTTTTGCAGCTTTGTTTGTTTTGAATTTCTGGATGAGAGAATTTCCTTTGTCTGCGATCACTAATCGCTTTGAATTCAGGTGTCAACAAAAGCAACTCATGCTATTGTCTTACAAAATCTGCCCTTGTTATATGCGGCTGTACTTACATGGACACATTGCCTGCAATTGACTGCGTTTGAATCCCAGGGGGGGTTCTCATTGACTTTTAGTACGGGGGGGGGGTCCGTGCCAATATTTGGGGTCCGAAATTTTACATCAAATCAATATTTGGGGTCTGTGAATTACAACATGGACAACAATTGAATATTTGGGGTCAACAAATCTAAGGAAAGGAAGAATCCTGCAATTTGGCCCTGAAGTTGCGAATCACGAAATAAATGCTTTGGTATTATTCAAAAACTGAGAAAAATCAAGAGGCTCGAATTGAAATCATTCAAAAACATGTAAGGGGCCCCAGAAATAGATAACAATATTTGGGGTCTCCAAAACATTAGACTCAATATTTGGGGTCCCCAAATCATTAGGCTTAATATTTAGGGGTCAGCAAAGAAAAAGTGGCATGGACCCCCCCGTATTGAAAGTTAGGGAGTACCCCCCCTGGGGTTTGAATTAAGCTTCCTCTGCTGATAGATAAGCGAGAAATTTTCAAAATCCCAGTGCTATGCTATGTTTTATCATTGTTTCATTCACCCCAAGTCTGATTTTCCAGCGCGGATTGATCAATTCACGTGGCATGTCGTCTTTATCAATATCAGGGTGCACTGCAGATTCAATCATTTTAGAATAGCAACCTCAAACAGGTCTATTGGAAAGCAGCAATTTTAAATGGAAACTCACAACTTCATTCCTTAATCATTCTAGTGATGCAACGTTCTATTCATTTCAGGCTGTAATGTTGATGAAGCTGATCGAAAAGGGATTGATCAAAAGTATTGATGACCCTGTAAGCAACTATGAGCCTCGATTCAAAGTAAAGAATCCGTTCAACAATGAACATATCACTTTCAGGTATTCAGTTAATTTCACTTTTAAGGTAACTCTGCTTTCCGCTCTAGTGCACAGCGAGATGCCGTTTTGCAAAACCACTCTCCTCAGAAAACAGTTAATTTCTCCAATATTATTCGGTCTATCGAAAAGCGGTAAAAAGGATGTTGTTCTGTATAATCTGGGCAATCGAAATATGTATATATCGCAATGTTTGCGTCAACCCTGGCTTCGCAAATCCTTCCTCAAATCTTTTTGCTGATTTCAGAAAAGTTGATTTACCTCCAAAGCTACTCGAAAAAGTTTCGAGTTTTTTTCGCTCCATCTTTAGCTAAGTAGAGTGGTGTCGCCCATTATGCCCATGTCGTCGCGAAGTTCTGAGTTAGATCCAAAAAGAGCAATTAATGAAAAAACCAAATAGCCAGATTATATCACCAACTAATGGAGAAAAAGATCACAGAGTATTGATTTTTTACGTAAACTTTTTATACTGATTTTAGAAGATTTTAAAGAAGGGGGTAAAAACGTAGTTTTCTTCAAGCGTCGCCCATTATGGCCGCAGGGGAAACAATAAACACTACTCTCCGGTAAAAATTTTTAATAAGAAAAACAGCTTTAATTAATGTTCTTTGTTTATTATTTGGTACTTTAAACCCAAAAATATAAATAAGGATTAACCTAATTTTCAAGTTTTGGCAATTGAAATACATGCTTCGAGTTGCTCTAAATTCTGCCATATCTTTTGTACATGGATGGATGAGTTTTGGCATAGTTTCTAAAATGAAAATAGACTTAATATAATGCTGCGTTTTGTTTAGGTTTCGATGATTTTCCAAGTCAGTAAGTAAGGTTTTAACCCAAATTGGTGTTTTTTTAATAAAGGTTGCATTTTAATATTTTGAAGCGATTGGAAACTTCTCTGGTAAACTGATGGGCATAATGGGCGACGAAAATAGCCATTAGCAGCACTCAGACTTCATAACCTTAAATCTGAATCAGAAGCCACTTTGCTTTAGTTTCATTGTAGATTTCCTCTCAAGAGGCAGGACTTCTGAAAAATCAAAGCATATTTGAAAAATCTCAAACCGCAAGGTGCCGAGCGAACTAAAAAGAAGGAAGGGATGTAAATAGAATCATGAAATTTGCAATACTTGAAAGAATCAATTAGAGATATGCTCAAACCATCTCGTCGGGTTTCAATGCAAATGAACTGAAACTCCAGTGAAGGTCAAATCATGATAAAACAGATGTCAACGAAGATTTTCCGCGCAATTGCAATTTTATTACTGGTCGTCATTTCCCTGAAATTTAATTTCTCTTGTTAGCCGGCCATAATGGGCGACTGGCCATAATGGGCGACTGGCCATAATGGGCGACTGGCCATAATGGGCGACGCTACTCTAGTTAATCTACAACTTTGCCAAGTCTGATTGAAAAAGCTGGGCTAGATTTCCTGCAATCAAATTTTACATTTCTGTTTACTTTTCGACATCGAAGGGGAAAAGCGTTGGTCAACAGTTTAGCTCATGCAGAACGATTTCAACGCCCGTAAAATGTTTTTGCAAAAAAATTAGTTCTTGATCTAAGATCTATGCTCATTGTGGACTCTAAAAGAAATTGGTACTTTGTGAATGCTTACGAAAGTCTCGAAAGAGACCCAAAGCATGGATTTGTGAAGTTGCTGGTAAAAATCAGTAATCTTTAATCAATAGATGCAAATGATACTTTTACAAGCGCACTAAGTGTGTCTTTTGAGACCTGCGTATGGTATTCCCAAAAGATGACGTTCATTTGTTTGCCAATGGAAAAACTTCTGAAAGTTATTTCAAGCCTGAGCTTTTGCAAGCGTGCTTCATAGCATGGTAATCTGTTGACCAAGGCTTCTCCATTTCGCTGTCGAAAAGTAAACAAAAATACGAAATTCGATTGCAGGAAATCTAGCCTAGCTTTTCAATCAGATTTGGCAAAGTTGTAGATCAACAACCTAGCTAAAGATGGAACGAAAAAAAATCGAACATTTTTCGAGTAGTTTTGGAGGTAAATCCACTTTTCTGAAATTAGCAAAAAGATTTGAACAAGGATTTGCGAAACCAGGGTTGACGTAAACATTGCGATTCATAAATCTTTCGATTGCCCAGATTATACAGAACAACTTCCTTTTTACCGCTTTTCGATAGGCCGAATACAGAGTTACCTTAAGTTACGAGAGCCTATAACTTACATCAGAGATTTCTGTTACCAGAGAGCGAAATTTGCCCGCCGGCTAACAAGGACAGATTTTGTAACACAATAGCATCAGTTGCTTTTGTTCGCACCTGAATTCAAAGCGATTCACAATTTCAGACAAAAGAAATTTTCTCAACCAGAATTCAAAACATACAAAGCCACAAAAGTTCTCTGAAACCCAGGTAGCAAGCACGCTCGTTGTGCATTCCAGAAATGGTTTCTAAGAGCAAACATGAACATATATCAAAAGAAGAAGGGTATATTTACACATCTGCCTGGGGCATTTTATTTGTTTGGTATAAAAGCCGATTGGGAGGCGATTCAATTCTCGTAATTTTTGGGTGTAATTATAACACTTACTGCTCAGCTACTGAACCAAAGAAATAAAATGCCCGCGGTAAATGTTTAGATATATCCTTTTTCTTTCGGTATATTCTCATGTTTACTCTTAAAAACAATTTCTGGAATGCACAACGAGCGAGCTAGCTACCTGAGTTTCAGAGAAACTTTTGCGGCTTCGCTTATTTTGAATTGCTGGTTGAGAGAACTTCTATTGTCTGCAATCGCGAATCGCTTTGAATTCAGGTGTCAACAAAAGCAACTGATGCTATTGTGTTACGAAATCTGTCCTTGTTCTGCAGGCTGTAAAACTTATCTTAATGATAGCCATTTTCGTATGCAAGTGCAGTGAGTTGGCCACCTACATTCATGGCAGTCCATGTGATTTGTGACTTGGCTAATCAGCTGAAGAAGTCTCGTTGTTTACAGATACAGTACACTTCACTCGTAGCTTATTACAATTTTAGTTTGTAAGAATTCCCTCGACATCGCATGGATTCGCAAGATTTTTCCCCGAATTCAGAGAATGTGATTTGATTGTTGCTGTTTTCAAAAACAAGGACAGATTTTGTAACACTATAGCATCAGTTGCTTTAATTGACACCTCACTTCAAACCGATTAGCGACTGCAGACAAAGGAAGTCCTCTCAACAGGTGATTCAAAACAAACCAAACCGCGAAAGTTGCCCCGAAACCAGTAGGGCAAATTAATGAAAGGAAAATGCTAAATCCAAGTTCTGCATGGCGGATTTTGTTTAGTTGATTCAGAAGCCGAGCAGAAAGCATGATAATCTTCGCTTAAAAACCACCTTTCACGTGCACAAGGCGAGAGTTTGCCCCACTGATCTCGAGGCAACTTTTACGGCTTTGTTTGTTTTGAATTACTGGTTAAGGGAATTTCCTTTGTCTGCAGTCGCTAATCGCTTTGAATTGAGGTGTCACTCAAAAGCAACTGATGCTATTGTATTGCAAAATCTGCCCTTGTTTTGTTTTTAAAACTAAATCATGCAGGATCATGCATTACCAAGATACCAAGACAACCATGCGTGTTGGGAATCAAAGCAAAGGTAACTTGGGAGGAGGTCAAAGTTTTGCCTTGCTTTTTCTGAATTTGAAAGAAATCCTTTGAATTTTGAAATGAATTCTTCTGAATTCGGGGATGTTGTGCTACGAATGAATTGTCCCGTACTTTATTACCTGACTGACGTTTCAAAAACGAAGCAATACAAGAATCCCGCAAACCCCATTGGTTAATCGCACATTTCCCGCGACTTTCCCGTAGCCTTGTATAAGACGATACAAGGACTCGTTTTTGTCACCAGAGCAACATATTTAGGCCTGTGAGATTTACAATAAACTCAAGCGACATAACAGTTACAAAATGCGTTTGACTAAATGATATAAGTCAAAATTAGAAGCTATCAGGTAATAAAACTCATGCTCACTGGCTTTGTAGTTGTGCAGGAAAATGTAAAGCCCTCAGTCTTATTGCACAGACCTCGCATGCTCGGCATGTACTTTTAAGACCTCGGGCATTATATTTTCCTGTAACACAAAACCGGTTAGCATGCGCATAGTATTTTCCCCTTCTTTTGAGTTGATTTGATTCATTTTTTAAAAGGGGTAAAGTGGTCAATTAAATACTAGAATTCTTTTCCAATTTGCACTGTACGAAGATATAGATAAAACCATATAATTTACAACCTAGATACAAAATAAATATGTAGAAATAGAATGAGAAATTAAAAGTAGGTCGAAGTGATAGAACGATCTGTAGGAAGCAAAGGGAATCAGTGCTTCTTCTGCTCATGTTCTGGAGTTCAAATATTCTCTTTAAGAATGGTATATAACAAAAGCTATCACTACAAAATTCATTATTGCAGAACAAGGACAGATTTTGTAAGACAATAGCATGAGTCGGTTTTGATTGACACCGCAATTCAAAGAGATTAGCGATAGCGATCGCAGACAAAGGAAATTCTCTCAACCAGTAATTCAAAACAAGCAAAGCCGCAAAAGTTTCTCTGAAACCCAGGTAGCTAGCTCGCTCGTTGTGCATTCCAGAAATTATTTTCAAGAGCATACATGAGCATAGATTGAAAAAAGGAGGATATATCTACACATCTACCTCGGGCATTTTATTTCTTTGGTTCAGAAACTGAGCAGTATGTGCAGGGGCGGATCCAGAAAACTTCGACTACTGCTAACGCAGTAGTCAGATTGTCAGATCATTGTATCTAGCTATTTAGGTACACGCCTAGTTTCAAAAGGCCACACCCTAGTATTTCGAATAACCTCATCTAAGTCACAATATTTCATGGATCCGCCTCTGATAACAAATAAATTAATGATTCTCTATAAATTTCTAAGCCTTAATGGAATAGATGTTTCTTGGTGGTAGTGATTCTCTACCAAATTCTTACATCTATTGCAATCTGTTGGATTAAAGCTGAATATCTCTACTCCTGCAACAGTTACAGCAGTCTAAGTGACGTTTCTGAACTCAGCATTCAATTCTGCATCGAAACATTGCTATAACAAATCAATTAGTGATTCTCTATAAATTGCTCAGCCTCAACGGAATAGATGTTGTTCTGTAGTAGTGATTCTTTACCAAATTCTCACATCTATTGGCAATCAGTCGGATCAATCGCAAAAGTTTAATAACGCTAGAACTATAATAGCTACAACAGTCTGGGTAACATTTTTGATCTCAGCATTCAATTCTGCATCGACACATTGCTATAACCAATCAATTAGTGATTCTCTATAAATTTCTCAGCCTTAATGGAATATATGTTTTTCTGTGGTAGTGATTCTCTACCAAATTCTCACATCTATTGGCAATCTATTGGATCAATCGCAAAAGTTTAATAACATTAGAACTATAATAGCCACAGCAGTCTGGGTAACTTTTTTGAACTCAGCATTCAACTTTGCATCGAAACATTGCTATAACAAATCAATTAGTGATTCTCTATAAATTTCTCAGCCTTAATGGAATAGATGTTTTTCTGTGGTAGTGATTCTCTACCAAATTCTCACATCTATTGCAATCTGTTGGATTAAAGCTAAATATCTCTACTCCTGCAACAGTTACAGCAGTCTTAGTGACGTTTCTGAACTCAGCATTCAATTTTGCATCGAAAAATTTCTATAACAAATCAATTAGTGAATCTCTATAAATTTCTCAGCCTCAATGGAAGAGATGTTTTTCTGTTGTAGTGATTCTCTTCCAAATTCTCACATCTATTTGCAATCTGTTGGATTAAAGCTGAATATCTCTACTACTGCAACAGTTACAGCAGTCTAAGTGACGTTTCTGAACTCAGCATTCAATTCTGCATCGAAACATTGCTATAACAAATCAATTAGTGATTCTCTATAAATTTCTCAGCCTCAATGGAATAGATGTTTTTCTGTAGTAGTGATTCTCTGCCAAATTCTCACATCTATTGGCAATCTGTTGGATCAATCGCAATTGTTTAATAACTCCGTAACTAAAATAGTTACAGCAATCAGGGTAACTTTTTTGAACTCAGCATTCAATTCTGCATCGAAACATTGCTATAACAAATCAATTAGTGATTCTCTATAAATTTCTCAGCCTTAATGGAATAGATGTTTTTCTGTAGTAGTGATTCTCTGCCAAATTCTCACATCTATTGGCAATCTGTTGGATCGATCGCAATTGTTTAATAACTCCGTAACTAAAATAGTTACAGCAACCAGGGTAACTTTTTTGAACTCAGCTAAGTGACGTTTCTGAACTCAGCATTCAATTCTGCATCGAAACATTGCTATAACAAATCAATTAGTGATTCTCTATAAGTTTCTCAGCCTCAATGGAATAAATGTTTTTCTGTAGTAGTGATTCTCTACCAAATTCTTACATCTATTGCAATCTGTTGGATTAAAGCTGAATATCTCTACTCCTGCAACAGTTACAGCATTCTAAGTGACGTTTCTGGACTCAGCATTCAATTTTGTATCGAAACATTGCTATAACAAATCAATTAGTGATTCTCTATAAATTTCTCAGCCTTAATGGAATAGATGTTTTTCTGTGGTAGTGATTCTCTACCAAATTCTCACATCTATTGGCAATCTATTGGATCAATCGCAAAAGTTTAATAACGTTAGAACTATAACAGCTACAGCAATCTGGGTAACTTTTTTGAACTCAGCATTCAATTCTGCATCGAAACATTGCTATAACAAATCAATTAGTGATTCTCTATACATTTCTCAGCCTTAATGGAATAGATGTTTTTCTGTGGTAGTGATTCTCTACCAAATTCTCATATCTATTGCAATCTGTTGGATTAAAGCTGAATATCTCTACTACTGCAACAGTTACAGCAGTCTAAGTGACGTTTCTGAACTCAGCATTCAATTCTGCATCGAAACATTGCTATAACAAATCAATTAGTGATTCTCTATAAATTTCTCAGCCTCAATGGAATAGATGTTTTTCTGTAGTAGTGATTCTCTGCCAAATTCTCACATCTATTGGCAATCTGTTGGATCAATCGCAATTGTTTAATAACTCCGTAACTAAAATAGTTACAGCAATCAGGGTAACTTTTTTGAACTCAGCATTCAATTCTGCATCGAAACATTGCTATAACAAATCAATTAGTGATTCTCTATAAATTTCTCAGCCTTAATGGAATAGATGTTTTTCTGTAGTAGTGATTCTCTACCAAATTCTCACATCTATTGGCAATCTGTTGGATCAATCGCAAAAGTTTAATAACGTTAGAACTATAATAGCTACAGCAGTCTGGGTAACAGCTTTGAACTCAGCATTCAATTCTGCATCGAAACATTGCTATAACAAATCAATTAGTGATTCTGTATAAATTTCTCAGCCTTAATGGAATAGATGTTTTTCTGTAGTAGTGATTCTCTACCAAATTCTTGAAATCTTTTGGATTAAAGCTGACTATCGAAGTCGAAACATTTCTATAGCATTAAGTGTTTTAAATACACCCAAAAAGCAAGAGAATTGAATCGCTTCTTGATCGGCTTTCGAATAAAATAAATCAAATGCGTAGATAGTAGATATATCCTTTTTCTTTCGATCTATGCTCATAGTTGCTCCTGAAGACAATTTCTGGAATTCACAACGAGCGCGCTCGCTGCTTGGGTTTCGGAGAAACTTCTGCAGCATTGTTTGTTTTGAATTTCTGTTTGGGAGAATTTCCTTTGTCGGCAGTGGCTAATCGCTTTGAATTCAGGTGTCAACATAAGGATCTCGTGCTATTGTATTACAAAATCTGTCCTTGTTTTATTGCAGGGCATTTCTTTCGAGCAACATACATATCATTACCATGCCCTGCATACGTGCTTTACTTTTGGCAATGCATTTTATCTAGACTCATGACGATGAGTCTCTCGTTTCCCTGTGCTGTTTGACTTGATGATGGCGCTTCGGTCAATAGAGAGCAGCGACAACAGTGCAGCGCAGTGCAGCGCAGTGCAGCCTCAGTGCAGCCACAGTGCAGCGGCAACAACAACAATTCAACTCAATTAGATGAGCGTAACTGGAGGGTCCTTATGTAGTGAGGCAAATCTTTATCTTTTCCTTTCTGATTTTATAGGCAACTAATGTGTATGAAGTCAGGTCTACCCCGAGAAGCGCCTTGTCATCCTGCAGAAAAACTCGATTTTTGCCCACATAATACAACTGAAATGTGGAAAAGAATCTCTCAGCTTGAATTGTTAGTTCGGCCAAATGAAGCTCAAACGTACAGGTATTTTGAAAACTCTACCGGGTGTCCCAAAAAAAGTACTCTCGTTTGAAAAATCATCAACAATTGCTTTCACAGCCGATCGTCAAGTTTCTTTTTTTGTCACGTATATTAAGGACCAAATTATTTTTCAATATATAGCTGATCTTTTAATTGGCTTAAAAAGTAGCAAATTTAGCTTTTTTTTAAGGCTACCTGGTTTTGAACCATACTACAAAAAAGCACTGATGATTGCCAGATCAATTGCTTTGTGCATTTAAAGCATCTAGTTTGGTCATAAATGACAGAAAGAAATTCACAAAATCATGGCAGACCTCAATGATGATAAAAAATTTGAAAAACTTTTGACTCTTAGACAAGGTTGAGTATCTTGCTTAAAAACTATAGCTCAAAATAGGGTTTTTCAACGTGTACTGTTTCTCCTTTGCTTTATCAAAAGCAAACATTTTATCAGCTATGAATATTTTTGGGTCTTTGACAAAACAACTCAAAAAAAAATGTTATCAAAAGTCTCATAATAAATTGTTGGTGATTTTGTAAACAGGATACTTTTTTTGGGACACCCGGTGGTTCATTATTACTTAAGCCTGGTTTTCATTAAATCGTTATTCATCGGAAATAATCGGCGATCCCATCAGTAACCCATCGCAGATGATCAGCGACGTTTGTTTTCATAAATTGTGATTATGTTGTATTTTGAATTGATAGACCAGGTTTCGTGTCTGCAGTCGCCAATCATATTTTCACATTTTGAAACAATTTGTAAGTTGTAATAACAAATGTCTTCATAAAGCTCGATTTTCATCCAATCATAATTCATCGGAGATCCTCGGCGATCCTATCGGCGATCCGATCGGTGACCATCGCCGATGAACTTTTGGATTCAAAAACTCGCTGATTGCCGATTCTGTAAGACAACTAATTTCTTATGAAAACAGAACATCGACGATCATTTTCGACCTTGAATAGCTTTTGCTCCCCACTTCTACGTTTTATCCCCGGTTTTTATCGCAGATTTTGAGTCAAATATCGAACAATCTTTGATTTAAAGCCGCAGCCATGTTAAATTTAGCACCATAAGCAAAAACGAAGCAAGCCACAAAAGTTGTTTTGAAACCCAGGTAGCTAGCTCACTTGTTGTACATTCCAGTAATGGTTTTTCGAGCAAACATGAGCATATATGAAATACGAAGGATATGTCTAAATATCTGCATCTAGCATTTAAGCGTTTTGATTACCCCCAAAAAATATGAGAATTGAATCACCTCCCAATCAGCTCTTAAACCAAGAAAGTAAAATGCCCAGGCGAATGTTTCGATATATCCTTCATCTTTCCAAAACTTGACTAGAATTGCCCCCAAGCCTACTTCATCAAAAAATTGAGGTAGACTTATTACAGTTGATGAAATAGACTTGGTGCAAATCTATGACTTGACTGATCGGGCATAGAATCCCCTTTGTCTGCAATCGCTAATCGTTTTAAACTTAGGTTTCAATCACAAGTAGCGAATCAGATTGTAACAATATCTGTCCTTGTTATTGAAACTTCCTTGTTGAAGATTGAGCTAGACAGAAAGAAATGAACTTTTGTGGGAAGGCAGCAAGGCAAAAGGTGAACGATGAATGTTGAATGGTCGATGAATTGTCCATGTAAGATGTGTCACATTTTTGTTCCAAAGTTGGGCTTTTTATGATGGGTATTTTTTAGAAGTTTGTTTTATATTTTGTTCACATTCGATGAATTGTAAATATTTTACCTATCTTTCTAATGTAGCTCTTGTATATTATTCATTTTAACGTATTATATTTTATTCATATACCATATTTGCTAACAATTTTACTTTGTAGTAGGCTTGAATTAGATTCTATTCTATAGCTACTTATGTATAAGCCTATTTTAAATAAATGAATAATGATAAAAATAATAATTTTTTACGACGAAGCCCTAGACTGATGATATGGTCGTAGTTATCGCTATTGAGATACTACCGGACGGTCTCGGTCTGGTGTAGTAGTCTCGTTTTGAATAGCGATTACAGGGACTCATCGTAATCAGTCTAGCGAAGCCCCATCGCCTGCGATCCTGCGATTAATGTTCATTGCGCAATGGGAACGAGGCTTAAAGCATTTTTCCACAGAGCATAGCATGCCTGTCTATTTTGAAAGGATTTCAACGAATTTTCGCCCTGCTGATTATGTTAATTTACGCTACTAATGATTCTGGCGAAAACTACTTAAAGCTTCATGAAATATTTAGCTTATAAACTCGTGCAAGTTTTCTCGAAAATTGCCCTCTGCTTATTAAGAGGTTGAATGAAACTTTTCAGATAAACGAAGTTAATTGAAATAATCTGGTATTGTTTTTAGGATTTTTCGACAGCCAAGGCATGCTCCCAAAGGATTAAATCTTTTCAAGTTTAATCAACCAGACAGCCTCACCCAATAAATTTTTCAGAAAGAGTTAATTTTTGCTAATTGATGGGGAAAACTGTGCAGATGATTTTAAATTTTCATCAACCTTAGCTTCAAGCAATCTCAAGCATGTTTTGCTCAATTTTAGACGACTTTTTATGTATGACCCAGCCCGTTTCTGCTCTACTGGCTCTATGCCCGGTGGTTGTGGTCGTTTACAACATTCCATAATTGCAGATTTAGCGGGCAAGTGAACAAGGACAGATAATGTTGCAATAGAACTCGCTACTTTTTATTGACACCTAGATACAAAGCAATTTGTGATTGCAGACAAAGGGAATTCCATGCTCGGTTGGTCAAGACATAAACAAAACAAAGCAAGCCGCAAAACTTGCCCTGAAACCCGGGTCGCTAAGCTCGCTCGTTGTGCATTCCAAAAATGGTTTTTAAGAGCGATTATTAGCACATATCGAAAGAAGAAGGATGTATCTAATCTTCTACCTCGCCTTCTGCCCCCGGTGCGCTCACTTTCTTTAAGGTTACGGTAAACGTTTATATCACGAGATTTGGTATTCTCTCCGTAAAAGCCAAACTAGTAGCGGAATCTAGTCATACTATACATCATTCGATGCACAAGAATGTGGGGATTCTAACCATATCAAAACGATTAGCAAATATTGTAAAATTATGTTTTCCAGGCAAATTCATTGCTTAAAAGAGTGTACCACCTTTAAAGCTATTTTGTACCCTTGTGTTTGAGGTAAGAAAAACTGACTTATTGCTGCAGAAATTCCAGATCCTAAGCTGCCATGTGTCTGGGATTTTTCAAATTCCGGCTTCCCCGTAAAACTATAAACTGTCAAGAAGTGGCAAATGATTTTTCTGCCCTCCCACCGTTGTATTTGGCTATAAAAGACGGACTAGAAGACATAAACAAATTTTGAGACACACTTTGCGTGCTTTAAGTCCATTCTGGCCGTGTGCAATTTTTGAGCCAATGGAATGTATCAAAGGGTACAAAATAGCTTTTTCGCATAGGCGTAGGAGACAGGGGGCTGGGGAGCTGCAGCCCCCCAACGTCAGAAAAATTTGCAAAAATCCGCCCCAAGTCGGGCACAATTTTTTAAAATTTCTCAAACAATGGATTTTTTGTTGGGCAGCCCCCCCAAATTTTATCTCCCCCTACGCCGATGCTTTTTCGTACCTGTACCTAGTGGATTTTTCAGTCCTTGTAAAAGAAACTTTTTGTGGATGCCATTTCATTTGTAAATATCGAAACCAAAGAAGCCACAAGATAATCCGGGTCAAGCAGTTGGGGCTTCGAATAACTTTGTTTGAAAAATTGAAGTTTCTTTCTTTTAATCAAGATTTCTCCCTTTTCAACATTTCTGTTACTTCCAAAGATGGTATCTTTGTGTTTCTCAACAGTTGGGCTGTTGAGATCAGAGGAAATCCGAAAATCGACATTTTTTGCCTACAAACGTTTACCGTAACCTTAATATTTTTGGCGCCCTCTTTGTAAGTTGACCCATCCCCCGCCCTTCATCTTCGGGCTGGATCCACCCCTGTCTGTTCTTAAAAGCAAACCATAAAATTATTCCAAGAAAATGAGAGACTTGCCTTTGCATCGATATTGTAAAAAGTGCCACCAATTCAATCAGTTGTAAGTTGCTCGTCGCTTATTTCAAAAGCAACCTTCCTGTTTGACGTTCGCCTATCTATCTGCTGAAGTTTTGGAACAGGAACTGAACAGCTTCCAAGCGTTTAGAGTCGACTTATTTCAATAAATGAACGAGATCGTCTCAAAACCACAGGCATCATTTACCTCCAAGTCTCATTTTCGAGAGTGAATTGATAAAGTCACCTGATATGCTGTCTGTATGAATTCACGATTGCACATTTCGTAAATCACGCAAACGTTTCTTTATTCGCACGGTTTGTTTGTTAATTTTCGTTTGTTACAAGATGGTTTCACGAATTTAATACTTTCCCAGCAATTTAGGTTATGCAGTCCTAGGCCGAGCCATGGAGAATATACTAAATGGAACGAGTTACCAAGAATGGATCAAGAGAGAAATATTTGATAAACTGGACATGAAGGGATCTGGATTCAACATTGGACAAAAGTATGTTTTTCCTTAGATTCTAGTTGGATCTTTTCTATGGATTTTGTGTAAATTAAGGATGCAAACAACATTCATTTGCTAACGCAGGTTTGGTATCTTGGAAGCTATACAGTTGGTGTGTACCTGCGACGCCTGCGACACGGCGGCTTGTGTCCTCAGAGTTGCATCTGAGTACTCATTCACCGATCTTGATAACATGGATAGCTGAGTTGGCCGATGGATTGCGGTTTGTTGTGCCGACGACGGGATTCGAGCCCACGTGGGTAGACCCCATGAGGTTTGAAATTCTGAGCCTGGACTACTTCGCCACCCCACCACCAATCAAACATTTGTTGCTGAGCTTATGAAGTATCGGCCCAGGGGGGAACTCCCTATTGTATGTGACACAGCATATTTTTGAAAACCCAAAAATATACTAAACTTCGGACATTTGTAGACCCCAAAATATACTCATTGCTTCATAGTAAATATAAACTAGACGTTTTGCAGCTTTTTCAGCAACTGCGCTGCAATATTTTTGTGAAAAACTCATCTTAGCACTCAACTTGTCAAATTTTCTCATTAGCTACCCAATAAATATACCGATTATGCACCAAATAGCGTACCCAAAAGTATACTGGACAATGTTTCCCAAACCCAAATAATGTCTGACCACCCTGTCACCTACTAAAAGGGAATCCCTCTGGGATTATCGGGTGAGTCAAAAACACCTTTAGGCCTGATTTGAACAGTGGCGTCGTGGGAGCATGATTTTAGGGGGGGGCAAGGGTCAGAATTTTCCGACAAAGACACATTTTTCCGACAAAAATGAAGCAGGAATATAACGTATAAAAAGTGGCAAAATGTCTCAGAACTTTTGTCATATAAAAGTTCCATAATAGCGAAGAATTTTTCAAAGGGACACAGCAGTCCTGTTAAGAGGCGATTCTTGTTGGAGGTGAGGCTGTTGTCGAGACGTGATTGGTGTTGGGAGTGAGGCTGAAGCTAGATGCGCAAGGAGGGAGGAAAACTGGGGGTCCGGGGGCTTGCCCCCGGGAAAATTTTCTGTGACCACGCCCTTTAGATCGTTGCAAAACGCCCCTATTTTGAAGAATCTACTGTTTGTTTTTCATGGGAAATTTCGAAAAAAGGACCTCAAAAACACTGAAAAATAGATCGTTTTCAAATTTTAGATAACAACGTGATAGCTTGATATAAATCTTCATTCCTATAAGCATCCGTTTACAGAAACTGAAAGTAGTTCCATTTTAGTAATCATTTCCATCTTCCTCAACAATATTCACTTGTGCAAATTCTGACGAGCAACTCATTGAAAGCTTAATGCACAAACCATAAATGCATGACATTTTTTAAGTATGAAGCGTGCAAAATGAATTGTAAATTTATCGTTTTTAACCACCAAAATGAAGGTAAAACGACCGAATTTTCGGGGAAAAGTCCAGGAATGCTTTGACCGAAAGCATTTGTCTGAAATTTCTTCGTCCGAAAATTTTGCGCCTATTGTGTCTATTTTTCCAACAGAAAAACGAACGAAGGACCTAGTTTTTTGCCGAAAGACCTACTTTTTCATCAAAAACTACGTTTTCGCGACCGAAAAAGCGATATTTCATGTACACATTTCGATTACCATAAAGTAGCTATGTAAAGAAAATAGATTAATTCAATTTTTTTCGATTTTCCGACAAGAGTGGAAAACTGACGAATTTTCCGACAACATTTTCACAGGGGGGGCCATGGCCCCCCCTGGCCCCCCCGGCCACGACGCCACTGGATTTGAAGGTTTCTTGAAGGTTTCTTGAGAAAATCCCTCATAATTTTCAGGATGGAGTGGCCGACTTTAGTCAGATAAATTTAAATCATATTTGAACATGTGCTCCACTTAATGATATACTGGCCAATATCATTGCCTGAATATCATTGAAGCAACGGCTTGCATTGTTGAAATTCCCTTTTCTGCAATCGCTAATTGTTTTGAAGTGGCGTATCAGCCGGCAGCTCATGCTATTATGTTTCAATAGGATCATCAACTACTCCTTATGGACTCCCAAATGAACAAGGACATATTTTGTAACACACGTTGCTCTCGTTGACACCTGAATTCAAAACGATTCGCGAATGCAGACAAAAGAAATTCTATTGAAAAGTAATTCAAAACAATCAAAGCCTCAAAAGTTGCCTTAAAACCCAGGTAGCTAGCTCACTCGTTGTGCATTGCAGAAATTGTTTCTAAGAGCAGACATGAGCATGTATCAACAGAAGCAACATTTAAATTGTAATACCTTAGTTGAATGAAACAAATTGTTTCTCGCAGGAACAAGGACATATAATGTTACAATAGAACTCGCTACTTTTCATTGACACCTAGATACAAAGCAATTTGTGATTGCAGACAAAGGGAATTCCATGCTCGGTTGGTCAAGATATAAACAAAAAAAAGCAAGCCGCAAAAATTGCCCTGAAACTCGGGTCGCTAGCGCGCTCGTTGTGCATCCCAGGAATGGTTTTTAAGAGCAAATATTAGCACATTTGGAAAGAAGAGGGATATATCTAAACTTCTGCCTCGGGCATTTTATTTTTTTCGTACAGAAGCTGAGCAGTAAGTGTTTTAATTACACTTAAAAAGTACAAGAATTGAATCCCCTCCAAATTGGCTTCTGCACAAAAAAATAAAATCAAGTTTAGATATATCCTTCTTCTTTCGATATGTTCTAATATTTACTCTTAAAAACCATTTCTGGATTGCACAACGTGCGCGCTAGCGACCTGAGTTTCAGGGCAATTTTGCGGCTTGCTTTGTTTTTGTTTATGTCTTGACTAACCGAGCATGGAATTCCCTTTGTCTGCAATCACATATTGCTTTGTATCTAGGTGTCAATAAAAAGTAGTGAGTCCTGTTGCAACATTATCTGTCCTTGTTTCTCGCAGGTTGAATCAAATTCCTGTTTCTACCAATATCGACAAGACAAGAGCACTTCTTACGGACTGGGGATGGCTAAGACCAGCTGCTGGAATGTACATGACGCTAAATGACTTTCACAAGGTAAGCAGTTTAAAACGATGGGGTGAAAGACATTTGTCTTGATATCGTATCTACCTGGAGGGAGACCCAAAAAAACGTCACGAGCTAGATTGCACATAGTTCATGAAAGCAACTGTTATGAGCAAAAAAGTTTTCAGCATTTAGCTAAAGGAAACGCACACTGTCGTGGCACTGATTGGATGAATAAGACAATATCAAAGAATAGAATTAGGCAGGCTTCAGTAATTTCGCTGTACACTGAAATTCACGAAGGTGATAACGGCCTGGCTCCCTTTATTCTCGAAACAAAGTATGATCCAAGAGCATAAAGACTAACACTTCGTAATTATTCAGAGGCCAAGTCTCTTGTTGGTGATTTCAACATCACAACCAGCCAATCACAGTCACGACATTGTGCCTTTTAGCTATCTTTTAAGATGTTGATCGGTCAATTTAAGTTATGGTTACCCTCTAAGACATTAGTTTCAAAAATATGGTAATTCAGTCATTTCTCGAACTATGCCCTACTTTTCCAGTCCATGATTTGGAAGATGTAAAAAAACAAATTCCAAATTTACATCAGAGCAAGAAACTTGAATGGGGAACAGAGGTTGGAGTTTGATAATTCTGCAAACCTGCACACAACAAATTCAACTGACGACTTTGAATCTATCTCTACGTTAACAAATGTTGACTTGAAATTGATGGTGATCATTTCAATCTAAATGAGGAATCTGTGATTTGAAATTTCTTTGAATCTGGTCTTTCGGATCAAAACCAAGTTTCATGTCACATTTCATATCGCTATTGATAGACTGATCGATGCTATAACTACGACTCATGGACTTTTACATTGAAAATTGGGACGTAATTATTTCCTTCGATGTCATGTCAGATATGGAAACCATAGCAACACTGTACGAAAAGCAGAGTGCTCCAGGTCATGGCGTATGGGCCTAAGTTGTCGGCTCAAACCTCAAATTTTAAAACGCCTCAAAATTCAAGATTTCTTGCTGGTTCAAATTTTGGTCGCGTTAGCAATGAGCAAAAGCCACAATTATCCAAACCTTTCACTTTCAACAAGAATTTCCTCATTTTGAAGGCCACTTAGCTTCCCTGAGCTTCATCGCATTTCATCACAGCTGTAAACATTTCCAACTGCTGAAGGTTGCCATGACAATGAATTAACCTCGTTTCAATTCGAATAGAAAAATCGATGCCTTTGCTTCTTTTCGTCCCAATTTCTTATTTGAAAAACCATAACTCCCAATTTGAGCAAAATTATGTTGTTATTGTTGTTGTTGTTGTTGTTGTCATCGTCGTTGTTGTTGTTGTTGCGATAACTGGCACTATTTCGTGAGTCTGTCATCGATCTTGAGATTGTCCTTTGATGGCTTGTAAAAAAAAGACTTTGAGCAAAGACATTTTTAGAATTTATTCAGGCTTTCAAAACTTCAAGAAAAAGTGACACAGAAAAAACTAAGCGCACCATTTTGTTCTTTGTCTTAGCTTTCTTTCAGCCAATGCTGGATTATCAAATAAAATGAGTATTCTCTCTTAAAGGGCCATTGTCGCCCGAAGTCCTTTGTGGGTGGGTACGCTACAATTTCAGACTGTCTAAGGATCGAATTGTGGATCCACACTGCAGTTGTTGAACTTTTAGAAAAGTTTGAATTTATTTGAACGGTCGTATCACTTCAAATAAAACAATGCAATTGTGGATTTATAGTCTCGTTCAGGCCAAATTTGATTTTCAGACAATCTGAAATTGTAGCGTTCCCGCACTGGGCTAAACAATTAATTTGCTAATTTCTTATAGGATATTTTCTATCAGTTTAGTAATGCACTGATGGAAACGTTGAATACAACGCTCATCAAGACATCGTCAAAGCGCCAGATTTTTACTAAAGGTAAGCATAGGAATCAAATGTTTCCGCCGAATTTTGCTTGTGGCCCATGATCGAAGCCTCCAAAGCCTCCAAAGCCTCATTTCCACTGACCAATCAGACGGCGAATAAGCGAAGAAGACAAAAGAAACCCAAGAAGATTTTTCTAAATTTTACCTACTTTCATAAGGCCTCATAATACGCAACCAGGACAAAAAACTGCTTGAAATTTCACGAATTTTTTTGAAGAAATCTGCTCTCCAGATATATGTTTGGATATAGCTACATGTTTGGATGAACATCTCCAGTTTTGTCGGAGTTATGACCTCTCCAATAGACAAAATTGGCAAAGGCTTGTCGAGGCCTGTGTACGTCACTTCAAATCAGGTGATAAAACGATCAAAAAAATCTTCTTGCTGCGCGTAGTGCAATGGGACAATAATAAACTAGTAAAGCAAGTAAAAATATGAGCACTTTGATGCGAATTGAAATAAGCACGACGTTTCGAGCATAGCTGGTTATCAAGCGTTGGCTTGATAGCATATTCCGTCTCTTTTGACATCTTATTAAAATTACCATGATATCTATGAAATAATTCAGTCTTTTCTTCACTAGGGTGTCCAGTAAAGCTTTGGGAACAACAAACGGTGGAAGTTGATGATAAAAATACAAAGATCTCATTCCAACAAAAATTTCATTCTGCAAATGGTCTAACACTTGGATATTGTGCTGATTATGGTGTATCGCCTGAAATGAGAATAGGTAATTCCTTGCAGTTATTGCTTAAACTATCGGGTGAGTCAAAACAAAGATTCCTTGTTTGAGAGAACACAGATCCGGCGATATCAAGACAATAATGTTGGCAAACATGTTATTCAATAGTGAACATTTTCAAATATATTCTAAATTTTACCTGCCTGGAATTTTATTTATTTGATTCAGGAACCGAGAAGTAATTGCTTCATGTAAGCCCTGAATATGCAAGAATTGCAATGCTTTCTGCTCTGCTCCTGAATCAAATAAACAAAATCCGCCACGCAGATCTTTAGACTTACCCTTCTTCTTGCGTCAGAAGCACATAGCTGCTCTTAAAAACCCGCTTTCATGTGCACAAGGCGAGAGTTTGCCCTGCTGGTTTCAGGGCAACTTTTGCGGCTTTATTTGTTTGAATTACTAGTTGAGAGAATTTATTTTTGTCTGCAGTCCCTAATCGCTTTGAATTGAGGTGTCAACCAAAAGCAACTGATGCTATTGTATTACAAAATCTGCCCTTGTTTGTGTGTCAAGGCATTTTCTTTGTCCTCCAGATTTCTTTGTGAATCTGTAACTTTGAAACAAAGAAGGGCTGATCGTTCTCACTTTCTACGGCCGTAGAAAGTCAGTAGGATTAACAGCAACAAGGACAGATAATGTTACAATAGAAGTCGCTACTGTTCATTGACACCTAGATACAAAGCAATTTGTGACTGCAGACAAAGGGAATTCCATGCTCGGTTAGTCAGGACATAAACAAAAACAAAGCAAGCCGCAAAAATTGCCCTAAAAGTTGGGTCGCTAGCGCGCTCGTTGTGCATTCCAAAAATGGTTTTTAAGAGCAAATATTAGCACATATTGAAAGAAGAAGGATATATCTATACTTCTGCCTCGGGCATTTTATTCTTTTCGTACAGAAGCTGAGCAGTAAGTGTTTTAATTACACCTAAAAAGTAAGAGAATTTGAATCCCCTCTCAATTGGCTTCTGCACAAAATAGATAAAATGCCCGAGGCAGAAGTTTAGATATATCCTTCTACTTTCGATATGTGCTATTATTTGCTTTCAAAAACCATTTTTGGAATGCACAAAGAGCGCACTAGCGACCCGAGTTTCAGGGCAATTTTTGTGGCTTGCTTTGTTTTTGTTTATGTCTTGACCAACCGAGCATGGAATCCCCTTTGTCTGCAATCACAAATTGCTTTGTATTTAGGTGTCAATGAAAAGTAGCGAGTTCTATTGTAACATTATCTGTCCTTGTTATTAACAGCCATTCAAATTTCATTTTCTTTGTATTGTTATTATCGCCCAATCAAATGCGTGATAGACTGTCTTTAATTATACACAACAAGGACAGATTTGTAAGACAATAGCATGAGTTGCTTTTGATTGACACCGCAATTCAAAGCGATTAGCGATCGGAAACAAAGGACATTCTCTCAACTAGTAATTCAAAACAAGCAAAGCCGCATAAGTTTCTCTGAAAGCAAGTAAGCTGGCTCACTCGTTGTGCATTCCAGAAATTGTTTTTAAGGGAAAACATAAGCATAGGTCGAGAGAAGAAGGATATATCTACACATCTGCCTCGGGCATTTAATTTATTTGGTGCAAATGCCGATTAGGAGGCGATTCAATTCTCCTATTTTGTTGGATGTAAGTAAAACACTTACTGCTCAGCTTCTGGACCAAAGAAGTAAAATGCCCAAGGTAAATGTGTTGATATATCTTTCTTCTTTCTATATATTCTCAAGTTTGCTCTTAAAAACAGTGATTGGAATGCACAACGAGCTTTTCAGAGAAATTTTTTTGGCTTTGTCTGTTCTGAATTACTACCGGGTGAGTCAGAAAAAAGAATCCCCGTTTGAAAGGTCACAGCTCCCTGGATATCAAGGCAATGATATCGGCAAATATATAGTTTAATGGTAGAAATGTTCAAATCTACTACAAAATTTACCTGACTGAAATCGGCCACTCTATTCTGAAATTATGAGAGATTTGCTCTTGAAAGCCTCTCCAAAAAAACCTTCAAAACGTGCCCAAAATCATGAACAGATTTCCCTAACATTTCTGCCTTACAATAGCCTTACAGCAATGACTTGTGAACGCTTTAGCACGTGTTATCCTCTTGGGAGGATGTACAAGTCCTCCCCCTGGTAACAATAACCTATTTAGGGGGATTCCATTCTCCCAAGAGGACAAAATACATGAATTTATGTGAGTGTCATCAATTTTAGGAAGGAAAATGTGCTCATTGTTTTCATTCGTTTTTGCAGTTTTTTTGAAGGGGCTTTCTGCAGAAAATCACCCATATCCACGGGAAGGAATGGCCGATTAAGGCCGGGTAAATTACTGAACCTAATTGAACATATTGGCAATAAAACAAGACATTTTTCAATATTAATGCTTTGATATTCATGGAGCAGTGGCCTTCCAAGCGGGGATCCTTTTTTCTGAATCACCCGGTAGATTGAGAAAATTTCCTTTGTCTGCAATCGCTGATCGCTTTGAATTCACGTGCCAACAAAAGCAACTCATGCTATTGTCTTACAAAATCTGCTCTTTTTCTAATACACTACATTCTTTCTTTTTAGCGACATATGCTTTAATAGCATATGGCAGGGACTATCAGCCAGTTTTAGTCCAACTAGCAGGCCAATTTCGAAAGATTGTACTCAAGACAGTAGCAAATGTACTTCGAAGAAAAGAAGAGAAAGTAAGCCACAAATGTGATATTAAACTGATAAGAGATAACAGGGAGCGTAGCTATAGCTACTGGGTTCGTGGTTCAATATTTCTTAAAATGAGAACAAATTTGAAAAGCAAGGTTGCCATGCATTTCGTCAATTTTCGTTTTGTTTGCGTGTCTCACAAAATGTTGATAAATAAGTTGATCTCCTTGCTGAACAAAAAACCATGTTCACTTTGTTTATTCAAGGTTTGCACAGTACTCTTTGGCATCCCCTAAAACCTCATCACACCTATGAGAATGAATACTGCAACACGACAAAGGGATGGTTTTCAAAACCTTTATTGCGAATATTTGGTCATGCCAAAGAGGGCTGCATCAAGGCTGCTATGGAGTAACTAGATTTAGGGTAAACTCGTGAACTACGATTGCAATATAGGAAATGATAGATGATATGAACCAAGAAATTAACAGTGCTCGCTTCACTCGCGTTTTAGGATTTCTAGCTCATGCGGAGAGGTAAGGAGCCAGCATTTCCAAATCCAAACTGAAAAAAATTTAAGATGAGAGCAAGAGATGGTCTTAAAGAGACTCCACACCCAAATGTTTGTCGAAATGGTGATTTTGCAGTTATTTGAAATGTAATGTCATACAGACCTTTTTAACTTTTTTCAAAATGAGTCACTTACTATTGCTCAGATATAAGTGGATTTTGACGGTCACTTTTTAAGAAAATACGTATAGAGAACCTGCAAAATCTCATGGTTGAAATCTACAAATCAATCAACCATCTCAATCCAGATTACATTTGGGAATTTTTGTCGAGAGTTCTCAGCGCTACAGAATAAATTCCTTATCCTTAAGAGGGAGTCTGTTGTGGAATATCGTTAATGATGATCTAAAATTGACAACTTCTCTCGCTAAATTAAAGAAAGAAATACATTGCTAGGGTGGCAACAACTGTACGTGCTACATTTGCATTTAATTTTGGGTTTTTATCTTTTTTCGTTATACCAAGTGTAGGCAAGTTTTTGATTATGATTATGATTATGATTATGAGCCCCTTGAACAAAACTGTAAACAAAGATTTATGGGTGTGAATGAATGGTGGATATTAAATAGTTTATTCAGTTCACTTTAGTCACTTAAAGAGGCTGTACAACCCGTCTTCTCTGCGTGGCTCTGCGTGTCAAATCATCGAATAAACACAACATAGCTAATAGCGATTTTGCACAGAGAATAGTAATCCAAAGTATCTGCGACAATCTTGGTGATCGAAGCTTTGGTAGTGGATTTGCTCTATTTTTGTAACGCTGAATATTTGAAAGTTTTAATGGATATCAAAAGTTCCATCACATTTCATAGACATAGACAAGAAAACACTGCAATGAAACTTACTTGGAAACTGCGATGAAACTGGCCACCATTAAAAACCCAAGGCTTTAGTAACGTGAGCGGGTTGTCCCGTACTTTCCGATTGTTTATAAAAATCTTGTACGCCCTTTAATGACATCTATAAAATCTATGATTATCAAGCCATGTTGAGCGTTATTGCCAATTCATAAACAAGGACAAATTTTTTAAGACAATAGCATGAGTTGCTTTTGATTGACACTGCAATTCAAAGCGATTATCGATCGCAGACAAAGGAAATTCTCTCAACCAGTAAATCAAAACAAACAAAGCCGCAAAAGTTGCTCTGAAACCCAGGTAGCTAGCGCGATCGTTGTGCATTCCAAAAATTGTTTTTAAGAGCAAACATGAGCATATATCGAAAGAAGAAGGATATATCTACATATCTGCCTCAGGCATTTCATATGTTTGCTTCAAAAGCCGATTGGGAGGCGATTCAATTCTCTTCTTTTTTTGGGTGTAATTAAAACATTTACTGCTCAGCTTCTGAGCCAAATAAATAAAATGCCCGTGGTAGATGTTTAGATATATCCTTGTTCTTTCGATATATGCTCATGTTTGCTCTTAAAAACAATTTTTGGAATGCACAACGAGCGCGCTAGCTACAAGGGTTTCAGAGCAACTTTTGCGGCTTTGTTTGTTTTGACTTTATGGTTGAGAGGATTTCCTTTGTCTGCAGTCGCTAATCGCTTTGAATTCAGGTGTTAACAAAAGCAACTCGTGCTATTGTGTTACAAAATCTGTCCTTGTTCAATTCATATACTATTGTTTTCTCTTTCAGTATAAAGCCCCACTTAACATGGATGCATATGTTGGAACATACAAGGCAGTCACTTATTTTCCACTGGTGAATAAAATCCTTGTGATTTCAAAGCGAAATGGACGGTTGCATGCTCAGTTAGATTGGTATGATGTTGACCTGGCATATGTGGGTCCATGGCATTTGAAGACTGTGGCAACGACTAAATGTAAATACATGTCCTATTTTGAAGGAGGACTCTTGAATAGTAACTATCGTTTCATAAAACCCACCAAAGGAACAAATAAATGTCCAGGTTTCTATGTCGATGCAATTACTCCAATGGGCTATATGTCATTCAGTAGGATTTAAGAAAGAAACAAAAGCCCAACAAAAGCAACTAGATTTTCTTGAAGGGGCTCCGCTGCCAAACTGTAAACAAATATGTAAACATCGCACGTGTCCATTTCCCTCCATGGTTCTCCGCAGTTCGTTTGGTGGCTTCACCCAAGCCACCAAAAATACTCGTTAAAACACCACTTATATCCAAGCAATCGTAAAAGATATGAATATTTGGTTTTTCCTCAAGGTTCATCTTCAAAATGATGCTTTCATTTTTGAAAAAATAGGTAAACATCTGTGTGATATTGCCCATCAAAAAACTTCAAAATGACCTTTGCGGACGAAATTTGGAGACGTATCCCCTTTTAAGTCTCTTAGTGAAAAGGATACCAAGGTAGACGCGTGAAACTAAATAAGTGAATGTCGATTTTATTTTCATAGTAGTCAAAAATAAATCGAGCATTTCAGCATAGTCTCTAAATCTTTGAACTGGTGTAAAAAAAGGTGGGAGTAAAATTCATCACCTATTTCTTTGAAATGTATGGCTTGAAAGAAACTTTAGCTACTTTGCTATGAGTCCACCATTGGACTTTTCAGAAATCTCGAATATTTTTTGAAATTACAGCCCATTTCATACTTCAGCTCATTTGAGGATGTGACATCACCAAACTTCTAATCGTAGACCAGAAGACTTTTGCTTGATACCATACCGGGTGAGCCAGAAAAAAGTTCCCACTTTCAAAAATACATAGCATCAAGCGCGGCATCAAGACTACTGAATGGATTGGAATGAATCAATATTTGCTTGACAGCCAAAAGATTGAAGTATTGTTGTGATTTTTTTCGTCTTCTTACAAGCACTGGAAAAATTGGTAGATTCGAATTTAGAAAAAAATTGATGGTTGGAAAATGACTGAAAAAGGCCTAAAGTACTTGATCAAATCATAAAGGTCCCCTCGCTCAGAACAATAGAGGAAATGCAATTTCTCATGGGTGAGAGATATCGTCTGCACATTTATTGCCATGGGATTGAAATCTTTAGTGTCTGTTTGAAAATCTATTTCTTATAACTCTTGAGAGAGGTGAAACGCCTATGCGTATTGTTCTGTGTGTGTCCTAATGATTTGATCAAGCGCTTTAGGCCCTTTTCAGTCATTTTGCAACCAAGAAATTTTGTAAAGTTGAATTCAAGTTTTTTTGGAAACTACAATGGCTTAGACTCTTTATCGAATGTTTTCTTCAATTCTTAAAAAAGAAGAAAAACACTCCAATTCTGAAATACTGAACATTTCTGAAAAGTCCAACGGTAGACTCATAGCAAAGAAGCGAAAGTTTCTTTCAAGTCATTCAATCAGAAGAAATTGGTCATAGAATTTTACACCCACTTTTTTACAGAGATTTAAAGATGTTGAACATATGCTTTGCATTTCTAAGATAACCAGGAAACTGGGAAACAGCTGGAGATGTTTTTCCGGGTGTTTTTCCTTCGTTTTCATGAGTTTGAATTGAGACGTGACCTGAAGCGAAATTTTTTATTAATGCAAATGAACAACACTGTCCTGATTGAAATCCTGTTTAGATTAACAAGGGCAGATTTTGTAATACAATAGCGTGAGTTGCTTTTGTTGACACCTCAATTGAAAGAGATTAGCAATTGCAGACGAAGGAAATTCTCTCAACCAGCAATTCAAAACAAACAAAGCCGCAAAAGTTTCTTTGAAACCCAGGTAGCTAGGTCGCTCGTTTTGCATTCCAGAAACTGTTTTTAAGGGCAAACATGAGCATAGATCGAAAGAAGAAGGATATGTCTACACATCTGCCGCGGGCATTTTATTTCTTTGGTCCAGAAGCTGAGCAGTAAATGTTTTGATAACACCCAAAAAATAAGAGAACTGAATCGCCTCTTAAACGGCTTTTGAAACAAACAAATAAAATGCCCGCAGCATATGTGTAGATGCATCCTTCTTCTTTCGATCTATGCTCATGTTTGCCCTTAAAAATAATTTCTGGAATGCACAACGAGCGAGCTAGCTACCTGGGTTTCAGAGAAACTTTTGCGGCTTTGCTTGTTTTGAATTACTGGTTGAGAGAATTTCCTTTGTCTGTGATCGCTAATCGCTTTGAATTGAGGTGTCAACAAAAGCAACTCGTGCTATTGTATTACAAAATCTGCCCTTGTTGTATAAATTTCTTTGATATCTAATTTCGATTTCAAGTTATCCACTGATTTTGTGTTTCAGCTGATGACGTCATTTTGTTTGCAAATGACTAGGATAACATATGGAAATATAGCTGTATCTGATCTTTGAAAGATTACAGTTGTAGGAAACATTTCAGCTGAGCTAAATAGATTCAATATAAATTGCCTCATGACTTAATATGATGTTTAGAAAGGCATGTTAATTGTGCAAAGTTTTTTAATTAGATTTCTCTTTGGAAACATGGTCAACCTTGTATACTTTCTTTACTTTTTGCAAACAAAATGACGTCATCAGCCAATGGTACAAAACAGTGGATAGCTCGAAAATGAGACAAGGTATCAACAAATCTTAAACGACATTTTTTATCATTCAACGGCGCTACACGTTTTTTTTTTATAAGAAACTGGTTTATAAGAAACTAGTACTAGGATGACCAAAAATTTAAGAAACTCTAGTACTACGCTCAAGAACAGTTAAGAAACTCTAAAACTTTATTTCTTTATGTCTCTCTTATTCTTTGTCTCTCTAACAAAGGTACATTCGTCTTTTCTTGACTTTTAACTGCAAAATTGGTAAATTTTTGCCTTGGTGTGCATGGCTTCTTCTTGATAACAATGTCAATGCAAAATGGAAGCCCTTTCTCGAGAAGAAGGCTCAACTTCGAACAATACCGCAATTTTAGGCCCAAAAAAATAAGAAACTGATTAAGAAACTTTTACTACTAAAACACCGAAATTTTCATGCGAAATTAAGAAACTTTTAGTACTAAGTGCTGATCCAAGTTTCTTATAAAAAAAACGTGTATTCATTTGCATCAATAAAAATGTTCGCTTCAGATCACCTTTTAGAACAAAACACCCCCGTCTAAGTGCCTCCTACCCCGGTGATTTCCTCGGTGGAAAAATTGGAGCAAAATCAGTCCCCGAACAAGACGGTGACAAGAAGTTAATCTCCCCGGTACAAAATGCCTCACAAGTGAAACCTCGGCTGCATTCGGCAACAGCGGGGAGAATTTTGAGACAATATGTCTTCGTATAAACAGTTCCCCACCAATAACTATGCCGTCCTCGTTACATGATTGGAAATCACCGGTGCAAATTTGACCATATTTTTCGGTCACTAGGACCCCGGTGAACATCTGACCTCTCTCTCTCGCCGGGGCTGGGGTGTTTCAAATGCTTTTTCTGTTCGATGCGACAACTGCGACAAAGTTGCATTAGTCTAAGGCCACGTTCACACTGGAATGCAATCGTTCCATTCCATATCATATTAGTGATATCATTCCATATCATGTCAATATGGAATGCAATCATTTCATTCAGGGGCGGTGGGCGGTCTGGCACCATAACTGTAGAGTGGCTAGCAAACGAAAAGGGTGTGTGCAGATAATTTTTTACCCTATACCCATACATGGTCGATATTACTATTGACTAAAGAAGTTGTGCAATGTTAAAAGCTTTTATTTGCAAAGAGCAAAACGATCTAAAAATATCCCATTCTTGAAATATAAATTCAACACAATTGTTAGTTTCAGAAATAGAATTTAAATTTCGATGGCAAGTAAATCATGGACCAGAATCTAACGTAGAATTCTCGTTCCCAAATGATCTCTTACCAGGATTTTCTTAATTTCTGGGGCTAAAAAGTGAGTGATTTTGCAAAACAAAATTCATATCTAAGTAGCCTTTGAATAATTGATTAACGGTTCAGTTATGAAAATTGGCCACGTGCTTTTTATCCCAAAGCCCGTCGGATGCGTGAAAAATTTTTTACTCGTCCGCTATCCAATTTTGACCAGGGGGGGGGTTCTTCCATTGTAAAGGTACCTGGGGATGTGCCGGAAGGGTATTATTTTTTCGGACTTCTAGTCTAGCCACTGTATAGCTACTTTTTTGCAATTTTTGCCTAGCAACGGTCTATATAAGGGTATCATTTTTGACAATATTGGTCTAGCGAACGGTCATGATATCATATTTGGTACAAATTGGACAATATTGGTCCAGAGAATGGTCAAAATTGGTCTAGCTAAGAATACCATTTTTGTAAAAATTGGCCCAGGGAATGGTCAAATTGGTCTAGCAAGGGTATCATTTTCGTAAAAATTAGTCTAGCCAACGTTACTATTTTGAATATGCTCGCAGCAGACCCCTACCCAAAATTTAGCCAAGAACCCCCCCCCCCCCCGTGATTTTGACTCGCTACTCATCTAGAAACAGGGGCAAATCTTGTACACGAAGGATTCAGGTCTGTTCAAGACAAAGCGATTTCGAAGCCTAAAGAATAGATTTCGCACCTTCTGCGCAGCCTACCACAATGCTTTGCACTCTATGTTTATTTTGATTCGATCGAGTGAACTCAGAGGTGGGAAATCAATTCTTCAGAAGGGCAAATCGCTTTGTCTCTTCAGAAACCTAAATCGGGCCTAAATCTTTAATTTCACAAAATTAGCCCTTGCTTTATCCAGTACAATTTTTTATTACGTTGATAATGCTGTTCTTCTCCATAAGAAATATATTCTAATATACTATTGTAATTTATTCTTTATCTTAATTTATATTTATTGCTGCCATGCAATTAATAAAGTCTTCTATCTATGGTTTGCCTTGGTTGATTTTATGAACAAGCTGCATTCAGCACAAACGTTCAAAATACGTAAGACGACGTTTGCACCAGACTGATTACAAGTTCATAGTTATCGCTATTGATAGACTGATGGACGCTCAAACAAAAAAATGTTGTTGTCGTTGTTGTTTTTGCTGTTGTTGTGATAACTGGGACTATCTCGTGAGTCTACTTTTGCACTCTACAGGTTTTCTTTTGATCCGGTGCAATGTTGTTACTGGGTTGTTACGGTCCAAGGGCGTTTACATTGCCCTAGAACAAGCAAGGGCAGATTTTGTAATACAATTGCAACATGTGCGTTTGACTGACACCTGAATTCAAAGCGATTAGCAATTGTAGACAAAGGAAATTCTCTCAACAAGTAATTCAAAACAAACCAAGCCGCAAAGGTTTCCCCAAAGCTACCGTAGTAGGGCAAACTCTCGCCTTGTGCAAGCGAAGGGAGTTTTTAAGAGAAGTTACGTGCTTATAACGAAAGAAGAAGGGTAAATCTAAAGTTCTGTCAGGCGGATTTTGTTTATTTGATTCAGGAGCTGTTTTGTAATCGTTTCATTTGAGCCCTAAATACGCCAGAATTACAATGCCCTCTACTCGGCTCCTGAATCAAATAAAAAAATCCGCCAGACAGAATTTTAGATTTACCCTTCTTCTTTCGTTATAAGCACAGAGCTTCTATTAAAAACCACATTTCGCTTGCACAAGGCGAGAGTTTGCCCAGCTGTAGTTTCAGGGAAACCTTTGCGGCTTGGTTTGTTTTGAATTACTGGTTGAGAGAATTTCCTTTGTCTACAATCGCTAATCGCTTTGAATTCAGGTGTCAATCAAACGCAACTGTTGTTATTGTACTACAAAATCTGCCCTTGTTCCCAGAACACAATTTTCTACAAATCAAAGCATAGCTTTTTCCATCAGAGTTGGCAAAGTTGTAGATCAACTACCAAGCTAAAGATGGAGAGAAAAGAATTTACAATTTTTCGAGTTACTTTTCAGATAAATCTTCTTTTCTGAAATCAACGAAAAGTTTTGAACCAGGATTTGCGAAGCTAACATTGACGGAAACATTGCCATTTTTAATTGCTCAAACTATATAGTAGAACGTCCTTTTCACCTCTTTCGATAGGCCGAATGATGTTGGAGAAATTAAGTGTTTTCTGGGGAGCGACGTTTTGCGAAACAGCATCTCGCTGTTCACTGGAGCGGAAAACAGAGTTACCTTTACTCGAATTCGTTCTAATCGTCATTTCTCCGAAAACTGCAAAGTTTTACTCACGCAGTACGGCACAGTTATCGAAGGTAATTAGACAAGGAAACAACAGTTCAATTTCTTATATACTACATATCACTACTGCGTCATTTATACGTTAGCATTGAAAACCCCATAGTCACACTCTATTTAAGCTCTGATTTCACATTTAGTAATAAAGATTTTCACAGTCAAAGCCCAGAGCCAATCAAATCTTCAATTTAGAAATGAAAATTCCCACTTGTAGCAGCTAAAATTGTGCAGCATTTCCTGCATCTGATGTGTCACTTTATGTTATTCCGTCAACCGATATCTATTCTCTATTTCTCGTAGCCTTCTCATTAAAAGTGAGTCCTCCATCAGCCAACGTGGAACGTCCTTTACTTTATATTTCCTGTCTAGAATAGATAAAACATAGGTTAAATTGTGGATTTATGATTTCCATCACAGTTATTGCTGCTACCGCACTACTTAAACAATACTGGACAATACTTCCCCCGCGCAATCGCTTAAACCAACGGCTGTATGAATTGGTGACCTGCGAAGTTAGGCCAGTGTTTTGTTTCTAGATGGCTCCTTCTATAAAAATTGAAATCAAGTTACAATAGATATAGAGAAGAAGAGGATTTTCCATTGATTGAAGACATTCCAAGCATTGATCTGCTGTCCATCTTTGAGAAGCTTTGTGATACTCTGTTCTTGGCGCGAAACTGTATTCAAACTGGAAATCTCAGCGCCCCCCCCCCCCCCCCCAACCTAAGATCAAGAAAAGCTCAGGAATCTCATGGAATAGTAGCCTGGGTCTGGTTATCAGGCTAATGGAATAGCATACTCAGTTTTGCTACTCTCCCACGCAGAGGTTCCTTTACGCAACCTCTATCCTAATCCTTGCAATGCAAAATGACAGGAGCAAAATAACAGGGGAACCTTTGCATAGGAGAAAGCAGTTTTGCGAAAGATGTCTGGAGATGAGGGCTGAGTTTTCAGCTGAAAACCCTCATACAATCGGCCCCTATAGATACGTTTAACACGAGTTTACAAAATGCTTTATCTCAATTCTGATGCATTTTCCTCCAGTGGGCATCAAGCTTAAAAATTCATGCAGTAGAGCACTTGACCCAAAATCTGAGAAATATTTGCGTTGTCAGTTGGCTGAGATTTCTTTGCACAGCGTGGTCGAGCTAGCGGGAGCCATGGGAAGATTATTTTAAACTGCGACCATCGTGTTTTTGATCTTTTGATGAACTTGTAGATCGAAAATTCCCACAATCTTAGTGAGTTTAAAAGTAAGCGTTCTTGGGAATTCTTCATATTGAAAAGAAAGTGAATATCTATGAGAATATAACAGGTCCGATCTTTCTATCACTGGCTAGATTCGTCATATAGAAAGCAATTTACGATATGCTGTAACCAAGAAACTGGAATTTCAAGAATACGTTTTTTCCTGGTTTGATCAACGGTGGCCAGTTTTTGGCTTCCTTGTCTGGGAAAGTCTCAGTGCGGGACAAAAATGGAAACAGCTTGCTTTAAACTCATCTTATTTTCAGTAACCTAACAACGAATATTTCAAATCCTAAGAATTTCATGAAGCTAATTTAAGACCTTTCAGCAAAAGGCCTAAAAACAGGCTCAGATTTTGGTACGTTGGCCATGACAAAAAGGCCCTGTGGACGAGGTTGACGCTGGACTTGATGAAACAAGCTGAAACTATGTTTTTTATTTTTTGGCAACAAATAATGTCAAAATAATATTTCTTGGTTTGCTAGAGGCATTCATGACCTCTATTTGCATTGTTTCGAGATTTTTTATGTTCATTTTCAGGTGTCGACGTATAACATGAGCTGATATTTTTAGGTTTCAATGAAGCCAAACCGATATTTTTGGGTTGCCGAACAGGGCCGCATTTAAGTCTGTTGGGGCCCTGGGCCCAAAACTGGTTGGGGCTCCTTAGTATATACCTGAAAAAATTGTATCTTAGAACTGTTAGAACTCAGTACCCTGTTAGCATGTATGGACAAGGCTGCCAGATTCAGTCGTAGCCAACAAGTTAATCTCAACTAAACAGTTTGACAGGGGGAAACTCAAAAAAATGAGTAAACTTGTACAAACATATACATTTCGGTACAATCCCAATGAAACTACCCTTGTCCAATGGTTTTTCGTGATTTTCGTCTTGCCTTCACTGCTGCAAAATTTCGGATGATTTTCTGAGGGTCTAAAGCCCTCCGGACATCAAAATTTGCTGCCATTGGGCAAAAGGCAACAATGCGCTCTTGTGACATTATGGACCTTAGTTGAATCCTGACCCTGTCAGCATGGAGAAACTTCTTTCACTGGATGAAACTCTACATGGCAAAGTGCGGTCATTGCATTGAGCAACAATCTAAGTGCGGTTATTGCATTTGGGAAGTTGCAGCTTCATCTCCTTCACAATTTGCTCTATACGTATTTTTTTTAAAAGAAACTCCTCATAAGAAACTCAACTCTCAGATCGCCAAAAAATTAAGAAATTCCAGTACTGATTGTTATGGAACCTATAAGAAACTCGTGAGAAACTCTGAGTACTCAAAATTTGATAATTTTAAGAAACTTTCAATGCTGGCCCAGTTTCTTTGGAAAAAATACGTGTAATAGATAATCCGAAATAGGCTTTTGTGTTCCATGGGGTTGTTGCCTCTTCAATTTCTTTCTTTTTTTATGGCCTTCGGCTTCGGTATCAACGAGATTCCTTCTGTTATGGAGGAATTTTTCGAGAGGCTTTTCAACAAAATTTACGTTAGCTATTGCCGAATTTCTACTTTGCTCGCCCATCACGTATTGTCAGTATATGAAACCAGTGTGTTGTCTGCAGACGTTAGCACTCAATTCAAACACAAGATGGTGAAATCAACAGCACTTCATAGGTTTTTCAATTTCTGCTCGGGGCCCCCTAGATTTAAGAATTTTAGGGGGCTCCTGGGCCCGGGCCCAGTGGGCCCATGGGTAAATGCGTCACTGTTGCCGGAAAATTTCCCAGACTGACCTCCCGCATGCATATGAGTTGAGTGTCCCAAATGCGGGTTTATGACTCTTGATTGTATTAAATTCTGCCTGCTAAGAAAATTCCACTGCCTGGTGGAAACTAGCCTTTACGAAGGTAAGCTGACGTAAAGAAAAAAATTTAGAACATTCTCTAATCAGAAAAACGCAAACCATCAACGTCACCGATTTCGTTGCATTTTTCGTCCTCATACACGCGTTAATAACGAGTCTTAACAGGTTTAATACGCCGCTTTTTTGCAGAATTAGCGCATATAGTTTTCAGTCGGCAGAATTTTCCGAGCCTTAATCGTTCAGGAAAGAAAATGTCGATTTGAAATTGAATAGAAATTAATGGCCGAGTGAATTTTAATTGTGTAAACTTCCGTCATAATTAGACTTATGATTAGGTCTTAAAGGCCGAAATCGTTCGTGATTCGATAAAGATAATTTGGTGTGAAAGAAACTGGTGACTGCATTCGGTATGCTAAATTATTAGATTCATTTTAGATGCATGGCAGGCTGACTTTTTATCAGAAGTGCACCCATCCTTTATCATATTAATGCAAGGAATCTAACTTCCTTATGTCATAGCAAACTTGATACCCGGCTGAATCAGAACGAGTCAGAAAGGTGTCGGCGTTTGCATGATCACTGAATGGAAATTTGATCACACTAATCTAAAATTTTCATTTCTAACGTGTTGCGTCAAAGATTCAATTAACATTGGAATGAAATTTAGAAAATGCCAGGTTAGTCAGACAAAACGCACACCGCCACACCGTTTGAATTACACGTTTTTTCTTTTATAAGAAACTTGGATAAGCCCATAGTACTAAAAGTTTCTTAATTTTACGTGAAAATTTCAGTTTTTTAATACTGAAAGTTTCTTAATGTGTTTCTTATTTTTTGGATGCATTTAGGATGCATGTAGTTTCTACCACTGCCAAGTACTCGTTTCTTGACAGACAGCACAATTTTTAGCGAAAAGGAGAGTTTTATTTGATTCAAAACATAAATCTATCATGAATATTACTAAAATATAAAGGCTCAACGACGATATTCCCATGATTTCCTTGTGTTTGGCTTTAACAGTTTCTTAGCAATTCTCAAGCATAGTACTAGAGTTTCTTAATTTTTTCGCCATCCTAGTACTAGTTTCTTATAAACCAGTTTCTTATAAAAGAAAAAACGTGTACCACTGCTCCTTAAAAGCATGAGCAATATTTGATTGAATAACCAACATGTTCAAATATATTTGAATTTTTTCTGGTCGAAGTCGGTTGCTCTGTTGCCTCTGTTCAGATTTTACATCAGATTTTCTTGAGAAAGTCCCTTCGAGAAACCTTAAAATACATTCCAAAAATCACGACCAATTTTCCCTATTATTTCTACCTTCCAGCAATGACATGAACACGCTTTAGCACTTACGATCCTCTTGGGAGGAAGAACGAGTCTTCCCCCTGGTATGAATTACTTATCCAGGGGGATTCCCTCCTCCCAAGAGGGCGAAATGTATCCTAATATAATACATGTTAGTGTCATTATGGCTTGGAAGGAAAACCAAGTAAATTTTGCTCGCGATTTTCACTCGTTCGTCTGCAGAAAGTCAACCATACCATCGGGAAGGAATGACCGATTGAAGCTGGTTGAATTACTGAATCTAATGTAACATATCAGTAATATGAAACAAGACATTTTTCTTTATTATTGCTCTGATATTCAAGGAGCAGCATATTTTCAAATAGCATGCGTCTATTTTGACTCACTTTGTCGTGTTCCTACTTCTAAGAAACAATGACAAAATTTTGTCAACAATAACTCAAGCGTCATTTGCTTTTGTCTGGCACACTATTTTAAAGACAAAATGAATTCTCCCAGGCTGCAAATCAAAGCGAACGAAATCACAAAAGAAGCATTGATACATGTATGGCCGACTGTCCTCTTTTGCGCGTCAGTTGTTTTGATTGACGCGCTATTTCACGTGAATAAGGCAGGGAGCTATACACTGTAAAGGGGAATCGAAGTATATAAAAGTGGCCCAAGCCACTTGTGGTTAAATTCAGATATCAGTATCTCCTGTTGACGTAGATCAGGCATCCGAATGGTTTGGTACACGTCATGGTTTGTTGTCCTTTCAGGCCAAGTTTGATCAAAGGCTTACACAGATTTCGTGTAATGACAAAGACAAAGGAGTTCTCTCAAGCTGCAAAAGATGCCTTAAAACTGCACGGCTAACTGTCTTCTAGTGCGGGTGAAAAGACTTTTTGAGAGAAGTTAGAATTATATGTCGAAATATGAAGAAGAGTTGAATTACTCTGAAGATGCCCTAGTGCGCATAACTACTTAGCACTGGAAGAAAATTAAATTGCGAATAGTTAGGCCCATTTTAACAGTACACTATAGAAAGAACGTTTAAGGTTACTGAACCTCTTCAGGACAATAGAATGTTTTATCTCATCAATTTTTGGATTTTTAGATATTTGGATAGCACACACATCTACCTCTAATTTCTAAAAATTTAAAGGAATTTTCCTTTAGTTTCATTGAATTATAAGCAATTTAAAGCAAGGTCTTCCCAGTTAGGAAAATGCTGTTTACATTAGGAGAAAAATTTGACAACAAAAGTTTAAAGGTTTCAAGTGCCCTTGATTTCCTGTTGAAGAGATTTTCACACGTCTTTATTTAACTTGTTCAGAAGCTGAGCAAATAAGAATGAAGGAAAGTCCAAGAGAACAGTTTTCACATGAGCATCTGAATTTGGCTATTGTTTGAGAAGCTGCTTTAACACAATAGCTCGTAAATTTAGAACGGATGACAAATATACCGGGTGAGCCATAAAAAAGTTCCCACTTTTGAAAATTCATAGCATCAAGAATACTTCACAGATTTAAATGATTCAAGTTCTAATTAAAAGCCGAAAGATCAAAGTAGTTTTGTGATTTTTCTCGCTGTCTTTCGAGCACTAGAAATGCAGGTAAATTCAACTTTACAAAAATTTCATGGTTGCAAAATGACTAAAAAAGGGCCTAAAACATTGATCAAATCATAAGGCACTCCTTACACAGAGCAATAAAGAAAACGCATTTTCCCATGTTTGAGAGATATCCTCTGCACATTTATTGCCATGGGATTTAAAATCTTTAGTATTTGTTTGAAAATCAATGTATCATAACACATGAGAGAGGTGAAATGCTCATTGCGTGAGGAGAGTATTAACGATTTGATCAATGTTTTAGGCCCTTTTTCAGTCATTCTGTAGCCATGAAATTTTTATAAAGTTGAATTTACCTATACTTCTAGTGCTGGTAAGACGGCGAGAAAAATCACAAAAATATTTCGACTTTTCTTCTTTTAACTAGGATTTGAATCATTCAAATCTGCGAAGTACTCTTGGTGCTATGAATTTTCAAAAGTGGGAACTTTTTTCTGGCTCACCCGGTATACAATGAAATTGATTGTCCTATCTAAGTTAGCTTCCTTCACTACGAAGGAGCAAGGATAAATTTTGTAAAACGAAGGATACATAAGGTGCACTCGCTCCAAGGAAAGCATAGCTTCCAAATCTTTAACTCGGCGTAAAAAGGTGGGTGTAAAATTCTGTGATCTATTTCTTCTGTTTGAGTGGCTTAAAGCAAACTTTAGTTACTTATCTTTAATTCTACCGTTGGACATTTCAGAAGTTCTGCATATTTTTCGAAATTTCAGCGTATGTTACATTTCAATTCATTTGAGGGTGTGACGTCATCAAATTTCTAAATCTTAAACCAGAAGAGTAACAGACTTTTGCTTGATACCATATTGTAGACATCCATAAACTATGGTTTTCTTCGAAATTATTTCATGTTGCTTCAAACAGTTTAGAACTTGCAATGGTTTTAAGTTTTTTTGAAAAATTTTCTTGAATTCTTGAAAAAGTAGAGAAACACTCTTATTTTGAAAATATTGAAGATTGCAGAAAAGCCCAACGGTAGAATTCTAGAGAAATAGCTAAAGTTTCTTGGAAGTCATTCAGTTCAAAGCAATAAATAACTGAATTTTACACCAGCCTTTTCAAAGATTTGAAACCTATGCTTCCAAGGAAAACCTTTCTATTCGACTCTCTCTGTAAATGTTCACAAACAGAAATACAAAATGATCATCTCATAGACTTCTAATTTTGCGGCCGGTTGAAAGTTTGCTGGCAATTTCAGTTAAAAATTTCCACGGCAACAAGTTTTGTTTTCTTGGATTTAAAAAATATTGCATGTTGCTTTAGAAAATTGACAACGTGATGTCTTTCAACCTTGCTTGGACATTCATCTAATCATATTTCAAATCAAGCTTTCTTGAGTTGTTTTTACCAGCAGTTTTTAAAAGCAATTTTCATGATTTAAAGAGTTAATTGTTTGATGATAGACAAGGAAGAAGGAAACCTTGATGAATTTAAAACGAGACATGCTGCTTGACATTGTATGAAATCGATCAACAACATTTAGCATTAATCAATTTCGCTGTAGATTTGTTGAGGTAATTTTTAAGTAGGGCAAACACATAATATATTTCTTGTAAAGGACTGTGCAAATTTTATTGTATTATATGGTCGGTGGAGAATACATTTAAGAATAATTCTTGCCAAAAAAAATCTGCTCGCCCCAAATAAAATTATTGCAAAAATGTCAAATTAAATTGTGTTTGATAAAGCGAGTTTAGGAAATGCTTTATTTTTATTTTCCAACGCGTTTCTGCTCTGGTTTCGACCAAGATTAAACCACTTTCCCATCAATACAATGTATCCACATTACAATTTGACTAGAGTCGATATTTTATCTATTCTTATTTCTTCCAACATTCACATTGCCTTTTAATTAGATTATCTAGTTTCCTTCAATTAAAGTTTTTTGGACCAGGTACTCTGTTTCAAAGTTTACTCCGAAGAATCTCCGATTTGAATATTGTGCATCTGAGCTCCTAAGTGCCCAACATTCTCTTTCTTACCAGGATTGGTTTTCATTTCTGACAATTTTTTAAAAATCCATAACGACTTTTTGAGGAAATCTACTTGCAAAAGAATGCAAACTCAAATAAGTTGCTTTTAAAGGCGATAATTCATGGTTTGATAGAAATGCTTTGAATATTAAATTAAAGTACGCCTGTGGTCAAAATATTCTTGACTTTTGTCTCACAACATTTTAACATGTACGTGAAACGTTCTGCCTTTTGGTTCTAAAAATTGCCTGCTCTTTGTCCTATTCTGTAGATCATTGCACCATCACATCACTAGATTTTAACCACGGGCGATAGGAAACGCTAAATTTAGCAAAAGCTGTACGGGTGATACTAGATTTTAACTACGATCATTGAATTATGATGCACTGGATGAGTCGAAAAAGTTAACACGTTTGGCGTGCTGTGGAATAAAAAGTACTTGGTCGATATCCAAAACTAAAATGTTAATCTATCAGTCAAAAGCAAACTTAGATGTGAAAATTTTGTTTGATAATATCACTTATCATTCAGACTCAGAAATTAGGAAACTGCTGATGAGGGGTTTGTATAGACTGATGACATTCGTCTAAGTTTTGCTCCATTGAATTGAATTGAATTATTATTTACTGCTATACACGTATTTTTTATAAGAAACTAAGAATTTGGACCAGTACTGAAAGTTTCTTAAAATTATCAGATTTTGAGTAGTCAGAGTTTCTTACGAGTTTCTTAGAGGCTCCATAACAATCTTCATGTTCACTACCTGTGCCCTCATGAACATTTCAAAGCAATATTTCTTAACCTTTCCACTGTTTAGCGATTACTCAAGTACCTTACGAGTAATATGATACAGGAAACAAATGAAAGTAAAGTAAAAATATGTCAAGGATTTCCATTATCAAAATAAACAGTTTCTTAACTTATATTTTCCCAGCACAGGAGTTTCTTAATTTTGGCGATCTGAGAGTTGAGTTTCTCATGTGCAGTTTCTCATAAAAAAAGATACGTGTAGTCATTCCCCTAAAACTTAAGCTAAAACTAAAACTTCGTTGAAGCGGAATGGGTATTGTGGGGGTATCCTTGAGGGGAATGGAGCGAAGCAAGGATTCATGGAATAAGTCTAG
Source organism: Aurelia coerulea (assembly GCA_039566865.1). Taxonomy (NCBI): domain Eukaryota; kingdom Metazoa; phylum Cnidaria; class Scyphozoa; order Semaeostomeae; family Ulmaridae; genus Aurelia; species Aurelia coerulea. The sequence continues at coordinate 28,328,844 of CM076944.1, forward strand.
GGTTTGTATGAGAACGACAACTCCGCGGTCGATTCTGGTTCATGACTTCCTTGCCATTGAAATTGAAATTCAATATAATTGTCAGTTTCAGAAATAGAATTTAAATTTCGATTCGATGGCAAGTAAATCACGGACCAGAACCTAACGTTGAATCCTCGTTCCCATCCAAACTCCTTGCCAGCATTTTCCTAATTTCTGGGTCTAAAAGAGGAGTGATTTCGCCAAACAAAATTTTCACATCTGAGTTAGCCTTTTACTGATAAACTGACAGTTCAGTTTTGAATATCGTCCTTGTATGTTTTTACTCCACAGCCCATCAAATGTTTTAATTCTTTTGACCTACCTGGTTGTCTCTACGATTGATAGACACGTTCTTCGTCAGAATTGCAGTGACTATCATTCAAGAATAGGAGTTGTTTAACCCCTGCCCTGTTACCCCAAGTTGAATTCAGCTTTCAAATATCTTTAATGATATATATAGTACATTAGTTTTGATATTTTGCCACCCTTGTACGAGCCCTTGTACCGCATTGTACTATCAAGTTTCATAGACAGAAAGAACCTTGAAAAAAGAAACTACTTTTAAGAATCCTCAGGCTGATTTTGTTGAGAAACTGCACCCTCATGGGGTCTAGAAACTTCAATACGTTTTGATGGGAAGCTAAACAAACAAAACAAAAATCAACGAAAAAAAATCGTTTCTCTTTTGCTGGTTCTTACAGTCAACGAATTTCTTACAAAAGAAAAACAAGTGCAGATGTTTCTTCAAATACATTTTCATTGATTTGAGTGTCTGTTTAAGCACAAGGAATGAATGGTATAGAGCGGGTTGTTATCCTTTCAAACCAAGTGATGCCGAGAAAGGATACTTCTTTTCTCAAACAAATCTTGTTGAAACGATAGCTTTGATTGCAACAGTGGCTTAATAATGATCGAAGAGTGCATTAATCCCCCAAAATAGTATAACCTCACAATGGATTAACGTCAGGCCCGATACAGCCTTGAACTTGAACTTTTAGATCCAGCTCGTGAAATTTTGATGGGTTACCCGATCAATTGATTAACCCTATTAATACCAGGCTTTTAGGGCCCTTGCAGTGAAGTCGCCAATATTGCACATACCGGGTGCGCCAAAATACTTCTACTTCTACTTCTACGAATTTAATCAACTACTTCAATACTGAAGGCTCTGTTGATGTAAAGAAAAACAAAAACGAACAAACAAAAACAAAAAAACAATTAAATAAAATAAAAGAAAATAAGACGAAAAATGAACGAAAAATTTATTTATTATTTCCTCGAAAAGAAAGAATATGATAAATAAGTTAAGTAACAGAGCAGCAATTCCGTAACTAAGATAGTATTGTTATAATAGTATTGTAAATAAACTATGAACGTTTGGCAGGCCACAATAAATCGTACACTGGACCGATTTTGAATGTTTAAGACTTCATCGTTGGCAAAAGGCCTGAATTAGATTTTTGGATTTTTGAAAATTTTTCTGTTTTCAGTTTTTAGAGCTAGAAGCGAGTTTCTTAAAATTTTCTTTCTCGAAAACACTGAAAACGATAAAAGAAAACCGATCAAGTTTTCTAAAGAATCGACATGAATGGACAAGAACTTTTCGTGGTGATTTGCGATTTAGAAATCGACCAATTGTAATCTGCTGTACGAGAGTTCATACCAAACTCCCAAATCCTCCTGAAAATGTTTTCCCTTTGTTCATTCATGTGGAATCTTTTGAAATTTGATCGACGTTTTTGATCGTTTTCAATGTTTTTGAAAACGAACATTTTAAGAAACTCGCTTCTAGCTCTAAAAACTGAGAACGGAAAAATTTGCAAAAAAATCCTAGAATCTAATTCAGGCTTTCTGCTACAGATCAAGTCATAAATCTTCAAAATCGGTCCAGTGTACGATCTATTGTGGCCTGACAAACATGCATAGTTTATTTTGGCGGACCCGGTATAAAGACTAAACTTGGTACAATGGTGTACGGTAACAAAATCTACACAATAAGACATTTTTTTTATTGTTGATTACATCCAGGATGTCACTCACAATGAGGAGAATGCGGCAGTATTTGCTTGCTATTGGCGAAATTGGAAATATTGAAGTTTCTATTTGATAATTCTTCTCATAATGCCTCTAGAATTTATCACAGAGCATCAAAAAGTAAAAATCGGCAGAATAACATGCTCATTTTTCTATTTTCATATATTCGTTATTTATTCACACCAGTTTTTCAATGTTTCATTTAAACCCCTAATTACTGGACGGAAAACATTTTCTTATCGTAGTGGTTCTGTCTAGAAAAAATGCTTTGCAGTAAGGTCTCACATCAGTGCGCGCTTTAGTGGTGCAAAATCATGGAACTCCATTCCAAGTGGCATTAATGAATCCGTAATTGTTTACAATTTTCGGCAGTGGCGTCGTGGGAGCATGATTTTAGGGGGGGCCAAGGGTCAGAATTTTCCGACAAAGAGACATTTTTCCGACAAAAATTAAGCAGGAATATAACGTAGAAAAAGTGGCAAAATGTCTCAGAACTTTTGTCATATAAAAGTTCCATAATAGCGAAGAATTTTTCAAAGGGACAAAGCAGTCCTGTTAAGAGGCGATTCTTGTTGGAGGTGAGGCTGTTGTCGAGACTTGATTGGTGTTGGAGGTGAGGCTAAAGCTAGATGCGCAAGGAGGGAGGAAAACTGGGGGTCCGGGGGCTGGCCCCCGGGGAAAATTTTTTGTGACCACGCCCTTTAGATCGTTGCAAAACGCCCCTATTTTGAAGAATCTACTATTTGTTTTTCATGAGAAATTTCGAAAAAAGGACCTCAAAAGCACTGAAAAATAGATCGTTTTGAAATTTTAGATAACAACGTGATAGCTTGATATAAACCTTCATTTCTATAAGCATCCGTTTACAGAAACTGAAAGTAATCCCATCTTAGTTTCACTTCCATCTTCCTCGACAATATTCACTCGTGCAAATTCTGACGAGCAACTCATTGAAAGCTTAATGCACAAACCATAAATGCATGACATTTTTTAAGTATGAAACGTGCAAAATAGTTTGTAAATTTATCGTTTTTAGTCACTAAAATGTTGGTAAAAAGACCAAATTTTCGGGGAAAAGTCCAAGAATGTTATGGTCGAAAGCATTTGTCTGAAATTTATTCGTCCGAAACTTTTTGCGCCTATGTGTCTATTTTTCCAACAGAAGACACACTTTTCTTTCGATTGAAAAAGGAATTTTTGCAGAAAACGAACGAAGAACCTAGTTTTTTGCCGAAAAACCTACTTTTTCATCAAAAACTACGTTTTGCGATCGAAAAAGTGATATTTCATGTACACATTTGGATTGCCATAAAGTAGCTATGAGAGGAAAATGGATTAATTCAATTTTTTTCGATTTTTCCGACAAGAATGGAAAACTGACGAATTTTCCGAAAACATTTTCACAGGGGGGGCCATGCCCCCCCCTGGCCCCCCCGGCCACGACGCCACTGATTTTTCGGCAAGAATTGAGAGTCCTTTTTTTGCTTCAAGCTGTTAAAAGTAGATTGTCTGCTCTTGAACCTCTACATTACCCTTTGAATTACCTTACAAAATCTCCTTTTTGCAACTGACAACTATATTTAATTGGTATTAATAAAAGTAACCAAAAATAGGGGGTGCTCTTCTCGATTAGTTTACCTACTGAGAGAGCCACCCAGTAAGAAATTCCTATCATGCAAGTATCTACTGTTGTTCTTTATGCTCCCATTTGTATATAAAATGTTATTTCATGCATTATATTCTAGCTAGTTATTTGTTGTTTCTTGTAGGTATTTGTATATTGTGAATTTTAGAATGAATAAACTGAAACTGTAGTGCTTAGACGTGGAAACGACTGAACGATGACATTAAAAGAAGTCTCCCATCTATCCAATCTTTCAAATACAAAATTTGGACATTCAAAGGACTGAAAGGAAGCCTATTCTAATTTTCATAGTGTAAATTCTTTTACTTTTATTTACTGTAGTTATGCTAGTTACATTTAGATTTTATCTTTTAGACAGGGCCAATCATAAACCAGCTGTTCAACTGAGATATTACCCAGTATCAAAAGTTCAAAAATAAAAGCTTTGGGAACGACAGTGCTCTTTTTCAATCAAATATTCCGTAAAAGAAATCTAGAATCTAGAAATGAAAAAAACGCCAAGATGTTTTACCTCTCAGAACTCTTCTCTTCAATGGCACACTTCGAATACTCTCGTCCTTTCTTTGACATCCGCCCCATCTCTTGCTCTTACATTGCCCACGTAGAAAGCCATCAGCCCTCAACCTCGTAGTTTCCGATAGAACGAGAAAAAACACGACCCCAGTCATCGTTAAAAAAGCAACCTTCATATTTGCTGTCCTCTTTAGAGCTAGCTTAGTGCCGTCATACCAGTGCTCGAAAAAGTTGCTTGCTTTTAAAGAGCATTCCGAGGCCTTTCATTGATAAATGATTGGTTTAGACGGCAGGTGAAAAGGCTATTTCTTTGACAGCAAACCACGCCTCTTGCCGCTAGAACGCTAGACCAGCTTGTTAGACGATCATTTGCAAATTGTTAATTCATGAAAATGTCCGGCTGAAATTGGTAACGGACACGTATGAATGAAACACTCTGTTTTGTTTGCAGATAGCGGAGTGTAAAACGCGGAATGAATAATGTAGAAAGCCACTCAAAGCTTTGCTTGGATTATGCTCGGGGGGTCACTTCAATAGTAGGATGACGGGGGTGTGCCATTTTGAATTGTAAAATCATACCCTAAAATTTATAAATTTTTCAAAAACCATACCCCAAAATTTACGGGCCACTCAAAATAGATACTCTATAATTGTGACCAAAATTCGATATTCTAATCAAGTATCTAAAATTAGATCAAATTCAATTCCCTGAAGCGTTTTTCTTCCAAAATGACACTCTTTCATTTGTGTTGTTACCAAAAATGACACCCTAAAATTTATTTTTTAGCCTGAAAAAAGGTACCCCAAAAAATGGCACATCCCGTACTGGTACATATGGTAGTGACCCCCCTCCCCGGGGATTATGTTGAGTCCATGAAATACTTTGTGAATCAAAACAAATTTTAGAGTTTGAAAATCACCTAAATTCAAAATTCTACCTGCTGATGCTAAGGCCCGTTCACACGGGAAGGCAATCGTTCCGTTCCACATCGTTCCGTTCCAAAAAATGGAACACTTAGGGGTTGCGTTCACACGGGAACGCTCCAAATAACATCGTTCCTTTCCAAAAAGTGGCACGATAAAAAAATGATATGAAAAGTGGAACGCTACGCAATCGTTCCGTTCCGCTCCCGTGTGAAAAGGCGAACAAGTGTAGAACTGGTCTGGTCCAAAAAACGGAACGATCAGTCTTTACCATCAGGGCATGCGCGGGTGTTGTTGTTGCCGGAAATAATGGAAAAAACCGAAGAAAAATTTGTAGAATGAAACGATTGCGTTCCCGTGTTCGATAATGAGAAAAATAATAAAAATTCAGAAACTAAGTTATGCCTGATTCGAAGCTCGCATTTTGGATTCAAGAATTATCTAAAGGGTACAAAAACAGCATCAGATCTCCTGATGCTCAAACTGAATATGATAGACTTAAAAGCAAACTACATGGCTAAGTATGATAGTACATGCAGACGATGTGGTAAACATAAAGAAAATATAGAACATCTATGGGAATAAAAGAAATTTGACATGAAAAAATGTAGCAAAGATCAACTTCTTTCAAATGACCCAAAAATGCTTAAAGGAATAATAAGAGAGTTCAAAAGATTTTGTAAATAGTTTTAGTTTGTGTTAGGTTCTGTTAGGTTCTGTTGTGTTAGGTTAGATTCTTTTCAATCATTGTTTAGTTTAATTTAATTTAGCTTACCAGTGTTACATAGATTAATTTGTAACTGCTCCGAAATGGAGATTTGGTATTTATATTATATATCATTTCCAAGCACTGTTCAATTTCAGCGAATTTGATACAGTACCCTGGGTACCAAACCCTGAAAAAACGAAAAGCGTCCTAGTCGCCGACCAAGATTACCGCAATGGACGTTGGCCAACTTGGCAAAAATCTCAGCAAAAAGTAGTGATATTTCACCAAACGCAGGGACGTAGGAAGCATCTCAAACGTGGAGGGGCACGACACTTCAAGGGCACTCTTTTCATTTAGCTGAAGGGGCACTTCCTGAAAATTAAAGGACACTTCATTGTTTATTCCAAAATCTTGGGGAGGGGCACGTGCCCCCAGTGCCCCCCGGTTCCTACGTCTCTGACCAAACGGAGTGGTTGAATGAAGTAGTTGAAAGATTGAAGTATATGATAAACTAGACCCTGGATAAACTCAGATATACAATTTCAGAGTATGCATCAAAACCATGTTGCTCTCAAAGCAGAAATTACCACAAGCGCAAAGTTACAAACAGAGTTTTGCAATACCTCTTAACTTGACTTGAACCTTTTGATACAATTACCCGGGGGGGGGGGGGGGGGGGGTTACTACCATATATACTGGTACGGGATCAGCCATTTCTTGGGTGCCCCTTTTCAGGCAGAAAATAAATTTTAGGGTGTTATTTTTGGAAAGATAAAACATTTTTTTCACAACTTTAGGGTATACATTTTGAATGCACCCGTAAATTTTGGGGTTTGGTTTTTTGGAAAATTTATGAATTTTAGGGTGTGGTTCTACAAGGCAAAATAGCACACTACCTTCATCTGCCTATTAACGCCCCCCACCACGGGCCCGGGGGCACAATTATACCAAATAAAAGTTTCTTTCCATTTCCTCAGGCTAGCAGTACTGTACATTAAAGTAAACAAGATGCAGAATAACATTGTGACTTCAGTGCAATTGCCGCAAGCCGAGAAAACGAGCAGCCTGGAAACGGAAAAGAGACTTCAGAGCATATTTTTGCAATAGTTTGAAATCGTAGCAAATAACATGTGAAATACGTGGGAAGATGTTACATAAAGCATTCCTGAAGCTATGGCTGAAGGCTTCTCACTAAGAGACTTACACTCTTACACTTGATCGAAGTTAAACATTAGAAGACGGTCTTTGTTGTGTGATCTTTACATCCTTCAATTACAGAATTGATCAATATTTCATACCATAATTGCAATGCCTGCTGAGTAAATTCATTCATAACCACCCATGCTACCAAAACAACGTTCATCAGCTAGTTTTCTTTCGGAGGCTTATTGTAATTTTGCGAAATAGTGAAATAGCGAAAAAGCGAAATAGCGAAAATTACAACAAACCCTGAGCTTATTGTAATGTGGGTCCATTATGTATAAGTTTTGCGAATATGTGGCTTTGGCCTAAATTTGAGTGCGGTTAGCGGATATTTGGTTAATGGTTACGGATTGCTGCAGAGTCGCTACGGTTACGGTTATGGCCGAATTAACGGATATCGGAGCTAAAAAGGTGCGGTTATGCGGATATCGGACACCCTGTAATGGACCCATTGTAATTTGCGAAATCGATTTTATTCTCAATGTTTTAAGTAGATTTTCTTTGATTTCAAGCGCCAGGACATAACCCAGCACACTTTAGACCCAAGTTGACTTGCAGATTGTAGACAGGCCCGTAGGAAGCGGGGGGGGGGGCAGGGGGGGCTCAAGCCCCCCAATAATTTTTTAAGACAATGGTGCTATGTCACATGAATTAATTAGATGTATTGTTCTCTATTGTTTTAAGAACAATTGCCCCCCAATCCGAAGCTTCTTCCTACGGCCCTGTTGTAGATAAGAAATGCTGTCAAAATATTTCGCAAATTACAATAAGGCCAGTGCTCATTCAAATTTGCGAAATCGGCTGTATTCTCAATATTTTTAGAAGATTTACGTTTCGATAGCATTTTTGAAGGCTCAGTAAGACGGTGAAATTAAAATCATACAAATTGGTTACATAGATTTCCTGGCATCATTCTTCAAACAGTGTATACACCTGAATCAGCCGGTATTTTACATTTCTCAAGGGCCTAAGCTGTGGAATATCGCGGAAAACAAATCCTCGTCCTTTTGCTGAAAAAATTTATAAAATTGATATGGACCTGAGCGACCATGTTTTCCTTAACATTTTCCTTTTTTTAGTAATCAAATGTGAAATGAATGAATAAATGGAAAGCGAATGTTCTTATAAAGGTTTGTCAAGGCATTATAAAACTTTCTGTGGTCTTTAAAGAAAGAAGCAATTAATGCCAATGCATGTGTTATTACCTATTTTTCTCACATGAAAACACATTACATCGATTTCCGACGCGGCATTTTTGCAGCATTTCGCCGAAAAGACATCCTGTGATATCTAATTTCCACATATCTCAATCTATCAAAACTTCCAATAAGCCACATCATTTTTAAATGTCAAATGAATTTTTAAAGCTAATGCTTTTAATAAGCATCGCCAAGCAGGAATTTCTGGACAATTACCTTATTATTCCTATATCCTATATTCATAGAGATGAACGCACACTAAATGTATGCGATTCAAATTAACGCGATATGGGAGAGGAAATTACTGGGTGTCCCAAAAAGTACTCCCATTTAACAAGGGCAGATTTTGTAACACAATAGCATGAGATGCTTTTGTTGACACCTGAATTCAAAGCGATTAGTGGCTGCCGACAAAGGAAATTCTCTCGACCATGAATTCAAAACAAACAAAGCCGCAAAAGTTTCTCTGAAACCCAAGTAACTAGCACGCTCGTTGTGCATTTCAGAAATAGTTTTTACGAGCAAACATGAGCATGTATCGAAAGAAGAAGGATATGTCTACACATCTACCTCGTGCATTTTACTTCTTTGGTTCAGAAACGGAGCAGTAAGTGTTTTAATTACACCCAAAAAAAATAAGAGATTTGAATCGCCTCCCAATCGGCTTTGGAATAAAATAAATTAAATACCCGTGGCAGATGTATCGATAGATTCTTCTTCTTTCGATATATGCTCATGTTTGCTATTAAAAACAATTTCTGGAATGCATAACGATTGAGCTAGCTACCTGGGTCTCAGAGAAACTTTTGCGGTTTTTGTTGTTTTGAATTACTGGTTGAGAGAATTTCCTTTGCCTGCGATCGCTAACCGCTTTGAATTGCGGTGTCAATCAAAACCAATTCGTGCTATTGTCTTACCAAATCTGTCCTTGTTCTCCCGTTTAAGGTAACTCTGCTTTCCGCTCTAGTGCACAGCGAAATGCCGTTTTGCAAAACCACTCTCCTCAGAAAACAGTTAATTTCTCCAATATTATTCGGCCTATCGAAAAGAAGTAAAAAGCATGTTGTTCTGTATAATCTGGGCAATCGAAAGATGTATAAATCGCAATGTTTCCGTCAACCCTGGTTTCGCAAATCCAAGTTCAAATCTTTTTGCTAATTTCAGAAAAGTGGATTTATCCCCAAAACTACTCGAAAAATGTTCGATTTTTTTCGTTCCATCTTTAGCTAGGTTGTTGATCTACAACTTTGCCAAGTCTGATTGAAAAACATAGGCTAGATATCCTGCAATCGAATTTCGTATTTCTGTTTACTTTTCGACTGCGAACTGGAGAAACCTTGGTCAACAGATTACCATGCTATGAAGCACGCTTGCAAAAGCTCAGGCTTGAAATAACTTTCAGAAGTTTTTCCATTGACAAACAAATGAACGTCATCTTTTGGGAATACCATACGCAGGGCTCAAAAGACATCCTTAGTGCGCTTGCAAAAGTATCATTTGCATCTATTGATTAAAAATTACTGATTTTTACCAGCAATTTCACGAAACCATGCTTTGGGTGTCTTTCGAGATTTTCGTAAGCATTCACAGATTATCAATTTCTTTTAGAGTCCACAATGAGCTTAGTTCTTAGGTCAAGAACTAATTTTTTTGCAAAAACATTCTACGGGCGTTCAAATCGTTCTGCATGGTCTAAACTGTTGACCAACGCTTTTCAGGCTTGAAATAACTTTCAGAAATTTTTCCATTGGCAAACAAATGAACGTCATCTTTTGGGAATACCATACGCAGGTCTCAAAAGACATCCTTTAGTGCGCTTGTAACAGTATCACTTGCATCTATTTAGCAGCAACTTCACGAAACCATGCTTTGGATGTCTTTCGAGTCTTTCGTAAGCATTCACAAAGTATCAATTTCTTTTAGAGTCCACAATGAGCATAGATTTAGACCAAGAACTAATTTTTTTGCAAAAACATTCTACGGGCGTTCAAATCGTTCAGCATGGGCTAAACTGTTGACCAACGCTTTTCCCCTTCGATGTCGAAAAGTAAACAGAAATGTAAAATTCGATTGCAGGAAATCTAGCCTAGCTTTTTCAATCAGACTTGGCAAAGTTGTAGATCAACTACCTAGCTAAAGATGGAGCGAAAAAATTCGAAACTTTTTCGAGTAGTTTTAGAGGTAAATCCACTTTTCTGAAATCAGCAAAAAGATTTGAGCAAGGATTTGCGAAGCCAGGGTTGACGGAAACATTGCGATTTACACATCTTTCGATTGCCCAGATTATACAAAACAACATCCTTTTTACCGCTTTTCGATAGACCGAATAATATTGGAGAAATTGACTGTTTTCTGAGGAGAATGGTTTTGCGAAACGGCATCTCGCTGTGCACTAGAGCGGAAAGCAGAGTTACCTTAAAGAATCACCGAAACTCGATTATCAAATCAATCATAAAATTCTCTTTTTGATCCCCTTTGTCATATCAATGATCCAAATATATTTAAAGATGATGAAATTGTTGTTTTTCGTCACTCGAACGGGTATAAGATGACAGGTTAAGCAGCCTTATTCTGAGCTATACTTTTCAAGCACTATTGTAAATGTTGCCCAGCAACTATTATTTTTAGATTATTCATTAGTCTTCAAGTGTACAACAATATGTTGCGTTTCTTTCTTACAGTTATGAACAGTCTAGAAGCTTGATATTTAGAAACGAATTAATCTGGTAGTCATCAGTGCCTTCTGCAGTACGCTTCAAAATTAGGCAGACCTAAAAAGAGCTTCCTCGGTTGTATTTAAAACCAATCATAACCATAACTACGAAAATAATTTTGTACTTGTTCTACACTTATAAAAAAGAAATTTGAAGATTGGTCACATCATAAAATTTTGATGATTTTTCAAACAGGAGTACTTTTTTAAGACACCCGGTACTTAAAGTCACAAAATTTAACGTGAAAAAGAGCAAAAGTATTTTTGTGACCAAAACAAAGTTTTTTATCTGATAATACATACATGTGATGAAACTGAGCAGAATTGTTTTAGCGAGTTGATGCTTACCAAGCTTGGACTGCACAGCACAAAGCTACATGCTTGCCGGAAAAGACACAAAGAGCAAATAAATGATAGCTACGTCATAGATTATCTATGGTTGATTACATTGAAATTGTCGAGAGAATCAAAAATTGATACTTCATTTAACCTGTCAAAATTATAGTGCTTGCCCCTCCATCATAGAGAGCCTAAAAGAGGCTAACAGAAACGTTTGTTTAACTTTCATTGGCTAAAAAAGGTTTTGTTTCTTCAAAACATTTTATTTTGATTGCACCTCTAGAGGGATCATAATGGAACGAGGTTTTCATTGATCTTTTTAATGCTATCCCTTCCATTTTTAACCATGTATGTTTTTTAGATGATGTTTTCAGCCTTGCCTGTAAATTTATGAATTAATGCATAAATGTATACTTTTGAGCTTCAAATTCGGACGTAACTGACAGAACGAAATGTGCACTGATCATTATTCACTTGCAAAATCAACGAACTTCAGCAAATTATTTCCAACTGGCCTGACGTAGGATGGCGATAACACATATGTTTGATTTGATTTTATTGATTCATAATGTTATTCACAGGGCAAAAAATTCAGTTTACGCTGTTTTAGAATTTACTCTGGCTTCTCAAAAAATTTGTTCGACGTTTGATCAAATATTAAAAAATAAGGAAGTACTGAACAGGCTCCATGCTAATATAACCATATTGCTGAGGTTTTGAATTAATTTTAGACACCAGAAGCTAGCAAATAGGCTGAATATTCATGGATTCACGAGCTTTCGAAGATCAAGTTTGTGCGAAAGCTGAAACCAGACGCTCCTAAATTGCATATTTCGTGAAAGTAGAATCTCGTTTATTCAAATAAACTCAAACGGAACTTCAAAAGCACTTTCGATAAACTTGCTTTCTATAACATTGAATCAAGGTTATGGATGGTTGGAGGAATCCTGTTCAGCACAATTTGGAATTGCCCCGTCTCTCAGTGATTAAGTTTTCATTCCATGTTCTTAGATACTTGCATTCTCAAGTAAATTTTGGCAACGGTTAAATAACTTTGGAAGTCCTATTTGGTTTGCTCTGATATCGACGAGGGGTGAAACATTGGACAGTCTTCTTTTACCTCGATCTTAGGTACCCTGGTACCCAGGGTAGATTTTAGGAAGTCTTTTAGGAAAACGAGTCAGTTAGGGGCGTCTGGTTTCAGCTTTCTCATAAACTTGAACTTCAAAATCTTGTAACTCCGCGAATTCTCAGCGGATTCGCAAGACTCTGGCTTTTAAAATTAATCCAAAATCTTAGAAACAGGGTTATCTAACCAGGAGCCTGTACATTTTATCGATATTTTTCAACATTTAATCAAACGTCGAACAATTTTTCTGGGACACTCTGTACAAAAGCAAAAACTATGTAATGTCGATACCTCAGCTCAGTCCACTCCTAGATGCAACATAAGATTTCAAACGAAGAAAACTATTTGCAATGAGTAGCATTGTAGCGTAGCATGATACATATGATCCGGTATGGAAAAAAACAGTAACATATCCTGGTGAAATCAAAGTCTTGGTCAATGTTATGGAAAGACCTAGATTTATTACACGAGTCCTTGTTTTCGTTCCATTCCCCCCAAATGATACCCCCCCCCACAATACCCATTCCACTTCAACGAATTACTGATTTAAGTTTAAATGACTATAACAGTGAACAAAACAAAACAAAACCAAGTCTATACTTTTTGGCAGGAAAAATAAACGAACCGGTGATAAGAACCTTGACATCAGAAGGGGTGACATCAAGATTATACAACACACCTCAGTAACGTATCAAGGCTGTATTCTTGATGACAACCGGTCTGTGAGTCAATGGCTACCACGATCCTGGGTAAAATCAATGGTAGGCTAAGGTTCCTCTATAGAAAGCAAAATTTATCTTGACTTTTCCCTTCGTAGGCTACTAGCAAATGCACTGATCCAGCCCCCCTTTGCTTATGCATGCAGTACTTGGTTTCTATTGCTTAATAAAAGATTATCCAAAAAAATTCAAACAGCTCAAATAAATGAGTAGGCTATGTTTGAACCTGAAAAATAGAGCACATACAGGAATCAAAGAATTTAAAGATATAAATTGGCTCCCCACAACAGAGAGACGTGAACAATGCACTACTACAAACGTTTTCACATTTTTTGATAATTCAGCCCCTTCCTATGTGTTGGAGATGTTCTCACCAGTTGGCCAGAGCAGGATCACTCGCAGATCTAAAAAAAAACCTGAATCATCCTTTTCAAAAGAGGAACACAGGGCAAAATGGACTCTTCTACGTAGGACCTAAAATCTGGAACAGTCTACACTCTGACCTAAAATCTGCTAAGAATGTCAATGGTTTCAAGCATATGATCAAGGACAAATTCTCCAAAATAAAGAAAACAGCCCCTATATATATTACTGAAATGTTAATACTGCAACAGTACTGTCTATCTACTATCCTGACAATGCAGCATTGCTCTCAACTTTTGAGACTTAAATTTTGTTTTCTTTTCTTTCATGAAAACGTTTCCTTTCATTGACACCTCTAGAGGGACCATTATGGAAACAAGGTTGCATTGACCTTTTAATGCTATCCCTGCCATTTCAAACTGGAGGTGCTTTTAGAGTACATTTTAAAGTTATATACTGTATTGTCTGTATTAGCATTATATTGTACACCTGCAATTAGACTTTTTCCTAAATTTTCTTTACATTTAGTTTTAGTTTAGTTATTATTGATGGCAAACATTACATACGTACATACATACATACATACATATTAACAATTCAATTAAATGGAGCAAAACTTAGACGAATGTGATCAATCTAGTCAAGAACCCCATCAGTCGTGATCCTTTGCTTCTTTCACAGCTGGATCCAACCAATTGAAGGTGTTGAGGTTGTGGCGCAGTGGTGCAATGCAATCCTCTGATTTTGCAGCCAGAACAGTAGAGTTTGATATCTGGTAGAGCCCCACCACTTGAGCGGGTTTGAGCGCTATGACAAGGGGCGTCACGGACTCGATCAGGTCTCGGGGGGGGGGGGGGGGGGGGGGCACTCGGTACATGCATGCATACACGTATTTTTTATAAGAAACCTAAGAATTTGGCCCAGTACTGAAAGTTTCTTAAAATTATCAGATTTTAAGTACTCGGAGTTTCTTACGAGTTTCTTAGGGGTTCCATACCAATCTTCATATTCACTACCTGTTCCCTTCGTGAACATTGCAAAACAAGGTTTTCAAGCCTTTCCAATGTTTAGACATTACTCAAGTACCTTACAAGTAATATGATGTAGGAAATAAGTGAAAGTAAAGTAAAAAATGTCAAGGATTTCCTTTATGAAAGATAAATAGTTTCTTAACTTATATTTTGCCAGTACTGGAGTTTCTTAATTTTTCGGCGATCTGAGAGTTGAGTTTCTTATAGGCAGTTTCTTATAAAAAAAAATACGTGTATTTCGATATTTCTTGGTTTGTTAGAGGCATTCGTGACCTCTATTTGCATCGTTGCATGATCTTTTATGTTCATTTCAGGTGTCGAAGTATAAAATGAGCTGATATTTTTGGGTCGCAAATTGCATTCTTGCTAAACTGACATTTTTGGGTTGCCTGAAATTTTCTCGGATGAGCATGAGCTGATTGTCCCCGCTGGGATGAGGTCTTCTCTATTTCTGCGATGCGATCCCAGCGCAGGGGTGTTGCCATGAATCTTCCGACGACAGAGGGGCTGGAGCTTCCAACAGGGGGGCTAAAATGGCACGAAAATGCAGTTTTCATACGCCATTTTGCCAAATTTCCTCCGACCAGAACCCAAAATGTCCTCCGACGAGGGGGCTGTAGCGCCCCTGGCCCTCCTCTGGCGCCACCCCTGTCCGAGCTCTTGCATGGCGCTAAAAAATGTAACTTCACAGCCTGGTTCCCTGTGCGTCAACTTGACTGCGTTCGCGTGAGGGTACTGGGCGCCAGGGAAGCGATTTGTTGACCGCGCTTTTGGACCGCTTCCGTGGAGCCCAGTCCCCCTAGTCGAAAATGACGTTAGGGAACCAGACTGGTAACTTCACCCTCACCTCTGCGCAGGAATGCATCATTCCCCCGCCTTTTCAATGCAAAATGATTGGTATGCAGAAAGACAAAGAAGCGCCATACGTCAACAAGAATATTTCTATCATTTCAAAACCACAGATAATCAAATGAACAGCAAGCAAAAATGAACACATCCCCTCCATTTTGTTGCTTCGTCGACACCAAACATAAAGATATCTTCCATGACCGAGAGACTCATTTCATTGGAGGTAAGTGTGCCAGCATTTCATATCTTTCACCTTGCTTGTACGATGGGCGTCCAGACATAATAAATGGCATGTCAATTATCGAGGCCTACAGTGATGATGGCACAATAACATAACATCGACCAAACAAATTCGTACGCGGGGCATTCTTGGTTTCACTTCATTTTCATGAAAATCCAGACTGTCAAAATATTCCTTAAAACATGTAAACTATAGTGCAAATTAAGAGCGAAAGTTTTAAGCATAATTGCTTATCTATTCTGCGAATGATGACAAGAAAAATGTGTTAAAAAGAGCTAAGGTAAGAGGGAGAGAGGGAAGAGGAGAGAGAGCGGGAAGAGGAGCGCGGAGGGAGAAAAGTCTAGGCCCAGTGAGTTTGCTTCATCAGGACACATCTGTACAGAATGAACTCCGCTCCTGATACAGTAATAAAGATCGACCATACCAGGGAAATGATTAGTGAAGCTTCAATCAGAAAGTTTTATTTATTGATGATGGTGCTGATAATCTCAAAGAATGAATAAAGCAAATTGGATGGGTGCAATTCAATTCAATTTTCAGTTTCATGAATATTCTTAGCAAGCTAAAACTACGTAATGAATAAAATTTAACAGAAAATGAAAAATGCGTGAAATATAGAAATATTTACATAATGTATCTAAATCAATAATGCAAGAGGACTAATGGAAAGGACTCTGGTGTAGTAGAGCTTTCAAGCCATATGCTCTCAGTTACATGCTTCATACAATGAGGACTTTAATATTATGTAAATATGAGAAATTCTAAATACGCTATTGAAAACATTTTTTTGGTCACAAATAAGGATTTAACTAGAGAGAAAAATAGAGCCAAGCAGAAGAGAGAAAGGAGAAATAATAAAGAAAAGTACTGGAAGAGAGTTTGTGCATAATATGTGTGTAGTACCAATGGGCTTTTAATGTTTGATAGTTCTGTAGTAATAGTTGCTTGTGCTGCTCACCAAAGATCTTTTTTGCAAGTAATGAATAAGGATGTTTCCCAGTGGTAAAGAGGGAGTTTCCCAACTATAAAAGGTTGTGGTCCCAAACAGTTCCCCATCACCAGCCCCTTTTTTCATCCCCTCCAATTTATTGTGGCTGTGCACTCACCACTGAAATGCCTTGATCATAAAGGTTATTGAGAAAGGTCTTGAATACCAAATCGTTTTTCTTTGCAAGAAAAATTCTAAAAAAATCCCAAGATATCCTTTTTTGTTTTAACAAATCTGGTAGGATGTTTTGAAAGAGAAATACCCCTGGGCCTGAAGTAATTTTGTTTATGATTGGGTACCTACAAAAAGGAAACAGTTTTTCCTTTCATATGCATTAATTATTAAGGGCTATACTAGTTTCAAAGAGAAAGGATACCTGCTGTAACTACCACAGGGGACTCTTGGCTCCACCTTTTTGAAGGTGCACACCCCAAGATGAAACTTATTTTTGATGCCTTGCTAAATCTCCTTGCTTTGATATTGTTCATGTAATTCATTTCAAGACAAATATTACCTGGTCTTAATTTAGTTTCAAGTGTTCTTGCAGAAAGAGAAGAAAGAGATGTCTCCCAGTCATTGTCTGTTGTTCTTTTCAAATCATTTTGAATCAGTTTCCTTGACCTTTCCAATGATTATGACCTTCATACAACTGATGCCCCCGGGCAAATATCTGTGACATCATTGATTGGCAGCAGGATTCAGAAAGATGTTTTTCAAATGAAATGTTTGGTGAATTTTACTGGTTTAGGAAATGCTAAATTATTGACAAACTTTTCTGGTGAAGAAAAAAATCTATGTTTATCACTAGGAGTGGCAGGTAGCGTGTGCTGCAAAAGGACCCCCAGGCCGTTGAAATTGGGCAGAAGCCAATAACTTTGTTGAGGATGAACAATATATTTGAATGGCTTTATGTTGTTTATTCTGAAATTCACACTGTTATTAAAGTACTTATCTTTAGATGTTTTTGTTCAGGGTAAGAAAGAGAGACGCCTCATAGAACTTTTGAATCTTATTTACCTATTAAATTATTTCACTGGATAGGCCTTGGTGAAATTTTCATCAATTCATAGTCATTTTTCTTTGTTGATACCACTAGGAAGCAGTCTTTTCTGAGATGTTTTCATTCAGAAAACTTATATATCTGGTAATGATCCTAAAGACCTCTGGGATGTTTTTAAATGCTCTTTGATTACAAAGTCCAACTTACAACCAACAAAGTACAGTAAGTCCCTCACGCTCCTTAAAGCAATTAATTAGCGTTTTATCTCCTGCCAATGTATGGCTTAATGATGGGATATGCATCAATAAGCATTTAAGCACACCTAGAAAGGACATGCACCTGTATTGAAAGCCCAGGGGGGGGTACATAACATATTTAGTGTACGGGTATGTGCCGCCCATATGGGTGGGTTTTTGGGCCCAAAATTCTCTAAACAAGGGTCCTTTTTCGGCAGATTTTCCATAAACAAGGGTGGGGTTTCGCTGAAATTCGCAAAAAATGGTTAAAATGGGGAATTTTACGCCAAAATTCATCATAAAAGTGGGTGTGAAAAGCAACTTTGGGTAATTAGAAGAGGGTAGCTTTCTGAAAACCGGGCGGCAGACCCCCATCCATTCTCAAGTCATGTACCCCCCCTGGGATTGAAAGTTGAATTTTCGTGGGCCAGACATTGTGCTGATAAAACAATGAAAACTATTGAAACTAAGTGCTCTGTGCGCCAGACATGTCCAGCCTTTCTTTAAGGGACATGCAGGAGGACATGAACTTGCAAGTTGTACTGTAAATTAGTCTGGTCAGGGGCGGATCCAGCCCAAAGTTGAAGGGGGGCAACTTGCAAAGGGGGCGCCAAAGATACAATGGAAAGTGAACGCGCCGAAGGCACGCAAACAAATTTTTTGACGCTTTACTTTAAAGAAATTCTTTGATTTGCTACCAAATAACGCCTTGATTTATATGTTTCGCCCATATTCAAATCGAAAAATTTTAAAGATTGTGCGTTAGAGTGAGGATGAGGGGCGCTTTTCTCGCTAAAATAGGGGAGCCAAGCTGAGTTTTCATCGTGAAGGTCCCCCTTAAATCCGCCACTGAGTCTGGTTCTAAAGATAGATCAAATAGGTTAGGTCATTTGGACCCATAGCAATCTTATAATGCAATCCAGTTGTATAATTATTCTGATGGAAAACAGCTTAATTGGGTATTTGGCTTTTTATATATATTTTGAGTTTCATATTCTTTTCATGGACAGCTGTGGTGCAGTTTATGGCATGTAGGTGTCCTGCTGCCAAAAGTCTTACTTTATCAATCCCTTAGCTAGTGCCTTGCATACATCAAGTAAATAAGAATTCTCAAGAATTTTTTAATTCTTGAAAATTCTCAAGAATTTTCAAGAGGTATTTAAGACTCTAAAAACTCCATGAGAATTTTCTGCAAGAAAATTAGAAATTCTCAAGAATTTTTAAGAGGTATGAAAGACTTTTTTGATACCTTGTTTCATTTTCGAGTTATCCACTGGTTTTTATGATTGGCTGATGGCGTAATTTTGTTTGCAAAACGCAAAGGAAGCATATACGGTTGACTATGTTTCTCCAAAGGGAAATCGACTCAAAGAACTTTTCTTCATTTGAAATGCCGTTCTTTTATTATGTGTATTCAGCTTATACCTTAAATGTCTCCTCAACTGTAACCTTTCAAAGATCAGATACAGCTATATTTCCATATATTATCGGAGTAATTTGCAAACAAAATGACGTCATCAGCTGATACTTAAAATCAGTGGATAACTTCAAAATGAAATGAGATATCAAAGAAATCTAAACAGGATTCTTTATCATTTGATGTGCCCTTCATTTGCATCAATAAAAATTTTCGCTTCTTTAAGAGTTCTTGGGTAAAGCAGCAAGTTTCATGTGTAATTAAAATTTTACTCAGAGAAAAGAAAATCAATTCTAGCTGCTTTTTTACTTCTTGGAACATGCAAATGCAGCCCAGCTAAAGGACCAGATGTTGTAACACAACATAGGCTTTTGATTGACACCGAAATTCAAAGTGATTAGCAACTGCATACAAAGGACATTCTCTCAACCAGTGATTCAAAACAAGTAAAGCTGCAAAAATTGCCCTGAAACTAGTGGGGTAAACTGTGTTGCCTTCTGCATGCGAAAGGTTGTTTTAACCCTAATCCTACCAGGGACAACCCCGTGTAGGTTTCTTGCAGAGCATTCTTTAATGGCAAAAGCTATGACCCTCAAACTCTCTGACAACTGACAATCAGTAAATATCGATATTAGCTACATTTTGACCATAAAATGTTTAAACGATAGATGTCGTGTGGCAGGTGGCACTACCATCTTTGAGAGAAGATATTGGAAAAATTGATGTTTTTGATATTTTTATTCACCATTAGTTTCAAACATTGACTATTGCACTTTTGTTGTGGTGCAGTGGTGTAATCCTCTGACATTGCAGCCAGAACATTCAGGTGGACCGGTTTCGATCTCAGGTAGAGCCCCATCACTTCAGCGTCATGACAAGGGATGACAGACTCGATTAGGCCCATTCTACTTCTGTGATCCGAGTGCTTGGCGCTAAAAACCGCAACTTCACCTTCATTAAAAAATAATCAGCAAACAAATAGCTGTCTATTGTTATCATATAAATTGAATTTGCTGACATCATCATTCTTAAATTATGACGTCACTCAGGCTGCCATTTTGGGTCATCTTGTCAAATTTTGAGGAAGCTTTTTCAAACAGATGTTGTTAAAAGTGCATAGAATTGCGCTTTGCAATGTTTTTAAAACATTTTGAGGTACTTCTTATAAGTTTTTGGTGGAAAAACACAGTTTGTAGTTATGGCGTCATCATTTTTTGTCATTTTTTCCCTAAATAACTGTCTAAAAAGACCTCTATGTATTATATTTGAATTGGGAATTAGTAATATGCCAAGTAAGAAGGGCAAAAGTGATTCATATTATCTTTTTTCCGTTTTTAGAACAAATTAGCTGGAAAAGCTTATATTTTAGACATTTTTCAGCAGTATGACGTCATAGTGACGTCATCATGTAATGAGGTGGCCACGCCCAAAACCACCAATCGGCTAAGAATGGTTAGTACTACGCCCTTGCCAAGTTTCAATGATTTCCCATTAGTCTGTGGCTATTTATGGAAGTGGATGAAAACACCCCGCTACCAGTAAGTAAAAAAAAGCCCGGTTGGATTAAGGTTAAGAGAATTCATGAGTTTATAATGATGAAAGGAAGGATAAATCCGATGAATTGCCCGGTAGATTTTGTTTATTTGATTCAGAAGCTCAAAAGTAAGTGTTTCATTTAAGCCTTAAATAGGCAGAAATTGCTATACTTCCTTCTGGTCTTCTGGCTCGATTCAACAAAATTTGCCGGGCTGATCTTTAGATTGTTCCTTCTTCTTTCCTAACTTTGGTTATAAACTAAAGAATTATCTTATAAATCAACTTTCGCATTCACAAGGCGACAGCGTGCCCTATTAATCTCGGATCAACTTTTCCAGCCTTGTTTTTCATTTACTGGTCGAGAGAATGTCCTTTGTCTGCAATCGCTAATCGTTTTGAATTTCGGTGCGAAGGAGAAGCAACTGCAGCTAATCTGTTACAAACTCTGTCCTTCTTGCAATTGATAGCCTGCGGCCTGCGTGCAGCCTCAACAAAGTTGTTCGTTATCCACTACCTCGATCTGATCAACATGCTGATTGAAGTGATTTCTGACGGCAGACGGAGACTTCTAGTGAAACCATGGATATAGCTAAACATAGAGACTCTAATCAGCAAGAAGAAATCATAGGTTTTGAGGCCAACCCAGGGGGTAAAAGTTCCCTTGCTCCCCCATTCTTTTTCATTCAGTTCCCTGTGCTCCCTTCTAAGTAGAAAATTCTTTCCCCAAAAATATTGATTTATCGCTGATTGAATACATGTACCTCTTTTTGACTCACACAATATTATACCACGCGCAAAAGTTTTGGATGAATCTAGTTGACGAACTACTTTTGGACAACAGATTTTCACACATTTTGAAAGTAATGCTGGATGACAATGTAAAACAAGTAAAAGTAAAGCAGATAAGTTTACAGGTTCATGTTTATTACACAGCTTTTCAACGTGGTCCTCGTCAGAATTTATTGAATAATTATGGTGAAGGCCCTGAAGGATGGTGAGCAGAAATTGTGTAAAGTGACGTCATCACGCAATGACGTCATCTCGCAATGACGTCATCACGCAGTTACGTCAGGTCCTTATAAAGAAATTATCAAGTTTCTCCTCAGGGACAGTTCAAAACGTAACAGGGCAACATTTTTTTTGCCCGTGCAGAACATGGTCAACGCTTTTTTATCACGCAAATAGTACGGGAAAGTAACTTTTTCATGAATCAAAAATGAAATTTGACAATATTTTTGTTCATTCAATGAAGATGAAAGTGTTAGTTTGAAGATCAACATTTGTACTTCACAGAGAAAGAAACCAAACGTTCATATCTCTTTGAAGGTTTCTTTTTCGTGGCGGCGTTCCTCCAACGCTCATGTCCCTCATGTCTGTCATGGCCTTTGCAAATTCTTGAATTCCAAGTAGATATAGTCAAAATATTGTGAACATTATTTTCAAGATGTTTTCATATACTGGAGAGCTGAATGGCAAGCTTGTCATTCGAATTATACATTCGGCTGGTTTTGCATGACATTTTTTCAAACTTTCAAGCTTTCTTCCTGACAATTCTATTTTAACAACCACATGGTTGTGACATAAAAAGAAATCTTCATGATTTGTTATTTTCACATTTTGAATTATTCTTTATTTTTAATCTATATTGAATCATGTTTAATCGATTTTCCATGATCAGACATGGCTGAGAAGATGGACCAAAATACCTGATGTGGCAGCTGATAACCTAAATCCCAGCTTCATGAAGGAAATTTTTGAGGAAAAAGAAATGCCTTACAACACCTCTGGCTTTTCATACAAATGAGGGAGGCGTAAAAAGGGGGGGGGGCTTATTAAAACTCGGCTTAGAAGGGAGGGGCTTGTTAGAGAGGGGGCTCAATAGAGAGACGGGCTAAATAGAGCTTTTATGGTATTATTTCTTTATGTTAATTGCTTGCTGTCTTTTGTCTTGTAGCTGATTCATGCAGGATATCGAAGATAACAGTAAATAAACCAAGATGATAGACCTCAGCAAAAATGTTGCATTATCAGCAAGTATCCTCGCATTGCTCAGTTTCATTTCCATTTGCTTGATGGTGTGCATCTTTCTGGTGTTCTGGAGCTATCGCTCAAACGAGAGACGAAAATCAAAGTGGGCCAACTCTCCAAGTGAGCTAAGGACAGGATGGTTGCTAAGTGATCGAAAGCTTCTCGTTCCCGGACAATTCTCTGCAAAAGCTATTCAGCCTGACTTACAGCAAGAAAGTGACGATACTTTGGTATGTTTTAGAACGTGGTGTCCCAAATAACATGAGCGCAGTTTGAATGGTTGCTGCAGAGCAGCCATGGATCCGAATATCTCTTATCTAAAATTTCTCAGTAGAAGAGGTTTCAACTTAGAGTTTGAGACCTTGTATGCGTAAGTCTGATTAGTAGCGGGTGTCCCAAAAAAATAGTACTCCCGTTTGAAAAATCACCAAAAATTGATTTCACGGCCGATCTTCAATTTCCTTTTTTTGTCAAGTATATCAAGGACCAAATTATTTTTCAATATATAGCTGATCTTGTAATTGACTTAAAAAGTAGCAAATTTACCTCTTTTTAGGGCTACTTGATTTTGAACAATACTGCAAAAAAGCGCTGATGATTGCCAGATCAATTTCTTTGTGCATGTAAACCATCTAGTTTGGTCATAAATGACAGAAAGAAATGCACAAAAATCATGGCAGACCTCAATGATGATAAAATATCTGAAAATTTTGACTGATAGGCAAGATTGACTATTTTGCTTAAAAACTATAGCTCAAAATAAGGTTTTTTCAGCGTGTAATTGTTCTACCTTGTTGCATCAAAAGCAAACATTTTATCATTTATGAATATTTTTTGGTCTTTAACAAAACAACTCAAAAAGAAAATTTTATCGAAGGATTGATAATCAATTTTTGGTGATTTTTGAAACAGGAGTCCTTTTTTTGGGACAGCCGGTAGTTGCAGATTAATAGAGCAAGAAAGTCGAAATTATTAGTTGCCTCAAAACCAGAGGATTTATTTTCCGGCAATGTCAAAATCAAAGTAATTGAGTTAAAGAAACGTACCTAACCCAGTTGTCTAATTTTGATAGGAAAATCACGTAGTCATAGATTAGATCTGTGGTAACCAACCAAGATGAAAAACGTATCTAAGGTTGCTAGAAATGGCGATGTGCTACGCTAGTGCTGCAGAGCAGGACATGCGTCCGTCAGATATTTTGCTTCTCAGAAGTCATGGAATCCTTTTAAATCAACAATATTGCTTTCGATGGGATTCCTGGCAAAAATTCTTGAGTCATTTGGTAATTTATTTCTTCCCAAATAGACCTTTTAGCTATTCTACAAAAGAGCCTGGATCGAGCGTTATTTTTATACACGAGGTTCGATAGAGTGGCGTTAGAGCTTCTATAAATATTGTGCATATTCGAAAATTCTACAAAGTGCACTTTGTAGAGTTTTCGAATTTGCACAATAGTGATAGAAGCTCTTAACACCACTCTATCGAGCCTCGCGTATAAAAATAAAGCTCGATCCAGGCTCTTTTGTAGAATAGCTAAAAGGTCTATTGTTCCCTGGTACAAATGTAAAGTTAAAGTCTATTTGATGCCCAAAATTCAAGTTATAAGGTTAAGTACGGAGATACAATCCTTTAACAACCAGTGATTTTACATTTCGTTATTTATAAATCAGCAACTACTTGTCAGATTTAATCAAACATTGTATCAAACCTGAAGTTGAAGTCTCTTCTACTGAGAAATTTGAAAGCAGGAAAATTGGATCGATGGTTCCTTCACAGTAGCCATTAAACGGTGCACATGTTTTTTTGGGACACCCTGCATATACTTTTTTATTCAATTCACCATCATTGCAACCAGCTGCGTTACGGAGATACGTTGTACTCAGTACGCAGTGATCCAGGATGGCAAATATTCTAATAAATGCTGAAAAAGGAAAGTTCTCAAAATCGATCAGGCTGTAGCTCATTAAAAGAGCAATTATTGGCAATCAAAATAAAAGAGAAATTATTAAAATCGGACCTACGAGAGCCAAGATACAGATTTTTAAAGTTTCAAGAAATCATAAGTTTACAAATTTGAATTCGAAAATCACATTCATTCAATTTTTTGAGTTAACTAACTAGTAGTAGCAGTAGTAGTAGTTGCTGATGTTAGTAGCAGTGTCAGACCAAAATACTTTGGTATTGTTTATCATGGTTTTGCTTTTAGTCTGTTAACTGGCGTTTTATTTTATCCTCCTTTGAGCATGATTCCAGGCTTTTTGCTGTTCACAGCGTTTCTCTACTCGAGTATTTTGATTGGAAATTTGGTTATTTGCATTTTTTTTTATCTCTAATGGCTTTAAAAATGTAGGACCTGTGCCCGCCTGTCATTTGATATCAGCAGTGGAAGAATTGAGCTACGCAGACGTCTTTTTATGACCAAATTTATGATTTACAATCACATTTAGATGCATTACGGGTCAAATTTAAAATTCCTTCGAATACTGCGGGCGTACAAAATTGTATTGTACATAATTCTTTCAGGATACATTACAGGTAGAAGATCAGCTTCGTATGCAATAAAATATTTTTTCTATTCGCGACGACAAAAAATCATATCTTGAAAATTTCACTAGCCCAGCCATTTCAGAATATTTGGAGTCATTTCGGATGTAATACAACCAAGCAACAGGCCTCTAACTAACGCCAGGGGCGTTAGGAAACGCTAAATTTAGAAAAATCTTTACGGGTGATACATCGAGTTATTCCTATCCTAATATATCATTCCATTCGTGATATATCGACGTGTTTACCTTCTGTGTCTACCTATCCTGCGAAGGCGCCATTTTAATCCGATTGACATGACTTCAAGGGCCCTAGAATAATTATGCCACTCAAGTGTGGTAACATGAAACGGAAAAGTTTCCGTTTGAGTGGCATAATTGCGCTAGGGCCCTTGAAGTCATGTCAATCGGATTAAAATGGCGCCTTCGCAGGAGAGTTAGACACAGAAGGAAAACAAATCGATATATCATGTATGGAATGATATGCTAGGGTAGGAATAACTCAATGTATCACCCGTAAAGCTTTTTCTAAATTCAGCGTTTCCTACCGCCCGTGCTAACACAGGCGTCCTTTGAACAGCATGCTATGGCAATCAAATTCTTAGCTGGCGTTTCTTGCAAGAGTCATTGGTTTTAGAAACACCTTCTTTGTTGCAAAATCTTTGAAAAGGCAGCAAATTTCGTAAATAGAAGGCAGTTGTGTAATCCTCTGATTTTGCAGCCAGAGAAGTCAGGCGGACAGGATTCGACCCTAAGTAGAGCCCCGCCACTTGAGCGTCACAACAAGGGGTTGCGGACTCCATGAGATCTTCTGTACTTCTGTGAGCCCAGCGCTTGGCGCCAAAAACCGCAACTTCACCTTCACCAGTACCTTCATTTGTTTCAAGGCCCAAAATATTTCATAGAGACGTAAATCTAGAAATGGCTTCGCATTTTGTCGGAATCACCCAAATGAAAGGGACCTCGTGCCTAATAAGCCCCCTTTTTTAATATGCCCCCTCTCTTTTAGGCTCCCATATGGAGTCTCCAAAATTAAATACGTCCCCCTCTCGGGGACTTAATAGAACCGTTACGGTGTAGGATTTTGCAGCTAGTGTTCACCTTAGTGGAGTCGCATCGAATTGTTGTGCTAAAACAAATTTGTTTCCACTGTCTTGTTTACTTTTAAAAAATGATTTGGTGACTTGTTTATTTTATCTTACAGGACGAAATGAAAACTGAAAGTAGTGCAGATCGTACAACTAGTTTTGAAGATTGGACACCATGTGGAAAAATATTCTTCATCCTGAGGTATCTCGTAGAACGGTGAGTAGATCGTTCATTCATTCATTCATTCATTCATTCATTCATTCATTCATTCATTCATTCATTCATTCATTCATTCATTCATTTATTCATTCATTCATTCATATTCATTATTTAACGTTGGTTTTTACAATAGTATTAATTAATACTAATTAAGACCAACCTACATACATAAATACTTAAAATCTAAAAAAACAACCAGTACCACTTCCTGTTTTGCTAACGGCATATTCTGCAGGTGCAATGTTCTCCGGCCCAATTTTTTATCTTATTTTTAAAACGCACGAGTGTCGGTTCTTGTTGTATCAAGGGTATTCCAAAGAAAACTTCCCCTGAAAGATAAAGATTCTACTCCATAAGATGTTGTCTTTGCCTTTGGTAGTATGCAAAGAGTTTTTTCCTTAGGTCATAGGCCACATATTTCTTCTCATAAAATTCCCATACATTCGATGGATTATATTATTCAATGACATATACATTTCAGTCATCAATTTTATCGTAAATCGTTAACTGTTTACCTCTCGTTGGCAAGAGCATAGGGTTCAACTTTGGTCAAGTATTTAAACTCTCTTTAAATCTCTAAACTCTCACAAATCCAGTCATAATTTATGAGATACAGGTGACCCAATGTGTCTAATTAATGATGGAATTGCAGATACTGAGCAATTCTTGATGCATTGCCATGCATGTGATAACCAAAGGCATGATATCCTAGACACGATTAAGGAAGTATTCCATTTACACAGTATCTCAAACCTTCCAAGTCAAAAGTTATTTACAAATGCTTTGTATTACCGTTTAGTTGAAAGGCTTGGCTCCCGGCTTGGCTATCTTTTGAGATGGTACATGGTCTCTTTGATGATTACCATCCGAAAATCCAGATTGACAGAAAAGTTCGAATCCTACACCTCTCATTTAGAATGAAACAATCACCATCCCTTATTCCCAGTCAACATTTAGCGACAGCCTAACGTAGAGATGGATTTGAAGTCTTCCGGGGGAAATCTGTGGTTTGCAAATGACTGATCTCTTCTCCTTATTCAAATTTCGTACTCAAAGTAGGTTTGGCATTCAGTTTTTTCAACACCTTCCAAAACATGGACTGGAAAAAGACGGAAAAGTCTGAGGAAGGATTGAATTATCATATTTTTTTAAAAAGTGGTTTAAAAGTGGGTAGTTATAACTAACTAAGCAACATCTCATAAGGTATCTAAGCCCTTCAATTACATGCTGATACCTTGTTTGTGTTCATAACATTTGCTTTCTTGAGGCTAGGCGTGATCTTTCTCGTGAAGTTTATTCTAGCATAGGCTCCAAATATTGAAAAAGGTGGATGTAAAGTCTATGACCTATTTTTTTGAACTGAATGACTTCAAAGAAATTTTAGCCATTTCGCTATATTTCTACCGTTGGTTTCCTGGAATCTTCGATATTTTCAGAATTACAGTATTTTTTCTTCTTTTTGAGAATTGAAGAAAAATTTTGAAAAAACTTAAAACAATGGCATTTTTCAAACCTTTTTCATAAAACATTAGATAATTTTCAAGAAAACCATATTTCATTGATCGAGCTTCAGGAAAGATTTTCAAAAAAGTAGAAACCATAGTTTCTAACATTTTTGAGACATCACAGAATATTTTTATAGATATATTTTATTATATGAATGTCTGCAATTATGTAGCAAGCAACAGTATTCTGGTTTACGTTCCTTTAAAGTTCCTTTCAAGCCATTTAATTCAAAGAAAACTGTAACACAATTTTGCACCGACATTTTTAAAGATTTGAGCCCTATGTTTGCTATCACCCGGTAAGTTCTTATGGACGTTAATTCATATTTTGTAGAGAGGAGTTGATGGTTCGACTTGTGCAGCTCGAAGGTTTCTCATCAGGCGTTGATGTATATAGTGCTGACAGTGCGTATGTGGATGTACAGCTGCAGGAAATCGGATCGAAGAAAGAGAAAGCAACGAGCAACCCGCCAAAACTTGATATTGCATTACAGCAAGTGTATTATTTCATTATATCGCAAGATCAATTGTTTTCTTACAAACTTGTTTTCAAAGTGAATACTTTCGACGAAGCATTTCGAAGAACTGTGTCCGGAGAAGTTGAAGTTAATCTATTCGATGAGTTAGGAAAACAGATTTTTACAGGTGCAGAAGTGATTTTGTCGAAAGCCATATTGCCGGCTTCTCAGGTGTGTATCGTTTATTTTTGGTTTAAAGCTAAAGTGCTGCGAGAAGAGTTGTGTTTCAACATGGCCAGTGCAACTGGCAACAGGGCCACTACTTTTTGACCCAGGGGGGACACTCAGCACACAGAGGAATCTTGCCGTAAGTCCACTTAGTGAACAGGTGGCAAAATGTAGCCTCGCCTTACAAGTATCCTCAACCTACGCTCATCTAATTGAATTGAACTGAATTGATATTGTTGTCGTCGCTTCAGTGAGGCCCTTATTTCCAAACTCTTCTGAAAACAGCAAAGAATTCCTGCGAGGCCAACTTTTTGGCCCCGACCAATCAGCATGCAAAATTTTGAATAACTTGATCAGATTGGCTGTTTGGCTGTTTCTTCTTAAATTCAAACTTCCTGCAAAAGGCAAGCAAACATGTGTGTAAACTGCTTGTTAACTGCTTCGTAAGAGAAGGACTACAGTGATAAAGAACGCGTATGCTTAGGCCATGTGCCTTCGGAACAATAACATAACAAGAATCAATAATATACACGCAGCGATAATCAAATACAAAGTACAAGAGTCTGGGCTCTAGTCTTGGTAACAAGTCACTTTATTACAATGTGTTCTTTTTGAAGGCAAAACTTTGGCTTCAATAGGTTCCTTTTTTGCAACCCTTGGAAAGGCCATAACGTTTCCTTTTCAATTGTACAGAAAATTGTTCGGCGTTTGGTTAAATATTGGAAAATAACAGTAACACGAACAGGCCCATGGGAAGATAACCCTGTCCCTAAGATTTTGAAATAATTTTAGACACCAGAATCTTACAAATCCATTAAAACTTCACTGAGTTACGAGATCTTCAAAATCAAAATTATGAGAAAGCTGAAACTAGAGCCCTTAGATATCTTGTAATACTAAAAAGCTCCAAAATCGAGGTAAAACAAGGCTACCCAATGTTGTACCTTATTTGCCAAGTTTATCGATGCAGCTTACCGGGTGAGCCAGAAAAATGTTCCCAGTTTCAAAAATTCGTAGCACCCCAAGTATTCCATGGATTTGAATGATTCAAATTCTAGTTAAAAGGCAAAAGATCAAGGTATTTTGTGATTTTTCTCGTTATCTTACAAGCACTGCAAATAGTGGTAAATTCAACGTTACATAAATTTCATGGTTGCAAAATGACTGAAAAACGGCCTAAAACATTTGATCACATCGTTAGGACTCTCCTCACACAGAACAATTCGCACATGCGTTTCACCTCTCTCAAGAGTTATAAGACATGGATTCTCAAATTGATACTAAAGATTTTCAATTCCATGGCAATAAATGTGCAGACCATATCTCTTGCCCATGAGAAATTGCATTTTGTCTATTGTTCTGAGCGAGAAGTCCTTTATGATTTGATCAAGTATTTTAGGCCTTTTTCAGTCATTTTGCAACTGCAAAGTTTTTGTAAACGTTATTTTACCAATTTTTTCAATGCTCGTAAGAAGGCAAGAAAAACCACAAAAATATTTTGATCTCTTGGCTGTCACGCAAATATTGATTCATTCCAATCCATCCAGTACTTTGATGTTATTAATTTTCAGAAGTGGGAACTTTTTTCTGGCTCACCCGGTACTTCGCAAATTTGTTCTTTTGAAGTTCTTTGCATAGGAAAAGGCTAATGTAGATAGGAAAATCTATTTGGTCGCAATCGAGATTCCTGTTCCATAATTACAAGCAATGTTAATAAAATCATGTGTCACAAGAATTCTAAAATACCGGGTGAGTCAGAAAAAAGAATCCCCGCTTTGAAGGCCACTGCTTCATGAATATCAAAGCAATAATGTTGAAAACAGTCTTGTTTTATTGCCAATAAGTACAACAAGGTTCAGTAATTTACCCGGCCTTAATCGGCCATTTCTTCCCGTGGATATGGGTGATTTTCTGCAGAACGCCCCTTCCAAAAACCTGCAAAAACGAATGAAAACAATGAGCAGAATTTCCTTCCTAAAATTGATGACACGTATTTTGTCCACTTGGGAGAATGGAATCCCCTTGAATAGGTCATCGATACCAGGGGGAGGACTTGTTCTTCCTCCCAAGAGGATAGCACGTGCTAAAGCGTCCACAAGTCATTGCTGTAAGGCCAATGTAAGGCAGAAATGTAAGGGGAATTTTTTCATGATTTTGGGCACGTTTTGAAGGTTTTTTGAAGAGGCTTTCTCGAGAAAATCCCTCATAATTTCAGAATGGAGTGGCCGATTTCAGTCAGGTAAATTTTGTTGTAGATTTGAACATTTCCACCATTAAACTATATATTTGCCGATATCATTGTCTTGATATCCAGGGAGCCGTGACCTTTCGAACGGGAATTCTTTTTTCTGACTCACCCGGTAGGTTTTCGAATTGATTCATATTCATGCGCGTGTGCCCTTCTAAACCACGACAAGCATACTATTTCTCTATCAAAAACTTTAAGCAACATTATTATCATTTATTATAAAATTCTTAAAGTTGGCGGTAAAAATAGCTCGGATACAAGAACTAATAAAGACCAACGATTTACAAAAACAAACGAAATTACAGTGATAAATAGTAACATAAAATGCCCTATTTACATATTTTGTAACGGCAATTCTCCCCATTCCATTTTTTTATGCATGATTTGAAGGAACAGACGGAGGTGGCAATTTTTGTATTATTAGATGTTTGTATTATAAGGCATGCATTGCGTTACAGCACCAAAGGAAAACTGTTGTTGCTTATTTGTTTGGGTCCTAAGGAACCATTCATTCAAATTTCAAGTAGCAGAAATCAGAAGCAGAAATCCTTTCACACCTTTTCAGAAAATAGCAATGTGACAAAGTTGCAGATTAATATGAAAAGAAATGACTGATTTCAACAAACTAACTTTCTATAACTAATCCAATATTTCCTCTGTAAAATGAAACGCCAATGAACCCGATCTGACTTGTTTTTCTCCAACATATGGCTTGTGAAACATCCCACACTTTTTCTGATTCACCAGGTATGGGAACAAGTAAAACGTGCTCATTTTAAGCGTTCATTTTACAAGAAAAGAGATTATTCTCACGCATTTAAATGAAGAAGAGATTTTGTATTAGCCTTTGAATAATTGGTGTGGGAGGTGCAAGATGACCCGCTGACTGGCGTTCCCATTCTGGTTCTTAAACTCCCTAGTTTGTTTCTTGTCGATCATTTCAAAATTTTAATGCATTTCAGCTGTGTTTTTCACGTCAGTACAGCACTTTCTGGTGTCTATGTTTTCATGTCTTCTTTCGCATGGAGTGTAAAATATTCATAATATTCTCAAAATCATGCAAAGTTGCTGTGAAAGAAACATTAAAACATGTGCTCTGTTTCATTTCGAGACATGTTTAATATTCCAACGCAAGTTCTTTACAATGACTTTCGCGTAAAATGCAACCATGCGTTGAAGTTAAGATGTTTCAGAATACATAGAGAGTCCAGAACACGTATACTCTTTCCTCACGAACGACAAATCACCTCTACAGAACAACATCAATTATAAAAGACGTAAATTTTACGTGCAGCAAACAGATGGTTACCCCAGTTGTTTTCAAAGGGAAGTGCGTGGGAAATCTAAAATAGTAAATTTTTTATTGAATTGAAGGCTCTCATCTGACCAATGCTGTGACATCAAAAGTCATTTGAAAAGTTTACAGTCCGGTCTTAATGTGACAGTGGGCCAGATCAGAGGGTCAGGCGCTTGTAGAGCATATGTTGCACCTAAAATATCTAATATTTTAGAATTATGAATTAAAGAACGCCGGTCAGCCAGCATCCTTTGCGCACGTCGCATTGTGCCTTTCGACTGCGGCAGCCATTTTCATATGACATCGTACATAGCAGTGCTCAGCAAAGCGCGACCGCAAAGGATGCTGGTTGACCGGCGTTCTTTAAAATGACTACCCATAATATTATTTTAGAGTTGTTTTAGCATATATTTAGGTATCTGCATTTTGATTTCTAACGATAGAGATATTTTAACTTCATTTGAAATCAGCTCTGTGGCTTACTAGTGAATGCAAAGCTTTTCATTTCTGCGAGTGCCCAGATCTTCTAAACCAGGAATTTTTAAGTGAGTTACGTTCAATCTTTCTACTATACATTCTTGTATTGGGTCCAAGCATTCTTCTTGACAAATTTCGATTTTGTAAGGCAACTGTGTAACTGTGACGTCATCAGCATATTAAGAGATAGCAAAGAAAATACAACAGTACATCTTTTAAATCTCTTCTTCACAAACTGTCACAAGCAGAACATTACGAAATATGGTTTTTTGTTATAAAGTAGCTCAGACACTTCATACTTCAAGAAAAGTAGTAGGTTTTTATTTCCTGCTTGTGGCACATTGAACTCTTTGAAGATTTTCTTAAAAAGTAGGCACAATGAATGAAATTTCAAAGAGGTTTGAAAGAAAAATTGAACAGTTCCTATCAATTATCATCGAAAAAATTACTGTACAGTAAAATCAACTATAGTTCGAAATCAGCCTCTTGGTTCACTGCAAGACGTTGCAGGATGTATGATCTCTAATACTTTGGGCCAAATGTACGGTTGTGACTGAGTTTGCAGACAAGAAAAAGTAGGCCTTATGAATCATGATTCTTTGAGACTTTGAGAGTCGCCTAGTTTGAATCCAAAGCGGGGACTCGAACCACACACTTGAACCACCCAGATTGGTAGCCAAACGTGCTGCCACTGAGCCATCCCAACTTTTACTTTTTGGTTGCTTGGGTGAAGCCATCAATCACACTTATGAAAATATAGACTTATTACAATTCGTCCCAGTTTTCGCTCGCAATTACTTACGTTGAGTAGAATTAATTAATTGAGTAGAATTACTTATTTAATTGAATGGAATTGCTCGCTCAAACAAGGTTAAAATCAAATATAAAAAATGAGTGAATTTACGACGAATTGTAATCAGTCTAATGAAAATACAGATTTGTTTACAGTTTGGTGATGGAGCCCCTTTTAACGGTTTTTTTAAATAAACAAACAGCTAGTTTTTTGTTCCAAACAAACAGTTTAATAACTTTCGTTTCTTCTAGACTTCAAGTTACGTCAGAGCTAGTGAGGAAAACTTACACCAGCCTTTGAACGCCACCATCAACGAAAAGGATGACTTAGACTTCGAAAGATCTCCAATTTCCTCACCGTTGTCGTGGGACGATGAATGTGATATGTCAAGTACGAAAAGCAGTGGGCCTATTCCCTATGAAGATATATCTTCCGGTGGTGTTCAATGGCATCGTCTCTCAGGAGACAGCTGGGAAGAAAAACTTTCGATACAATGGCCACATCTTTCAGACTCTGTCGTCTCCGTTCCAAGTTCGTTCCAGTTCATGACAAAAAGTGTTAATATCGATTTTGATGACGGCAATGACGGGACGAGCTTACCGGATCAGCGATTATCGCGCCGGTCTATTTCAGAAAGCTATATTCCACATTACGGAAGATTGTCACCCCCACCTAAGAACTTTTACCATTTGGTGCCAACATCTCTTGCTGGTAAGCAGCAACGATCACCGCTTGAGTCCCCCTTCACAGCAAATCGACTGAAGCCCGGTCCCGAAGATCGAGCGAGTCCTGCAAGGCTTGAGACAACATTCACATTCGACCGTGTCGAGCAAAGAACTGTAACCAGGAAAAGGTCTCTTTCCTTACCTTCAATGGCTGAAAGAACTGCCCAGAGAATAGACGATAACTTTTCTCCTGGAAATTGGAAAAGCGATGTCATGGAACTGAAGAGACGATCTCGTCAAACTGCATTATAACAGACCAATACAACAAGGGCAGATTTTGTAATACAATAGCAACGGTTGCGTTGATTGACACCTTAATTCAAAGTGATTAGCGATTGCAGACAGGAAATTCTTGTCAACTAGTAATTCAAAACAAACAAAGCTGCAAAAGTTTCCCCGAAACAAGTAGGGCAAACTCTCGTCTTGTGCAAGCGAAAGGTGCTTTTTAAGAGAAGTTATGTGCTTATAACAAAAGAAGAAGGGTGAATACAAAGTTTTTTCTGGCGGATTTTGTTTATTTATTGCTTGCACAAGGCGAGAGTTCGCCCTGCTAGTTTCGGGGAAACTTTTGCGGCTTTGTTTGTTTTGAATTACTGGTTGAGAGAATTTCCTTTGTCTGCAGTCGCTAATAGCTGTGAATTGAGGTATCAATTAAACGCAACTGTTGCTATTGTATTACAAATCTGCCTTTGTTCATTATAGTAGACCAAGGCAACAAAGGCGTCGAGTCTTTGCAAAACTTTGAAATTGAGCACGTAAAATTCTATTGCCCCATTCTTTCAACTGAATCGATCAAAGGGAACTTTAGGTTTTTTGTGATACAGTAAAAACCCGCATATAAGAACCACCCACTTATAAGAACCTAAGGCCTAAAATGTTCTAATTTCACCCCATTACAGAAGAACCTATTCATCCTGAAATTCCAGGAAGGTTCTTGTCTAAAAAATTTACATGTAAACTACTGGCTGGGTAATATGTGATAAGATTTTTTAAAGAAATTTAGCCAAATACTTAAGTAGATACAAAGCCTGTGTAAAAATTCCTTGTATGAATGGATTTGATACAGATAAGGCTAGGTAGACAAGATTGTTCTTTATAAAATTGTGTCATGATAGTGTGTATGTAAAAACGTTGTTTTCTTATATTTGGACTAAATTCCCAAAGATCTGTAATTAATTCTTTTGATAAGAACCTATTTAAGAAACTTGCATCCTGTTTTCAAGAATAGTATCATATGCATAAGAACCTAAACAGGGTGATTCCAAAATGCAAGGTTCTTATATGTGGGTTTTTACTGTAGTTCTAGAGAGATACAAGATGAGGTATCTGAAGCTTTGACAAACATTAAAAGCTCCATAGGGTCAACATGAGCAATACAAGAAAAGTTCAGTTTTGAAGATCTACTTGATGGTGGCAAGCAAAATTGTACCGGGTCAGTCAATAAAAAGAATCCCAGTTTGAAAATTCACCATTCCCTGGAAATCAAGATGATGATATTGGGAAATATACCATTTAACAGCAGCCAAGTTTTTGGAAGTTTCTTGGAGGGGCAAACCCTCGAGAAAATCTCTTATAATTTCAGAATGGAGTGGCCGATTTCAGACAGGTAAAATTTAGAATATATTTGAACATGTTCACTATTGATGACATATTTGCCAACATTATTGTCTTGATATTGAGGGATCTGTTGTGGTCTTTCAAACAGGGATTCTTCTTTGACTCACCCGGTGCTTTTTTGGTTTACGCTTTAGCAATTTTATGTCATCACACCCTCAAAGCTAGCAGAAGTTTTTTTGAAAGCTGTAATTCTGAAAATAACGATGATTTCAAAAATGCTCTCTGGGATTATAGAAATCACCTGAAGCTTCTTTCTAGCAATTCATTTGAAATAAAAGGGCGATAAGATTTTACAGGACAAATTTTGAAGTTGTGCTAGGATTTGATGCCTTTTCTGACTAAGGCTAAATAGTGAATGTATGTATGTATAGTAGGGCGCCGAAGTGCGTTTTCACAGTGATGGCAAATTCGTTCTAAAAAGGGTTTAATGTAAGATTTGCCACAGGATAGATTTCCATCCAAAGCTGGTTAATTGGTTGATTGGCGAAGTGTCGCACCTCACATCTTTTTGCGATGCAGCTTGCTATTCTAAAATGAAATTATCAGTGGTCGGGATTTTTTCAGAATTGTGGGTGGTACTTGTATGCTCTGAGACTACGTCCATGCATGGTCCATGCGATACTGGCACGATTTGAGACGGTGACAAATAAGACAGTAGCAAAATTGTTAGTTAGCGTTCACACGATACCGGAACAATTTGAAAACAGTAGAAAGTTTGACGGTAAGAAACTTGTTGCAATCTCCACAAGAATTTGATGCCAAAGAAATGTACATACACCTTAAGAATCGATCACCTTTGTTTTGAAAGTGTCGAAAGATGCTCCGTTTTCATCATTTTCGAGTGTGCACAAGAAGCCGTTTTCAAAATGTGCTGGTTAGAGTTCCGTGTTCAAAATCTACCGTTTTCAAAACCTGCCGGCAAAAAATGTGCCGTTTTTGTTTAAACGGGAGGCCTCCGTCACATTTTTCACCGTTTTCAAATTGTGCTGATATTACAGTAAATCCCCGCATATAAGAACCTACTTTTTTGAGAGCCAGGCTGAATTAGGTTCTTATGTCAAAGGTACTTAGATTTATATTAGGGTTCTTAATGGTTCTTATTTAAAGCCTCATTTTTGTAAATTCTTATCAAAAGATCATCAAAGGATTCATCACCAAGAGAATTTAAAACAGCTTTATTTGTTTTGGCAATGTTATTATCAACCTTATATCTACTCTTAAGCTTACAAATAGCAAGGGTGCCGGTGTCAAGGGATGAGGTCCAAATTTTAACAGCAAATCAAAAATTAACTTTATTGCCTTTGTGATAAGAACTATTGGTTTATCAAACTGAAACAGGTTCTTGATTAGAAGGTGCATAATTCAGTAAATACGGCCTGCAGGATCTTATTTTTTTAGGTTCTTATATGCGGGGATTTACTGTATGTGAACGCAATGTGAATGGCACAACCTTGCATCATGGAAAACATAAGTTGCCTAGCCCCATCCCACCCCCCCCCCCAACCATTGCCAGCACTTGATTCATAAACGTGTCGAAAGAAATTTCAAACAGTTGCTTCGGTCATCAAAAGTTGCTTCAGTTCCTGCGGGTTCTTGTAAAAATTGGTTGAAGGGAAGGGAGTTGGCAAACATTCATTCTGACATTTAATTTCTGAAGACGCAATTTTGACCCTTTTGCTCATTCACATTATTTATATTTTGAAAAGACAAATCTGCTTTTTTTTTAAGTTACTTGTGTTAGTAGGTTCTATTTTCAATGTTATTTAACTTGCATGCACTAATATCACAGAAATGGGCAGAGTTCTTCGATCAACGTATTTAGGCCATTATATCGTGAAGTCTTCGTTATTTAGGCCAGTCCCTATTCCCGTATATTTGTAGTAGGACTGTAACCATCCATTGTCATAAATCTGTGCTAATATGCGTTTACCATAATTACTGGTTTCAGTCTAAATTGTATATAAACTGCAATTATATTTTTGCTAATCAGTCAGTTGTTCACCTCTGTACGAGTTGCATGTTCTTTTTCACCATAGTGTTTTCACACTCTTCGACTACTCGGGGTGCCAGGGCCGGAAGCAGCTTCGGATTGGGGTGGCAATTGTTCTCAAAACAATAGAGAACAATACATTTAGTTAATGTGTGTGACGTAGCACCATTGTTTTAAGAAATTTTGGGGGGGGCTTGAGCCGCCCTGCCCCCCGCTTCCTATGGGCCTGCGGGGTGCTAAGCCAAGCCAAACTTAGCTTATTTCCCGGGGGGGGGGGGGGGTACTCCAATTGTTGCCTGACAGAGGGGTCCAGTCAGGGTTAGAGAGGGCCAACGCAAACATTTTGTAAAACACCCTCAAATGGTAGTATCTTTTTACGGAAACCCCCAAATGGTAGTTCGTGGACCTAAAATTGGGTCATTTGGTAGCATCTAGTAGTGAAAATTTTCTGCAGTTTTTCAAAATTTTCTATTGTAAAAACTGATTGAACAAAGCAAGAAAACTTCAAAATTAATTGATAATTATTGCGGCAACGACCATATTGCCATGCGGAGGAGCATACTGAGTTGAAATCTAATGACTGGAGGAATCTTGGAATACCCCCAATTGGTAGTAGGAGTTTGACAAATAGGGCCATTTGGTAGCCATGTCATAAGACCCTCAAACCGACTGGACCCCCCTGTTAGGCCATAATGGGAGTACCCCCCCCCTCGGGGCTTATTTTGTGCTGAACTTCCAGCCTTTACGTAATATCGTAGTGGCAACAGTCGGAACAGGAACTGTTTGAATTGAATCACAAACATTGTTGTGGATGGCCTAATCTAATGTAGACAAAATTGGCAAATTTGACAAGTATAAAGTAAAAAAGAGAGGTACTTGTTACTTTTATACTGATTTTCCCCGTTACCTGAGGTCGATGTAATGCGAGATCAATTGTTATATGAGATGACCACAGGGAATCAACACTAACAAGACGTCAGAATTTGGAAACAGGACAGCAATTACTCTGTGTACAATGTCACGAAAACAGTACTGGGAATAAACACAGTTCCTGCAAGGTAGGTATTCGTCATTCGTATTGGAAATCGTAAGAAACTCGTTGGTACTGGCTGAAATTCTTAGTTTCTAAAGTCTTGAAATCATCAGATTTTCAGTACTCAGAAAAAGGTTCCATAACAACCAGGTTCCATACCAGGTTCCAACTAAGGTTCCACAAGGTTCCAACAGATATTCATGCTCAATATCTGTGCATTCCTGAACGTTTGATAAAAAGTTTTTTGAAGCCTTTCTAATATTTGGACATCACGCAATACGTTCCGCGTAATGTGATACAGGAAACAAGTGAAAATGAAACGAGGAGATGCTAAGGCTAAGGATTTTGCACCCTTTCTTCTCTTGGAGAGAGAATGGGCCTGCTGAAGTACGACCAAAAGCTATGCAGAGTAAACCTGTTTTTGGCCGTAGAACTACGATTATTTTCTAACTCTCAAATTAGATGTCACCTGCAAATGCCTGCGAATAACAACAATTGTTTGCAAAGGAATTTTGGGTGATCGCAAATCTCAGGTGCCATCTAATTGGAGACGGACTTGAGATATCATTGGAAAGAGTTTGACGAGTGGAACTTGATTCCTGGAAGCACTGTAAAATTTTAGTTACTTAGGGGGGGGGGGGGGGGTAGAGTTCCTTGAGAATTTTAGGAAGTTTTTTGTTTCACAAGTTTTTCTGATTTCTATCACTTGAAAGTGTCTCTTAAGTGCCGGTCCTCGCAAACAGCAATGTATACGAAGTTGAGTTTTGCATGGAGTGACCGGTTTCACGGTCGCCTCTCACACAGTGTACTGTTGCCAATTTTTTGCTCCTATGTCTACTTAACAAAAGTTTGACAGAAAATACCTCAACCAGGGGCTATTCCAGGGGCGTGAGGAACGACTCTTACGCTATTCTGTTTGCAGATCAGAAGACATCCCAGTTTCATAGGACACCAAATCAAATTTGTTTTGCGATCTTGATAAGCAAAGAACTTCAAGCAATTTTCATTGCATGAAAGATTCAATTTCCGCTCTTAAATCTGTTTTAAATGATACCTTGCTCGCAATATTTTGCAATTTAGCGACAGTTCCTTAGTTCCAGCAATTTTCCTCTTCTCCTCTACCATATGATTTTGAAAGGACTGGATCGAGCAGCCTATTGTTCACTTTTTGGTTATTTGGGGGCGCAAAAGATCTCGTAAATTCGCTCGTTACTTTGAGATTTTGGTCGTTGCAGCAGTTCAGTCGAACGCGTTGTTCGAATTCGTTTGTTTGCCTTTGGCGGGAAGTTTGAATTGAAGAAGAATCAGCCAATCCCATCAAGTTATTTCAAGTCTTGCATCCTGATTGGTCCAGGAACAAATTTGTTCCTGGCGAGAATTTTTTTGCCGTTTTGAGAAGAGTTAGTCCATAAGGCCCTCAACTGGAGCGACAACAACAACATTAATTCACTTCAATCAGATGAGCGTAAGTTGAGGGTCCTTATGTAGTGAGGCTAATTGCAACCTCGTTCCCAGGGTGTTCTGACGTCATACGCTGGTCACGAAGCCGAAAGAACACCCTGGTACACTTGGCATCAATCTTGCCAATATATGGCAAGATGCGCCCCATTATGGATTTGCAGTTTGCTAGGCAACGATAATCGACGAAAAATGGTCGTTGCTCTAGCGCTAATTCTGAAGTATATAAATTGAGAAATTAAAAACAAGCACTTTGAGGACCCTATTTTAGCCCTTTTTAAGGTATTTAATCATTAATCCGGGGTTAGCAAGTGCATTTAGTAGGAAAACGAGCACGATCCATTTGGGTGGAAAAAGGGCCTAAGTTGAAATTTTCCAGAATTTCCCCCACAGCTTTGAAAAAAGAATGGCTCGTTATTCAGCGAATTTTAGAGATAAATTTGAGATTAAAAGTGTTTTAGTGAAAGAATACAGTTTTCCGTCGATTTTTGACATGCCGCGGCCGTTTACTCCTCGCAAAACGGAGTTACGGCGTAAAATGGGGTAGGCCGAAATTATTCCCCATTTTTGGGGGGCGCGCGCTCCGCTTCTGAGGGCAATATTCAACCCCAAATTACGTTATTAGACTTGCAGACGAATGGTCTCTTGAAAACTTTTTTCCGTTTTGAAATCGGGCTTGTAACCATGGAGCATCGACTCCAAACGTAATTAGACTGATTACGAGTCGAGTTTCGCTCCTCCGCCAAACTGATATACCCCGCTACAACTACGACTCATAAACAAACAGTGAAATTTCCGGCCTATTCAGGCGAGTCTCGTTTTGGAAATCTCTGTTCCGCAAAATATACCAATGCATTGCGTATGGTCTGCTGCCATGGTCTGCGTTTTGCGTTAGACCGAGGCTAGGCTAGTTTTTTTTTGCGACTGAGGAAGGCAAAATGGAGACACAGTAACAAGAAGACCAAAGGTTTCAAGGGGAAACACTCACTGCAGAGATTCGGATTTCGCATTGTAACAATAGATGCAATTCTCATGGTAATAGCTTGGTAAGTAATGTAACGATTTTGCTGACAACCTAAACACCTCTGCAAATTATCGCGTTTTGGAGACACAAGTTTCGGTTTGGCAACCATTTAATTTGATCATGATTGGCTAAATGAAAGTCTAAATGGCAGAAAATTTCCCAGGGGCATTTCACTGATTCAAAAAATGTACGAAATTTTTAAGAGCTTTAAGATTTTTATTGATTTTTGATAGATTTTTCGTAAAGAAAAAGGATTTCTGCCAAAGAAAGGTGTACGAGATTTATTGTGAGTGAAATCCCGGGCCCCTCGAAAATTTGTGTGTGAACTGTTGTGCGATAACTGCTGTGCAAAAACGATGTCTGTTTGACAACCCATTTGCTATAAATGAGTTTCTTTCATGCATCCATGGCTAAAATGTAGATAATATTAGAAATAGCTGTCACTAACTAATGCCCACGCTTCAATGCAAGTAAGATTCAAGAAACATAGCAGAACAGAAATTTCAGAAAGAAAACAGGCAAGGCGTGCATAGGCACTTTCTTGGGAACTTTCTTGGGCACTTTCTAGGCACGCCTTGGGAATCTAGGAGGACCAAAAGCCTTGCATGGAGGGGGGGGGGGTCTCTGGCCCTCTCTAAATTTGAATAATCATACAAATAATTTTTAGTTAGAAACTGGTCATAAAAAACTCAGCTTTCAGATCAAACTTGGATCATCCACAATTTAAAATTAGTAAAGGTATTACAATATTGTATGAAGTTCATAATTTTAAGTCTTTTAATATTTTGTTCTTTTCCAGGTTTGAAATGATTGCAGAGCAAAGACTTGTCAACTGTGATGGGTGGGAACATTTCAAAGAGACTTTAGATTTAAGACTTTCAAAGTATTGAAAATTTTGTTGAATGAAATTAATAGATAAAACAGTTAATTGGCTTATGATAATTTGCGAACTTTGCAAAAACTTTGAAAATTTGTCTCATTTTGCTTAAATTAATTGTTAACTGTGCATTTGACATTTTCTAAAAACTTGGTAAAATATATAACTAGAAACTTGATGTAGAGAGGTTGGACGACAAAAAATACTATAAGCTATGTTTTAACACACTGAGGCCTTTCGGACTTGTGTCCTCATCAGAGTATGATTTCGAATGACATTTTCTATGTGTGTATCGGATACATTGAAAAAAACTTTGCAAAAATTTTGCAAAGTTTTTGCAAAGTTTTAAAAACTTCGCAAATTATCATAAGCCATTTAACTCATCTTTGTAAGAAACCATACAGTATATGCATAAGTGCATGGGAAGATAAAATCTAGGACCCTGATCAAAAATATACGTTACCATCTGCATATCTAGGAAGCCTCCCTCAGCAAAATATTGAGTATGTTTGCAGCATGCTGATACCAACTTGTTTTGAGTATGATTTGAGTATGTTTGAGAGCTTGATTCAAGTAAGAATTTTGCACCACTTGCGCTAGCTTGCAGCATATATCTTCTGAACCATTAAGGCAAACTCTATCGCGTTTGATTGCTGGTACTGTGAGTTCAAGAATAATTTTAGCATGGGGTTATTGTCAAGCTTGATTCAGCTCTAATCATACAGTGTGTGGAAACTGGCCAAATTGTTGTCAACATATACTGTACTCCATTCAAGCTCCTTCAAGCCAAAATCAGGTTTCTGTCAAGCTTGCTTAGGCTCGTTGCAAGCAGAACTCTTTCTTAGGAGCTATTGCAGAAAATTAAGAAACTCTTCCATAAGCAGTCTAGTCATTTCAAAATTAAGATACTCTATTAAATTTTGAATTGAACCGCTAAGCGCTGTAACCAAAATTTGTATTCCTGTACAAAAATACAAGGCTAAACTTGGCCTTGTACAGGCCAAGTTTTAGCCTTGTAGAGGGGATTATGACCTTGTTATGACCTTGTATTACCTTGGAAGAAAATTACAAGGATATCAGTAAGATTCCAAGCTGCAACCAGTCCAACACAAGGTTTCCAAAAGGCTTCTACAAGGCTAATTAGCATTTTTTAAACCATTTACAAGGTTACAGCAAGGCTATTCCAGGCTATAACAAGGTTACAAGGCCATAACTACAAGGCTTGTACATGGCTATTACATGGCCTTGTATTTTTGTACAGGTTACCAACATCACAAATG
Organism: Aurelia coerulea; assembly: GCA_039566865.1. NCBI lineage: Eukaryota > Metazoa > Cnidaria > Scyphozoa > Semaeostomeae > Ulmaridae > Aurelia > Aurelia coerulea. The sequence goes on from CM076944.1 coordinate 28,372,542, forward strand.
GGTTCTTGTGATTGCTCATTTAAAATGACATAGGGCTCAAATCTTTAAAAAGGTCGGTGTAAAATTATATTGCAGTTTTCTTTGAAATAAATAGCTTGGAAGGAACTGAGGATTTTTTGCTGTAAACCTGCCATTGGCAATTTATTGATATCTTGATTAGTTTCAATATGGCCTTTTTTAAATTTGAGTCTATGACATCATCAAATTTCTAAATCCTAACTAGAAAAGCTACAGATTTCTGCTTGCCACCATATTGTAGACCTCCATAAACTATGGTTTTCTTGAACGTTATGTCATGTTTCCTCTATTAGTTTAGGATTTACGATGATTGAAATTTTTCTTAAATTTTCCATGAATTTTTTTCAAAAATAATATCCCCGCTACAAGTCTAAAACTTGGCCCATAAAAGGCCTAGTTTAGCCTTGTATTTTCGTACCAGGTGTGTGACAAAAAGTACTATATGCTTGCTTAAATTTTCCTGAAGTGCAACATATCAAATGGAACAATGACATGACCTTGATTGCAGCCCTCTTGGAATAGAGAATACTCACTTCTGCTTCTGATGTGACAATTTGGTCCAAAATAACCCCATAACAAAGCTTCAGAAACAACAACTAGACTTCCTTGTTCATTTTTTGTGTTAGTCAGAACTAACTCTATAAATTGTTGCATCAAGGTTATGTCAGAATTAAATTCTACATGATCCCGTGGGAAAGTGAAGAAACAACCCCTGAGATGAAATACACGCATTCCTAAATATACAAAAAGATTTTAATGCTGTCTATATGGGACAAAGTACAATATATAAATGCACATAATTTGTAGTAAAGCTCAGTTAATTATCAGTCACATTTACAAAGAAATAAGTTGTTTAAAACAGATGATTTCAAGAAACTTTTTTCAAAAAAACCACTTCCCAAGCAAGTGTCCAGTATGCTTTATATAATAAGTTTCCAGCTGTGGAAATTGGTTTTTATTCCTCAAGTTGACTGCTCTCAGATTGGAATATCTATTTCTTCCAAAATCAATCAATTTTTTACCAATTAAGAAGGCTCAACTTTGAACCATAGCGCAGTTTTAGGCCTCACAAAATAAGAAACTAATTAAGAAACTTTTACTGCTACAGCATTTTCATAACTACTACAAAATTTTCATGCAAAATTAAGAACATTTTAGTACCAAGTGCTGATCCAAGTTTCTCATAATAAACGTGTATTCAAGTACCGCCCCTTACAAGTCATGTTACACATGAAACAAGTGAAAATAAAGTAAAAATATGTTGAGGATTTCCTTTATCAAAACAAATAGTTTCTAAAGTTATATTTTCCCAGTACTGGAGTTTCTTAATGTTTGGCAGTCTGATAGTTTAGTTTCTTATGGGCAGCTTCTTGCAAAAAAAGGTGTAATAAGTGAAATATTTTAGCATAGGTCCCTGAAAAACAGTAGCTTGCATGCTAGCTTCAGACATAGGAGAAAGCATCTGTGCATAATGCCACCTGATTCACTGAGTTTCTTTGAAATGCTTTGTTTGCTTGCCCTCAAGTCTTATTGTCTCTTAGCCAATGAAAATATCTTTTTGCATTTCTCAAAAAATGTTTTGCAGAACAAATGAACATTATGCAGTTGACTTTATAGAACAATGAATCAAGCAGCACTGCACAGACTTTACTTTCTCCAATCTGTGAGTTTCATGTGATAAACTGCTTCGCTGCTAAGATAAACCATGTTAAACCTGTCTTGAAAGGGCTCTGTCTCCAAATTTGGGTTGAAACAGTGATTTTGAAGGTTTTTTATGGGCAATATCCAGGGGTGGAAAAAATAATGGACCACAGCACCAATGGTTACAGAAAGTTTTTCAGGTCACCAGAAAGAAATGAGAGAAGAATCAAAAGAAGAAGGAAAACTGAATTTTCTAATACAATGTAAACTTCCCAATTTTCTCTTGGCATTTCAAACTACAGTAAGTCTCTGGAAAATTTGACGTTGTTCAACCAAAGGAAGCCAATGTTTCCGCCACTGTTTCTAGACAAAAGTTTTGAGTCACTGTTTATCACTCAGAAAGTAATCAGCTAAAAAGTAACCAAATTAGCCAAAGTACAATTTAAAATTGTGACTACCATTACAAATTTATTATCAATATTTAAAATCTAGTCAATGTATTACATATCATGACCTCTCACAAAGTGGACCTTTTTGGCACAATTGGTTCTTGCAGAAATTTTTTCAAGAGTTTTTTAGTCCAAGAAACTAAAATATTTTTTCCACCTCTGGCAATATCACACAGACGTTTACCTGTTTTTTGAAAATGAAAGCATCATTTTGAAGATAGATCTTTGTACTTCACCATGAGCGATAGGTGGCTCACTACCGAAAATTTAAAAATGACGAAACCGCGATAAGGTGGCTCACTATCAAGTAAAAATAGGTAAATAACGTTAAGGTGTCCTATTGCTCATGACTTCACTGAACTGAGGAAAAATTCAATCATTCATATGCATCTCTTAGGATTGCTTGGACATAAGTGGATTTTTAACGGGTATTTTTTGGTGGCTTGTTGATGAAGCCACTAAACAAACTGCGGGAAACAATGGCCACGTGCAGCGTTATCAGGTTTGTTTACGGTTTGGCGACAGAGCCCCTTTAATGCAGTGAATGCACCAACAGAAAGTAGTAACCAGATTTAGTTAAATTAAATGCAGCATGCAAAGTGTCTTTTGTTTATTGTGCTACATGAAAACATATATTTGACTCCACATGATTTTTCAAGAATTTTTCAGAGCTTTTCCTTGCAAAGGATATTTGTAAACCTAGGCGTACAAGTTCCTTATGATTGAAATGCCCCTCATATCATGAGAATAAGCGATGATGGAGTGAAGTTAAATATTCTGAAGACTCGCCAAGAAACACAGTGTGCTTCGTCAATAACCACAACACAACCTTCTTGATTTCTGGGAGAGGTCAAAACATTTCGCCATTCCAAGGTTGCCTTTGTCTTTTATTGACGCATCATCCTGTAATTCACCCACACAAGCAGAGCCTTCAGTTCACCCCTAACTCTATTAACCTGCTGCTCTACCATCAAACCCCCTAACTCTTTTTACCTGCTTGTCTGCTCTAACATCAAACCAGGGAGGCGACCAACGTAATAAAACTTGGTTTACAGACGAAAGACGTATGGAGTTGGGCATAGAATTGACAATAAATACTCTACTGCGAGGGTCTTTCGTGTACATGTCCTTCAATTCAACACAAACAGTTCTACAGAAACGCAAACCTATGTCTTCCCGGAACCTGTCGGCGAGCAAACGAAAATACCATCTTCTTTAAGAACCTTCGAAGAAACAGTTCTTTGAAATGGCCTGAACTTTACATCGTGGCGTCTTTCGATAGCAGCAATAATCTCATCCTCCATGTTGGAAAAAGGCCGCCTGTTTCATTTTCACTGCCAATGAACGGAATGGCAGTAAATGTTTACGTTAAATTTACAGACCGACCTCTTACTGACTTCTTTCCAAAAAGGTTGCAAACGGAGTCCAGCATAGTCAATGTTATTGCACGGATAAACCAATCATCTTCGCGCACAACGCTTTCTGCAATCTGATTGGTCCTCCTGGAACTGGGAGTGAACAGGCCGTTTTTTTAGCTGTTTGTTTATGCTGTGCTTAGCTACGCATGCGCTGTACGTTATTTCGTATTGAATGAGATAATCCTTGCAAAACATGATTGGTCAGGAGAACAATAGGTTAGGTCTCCAATGCTGGTATTATCGTCTCTGTAATGGCGGACAGCAATGCCGGTGCTAGCAGTGGTGGAGCGCCACCGAAATCGGAAAAACGGAAGAAAACTGCAGACGACCTTGCTCAAAAAGAAACAGAAATTTTAAAGCAATTAGAAGATTCCTGTGCTGAGCTAAAGAAGGAAAGTTTAAAGCTTAAAGCTAAGAAAAGGCCTAAAAAGCAGCGTGTCATCACTGCTGTGTATGGTAGACCCGATCCATCGGGAAAACGGGCAGAATATAATTCTAGGCAACGGCGAAATTATAGAGCCAGAGTTTTAAAGAAGCAGCAGCTAAATGCCCTCACAGCTGAAGCATTTTCAGAAGCGGCTGTGGATGCAAACATAAATGATGCAGATGTTGATAGTTGTGATGGTGATGATGATGATGATGGTATGTATAAATAGTAAAGATTTATTTCAGATCACATCACTTGAAAATAGGGCTATGCCCCCCCCCCCCAACGAAAAATGATAGGACAGGGTTTTCAGCATATTTCTTTCAAAGAACTTGGATGGGAGAGGGGCGGCCTGGGGCAATTTACCTGATTACAATGTTCATCATGCAGCCTTGTGCGCATAGCATATTTAGGCCCTGAGCGGTGCTGGGACTACTGATAAATTGGGCCATTCTATTTTTGCTCCGTACAGGGGGTATGGAAGGCAGATTCTAGGGGTAACATTGCATAAAATTTCCAGGGTACTTAGATGGACTCCAACTACCCTGGAAACCCAGGGCTGATGGGCCTACGTGGAATCTGGGTGCATGGTGCGCCACAGATATACGCCAAATCCTTTGTTCTATCTATCGTTATTTACATTGGTTAGATTGCGTCTGTGCGCCACAAATCTGCGGCGCACCATATGCCGATTCCAGTCTGGCTGCTGGGCAGAACCTCACTTGATATCCGGGTTCATTGTGAAGAACCCTCTGGAATCCCAGATTTGATATGCGCGGGGGATTAATCCCCTGCACGCCTTTATGTATTCCACACTGCCGTTACGTAAGTTGTGCCATTGTTGGGGAGATGAGATACGGTTTGTCCAAGGAAAGGTACTGTATACGTGTCCTCTGTGCAGTAAATTAATGTTCATGTGCAGTAGCATTTTGGGTTGGAGATTTGATGAGCGTGTGAGCATTAACTTTCTCGAACAAACCGTATCTCACATCTCCAACAAGCCATGCTGATTTGCATATTTGTTAACTCAAATTTGAATGCTATTTGCGTCATTTTTATCCCTGTTTGAAAATCCCCTGTGCACTTTTCAAACTTTCCAATCTGGCTGTAATCCAGGGCTCCAGTAAACATACCCTGGATTCCAGGATCCTCATAGCAAACACCTCATTTTCTAGGGCTAAAATTTCTGTGATCCCCCTGGATTTCTGGGATGGTCGGTGAAAAGTGCCTTCCATATACCTGTGTGGATTTAAAATGAAATAGCCAATTGGCCTGCCATAGCTTTACAAAGGGCATTATTTTGCTACTAATGTGCCTTTGGCAAAACTGAGGCATATGGGCACCCATGGAATACCAGTTTTAAGCACCATCGCAATGCTAAAAAAGAAATGAAATGTATTCAACAATGACGCGGATCAAACAAAGGTTTCTCAGTAATATTCTGACGAAATACCTCCTTTTGTGCCCTCCCCCAACCTGTTCAAAATTAGCCACCCCCCTTTCGAGTGATAATACACTTTCCCAAATATTGTTGGCCTTGAAAGTTATTTTCTCAATATTATTCTGACACAAAAGATTTTTTTAGTCTCGCTCAATTCCTACCCTGACCATCCCTCCGTCAGATACCCCTGGGCATTGCACAAAGAATATTCCCAGCCCCGGGGTATTTGACTGTACATTTTTGCCTGGCCCTGGGCATTTGAGTTACATTTGACAAAAACAGGAGCTTTTCCTTGTACAGTAACTGGGAAAATGACCCTCAGGCACTCGCCACAAAAACTTGTCTGGACCCCTGGGCATTCGTGGGAGAGGGGGTGGTCAGGGTAGGAATTGAAAGAGACATACCCGTTAATTGAATTCCTTCCATTTAAATGGTTTATGGCTTCCATCCCTTCAAAAACCTATTTTACAAATAAAGAATATATCAAAGTGTATATTTCATTACATCTTTAATTGATTGAATGTAGTAACAGGTACTATACTGTTGTTCACATTCAAACATTCTACAGATGTATCAAAAACTTGTTGATTCAGAACATGGAGAAAGGTCTTTATTGAATCAGAAATAATTCAGTGGGCCTACTAAAATATTGATTTTGAATGAAGATCCTGATACCCTTGAAAAGTGTATTCTAGCTTTAAAGGTATACAAGGTGCTCTTCGCATAAAAGAAGAACTCACCATGTATGATTTGTAACTCAATGATATAAATTGGGAGGACCGCATGGGCAACACATTGATATACAGTACAGCGTGTGCAATATCATTCTGCTCTTTTGTTATCAGAGTCTACCCTCCAACTTTGGTATGTAGCTTATAATTTGTTTGCTGAGTTCTATTTATGATCTGCATTCTTTTTCCCAGGAGAAGCTGGTTATCAAGTTGAATTTGATACTATGACTGCTACTGAGAATGGTGATGTAGTCTAGGGTTATGTCTCCTGTCCTTTCTTATCCTGTTCTGATCCTGTCCATAATGTATTGTGTATATTGGATGAAAAAGGAGATTAAGGATTGAAAGCAGATGAATAATGGATTTAATTAAGAATTGAAAGTATATATATAGACAGTATAAAATTTGAAACTGTTAGTATCTTATGCAGTATCAACTATTGTAAAAAGGCATTGTATAGTCTGTGCACATTAACAGTTAAGAATTCACAGGAATTCTCACAATTTCCCTCTTCACATTTGAAGTTGTATGAAAAGTCTTAAGAATCTTACCATATAGAATTCTTCAAAACATTAAAGATGTTCTTAAAGAATTTTAAGAATTCTCAGGCAGAGCTGTGTTGTTATGCTCTTTTTCCCATCATTTACTGCATTGCATCATTTATCAGAACACTTCTGTGCAGCCTGTTCATTCAGAACAAATTTAAGAAATTGGTTCATCATGCATCAATTTTACCTAATGGATTTTGAAGCCAGGTGTCCTAATGGATTTGTGTAGCCTCCTTTTGTGCAATTTATACAGTAGCTGACAGAAAGGGCTTTGACCAAACAACTCTTGAAACATTTCTTTTTGGCTAATATATCTTTTAATGGAAAATAGCATCCAGCAGGCCCCTTTCTGCACACTGTATCATCATACCATGAATAAGGGATTGTCAATTATTTGAGTGAACCGACCTTTTTGAAATTTACAAAATTCTTTTATCAGACATTTTTTTTGCCCTTGCTAATGCAATTATTGTTTACTTTTTAGCTTTAAAGAGCCTTGTTGCTGAATATGAGAGCTTGAAAGTAGCCAGTGGTCCTAGGAAGAGAGATTGGGCCAACCGCATGACAGTTTTAGAAGAGAGTTGGGCATCAAGGAGGCAGGAAATTTTCTCTTACGTTGTCAAAAATGAAAGACCTACCAGTGGAAAATGCAATTTATGCTTTGAGAAAGATGTGAAAGTAGCCTGTAGCAGTTGTGATTCCTTGGAAAATCGATTTCTTTGCCATTCCTGTGATTTTCATGTGCATGAAATGCTGCCATTTCACAAGAGAACATCATCTGCTGGTGGATTCAAAGCTAGGCTCTCACCCAGTACATTTATTGGAGAAAATGGCAAAGATGTAGTGGAGAAAGGTAAATGTATTTATATGTGATCAAGTATTGTAAGTTGAAACCCAGAAAAAGGTTTTATATTTATGTGCATTTTTGCTATGGAAAGGGGATTTGAAATTTGAAAAGACTCTTCAAACTCCTGAACTGTTGCCTCCCTATTATTGTTTTGACAGCATTCTGCAACCTTTAGAAACAGGCCTTGCAGACATTAACATGCCAAGAATTTTTATGGATTTTTAAGAAGTTTTACAAACCTTCAACAACCTCCTCACATTGATAAGAATTCTTTTGCAGCATGAAACCTGTAAACGTTCAAACAAAATCCTCCAATAATTTGGCAGAGACAGAAATGTTATGTATTCATATTGTTCACTAGCATGAGTTAATCCATTGTCATAATCTTTAATGGCATACTGTTAAAAGCTTCAAACAGAATTTTTTATCTGGACAATGTGGTCCTAAGATTTGGATAAATACAATGTTCTTGCAGTATAATATGTGATTTCTCAGGTGTCACTTTTTTCTTTAAATTAAACTGCAATAAGAAAATTACACAACAAAGCACCAGATAGCTGGCATTACAAAATGCATCATTGACAAATGGCAATTACAAATGGCAACACCAGATTTCATTACAAGTTTCTATTTTTGAAAGGATCTAATTATACAATGCACCTACAGTAGGCACCATGCTCATTTGAATTTCTTGTCAAAGCATAAATTCAAGCAGATCAGTTTACAATCAACAATTTTTGACATTTCAGGTTGTTTTCTGTTCCTAAAGCCATCAAAATGCAATTATTGTGAAGCTGAAATATCTTCTGCTTGTGCTTGGTCAAAAGACAATGCAGATAAATGTATTGTTGTTACTTTAGAAGGTATTTATTGTTTAGTTTGGTGCAAACTTCTTTGAAACAGTTTACAGTTGTTGAGATAGATTGTTGTAGCTTGGCAAAAGAACGTTGGTCGCCAATGCTCCGTTAAACTTTTCTCCTTCCTGATAAAAACTTGCAAGAAGAGCAGGTTTCATGTTTTGTAGTGAGTGCAGGTATTATAGTTATTAAGATTTCATTATTCCATTGCAAACAGATCAATATGACGAATGAAGATTCGCTCTCAATTTAAAAGATCATATGAAAAGAAAAATATTGGGTTGAATTACCATTACCTGTCATGATTTATATTTCAGGTCGTTTTGATATTTTCATCCCACAAATTATTTGTCAGAACTGCTTCAGCTGCATTAAAGCGTTGACTTTGCAAACGGTGATTGAAAATGGATACTGGCCAGGATCCTTGGAGATGATTTTGACAATATTTAGTGTTGAGTTATTGGAGTTCTGGAGCCGTTTGCAAAAGGCACAACCATCCACGGCTGAATCGGCATTTATAAGAGTCCTAGAAGAATCATCAGAGTATTACAATCGTGTATGTAAATTTCGTTTGCTCAGCATAATCAATGCAATTTTGCTATTAACATCGTTATCGGAGAGAAAATTAACTGTTTGATTTCATTCCATTGCATATTTTGTTTTATATAAGAAATTAATTCATAAGAAACCAATACTAAGGGTGATGGAAATGCCAAGAGTGTTAGGAATTTTAAAGATGAAGCACAAGAAAATCATAGGAAAATAGTCGTGGAGCCTTTATGTTTTGTAATATTCATGATAATTTTATGTTTGAACCCCAAGAGCGCTCTTTTTTGCTAAAAATGGTGCTGTATGTCAAGAATTAAATAAGTGGCAGTAGTAATAACTACATGCGTCAAAATAGCAAGAAACGAATTAAAAAACTTTTGCTATCAAGGGGCTTATCTATGAATATATATAGGTCGAAACACAAATTATCAACAAGCCACTTGAGACTCATTAATCATTAATTATTCGTTAATTATTAATCTATTCATAAATTCTCGCAACTAGTTTCGTCCGTTCAAGCGGACTCTTCAGGCTACAGCCTGAAGCCTGAAGAGTCTGCTTGAACGGACGAAACTAGTTGCGAGAATTTATTTATAGAATTATTAATATTTAGTGAGTCTCAAGTGGCGTGTTGATATTTTGTGTTTCGACCTATATTTTACGGTACCTGGACACTTTTCGTTTCGACCTATATATGATGCCTGAAGAGTCTTTGTTGATAAGACAAAACTAGTTGCAAATGAACGAGGCGTCATTTGTTTAGTCTATTTAATCATTTTCGACATATCGAATCATTTTCGACATGTAGATAATTCTCGGTGGTGGTAAATTTTAATGTTCTCGATTTTTCTGATATTTCAAAAATGTTTCTGTTTGCACCGAAAAAGGAGAGATCCTGCTTGCTTGCTAGCTGTTGAGCTGTTAAATAACTCCTATTCAAAGCGAAAAATAACTATAATATATGCCTATTTTGTACTTATGCAAAGTTGTCTCTTAATTACTTTCTTGCTCTGTTTGGAAATTTTCAAAATAGTTTCATGATAGATGAACGCTAATTACCAGAAAAGGTCCTTTTTAAGAATTTATTTGAATGTTACTCAAGAATGAGGACCTGTCAACCTGTTTTCCCCTTTCATTTTCATTCTCTTCTGGCTATTCACAATCCCAGTACCAGAGTATTTAGACCAACAAAACCTTGGATCAGCCTTCAATTGTAATGAAAAATCTTTCTTCGTTACAGGTATCCTCAATAAACCGATCTTCTTTTTCGAGAGCATTCAAGGAATATAAATACTGTCAATTTGAAATTGAGAAGTGCCAAGGGAAAGACTGGATGGATTGTCCTCCATGTCATGACACACAACATTCTGTACATGCTGATGGCAACAGTAAATTAAAACGCCTTGCTAATTCAGGAAGGTATTGAATTCTTTTGGCTATACATGAAAAATAGCAAAGAGAACTTCATTTGTTTGAAAATTCTTTGTGCGGAGAATGCATGATAAGTTGGATCACATACCTCCTAAAAAGCTGCTGTATCTTCCTTGTTATTCGTTTATATTCCTGAGGATTTAAAGCAAACAAAAAATTCAATTGGCGATGCCTCAAAATGCATCCAAAAGCCCTGAAATTGTTGATTCAAGCTGATAGAGAATGTCCTCACTCAAAGAGTAGAATCTTTATCAAAGTAGTAAGGTACATGATCTATCAATGCAGGTCACTGATATGTGTTGCATCTTGCGTCAAGTGAGGAGAATTCTTATATTTTTATCAAGAGTTTTAGGTTCCTTGGTACCCGTTTCGTTATGAATTGTAAATGAATTATCATAGATTCAGTTTTACATCTACCGGTATGTCCAATGTCCAAAATAGGAGACTACTAAAGATACCTGAGAATTTCGGCTATCAACCTTATTTTGATTCTTTCCAACTTATAAAGTTTTCCCCGTTCTTTTTGGTGCAATTCTGTAATTGATTCCTGCATTTTGTGGAATGTATTGAACAGAGTTTTCAACTATACTCGAATATGGCTTTAATTTTCTTGGTGATAATTTTAAACACTATATTCTTTAACTTTGTTTCCTTTCAAGTCTACTGATTTAGAATCGTTGTTAATGATTTTTTTCTTTTCCTCTAGCTCGAGAAATTCTTCCTACTATGAAGGTCACTTTATTCTTCCGAATAGAGAAGTTGACACTCATGTAAAGAAAGTACGGGCAGATTCTCGCGTATGTATGCAGAATTACACGAAAAGTGTTGTAATTCACAGAAACAGTATGATTTTTCCAGTTGATAAGATTTGTTACTGTTTTTCAGTTTTATGTTTTGTTTTCCACAACGATATATGTTTTGGTTTGTAAGAGTGATCATTCCTTTACTGCAATATTTTTTGTAGAGTCACAGACAATTTTGTGAAGCTTGCTTACTAGGTTAATCCGAAATGGTATGGGGGCATGAATCATATGATTTATGTAAAGTAAAGACTCAATTACTTTTAAGGCAGTCATTCGTAACTGTCTATTTTGTAACTGAGACTCGAAAGAGAAATCATTCATTTCAACGTTTTATGATTTAGGAAATTCAGACTCAATCTAATTGTGGAGACAGCATATGGGAAGCCGCCAGGAATATTGCCCGCCGGAAAGCGAAATTGGATGAAACAGGCCTTTACCTTTGTGCATGCAGACACCAGATTGCCCAAAAATCGCTGAATATGTTTCGTGGTGAGATTTATGCATACCCGCTGTGTATTCAGAAGATGTTCACCGTTCCGAAGAAGATCCAGTATTTCTGGCAAGATGTTATTTGTAAATATTGGCCATGGCTTCAAAAGGTTGATGCAACTATTTCCCATGAAATGAAACCAGCATTGTCAGTAATGCATGGGAAAGGACATGCTTGGCATTGTGAGGTATAGTAGCAGAGTCTTTCCTTGTGCGAAACTTTTCTTGATGGTGTCAGAATCGTCTGCTTTTCAAGCTCGGCTTCGTATTGGCTAAACACAGATACTAGCGATATTTTTGTTAAGTTTGGTGTTATGTTCAGAACCAAGTCTACAAAAGAGCCTTTTATCCATGAAATTTATAAGTGTCGTCGCCAATACAGGATTACGGAATGTGAAAAATACACCACGCCACACAGCTATTGATATTGTGTGGTGATACTTGTGTAATGAGTTCTTGATGATCATTATCTTTGCAACGGAATATTCATCTGAAGTGGTGATCAATATGACCAGCACAATCTATCAAGTTGACCTTTCAAGGTCCCAAGTTTATCTTGTGGTCTTGCTGGGTTGGCTGGAAAGATGCAATTGGTCGTGTACATGATCATTATTATGAAATGTATACTTTCCTGGTAAATTGACAAAGAAACATTTCATTGAGCCTGTACTAAATATGTGAGTTGTAATCTTGGAAGTCATTTTGTTCATTTCTATTAAAGATTATATGGGGAGGTAGATGGATCGATGGAACTGGACTTACAACTGGCGAAGAAGTTGAATTAGTCAACAGCTACATCTCGAAGCTTGGTCTTATTTCTAAGAAGATGTTACCTGAAGGTGATAAGTTTTTTGTACTGATGAATGAAATGTAATCGAAGTATGGTTAGAAATGTGAATTACCTGATAATGGGTTCAAGGCCAGAACCTTGTGCCAGACAAAAACGATACCCCCTAAGTGATTTTATGTACCGGGTGTCCCAAAATGATGTATTATTGTTTGATTGCTCGTATGTCCATAACCAATGAACAGATTTTCAAAAACTTTGTTTTATTTGATTGCCTAGAGGCTAAATTGGATGTTAAGATGTTGGTTGTGGCTTTACCAATTTTTGAAAATCGGTTCATCGGTTATGGACACATAAGCAATCAAACGATAATACATCATTTTGGGACACCCGGTATGATATTTAATTCGAATGCTTGCAGTTGAATGGAGATAAACGCAAAATTTTAAGGAAATTTTTTGACATTCTTCAATTACTATCCCTTAGTATGGGTGTATTGCAGAGGAAAAACAATATACTCATTAATGACATTCACGAAAGAGCATTGCGAATAGCCTGAAATGCGAATAGCCTGAGATTTTTCATCTCGTTTTGAACAATTACTGCTTAAAGACAACATAGTTACCATCCATACAAAAAATTTAAAGCAACTTGCAACAGAAATTCACAAAACTATTCATCATGACTACCCAAGGTTCATTGGAGACATTTTTAATATAAAACGAACCACATTATAATCTCTTGGGACTCATTTTCACCAGAAATAAGCCAACCACAGTAGCATATGGATTGTACACCATATCCAACCGGTATATATGTCAAGAAGTATGGAACTCTATTCCCACAGAAATCACCTCAAGTACAAATATGATTATTTCTAAAGCTCGTGCCGCATTTGCGAACCATATTGTAAGACAAATGGGCTATATGAAATAATAGGAAAACTTTTTACAGCTTTGTATTCAGTTATTGATTTACTGCCGTTACTTTTATTAAATTCTTAATTAGTTAGAATTTAGAATTCAGTTATTGATTTGCTACTGTTACTTTTATTAAATTCTTTATTTGTTAGACATACAGTTGGTTTTAATTAGCTTTCAATATAGCTAGCACGTACTGTATGCAACCAACTTAAAAGAAAGTAGAAAAAAAGTTATGAAAGGAATGACACTTGAAAAATAAGATTATATTCTCATGTTGTGCTTCTTGTGCTTGCAATGAAATTAAACATTTTTATGGAACTCTATAGCTTCTGCAATTTTCTTTTTTTACTTACACATCAAATGAAATCCACATAATTGTCTTCTTTGAAATGTTACTCGTTGTTATCTCTTGTTAACAGGCCGCGAAGAGCTTCTTACAGAATGTATCTTGGACTGGAACAAGCGAAAAGTTCAAAACGTCGCAACTCAACTAGTTCAAAGATACAAGCGAGTACGAGTCTATGTTAAATCTATGACACCTTTCCGTTATTGTTTTTAGATGTTTAAAGAGTTTTCACCATATATGGGAAATATATAAAAAAGTGTCTGTGCAAGTAGTAAATTGCCAATGAAAGCTCCATTTGCATCGGATGTTAAACGCAATGACAACATCGCCTTTTAATAGAATTCTGTGTGATAATTTCTTCGTGGACTTGCCAAAAACGCAGCCTGAAATGCAGGTGCATAAACGAATTCGTTAAAAATGCAGGACTACGCATTAATATATTTTCTGAAGAGATTTACTTTCATAATTTTCAGTTTATCTGATGAATGTAAGAAATTAAACAGTACTCTTCAATATGGTTGAAAACATGTCTACGTTTTTGCTCACAGGCCAAAGAGAAGTTGCCGAAGATCGAGAAGGAAATAGACGAACTTTGTGATGTGTCAAAAATAGATCGTCAAACAGCTGATTTTGAGAAATGGAAGCGTGAAATACAGATTTACGCTAGAGGTGATTTGAACATGATTCGTGTGTAACTTTCATAATGACAGTGCCAATGAGATTTCTCCTACGGTTATGGTTGCAACAATTGTCATTGCCAATGGGTTGAAATAGAATGATCGTTTATATGAGTTAAACGTTTTACAACATGTGATATAGGGCTAGCCTTTTGGGGATGTAACATTCAGATTGCTCTGCCTTCTATAAATAGTTAAATTTAGAGGGGTACTCTTTGTAAAATTCAATTCTTCATATGGAATTCATCATTCTTTTAATTACAGACAAAGGTGGGCTACAACGACAGGCAGACTTGAGCAACATTGAAAATCTTGCTGTGCTTCTTGGATCTCTTTGTTCTAAGAAGCAACTTCCAATAGAAATTGCTGGCGTTAACCAAGAACAATTTGCTAAGTTCTACGATCAGTGGAAGGGAACTTTCAATAGCAACGAGAAAACTGCTTCATCAGTGGACAAGGAAGTGGAACAGGCTCTTGACATGAAGGAAATTATTGAAAGTACAGATTTTGATTTGCTGTTGATTTCTATGAAGCAAGAGCTTGCAAGGCGATTGAGAAAACAAATGGAAAAGTCTTACCTCTCACTGTTTCAAATAACGAGCAACGCACGAAAGTTTGCTGGTATGATGCAAAATTATGTTTTCGAACACTTCTAAAAACTCAAAATTTTATCATCTGAAATCGTGATATCGAAATTGGTCTTAGATAATTTTTGTATATTCAATTTATTGATATTGCTCGGCTTCAATTTTGTAATATTTGGCTATCAAGGATTTAAGATGCCCCTATAAATAAAGTATAAATTCTAGATGCTCATCTTAATTCATTTTGTATTTTTGAAGGTCGATTTCTTTATTGATCTTTCAAGTTGATGAATTAATGACTGTTCATCTTTCCTTGGTAACAGGAGAAACTGACTCATCGCAGAACCAACAAAATCAAATATATCCCTGTGCATATCATCATCGATAAATTCGCTAGGAATTCTCACAAATTTTCCAAATGAATTTTCAAAGGTATGAAAGATTGCAAGGTTGTTAAAGAATGATTCTCCAGATATCTTTTAATCTTAGCTGACTAAATAAATCATTATCTATTTCTTGTTCTTCTTCAGAAACAAGCAAACATTATGTAAAACTCATCAAACGCTCACGCAAAGAAAAAGAAACGATCAGTTGCAAAGTTGATTTATACAACTCAATAGCAGACGAACTACGGATTGAGAGAATTAAGCTTGATGATATATGTCGTGGAAAGCTCTCTTGGTTAGATGACGAATGTGAGTCGTTCCCTTTCATTGCTAAATATCTTGCTGTCCCCATGGAATTGCTAAACAGAAGTGATGCAGTTACCACTTATATGTCCATAACCGATGAACCGATTTTCAAAAACTGATAAAACCACAACCAACATCTTAACATCCAATTTAGACTTTAGGCAATCAAATAGAACAAAGTTTTTGAAAATTATGGACATACAAGCAATCAAACGATAATACATCATTTTGGGACACCCGGTATTGCACCCTCCTTCATTTCAATTTTGACCATGAAGAAGTTTCGAAATTTACACCAAACGGAGTATGTTTTCGCCTGCTATGGGCTGTTGCCAGTCTAGCATTTCTTAGATATTGACCATTTTAATTTTTAGCGGTGTCTGTAAAAAGACCCCTTGTTGAAAAGTACAACCAAAGGCAAAGAACGGTAGAGGAGTTGTCGATTTTGAAACGAGAAATGTGTGACCACATGCGGTACTACACGGAAAGAGTAATTCCACATTTGAAAGGACAGAAGGAACACTTGGAGTCACTTGGCAACGTTCTCCAAGAAACAGGTACAGTAACTTGAAAATGCGTTACATGCAAATCTGGGTGTGGTTGAATTTGCTCATTCAACTTTTGATTTAAAAGTCATATTGCTAGAAATCTCAAAGCAAATATTTCAAATTCAAAAAATTGCTGACATACAGCGTGAGTCAAACAAGACTCAAAGCGTTTGGTGGACTGTGGCAAGACAGGTATGCTGTCGATATTCAAAACTGAAATGCTAGTCTATCAGTCAAAGGCTAACTGAGATGTGAAATATTGTATGCTAAAATCATTAATTTTCAGAGCCAAGAGTTAGCAAATGCTAAAAGTGGGTTTGTATGGGAGCGATAATGGTACGTTCGATCCTGGTCTATGATTTAATTACCATTGACACTTAAGTTCTATTTCTGAAGCAGACAATTGTAACAAATTTATATTTTAATGGTGAATAAATCTTGTACCAGAGTATATTTCATTCCACAGCCCTTTCCTTTTTAGTCACCCGATCAAGAAAATATCAAATGTTATGAATGTAGTTTAGCGCAATACGAATTACATACATAGAATTCATTGGATTTCATTCAGTGACTGTTTTTTTTTTCATTATTTCTAATCTGCATCGTTGAAATATTCCAGCTGTAATGTTTGTCATGCAAACCTTTTGCAACGGATTAGAGCATCCTATGATGGTCCTGTCTGGAATGAAGAAAAAAGTGATGATAATCATCATACATTGAACATACTTTTAACTGTCATGTTGTGTCTGTTTTCACTAGGCAACGAAACAGACGAGGAGCTAACAGAGAAATATTCTTGTGAGGTAACCTCGAAAGAAATTGCTTCAGGATATGGATCAATTGTTCAGCAAGGCCTACATTTTGCATATCACCAACTGAAAAAGGCCGCTCTCCAGTTTGGAAAACTATTCGTTGTTGACCAATCTATCATCGATGAGGCAGATAGTTATTTCGACAACCTCCCAACTCTGTACGACAATGACGAGCAAGCAGATGAATCGGACGCTGATGTTGAAGAAAATGAAAATGACACGTTTCCCAAACTGGATTTAGAAATGGAGAGTGTCAATTATGAATACAATTACGCAGAGGCAGACAACGCAATGTTGCACTCACTGATACGCTCAGATATTGAAATTTTATTGCTATCGCCAATGCTTTCCCTCACGGGGTACCAAGAAAATTATTGCGATGTTGTAGAAGAACGTGGATCGTTGAATTGGAAAAACTCTTTGGTATTCTGTGGACTCTTGCTTTGTTATTTTTTTACAAAGTCTGCAGTATCTATTCCTGTCTCTGGTAATCCAATGTCTCCCAGGATGCATCCAATCATGAAGCTGATTTGCCACGCTCTTGCTCAAGGCAACTTAATACATGCGCATTTCAAGGATTGTCTCCCTGATGGGCACATTACTCCTAGAGAGGCTGCAGAACTCATCAAAGAAGGAATTCCAATGGAAAAGTACATGGAGACCCCAGCTTTCATGTGCCATGAGGATGTGGAATGTTTGTTAGAATTCCATTTAACGAGATTGTGCTCTGCAAGAAGGCGATCTTGCTCACTGTATACTGTCGATGAAAAGACTTATGCATTGTGCACTGATTCTGATGCACTCATGTTCGTCAATATAGACAGAAACTCGATTGAAGAAAAGGAAGGAGGGGCAATAATTATCCGTGCAAAATCGTGCAGCAACCTATTTGTTAAAACCATTTCCGAGCAGTTGAATATTGAAAATCCACGTAGTGGCAGTTTACTGATTACATACTTTTAAGAACCGAAAATCTATTTCCTAACGCAATGACAGTTTTCTGAGGATTAACATTCATTTTGAGATGGACCCGTATGCATAGATATGAGATATACCCTATTCCCAGCCCCTCTAGGACCCGAATTCTATTGAAACCAGTCAACGACATGGAAATTGTCGATAAACATCAGATCGACTAGAATTGTGTCCATTCTTTTAGATTTAGGTTGTAAATATGGTTTTCTGAGGATTAATGTTCATTTTGAGATGGACCCGTATGCATA
Organism: Aurelia coerulea; assembly: GCA_039566865.1. Classification (NCBI taxonomy): domain Eukaryota; kingdom Metazoa; phylum Cnidaria; class Scyphozoa; order Semaeostomeae; family Ulmaridae; genus Aurelia; species Aurelia coerulea. The sequence continues at coordinate 28,390,783 of CM076944.1, forward strand.
GATATGAGATATACCCTATTCCCAGCCCCTCTGGGACCCGAATTTTATTGAAACCAGTCAACGACATGGAAATTGTCGATAAACATCAGATCGACTAGAATTGTGTCCATTCTTTTAGATTTATGTTGTAAATATGGTTTTCTGAGGATTAATGTTCATTTTGAGATGGACCCGTATGCATAGATATGAGATATACCCTATTCCCAGCCCCTCCAGGACCCGAATTTTATTGAAACCAGTCAACGACATGGAAATTGTCGATAAACATCAGATCGAATAGAATTGTGTCCATTCTTTTAGATTTAGGTTGTAAATATGGTTTTCTGAGGATTAATGTTCATTTTGAGATGGACCCGTATGCATAGATATGAGATATACCCTATTCCCAGCCCCTCTAGGACCCGAATTCTATTGAAACCAGTCAACGACATGGAAATTGTCGATAAACATCAGATCGACTAGAATTGTGTCCATTCTTTTACATTTATGTTGTAAATATGGTTTTCTGAGGATTAATGTTCATTTTGAGATGGACCCGTATGCATAGATATGAGATATACCCTATTCCCAGCCCCTCTAGGACCCGAATTCTATTGAAACCAGTCAACGACATGGAAATTGTCGATAAACATCAGATCGAATAGAATTGTGTCCATTCTTTTAGATTTAGGTTGTAAATATGGTTTTCTGAGGATTAATGTTCATTTTGAGATGGACCCGTATGCATAGATATGAGATATACCCTATTCCCAGCCCCTCTAGGACCCGAATTCTATTGAAACCAGTCAACGACATGGAAATTGTCGATAAACATCAGATCGAATAGAATTGTGTCCATTCTTTTACATTTATGTTGTAAATATGGTTTTCTGAGGATTAATGTTCATTTTGAGATGGACCCGTATGCATAGATATGAGATATACCCTATTCCCAGCCCCTCCAGGACCCGAATTTTATTGAAACCATTCAACGACATGGAAATTGTCGATAAACATCAGATCGAATAGAATTGTGTCCATTCTTTTAGATTTAGGTTGTAAATATGGTTTTCTGAGAATTAATGTTCATTTTGAGATGGACCCGTGTGCATAGATATGAGATATACCCTATTCCCAGCCCCTCTAGGACCCGAATTCTATTGAAACCAGTCAACGACATGGAAATTTTCGATAAACATCAGATCGACTAGAATTGTGTCCATTCTTTTACATTTATGTTGTAAATATGGTTTTCTGAGGATTAATGTTCATTTTGAGATGGACCCGTATGCATAGATATGAGATATACCCTATTCCCAGCCCCTCTAGGACCCGAATTCTATTGAAACCAGTCAACGACATGGAAATTGTCGATAAACATCAGATCGAATAGAATTGTGTCCATTCTTTTAGATTTAGGTTGTAAATATGGTTTTCTGAGGATTAATGTTCATTTTGAGATGGACCCGTGTGCATAGATATGAGATATACCCTATTCCCAGCCCCTCTAGGACCCGAATTCTATTGAAACCAGTCTACGACATGGAAATTGTCGATAAACATCAGATCGACTAGAATTGTGTCCATTCTTTTAGATTTATGTTGTAAATATGGTTTTCTGAGGATTAATGTTCATTTTGAGATGGACCCGTATGCATAGATATGAGATATACCCTATTCCCAGCCCCTCCAGGACCCGAATTTCATTGAAACCAGTCAACGACATGGAAATTGTCGATAAACATCAGATCGACTAGAATTGTGTCCATTCTTTTAGATTTATGTTGTAAATATGGTTTTCTGAGGATTAATGTTCATTTTGAGATGGACCCGTATGCATAGATATGAGATATACCCTATTCCCAGCCCCTCTAGGACCCGAATTCTATTGAAACCAGTCAACGACATGGAAATTGTCGATAAACATCAGATCGACTAGAATTGTGTCCATTCTTTTAGATTTATGTTGTAAATATGGTTTTCTGAGGATTAATGTTCATTTTGAGATGGACCCGTATGCATAGATATGAGATATACCCTTTTCCCAGCCCCTCTAGGACCCCAATTCTATTGAAACCAGTCAACGACATGGAAATTGTCGATAAACATCAGATTGACTGGAAATTGTGCCCATTCTTATAGATTTAGGCTGTAAACATAGTTTTCTGAGTCGTTCTTTTATTGAGACTCTTTGGACTCTTATTCGTAGCCTTAGAAATAAATCACACGACACGCATACAAAAAAATTGTTGCTCCACTTAGAAATAAATCGTTTATCAGTCCACTTTCAGCCTTGTATACCACATTGGACATTTGTGTTGTGTTTTTACCAAAATTCTAAGCTTTGCATTTTTAAAATAAAGTAAATTTTTTCCAGGAATACACCAACTGTGAGCTTTATGCTATGTCCTGAACGATTGTTGAGCAATGCAGTAGCTAATTGGTTTCTCGATGTCTGCTATAGACGATTACGCTAAAGATGGCAGCGAGGAACTTTTTACCAAGATGCACCGCGTTCTTTAATCGATTTCCTATTGAATCGTTAAAGATTCGTTATTCGAACGCAATGCATCTTGGTAAAAAGTTCCTTGCGCCATCTTTAGCGTTATCGTCTATTCATTTATTCATTCTTCAATGATCCACTCAACTCTTATGAAGTTGCAAAGCTTCTAAGGTAGCGAGCAAATGCGTTGTGTAGAAGACATAAAAAGAAATGACAATAACGTTGATGTGGTGTATGTAGATTGCCCAGGAAATCTAATTGACAAAGAGATAGATAAATCTCTAAAAATTACGGTATCTCCCCCGGCACGGTTGAAAGACGAAGAAATTAGATAGACGTATTTTTTTATAAGAAATTAGTGATTTGTGCATGTACTTGAAGTTTCTTAAAATCATTAGATTTGAGTACCCATAGTGTCTTACGAGTTTGTTAAAGGTTCCATATCAATCGTCATGTTTATTTTCTTAAGTTCAATTTTCCCAGTACTGGCGTTTCCTAATTTTTTGGTTTGGCGATCTGATAGTCGAGTTGTTATAAAAAAATACGTGCACGGACCGAAGATAAACTAACAACTTTAATATACTGCTTTTAATGTCTGAAAATATGATAGTCTTCTCAAACGAATCAAATTAAACATACGTGGAATGAACATCTTGTTTCTTGCAAGAAACTATTTTGATAATTTTGACTCTGTAAATACGTACAAAAAAGTGAGTTGGATTGATCAGCCAGGAGGTCAGTTCGACCGTTTCATACCATTGTATTTATAAACAAATCTTCAAAAGGATGCAAAGTCGAATTATGAGGTATCACATTGCAAAAATTTGGCTGAACATTATGAGATAAATGGCAAGAATTCTTTCGCAAGATCACAAACTGCATCAAAAAGGTCTAAATGCTTAAAAACAAAGTTTACTGAAGTTAATGCAGCTTGGCAAAGTATCCGCTTCTCAAGCTGCCTTGTACTAGGAGAGTGTAAAAAAATATCCACTGTTATTATGTCCTAAAATTTCACCTCGTTTGTCTTAACGGATTTTCGACTAAATTTTGGATATTCCCCATTGTTTGGTAACTTAAATTCTCGAAGAATACAGATATTAGCCAATTTTCCTTTCATTGATTAGCTAAAGAAACATAAAAATAAACGTAAACAATGTTTCAATCTGATGCAGAATTTTGATACAAAACAGATTGAAGAGAATATTTATACTTTATTGGTTTCCTTTTGCCTGATAAAACATAACCCAAAACGAACTGTCTGGAGGCAGTTATATAGCATTTTTCTTTTGGAAAATAACACCAATTCTAAAGAATGATTGAGATCTGTAAGAGGCAATTGAACTGGTATGTTTTAAATGACATTCGCAGTTTTACAAATAGTGATACATCAGTAGCACTATGATCTTTCAGAAAGTGTATACATTTGTTTCCTCATATATTGCATGTATGATCCAGATCCAAGACTCTTTTGAGGTAGCAGACCTTCAGCTATTTTACAGGGCGTATCAAGAAAAAGGCTACCGGTCGAAAAATTCAAATTTCTCTGGAACGAAAGGTCCGACATGTACCGGGTGTCTCAAAAAAGTACACCCGTTTGACTGGAGAGAAGAACGAAACGATAAAATGTTAGGACTTAGCAATCAAACCCTAAAATCGAAATTGGAAATTCCTTTGCGAACTGCCGTTGATATCTGATCATATGGCTAGGCCATTTCACAAAACCTCTGGTTTCAGGTGCACACTAGATTTTGACTTACCGAGCTCGTATCTCTGGTGTTTGGTAGACGATTCTAAAATGCAAGGTATGTGCATGCAAGTTGAAGATAAATAAATGTAGCTATGTTTTCGGAAAGTCCCGATATTTTATCGTTTTGTTACTTTATCCAATCAAAAGGGGGTACTTTTTTTGAGACACCCGGTATGAGATAGTGGTTTTCTGAAAGCCTGACTAATATGCTTTCATTTGATGAAAGTTCTCTTCCTAGGTCTAAAGGGAATTCGCGAAGAGAAATCAGGAAACATATGTCAAAATTAGGTAGCATCTCTTTTGGATTGTCATGCAACTGTAACTTTGTAGGAAGAAATACAGTAGCAAAGCAAGTCTTTCAATTGTCCCGATTCTGTATTCAACAATAGAAGCTTCACAACTGATGTTACTGTTTTGGACAAATCAATACTGTTCTGGAAAAAACTTCTTGACAGCGAAAACTCTTCGGAAAGTTACAGCTGCGTGGGATTTCTTTGAAAGAAATTTATGGAAGCAAATAATTTCCAGTTATGTGAGACAGTTGTTGATCAAGAGCTGCTTAATCCATAGCTATTTGTAATTTATTGCTTGCCTTCTAGCTCTCTGATCACTTTACCAACACAAAATGAAAGAACAAAGGTCCGACGTAGATCAAATGACACGATTAGGACAATGTGGAGGGCGCATTGCCTCATTTTAACATATTCGCTTTCTTCTTGCTTGCAAATTCCTTGGCGATCTATTTTGCAAAAACTATATACATCTAATGAAAGCACACGAAACGGGCTTTCAGAAAATTATCATCTCATTTACATCAGGCCTTTCGTTCCAGAGAAATTCAAATGTTTCGGCTAGTAGCCATTTCTTGATACACCCTGTACGAAAGGGTATGCATCAAAAGATATTTTAATGTATTTTGTAGAATATGTGTAATATTGAGAGAAGCTCTTATGTCACTCAATCGAGACTCTCGCATGAAATACTTAATAATATGGCTCCATCCAGACTCTAAAAACTATTATTGGATCTTTGAAGCACTTTACGTCTTCTTCTTCATTCTTGCCAAAAGAGACTGCAACACTACAATAAAAAGCATAATCATATATTGGAGCAAAGAAAGCACAAACAACCGTACTCAATCAAAGTATACCAGATCGATGTTTTCTATGAAAAGACTGGCAATATTTGAATAAAAATAAATGGCACACTTGTTACATTGCATCATTGCAGGTAATCACGAGAAAATGAAACACTTAGCACAGGGCCGTAGATGAGAACTAAGACGATAGAGGAATCTATCCAAACATCTAGAAAACCATACTGTTATCATTATCCAATACAACTGGAACGATCATACGTAATACTTCAAATATCACAAATGAAATAAACCTCTCCCTTGGTAGTACATGTTGAAAAGCATGTTAACGGAAGTTGTACTGGTGTAAATCTGTAATACAAAAGCCAAGAACGGAGACAACAGAAAATGAAAACAACGATAAGAGACCTTACCATCTGGTGTAAGCTTGATTACTCTCATGGGGTTATTGCCAACATGCTCAGCTGCAGATAAGCGAAGAGAATAATTAGTTTGGTAAAAATACTTCCGTTATATAGTCAATACAGATATAGTCAATACAAATGGAAACCTCTGTTCTGTAAGCAAAGAATCTTTAAACAATTTTGATTTCACCACGATAGTAGCAAGACAATTTCAAAATGATAGTGGCAAGTTCTGGTGTTAAAACAACTTGAAGAATTAGACCATGCATTTTTTTTAAAGTTTTTCATAAACAACTCGCATCATTAGAAAACGGAGAAAGAAATTCCTCAAACAACTTACATGTCGATTGTGGTGATATTATGCTTGTTTCTGAAAAAGGACATCATTTGATAATGGAAACATAAATAGTCATAACAGGTCCAGGCACAGAGAATAGAGCAATCAAGAAAGCATAGACGTCAGGAGATGTTAGCTTTATTTTCCAAAGGTTTTCACAGTGTTCTTTTCACAAACAGTCAACTTTCCCCTTCTATTGTATATTACTGCCTTTACCCTAATGCGATGCGCAGCAAGAGTACAAGACTACATCATAAAACATTACAAGAAAACGAAACAAACAGTACAAGCCTATCTCGAGGGGTGCGTCATTGTCTAAAAATCTCGTAGAGCTTTGGCAAAAATCCTTTTGTTTTCAAGAAAAATTGTTAAATAATGATAAACTATAAATAATGATGAAGAAGGTGATAAATTGTTTTGAACACAACAGTATACTTACCTATTCCAGACGAAGTAGCTGTGACCGGTTCTGAAAACAAATAGTATAAAACATTAGTACACAGGAAACATAATACCATTTCATCCTTATTACGATTAAGAAAGTAATAAATTGTTTTGAACACAGGATACCTACTTATTCCAGACGAAGTAGCTGTGACCGGTTCTGAAAACAAATAGTATAAAACATTAGTACACAGGAAACATAATACCATTTCATCATTATTACGATTAAGAAGGTGATAAATTGTTTTGAACACAGTATACTTACTTATTCCAGACGAAGTAGCTGTGACCGGTTCTGAAAACAAATAGTATAAAACATTAGTACACAGGAAACATAATACCATTTCATCATTATTACGATTAAGAAGGTGATAAATTGTTTTGAACACAGTATACTTACTTATTCCAGACGAAGTAGCTGTGACCGGTTCTGAAAACAAATAGTATAAAACATTAGTACACAGGAAACATAATACCATTTCATCATTATTACGATTAAGAAGGTGATAAATTGTTTTGAACACAGGATACTTACTTATTCCAGACGAAGTAGCTGTGACCGGTTCTGAAAACAAATAGTATAAAACATTAGTACACAGGAAACATAATACAATTTCATCATTATTACGATTAAGAAGGTGATAAATTGTTTTGAACACAGTATACTTACTTATTCCAGACGAAGTAGCTGTGACCGGTTCTGAAAATAAATAGTATAAAACATTAGTACACAGGAAACATAATACCATTTCATCATTATTACGATTAAGAAGGTGATACACTGTTTTGAACACAGTATACTTACTTATTCCAGACGAAGTAGCTGTGACCGGTGCTGAAAACAAATAGTATAAAACATTAGTACACAGGAAACATAATACCATTTCATCATTATTACGATTAAGAAGGTGATAAATTGTTTTGAACACAGTATACTTACTTATTCCAGACGAAGTAGCTGTGACCGGTTCTGAAAATAAATAGTATAAAACATTAGTACACAGGAAACATAATACCATTTCATCATTATTACGAAAAAGAAGGTGATAAATTGTTTTGAACACAGTATACTTACTTATTCAAGACGAAGTAGCTGTGACCGGTTCTGAAAACCAAAGTAAAAAGCTGTCGATTCGATTGTTGCATGCAGTGAAAAATTATGTAGCAACTGTCAGGTTAAGATATTTGACAGCAGGATAAGATACCAAAAAATTACCTTCATCAGTATTAGCTTCACCAGTCACTTGTTCAACTAGAAGAAGAATATGTTGCCTTATTCAGTTTGATGAACTATAAACAGATTAGTCAACAAGATATCAAGACACGGAAAATGTCTTCTTGAATGTATTCATGTAGTTGACTTGAAGACCTCCTCGTTATTCTGCTGTTCAAGCACACTATGAAAGTAATCTTTTAAAAAAAAACTATACTCTTTCACTTCGAGAAAAATTTCTATGAAAAATCTTACCTGCATCAGTGTGCGTTTCATCAGTCACTTGTTTAGCTATAAGAAGAATATGTTCCTTTATTCAATTTGATGAACTATAAACAGATTAGTCAACATATCAAGACACGGAAAATGTCTTCTTGAATGTATTTATGTCGTTGACTTGAAGACCTCCTCGTTATTCTGCTGTTCAAGCACACTATGAAAGTAATATTTTCAAAATATTTTCTATGAAAATCTTACATAGGAATAACAGTACTGCTACACAGGCAAAAACAACCAATTATATTGCATTATAAGCAAAATCTCAGATGCTCATCAGAAAATATTTGCTCCCTCAGCAAAAGGCGTATGCTTGTGTGATCTTTGCCACTATTTTCTACGCTAGCTGTAAAGGTTTTGAACAGTGTAAAATTACCTGACATTGTAGCTGCTGAACATAATTCAACAGGAATAACCTGAACCACAGTACATGGGACCTGTCTATAAATGGGGCAAAGAAAGGGTTGAACACACAATTGTTACAAGCTTGTGAGATCGCATCAGTTAAGGCAGGTCATTAACTTTAAAGCTGAGCAAAAACTTGCAAATTATAGCTTGCATAAGACCTAAGGACATACTATGCCCTTTATAACAGCCACACTATAAAATTAATACTTTTTATTCAGAATTTCTTTCAGGTAATTCTTTTAAAGTTGCATGCACAGTATGTTTACTTGGAAAGTTGGAGATATGCACAAAGCAATAACAGGTAGCAATTCAAAAATTTAACAACAAGTGTTCATTAAGATATTCAGAAAAAGGGTAAATTTGTACAAACACTTGAAATTCTTTTCCATGAAAATCCGAAAAGAATTTCGGATCAATGGCCCATGTCTCGACTGGAGAAATTCATCTCCCAAACTATCCTTTGGGCTATAAGTCCAAAAATTGTTCTTCTTTGGATTTTTTCTAAAGGCGAGAACAACAATTTCACAATCATGGCTAGCAACCATCTTGTCGACCTGCAAAGACATAGAAGAAGAGCTTCTAAAACAATGATAAATATTTTCAATAAAAACAAAAACAAACTCTGCTCACTATAAAAGTTACCTTGCCATTTCTTTATAGTCCTCACCTCTCATGAATTAACACCCTTCTTAAACCCTTGTCTAAAATTTTTCAGCCTTATGACTCAAGAACTCTTATCGAATGTGAAGATTGTTAATGTGGTAAAGGAATGCAGTGCATCAACATTGGTTTCTTCTGAGGAAGTTCTTCATGTTTTTACAAGATATTTGTAATCATCCAAACCTCTCCAGAATTCTTTGATGTCAGTGCACCAAAGGTGTTCACTATGTAGCTGCTATGAAATAAACAATGTTGATGTGAATTATCTTGTTAAGACCAAAGAAGACCAAGTAATTACTTGGAATGAAAAACTATCCAGTGATGCTAGATTTATACCAAGGCTACCTTTTATATCATATATCTTTTACTATATTTTATCTTCTTGATTGACACATACCCTAACTCTTGAAATGCTTATACATCACCATTTGTCAAAATACAGTATTGGTTACATTACAAGCATTCGCAAAGATCTCAGCATTAAAAGTCATTTGAATTACACACCCTGCCCTTCAAAGTTTTCTTTGCATCCGTGAACCTGGTAGCCACAGGTCCACGCTCCTTCTCCACCCTTGCCTTCTTTGCCAATGCTGCGTTGCAAATAGTGCACCACTTCACTTTGATATTATACTGAGTGCCACACTCAGTACAAAATCTGGTTGCAGTTGGAGTGGCCTGTTTATCAAATATCACTTTATTTTATCAAATATCATTTTATTTTTTCTGTTGTTGTAGTACACGTTTTTTTTTATAAGAAACTTGGATCAGCACATAGTACTAAAAGTTTCTTAATTTCGCATGAAGATTTCGGTGTAGTAGTAGTAAAAGTTTCTTAATTAGTTTCTTATTTTTTGGGCCTAAAATTGCGGTATTGTTTGAAGTTGAGCCTTCTTCTCGACAAAGGGCTTCCATTTTGCATTGACATTGTCATCAAGAAGAAGCCATGCACATCGAGGCAAAAATTTACAAATTTTGCAGTTAAAAGTAAAGAAAAGACGAAGGCATCTTTGTTAGAGAGACATAGAATAAGAGAGACATACAGATATAACGTTTTAGAGTTTCTTAACTGTGCTTGAGCATAGTACTAGAGTTTCTTAAATTTTTGGTCATCGTAGTACTAGTTTCTTATAAACCAGTTTCTTATAAAAAAAAAACGTGTACTGTACATACTGTACATTGTGACCAAAAACTTCCCCTTAATTGAAAAATCAAAACCAGCAAAACGTTCAAACGTTCCATCACAAAACTCAATTTTGTAACATAAGTTGAAGGGTGAAGTACACAATGTTTGCTGATGATTTTGGAAAGCTTGCTGAAAGATTCATTAAGTTATTAATGTAGTTATGCTTATTATCAAAATGAAACTTTTGAACTTGCAAAATAGTGATTGTCATGACTGTAAATGGTGAATGAAAACTCTCTTTTATTTGCTGAATGTTTTCAGGGAAAGCCCTATAAGCCTATAAACCAAGCCAAGTGAAAACAGAAGACCAGTCATATCACAAGAACTACTACACCAAAAATAGTTCCAACAAAAATTTTAAACCTGAATGAAATTATTAACTGCAGCTTGAAGGGACAGCACTAACATTGTTCATGAAAATGGCTCTGAAAAACTTGCCACACAAAATGAATATATACGAATAAGTTAAAGTTATCCTTTTACCTTTCTCTTTCTCTCAATTTGTGCAACTATGGAAAAAACATGTGGAAATGAAATCATGAAAAAATATAATATCATGCAATTTTTGAGACAGCTGAAAAATAAGCTTCCTGCATGCACTTGAAATACTGTATTAGATTATTGCACACAATGGATCTAGAATGAACTCTTATGAGTCTCACAGCTTTCTGAACCAGGCCAAATCATGAGTATTTTCCACCCCGAGCAACTTCATCACAGATTGATATTAGTGATTAATAACTTATTTCTACCATTGAATCAAACTATATGTACATGTGTATGCCGATCTCCAAACAAAGATGATACTTTATGTTTCTTTTATAAGTCTCTTCAAGAACCACTGTACAAAGCTGTACTGTACACGGCTACATGCAAGTAAACACTGTACATCTAAACATATGCTCTAGCATCCTAGTTTCTTTGTATTACTCTTTATTTGCCTTTTTTCTTCAATGTGGAATCATTGTCTGGGGTCTTACCTATGACATTCACATCAAACCGATATACTTTCTACAAAAGAGAATTGTTAGAGCTATTGCTTTGAAGAATTTTACATTGCCATCTACATCTATTTTCTCTAAATTAAAAATTCTAAAGTTAAATGATTTATTTCACTTCAAGCTACTTATCTTTGTGTATGAATCTGTTCACTTGATTTATCCTACCTTCTTCCACAATTTTTTTGAAACTTTGTCAACTGTTCATCAGTATGATACAAGTTGGGCTCACAAAGGTGATATCTTTATGACGTGCTAGATAAATCCTGGAATGACATTCCATCCAAAATCAAACAACCTACTTCAGTATGATTTTCCGTCATGATTTCTTTTTTTCTCTAGTGCATGCAGCAAAGTTTCCAGTCTGGTTTTTAGATGTGTTACAGGCTACTAGCCTACTATTATACACTACACATTATTATTATTATTATTATTATGATCTGAAATGGCATCTTTCCTTGAACCTCTCTTCTTGTTGCAGAAAAAAGTACTCAGGTCTATCTCCTTTCAGCCCCTTTTCTCTCCTTCAACACCAATCTTCTTTTCTCTAAAAATTCTTAAACTAAAAGACATGATACATCATGATATACTCAAATTTGTCTACAAGTCTCTCAATGGACTTTCTCCTTCTCATTTTCTCAACTACTTTACGCTCAGTAACACTGTTCACAGTCATGAAACTCGTCAGGCAGCTAGGGGTGACATTTTTCAATCCATAAGGAATACCTTTCTCTATGGTCTAAGGTCTATAAAGTATTTTGGTGCTAAACTATGGAATGACATACCTATTTTCATTAAAATGTCAGTTTCATTTAATATTTTCAAATCAAAATTGAAGGAATTCTTTGTCAATGGTTATGGTCTTTGATTTTACACCAACATTTAGTTCTTTGGAGGCATCTTCTGGTTTTGTGTTTATTCTTAAGAAAAGTTTTTCCTTGTTCTTTAGTTTTTAGATGGGGGGGCTCTCTCTCGATTAGTTTACCTATTAGAGAGCTCCTCCTTAGACAAATATATCTAAATACTTATGTTTCGTACTGTACCATGTCTCTTTTCATTTCTTTGTGTTGGGTGTAATTGTATCCTTGTAGTGTATCCTTGTGTACTAATATATTGTCATTTGTATATTGATTGTCTTATTTAATTTAGGTAAAAATTGTAATTTATTTGTAGTCTTTGATGTATTGATGTATTTAGATATATTTGTTGATAATGAAAACTGAACTGAAAACTGAAACTGAACATCTGTTCTCAACTAAGTACCAGTCCTGAATACCTTGAAAACTTTTCCTTACATTGATCAATCTAATTGCTGAAATATTTCATAATTTTAATGATAAGTTTTTAGCTCTCTCCTCTATTTATTAGTAAATTAGTTTGCTAGCAATTAGTCTTCTACCTACTGAGAGAGCTCCTAAATTCCTCTCCATACGGAATTCTATGTAATCTTGTTGTAAAATTTGTCATTTTTGTCATCTGTTGTAATTTGTTATTCTAGTTAATTCTATGTACTTTAAACGATTTTTTGTATATAGTGGAATTTTAAAATCATACTGAACTGAGCCTTTCCTTTTTCAGGTCAGGCCTAGGCCTAAAGTATAATAGGCCCATCACCTTGTGAAACAAAATTTGGAATACAAATAATGGTAAAATCCCCACCGGTTATAGCCCTACAAAGTTCTCTCACGTCTGGCAATCAAATTATAACTCACCGCCTTCTACTTCCATTTCTACCTTTCTTGATGCTGATTTTTTTATGCTGATTTTGATATTTTGATTCGGACAATTTTATTCCCGCCAAAACGAATTGGGTAAAATACAGGTACTTGATGAGGTCCTTGCCCATGGATCCTGTGATCCGATATTTCAATATTATTCTTTAGTACTGCGCATGTCAGAGACATAAACACAATAAGAAACATGAAAACATGAATATTCTCGGTTTTTTTCACCTCTGCAGTAGACAGGAATATTCCTGTTTTTAGTGGGAGGCTGTATTGGTTTATGAGTCCCAGTTTCAGCGAACTCGGTTTGGTAGGCTGTAGTCTCGTTTTGGTGAGCGATAACTGGGACTCACTGTCATCAGTCTAGGAAAAACTTATGGGCAGGTTTAGACTCATGACGTAAGTCCCTCTAACTTTCGCTGTTGTTGTTGTTGTTGATATCGCTTCAGTTTAGGGACTTATGTCCTTACGCTTCTGAAAACGGCAAGTCAGCCCAATTTTTTGGGCGGCCAATCAGAGCGCAGTATTTCACAATAACAATACGTATCGCATTGTTTAAGCCAATCAAATTTATCAAACAGTTGGCTGCTATGCTGGATGCTGTGATTTGCTCATTTCTTTGGATTTACCGGACCAACATTTGGTGGATGTCGTGGATGTTATCAATGGCGTCCGGTCCAGTCGCAGCTAGCGAAGAACCAGTAGATAACTTCAAAATTTGTCGTTGAGCCGTTTCAAATACTGTTTTACCAGGAGTATCTCACAGAAGAAGGAGTTTGTTGTTTGCCTTGTTGTAAATGATGAGCTGAAAGGAGTTTTAGTTCCCTTTTTGCCTTGTTTCGAGTGGCCTATCAAAGCAGTCAAGTCGACTACTGTAGACACGGAATGGCGGGTCGAGTCGAAGCCGAAGAAGAAAGGGGAAATTAGGTTGTTGACATCGTCACATTTTGCTTGCGACCAACTCTGCATCATGTTTCATGTGAGTCCACTTTCCTCTCTATTTGCTGGCCTGGAGAATACTGCGAGAGACCAGACTTTGTCAGCGACTTGTGAGCTGAATATTTTGCTGGCTGTTTTGCATTCATTGCCATTCCCAGTCATAGTAGGCCTAACATTGACAATCGAATGAATGAAACAAACTGTCTTTGCTTTGCACAGAGGAGAGAGATGAAGTAATTCCTTACATATCACACGAGTAAATACAACATCATCATCATGCGCATCTCTCAAATTTATGTGGCTGCACTGCAAGAAACTATTGATTGTGAACTGGTTTGGTTTTGTTGACTTGCATTTTGTATTGCAAAAGGCTGACAAGCTGGCTATGAATTGGAACATAATTTGGGTTTATTTATACACAAAGGAAACAACAATATCGTTATTATTTCAAATCCCTAGGGCAGGGGATAGACCACATATCGTACCATGCAAAGTTGTGCCATGAGTGCAAAAAGTAGCATGATACTGAAACTTCCCAAGAGTATGGAAACATGACATGGGTAAACCAAACTTTAGCTGATTAGGTCTATATTATTATTTATTCACTTAAGAATTGTCATTGTTCTGAGGCGGCAGAACCTTGCAAAGTTGTTGGTCTGTGCGGGGGGAGGGTGTGGTAGAGTCTACTGGGGTAGAATGACTTAAGGCTGGGGTAAAATGAAGTGTTGATTGCAGGAAAACAATAGACGTTGAACTGATATTAATCAGCATCCATTATGTCAATTGTCGAGCAACAGCTCTGAGCAAAGATTTTGGCAAAATTAATCAAAATTTTCACTTTACCCATTTTCCCCCAAACTTACCCATTTTGTCCCAAAAATTACCCATTTTACCCCAAAACTTACCCATTTTACCCCAGTAAACCCTACTTGTTTCACAGGGATTTACCATTTGCAGGGTATCATGTTAGTTCAAGAGAAAAATTCTGGAACCAGGTAAAAAATTTATTTTATGGGCATAGTACAAAATTAAGTCATCAAGTGCTACACCACCCCCTCTCAATGACCTATCAAATATGAAATAGAACCTAAAGTTTGATGACTTGCTGATTAAACATCCCTCAGCAAAATATTGAGAAAGTTTGCAGTATGATTCAAGCCTGATGCTAACTTGTTTTGGTATGATTCCAGAAATGTTTGAGAGCTTGATTCAGATAAGAACTTTGCACCTCTTGTGCTAACTGGCAACATACATCTTCTGAACTGAAGGGGAAGTCAATCAAGCTTGTATGTTTGAGAGTAATGCTAGCTTTGGATTATTGTCAAGCATGATCAAGCCCATCATGCATGCAAACTGGCAAAAATTGTGTCAACATACTCCTCCAAGTCAAAATCACAATTTTATGTTTTGATGGCAAAATTATACACACACTTATAATGAAACTTGCACAGCTTGTTGCAAGCTGAACTTTTTCTAAAGGGATGTAACAGAATTGAAAAAATTTCACTTTTTAACATACATTTTACAAGGATTTTCTTTCGTAAAACAAACCATTCCCCAAATTCCCCTCACACCAAATCATCTCTGGTACCCTACAGGATTTTCAAACCAATAATAAAGTCAACAGGTCAATTTTGCTGAGACCACAAGGATAATTGCTTTTTAAAGGCATGAAAGGAACTTCAATTTTCAGCAACCCAAACTTAAAGAGTATCATGAATTCTCCCCAGGAAAAATAGTTGGAATATGTTTTCCTTAGCCAGTAAATGATAGCATGCTACTCATGGTCAAGTAATGTTGATCAGATAATTAGATTCAAACCAAACACCTTCACCTTTTGCAGTGTACAGTGTAGTTATTAAATGTTTACATTATTCTTTGTAATTTGTTACTGTATGCTTTAAAATGTGTCATATACTGAGTTTCATTTTTACTTAATTTTAATGCTTTTGTGTCATATGCTTTCGCCATAAGTTTTACTGGGTGCAAAACTTGAAGATCGCCTTTGCTATAAGGATGTACATGTATTCAGGAATGATTTACAATTCCATTACCCCCTCACAAGATGAAAATAAGACCACAAGGAAAAGAAACAACCGCAAACTTCTTGAATGCGCGCTTAAATATAATTACCTGCCCGTGTTCTTACCAAAATTGTCTAAAATGGGGTAAAACGGTGGGCCGTAGGAAGAAACCTGATTGGGGGGCAATTGTTCTCAAAACAATAGATAACAATAACAATACATCCCATTAATGCTTGTGACGTAGCACCGTTGTTTTCAAAATTATTGGGGGGTTTGAGCCCCCCTGCCCCCCCCCCCCGCTTCCTACGGGCCTGGTAAAATGGGATTATTTGCTATGAAAATCCATTGCCTGCATCTCAAAACAACGGCCTTCTGTCACTTAGCAACGGCATTGACAGTTTTTTATCTGGTCCGGCTTTTATATATGCTATTCCAGGCTGCGGCAAATTGCCGATTTGAGAACCGTAAGTCCATAAGTCTCTGTTGTAGCGACAAGTCTGCAGGGGGAGCGAAACAAGAGACTTTATTGGAATGAGTCTAGGGCAGGTTATCACTGGCTTTCGCTTTGTTCAGCCGTGGTCACATCCATCCAACATTGGGCATACCTAATACGGAATTCCGCCCGGGCGATTCTGCTCTGCTCTGATTGGTCAATGAAAATCAAGTTTTCAAAATCGGAGGTCGCGCCAAAACTCTTGGTCAGAATGAACAGCAACAACGGGAATATTTTATTGCAATCAGAACGAGCAAAAAAGAAATGGCGTGAAGTGTCTGCTTCGTTTGGCCAAGCTACCGGCGCTTCCTGTGTTGGACATATTTGAGCGAGCAAATCAAAGATCATGCTGTTCACAAGAAAGTTCTCCATGCTTCAAAGCTGTCATTCCAGGATCGTCCTCCCCGTACAAGGTAACCCTTTTCGTTTTGTTTATCAGAAATTCGCGGCTGAGGCCTGCCTGTTTATATTGAGGAGAATCATACCACCTTCCAGCCTGTGAGCTGAGAGATGAGATCCCACCCTTCTATATGATCCCTTGTAACAAATACGTAGGCCTAGTGCAGGTCACAAAATCAATTGAACAATCGTCATTTTAAGTATAATCTCCTAAACATTAATTATGTGGCCATTTTCTATTTGTTCCGTCGTAGCTGCAGGAGATGGGAGTTGGATGAGAATCTCGAATACAAATTTTGCTCCTCAACGTAGAATAGGGCCTTGCTTCGAACTTATAATTTTCCAAAATCACCTTTTCTGGCTTTTTAGTTCCCCCTCTTAAATCAATAGAATCACTAAGTGTTGGGATGAGTGGGGGTGAGGGTTGAGGCTTTTAATTCAATCAAGGGCTTTTCCCATAGCTGTTGTCAATAACAGTTGTTGTCTCTCAGCCAAACTGTGAACTTTTAATACTGACTGCGCTCCCAAATCCCCCTTTGTGTTCCCTACCCTAAATCCAGACAAAAAATTGATTATATTGTAGCAGAGTCTATCTTTCTCCACAGCCCCAAAGTGTCAAAGTTTCCTCTCCATATCTGAACTGGCAAGAGGGAGAGATTTGTACAGCAAAAGATCCCAATCCCAGTCAGATACGAAAAAGAAATCTGCATAGTGCTCAAGTACAAATTGCAGAACTTGTGCTCAACTGTAGACTACAGTAGATTAATTGCAGGTTACATTGACAGAAGTACCCAATTCAAGCATAATTTCAGAGATACCATAAACCCAATGTGCCCAACAAGCGATGGCATTGAAGACACGGAGCACTTTTTGTTGCTCTGCCCTTCTTTTGATGTTCAACGACAAAATCTTCTCGCTGGAATTGTTGAATTATTACGACCATATGTACAAATCACCAATCTTTCAAATCATTCTTTGACGCAGCTTTTATTGTATGGTGATGAAGACCTTTCTAATGAGTTGAACAGAAATGTACTCGAATTAACTTTACGCTTCATCCACGAAACTGGTCGGTTTGATTAAGATCTATTGAGAATTTAGCCATGCCCTAAGCAATCACCAAGTCCCGTACCGTTAGTGTTCTTTTCCTTGTAAATTCTGTTTCACATCAGATGGAGGCATTTTACTTGCCTAAATTTACACCAAATGAGTTGCACTCGTTGCATCTACAAATTCATCGCAACACTGACCTGACATCTGGAGTGAAACTGAATCCAGTATAGTATCCTTTAATTTATAAATTGTTCGTAGTGTGATTGTATACGGTTTAACGTTTCATGTTTTTAGATATTGGCCATGGGGTAGTCGTAGTCTTTTGCTCCCCATGGTATCGTACTTGTAGTGTCGTATAGTAATTAGAATTAGGTATAGTAAAATGTAAAGTATCTTGTAAAATTTAATATTTGAATAAAAGAAAAAAAAAAAAAAAAAAAAGAAGTACCCTAATGCTGCCAGCAATATAGAAGCAAAAATGTTTGTAACATATCTATAAGTATGTAAGGTATTTGTGTAAGCTTGTAGGAATTATAAAGTAACTTCCAGTGATAATGTCACATAAGCAATCCTTGGAACTGAAGCCAGAGAAAATCATTACCTCAAAGCTGCTGGATTTGATAGAAAATTAGAACTGGACACATTTAACAATGTGTGTAAAGTTTAAAATCAGGGCATTTCAGACCAATAATGCCTCTAGAAATGTCTGGGAGCAATTGCCCCCCATTAAAATTTTGAATTAAGGGCCAGTAAAATATCTACTGTTTCCTCTTTTGCATTGTATTTCAGAAAAATTTCAATCATGGTATTGTAGAAATTGATTTTTTCTTGAGGTGGTAAAATGACATTCTTGAAAGATGATAAAACTTATACAATGGAAGCAAGCTACTGTATTCTCTTAGCATTGGAAATCTGTTTTATAACTGCACTTTTCGTCAGTGGCAGACAAAAAATAGCGAGGAGGTAAAAGTAAAAAGTATTCAGACTGGGGGTATAACCAGACCTATAATTACATTTTTTGTGAAATTTTTTAAAGTGGGGGGCATTAACCCTCCCAAACCAAACCCCCTGCCACTGGCCATGCCACTGAAGAATCCCCCCCCCCATTCCTGAATCTCAAAAAGATACAGTTCTGGAATAAAAGGGGTTGATGGAAAATTTCCCCTTGATAAATATGGGTGTCTGGAATGAAAAGGATGAGTAAAAAGTTCTTGTAATCTCATGACATGCACAAGTTGTTTTATTTAAGCAATATTATGCAATTGAAACACAAAATTCAAACCAGTCAAATCAAATAATGCAACAAAATTTCACAATATCAACTTCTTTTTTATCATGAAACCAAAGGTGTGATTTAATCGCTATTGAAGTTGAACCAAAGAAATTATCAAGGATAATGCTAGGATTAAGAACTATTTGGTTTCTTCTGCTAACGACTTTTGCACTGTTGTCAGCAAAAATTTAGGATGGACTCCGTGCCTGTAAGCTTGAAACTAATAAACTAATAAAAAGGGGAGGGATGTATCTTTCTGAAATTGAAACATTTCAGAATTTGTTCCATGCACTACACAGCATAGAACGTACCCAAAGCCAAATCACAAGAAAAGACAGCAGTATCTCAATTCAACTATAGTTTCAAAATCCATTATTGTTTTTTCATGAACTATCATGAAGTATGCATACCCTTTGCACATTGATTTGTTCTTTCTCAAATCTAATTAACCACATTATTCAGCCAAATATAAAGCCCCAAACAACAGAGCAACTACTGTTATTGTTTGCCAAGCATATGAGATTTGCTTGCCAAACAAATTTTGCCCTTTCACCATTTCACACACAAAATTGCTTCACCATATGAAGTAAGCAGGTTTCAAGAGCAATGATTTTGATAAAAGTTAAACAATTTTCTGTTTGCCACAAGAGAAATGTTTGTCAAACAATGTTTTGTGACATGGCCAAAGAGACAAACCTTTGCTTGGAGTGAATCTCATATGTATGGGAAACAACATTTGCTTGTTTCGCCAGGACTTCACAGTATAGATGAATTTAATTTACCACCTTGTTCATATTCTAACAAGGTACAAGTGACTATTTCTTGTGGAGGGTGGGGATGGAAAACATCTGGGAATGGCTATCAAAATGATGCCTACTCAAAAAAAAGAGGGACAAAGAATAATGCACATTTTAAGGATGGAATATTCATGAAGATAGTGCAAGATAAATCCTGTAAATTTCTAAAAAGATCGTTCTTCAGCCAGTTTGCAGAGTATGGCAGTTCTTGACAAGATCTTGCGCGTGCAGACCAAGGAGGCAGTGGTGTGCTCATGTGCAAGGTCTTTGATTCCTATGTTTTCAAAGTATAATGAACAAAAGACCTCATTCAAAATCAGCCTGCACACAAAATTTTCAAAAAAAATCTTATGGATGCAGCTGCCACACTCTGCAGACTGGCTCTTCAGACAGTAAGTTCACTTCTAGCCCTGCTTCACCTTGAAGTAATTCTTAGATGCAACTGCTTGTTTTTTTCTCATCACATTTAAAATATAGGTACTTTTCTTCTTTCATGTGCTTCAGCTGTGAAGATGTAAATCTTCATGCAAATGAAATCACAAGAGTATTGAAGATACTTTTACCATACATACATGAACTTTAGTGGGGGGGGGGGGGGGGGCTGATCATACTTTACTGCGACATTGGAAAGGCCACCGGAAAATCAGGGTGACAAGAATTCCATAAAATGTGGCACTTGCAGTTTCGGACACTGTGCCTATAACCTATACTGATCCTAACTACACCCCACTAGAACCCTACCAAAACCCTATAGGTGTGCGATGCTGCATTAGCCCCTAAAATGGCTGTACAAAAAATGTCTTCCACCCCCTCCCCACCATCAAGAATAAATTACCTGTCCCTAAATGCAGTCAAATCTGGTTTGTGAAGGACCTAATCTAAAATAGTGTCCTTGATGTCTTTTTAAACAGAGTTCAGCTCAGAACTGTCCTCCTCAACTTTGAATGATACTCTTCTTTATTTGAGCAGGTACTAAGGGTAGTGATGTGCAGATTCTTTGCCAGTGTTTATTATTTCAATCTTCTCTCTTTGCAAAAATCAAACCCAAATCAAAACAGACTTGCAATTCCAATCTTTGGTAATCACGTCTTTTTTAAATGCTCATGCTTTGCAAAGCACATAATGATAGTTTTATCGAGAGCGAGACGACACGACGGCGTACATGACAGAATCTTGCCAATCTTCACTTATTTGCAACTCCAATTTAAATTCCATGTCTTGTCTGATCCATGGTCTCTCAGTTTGAATGCTGTCACCACCAATGTAGCACCTACTATATGCTTTATGTACTGCCATAAACTTCCCAAATCAAAGCTAGGCTCGTTAGGAAAGGACACTGCTGTCCATATTGACCATTGACAATTTTGGCGTTTCGTGTTCGGCCTAAAATCTGAACGGCTTCTGCTTGTAGTGTAATGCTCCACAATTCCTCCGCTTCAACATGATCTTTGCGTGAAAATAAACGAAAAATAGGCCAGGAGGTGACTTTCATAATGATGAATTGATTAGGCTACACATTCTGTGTATGTGACATCGTTGAAGTTCTGCTCTGATCTCCCAAAGATTCACCAACAAGGCCATTTCGATTTGCGAAAAGAATGTTGTAAGATGAACCCCCTGATATTTTGACAGTTTCTGCTGGCTCCCCGCTGTCAGGTCTTTTGTCAAGCTCTTCGCCTGCGCAGTAGAAATGTTGGATGGATGTGACCACGGCTGAACAAAGCGAAAGCCAGTGATAACCTGCCCATAAGTTTTTCCCTCTCAGGGCTTTACGGTTAAGGTGGATCTGCACTTAAGGTGGCTCACTACCAAAAATTTCAAAATGGCAAAACCGCGATAAGGTGGCTCACTACCAAGTAAAAATAGGCAAAAACACTAAAAACAATTGATTAAGGTGGCTCGCTACCAAAATAACGTTAAGGTGGCACACACTTGGTGTCCTATCGCTCATGGGTAGAGCAACGAACTCACTCTGGGGACGAGATTGGGCTAATCCAGGGATAAATAGTAGGGATGCGAAACGCGCATTGAGCTGCATAGCGCGATCATGAATGCGCGACCTTTGGTCCCCTGTGGTGTTGACAGTGAAAATCAAGATGGACGGATCCGAATGCTCGAGTAGCAGCGCTGGCAGTAAATGATCGTGGATTCGTATCTAAAGGTAATGAATTGTTCAACTTTTCTGTTGTTTAAGTGCTGTAGAGCTTGTTTTTTGTTTTGTATACTCTTTGCAGGTTTTGATGCCCAGATTGTTGTTTTGTGGAACTATTTTGTTTGCATCATTTTAGGCCAAAGAATACATCTCAGCTTTGCCGATCACGCTTTGCTAAAAAAGTCGACTTCCCCGTGTGATCCCGTCTTTCAGTGTTTGATATTTACATTGGGGATGTCCTTATAAGTATTTTTATTGCAAAACATTTTTGAGCTACGTTGAGCTGTGCGTGTGCGATCGCTTTTTCTGGAGGGCCTACCTTCCACTGTAAACCCAAATACAAATATCGGTAGCTGATTCAAAGCACGTTTCATAGTTTGGCGGTCTGGGACGAGTAATGAATGGCATCCCATTGCAGTGCAACTAACTCAAACTTTTTTTATGAAACCAACTTTATATCAGCCACAGAAAATGCTAAAAGAGATGATATAGGATGTGTTTGGTAGAGTTCTACAATCAGGCTTTACAAGCCCTTAACCCTTATAAAATGTTTTCAGGCCAAGAAACTTACTTGCAAGTGGAAGAACAACATTCAATATTTTGAGATGTAAGTGAAAAGACATGTAAGGATGGAAAGTGAAGAAGAAACTCCAATCATCGTTAGAAACCTCTATGGAAGGAATGGCTCCTGCACCGGACATGTCCGGTGCACAGAGCACTTAGTTTCTAAAGTTTTCATTGTTCTATCGGCGCAATATCTGGCGCACGAAAATTCAACTTTCCATACAGGGTTAGAGAGAGAGAGAGGGAATAAAGAGATTACATGGGATAAATCTACATTGAGAAAAAAGCAGCATTTTTGACACACAGGTTACATCACATCACATGTGCATCTTATTTTGGATTTGCTACCATATGTGTTGTGTTGATAGAGTAGTCTGTGCCATATGTACTGTCAATGCTGTACATGACAAATAAACAGTTTATTGTTGACAGAAACCACTAATCTTTCAGGCATTTTATCGCAACCCTTATCTTTGAATGATGCTCCTTGCCAGTTTGCATTCTTTGTAGTGCGCTGGGAACGTCTTCCCCGCACCACTTTGACTGCTTCCAGCCACACCCGACCCATAACTTTTGTAAAAGTGCTACCCGCGATAGTTTGTCTATATGACCGATAAATCACTGGTTCATTATTTCCTTACGCAGTCTTAGTACTCCCAACCTTCAGAGAGATGCACCAGAATGTATTTTAGAATGAGCTTCCCCGCTCCAAAATCAAAGAATGCAACTTGGTCTCCTCACTAGATTTATTAATTTCCTTTATAGATTCACAGAGTATATGGATTCACAGAGTTGAAAATGCATATCAGCTCCAATGACTTTGTGAGAGAAATGGCAAGCTACATCATTCCAAAGGGAATTAGCCGAGACTGTATAGTCATTGTTTTCATTAGTTCAGTGGCAGATGTGTGATGGCAACACAAATATTACTGCTCATAGTTCTGGTTATAATTTAAATGGCATTTTACCCCTAAAGGCTTCTCACCGTGTTTCAGGTATTCAGACAAGTTATGATTTATCATAACCATGAGTGTAGGGGAAGATAAAGTTTGGGGGGGGGCTGTCCTTCAAAAAATCCATTGTTGACAAAAATTTGGCCTGACTTAAGCTGGATTTCTGCCCGATTTTGGCCAATTTTTTCAAATTTTTCCAACGTTGGGAGGGCTACAGCCCCCCAGCCTTCTGTCTCCTACGCCTATGATCATAACTGGCCTGAATACCTAAACAAGGTGAGATGCCTTATTAGTGCTTGTGACATAAACTCTCTTGCTGTTGAATCATAACCAAAACAAACAGCAAAAGATTCTGTGAAACAAGACATTAAATTGTCACTATTTGTTTCAAGATCTTTTTGAAATTGAAAATTTGGGACTGGAACACCTTTTGCAGTATTGGTATACTCTTTGATACAATGTGTAGTAGGAGTCCACATTTCATGTCCATGGTATTCTTGGCATTAAAACTTTATTTGATAGGAAAAAAATATCAGAATTGTACATGCAGCTTCAAGAGAGAAGAAATGATATCTACTTGCGGCAATTTCCATCTTCTTTCAACACTCTGAAATAATACACAGTACAGTACTAACATGTAACCAATTACTGTTTATACTTGCTTACTTAAAGGAGCTCCGTCTCCAAATGTTGGTCGAAACGGTGATTTTGAAGTTTTTTTTAAGGGCAATATCACACAGATGTTTACCTGTTTTCCAAAATGAAAGCATCATTTTGAAGATAAATCTTTGTATGTTACAGAGGAAAAAACAAAAAATTCACATCTTTTACAATTGCTTGGGTATAAATGGATTTTTTAATGAGCACTTTTTGGTGGCTTGGGTGAAGCCATCAAACAAGTTGCAGAAAACAATGGAGAACAATGGCCATATGCAGTGTTTACAGATTTGTTTACAGTTTGGTGACGGAGCCCCTTTAACTATAAATAACTTGCCAGATGAGTTCCATAACATAACATACTTGTCTGCTTATGGATTAAAAAGTAAATAAGGTAAATAGATGTTTGATGACATGAATGTTTAATTCTGACATGTAGATTTTCAGTTTGACTTTGTTAATCCAGGAATCCATTTCATGCACATTTGTTCCTTTCACTTTTGAAGCTAAAATAGTGAATAGAAGTGTGTAATTAAGTTGTAATTAGGACATTTCACTTCAAAAGGCTACAGTATATTGTAACTACATGTGAATCTTTTAAAAACTGTGGATATATGTTGCAAAGATGCTGTATCATTGTTTGTTGTTTGATCCTATCAGCCAGTTAAGTCCAAATGTGTTTTGTCTCTTTGACTGCATGTCTTGTACAACATATCATACAAATGAGATCTGGATGAATGATTCTTTCTGGTATGGTTTCAAATCAAATTAAATGTTTATTGTTTAGACTTTACATATCAATTGATTTACCAGATCAAATCATTCATTTTGAAGCTCTAATCTGGTAAAGTGAAAGGTACAGTATATTATACAGTAGGTGCATACAACAAAACAGAATCCCTAATGACTGCAGGCCTCTTGAAGAAGTATTCTATCCTTGCAACAACATACTGTATGTGACCCAAACACCAATGTGCACATACAGTTTGTAAGGCATTAGCGTCAGAAACTTTCAGCCAACTGATGTATAAGTTCAAATTTTCCCTATCATTATATAATTGTTGCAGCTTTAAAGAGTCTGTTTCAATTAGTATGTTTGGCACATGTTACCTTTTTGCAGGCAGTTGTTGTTGCCATTTTATGACCCATGAAAATGTGGATACAATAAAGCAGTGACACACGCAAACATTCTGGTTGCAACTGACTTTAATTTTTCAACTTAAAAACACATCTAACTCTAACTAACATGTGGAAAAAAGTGCTGTAACTACCTGCCTACTAAGCAAATAACTACCCAGGCCAACCAGAAAAAAGTTCTTACTTTTGAAAATTCATAGCACCAAGGGTACTTGTCGGATTTGCATTGTTCAAATTCTAGTTCAAAGTGGAAAGACCGAAGAATTTTTGTGATTCGGTATAAGTTGTTTGTTTGTACGTGCGGCTACAATAAACGATCAATAAAGTATAATAAAGTATCTTTAAATTTAAGCTCAAGGCTATAAACTCATTCACAGATATTTTGCTAGCTAAATTCGACTTTAAAAAATTTCATGTTTGCGAAATAGTATGCCTAACACACGGCTTGAAACACTCGATTGAATCATGAACAAACTTCTCATACAGAACAACAAAGAAAGTACAATTTTTCTCGGGTGAGAGAACTCGTCGACACATACTAAATTCTCACCTTCAGGTCACCCAAAAATCAGCGACAAATCCATCACATCGGTTGCTAAGGGCATCATTAAAGCGAGGCTGCATTTATGCTCGCTCGCGCAAAACCATTGCGTTTCGCATCCCTACTATTTATCCCTGGGGCTAATTGTTTACTGCCGCGTTCTGATTTTGAAGCCCGCGACATATGTTTGGAATATTGGGAAGCAGACAGAATACAGAGCTACTATTTCGGCTTGCTGTGGAAAGGAAAAGAGAACGAACAACAACAGAATCATATCAGAAGCATGAAGGGTACTAGCAATAACGAGAAATTGGTTATAGAGAGGGATTTTATGTGATCTTTCAACAGTAAGTCATCATAGTTGCTTCTATATTAGGCCTGTCTTTGTTTGAGGATCTGTTGGCCTATCATCAACGCCTGGCGGGAGTTATCAGGCAGCGAGATAGATCAGACGGTTTTAGCTCTAAACACCCCTTATGCAATTCAAAAACAAACGCAAAGTTAAGTGAATCTTTAACGATCATTGCTCTTCCATTCTAGTCTGCACCATTATTATCATTTCGGTTGCTTCAAGTCAAGTCTTTCCGTCGCTTCATGCTTTAGCTAGGCCTCCCCTAGCCTAGATTAGGGAGGTAGGGAGTCCCTATACACTACACAGAACAGCTTTGCAATCCTAAATGCGAGGGCACGGAACGTTTTGGATTGTTGCACTAGCAGGCCTTGGTAAAGTGTCTTGCTGTCAGTAAGGATTGCATTGCACTAAACCATATGAACAATAATATGATTTTTCAATGCAATAATCATGCAGGTTTGGTTTCAACAAGACTCATGAGCGTAGGGGAGAATAAAATTTAGGGGGGGCTGCCCTACAAAAAATCCATTGTTTTAAAAAAATTTGACTGAGTATAAGCGGATTTCTGCTCGATTATGGCCAATTTTTGAGAATTTTTCCAACATGGGGGGCTGCAGCCCCCCAGCCCCCCTGTCTCCTAAACTTGACCCCAAATAATCATGCAAATGCATGAAATGAAACAACATTCGATAAGTACGGATTACATCACTGTATTATCAGATGTGAAGATTGCTAAAACCTTCAGATGTGCGAGGATTGCATCGCTGTTTACCTGTTGTAAGGCCTGAGATATCTACACATATTTTCTTTTTAGAAAAGAAACTCCAGTACTGGGAAAATATAAAGTTAAGAAACTATTTATATTGATGGAGAAAGTCCTCAACATATTTTTGATTTATTGTCACTTGTTTCCTGTACATGTAGTTTTTTTATAAGAAACTAAGGTCTGGTGCTGGTGGGCAATTTCTTAAATTTTTGGCCCATTTTGCTCGAAAACTTCTTACATGTTTCTTATATTTTCAATGCCAGAAGCATAGACTTAATTTTTTTTGTCTTGAGGATTCCCAAATTACTTAGTAACATCTCAAAACAAGTAAATAACATAATTCGCACTCCAAATAATGTCCAAACAGTTGCTGTAACTGTACAGTGTCAAAACATTTTGGAGTGTGTTAGGAAAATTATAACTGCAAATTACAAAGGTTTCTTAGCAAAATACGTGTATTTTGTTGAGCATATTCAAGTGATTGAAATGATAATGGTGCAGAATAGAAGAGCAATGGTATGGTCATGAAAGCTTCACCTAGGTTTGTGTTTTTTTTTAATTTATGAGGGGTGCTTTTTGGTGTTTGAAGGAACCTATCTGCTATTTCCCACTGCCTGATACTTACCTGATAAATTCCACCAGAACAGTACTGTTTCCCTCCTCTAGAAATTGAGGGCTAGCTTGATGGTGCCAAAATTTTTGTTGTATGAACGTAAAACCCAAATCTCGTAGTAAAATTTTCTTTGTGATTCATAATACAGTACCAAATTGCACATTTTGTCAGAATTCACTGAGGACCACTTTTTGAACCAAGATTTACAAGAAGAACCAAATCATAGACAAACATTATGCTGCTATGTTTGATGATACACTTTCTGTTTATAGAAAGCACTTTGGAACAGTTTGCAACTTGTAAAGATTGAAAAATGTATACCTTTTAAAAATCGTTGATAATTTTTCTCTGCAGTACACATTTTATAAGGAACTGGTTTAAAAGAAATTTTAAGAAACTCTTAGTATCATATTTGAGAAGTGATAAGAAACTTTTATAAGTAAAATGCAAGGATATTATTGCAAAATGTTGTTGAACCTTTTTTAGTCTTGAGTAATACTAACCAACCGTTTATGTTTTGAGCCATGTTAGAGATCATGCTAGATAATTCATGCACTTAAAGAATAAGAAACAAATTAAGAAACTTTTGTACTAAAATTTGAAAATTTACATGGCCTGATCCAAGTTTCTGATGAAAAACGTGTAGGCCACTCCATTCACTCTGGTCCCCTTCCTTTTCGTGATAAGGCTAGACTTGCCCCAAGTCTATTTTGTGGAGAAAAAATTTCGTCAAAAAAAATTGAAGGGAAAAGTGAAGAGCGAAATTTTTGTAATATACTTTCCGGTAGACTTATTACAGTTGACAGAACAGGCTTGGGGCAAGTCTATGATAAGTCCTGTTTACCTATTAGATTACTATGTTCCCTCTCCCGCTGGGAACCATCCTTGGTCATAAATATAGCTGCTAAGAGGAAATTGAAATTCAACTCCAATACTGCTACTGGGAAAGTATAACTTAAGAAACTATTCATTTTAATAAAGAAAATTCTTGTCGCATTCATTTTCACTTTTCTCCAGTACCATACACGTATTTTTTTATAAGGAACTGCCCATAAGAAACTCAACTCTCAGATCACCAAAAAATTGAGAAACTCCAGTACTGGGAAAATATAGGTTAAGAAACCTACATCATATTACTCTAAAGGTACTTGAGTAATGTCTACTCTAGACTTTGGAAAGGCTTAAAAAACCTTGTTTTGAAATGTTCACGAGGGCACAGGAAGTGAACACGAAAATTGTTATGGAACCTCTAAGAAACTCATAAGAAATTTCGAGTACTGAAAATCTGATAATTTTAAGAAACTTTCAGTACTGAGCAAAATTCTTAGTTTCTTATAAAAACATTACGTGTATATCATTCCCGAAGTACTTGCTTGAGTAATGTTTAAACACTGGAAAGACTTCAAAAAAGTTTGCTTTGTAAAGTACTTTGTAAAGTATAAACGCTGAGAACTCAAAATATGATAATTTTAAGAAACTTTCGGTACACGTTTTTTTTATAAGAAACTAAGGTTCAGGGCTGGTAGGCAGTTTCTTAAGCATTTTTGGGCCATTTTGCTAGTAAAAGTTTCTTATGTCTTTCTTATATTTTTTTAATGCTGTAAGTGTAGAGTTAATTTTGTTTTGTCTAAAGGGCTCCCAAATTACTTAGTAGGATCTCAAAAGAATTAAATTACATAATTCGCACTCAAAATAATGTTCAAACAGTTGCTATAGCTGTACAGTGTCAAAACATTTTGAGTGCGACAGGAAAATTAAAACTGTAAATTACAGAAGTTTCTTAGCTTTTAAATTCAGGTAAGGTTGTTTCTTAGCTTTCGAAAAATTGAGCCTACCGTTTCTTATAAGCGGTTTCTTATAAAAAAAATGAGTGTATGATAATTTTAAGAAACTTTCGGTAGTGGCTAAAATTCTTAGTTTCTTAGTTTAAATAAATACGTGTATCGGAGCGGAAGAGATTGAGACGGGATTGGGACTAACATATTTTAGGCGGGTCTTCCAAACAATGTGAGCCAACCGAGAGAGGGCAGATAACAGCACGACTGCTGACCTTGACTTCCGCTACTGTAGCAAACTCACAATCGCCAGTCACTGTGGGGTGCCATTATTTCATACCGCAATATAAAGATAAAATACTCATTTTTAATGCATTCACGAGTCGCTGTTGTCACTGCTCTAAGCGTACGGCCCGTTTGAGCGGAGAGACACAGGCAGGCGTCATAGTTTCCCCTGCCTCCAAGGCAGTCTAAAGGGAAGATGGACGTTGCGATCAAGCTCTTACTGCTTTGTACTATAGCCTTCGTTGATGCCCAAAATGGTGAGCAGAATGGACAAACTTTGCGTAAGTAAACGTTGATTTTTGTTTTGCTTTAACTGCTATCATTTTGGGGCGAAACCGTTACTATGTTCAAAGCAAAACATAAATTTGCTGATCCTCAACAACATAATACCCTAGCAGAATTTTGAAGATCGTTCTTTCCCCATTCTTATTTCAACTAGCTGAAAATACCACAATAGCCCTCACGAGATGTTCAAACGGCTCTCGAACATTTTTGGCCTTGGGCAAAATTTGAGTCCAGACTCCAGAGGAAAAGGACTTGGGCGATGGCTGAAAAAGCCCGAAGGCTCGCTGGCTTTAGTTCGTGGTTTTAGCTCTTTCGTACTACTGTTGATTAAAGTACAATTTTCCCCAAGTTTCTGACTTTGTCACTAACCTCCTCATATCTTTTTGGGAGAAATTACGATGGGACATAGCTTGACTGAGAGGACTTGTGAAAGCTGCGCTGCGACCTCAGTGCTTAGCACGCGAAATATCAATTATAAATTGAAATGAATTCAGTGACTTTACCCTCATCTAAATACTTTACACGGAATTCTGTTTCTTCTAACAGCATCCTCCCTAGGTATATCGTCAGTTTCTTTTCTTTGTTGCTTATTGCCTATCTATATGGGTTAGAACGTTGTGGTACAAACTGAACCCAGCTTTTTATAAACTTCCATTGTTTGGGACCAAGCTTTTACGCTTCCGGTCTGCATGGCAGGCCAGCAGCTAGATTGTGGTTTTGTTATGTCCTTTTCCCAAGCCTTGAGTAACGTAACAAAGATATGTTTGGAAATAATGCTTGTACAGAGCTTCCCAGTTAGTACATGGGGGTACATGTTAGTACATGTTCTTTTCTTGAATAAATCTGTTTTTTGACAAGTATCGAGTTCGAAGATATTTTCACAGGAAGTGATGTCTCACGGCGAGATTATGCGTGCTCTCGCCATAGGCTCTTGTTCTCGCCAAAACCCCAAGGCGTTTTCGTAGTTTTGAGAGCTGTTTGAATATTTGGGTCGAACTGACTCGAACAGGAAGGCTGAAGTGAAACTTTTTGTCTGATTTCAAACTGGCAATGTTATAATCGAGACATCTTCCGATAAAGCTAAAAGCCTAAAAAGCAAGCGGAAGAAAGGAACCAAGGGCACTCAATTTTTGGAAGGAACTTGGCTCTGAATGTCTGAAATAGA
Source organism: Aurelia coerulea (assembly GCA_039566865.1). Classification (NCBI taxonomy): domain Eukaryota; kingdom Metazoa; phylum Cnidaria; class Scyphozoa; order Semaeostomeae; family Ulmaridae; genus Aurelia; species Aurelia coerulea. The sequence continues at coordinate 28,421,978 of CM076944.1, forward strand.
GTTTTTTAATTTTCAAAAGATGACTTCACCATTTACCGAAATTCATTGAGGACTGCTCACATAGCTCCTTTAGCCAAATAATTTACAAGGAAGAACGAAGTCAGGTTCGTTGATCCCTGTCACTTTTCCAAAGATGATCACCAACCGAGGCTCATGAGAAAATCCAAAATATATGGTGTGGTGGAGAAAGTCAGATCAATTAAGCATACATTATGATCTGAAGCTATAAAGTCTCATGTATTAATTAGGTAGAATGGCATCGCCATCTGAGTCATAGATTAACATTTTAGTTTTTGAATATAATCGGCCACATGCAGTAAAAACCCACGTATAAGAACCTGTACTAAGAACCTGCAAGCTGGAATTTTGCAGTTAGACCCCCATTGTATGAGAACCCATTCAGCCTGAAATTTGAATTGAGGTTCTTATTCACAACAGAAGTTTGTGGAAGAATTAGAAATTTTTATGATATCTGATGAGAAGCTTGTGAAAGCTTTCTTTGGATTTTATAAACATTTAGGATTCTTTCACAAGTTTCTGTTGCGAATAATACCTCGCAAACTGACAGTAAATAATAGGCCTGAAGTTTGAATCTGAAGAAAAGAAATTCCTGAAAGCCCTGATTAAAATAAGAACCATAATTTGAGAATGTTAACAGCCTCATTTCCAGGGGGGGGGGGGGGGGTGGGGTCCTTCACTATCTGGTCAGATGGGGGTGTGCACCAGTTTAGGGTAGTTTTTGGCCTGAAAATTCTGGGAATGGGGTATACTTTTACTAGAAAATTTCTGTGATTGGGGTATACTTTCACTTGCAATTTTCTGGGATTTAGGTTAACTGTCATATTAAAAATTCTGGTAATTGGTGTTGAATATCCCCATTGATTCAGAACAGATTTGTTTTGTTTGTGACCATATATGAGAGGATATTCTTACTTTCGCCTTGAAATTGAATGCCCCTTTAACGTTGAATTGTTTTTGTTACTTCTTCAAAATTCTGGGGTTGGGTATAAATATCTGACCTCTGGGATAGGGAATCAATATCTGACCAACATTCTGGGATTGGGTCATAACAGAAATCCTGGCGGTGCACACCCCTGCATGAATTTTTAGTGAAGTATCCCCTGGGTTCATTTCCAACTAAATTTCCAAAACATAAGGACCTATAGGCTTGCTTGCAAAATTTTAGGTTCTTATACGCGGGTTTTTACTGTACTTCCTATTCCATATAGTCCACCAAACATTTTCACTTTTTTTACTCACCCTGTAAGGTGCATGTTGGCCAAAAGTCAGCCTGAAGTTTCTTTAAATCTTTGTTCGGGAGATGAGATGCGGTCTGTCGGAGGAAATGTGTGTGTCCCCCCGCCCCCATACAGTAGGTTAATGCTCATGCACAGTAGCATTTTGGGTTGGAACTTGTGATGGGCACATGAGCATTAACCTACTGCATGGGGGAACACATTAAGTTTCCTTGAACAAACCGAATAATCTCATCTCACCAACAAATCTGCAATTTATTTTATGCCGGTTTTTACTGTATTGCAGCTTCTCAGTTTATTTTTGTTCTTTTGTTCTCCCTGTTTGTATCACTGTGACTATATTATTACTTGAAAAGTGTTTCATAATGCAATGATTCCTTATCTTTTTCTACTTCAGCGACAATATCACCAGAGACAGTTCCACCAGTATTTCCAGAGGATCAACTTGGTGAGGTAAGACTATCATAGTGATGTATAATTTCTGAGCTAGATGTCATCATATTAGAGAAATTATAGCTTATATTATGATGAAAACTGCATTCTTACTCCCTGCACAAAAATACAAACTAGAACAAGGTTACAAGGACATAACTACAACACATGTACATGGCTTATACCTGGCCTTGTATTTTCATACAGCCAAGCACATACATGCAGTATATCTTTAGAAAGTTAAAACAAATTAATGGAGATAGCCACTGTCTAAATACAGTATAGCACAAAAGAATTACATGCATCACTTACCTTCCTATTCTTTTTATCGATCAAGAACATCCATTGCAATAGGTATACCCAGATTGACCCAGCCCCCCAGTAAAGCTATATTTTTAACTTTGATTTACTTTAGCTCAAGAAATCTTTTGTTTGTAGGAAGACTTGCCTGAACTGAAACCAGTTGTTGTTAAACCAGCACCAAAAGGAGCCAAAGGAGTAAAAGGACAACCTGGTGATGCTGTAAGTATATAATAATAATAATAATAATAATAATAATAATAATAATAATAAATGTTGGTTAAGGGGCTGGAAGGCCAAGGCCTATAAAACCCTGATTGTCTATGATTACTAATCTAGTTTAGTTTGAATTCGAATTTTGAATCCCCGTGTAGGCGGTCAAAAGAGTTTCTCAAACGTTATCACATCCTTTGCTTCGACGATGTTAGCTGGCAAGCAGTTCCACTCTTTTATGATGCGCTGGGAATAAAAGTTCTTTCTCACATCTAGTCTGCATTTGTTCAACACAATTTTGTATATATGGCCCCTTCCCTTATTGTCGTTGATTTTAAAGAACTTTGAGGGGTCAGTGTCTATGAGGCCATGAAATATTTTATAAGTTGTGATCATGTCACCGCGCTGTCTCCTATACTGAAGGGTCGGCAATTTAAAAGCGTGTAATCTTCCGTTATATGATAACTGGTTGATGCCGTGAACAAGCTTTGTTGCTCTTCTTTGAACGGCTTCTAGTTGTTTTACATGTTTAACCATATACGGGTTCCATACGGAGACAGATGTTTCTAGCAAAGGTCTGACGAGACTCTTGTAAAGACCAATGAACACGTTTCTGTCTATGTAAGTCAGTGTTCTCTTGATTGATGCTAACACTTGATTGATGACATATGATTGATATGCTAACATATGTCATCTTTACAAAAGTGTTGCAGATTTTTCATTCGACCGCTTTTCAATTTTGGATATTGGAAGTAAATAGCTTCAATGGTACCTGGGCTTCTGCTTCAAAACCAAATGGCACAATCAATAGCTAAATTGCTTTCATGTGCCATTGCAAAGGTTACAGATCGCCACATTCAACCTCAAATATACTTGCTATTTTCAAGGTTCTATCACTATTTTGCACATTCCAAAATTCTAGAAAATCTTTAAAAGTTTTGTTGATTCAGATAATTTTAGAGTAGCTAAAAGGTCTATTTGCAGATCACAGATGCAGATGCTCCAACTGCTTTTTGAAACCTGGCACTGGACTGTTGAGGTCAGGCCTCAATCAATAACTTGATGGGGTAAATGAATGTCTGGTTTGACAAATGTTAGAGTTGACTCGGTGCCGTTGTGCAAGCATTAATTAATCCACTGGAACATGTTTTCCTTTAAGGCAGAGAATGAAGGTCAGACAACGGATGCCAGAACCCCTTGAAAACTAGCTCTTGTCTGATGAATGGCTACCCCCCCCCCCCCAGTAGAAAATAGAAATATGAAACACGAATAGTATCGGAATTGCTGTAGGTTCAAAGAAGCTCATTGCTCCCATCTCAAGGTCAGCATGTGCTCTTCCTGCTTGCAATGGTTATTTGGCAACTTCTTCCCTAAGCTGCTTTAAACTTTGTTCTGTACCAGCATTCTTCGTACATGGCTGGGCCCCTTTAATTTTTAGATGTTCTGCTTGGATAATAAAAAAATGCTTGTTCTGTTTCAGGGCCCAGATGGACCTGCTGGAGACAAAGGTGACATTGGTGACCCTGGTTCTGATGTAAGTAGATATACCGATTTGAAAAAGGAAAGGCCGCGCGTTGATCATCAGATCCAAAGATGCTTGCTATTTTTATACGATCTTTAGTTTTTATTACCATTTTATACATGTAAATAGATTACATTTTCAAACTTTGTATGGCAAAATTCTACATACATACATACATGCGGTGACAAATGAATTAATTAATTTGAAGGCAGAAACACCGCAAGACGACAAAAAACAACAGCAAATGAGTGTGAATTTTGAATAAATGCTGAAAAATGAAAGTGAGAGCCAGGAAAGATGTTGGAAGTTTCACGATATCGTAAAGTTTTCAAATTTCCTATCAAAAAGACAATGAACACTCAATTTAGGCTAACTTCAAAATTCAGTTTCTCCACTCACACATTGAAATTGAAATGTTTCTCCTTCAAAGTTTTGTTCAAGTCTTCACTCTTTGTCATCAGTGCCACTTGGTTGATAACAGCTATGACCAGCCTTTGCTCACATATTTGTGAGCTTAGTTGCCTCTAGCATGAATACCTTGTGAAAGGGTTCCAGACTCACACCAAGGCCCCAAGATATTAATTTTCGAGTTCTATTAGCACCCCTGCTAAAGCATTGTTCTTGCTGCTTCTATTATTTTTGAAGTAATTGCCTTTGTCAGATAACATGTGTTCCTAATTGTTTTGAATTAAATTACATAGATGAGTTGATAAGCAGCTGAAATTTAGTGTCTCCCAAGTGTCCTTATCTGCAGCATTGTCCATATAAATGCAGAAATGAAAAATATCACTCAATTGTAGTGAATCAATGATTTTCAAAGTCAAAGCAATTTTGACTTCACGCTTGATTTTCCATCATTTGCCAGAAGGGATCACTCAGTTGAGTCTCTCTCTATTTTATGAAGAGGTCTTTTGAAAAATTTTAATTTTTCATCTGGAATGCTTGCAAATTTTAGGAATTAGCTGCATGAGAAAAGCAGGGTTAATATTTCTGTGCCTTTCATTGATTTTGCATCGATTCTCTCTTCAGGGACTTCCTGGAGCATCTGGTTTAGAGGGTCCTGAAGGTGATGTCGGTCTTGCTGGCCCACCCGGTCCTGCAGGGACCAATATATCAGTAAGTTGTCTCATTTTCAAACACACACATCTTATTTCAACTTACCTCAACTCTACAGTACAGCAGGCCTGTACACATTAACACTAAAAGAATTCTTAAGACTTGTGAAGTTGCAAGAATTCTTCACATTTTGATAAGAATTCTTGAGCCATAGAAAGGAAAGACTGTAAATTTTTTTGAACAAAATTCTTAATAAGGAATTGAAAATATTTTGAAAGAATTCTTGGGCAGGAAAACGATATTAATGTGCGCAAGTCCTGTACTGTAATTAGAAAGTTTTCAATTTGTTGATTTTAGTAGAAATGACACATGTCATCAAATGGCTTTCAAAACATTTACCTTGCATATAAAGTGAATTCTGTGCAAAAAGATTGATTTCACGGAACCTATTTTCAAGAGGACATATAGTTTTCATAATTTTCGTGGAATTCACTTCAACGTTTTCAAAGTGAATTCCCTGGAAAATTGATTCTGCATCAACTATAATTTACAAGGGAATAATAGTTTCCGCGTTTTGATGACTTCCACGGAATTCACCTTTGCCCTCAAATGCTTGAAGCAGATGGGAAAGTTGTTGTAGCCAAGACAAGTCAAAATGCATAAGTTGGACTTCACATAAGTCAGATTATTTCTCTAAGTCCAAGAAAATATGACTTGTATGTGATATACTTCTTTGTGTGTAACAACTTATTTCATTATTTGCAGACAGCCATCACTATCTATGGACCTCCCGTAAGTATTTATTTTGCTGCTGTTATTCTGCTAGTACCAAAAATAAAGGAATTTGCCAAAAGGAAGAAAATTTAAGGGAAGAAACTTTTGCAAGTTGGTAAAAACGTGAAATGCTTTGATTTAAATTTATCGCTAATCTGCCAAAATTGGAAATTTTGCAGGAATGAACTTTCACATTTTGTGAAAATAGCCTGATTTGCCGGAGTGAAAATTCACAAATTTTTTTATCTTGGAATACTTTGTGGGAGTAAAATTGTGTGAACTGTATATTTTAGGAAATCTTGGGGGGGATTTCTCATCTTTTTTAGATTTCACGGAATAAACTTCAAAATTTTGGCCAAAAACACAAAAAATGCAACATTTGCTTCCCATGAAAGTTTCTGCCCTTCAAGTAGCAGGCCTTTTCGTTTGACGCGTGCGATCGCACACGCACACGTTGGCACACACGCAAATTGAGTCACGAGTGCTTTTCATCACACGCGTTAAGTGTTATTTTGCTTAAGTAAAGTGGTACTTTGATGTTCGACACATCCAATGTCAAAAGCATGTGCTTCAATAAACCATGATTACTGACAGATCCTATACCACTTCCGACAAGGTCCCAAGTGGCAATTCCCACAATATGAAATAATTGCAACACTGTGTGCTTATAGAGTGAAGGTGATTGTTGTTAACGATACCAATGTTCATGAAGAAAATGAACCGTGCAGACAACAGATTTGTCCTGTTGACATTGATAGTTTGGAAGAATTGGACACAAAACGAGTCTGAGTTTACCGAGGAAGAAACTGCTGAGTATAGTCCTGTAAAAACAAAAAATTAATTGACACATAAACATATGAACAATGATATTCATTTTATCGGTAGTGTGATTATCTTTATCAGTAAAGGGAGACTTCAAGACCTATACGTGTGCGAATCGCACGCGCAAATGAATTTGCCTGTGTATTTTGCCGCACGCGCGTTGTTTTATTCCCGCGAAGGACTGAAGTAGTCAAGAAAACTCTCCATGTTGAATTTAACAGCATTATATGAGTCTTTGTACTGCTACCTGAATTTGCGCCACTTTGGGTTCTGTTTTTGTACTGCTAAACTAAACAACTGCCAATTTATCTATCTATTTATGAAGATAATCAGTAAAGCCCACAATGGGCATCACTCAATTAGAGCTATTCGCACATTTTGGTGAAAATTACTGTTACTTTGAGGGAATCAACATAGTTTCCTGTCCATAGTCTAAAAGCATATAGCATCACCGCCCTCTTCATTTGTCTCTCAAAAAGTCATTGTCACTTTCTTTTATGAAATGCATGCTCTGATTTTGTTGATATAATTAAAAAAAGAATCAATTAATCGACATGAATTGATGATGCCATGAAACTTTCAGCTCATAAATGAATAAAAGCATGTATGTGAAAACATTGGAATCAATTTAAACAAGAAAAATAGAAAATTTTGATCTTCTATTTTATAAAATTTGAATTGAGAAGGGAGTTGGTTCAGGACATGATATGGCTCTATTCCACACTGTATAAAGTTGTTTGATTTCAATAAATCTAACACGATAGATGTGATTTGCATAAATGATTAAAGGCAAGCAACAATTTTGTTTACAATTGATTTGTCTGAAGTTCCAAAAATGTATCCGAAAATATTTCCACCATAGTTTATTGTCCGAAATTTTAATCTCTGAAAATTTTTAGCATTTCCTGTATGAAAACGAGTTACGCTAAATTTCTGCTTGTATGGCTTCAGTTAAAAGTACAATGGCGTTACCAAAGCAGTACAGACTCTGGTAGCAGTGAACAATTTTGCAATGTTGTTGTAGTCTTTTTATTTAAATCCACCTTAAAATTAGGAAGGCCATAGTATGTGCACATTACTGATATGCTTGGCATTGTTTTATACAAGAAAATCAACTTTACTTTTTTACCCTTGTTCTCTTCCTCAAAGAGTGGTTGCCAAATGATTGATGCAATTGCTTTAATTTTGCTTCCTTTCCTGTATAAACCTCACATAAATCATATATCTATTTTTATTTGAATCTTCTTTTTATTTCCAAAGGGCTCACGTGGACCATCAGGACCAGCTGGAAAGTCAGGCCCATCAGTAAGTTTGTATTGACATAGTTTTATTGTGAAAGCTCTATTCAGCCCCTCTCTATTAAGCCCCCTCTCTATTAAGCCCCCTCTCTAGAAAGCCCCCTCCCCTCTGAGCCAAAACTTAAAATAAGCCCCCCTATCTATTAAGTCCCCCCCATTTATATCAAATTCAAGAGGCTACCAACCTTTTCCATTTATTTAGCTAATAAGTTTGCATTTTTTTATTATTATTATAACTTTATTAAAGTGTCATAAATATTTAGCAATAATGCTAATTGGGGACACTATTTAGCCTGAATACTATTTTAAATTGTACTAAATAAAACAACATAAGATAATCTAAAAATGCATGTTGATTTTGCTATGGTTTGGGATAAATATGACACAGAATATGGGGTAAGAGAACTGAAAAGCCATCATATATATCCTTGTCATTTGATTTTGTGAATAAGCTGCCCCTCTCTAATAAGCCCCCTCTCTCTTAAGCCCCCCTCTTGATTGTCGGAAATTAAATAAGGACCCCGGGAGAGCTTAAATAGAGCTTTTACCCCGGGAGCTTAAACAGAGAAATTTGATTTGCTATTACTGCTTACTACCAGGTGTTCCAAAGAGGTGCTCCCGTTTGAAAAATTCCCAAAATTCAATTATCAAACCGTTCACAAAATTGTCTTTTGATCTCCTATGTCAAGCATCCAAATATATTTAAAGATGATAAAGTGTTTGTTTTCAGTGCTTGAATGGTATGAAGTAACACATTAAAAATACCTCATTCTGAGCAATACTCTTCAAGCAACATCGCTAATCCTGACTAAGAGCCATTATCTTGAGATTTTTCATGATCCTTCAAGTCTGCAATATGTAAGAAGAAGCCACAATTGCAAGGTGTTAAATCTAGCAACGGCTGTGGATGTTTATATTGGTGGAAATTTGTAGAATTATAGCGAAATAGCTGAGCTCTTACTTTTTAATTTTTGAAAATGATAATTGTCTTGAATTTAAATTTCAAGTAAATCATGGAACAGGATGAAACATAGAATTCTTGTTCCCATACAAACACCTTATAAAAACTTTCCTGATTTCTAGGTCTATAAGATGAGTGATTTTACCAAACAAAATTTTTGAATATAAGTTAGCCTTTGACTGATAGGTCAACTTTCCAGTTTTGTAAATCGGTTTCAAAATTTTTCCACAGCCTGCCAAATCTAAAAATTTTTGACTCACCCAGTATGCTATTTGAATTGATTTTGTATCATTGATTCGTAGGGTCCAGCAGGTGAGAAGGGAGAGACTGGCCCACCTGGTCCACGAGGACCACAGGTATGCATTTCCTGATTTGTGATTAACTTTAACCTTAAAGAATGCCTCATGAATACAAAATTCCACGTGATTGTTGAGCTGAACCCGTATTGGGTTTCCCAAATCTTTTCGATGTTTGATTAAGTACTTAAAAATATGCTAACATGAACAGACCCACATACCCTGTCTCTAAGATTTTGAAATCATTTTAGACACCAGAATCTTACAAATCCGTTGAAAATTCACTGAGTTATGAGCTCTTCAAAATCAAAATTTATGCGACGGCTGAAACCAGAGACCCCTGGATAACTTGTAATGCAAAAATACTCCAAAATTGAGGTAAAGAAAGGTTATTCAATGTCCTCTCATGATATCAGAAAGAACCAAATAGGACTTTGAAAGTAATTCAATTCCTAAAACAACATTCAAATTTACTTTAGAATGCATGAATCCAAAAAAGCATAATAGATGAGAAACTGAATCATTTTTCAAACTTCTTTCAACAGAATTGCTCTCCGTGAAATTACTTTTCCTTTGTTTTCTATGAATTCATTTATAAATAGCTTGCCTGAACATTGCCAGGATAGCATTTACTGTTCCCCTGATAATGATAATAGTCTTATCGCTTATGGCCAGGGCCAAGCCTGTGTTTTATAGCCAACCCTTTTTATTTCCTCCCACTAGTGATGTTTTTTTCTACCAGCATTACAACTTAAAGTTTATTTGAGCGAGACGGATGTTTATTCATAAATGTCTTCCTTGCCAGCAATTTATCAGCATTTCATATCATCGTCCCAGTAATAACAAGTTCATTCTTTTTCTTAGGGACCCAATGGCCCACAAGGTCCAGCTGGCCCAAATGGCAAAGATGGAGCTGATGTGAGTATTTTTGCCAAATTTTCATTTTCCAATGACCAAATCTTTCTTCAATCAAAAGATGTCATATTTATTAGTATGTGATCAAGTGGTGCCCATCTCTATACCATAAATCCTGAAACAAGCAGAGGTGGACAAACCTCACAGAGCCACGCAGCAGCTTCGCATTGAAGCTTGTTTGTCTTGAAGGAAGAAGAGGGTAAAAATATTAATAGAAGTGAGGAAAGAAGGAATGAAAGGAAGAAAGGAGCAAGGAGACAAGGAAGAAGGAAACATGGAAAGAGGAAAGAAGACACAATGAAAAGAGAAAATAAAAATTGAAAATGTATAAAGAGGAAAACAGGAAAGGTGCTTTCTCTTTTCCACAAATGTTTTCAGGAACCAGGTGTCTGGATTCCCAGAATTTGTAGTGGCTTGTTGGTCAACAAAGTTTGTTTGTTTGTTTGTTTGTTGACACATGATATTTAGATACAACAAAGGGTCCTGCACAACTTAAATTATGTTCAATGGGTTAATACAAATTTTTGAGAATTCTTAAGAATTTTTATTCGTTAGAATGTTTGTAGGGTCCTGTGAAGTTTTGTAAATCCGTGGAATTTATTCCATAGACAATTCTTCATTTCTTTTTCTAATCATTTTTCAGGGAGGAAAAGGACCAAAAGGAAGGACAGGACGTCAAGGTCCCGTTGGAAGGCCTGTATGTTGATTGAGAGTTTTATCCATTTGTATATAAACTTTTGCTGGTTTTTTTGGTAGACGTTTAAACTGGCAGGTGAATAAAAAAATAAAGATCCCCGTTTGAAAGGCCACAGCTCCCTGAATATTAAGATACTGATATTGGCAATTATATCATTTAATAGTGAACAGGTTCTAATACTTTCTAAATTTTACCTGCCTGAAGTCGGACCCTCAGATTTAGGATCAACAATTATTTGAATTTTGTTAAAAACTGAATCGTTTCAATACAAATAAAGATGAAAGACTCAGTAATTCTGGCTGCCACTAGGCATGCAACAAATGATTATGGGGTGAGTGGTCGAATGACTTATACATTTTCAATAGGTAACAGAAGTTAAGCTCGGTTGTATGAGGTCGAAACCTGGATGGGTTACCTTTCGGAAGCCTGACCAAGCAGCTTACTTCACCCTCTTTCGGGAAGGTACGTTAAACTAGGGACCCCATGCCTGGATGCTGCATTCCTTGTCGGCCTAAATTAGGTTTGAATAGCTAGAAATCCTCCCAACCCACTTGAAATAAAGTGCGGAGTGAATTAATGAATGATTGCTCTTCGCTTCCTCATTAATGGATGATTGTAATATGAAAAATTCATTTGGCTTGATAAAGTAGCGCTCTTAGTTAACCAATTTTTGCCATCATTCTAGGGTAGCACTGGTCAAGGTGGTGGCAGGGGTCTGAAAGGGTTGAAAGGTGCTCCAGGAGACCCAGGTGTCAAGGGAGAAGTTGGCGAGGCTGGCAAACGTGGAAGAGATGTAAGTATGGACAAATATGTATATATGATATATATATGATAAATGCGGTATAATTTCACCGTGTCAGCTGATGCCAAATGAAAGTAAATACGTATGGCATGGCTCTGATAAACGCCTGATGCCAAAAATGGCTTCTGTCGTATTCTCCGACATTGCATTGCGCTGGAATGGCGATAACACAGTGATTTTTGGGAAAGACTTTTTGACAAGGAAGAAGAATCTTCGATAGAAGCCGCTCTTTGACAATTAAAATCAAAGATAGTGACAAAACCAAATTTTCTTGATTCTGTCATATGATTTTGCTTTTCATTTCACTCAGTAGGTTGCAACTGGGCTGTCAATCCTATTCTTGTTATCAGTTTTATTCATTTGTATTCAACTTTGAATCACATTTTAACAGTTACCTATTTGCATATTCAGTAGCAAGGTAAATTTAGGGAAAAAACCAGGATTGAAGCTTTTGAGGAAGCATTTTTGCACAAGAATTCTAGGAGCAGGACTGAAGAAGGGTGGTGAAGGATTTGTAACTCAGTGCACATTCTCTGATAATTCAAAGCACAATTAATAAAAGCTCAAACGATTAAAGGGGCTCCGTCGGCAAACTGTAAACAAATCTGTAAACACCATTGCTTGGTGGCATGTATCCATTGTCTTCTGCAGTTTGTATGGTGGCTTTACCCAAGCCACCCAAAATTGGCCATTAAAAGATCTATGAAGACTTGATTAATTCCTCTGTGAATGTTTCATTAATTCCTCTGTGACATTTAGGGATTTATCTATCAAACTAACGCTTTCATTTAAAAAAAAAAGTGAAAATTTTTGTGTGATATTGCCTATCATAAAGTTCAAAATCACCATTTTGACCGAAATTTGGAGACGGAGCCCCGTTAAAAACTGCCATTTGTATGTTGTCTTTGAGCTGTACATGCTGTACTTTCCTAAACAATTTCCAGACTAGGTTTTCAGCAAATGAAACGCCACAGTGTGTCCCAAAGAAATTTTTTGTCATAAAAGTTTGGTACATTACTGTCGCTTTAGTGTGTCATTATCATGATTGTTGATTTATTTTTTAGGGAGCCCAAGGTTTGCAAGGTGTAAAAGGAGCTGCCGGAGATGATGTAAGTATTTCAAGGGCCTAAACGAGGGGCTAAAATTGTAAGAAATCTCACACAGAACAATATGTTAGGGCGTTTCACCTCTCTCTCAGTGGCTCAAATCTTTCAAATCTTTATTAAGATGGGTGCAAAATTCTGTTACGTTTTTCTTTTAACTGAACTGTGTGAAAGGATCTTAGGGTACTTTGCTGTAAATCTGCCGTGGAATTTCCTTAGATCTTGTTTATTTTGAAAATGGCGGCATTTTCATTTTTGAATAGATCAAAAATTCATGGAAAATCTTGCAAAAATTGAAATCATCGTAAATCCTAAACCAATGGAGGAGAGATGAAACAATCTTCAAGCAAACCATAGTTTATGAAGGTCTGCAATATGGTGGCAAGCAAGAATCTCTCGCTCTTCTCTTCTGGTTTCGGAGTTAGAAACGTGATGATGTCACACCCTCTAATCTAATAAATGCTGCCATTTTGAAGCTAACTTAAGATATCAAAAATTTTCACCGCAGATTTGCAGTAAAGTGCGCTAAATTTCTTTGAAGCCCTTTAATTCAGAGAAATATGAATCTTGAACTTTCAACCTTCAACTTGAAGAATGCAATGATAGACAAGAGCATTTCAGACATTTCCAGCATAGGACTCCAATCTTTCAAATGTGTAAAATTCTATGACAGTTTTCTTTGAATTGAATTGCATGAAAGAAACTTATGGTGCTTTGCTGTAAATTTTCCGTGGAAATTTTGTGTTATCCTCATTTTTTTTAAAATGGCAGCAATTTGATTATTTTTGAAAAAATTCATGGAAAATTTTGAAAAAATTTAAATCTTCGTAAATCCTAAACCAATAGAGGGAAAATGATATAACCTTCAAGATAATCATAGTTTATGAAGGTCAACAATATGGTGGCAAGCAGAAATCTGTTGCTTTTCTGGTTTAGGATTTAGAAATTTGATGACGTCATAGCATCAAGTTAAATAAATGCCACCATTTTGAAACTAATCAAGGTGTTAATATATTTCCACGGCAGATTTACGGAAAAAAAGCCCTAAGTTCCATTCAAGCCATTTATTTCAAAGAAAGCTGTAATTGAATTTTAAACCGACCATTTTATAGATTTGAGCCCTCTGTTGACATTTCCTCTTCACCATGTCCTTCAGTTAGCATCTGGATTGTATATTTTTGGATGATCTGTTTCCTCTGCTTTTCTTATTCTCTGTGATGCTATTTTTCAGGGTGCACAAGGTCCACAAGGTTATCCCGGAGCAAGAGGAGTAACAGGCGACATTGTAAGTACAAGGAACCTTTTTGAGATGTTTTCGATTTCCTTATTGTCATTTAGACAGAGATAAATATTCTTCCATTTGAGTCAGGAAAACGATGAGTAAAAGTTTCTTAATTGGTGGGGACGAACATTCAATTAAAAATATTGTCAAGTAGAAATTCAAGGAAAGGAAACAGGCGACGGATATAAAGAGAAAAGAGAGAGAAGAAGGAAGAGGAGATGAATTAAGTGAGTGCAAAGGAAGGTGGATAAAACAACAAAGGGAGGAAAAGGTACCACAATCAAGATACTTGATATTCAAGAAGCTAAAATTCAAAAGAAACGAGCCATATATTACCGTGGTAAAAGCACGATTCTTATTAAACTTCTTTGTTTACCAACACAATATATCTACCGGGTGTCCCAAAAAAAAGTACTCCCGTTTGAAAAATCACCAAAAATTGATTTCACGGCCGATCTTCAATTTTCTTTTTTTGTCAAGTATATCAAGGACTAAATTATTTTTCAATATATAGCTGATCTTGTAATTGGCTTAAAAAGTAGCAAATTTAGCTCTTTTTAGGGCTACCTGGTTTTAAACCATACTGCAAAAAAGCACTGAAGATTGCCAGATCAATTTCTTTGTGCATGTAAACCATCTAGTTGGGCAAGATTAACTATTTTGCTTAAAAACTATAGCTCAAAATGAGGTTTTTGAACGTGTGATTGTTCTACCTTGTTGCATCAAAAGCAAACATTTTATCATCTATGAATATTCTTGGGTCTTTGACAAAACAACTCAAAAAGAAAATTTTATCAAAGGTTTGATAATCAATTTTTGGTGATTTTTGAAACAGGAGTACTTTTTTTTGGGACACCCGGTACTTAACCAGAGCATCACAAGATCTTTTCAGATTACTACAAGTACATGAAATCTGCCCATGATATCGTTGGCTCATCATTGCTGGTCTATAATCAGAAACTGATGTTTCTTTAGCTTTATGGTTGTTTACTCCTAGCCATTTTTGTGGCTTTGCTTCATGACTACCAAATTTTGACCGCCGGAGTAATTATATAAGGAGACGAGGAGGACTGTGCTGACCACCTTCAGTAAATATATGAAAAAACGAGGACGACTGTAACAACGATCATAGCCAAGAAAGAGATAGTTCCATAATATTATTACCGTAAAACCAGACAAACATCTCTATTGGCGACTGCTTTTCGTCGCCGTCGTGCGCTGATTAGAATATGTTTTAGAGGAAGGCGGCTTTTGTGATTATGGCTTAAGAAACATTCATCCAGGTACTGGCAGCTAGTTTTGTGGTACAGCAATTTTGGAAGACTGCTTTTTGTTGCGTTTTAGGATCGGTGGTTGCGAAAAGATAGTAGCAGGTGGTGACTTAAACCCAATGCATCTTTTAGCTATTCTGAAAAGAATCTGAATCTAACGATGTTTTTATACATTTTTAAAGATTTTCGAACGTGCACAAAAGTGATAGAAGCTCCAACGCCACTCGATTGAGCGTCTCGTATAAAAATGGACCAAGTATCGATTGATCTATATTCTTTTTAGAATAGCTAAGAATCAGTACGAAGCTAATCCGTTGCTGCAAGTGTTGGGAAATGAGTCGTAGTTGTAGCGGTATTAGCCAGTCAAAGAGCGACACTATGCTATGTATTGAGTCTAGATATTTGGTAGTTTTGTATGTTTTTGTATTCGAACTTGCTTTTTTCCCCCAGGGACCAAGTGGAAATGATGGTGCTGATGGCCCAGCTGGTGCCCAAGGACCACGAGGACCTGGCGGTCCCACTGGTGTGCAGGGTCCAGCAGGAGCTGTAGGTGAAACTGGCAAGCAGGGAATTCAAGGACCAGATGGCAGGAGGGTGAGTATTCCTACTCAGGGTTGCCATTTGGCAAATTTGACAGTCAGATTTCTTGATTCTGGTCGTTTTTCAAAACCCTTGGCCGTCGCCGAATTTTGGCCGTATTAGAAAATGATGAATAAACAAAGGAAATAACTATTTTTGGACAGTTGATGCTCAAAATCACATTGAAACTCTTAAAATTGCCAGCGAAAAATAATAAAGCATGATAGAAGGTTTCATCGAAGCGAAAGGTGTGAAAGTTATTCTAGCACACAAAGCCATTCTCAATTACACTATTACTGCACATAATTGGCGGAAATTTGGCTGTTGGCCGAATTTGGCCGTGAACTGTAACAATTTTGGCCGCAGACCATTTCAGACGTCTGGCAATCCTGTTCCTATTTTATAGCTGATTTAGAAAGCGTTTTTGGTACAACTTCCAGGTATAGTGGATGCCTATTGCTAATCTCCTATCTTATAACGGTAATTAGAGGGTTGTTTAACGTTAAAAGCTTGCATTCACAAAGAGTAACACAATCTAAAAATATCTCATTCAAGGCGAGATGCACATGGGCCCTGAACAATGGATTGTAAAAGAAACAATGCTGTGTCGAGTGTTTTCTTAGATCTATTTATGGATGGTCTATTTACCATTGCACGTTCCCTTTAATGCATTTTATATCAGCTGTGTGCTTGAGAATAGTTTGTAATGATTATCCATGGAATGAATGAATCAATCATTTTCTAATCGTTCGTGTCGTTCTGATCCCGTGGGTATTCGACTTGTTTACTTGTTTTCCATGTTATCTTTCCTGACTAGGTAAACCGGTTTCATAATCAGTCATAATCAGTGCTATGAAAACAGCACGTGTGTTTTGATTCTTTAGCTGAGGATGTCACTAGTTTGAGTACCGAAACGTTCCAATAATTTTCAAATAAATCAGCTTCAAGAAACTTGTCAAAGATAGTTTCAAAATGAACGCCATGAAATCAGAGAATTTGCTGAACCTTCTACGCAGAGTGAGGAGAGTCGCCAACTCTGTCTAATTTCAGGCAAAAGAAATCACGAGGTGCGGTACTACGATATATGTCAAGAGATGTTTTGAAATGAAACCAACTGGACTAAATACCTTCAAGGTTTGAATTTATTATTTATTTTCATTGTAGGGTGAACGTGGTTACCCAGGAATTAGAGGCCCTTCTGGAGATGCTGGCAACACTGTAAGTATTTTTCAATTGATCTCACGGACATTAAGGCAGCATAGGCTCCAAATTTTTAAATCGGCGTAAAAAGGTGGATGTAAAATCCACTGGCCTATTTTTTTTTTATTGAATGGCTCAACAGAAACTTTTGATATTTTTCTATAATTCTACCGTTGGACTTTTCAGAAGTTCTGAATATTTGTCGAAATTACAGCGTATCTTACATTTCAACTCATTAGAGGATGTGACGTCATCAAATTTCTAAATCATAAACCAGAAGAGTGACAGACTTTTGCTTGATGCCATATTGTAGGCATCCATAAACTATGGTTCTCTGCGAAATTATTTCGTGTTGCGCCAAACAGTTTTTTTGAAAATTTTTCTTGAATTCTTGAAAAAGAAGAAAAACACTGTAATTCTGAAAATATAGAAGATTTGAAAGTCCAGCGGTAGAATTACAGATAAATAGCTAAGATCTCTTTGAAGGGATTCAGTTCAGAGCAATAGGTCATTGAATTTTACACCAACCTTTTTAAAGATTTGGAACCTTTGCTGACAAAGACACTTACACATTGTTTATATTTGATTCACAGGCTTTGTTTTTTTTTTACCTAAAGGGGTAGTTGGACGCAAAACATGGGCAACAGATTCTGCGCGGCACTATATCATAAGTATTGGCCTAAATGCCAAAGCATCTTTGCAATACCATTCTCTTCGTTGTAATTCCAACGATATTAATTGAGCAGCTGATCCAGTTTTCGGCGGGTCGCGCAGCACCTTCCGTGGATTTTAGTATTTTGGTCAAGGCAATAAAAACAACTTTGATCTGTTGATTCGCGAGAGCCTTCTAGTCTTAAGGGATCGACCAGCATTAAATGTTCAAACTCCTCACTAGCATTGCATTTATTTTAACTCTCCCTAGACTTCCTGATTTATTTCACTTCAATACGATTGCAACGTTAATTATGCGAAATAGTTTTGCTATAAATTCTGATCCATGTTTTAGTTTCTTAGCTGCGGATGGGTCAAGCTCATTTCAAAATATCCTATCACAATATGACTTAGTCAACTGAAGTCGTCAATTATTTCATTAGTTGCTAAATTCATTTATTATTCATCATGGGCTTGTCTCAATAAACAACTGGAATTGTCAATCATCATATCGTAATCAACGGGACAATGGTAACATCTGCTTGGCTGGTCCTAATCATGATTTTCGTCGCTTTCCTTCTTATTAAATTGATCCAGTATTGCTCGAGAAGGTTTCATTCAACTCTAGGTTTTGCCAAGCAGTGGCGGTCACTTGTTGGGAGGGGGTGTGATGACCCCCCCCCAAATTTTAGCTGGAGAAGAGGTCATTTCAAAACAGAACGTGCACTAAGGCTCTGGAGATTCGCAAAAGTTTTGAAGTTAATTTCGCTTTGTAATTTGTATCCTTGAAAAAATACTTCTCTGCTGGCGTCTTCTAGACTCACGTCTTGTTGCTAAAAACAGCCTGATAGTTTACCTGAGACGGTTGTTTTTGCTGGAATATTTTTCATGATGTTTGATATTTTATTTACATGTTTTAGGGCTCACCAGGTGATGATGGTCCTGCTGGCAGCCTTGGGCAAAGGGTGAGTTGGAAACTATTGAATGTATTTCTTTATCAAGATTACCTCAAAGGGTTTGTTCGAAAGCACCATCTATTGTACTTTGTACTGATTGAGTAAGATAAACATTGAGTAAGATAAACGTGCACCCTTCGAAAAGTCATCAGAAGTCAATTTTCCTTTCAAACACCTAATCATGATTCAATCATGATTCATCGGCGATCATCAGCGATCCCATTGGCGACCATCTCCGATCAAGTACGATTTATAGGCCGTCTTTCACTTGCAGTAATTTCGGTCGGCGACCAGTGCGCTCGCCTTGTGCGCATGCTCTGTTGCTAGAGAGCATGCGCACCAGGCAAGCCCGCAGGTCACTGACAAGAACTACTGCAGTGGAGGTGAGCCTTATCCAAGCGAAAGCCAAACTCGTTGGAGCATCGGCAACTATCAGCAACCTTCACCCATTATCTTTCAGAATCAAAAAGTTTGTTTCCACAGCACATCGACGATCATCGCCGATGCTGTCTGACAGTTAATTTCTTTTGAAATTGTTATTAATCCTTTCATTTAAAGTTGGCTAAAAAAAGTATAGATCTAATTGCTAATCAGGGCCAACTATTTACAAAAGTACATACAATGTTATAAGGAAGGTATAATTTACAATAAAAAACCTAATTTAGGATAAAATATTTTGCATAATCTGCAAATGCAGGCTTGGCATTTATGGGCTTTAATAAGTCTTTTGAATATCAGAAGGGAGTCTGAATCTTTCAGTTTTGGTGGCAGTGTCTCTCATACTCTCCCCCCCACAAATCTGAACATGAAAACAGAACATAGGTGATCATCAGCAATTTTTAAATTGCTTCCCGCACCTTTTCTGCGTTTTCTTGCAGAGCATCGTGTTTTAGTATCTTCACTGACTTTTTGAACAATTTGAATACCCCCTAAACCTTGATGACTTATTCACTACAGGTTTGCACGTAATTGGCTATTTTAGCACCATTATCTATGTTGTTCAAGTTCCCTTTCAAAAATTATTCATGTTATCTTCTTTCTTTAGGGTCTACCTGGGCCACCAGGCTACAGAGGCAACCAAGGACCACGAGGGGCTACAGTAAGTGTATCAATAGCATACTCACTAAATAACGATAATTCATGGATACATACTCTTCTGTTTTTGTTGATAAAACATCTAGTGAAAACCAGGGCTCAAAAAATGAAGTAGCGTGGTAGCGTTGCTACCAGTAAGGTAGCTGAAGTGCTCAAATTTCATAGGAAGGAAGAAAAGAAAAATGAAAAAGAAGCGGAAAGCAAGGGGAAAGAGGAGAAAGAAATGAAGGAAGGGGTGGAAAGGGAAGTGAAGCAAACAAGGAGAGTAAGGAAATAGGATAGAACTGGGCAATATATTGGGAAAGAAGAAGAAAGTATGTAAGAAAAAGCAAAGGTGCTTACCTTGCTATCAGGAAGGAAAATTTGTTTTTGAGCCCTGGTGAAAACTTTTGAGATCATGAGGAATTGAAAATAGTTTCGAAAGGAAAATGAAAAGAAAGGATTTTGTTGTACAATTAGGACAATGGACAATGTCAGCTAGCGTTGTTTGTATCCACTTCAGGTCAAGTGACCATGCACTTGGGAAATCATCTGTTTATCTGTTTATGCAGCTACTCGCATTCCATCATACAAAGTTCTTAATTTGTTTGAAAAGAAAGTTTCTCAAGAGGACAATCACGTGATCTGAAGTACAGTAAATCCCCGCATATAGGAAACTCAAAATTTTGAACCAGGCTGTTTAGTTTCTTATATGTAAGAAAATATCTGTACAAGAGGCTGGCAGATTTCTTTTATATCCAATAAGAAACTTCCCTTTCCTACTTCTGTTTTCCTCTAGTATTTCTCAGGTTATTGAACCAGACTGAATACTTGCAAAGGTTTAAAGCATTAAAAGTCTAAATATCTAAATAGTGATGCATTATTTCATATGTTTTAATATCAAATTTGAGTGATCGAAAACCAACCTTGATATTACAATAAATCCTATTTAACAATTTTAACCATTTGTAAGAAATTGCAAAAAAACAGGCTGTCTAGTTTCTTATAAAGGAGAACATATTTCTTATGATGGCAGGCTGCAGTTCCTTTTATTTCCATTTCTTATCTGCGGGGACTTACTGTAGGTTTATACAACGTTTGTTGAATTTGTCTATAGAAAACTTAAATTTCAGAAGATAACCTTTAACGTATCTTTTTAATTTCTCTAGGGACTGTTAGGAAAACGTGGTGCACGTGGCAATCCAGGAGCTCAGGTAAGCGTATATTTTTTCCTTGCAAAATTGTTTGTCGAAATATTTATATGTGTTCGTTCCCTGTTTCCACTGTTCACGTTCAATGAATTACATTGCGAGACAAATCAGAATGTTGGCTTTTAGGCGATCGACGATAGCATAGCATAGGTTGCAAATCTTTTGATTGGTATGAAAGGGTGGTGAAGAAATTTTAGCTACTTTGCTATAATTCTACTAGCCTGCGTGCAGACTATACCCAAGTAAAAGGTATAGTCTGCGTAACGCCGTTCACTGTCGCGTAGTACGTGCTTCTGCATTTTATTTCACAATAGTGATAACCAAGAAAACTTATTGTTGTAACAGCCAATAACATCGCTTTCCCACGAAACGAGGAAGCAATCAGATTTGAGAACGACTATCATGTGATTAAATCTCAGGCTTCGCTTTGGTCTCTGAGCAAACTTTATTAAAAACACAATACTCTGGAATATGTTAATTGTTAAGTGCCCTACGGCAGACAGTAAACAGAAGCTAAGGAGAAAGAGCCATTCAAACTGCTATTGAAATTTAATGCTGACGTATACAATACACAAAATTGAGTGGCGTTGCGCAGACTATAGTATTGTCTGCACGCAGGATGTAATTGTACAGAAATCTCAAAATGACCGCTTATTTTATATTTCAACTCATTTGAGGGTGTGACATCATCAAATTCATAAGTTGTGAAGCAGAAGAATGACAGACTTTTGCTTGATATCATCTTTTAGACATCTATACACTATGGTTTCTTGAAAACTATTCTCTACTTCCTCACGGAGTTTAGAAATTAGGTTGTTTCTAAGTCTTTTTTTCAAATTATTTCTTGGAAAAGGAAAAACGCTCTAATTCTGAAATATTGAGGAGATTCCAGAAATGTCCAACGGTAAAATTATTGTAAATAGCTAATGTTTCTTCGAAACCGATCAGTTCAAAGAAATAGGTCACAGAATCCTGCACCAATCTTTTTAGAGATTTGGAACCTATGCTGTCAGTACAGAGATGTGACACAATGTTTCTTTTGTTGATTAAGACAGCGAAATCCAGGCATCAAAATTATCCACAGCGACCACGTTGATCCCTGTTTCAAACGTTTATTGCATTTTTACAGTGAATTGCAATCTAACGGCGGAAAATAGAAAAATCGGAAAATCCATCTAAATGGCTAGACTAATTACATGACCGTAGTTATCGCTATTGATGGGCTGCTTCAAGCTCTAACTACGCAGTATGAACTGTCTCAGTTTGGTGTAAGTCTCGTTTTGATGAGTGATTACTGGGACTCACTCATCGTAATCAGTCTGCCAAATGGTGACATTCAGTAAGATTAATACCGTAAATCCTGGAATAAGCTGCCACCCAAATAAATGAATATAAATAATAACAATGTTTATACCACGGGCGGTAGGAAACGCTGAATTTAGAAAAAGCTTCATGGTTGATACATCGAGTTGTTCCTATCCTAGTATATCATTCCATTCGTGATATATCGACTTGTTTTCCTTCTGTGTCTACCTCTCCTGCGAAGGCGCCATTTTAATCCGATTGACATGCCTTCAAGGGCCCTACCGCAATTATGCCACTCAAACGGAAACTCCTCCAAGAGAGGATATGGTTTTCCGTTTCATTTTACCACACTTGAGTGGCATAATTACTCCAGGGCCCTTGAGGTCATGTCAATCGGATTAAAATGGCGCCTTCGCAAGGAGAGGCAGACACCAGAAGAAAACAGGTCGATATATCACGAATGGAATGATATATTAGGATAGGAATAACTCGATGTATCAACCATAAACCTTCTTCTAAATTCAGCGTTTCCTACCGCCCGTGTATATACAGGTTAACCTCTTCAACAAACTAAGTTCTGTTATCAACGAGAGCCCTGTATAAAAATATCTATTGCGAAATAAGCCGCCACCCTCGAATAAGCCTCCATGGAGGGTCGGTCGATTTTACCAGAGAGACTTTATATCGCTATTTTTTCTCAATTATCAAAATTATCATTGATTCTCTTTGTTGACTGACTTTCTTCGTGTTTTTCAGTGTACTCAGGCTTAGATTATGCCTTGAATACAATATATCCCAATCTATCTGCTGTTTTAAGCATACTGACCAGTCTCAAGTAAAAGAAGAAATTAGTCTCCATGGTAATATTTTCAGCTGCTGCTTAATAAGCCCCCTCCCTCGAATGAGCCCCCCCCCCCCTCGAAAAAGCCCACACTCCAAAATATTTTTTGCGAAATATGCTCCCGGGGGCTTATTCGAGGACTTACGGTAATACTGCTGTGCAGTCTTTTCTAATTGCTACTTTTTGTTGAAATTGCAGGGTGAATCTGGTGCAGCTGGTGACATTGGAGCAAGAGGAGGCAAAGGAAGCAAGGTATGCCCAGGAAATCTCTTCAATTCATTCATCCACATGTTGTCCCATGACTTCATCGATTTGGGCCAGGGTGCAGTTTAGTGGGCAGCATTTGAACGTTGTGTTATTGTGTCTCATTGGGTTAGGGTTAGTTTCTGGAAAGGGTTTTGGGGTAAGATAAGGTTAGCTAGGGTTATTATTATTATTGTTATTATCAATTTGTTTTACGTTGGCGACTTACATAACTACAAAAGCTAATCCAAGCCAACAAATTAAATACAGAAATATATACCTATATATATACCTTCGGATGCTAGGTAGAAATGTAGACAAAAAAAGTGATTCCTATCAGTTCAAAGTATACATTTGAGATAGTGAATGCCAATGTAAATAAGTCTACAGATAATTTAAAGACATTCACTTTAGAATCAAACTACAGTACATTTTTTATGGTATTTTTTTGTCTCCTCTAGGGTCAACGTGGTTTGACTGGCCAAGTTGGACAACAAGGCGCAACTGGACGAGTTGTAAGTTTTCTAATGCTGTTGATAACTTCTGGAAACGAAAACTTTGAAGTGGAATCGTTGAAATGTTTTCGCTAGCACTTTAATCTTTTTAGATGGGCTAATATAAACCTTTATTCACTTAGTTCGCTTGTAGCTCATCAATTCAAAGGATAGTGCAATAACATTTTACACAATTGAGTTGAAACATCAAACGCCCACTGTTTTTACGACACAGAGTGCTACGAGGAATGACGACTGTACATAGTCTGCCATTCAACCTTAGAGTACATGTTGGTTCTAGGAATACAGGATTATATTGCTCACAGCATCATGCACCGAGGACAGGCTCCAGTTTTGTATAAATCCTTTAAAATTTAGGTTGTTGTTAGATAGGTTTCTTCACAAAGATACATGGCATCCTTATGCCGGTTTAGTAGTCATCACTTGTTCACCTTAAAGTCAGGGAGAAAACCTTCACCATAGAGTCCAAGAGAATACCAATATTGTATACATATGAATTTTGTTGAATTTATTGATGTATGATGTTGTCTTTTTTCAGGGAAACGATGGACGACCAGGGCCGCCAGGACCCGCTGGATCAGCTGGCGCAAGGGTAAGTTAGACATGGTTATTCTCTCTTTCTGTTCTCATCCAAAATAGCATTTAAAAGGCTCTAATGATATTAAAATGCTTTCTTCAACAGCGATTATCAACCGGCGATCTTAATTGATCCCGTCTTTAGCATGCTAAGTTGTATTTTGGTAATTTCATACCTTTCTATTAAAAGCCATTATTTTAAGCACATTTATACGTTTTATGTTTTGTATCAAAATTTTCACCGCATTGTTTCTTTCTTCGAAGCTCATACTGACTAGAGTCTGTCTCAAAGTAGATGTTATGTGAAAATACGATTGAAGTGTTTTGCACAAGTATTTTTGCGTTCTCACAGATCGCACGTGACATCTAATTTAAGACAAAAATTTCAAATTGTATTGCTAAGATAGAAACATTCTTTTTTGCTTTTTTTCTCTAAATAGCTCAGCCTAGATAAGACTGGCTTTTTCTGTGTCGTAGGACACAGAAGGTCTTACAGACAACGTGAAAATTGAATGAATAAAAGTTTCTTTTACCATATGGTGTCTTTGGGCCACACGATGATCTCAAAGCATACTGTTTGTTGATGCAGTTTATACTGCACCATAAATTGTATTTATTCCCATTTTTAATTTTCTTTCCGTGTGGCTCCCGTTTATATTTGTTACAGTATCAGTATTCCTCTGCAGGGACCACCTGGAAAATCCGGACCACAAGGATTGGATGGATTCCGTGGAATAAAAGGACATATGGGACCAAAAGGTTATGAAGGAGGATTCGGAGAAAAGGGAGATAGGGTAAATATCTGCTGTGTTGCTATTTATATACATATACATTCATAACTTTGTTCTTGTTATAGTGAGAGCCAGGGTATAGTCTTCACATTTTACTGAGTTACAAAATTGGGCAAAATATTGCAAGAAGTATATGGTTGATGACTACAATCCTTGCCAAAACAAAACGAAAAAAATGGTTTCTATTTTATCTAAACTGCACTGGAAGAGTCTTTGCTCCACTCATTTTTCCCTCCCCTTGCCCCGCTAAGTAATCAGTTCAGTTCAGTTCATACATTTTAAATCCACAACATACAATTAATAACTTATCTACCAACAGATAACTAAACTACAAGGAAATAAGATATTACAGAAATTAATACATTGATACGGAAAATTAATACAATATACAAATACAGAGAAATGAGATTAATTGTATGGAGTGAATTACTTAAAGGAGGAGCTCTCTCAATAGGTAAACTAATCGAGGAGAGGGCCCCCCCTATCCTATGATAATTTAATTTTAAATGATTATGGTTGCATTTAAATTATTCAAGAAATATATGCATTTGATTTTCATGCAAAAATAGTTCAGAATTATTGATTGGCCTTGTTCAGTAAGTAAAGTAATTGCAGTAAGTAATTCGCACATCTGGCCAACACATATGAAGAAAGAACACCACGGCTGCTTTCTCGTGCCAGACATCACGAGATGTTAGGCTCAAGAGGATTTTTTTTAGATTTACACATACATATTACAATGAAGACTCGTTTATTTCTTCAGATTCGATTGATATCCTTTTTCAATAATACGTTCCTTATTATGCTCTTTTACTGCATTGACACTGAGCAGTTGATACCAGTCTAGGGAAAAAATAGCAACTGGAGAATGAAAACAGAACAGGGCTAGGTCAGAATCTCATTAGAAACAACTAGTATAATCTGGGTGTGAATAGTCTTTCCAGGGCATGAAAACCCACCCGACCATGCGGCCGGACTAGACTGATTACGATGAGTCCCAGTAATCGCTATTCAAAACGAGACCATTACACCAGACCGAGACCGCTCTTACTGGGACTCATGTTATTACGGCATTATTTTTGGACTGACTTTTTTCACTTTTGAACGCCCTTCGAAACGAGGCTGCTATACACAGTCATGTACAAAGTATACAACAAGATACAACGCCATTAGAATTTCTGCTAATTTGATTGATTGATGTTGACCAACGGAAACTCGAAGCTCAAAGCAGAGTTTCAAGGAGCTTAGCCGGACAGAACAAAGTCTTACGAACAAGAATACCATTAAAACAGTTGGTGACAATATCAAATCTTGTACGTAGGTACTATTTTGCTGCTTTCGCTAGGCATTGACTGATTTATTGTGAAGTTTTCAAATCAATGTGTTTCATTTGAAAACTACAAATGTTTGTGCTGTTCTGCCTAGGCCCTTATCGAAACGAGGCAGTCATAGTCATTTCAAAATAATGGCGTTTGATTATGAGTCGTAGTTAGGAGCGTCCGGCAGTATTTCAATAGCGATAACTACGACCATATCATCAGTCTACGGCCGGACGGTCGCAGGAAATTTTCAATCATAATGTCCTGCAGGAAATTTCTCAAAATCAATCTTGCTTCGTGTATCGAGCTCTGTTTTCTCATTTCTCGAAATAAAAATAGCTTATAAAATCAAGCAAGTTACCTAACATAGATTGTATCTCATGCACAGTTTTTATGAATATTGTAAACGACAAATATAAGAGAGGTGCAGAACTTGATTTTTGCTCGTGCCTTTTAGAAATCATAGATGATTTCGTTCATGGTTTTCCAACCTAATCGGCTCCAAACTTCCTAGGATTTACATCCACCGTGTTTCATTCGCCTTTACAGAAAAACCAGTTAGACGTTTTGCCTATCGTTTGGAACATGACATCTCTTTAAGGAAGCTCAATATTTTTACTTTTGTGTTTTTGCAGGAAATTTAGGCATGATCTTTGTCTGGTCGCAGGAAGGGAAATATTTTTTCATGCCCTGAGTCTTTCAGTAGAGCTTGTTTTGTTTACACTGTTTCAGTGTGAATTAGGAGCAATCTGACAGCAATAGTTTTCGCTTCGCCGTATTTCTCATCTATGGAAAATAAGGAATGTGAATGTTTTTTTGGAAAGTTTTATCTTTTGCAGTAGGTTTTTAGGTAGTAAACTTTAAAGGGGCTGGATAGGAACTGTTGGGAAAATCTTTGATTTGGCTGTTTTCTTATGAGCTAATTTATCGTGACTATTCAATGAAAATTCAAAATAAATGTATCATCTTGGAGATTTGCCTTTGCACTTTCTTCTGATTCAAATTAGATCTCCATATGTTTTGGGATTGCAGTAATATGAATGCATTTCCAACAAGTATTTTCGTTGATCTTTCACCCAAAGATCAGCCCGTATCTAGATAAGGATCTTTCCTTTTGAATTTAGCTAATTACAAAGGAATTTCTCCTTTCAAAATGCGATATTTGATGCACAAACCATGGATTTGTTTACGTATTTCTTATCCAGCCCCTTTAATCAATTACCTACTCTGAGTTACACATTTTGCCATTCGTTTTCCAGGGTGTCTTCGGAAGAAAGGGAGCAACAGGAATCCGTGGACCAAGAGTAAGTAGATTGTATTGATATTTTGCCCTTTTTATATCAGAATTATCAATGTAAATCTCTTTAAAGGCACTTTTCATGAGACATCAGTTGTGTTTGCAAATTTTCGAGCTGCGACTGTGTCCGAGATGCTCAAGTATGTGTGGCATAGGAGAATTCAAGGTGCACATGGTTCATTGTAAATCTCTTTAAAGGCATTTTCATCAGACATCAGTTGTGTTTGCAAATTTTCGAGCTGCGAATGAGTCAGAGATGCTCAAGTATGTGTGACATAGGAGAATTCGAGGTGCACATGGTTCATTGTAAATCTCTTTAAAGGCATTTTCATCAGACATCAGTTGTGTTTGCAAATTTTCGAGCTGCGAATGAGTCCGAGATGCTCAAGTATGTGTGACATAGGAGAATTCGAGGTGCACGTGGTTCATTGTAAATCTCTTTAAAGGCACTTTTCATGAGACATCAGTTGTGTTTGCAAATTTTCGAGCTGCGACTGTGTCCGAGATGCTCAAGTATGTGTGGCATAGGAGAATACGAGGCGTACATTAGTGCTCTTTGTTCGTACACATTCATTGAATAAGATTAGAAAAATTGCGATAATATAGAAATGTCGGAAAAATTATAAAAAAATGGCTGAATCACAAAATTAATCACAAGGATATTGTAATAATCACAGAAACATGACGTGTTTTTTTAAAAGTCGTAAATGTTGTGCCCTATTTGGAGACTTGATTTGCCCCTCAGGAGAAGAATGGTATGCAAAAGGCAGCGTGATTTTGTCTATTGTTTCTACTTATTTCAGATCAAACATCTATGATTTGAAAATTCAGAAAGCAGCACTTATTGAAAACTGTATTCGTTAGCCATGCTTGCCTAAACTCATCTGACATCAAATAGGAGGGACTAAGAATTCGACTTCACGTTGAATGGTCTCAGTATTCAAGCTCCAGTTCGTTTTCAAACTTAGTAGAAGATGCACAACTTGATAAGAGTACATTTTTGGTGGTCCCATTGTGTCCTGATGTATTTTCAAATAATATAGTTGTTAATTAACTATTGATGAATTAGAGAGGTTTCATTAAATTTGTTGTTTGATTTCTAGGGACCGCCAGGTCAACCAGGCCCAGCCGGATTAGAAGGAAAAGATGGACCAGTTGTAAGTTTGCATGTTCTTTCATCACAAATATTCATGGAAGCTTAGCCTTCAATAGTTTGTTTGTCTTTTTATTTAAAGGGGCTGTGCAAGCCGTCCTTTCTAGTGGCGCTGCGTGTCAAATAATCGAATGTGTTTTGCCAAAACAACACATCCAATGGTTATTTGGCACAGAGAATAATAATCCAAAGTATCTGCGACAATCTCAGTAATCGAAGCTTTGGGGGAGGATTGATGTTGTTGTTCCAACGCCGAATATTTGAAAGTTTTAATCGAATTTATTAGAAGTTTGAAATCTAATGCTTTAAATGCATAATTCCCCAACAGCAATTGCTTGGCAACAATGTTTGTAAGAAATTTGTTTTCCACAAACTTAAGTGAAGTAAAGACAACATTTTTTCATTCAGAGAATTCCAACCTAATACAAGGAATCTTATGCGACCCAGGAGAAGCAAAAAATAATCATCACTCAGTTTATGCATTGAGTCATCTTGTCTCGGTTCCTTTCCCCTTTTATTAATTCACAATCATCCATGTTAGAATCAACTACACTCTCAATGTTGCACATTTACCATTGATAATGATTTTCATCTTCAATTTTCTGCAGGGTTTATCAGGTAAAGATGGAGAGACTGGAGCCCCAGGACAATCGGTAAGTTGATTTTAATCACTCAAAATTAAAAGAGTTCTTACTTTGCTGTTTTTCACTCAACTTCCCTGTACATGCTCTGATTTCCAGTTGATTTCTGATTTCTGATTTGCATGTGATTCCTAAGGTAGTAGCATTCCAACAACAAATGTTATCAAAAGTTTTTTCTTTGATTTATACAAAGACGGAAAATGTTTCTTGCTTACAACAGACTTTGTACTTACCCAACAATGTCTTATATTTTGGGATTTATTTCGACTTATGTTCTACAGACATCAGTGAAGGGACAGTGCCCGATTTTCCATTGAATGAACTATATTTCTATCATGAATAATATCATAATTCCAAATGCTAAAAAGCCATAATTTCTTTCATCTGTCACTTTAGATCTTATGAAATTAGCTGAAGTATTCATCCTATAAATTATTCCTGTGTAATATAAGTTGCGTAAATTTTCTGGAATTCTCCTTCATGTTGTGTGATATAAAAAACAAATAAGTTGTGCTCTTTGAGTTAAGCCCTAAATGCCCCTCAAGCAAAATGACTGTAATTTTACTTGTGCGTCTTTTTGTGAGCAAATTACCATCTTTTCTTGAATGACAAATATGATTATGTCGTAGGGAGCACCAGGAATTCAAGGAGAACCAGGCCTACCAGGTGCCAAGGGAGATCGCGGATTTGCTGGACGAGATGGCGAAGCTGGTTTTGACGGGGCTTCAGGAGATGCTGTGAGTATTCCGTAATATTAGAATTTCATATCTTCTTATGTCTGAATTACTAAATCAATTACCGTAAAACCCGCGTATAGGCCGCACCTTTTTGCCGTATATTCTTCCCCGATATTAGAGTATTCCTTAAAATTAGAACTTCATGTGCATTACTAAATCAATTACCGTAAAACCCGCGTATAGGCCGCACCTTTTTGCCGTATATTCTTCCCCGATATTAGAGTATTCCTTAAAATTAGAACTTCATATGCATTACTAAATCAATTACCGTAAAACCCGCGTATAGGCCGCACCTTTTTGCCGTATCTTTGTCCCCAATATTAGAGTATTCCTTAAACTTAGAACTTCATATTTTCATATGTCTGCATACTAAATCAATTTCCGTAAAGCCCGCGTATAGGCCGCACCTTTTGCCGTATCTTCTTCCCCGATATTAGAGTATTCCTTAAAATTAGAGCTTCATATCTTCTTGTGTCTGAATTACATAAACCAGTTACCGTAAAAACCCGCGTATAGGCCGCACCTTTTGCCGTATCTTCTTCCCCGATATTAGAGTATTCCTTAAAATTAGAGCTTCATATCTTCTTGTGTCTGAATTACATAAACCAGTTACCGTAAAAACCCGCGTATAGGCCGCACCTTTTGCCGTATCTTCTTCCCCAATATTAGAGATGCAAACAATATGCATAGTGAAACATCTTAGACCTGACGAATTAAAACTGCTCTTTGGAAAATTAAATCCGCTGTCATTAGACTCACTGTGCCATGAAGACAAAGGTGTGGGAAGTGAAACGCTCCCAGTACATCAGACCAGACCAGGGCCGAGTGTCAATCAAAATGCAAGAAGCTTTATTTCGGGTGCAAGCCTCGAGTGTTTCTTATAAGTAGTGACTAATTCTTTATTTAGCTTGAAAGTTTCTTTTACGTGATTTTTAAATGCGGGGCCTTACTGCATTCCCTTTTTGCATAACGTATTTCTGTTAACAAACGTCCCGTTAGTTTATTGATTTACTTCTAGGCGTTAATTTAGTCGCTTTATCAAGGATATGCTTTGCAGATAAAATACGGTGTGTTCATGGATCTTCACAAGGCATTTATATTTTATCAACTTTTTGAAAATGAGTCTTATTTAATATTTTCGTTGCAGGGAGACCGAGGACCAACTGGCGCACCAGGAAAGACTGGAATCGCTGGCAAACCAGTACGTTGTCATATTTGTTAAAAATGTCTCTGATGTTGTCATTCAAAGGACCGAAATAATATCACAGTCAAAAACAATATGGCATTGATAGTAAATTGTATGAACGTCAGAGAAAAATTCTTAACAAGTCTGCGATACTTTAGTTAACATCGGCAGTTAAAGGCTGCAAAAGTCTGAGGTCTTGGAACTGCGATTGATATGTTTTACATATTTCCATGCCTTAGTCTATAAGGGTGCTAAAATTTTTGGTTTAAAGTATAAATTGCCTCAAAATGGGATTCTCTCTCAAATCTTATGTCACGTGAGATTTGCGATAACGCAAAATTAATCATGTAGAACACTTGGAATTATTTCTTGTCGCGGAATTTGTCACGTGGTATTACTTAGAGACAAACTTTAGTGCACTAGTTTTGATTGCATTTCTACTGGCAGCTAAATTTTCAAGGCCATTTTACGGATATCATTTTCGGAAAACTTTATGGACCAATTTCGGCCTACAAAGATTTAATCCTTTGTATTTTGTTTTGAGATTATTGAAATAGGATTATTAATATTGAAACGTCGTATTTTATTGCAATCATTTCAAATTACATTATTTATTGTATTCTTTTGTTATTCTTGAAATATATATTGTTATAAGACTTACAAACTTATTTTTAGGGTGCACGTGGTGATCAAGGAGAACAAGGCCGAAGAGGCAACCCTGGACCAATGGTAAGCCTTAAATTTCAACTTATATTTGAAAGACAATATTTTGTTGAATATCACAGTTTTGTATCGTTTGATGATGAAAGTTTGCTATCGATATTTCACAATAAAAGTTAATACCGCATCGTCCTGCTTTTGAAAAAAGCTCAACAAATCGAAGACCACTGGAGGCCATTTGGGGCTTCAAGGCATCAATCTGTATCAAGGGGCATCAAGGAAGCCATTTGGGGGTATCGTTTTGTACCAAGTTCTTTTAAAGGGAGTGCAAAGACCAGCAGCCTTTGCCATCGTTTGCTTTTGTTTGTGAATTTGGTACAGTCAGTTATTCTGGAAGCTGTGCAGAGCAAGTCGCTGATATGCGAAAAGCATGCTGGGCTTTGTACTCCCTTTAAAAGTGCTCTTTTCGAATGCTAAAGATGCCCCTGATATTTTGGTTGAACCGCCTAATTTCATTTTTCATTCTAACCTTTTTATCCATGGTAATCCATTCAATATTTACATACTGTTTTAGAGGGTGCCATGCTAAATAACTAAATATATAATGTTATCCTATTTACAATAATATTTGACTAAAAAGAAAGAAAAACGGGATATTTTCTATGAAATGTGTAGAGGTAGGAGGACGCTTTGACA
The DNA here is from genome assembly GCA_039566865.1 of Aurelia coerulea. Classification (NCBI taxonomy): domain Eukaryota; kingdom Metazoa; phylum Cnidaria; class Scyphozoa; order Semaeostomeae; family Ulmaridae; genus Aurelia; species Aurelia coerulea. The sequence continues at coordinate 28,454,609 of CM076944.1, forward strand.
CCACTATCTAGGTCACTCCAGATAAGCATGCCTGTACGGTGTAAAGGGTGCTCTCCGGCGACCTCTAGAACTGCTTCTAAATTCCCTAACGCAAGAACCGAAAGTTGAATAAATGGAGTTTTTTTACCTTGCATTCTTACATTTACTTTTTTACTGAATAGAACGAACATGTGACCCGTTGGAAGTTCAGATATGATTTATCATTTATCCATTTCTAATAAACGATGCAATGGTTTCGGCTGTCGAGATAAAATTCCATTTTTGGATTTTCCTTTTAAAGTTCTGGCAAGTTGTCATGCTGATTTAGTCCAAGAACTTATGTTTGCGAAATTTCATTGCGGTGAGGTGCCTATTATCCTGCACCGTAGTTAAAAGCCCATTCTAACTACAGTTGTAGAGAGAGTAACGTAATATACAGAAAGAAGATGCACATAATAAATACTTTATTTCTTTTTCCTTTATTTAGGGACCCCTAGGAGCTCCAGGTCCACAGGGACGACAAGGAAAGAATGGAGCAGCTGTAAGTAATGTTTGTTTTTATTGGTAAACAGTTTAGTTAAAAGCACGCTGTCGTGCTGATGATTTGTCGAACTTAGTTTCTTGCCCTTTGATATGGCTGTTTGCAATAAAGGTGCAAAAAAGAAGAAATTGACCGCACTCATAAACGTGCTCTTCGGATCCTCTACAAAGACTATGAATCGTCATTTGATGCATTGCTCACGTGAACTGGCAGCTTTAGTATGCGTGTTGAAAAGTTGCAGTAATTAATGACCATGTAGTTTCAAATTATCAAACTCAATAATAAACTTTGGCTCTCTTTTATAAAATCCGTTTTTCTTTACCTACAGGGAGCACAAGGTCAACCAGGAAAGGACGGAGCAATGGGTAGCTCGGTAAGTAGGATCGTATTAATCCTATTTAATAAAGCAAATTTAAGCGTCGTCAATTACAGTAAGGTTTATGATGGTATTTATTTTTTATGGCTGCAAAGCTTCATTGACCACAACAGTTGCTCTAAATATCGATCTCATTTTGAAAACTAAAACTCCTAGTAAATTTATATGCATTATCTATATTCAAAATGCTGGATAAGAAAGCCCCAGAGAATTTTTTTGATTTGATTATTTGATGATTCGATGATTTTGCGATTTGATGATTTTGATGGTTTGATGATGAATTGATGATTAATATCATTGGGACTACTTCACGTAAATTCAAATTGAATGTCTCATCTCTAATATCAAGACACACGCAGGATATACATAAGTTTTGAGATTGCTTCGATATGGAAAGATTCCCAGCAAGAATTTTGTTTATCTTTCAACCAAATGTCAGCCTGCATATAGATATGGATCTCTCCGTCTGAATTTAGCTTATTGCAAAGGAATTTTGCTTTTCAAAATGCCATGTTTGGTACGCAAACCTTTGGAAATTTTTTACACATTATTATTGCTTATCCTGGTTTTGAAAATTGATTATGTATATTCTTTACATAGAGGCTGCCATCAAGCATTTTTTAACATTGTACTTGTGAAATAGCGTTCGTTTTTGTTCCTTACACAGATCATTTAACTTTAGTATTTACAAGAGAACTTATATTGCTGCTTGTTGCTCTATTAATCATGTAGATATATATAATTATGTATGTAATTGATCTGTCACCTTGCCATATTCGAATTGGCCTGACTTCGTAAATTAGGTTTGCAGGTAGGCCCTTAATCATTGCAAGGTTAGTTCTGGTGGAGCCACAGCGAACCGTTAAAGCAAGTGTCTATACTTTTGAAAATCATCTTTTTTTAATTATATCTAAATCCCAGGCTTGATTATGTTTCAGGGAGAACGTGGTTTCCGTGGAGAAAGAGGACCTTCTGGACCAACTGTAAGTACATTAGAAATATATATTTAGCGTCTTATATTACTAGTGGATCTCTAAGAAAACAAAGTACACCGTTGTCTTCAGTATAGAGGCAATCTGGCGGTCGTTTACATCATATTGGCAAGATTTGCTTCGTAATGTTTAAGATTTTATAGTGAAGGTAAAAGGAGGGGTTATGAAAGGGTCCGCAGCGTAGGCTGACAAGGCCTTAGTAGACAAACAACAAATAGTTGGTAGCCCCAATTTAGTCTAATCATCTTGTAGGTTGTTTGCGAAGGAATATCTAAGAAATGCACCAGAAATGGAACTTGGATAATATCTGGATCGTAGCGAAACGATAGATACCTTTCACATAAGGCCTTCGAGATGAACAAAGATCGTGAGATCATAGAAAAGAGAAGGGTCAGTGTGGGAAGTGAGGATAGCTGACAGTGTCAAACTATTCTGAATGTAATACATAGTTCTTACATTTTTGTTAAGAAGGAACACATCAGAGTTTCGGAATTCCATAACTATTAATAGATGATTTAGAATTTTTGTTTGCATTTGATCGATAAAGCAGTTCTTTATTCTTTACCGCTAAGCAATTAATTTTTTTATTCCGTAGGGACCACCAGGACAAAGTGGCCGCAAAGGAAGTCGCGGAAGAACTGGATCAAAGGGAGCTAGCGGAAGCAGGGGACCACGTGGTGATTCAGGAGCACAGGGACCTATGGTGAGATCTTTTGATCCTTTACAGCTGTTGTGATCCGTTCGTAAACAGAATTTCATCTTCAGACAAGTTTGTTCAACAGAAAGATTGAATTAGAAAACCAGTTGGTGTGTTTGTATTCAAGGTAATAGTAATTGCTTACTGCCACTGCCGATGTCCTTGTTCCAAGGATGAACACTTGCAGTGTGCAGAAAGCTAAATCTTTCCAGAGTGCAAAGACTTGGACTAAATTGCATTTGGATGTCAAACAAGCACCTCCCTTTATAGCACTTTTAAAAAATAGGCTGAAAACTAACTTGCCTTTCTCAGCCTAGTCTATTAATTTTTCTTCTTTTATTGTCAAAATAGGCATAATTTTCAATCAGTCTATTTTTAGTATAGCATTGTAAAGTTTGATAGGGACCCCTGCAAAGCAGTCCTGTCGACTGATGGGGCAACCGTGTAAAATTAATGAAAAATGGAAAAAATAAAAAGTGTAAAGACATTAACCTTTTGACCCCCATTTGCAACTGTTCTTTGCCCGTTAGGTCTAATCAAAATCATCGTTTTGTAATTGGGTATCATGTGCAAAGATTCTTATCATGAGTATGTGAGTTTGCTAGAAGCACTTTTGTCAGAAATGTTTCTTTTGTATTTTCCTTACACATGGGTGTATGACATTGCTATAGCCGAATGTTTTGTGTACGCTTTATTTGGTAGCCAATGTCCAGGAATTGTATTAATGTTTTGTTTTGCTATTTGATCGATGTTTATACTTGATTGAATGGGTGATTGATTGATTGATTGATTGATTGTTTGAATGCTTCATCGATTCATTGATTCATTGAATTGTTCATTAATTGACTGCTTTTTTATTTCCAGGGCCAAATCGGTGCCAGAGGAAAGCCAGGTTTAGACGGTGGAGTTGGAGATGCTGTAAGTATATATAGCTTTTTACTTTAACTGTCAAGCTGTTGGGAAATTATGATATTTTTATTACGTGCATAGCAGGCCCGCAACCTGGCCTACGAGCAAAGCTTATTATGAAAAATTTTCAGATGCAGCTTAGAAATTTGATGAAAAGGCTAAAGCTCGATTCACGTTTGAGGCATTTTACTTGACGCATTTCAGAAATAAAGAAGCATGGCAATGCGACAAATTTTAATTAGTTCAATTTTGCCGTACGTGCCGCATCGAACGAGGAAAATCACAGCAAGTATGAATTCAGTTTGAGATCAAAATTTCAGAAAACCTGTCCTCTTATCTGTCTTTCTAGAGATGTATACTTTTGAAGAACGCAATTTTGTTAGGTTTGCGTCACTTGAAATATAGCAGGGAAAGGAATTTTAGTACTCTGATGCGCCTTGAAATGGAAATTTGTTAGTTTAGGGAGACCTAGCCGTTGCAATGCCCTTAAAAAGCTAATTCTTTTGTTTTCAGGGAGACCCAGGCACACCAGGAGATAGAGGAAGAGACGGAAGAGATGGAGCTCGGGTATGTATAACAAAACTGTTGCATAATTTTAAAAATTCAATGAAGTTTCTTGGAAACTAATTCATTTACGATTTAGGGGTGTCATTTCTCCCTAGTTACACTTCCGTCAGTCATCAGGAGAGACATTAATCCTGCTTATTATTTGTTTGTAAAAAAAGGCTGTCCCTTGGTTATCTCAAATGATATCACCTACTCAAAAGAGTTCGATCACGCACTGTGTTTTAGTTATTGAAATAGCGGATGAATTGAAAGTTCTCTTATGAAGAGTTTGAAATTGCCTATAAACCAATATTTTTTCTCCTTTGATATAACATTGATGCGAAAAGTTTATCTTAGAAACTGGAGAACTCAATGATAACCTATGTTTGTTTGTTTTTTATTTGATTTGTCTTTTCATTTCAGGGCAACCGTGGAAGACATGGATTGCCTGGACTTGCAGGCCCAGCTGGACGAAGAGTAAGTAATAGAAACATTTAATGCAGCTCAGTTGAGAACGAATATAAAATACAGTATAGTTTCAGTTTATATTTTAAATTCACTTCATACAATTTACAATTTACTTTACTAACAGCTAACTAAACTACAAGGAAAAAAAAATATTACAGAAATCAATACATTGGTACGGAAAATTAATACAATATACAAATACAGAGAAAAGAGTAAATACAGTATAGATAAATTGTATTACAAACAGTGTTTAAGTCATTGTCAAGTCGTTTGAAGTGATAACGAAATGTACAAACAAAACTCTGTTCGTAGTACAATCATTTATACTTTATGTGTTTGGTTTTAATGAAATATTGTGCAACACACTTACAAGAAGATTAATCGTGCAGCTACAGTTGAGAAGCACCAATAACCATTCGGTAATTCTTATCAAAAGTTGTTACATTAACTTTCAAGAACCATCAGGCTAGAATTTTGGAGGAACAATTTTTGAGCTTTGTTGAAATTGCATTTAACCTGGAAAGATGTATATGGTTTCTGTGCAGTAATTTTGCCCGAGCTATTTTGAAATTTTAGAGTCCAGAATTAAAAATCTGTGCTACGTCGAGCACAATAAGTAACAGCCTGTTAGGCATTTTTTGTACAAATTGTTTTCTTTTAAATCACGCTTAGTAATTTTTTTTTAGCTTCGCTGCTTTCAGAGATTGATTAAGTGAGAGTCTTCAGCTCCGTTGCTTGGAAAATCCACCCCCTGTGTGTTCAGTCATATTTATATTTCTGTTTTCGATTGTATGATAAAAAGTTTCAGCCTGGCAGGTGTATCCGAGCTGAAAGTTTAGTTCCGTTGAACATCAGATTTGAATCGAAATTTATATACATCTCATGCTTTTCAGGGAGAAATTGGTAAACCAGGTGAAGATGGACTCCCAGGAACGCAAGGATCACAGGTATGGATTAGATACCAATTGACTATTTAGCTACATAGGGTGTCCCGAAAAGTTTTGTCCTGTTTATGGGCTGCTGTGGAGGCGCCGACTCTTCCATTGTTCCGTGTTTTACGAAGTTGCATATGATATGCTTCAACGTAGAGTTCGTAACCTTGTTTTAGTCAATCTGACAAGTAATTCCTAATTTATGACCCAGAACAGGCAAGATAAGAAGTTGCTTCAAAACAACACTTTTCTTGTTCTTCAACAATGCAAAATCCAGTAAATTTTGAAACAAAAGGCTCTGGTGTTATATTTAGAATTTTTAGACATCTTTGAAAGGTTTATTTTATCAGTATTGTTTACCTATAAGACAACACTTTGGCCCTTTTAAACATGCAGAAAAATTCAAGCTACTTTTTGACTCCGTTAGTTTACATTTTAATGATTAGTTTATTTATCGTGCTGTTTAAGAAAAAATTGTTTTCAATGACTATAAGTTTTCTTTCGTTTTATAGGGTGCACCAGGTGACCCAGGACTGCCAGGAGAACACGGCTCAAGAGGGCCATCCGTAAGTATTCATATTCACATATCAGTTTCATATTGATTCTAAGTCTATTGATTTCACATGATTGTCCTTCACTTAATTCCCAACAGTCTTGTATTCCTTTAACTTTGTTTCAAGGTATTGTCCTTCGGGCTTGGCTCTCCACCTACTTTTCACGTAGGAATGTGAGCACGCACTTTTAGTTGTTTTTTGTCTCTTTAGACGTATAAATGTAGCCTCATGCTTTCGTAAATTTGTCTTCTAAAGATGAAGCAAAGTGTTGCCTCGAAGCGTCAATTATAACGAAGCATAGTCTTGAATAATTCATTGTTGTATTATACACTGGGCTGTATAGCTACTTATTGTTTGGGTAAGATTTTAGAAACTTGAAAAAGATGGTTTTGAGCGTAAATGATGTAGGAAAGCTTTTGAGAAACTGTGGAAAATGGAAATGATTGGTTGACCGTGCAATGTATGAACTTTAATACGGAATGCATAGTTGATGATAATGATAATGAGGATGATGATGATGATGATAATGATGATTATGATGATCATGATCATGATGATGATGATGATGATGATGATGATGATGATGATGATGATGATGATGATGATGATGATGATGATGATGATGATGATGATGATGATGATGATGATGATGATGAAACTGGAAATTATGCTGATGATGACATGAAACGGCATATAGTTTAGAAGTTTCGTGCAGGACAGTATGAATGAAAAATTTCCTGCGACCACCCGGTCGCATGGTCAGGTGGATTTTTAATGCCCTGATTTAACTATGATAATTATTGTTAGGGTCCAATATAACATACATGATTACCTTTTATTTCAGGGTGTACAAGGACCAAAAGGAGCCATGGGAGAAGTAGGCTTGAAGGGACAAAAGGTATGATTCATTCATTCATTTATTCATTCATTTATTCATTTTTATTTATTTCAACAGGGTTAAGTATATTCAGTAGGTTTAAATACCCTGATTTTCAATGTGCCCTGCTTAAAAACATAACTAATCTAGTTACATGCTATAGATTACAAATCAACTTAAAGATCCTGTGTAAAGGGAAAAAACGTATTAGAGAGAAAGGGACTCAAACGTATGTGCTGAACGTTGATTTAGATTATCTACCTCTAGGCTTACTCTGTTTTCAAATATCTCCATTTTGAAATCACTCCGTTTTCAGATAATCTTAAACCGTTTCCATTGCTGTGTCCTTGCCAAGAGGGTCTGGAACGAAAACGGAGTTGTCTCCATTACTCCAGTTTCATTAGTTTTTATTTCTTTCGTTTGAACTAGATGTTTACTTTGTTTTTTATGCAGAGTCGGTTGTTATTGTTGTAGCGTTTTTGAATGATTCCGTCTTCGGTGCTTCCATTAAAAACGATTCGTTTTCAAGTATATCCGTTTTCAAATCATCTCACTTTGAGCAGTATTTATAAATATCTCCGTTTTCCATCGTTTTAAATGGAAGTACAAGCTTAAAACAAATACATTCCGGCTCCATTTTCATACGAAAACGGAGTAGTGGAAACGGGGCTTTGATTATTAAAAGTAATGTGTCCAATTAAGTACAGCGACTTTGCTATTTCACGTGACATTTCATGTGATCACTTTTTCGTGGAACTAGAAAGATAGCCAGATCTAATATAAGCAGACTGATGACTTACTTGCGGTTGCGATTCCAGAGATGAACCCGAAGTTTCGTAGCATACAACCTCGTTGTGAGATTTAAATTCTAGTTTTGCATGTGATCAGTTAAATTCTACCAATAACAGTGCGCTCTTGGGGCTCTTCGTCAACATCGTGTCAGCATATTTTGACAAGAGCCTATACACGGCTGTACTTACATGGATATATTGCCTTTAAGTAACAGATCCATAAATAGAAATTTCAAAGATAAAAAAAATCTAAAAGCTAGGAGATTATTTCATCAAAGTCAGGTCTTAAACGTCTCATATATAACCAGGGTTGAAAGAAGAGAATGAAAAAACCAATTTATGCGAGGAAGAGGCCAGGAAGAAGTTTAGATATTACGAATAACATTACTGCCGTGCCAAGCCTAAAGAATTATTCATTTAAAGGGGCTCGGTCTCAAAATTGTAAACAAATCTGTAAACACCATTGTTTTAGGCTCTTGTCCATTGTTTTCTGCAATTTGTTTGTTGCTTCACCCAAGACAACGTCGAGAATCCACTAATATCCGAGCAATCATAAGAGATATGAATATTTGGCTTGCTCCTCTGTGAAGTACAAAGATTATCTTCAAAAGGACGCTTTCATTTCGAAAAAAGATTCTAGGTCTGTGCGATATTGACTTAAAAAGCTGCGAAGTCACCGTTTTGACAACAATTTAATGCCGAAGCCGTTGAAAGTTCGGCAGCACGCCAATATATCAAACCTTGTGGTAAATCAGGGTTGGTATTTGGGTCAACAGTGAAGGTCAGGGTTAATTTTAGGCGAAGGCTTAGGATTAGGTTTATAGTCAGGCTTAAGTTTAGCGTTTGGAACACGGTCAAGTTCAGGGTTAGAGATTTTAAAGTTTGATCAAAAGTCTGTCCTCTCTATTTATACGGATTTTTTTTATATTCAATTAAAAATTATCAATACATGTTACAGACTACTTAACCTACAAACTACTTTACAATACTACAAGGACGATGCCACGAGGAGCAAAAGTCTATGTCTACCCCATGGCATTGTTAGAAAAAAATGCTAAACTGCATACAATTTTACATAGATGCTACAAACAATGCTACAAACAATAAAAAGAAAAACGATGACTGTGGCCTGTCTAACATTAGATGTCTGGTCGGGGCTGTAATTGTCCAAAAAATGTAAATTTTAATTTTACGGATTACAGAGCTGATACAATATTTTGTCTTGCTTTAGGGAGACCAAGGATCTGTTGGAGAGCCAGGAAATCAAGGTGTCAAAGGAACAATCGTAAGTACTTTTTAATCTGACAATAACAGGCTACGATGACATATTACTAGTTACACTGCTTGCAAAATTACTCTTCTATATCACTAAAACGATGCCAGAGGTAGCAAAAGGCTATGTATACCCTGCGGCCATCACATAAAGTTGAAACTACTAATAAATGTGAAGCAAGGAAATAGCCGTCCGTGCATACATTTTTCTCGTTGTCTTCCTCTCGCTCTCTTTCCATTCACCTTGCCAATCATAACATCATTCTCTAGCTGATTTTCTCCCATGACGTGTCCTAGGAATTTATCTGTCTATCCCTGATTGACCTCAAAAGTTCTCGATTTTCTTTAACCATCTAACATTTCAATGACGTCATACCTAGACATTTAGATGTGAGCAAAAGTAGTAAATGTATAAATCAGTCGAAAGCCTTGAATTTGTGCTATTCAAAGATGCATTCTGTTTGGCTGTACGCTTTACGACAAAAGTTTTAGAATGGTCCAAAGGGCATTTTGAATGACATCATCAAAAAAGACTATTTCCGGTCAAAATTTTTTTAGCCCGTCTTGGATTTGAAATTTCCATGGTTGATTTAGTAGGGAAATGAAACAAAATGTAAGGTTAGATCGTTTGCTAGTTTTTTGAGAAAAAGCCCTGTTTAATCCCTAATACTGCATGATTTGTGTTCCTCCAAGTCCACGGCACTTTCAAAAGTCTCAGCCAGAACTCCATTGCTTCTTTTCTTGTTTCCTTTTTCTTTTGGTAAAATCTATGCTTCTCTTCGTATATCAATTGCTTTTTGGACGCTTTGGTGAAAACACTGCTGGGCGGATTGTCGTTTGTTGGAAAGGCAATTAATTCCCCTATTTCATTACAGGGACAGCTTGGTACACCAGGAGCCAAGGGATCTCGTGGAAGCTCTGGAATCCAGGTTAGTTTCTTATGTCTGATTATTAACAATGTTCAAGCTTTCTTTGCAAAGATCATTCATCTTTTGCAGAGTACAGAAAAAGGTCCAGAGTTTTGGAACTCTCGTCCAAAGTTGACAAGAGTTTTGGAACTCCTGCCGTTGTTTGTAACCCTAACAATTTCATAAACCAATTGCGGTTGCCAAGGTAAACAACATTTTCCTGGGTTTCTGATAAAAATTGCTGAATCTTTCTCAAAATGACATGGACGAGCAAAGCCTTCCTCCGGCGCGAAGCTGTGGAGCAATGTCTTTTCTTGGCTCGAGCTATTGTACAAAAGAGTCTGGATCGAGCGAAATTTGTATGCTCTTTTATTTTCGAATGAATGCCGTTACAGCTTCTATGACCGTCTTGCACATTCGAAGCTTCCACGGAATATTACAGGATGTAATGAAATACTTATTTTGATCCAGATCTTTTGGTAGAATAGCGAAAAGGGCTATAGCAATTAATTTCATGCTTCGTGGGAGTATCTTTTAGGAAATGAAACCGTTGTCAACTTTCATTGATGGTTAGGGGAACTATGGATATTTTACATCAGTGGTAAAACTTCATAAGTTCGTCTTTATAAAGTTTGTTCGTAAAAAAGAAAGGCTTGATATGCAATTTATTTGTTGCAATCGTTTTTATTCTCCGATAGACCATTTACGATTTCTGTAGGGATGGATTCTGCCTGACACAAGAAATAGACTCAAAGTGATTCAAAAAAAATGTATGCAGACCGCAAACATTGTTGATTATAGAAATGTCATTTTATTGCAAAATACTGCAAACTATGTATCGTTCAAAAGAGATTATCGAGTGGAACTTGAATTTTGGAAGGCTTAGGACTGTTTGGTAACGAAAGGGGTTTAGTCCCTTTGAAATCAACTGAGGTTTTTTGTCTCTTTCGATTTTGCCTACTAAATTTGGCATTTGATAAACCCGTAATATCTTCTGATTAAAAATCTATGAATCGAAGAGCGTAAGAGATGTTCATTTGGAACCTGTTGTGAGAGACGGAGGGAGAAAAAATTACTAATTTTGCGAAACTAATTTGGTGCCCTCTCTTACAAAAGAATCTGTTTACGAGGTGCCATTTAATTCTTATTTACTTCTGTTATTTCTCAGCATTTTGAATTATACTCTGCTATTATGTGAAAGTTATTTTTTTAATTATGTGTCCCCTGCCCAGATCAGTTTGTGAAACAGTTATTCAGTAGCTGAAATGTGCAACCTGTGTGAATATTTCAAGTAAAAAAATTATCTCATTCCTTGTTTTCAGGGACCATCAGGAAACCCAGGACGCCCTGGACCAGCAGGACCCGAAGGACCAATTGTAAGTATATATAAGAAGGACAATATATTGTTAAAAAACCTGAGCAGACAAATGTTGCGCTGCAGAAATTGTTTAGCCCACCATAACAGGTCTATTTAGCTCCCTCTCTATTAAACCCCCTTTCTATTAAGCCCCTCCCCTTTAAGCTAAGATTTTGAATAAGCTCCCCTCTTTATTAAGCCCCCCCCCCATTTATATCAAATGCCAGATATTATCAAAGATTTTCCATTTATTCAGCGAAACAAGTTTGCTTGTTAATTTTGATATGGTTTGAACCAAAAGTCGAATTTGTGTATTTGACTCATTTGACTTTGTGAATAAGCCCCCTTTCTGATAAGCCCCTCTATGGAGTCTTCAAACTTAAATGAGCCCCCCCCCCCCGCTCCCAGGCTTAATAAAGCTTTTAAGATCAGCGTTTTTCAGCATCAACTATTCAACTTTAGCTGTCTTATGCAGTAAATTTACCAACGAAAATTATACAGCAAATTCGTTTGATGCTATTACCTCTTGTCTTATTTTTGTAGCCTATTGTTTAGCCTCTACAAACTTTGAAGCACAGCTTTATTTTGCCTGCATCCGCTTATTTTGCGATTTAGAGGGGATTTAGAAGAAGGGAATTTTGCATTTCATATCACCCTTGTTTAGCTGAGTGTTTTCAATTTCTTTATTTAAAACCTTCAATTAATCGTTTTCAGGGAGCTCCTGGAGTGATTGGACCCGCAGGACCTGATGGAAGACAAGGCCCCAAGGGAGACAAAGGTGGTACAGGATCTGAAGGAAAGCAAGGATCTGCAGGAAGACCAGTATGTATTTCCCCATGTATTTCTTGGCTGCCGGTGGATATTTTCAGCCCCGGGGGTCTACTTAATACATTGAGCACCCGGGGATGTGTCTGCCAATAGGGCCTCATTTTTGGTTGAAAATTCCAGGACAGGATTATACCTTTTGTGTATTTATTCCGGCACAGGTATGTTCATTGAAGCTATTTTCTCAGGGCAGGTCAGATTTTGCGTGGAAAATTAAGACAACTTACAAAAGACACTTGTATTATCCAGGACAGTCACTTTATTTTCAAACATTTATTCCAGGACAGGGTCATAAAATTTTCTTTTGGCAGGCACATCCCCATTGTTTTTCTCCAATGTAGACCCCCCGGGTTTTCAGCATATGTGTATGCGTATTTATTTATGCATATCTTTGTACATACAGGGTGTCCGAACATGTGTTTGGCTTCTGTGGAGGAGCTGTAGCTTCACTTGTCTCAATTTGTGTACAGCTGCATAGGTAAGGGTTTCAACTAATAAGAGTTTGAGACCTTGTTTCAGTCAATCTGACAAGTTGCTGCAGATTTAGGGCAGAGAAAAGGCGAAGATGTGGTTGCTTGAAAAGTAGCAACCTTAAAATTAAGTAAATTGTCAAAGAAATGATTTTTTCTACATTTGGTTCCGAAAATTTTCCTCTGACATCATAGCCTAAAGGCTCTTGATGCACATATGTTCACATATATTTTACGCAAATACAGGGTTTCCCAAAAATGTGTCCCATTTGTGTTACTTGCTGTGGACGAGCTATATCTTCAATTGTCCTGTTTCTAACAAAGTTGCATAGAATATAGAATACGTTTCGGCTTAGAGTCTCAGACCTTGTTTGAGTCAATCTAACAATTGGTTGCTGTTCTCCAGCAATATCTAAATAAAGTAAATTTTGAAAGAAAAGGTTGTAGCGTCGTATTCAAATTTTCTCTTAAGGTTTACAGTTTATTGAAGGTTTATTAAAGGTTTACAGTGCTCTTTCATAGATAAACAACAATGCTAGCCCTCCAACATTTTTGCTCTTCGCTGTAAAGTCAAACAATTCGTAACTGAGATTTTGATTTTAAATCAAACAAATGTAATTATTTTGAATATTGTAAGATGTTTTTAAGGAGGGCCCCTTGTAAATCAGCCGCTGCTGAAGGATTAGCCTCCTACAAATGAATGGAATACTGAATTACTAGTCAAGTAAGCTTTTTAATTGATAGGAATTAATCTTTACATTGTTGGGTAGACTTTCATTGCTTCCTTGTAATCTTTATCCGATTTAAGAGTTGATAATGTTTCTCTTTAGGGTCTTGACGGTGCCAACGGAATTGATGGAAACGACGGAAAAGATGGCAGACGGGTAAGGATTGATGTTTTGCATGACATTTTTTGAATGTATACTGATTTATTCATTTAATTAGCTTAGTTAACAGAACTATAGTCTGTCTCAAATTAGATGTCACCTGCAAATGCCCGCGAATGACAACAATAGAAATGTTTTGCGAAGGAACTTTGCGTTATCGCAAATCTCAGGTCACATCTAATTTGAGACAGACTATGGTACATGTTCTGAAATTTGTTTGTTGATAATTGCCTTGGAGCCAAGCAATCAAGCAATTGAGGAATTGGCCTGTTCGGTTTGGTTTGGTTTGGTTTGGTTGGGCGCTATTCGGTCGATCATTCTTACATACTTTTTTGTAGCTGAATGCAGTTGCTAATGATATCATTGCAGCTGTTGACTGGGTAGACGCTCTTTAAGAATGCAGTTGCTAATGATATCATTGCAGCTGTTGACTGGGTAGACGCTCTTTAAGAATGACATGAACATTATTGCATATAAAACTGATTTAAAAAGTAACGTAAGATTTACCGGGTGAATCAGAAAATGTATCCGCTGCTTGAAGTGCATGATATGCAACCAATTCGTAAAATTTGAATTCTACTCTTCCTGAATCGTTCTAATCGTATGTGTCCTCCCGTGCAGTGGGTTAAAGCTCATGCGCAGTAGCGTTTTGGGTTGGAACTCTGCCGGGCGCATGAGCATTAACCTACTGCACGTGGAGGGGGGGGGGACATAGGTTTCCTCGGACAAACCGTATCTCGTCTCCCCATCAAATACTGTATAAATTTGTCTGACTCAACTGGTATAATGGTAACATGTTTTCGGAATTTGTTGATATGCAGACGCTGCATTTTGTGAATTCTATTTATTGCTAGTTCAATATCAGGTATCCAATTTTGTCTGTCTAGGGACCCAGAGGACCAGCTGGACCACGTGGAGCTCCTGGAATACCCGGATTGATGGTAAGTTGTTTAACAAAACTCTCGTTCAGTAAAAACCCCCATATAACAACCTTTGTCAAATAAGAACCGACAGCCTGAACTTTTCCAAGAACATTTTCACCCTGATTTTTCATAGGTTCTTATTTTGAAGAACAAATGCATTGATCTAGTTTCAGCTCTGACAATCCAAAGCATTAATTCGATTATGGTGTGAAATAAAAAAGTAGATATGCTCCTTGGTCGTCTGCCAGACCTTTAAGCAAGTGGCCACAATGGTAGTGCCCCGTGCATGCTCTATCACAGTATTTTTATTTCAGACAAAGTTACTTTAAAGGCAGATAAAGATAGAAAACAAAGAAACGTCATTGGAAAGTCCTTTGACAAAGTTTAAATCTAATTTAAGAACCTTCAGCCTGATTTCATGAATTTTATCTATGATATAAGAACTGAAACAGCTTATTTGAAAAATGTAGGTTCTTATATATGGGGACAGAGCAGAAACTGCGTACGAATGCACAAAGAGTCACAACTTTGAGCCCCCTAGCTCCCTGCTACAGATCCCGAACAAAGGCAACACTTGATATTTTCTTTGTTGGGCCTTAAACTCTTGATTTATCGTTTCAAAAAGTTTGTGTTATAAAGCACTCCGATGAAGTCATCTTACGCCGTTTCTACTCTGTCATATACGGGTTTTTACTGTATGTCGTTGTATCTTATGTATTCTTACTATACTAGACTGTTTGATTTTGTTTGCTTTCTGTGATCTTTTATTCAGCAAATCGGACGAACAATAACTTATTAATGCACAGCGTTTGAATGATTACTACTATGAAAGCTCACATGGGTTTGTTTTACTTAGCAAAAGACGAGAACAGCTCGAAACGCACTTTAGATGATCATGGCCCAGTCTTGTCAATAATTATCATTATCTCCTAACCCAAACAACGTACCGACATTGAAAGCTGGTCCGCTAAAGTGCAGACTAGCCCGACAAATTTTCGGTCATCATTTGGTTCATGAAAATGAGAGTAAGAAGTAAGGAGAGGGCAGTAAAGAGAAAGCAATTTGTAGCAGAAGATGTGGAAAGAAATGTTTGATGTCATTCACACAGATTCGTAGAAAGCCAGGGATTTTTCTGGTACTGTTTCGCACCAATAAAGCTTGTGAGCTCTGGACAAAAATTTTCAACGCCAAAAATCTTTGTTTTTAATGTATTTTCAAGAAGATCTACCAATAATCTCGTTTCTTATATTTAGGGTAACCGAGGAATGGTGGGAATGCCAGGTAGACCAGGACCAATTGGAGTCAAGGTTCGTAATTCTATTAGCTACACAGTTATGTATACAGAGTGTTTCTGAAAAACTTGACTTAAATGCAATGTAAGCATATATAAGCCTTTGATAAAAGTAACCTCACAAAGACAATATGCTGTGACACGTGCCGCACCATATTTGGATAACCGATCGACGTCAACAGCAAATACTGATACCTGATAGGCTACAAGTTGATAGCAAGTGGCTTGAGCCACTTTTATATGCTTACATTCCCTTTAACTATAATTGATAATTTTAAAAAGATGGTTAAATGTGAGTAGGTGTAATGTGTACCTTCTGAAAGCAAAGCACAATCTATCGTTTTCCGACGATATCCAGTTTAGATACATCAATGGAATTATTGATCATTTAGTTGATATTTAAGTACGAATGGCCTGTTTAAAACGCAGCTGTCAGAGCAAAATCGAGGCCTCTTCATCGTACAAAGTTACAAGATAGATTTCTTGGAAACATGTCAGGGCTAGAAGCACTTGAGGTGATGATGCCCTTTGGTAAGAAATAATAAAAATTTAGTCCCATGAGGTACAGTTATTAAAATTGATAAAATAAGCTCTCACTAAAATCAGTTTTGCCTATGAAAATTGTTTTAACACTGGCCCACATCTAAGATAGACCATGCAAGACTGATTACAAGTTCGTAGTTATTGCTATTGATAGACTGATGGACGCTATAACTACGACTCATGGACTTTCACATTGAAAATTGGGACGAAATTGTTTCCCTCAATGTCATGTCCGATATGGGAACCATAGCAACACTGTACAAAAAACCGAGTGTTCCAGGCAATGGCGGATGGGCCTAACTTTTCGGCTCAAGCCTCACATGATAAAACGCCTCATAATTCAAATTTTCAGTGACGTTAGCAATGAACAAAAGCCACAGGTGTCCAGATGAATGTTTCTTCAATCCAAGAATCAACAAACGTTTCGCTTTCAACCAGAATTTCCTCATTTTTAAGACAACTTGGCTTCCATCAGCTCACCACAGCGCACGCCCGCCACAGCGATAAAATTGTCCAACTGCTGAAAGTTGCCATCACTACGAATTAACCTCATTTCAACGTGAATAGAAAAATCGGTGCCCCCTTCGTTTCTTTTCGTCCCACTTTTTGATCTCAAAGTCCATAAGTTCCAGTTTGAGCAAAAAGTGTGTTGTTGTTGTCATTTTTGTTGTTGTTGCTGCGATAACTGGGAATATTTCATAAGTCGATGACCATATTTGCTAAGACGTCAATCAGTTGATGGATAGTTGAATTGATACGCCCAACCTGGATATCGGTGGAAAGAAGATAGATTAATGCTTTCAGATGGTATACGCCAAATTAATTCAAATATTACTATTTTCTGAAGGATCTTGAATAAAGCTGGGTTGCTTTTTTTCGGAAACACCCAAAATTATCCTCGCAGATTTTGATCAGCTCGTAATTTCTTTATTGTACCGGGTGGGTCATAAGAAAATCTAAACATTTCATCAAAATACGAAGGCAGGCCTATTAGGCAGGCCCATAAACTCGCAAAAGAAATGTTGTTGTTAATCTGGCTTCTGATTCCAAGTCAAAGAAATACTGAGGAGATTGTTTCACAATTTTAGGGAGAAGATGGCGTTGATGGACGTGATGGCGAAGATGGTGAAACAGGAGATGAGGTACATGCTTTGTGTCATTTTTCTTTCGTTTTGCGTTTGACTTCGGCCCCGTTTACACGATAACATTTTCGTTTCATATCAGATCGTGCTTAATTTCTCCTTGCTATAAAACAACTGTAACCTGAGAAATATTTGAAGATGAAATGCTATCGAGGCAGTTGTATGAAGGAGATTTTACAATGATCATGACGAATTACCTTGGACTGAATACCACAATTTTGAAAATCTATTTTACAACATTTCACGCCGCTTATTCTTACGCGAATTTATTTAATTATAGATATATTCATTTGTTAATTTATTTGTTTCTACCTTGTTTCCATAGATAGGTTTGGGACACTGAAATATTGCTTATCGAAGCAGTGTCCTGGTCTTTCCTCTCGATGTGACCACTCCTCGGAGTTTCTTTAGCCTCAAATTACAGATAGGTCCATGTCTTGTGATGTTTCTTTTGACTTGCAGGGAGCTGTTGGGCCAACTGGAGACAAAGGACCTCTAGGGAAACCAGGACGTGATGTAAGTATTTAGTTTTCTTTTAAGTTTACCTTTTGTGAAATTTTCTACTGCTAATGAAAAATTTGTCAGGCACGATGTTTTGTTCTGAAATGGATTGTACAATTGAATTGCCCAGTGTACCAGAAAGATGGAATTCATATTCTCCATATCGAATACTAGAATCGATACCAGATTCATGAGTCATTTTTAAACGAAGCTGTGCCGACAATGAACATTCTGAATTTTGATTTTAGGGTGCTGCCGGAAGAAACGGAAGCCCAGGATTACCTGGACCTCGTGGAGATAAGGTAAATAACTTTTTGATTTTATTGTTTTTTCTAAAATTAGACCAAAGCCTGGTTTTCGCTAGAGTCGTAAGGATCATAAGAAACATAATTTTGAAATCTTATGACGCTTATGATCAAGTGAAAACACCCTGAAATAAGGCAACACTTGATACTGTCTCCCTTGGGCCTCAAGCTCTTGATTTATCTTTTCAAAAAGCTAAGATAGCCAAACAATTCCTCATGCCAGAATGCACGATGACGTCATTTTATGCAGTTTCTGCTCTGTCGCTGTTATCAAATAACAAAGGAGCGATGGAGCAGAAAGTTTTTGAAATTGTATTTGTAAAATTTGAAGTACCGTTCTTGGTGGAGGCCAGATGACCTTGTGTTTTCCTACGCCCAGAGCGGTACAGTATTTACGGATTTAGATCATTTAGTTTTAATTTATTATGAATAGAAAAAATAACAAAGGCTAAGGAGCGATGGAGCAGAACCTTTAAACTGGTTTCCTAAGCTGGTGCGTCAAAAATTTCATTCGTTTGAAAAATCGTAGTGCCTAGAGGACTGGATAGATATGCATGAATCGACTTTTGGTTGATAGCAGAGATTGAAGAATTTTGTGATTTCCCTTGGTTTTTATGAATACTGAAAATATAAGTAAATTCGACTTCAAATCATTGTTTGCGAAATGCCCGAAAAGGGGCCTACAACACTTGATCAAATCGTAAACAAATTTTAGACCTCCCAAGTAAAAATGTGGAAAGCTAGCAAAAATATTTACCGCTGCTCAGTTTCAAATTTAGTGCTGTCGTCTCATCTGCCTCTTTGATTCAGTGGCTTTTTTGTTTCAGGGTGCCCAAGGTATTGATGGTCTTCCAGGCAGCAAAGGCAAAGTTGGAAAACCAGGAGTCAATGGACCACCAGGTGCACAAGGTGATGTTGGACCAATGGGAGAAGCGGTATGTTTACTACAACAATAAAAACCCGCATATAAGAACCACCCACTTATAAGAACCTAAGGCCTAAAACGTTCTAATTTCACCCCATTACAGAAGAACCTAATCATCCTGAAACTCAAGGATGGTTCTTATCTTTAAAACAGTTAAATGTAAACTACTGGTTGGTAATATGTGATAAACTATTTTAAGCAATTTAGCCAAATACTTAAGTAGATACAAAGCATAAAAAATTCCTTGTATGAATGTAATTGACACAGATAAGGCTAGGTGAATAAGGTTATTCTTTATAAATTGTGTCATGATAGTGAGTACCTGAAAACCTTGTTTTCTTATATTTGGCCTAAATTCCTGAAGATCTGTAATTAATACTTTTCATAAGAACCTATTTAAGAACCTTGCATCCTGTTTTCAAGAATAGTATCATATGCATAAGAACCTAAACAGGGTGATTTCAAAATGTAAGGTTCTTATATGCGGGTTTTTACTGTACAGTACTAACCCGCTGATAAGAAGCTAAGATTTTGAACTTAGCATGTTTACGTACTTATGCAATGAGGTACATCCAGTAATCAGGTTGTAGGTTCTTAACATAGGGTTAGGGTTAGCCAAATTTATTTACCTTCTTGGCCCGACCCATTTCATCTTAAGTGTGAAGTGCTGTGTAGTGAGAAAACTGCCGTCATTTTTTTGGGTTTCAAGAAAAGCTTGCTTGTTATTTTTGGGTCTTTTAGAATATCTCCTTTGTGATTTTTTGGGTTCAATATTTCAGGCCATGCTATTTTTCAATATTCAAGATTCAAGCATCTTTGTCTAAGATTTCCTTGCCATTTTATATGCTAAGCCATGCTCTGCGAACATAATATAAAAAGTTTAACATGTTTTGTGTTTGTTGTGCCAACAGGGAGACGCAGGTGAAAATGGAGCCGCAGGCAAGAAGGGTAATACTGGGGACAAGGTAAGCTACTTGATTCCTCCAAGCCGTAGCCAAATGCCCTTAAAGGTGCTCTGTCGTCAAAATATAAACAAAACGATGATTTTTGCAGTTTTTTGAAAGGTTATATCACACAGGATTTTCGTATTTTTTTCAAAATATAAGTTGCTGTTTGGGCATTAATCCTTGTATTTCACTAAGGAACAAACCAAACATTCATATCTTCTACGATTGCTCGGATATAAGTGGATTTAACGGTCACTTATTGGTGGCTTGGGTGAAGCCACTAAACAAACTGCAGAGAACAATGTATGAGCAATGGATAATCCCCGACACGTTCGAGTTTACAGATTTGTTTGCTGTTTGACGACGTAGCCCCTTTAAGGATTTGAGATGTTCTTGCCAAGCCAAGCTTTGTCCGTTTTGCTACGTTAACAACATTGCTTGACATTAATGTTTTGCCTATGACTCTTTGAATTTCTTTTAAAAACTTGGCAGAACAAATTTTGCTTAGTTCTGCTCGTTAACCCTATTTTAACCGGGGGGGGGGGGGGCGTTTTTCGCCCCCCCTATCGGATTTGTTTTAATAGCTCCAAAACGATGCCACCTACAATGCTGAAACTCGTCGACTTTTCCTAAAATTTAGTTGGCAATCAGAAAATAGAAATTTCAATACCTATTGTTTGACCACGTGACCACCACATGCCCATATTTGGAGAGTGGTCACAAAGAAATTCTTTAAAACGGCTCTAATTTCTTCCTTTGTTACTAAATCTCAACAATATATATACCATTCGATTTGTCTCGACGAGTACTTTCATTTGATATATAATTTATTCATATTTGCTGACATCAGCAGTTTATTATTTATATGACGTCATCAATCTTTATGACGTCATATTCTTAATGAATGAGTAATTTTTCATGCAAAACTGATGGAATTACATCAAATATCGATGAAGGTACTTGATTTCACCAATAATATGCGAAATTGATGGTTTTAAATCATAATTTTTGAGCTAACAATTTTGCATCGAATCAAATGTTCATTATTTAATTAGTTGATTTATTAGAAACCACAAATATCCGTATGAAACCATATGAAACTACAAATTCAATATATCAAGCAGGTATTTGGATGGTTTTTTGCCAATTTTATCTAGCTATTTGCTACTAATGGGCCATTTTCTGCAAATAGCTCGATTTTCTCAAAATTTGCATTGTTTTTGGTTGCCTAGCAACCAATCACGTGACTATTGATTGATTGGTGCTATTTTTAGATTCTCCTTTGTTCAATTATGACACAGTGCAAGTTTCATTGTCATAGCTGTTATACTTTCGGAGAAAAACAGGGGGGGTGAAAAACGCCCCCCCCGGTAGAAAATCACTTTTTTTTACCCGGTTAAAATAGGGTTAAGCAATTTTTGCGGTGTTGCCAAACAAAAAAGCATTGCTTGGCAGGCAGATCTCAAATTTTTCGCAAGGCAAACAATATTTGCAACACAGATCAAAAGCCAGGAATTCAAACGACCAAAAAACTTGGTCTTAAAAAGTAAAAAGACTGACAGTTTATTTTTGGTTATTTCACACTAAAAATGTCACGCATGTATGGTTGTGCTCTATTTTAGGGTTCTTGGTAAGAAATTTCCACAAATATTTATTATTGAGGATGATACGAGTGATTGCTAAGATGGATTTAGTTTAAGAAAATATAATCTTTTCACAAATTATTGAAATTGAATTAACTTCTTATTCGTTACATTCAAACGAAAATAACTTTATTATTAACAAAAAAAAGTACTCAAGTCTAGCAAGATTGCTCCTAGGCCAGAAGATATTTCAACAACATGAAATTCCGACCCTTTTTTCCGTATTGAGTGGGCAGGAAGCATTTCTAGCTACTTGAAGCTGATTGAAGCCACTATACATGCCGCATCCATGCATGGGACCCCTAGTTTGACGTCCCTTCCGAAGGACGGCGTGGCGAGGCGAGTTGTAAGGTCAAGCCTTCGAGGTCACCCATCAGGATTTTGACCTCACTCGACCGAGCTTAACCTCATTCACCTAACGGAAACTGTATAAGCTGCTCGGCCGCTCAGCCTACGCTAAGCTTTAAGGCATCTTTTGAACGGTTTTGTAGGGGTGGGAGGGAAAATCGTACAGAAAAAACTTGCTATCGACCTGTGAAAGCGCCACGTTTCATTAGTGTTTTTATGATGTTTTACAAGGCATGCAGTAGGGGCAGCAATCTTCGATTCTTTGAACAAAGCTACTTATTGTTTCTTTTTGTGCTGTGAATACATTCATTTGAATTAGGTCTTACCACATTACATCGTTTCTTGCAGGGATTCGGAGGTGAAAATGGCGATCGAGGAGATGAAGGAGTAGCTGGTGTCAAGGTAAGTCTTCGGTATTATTAGTCGCACTCATTTTCTCGTTGAGGATACGATTGGTGTACCCAAGAAGAAGAATACACATCTAAGAGCCTGATTACACGAGCAGAGTTTGCCCTGCTAACAGTGCTGCCTCAGTAAACAGGGATGAAATGGTGCGTGCAATCACACACGATAGGTATAACTAAGAACAAAAATACACATCTAAAAGGCTGATTACATGAGCAGAGTTTGCCCTGCTAACAGTGCTGCCTCAGTAAACAGGGATGAAATGGTGCGTGCAATTACATTGAGTTATTCACTCCAGGGCTGTGCAGTAATTTTGACAAGAAAAATCAAATCATTAGCAATATGGTGGCTTGGTGTATGTGCAGTTAAATACTTTGGGAAGCCAGCCCTGTAATCGATTACATTAGCCATGCGATTACACGAGAAAACGTTATTACTTCATCGTTTCAAACAGGACCAGCCTTGTTTCGCAAAAGTGGGATCCAAACACAAGACAATGAATTACCCCTGCCTTTGAAAAACAGACAAAAGCAACTGCTGACAGTGCTCTTCGACTGGGGTACCCACACTACTAGGTATGCCCTGAAACATTGATGTGGGATAAAGCTAAAGATCAACAGTCCACGAATTTTTTTAACAAAACGCAACCATTACAACAAATAGGCCATTGTTTAAAGGAATTGAGTCCATATAAATAGCTGAGCGTTAACGCTATCCTGAATTTATGCTGACAAACTGCTGATGGCCCTTTGTTATCGCACAATTGTGCTAAAGTCATTAGCAGCGGAGACTAAAGGCTCCTCAATCCTTGCATTATGCTCAGGAATGTCTTTGGTTTAATTTCAATAGCGATTAAATCACAACTTTTGTTTTATGATTGAAAAGAAGTTGATATTGGTCATAGCGCGCTATTTATGTGGACTCAATGCCTTTAAGTTACATCAACTAGGGGTACAATAGTATGGGACGATCAATTCAAAGTGGCGTTGGAAATGTCTGTTATCCATTGGCCTGGCAATAGAAAGCAAGTTTTCTCTCCAACCATGGTCCATGCTCCAACCCAGACTCTGCTCGCACCCGGGCGCAAATAGCAGCAATCGGGACTAAAATTTGAAATTTCGGTCCGTATATTAGCCCAATGCCCGAAAAATCGACGTTATTGTTATATTAACATTTAATGAAATTTAACTACTACGTTTATCCACACGACATATCTCGTTTGCGTTGTTGAAATAGTTTCTTCTGGCTTGAAACAGTTATATCATTTTTCTTTCAGGGAGACATCGGCTATATGGGATTCAAGGGAGATAAGGGACTCTTAGGACCAAAGGTAATTAAAATAAATATTTCCTAAAATAGAATATACTTTCAAATTGCTTCCAGTTCTTTTTCATACTCTACCGTTTAGTATTATCTAAATATTTCACATTTGATTTGATCAAGGTAATGATAAATTCTTCTTCGAAACAAAATTGTCGAATTACTTCCAGTTATTTTTCATTCTTCGCTGTTTGGTAATTTAGATATTTCACAGTTTGATAATGATCTAATCAAGATGATACTGAGTTTGGTTCCATAAAGAATCCATCAAATTGTTCCAGTTGTTATCTTTATTTGCCGTGATTGTTCAATGATTTGAACCTTTTGCACTTTGATTTTGACTTCAAAACGAGATCCCAATGGTGTTTTATATCTCATTTTGATTCATTAATTTCCTTTACGTGATAGACATGAATTTGTGATAAACAAAGGAAGATGTACTATATTTTCCTCAATATGTCGATTATTGATCATTATTGAAATTACTTTTTCATCGCATATTTAGCCACTTGTCGTTTTGTCTGCTTCAAAGTATTGAAATTACGTTATATTGGTTTTTCATCGCATATTTAGCCACTTGTCGTTTTGTCTGCTTCAAAGTGGAAAAATCTCCTTCGAGGTCTGATTTACTGTCCCCTTGGTAACTAGCGTTATATTGGTAAGGAACGGAAAATGCACGTAAAGCACGTAAAGTGAGGGCTTAGATACTGGGTCTACTATACGTGTCACAATTTGATGCACAACTTGAGCGAGCAAGAAACAGGAGGGAATAAGGTTTGAAAGTATACTCCAATCACCAAGAACTTTGTTGTTAGAAAATTTACTTTGGATTCTTCCTGTTTTAGGGCGGCCGTGGAATTCAAGGTTACAAAGGACAACCTGGAAAAAGGCCTGAACCAGTAAGTACTTTGTTGTTTGAAAACACTACCCATCATTTCTATGCAATCAGAAAAGAAGTTATTGCCCCCAGGTTATTGTCGCGCATACCATCAGATATTTCTACTTCATCCAGCGATTTTAGACAGGAACGATTTTACAGTAGTGTCCCGCATATAAGAAACACAAATTTAAGAAACACAGACCCTAATATTCAAAATAATACCCCATTTTATAAGAAACTGGTAGAGGTCTGAAAAAACTTGTTTATTATCTAAAAACTTTGCATTAAAACATTTAGAAATACAATAAAACATTTTGATAAGATATCAGTCCATACTGCACAGCTTTCTTTGCCTTTGCATGCAAACTAAACAAAAAGTACCTTCCTGGAACACAAGTCAAAATAAAGTTTTGTATCGCAATCATCAAGCTAAATGATTTTTCTTACAAGAAACTTTACTCTGATTTGAAATTTATCTCATTTTATAAGAAATGCGTCAGACCTGAAATTGAAAAAGTTGTTTTTTATATGCGGGACATTACTGTATTAGATGATTTTTGCTTGAAGATTTCTGCTATGCAGCTATGTAGTGGAACTTTGAAGCGAAACTGAATTCAATTCAACTCAAAGATCCGGAAATCTCAATGGTAATATTTTTCTTCTTCAGGGACCAAATGGTGAAGCTGGACCACTTGGTCAAACCGGTATCATTGGACCAATGGTATGGTTGCTTTCATTGTCTCCCAGTAGCGATCGTTTAGGAAATTTCACCAACAGAACGAAATTTTCATATTTTGCAAGGCATATTTTGAGTGATTAACAATCGACGCCATTTCACGAAGATTTTATTTCGTTAGCGCTATTTCGTAAAACAATATATATTTAATGCAAAGTTTCATATGTAATCGGTGTAGTAAAAAAAGTTTAACATGTTTGGCGGGCTGTGGAATAGAAAGTATGCGGCCGATGTTTAAAACTGGAATTTTGATCTATGAGTCAAAAGCTAACCTAGATGTTAAAATTTTGTTTGGTAGCATCACTCATTATTTTGACCCATAATTATGGAAAATGCTGTTCTGGGGTTGTATGTAAATGAGAATTCCACGCTTGAGTCTGGTCCATGATTTAGTTCGATTCTGGTCCATGGTTTACTTGCCATTGAAGTTCTTTCAGTTAGAGCTGTTGCTTTGCTTTGTTTTAGGGTCCACCAGGAAAGAAGGGTAAACGTGGAAAGAAGGTAACTATTTTTCTGATCAGCTTTGTTTCATTTTCAATACTCTGTACTTCCAACCATCTTTTACACGGATTTGAAGATTTGGAACATCTGCTCAGTAAACCGCCTTCTGAAACAATGCCTGACAAACATGTTTTGCTTTGTGACAAATAGAGTCATTCACAAATCCCAATATGATTGAGTTGAACGAATACAAGGAATCATGTCGTTGGTCTATTTTGACAAACAGGGAATGTTTTCATTCATTTTGATTTTTCATTTTGATTTATTTTAACAGGGTTAAATACATTCAGTAAATATAAATTAACTGATTTACAATGTGCCCTGCTTAAAAACATAACTAACCTAAATACATGATATTACAAATAAACTTGAAGATCCTACATAAAAGAAAGAAATATATGTAAAAATAAAGGGACTCGGAAGTCAAACGTATGTTCTGAATGTTGAATTAGATTATCAGCCTCTTTGATCTTTCAAAAATGCTTTTAGCCTCGTTTTGAAAGTGGCTAGCGAAGGAGCAGTTTTTATTTCATTGCTCAGCTGGTTCCAAACAGTAACTCCTCGATACGAAAAGCTCCGCTGCCCATTTGAGGTCTTACAGAGTGGAATCATGAGGTCAGTACTGGTATTACGTAAGGTCCGATTGCAAGAATCGGACAGTTGCAGAACTTTTTCTAAAATGTTGCCCAACAAATCCTAAGAATTTTTCTCGAATTCGAAAGGATTTTTATCAAAGGGCTCCGTCGCCAAAATGTAAACAAAACGATGATTATTGCAGTTTTTTGAAAGGTGATATCACACAGGATTTTCGTATTTTTTTTCAAAATGAAAGTTGCTGTTTGGGCATTAATCATTGTTCTTCACTAAGGAACAAACCAAACATTCATATCTTCTACGATTGCTCGGATATAAGTGGATTTTTAACGGTCACTTTTTGGTGGCTTTGGTGAAGCCACCAATGCAGAGAACAATGGATGAACAATGGATAATCGGCGACACGTGCGAGTTTTCGGATTTGTTTACTGTTTGACGACGGAGCCCCTTTAAAAGAATTAAATATGAAAATATGAAATGAAATATGAATGGAATGATATTCCCCTCGGAACTGTGAAAATGCTTTCTGATCTTATTTGCACCCTTACATGAATGGCTAGCTCTTCGTGCAATTCTGTTCTAGGCACATCGAATTTATGTAACGTTTATGTTGATACGTGTCATACCTGCCCCGGAATTAATTTCATTTTCTTTCGTTTTCTCTTCAGGGACCCAAAGGATTCTCGGTAGGTTGTGACTGGATGGTATTTCCGGACTAAAAGTTTATTGATATTATTTTCAACATAAACAGATGAACGTTCAGGAAATAAATGAATCTGCGGCTATTAGAATGTAGTTTGTTGTGAACACATCTTTGATTAACTATTGAACATGCTCTCTATCCTTTATTTCCATTCCAAAAGTCCAATTTGGTAGATAGGTATGTTGCACGATTTACGCGGGAAGGGCAAATTTTGTAAACCAAAGGATACATGTCTGATTAAAGGCACACAGTCGTGGCGCTGATTGGGTGAATAAAACAATAAAGAAGAATAGAATTAGGCAAGCTTCAGTAATTACGCTGTACACTGAAATTGATGAAGGTGATAGCGATCTGACTCCCTTTATTCTCGAAACAAAGTATGATCCAAGAGCATAAGAAAGGCTTGGTAGTTATTCAGATGTCAGGTTCTTTGTCAGTGATTTCAACATAACTGCTAGCCTATCACAGCCACTGCAGCGTGCCTTTAAGACAGAGCCACTTGGCAGCCTCAGAATAGATTTCACACACTCTATGCAGGCAACTATTATGCTTCTCCTTCTGTGTTTATTTTGATTTGATTGAGTGAACTTACAGGTGTGAAATCTATCCCTCTGAAGGCAAATCGCTTTATCTTATCGGAAACCAAAATTTTTAGTTTCACAAAATTCGCCCGTGCTCTGGCAAACATATGGCGAAAGTATGATGGGAAACGCACTTTACCCATAGTGATTTGATTGCCGGCTTATTTGCCCATCAATTTGTTAGGGGGTTTATTTAAATAGTGGCTCACAGGGAAGGGGTCTGTTATCTGTTGGTTGCGACTACCTCTGGTAGATTTGCTGTTCGATGGAACAAATCAAATTTCCAAGATGCTCACCTCAATGAACAATTCGTATTGTAAGGAAATTTCTTGCTTTCAAATTAAGAGAATCTGCACGGTTAAATTGGTCTTCTGCCATGTCTATTTCTAACCGCCCAATGAGAAGGTGTTTTGAAAGCGAGATCCAATCAGATCGCTATGAAATTTTGATCCCACACTTTCAATTAGTAGGATTTCATTCTTTGATATATCGAGATCGAGGAACAGCCACTCATGAACTATTCTATTGTTAACGCACATGTCTTATCAGTGTTGATTCCTCTTAACAATTGAGATTTACTTCTGATTTATCGATACTTAACTCTTGATTTCTTTCTGTTATTTTTGATAAATGTACATCATCTTTTTGCAGGGCAAAGATGGAACACCAGTAAGTTAATTTGCATTTGATTTTGTGTTTATCATAATTTTCTTATCCAGTATCATCACATAATGAGTATAGGCTTCAAATCTCAAAAGAGAGAATGCAAATGGCTATCACACCTTCTTTTGCAATCAATTCATACAGACGACATGTCACGTGATTTCAGTGATTCGCGCTCTAAAATCGAACTTTGGTAAATGAAGGCATTACAAAACATGGCGTTCAACTGGGATTGTGAGATTGTCTCCTCGTTTCTTTATCGATATAAATCAATTTTGAAAGCTTGGAGGCTGTTCAGATCACTCCGAAACTATAGCAAATAGATAGGCGAGCGTCAAAAAGGAAGGTTGACTTCAAAGAAGCGATGAGTGACTTGCAACTGATGGGGTTCGTAGCGCTATTTACAAATTTATCGTAGCAAAGGCAGAAGCCTTGCAGCTTTCTTTGACTAAAGTTATGGTTTGCTTTCAGGACTTCTTCGTGAAATTGTTTCATTGATTTAAGGTCTGCCTGACAATTGCTAGCTATCCTTTTCCTATTCACTATCGCGAGTGAGAACCTAAAAGCAACTGCATGCAACTTTCTGCAAATTTACTATCGAAATCAAGACAAATTTTCTGAATGTTAACAAGATTGCGTCGTATTTTTAACACTAACGTGAAGTCATGCCGTCTGTATGAATAGATATGTACTTTAAAATGATTTTACCATTGACTCGTGTGACGAGGGGCGTAGAACTCTGTAAAAATCTCGTACACCTTTAACAAAAATCCTTTTGTTTTCAAGAAAAATCCTTAAAAAATCCCTAAAAATCCTATTGTTTAAAAAATCTCGTACGCCATTTCGGAGGAGTGATAGACTCCTCGCTGTGTGATATATGACCTTGTTTAATAAGAATCGAAGGACCTTACTGTGACGAAAAATGATGCTGAAAATGAGGGTCTTTTTTGTTCCACAAATATAACTCACTTCGAAGATACAAATATGAAGCATGAGCAGAAATTTAATAGACAGCAATCCCTGCCGTGTTGCTTTTGAGTTTATAGCATGCACATTACTTTGCATTATACCTATCTTTTTCTCGATTGCAGGGACCTGCAGGACCACCAGGAGTTCCCGTGAGTATTCCTATTATCAGTTTGAAAATAAAGATATCACGAACTGAACGTATGTTAAAAGGAATCGGTATAGTTGAAAGCTTAAACTGATTACAATGAGTCCCAGTAAGCGCTATTTAAAACGAGAGTACTACACCAAACCGAGACCGCTCATACTGGTAGTTAGGAGCGTCCGGCAGCCTTTCAATAGCGATATTTACGGCCATTTAATCAGTCTATTAAAAGCTGGCCCAGCCAAGTTAAAGATATACCCTCTTGTATTTGATAACTTTGCATTGTGCCGTTTAATTGTGTAGCTAAAGAAACAGTGTGTGCATAGGTGTTTTCTTTAGCCTGTTTATAGCCGGCACTAGATAATGTCTGCTCCCTTGAAAATGAAACGGGTTGCTTCTCTTCATAATCTGAATTGTTGTTCGGATTAAGAGTATTCAAATTTACATTTACTACCAGTGCCTGATGTAACTCGTTGTGCCCTTTTATGTCACGGTATTTCTGGACGAGCAGAAACTGCGAAGAGTGACGTTATTGTGCAATTTGATATAAGGAAGTATTTGGACATGAGTAACCTTATTGCGTCGTTAAATTTAGTGTTTGAGGGCTAAGGAAAAATAGCAAGTATTGCCTTACTTTTTGGAAATGTTCTTTCATGACCGTGTGTAAGGTGAAACACCCTGCCAATTCCACTTATTGCTAGTTTAAAGATTTTAATCAATTTTCGTTCATATCTTAATTCTAGGGACAACCAGGACCCGCCTTCCAGGTAAGAATGAACACAACTTTATTTACCGTTATGTTAGTCCATAATTTATGCATGTGCAGTATGATGTACGTGTTGTTTCGATAGCTGGGACTATGTCGTGAGTCGACGACGCAATGCTGACAGGTGAGATCCCAATTTTCCAAAGAATCGTTCGTATTTTTCAGTTTGTGCTTAAATGACGAACGCAACACCACTGTTATAGTGAGATCCCACCTTCTCACCTGAGCGAGGTGAAATTTTCCCACATAAACGAAACCGAGGGACATTTCACTCCCGTAGTATCTCGTACACCTTTTCCAAAAATCCTTTTGTTTTCAAGAAAAATCCATCAGAAATCTGTAAAAATATGTTTGTTCTGAAAAAATCTCGTACGCTTTTTCGAACTAGTGAAATGCCCCTCGAACGAAACACCACCATACTGTTGAAACGAATTAGTTTTCATTCGTTGATGCTCATTGGTTAATTCGTTGTGAGTTTTTGGAAGCGAGACCCCATCGCGTCTCTCAGCCCCAGGTATGGAAGGTGAGGTGTTCTACCTCATATGAATAGGCCCTAAAAGACTTAACCCTATAGTGGCTGGGCTACCTGACACGTCCTATTTTGGGTGGGGGGGCAAAAAAGCCCCCCTACCTAACTCTTGACTGGAAATAGATGAAGCAACCAAATTTGGTGTACTAATAGCCCTAAGCATGTACTTTATGAAAATATAAAAATTAACCTAAAATTAGCCATCATTATTGCTTGCGTCAGCATTTTTCTTTGTGTGGTCAAGAAAAATGGCAAAATCGGTCAAAATCGGGAAAAATGCGATAAAGTTTAATTTGGAACTCAATTTCCATTCAAACATGAACATTATGATAGAATACATTAAATAGCACTACCCTGCAAAGTATTTTTGCAAAATATTGCAATTTTGCTACTTTTTTCGCGAAAATTAATATTTGAGTATTGGCGATTTTGACAGAGTCAGTTCCGGAAAATTGTCTCCCTCCCCCTCATTTGTCAAAATATTTTTATGAAACTTCTTGAGTCATTGCACAATAAGCATTAGCAAAAAGTCAGAAAGTTTCCAGGCCATAATTGTTATCCTGACAGAGTTATAACAAAAAGTCTACTAGGGGGGGGGGCAAATTTGCCCCCCCAACCAATATAGGGTTAAACATGCTTCGATATAAAGTATCATTTCATCTTTATCTTTCTAACTCACTTTATCTTCTAAGCACCTTTCAAGGGCTGGTGAGTCATGAAGCTGTAAAAAATCGTGTAAACTTGTTTGTGTTGGTATAATCGATTCAAATAACAGTGAAGCGTGTGGCGATGTATAAATAGCAAAGATAACTGATTACTCATCAAAAATGATACTTCTAACGCCATAGAAAAATGAAACTAAACGTATCGGGCCGTGCTCTTCGTCAGTAGTGACTACTGACGAAGGGCAAGGCCCGATACGTTTAGTTTCATTTTCTATCGCGTTAGAAGTATTATTTTTGATGAGTAATCAGTTATTTTTGTTTGTGTTGGGCATGTGTCTGTTGTTTTCTGTATTTAGGTGGGTGGATAGGGGTGAATCCACTCCGAAATTACTGATTGTAGTCTGTGTATGCCTCTGCACCATTATCAATTACTTGTTTGTTCTTCTGTGACGTACAGGAAAAGAGTCCATCTTCAAAGTAACGCTTTTCATTTTGAAACGAATAACGAATATATGCGTAAATATGGCCTTCTCAAAAATTGCGACATCACAGTGTTAACAGAAATTCCGTGGCCCAGCCCCCGTAAAAGACTTTAGACTGGATTGCACTGCACTAACTTGATTGACTTGATTTGATTTAGTACCCTTTTCATTTCTTGTCTAGGCTCCATGGGCTGGAGGACACATTGGTCAGGGTGGAAACAAAGGTCCAGGGGAAAGCACGCCAGCGGCTGGAGAAGATGGTGACAATGAGGGTGAAATTCCACCAGTCAATCCATTCTTACAGATCTACAGGCATTACTCCAGTGAAAAGAAAGCCAAGCCCACACCTGAAGTTTTGAACAAATTGAACGAGAAGTTTAGATCTAGAATGGACAAAATCAAGCTCTTAATCAACAAGATGGAAAAACCAGATGGCTCAGTAGATTACCCAGCTAGAACATGCAGAGATCTGTTTGCTTTCCATCCAAGCCTTACAAGTGGTATGTTTTGTGTGTGTTTGAAATCTTCGTTTTAGCCACTCTCCAATGAGCGCTGCTCTCGTTTGAGATCAATTTTTTAATGAGACCCACCTCACCCCCTCTCTGAACAGGCTATTGTTGGCAAGTATAGCTACAAAATAGCAGGTTTTTGCGTATAAATGCCACCTTTCATATGCATCCTTAGAGATTACGGTAATAAGACGGCTGATCTGGTGCCCTCCTTTGGTCGTGCCGCTCAGCCTGCCTGATATCGTGTTACAATTTCAGTGACATTTCGAGCCAGAAATTCCAGAACAGACATGCTAGAAACTATATCATTCTAGCGTCTGAAGAAAATAAGAAACAAAATATGTACTTTAGTATAAAACTTTAGTACTTATAGAGGGGAAGTTTCATACGAAAGGAAGAAACTTCTCATACCGAATGCAAAAGCCTACGGGTAGATCCATTATCCAAAAGAAGATCTTCCTTTTGATAATTGGTCGTTACGTCAGCTACGAGGCCTTTAAAAACCCACGTTACAAGAAACTCTGACCCTGAATTGTTGCCAAAACAATTGGAGAAAAACAGGTTGATGTAAAAGTGGGTTTCTTAAAGGCGGGATTTTACTGTAACCAAGTTTCTTACATGAAGTTCTGCTCTGAATCAGGGCATGGTGTACGTAGCTGTGATCTTCCAATCTTATGAAACTGTGAAGGATTCCAAGGTTCTTCTGATATGCTTCATGGTATATTCTCTCATTTTGTAGGTTTTTACTGGGTTGATCCTAATATGGGATGCAAGAGTGACGCCATCAGAGTCTACTGTAACATCACTGATGTGGAAATTGCAACCTGTGTAACACCTTCAGCTGATATGGTATGTAATAATTGTATGGTTATAAGATTTTTGGTCGATCATTGGATGAGACCCGGCGGGTTGTACTTGGTAAACGAACATACGGGAAGGTGCCGCTGGAAAATCTGAAAAAAGCACCATGTGTTGGGGTCCAATTCCCAAAAATGATACCCAGTCCCGGATTAAAATTTTCAAAAAGAATACCCTGTCCTTGAGTTTCTTCCAACAAAATTGTGCGCAGCTCTTGAAATTTGTTAGAAATCTGTCAGAAAAGGTGGAAATGTTGCCATGCAAACGATTTAAATCATACTCGTGAAATGCAAATGGCCAACAACCACGTTACCGGGTCAATCATGAAAAGTATGGACCCTGTCATGGTGCTGGCTATAGAAATACAAAAATGATACCCTGTCCTGGAGTATGAATCCTAAAATGATACCCCTTCCAGCGGCACATCCTCGTATTGAAAAATATATATATGAGTGCCATGCCTCCCCCTCCTCCGGGGGATGAGATCCCTAATTTGGTTGTGTTTCAATAGAGAATGTACAAATGAGGATGACAACGCCTGCCAGAACATCATCTTGCATCCTTCAAGCTAAATATTTTTCTGATACGTCATTTTTACATATTATATTCAAGAGATCAAAACGAAACCTCCCTCTTCAGTTAAATGCGTGAGAGGCATCTCTTTTCTTTGGAAAGTACCATTTGAAATGAACGACTTAACTTCAGAGGCCTGGACCTGAAGTGCAGAACGACCGAAATGGGATTTCCAAGTTGTACAATTGAAAAGATCAACTTCAAAGGTCTCTCGAGTGAAACAAATTTGCACCAAAAGAAGGAATCTATTAACGCTGATGCTCTGATACAAAAACAACTGTGGGTTACCGTTGCAGTTGGTCTCGTCGTTTTGTAAACTAGGCAGGCAGTAAGATTAGTAGAAGAACAAATCTTAACTGTTATCACATTAAATTGGGAAAGACCAAGCGTATAGGAAGAAAACCTTTAAACAGTGAGTTTTTTTGGAGAAATTCTGGAATTAAGGGGAAATGATGCAAGATAAATCTGTAAACATCATTTTTACAAAAGAATCTGAATCGAACGATATTTTGATACATTTTGTAAAATTTTCAAATGTGCACAATAATGAAAGAACCTCTAACGCCACTCAATCCAACCTTTCTTATGACAATGTATAGACATGTCTCTCGATCCAGACCCTTTTTGTAGAATAGCTAAAAATCTGTTGCAATGCTCTCATAATTGCATTCCAGGCTGTACCAAAGGCGAGATGGGCAAAGAAGATGAGAACCAGTGCACAGAAATGGTTCGGAGAAGACCTCCAACTTGGACAAGTAAGTGAGGCGTTGTGCGCTGTTGCTATCCCATAATCCACTACGAAGTTAGGCCAGTGGTTTGTTTTTAGATTGTTCGTTCCATAATAAGTGAAAAGTCAAGTTACAATAGATACAGAGAAGAAAATGGGTCGTCCTAAACTCCCAGAAGAAAGCTGATGGTCTATTCGTTGTTTCTTCTAGCCTGATAGGAGAACCATAAGCATTTACTGTCGCCATGTCTACGTTTGTGTTCATGTTGATTTTCTCATAGGCCCCTCACAAGGTCTAATAGTTAGCAAAGGGTCTTGAAATGTACAATTGTTTTGATCATACCTCTGGCAAAGCAATCATAATTCATGAGCTAGGCCAAATGTCGTCGCCTTTCTGTAAGAGTACGCGATGAGGAGGCTAGCCTCGGTTTAGAGGTCAGTTAAGTTCAACATGACGTCGAAGGCTACGAGGCTATGATCCTGTGCGTTTATGACGTCACATCGCTCATTTCGCAGATTGAAATACATAATTTCGCGGAGAAAGAGAGAGAAAAGTTGGAAAAAGTACTACACACAATTCACAACATTGTAATCTTTTATTTCATCAACAATTATAGCAACCCCGGACTTGTCATTGAAGGGTAGTGGTTCTTATATTCGTGCTTTTACTGTTCTCCAGAGATAACATGAGAGACATTTTTTCAAGATGGCAGTTTGTAGAATTCATTCAGATTTGATCTCTTTTTTCTAGATTGAATACAAAGCTGACCAATCACAATTGACATACCTTGGTCACTTGAGCAAAGCTGCCTACCAGACTGTCACTTATCATTGTCAAAATTCAATTGCCTGGTTCGATAAGACCAACGCTAACCACAAGAAGTCTCTTAAATTCAGAGGTAAGACTCTTTTTGATTTACCCAATAGCAATTCATCCAACGGTTGGATGCTCGGGGGAAGGATATCTTTGGTAATTTTTGTGCTGCAGGAACGTGTCATTTCTTAGGGGTACTTCTTTCAGAAAGTTACAGAATCATGGGTATCATTTTCAGACATTTTCGGAATTATTCATCCTGTTCTGCAGAAATTGTTGCAAAAGTATAGGAATTATAGGAATGTTTCCTAATTTGCTGAATCATGGCCCAGATTTCCATTAGACTTGCGGAGTTATGACCCTAAGTTCTTTAAAATTTGCGGAATTGTGGGTACCAATCTTTCTGGCAAAATGACACGTCCCCATCAGATGATAGTTTGAGATGCCCCCCCCCCCCCGAAGTTGGACTGTTTTCCTTTTTGGCATAGGGTATTGCTTCATAATTACAGAAGTGATAAATGTTGTTATATTCTTCAGTCAACACCAGGGAGCAAAAGGAATGTTTTGCTTCAAAATCTGTTTCATATGAGACAGCACATTTTCGAATGTCTTTAGCAATTCGAAACATGTGAATTCGGTACATAACTAACTTTTGAGAGAAGTGATACATTAAAAACCACGGGAAAACTATGAAACACCAAATGTAAGCCCCATAGAGATGAAGGATATACAAAATTTTCCGAATTAGTTTCTGATCCAGAAGCTTTGAAACCATGAATACGACGCCCGATTGCTCGGTAGACTCGCCTGGTAGCTTCGCTCGGTAGATCATGTGATGTGCGGTAGATCATGTGATGTGCGGTAGATCATGTGGTTTGTGTGTGTGCAAGAGTTTTACTGGGTGAATCAGAATGCGTTGTTTGATGCACATTATTTTGGTGAAAAGCAAGTCATATCGGGTTTGTTGAGGTTTCATGTTGGAGAAGAAAGATTAAATTAGTTTTAGTAGTTTAGTTTGTTGAAATCGGTCAGTTCTTTCCATCTCTATCTGTGATTTTGTGATATCCTTATTTTGTTGAAAAGGTATCTTTTTCAAAAGATCTTTCTGCTTCTTGGCCTTGTCAGTTAAATAGATAATCCCCTGGCTACAAAATGAACAGCAATAGTTTTCCTCTTTTGTACTTAACACAATGCAATAACACAATATAAACTTACTTTTTACTCACCCTATTTGTCTTAAAGGCACTGAGTCCACATAAGTAGCGAGCTGATGACCAATATCAAATTCTTTTCAATCATCAAACAAAAGTTGTGATTTAATCGCTATTGAAATTAAACCAAAGAAATTCCCGAGGATAATACAAGGATTTAAGAAGCCTTTGGTCTCCTCTGCTAATGACTTTGGCCCTATTATGCGATAACAAAGGGCCGTCAGCAGTTTGTCAGCAAAATTCAGGATAGCGTTAACGCTCAGCTATTTATATGGACTCAATGCCTTTAAAGGTCATTGTACGACGGGACTTTGAATTGTTATTGATTTCAGTTCAGTTCAGTTTATATTTTTAAATTCCACTACATACAATTCAAAAATATTAACAAAACATACAAAAAACTAGACTACAAGGATATAAGACATGTTACAGAAAAATTAATACATTTGCATGGCAAATTAATACAATAGACAAATACAAGGAACAAAATGAATTGCATGCAGGGAATTACTTAGGGGAGGAACCCCCTCTATAGGTAAACTAATCGAGGAGGGAGCCCCCCCCCCCTCAGCCTAAAAGGTTATTGAATGAGTTTGGTTGAATTTTGAATAATCTGAGGAATACAAAATTTAGCATTTCATATGTAAAATCGTGCAAGATATCAAAATAGCTCAGGACATTTTAGTTGACCTTGTTCAATAAGTAAATTTTCAATTTTGCTTTGAAAGATATTTTTAATGGAGCATTTCTGAGTTCTGCAGGTAGTGTATTTCAGAGTTTGGCACCAAGATAACGTAATGATTTGAAAACCATATTGACTGAAGATGACTTTGATTTTAGGAATGAACAAGCAAACCTTTGACGTCAAAAAACCCATGAGATTCCAACCTAAAGTAGTGGACGATGGATGCCGAACCAGAGCCGGTCAATGGATGAAGTCTGTCTTCAGGTTTGAAGCAAGAAAATTCATCAATCTCCCAATTGTAGACTTTGCAACCGGAGATGCATCCGGAAAAGAATCAAGCTTCGGACTAGAAGTCGGACCTGTTTGCTTTGTGTGAACAAGATTACTTGACATTGTATTAGTACATGCTACTGAATTACATTTGGTTAATATGGTTGTTACATAGTAATTATTGATTAGTTTTTTATAATTATACGTAGGTCCCCGTCCACTGTATTTTATGGTCCTCCCATGCGCGCGCATCAAAAATTGGGGAAAATCGATGTCTCTTTTTGTGTTACATCTTTGTTTTACAAAAGGAACATGTTTGTGACAAACTAATCCCGAACAGACAACAACGCTAAAGATGGCGATATGGAGTTTGTTGTCAAGATGCATTGCCTTCTTTAACCGTTCGTAATTCGTAATTCATTACATTCAAACGAAAAGAACTTTATTTATTAAAAAGAACTAAAGTAGGTAGGTAGTAGTAAGGTCAGTCTAGCAAGATTGTTCCTTGGCCACAAGATATTTAAATCACATAAATGTCCAACACTAAACTTTCAAATAACGTTTGAAAGATCTTTTGGGGAGGGGTGCGAGGGGAAATCGTACAGAGAAAACTTGCTATTGACCTGTGAAAACGCCACGTTTCATTGGGGCTTTCGTACTATTTTACAAGTGTGCTTCGTTGGAATTCCTGTGTGGCATTGCAGAAGGGGCAGCAATTCTCGATTCATGAAGGGTTATGCCCGAAACGTCTATTATTATATTCAAGGCTATATGTTTTATAAATGTTTTATTTCTCATCAAAATCTTCGTGTAGAAAGCTACTGTTTCCTTTTATGCTGTGAATAAATTCATTTATAAAGACTCTTAGTTAGAACTAACTGCATCAGTTGAAGTTTTCCAGCCGTCATATTTAGCGTTATTGTCTGTTATACAGTAAAACCTGTATACCAGTCGAGTCAAAACAATTAAAACGTTAAGCGGGGTGTGGAATACAAAGTACGTGGCCGATATTCAATGATATATCGTTGATCTATCGGTCAAAGGCAATGCGAAAATTTTGTTTCGTAAAGTCACTCATGTTTTAGACCTAAAATTGGAAAATGCTGGTGAGGGATTTGTATGGGAAACGAGAATTCCATCTTCGATTCTGGTCCAAGATTTATTTGCTATTGACATTTAAATTCTGTTTTTGAAAGTGACGAATTGGATTTTCAATGGCAAGTATAATTTATGGACTAGAATTGAACGTGGAATAGACCATTTTGACATTTAGAAAAGGGCCTGGGGAGAGCAACATTTTTCTGGTAAATGGCTGCCACAGTTCAATTTTTCGTTGGTGAAAAGCCCTGTGGCAGCCATTTACCAGAAAAATATTGCTCTCCCCAGATCTTTTTTTTAAATGTCAAAATGGTCTATTCTCGTTCCCACAAATACCCCTTACCAGCATTGCCGTATTGTGGTTCTAAAAGATTAATGTTACCAAACACAATTTTTGCATCTAAGTTAGCCTAGGAAGGGAAACTGTAATGGAATGAAGATAAATGCTGAAAAAACCAAAACTATGTTGGTATCAAAAGTAATGCCAAGCGCCAAATTTCATATTCCTGTTGACAACGATATAATTAAACAAGTAGATTCATTTGTATATTTAGGACAACTATTGACAGAGGATGCTAAGTGCGATAAAGAAATCCTACGTCGTATTTCTATAGCCCGAGGAACATTTAATAAAATGAAGTCAACATTAACAAATAACCACATCAATCTTGAGACGAGAAAGAGAATTCTGAAATGCTATGTATGGAGTACCTTATTTTATGGAGTAGAGACATGGACTGTAACAACAACACTTGAGAAACGTCTTGAAGCATTTGAGATGTGGACGTATAGGAAAATGCTGAAATTGTCATGGACGGAGAAAGTGAAAAATGAGGAAGTGCTTCAACGAATGAATGAAAAAAGAAAGCTGATCAATATCTTGAAGGACAGGAAACTGAAATATTTTGGGCATTTGATACGGCTAAATAACATATACAGAACACTGTTAGAAGGATATATAGATGGAAAGAGAGGCAGAGGTCGCCCAAAGATGAGTTGGTATGACAACATCAAGGAGTGGACTGGGATGCGGTATGAGAGGGCAACAAGAACTGCAATGGACCGAGACAAATGGAGAGCTACTGTGTCATCCAACGTCGAAAGATTTGGAACATAAAGAAGAAGAAGTTAGCCTTTGACCGATAGATTGGCATTTTAGTTTTTAAATCGGCCACGTACTCTTTATTCCACAGCCCGCCAAACGTATTAACTTTTATTTACTCACCCGTTATTAGGACCAAGGTGAATGCACGCTTGCTGTACCGGACGATTACGATATGGACGTATGATACCATCACCGAGCGTGTGTTTTTTGTGTCAATTCTTCTGTGCACTGCGCTCTGTCGCCGTCACCTGCGCGTGGTACTTCGCAGTGGACTGTTTTGTCATGCGCAGTCAGTAACGGAGGTGACGGCAGAGCACAATGCACAGAAGAATTGACAAAAATAACACACGTTTGATGAGTACATTATATGTTTCATATTGCGCATGATATTACAGGCCTTTAGATTCAGCCCTTACAGGGTGTCTCAGAAAAAACACCCTCACTGTAAGTGAAAATTTAAAAAAAATGATAGAATTTGGATCGCTGTAACGTACAGTAGTGTCCCGCATATAAGAAACACAAATTTTAGAAACACAGACCCTGATTTTCAAAATAATACCCCATTTTATAAGAAACTTGTTCAGGTCTGAAAAAAAGCTTGTCTCTTATTCAAAAATTATGGATTGAAACCTTGGAATTTTTCAGCTTTCCAGTTGTATTGAACTGTACCTATTCAAATGAAAAAAAGAATTTTGTATGCAAAAAGCACCTTCCTGAAATAACTGTAGCTTTTTCTGGAAGTGAAAATTTACAAATACAATTCAAAATAATAATCATCAATAGAGATCATGTCTGGTTGAGTATATGATTTTTGTAATAAGAAACTTTACCCTGATTTGCAAGTTTATCTTATTTTATAAGAAACGCATCAGACCTGGAATTGAAAAAGTTGTTTCTTATATGCGGGACACTACTGTATACCGTCTGAAATACGATCTTGTCCTCTTTCCAACTATATGCAGTTTGGACGCACCAATGGAATCATTGATCATTTCCAGGAGGTTTTTAGTAAGACTGGCCAATCTCAAATGCAGCATGCTGTAAGAGCAAAATAAACACCTTGCTGACAGTAAAAGTTCCTAAATAGACTTATTCAAAACATTTAAGGCATTGAGGTGATGCCCTCGCACAGCAAACATATAAATTCGTTCCATAAAAACAGATTTCGTCGTCTGAAGAACTTAGAGTCATATAAGGTAATTACAAAAGCAATAGCGTAGATGATCTGATAGTTTTGCAAAATCAGTTTTCAAGCCTCGAGGAAATGAATGTACAGTAAGAGCCCGCCAAATAGAAACCAGTTTTTTCAAAACCTGTTTAGTTTCTTATTGAAAAGGCATTAATCTGGAAACAGGCTGACAAGATTCTTATCATATGGTTAAGAAACTTTCAGTGACTTCAACTGAAAAATTAAAGAAAACCCAGTGGAAACACTTTTGCACAGTATGTTCTTGTTACCTAGCATTCTCTCTGAATTTAGTCAACCATAGCATACATGCCAATCATAAGTGTATGCATTTTCATGAAATCTCTAAAAAATGTTTTGCACTTGAATTGAACGAAGATTGATAAATATGAATTTATTTGGAATCCTCCTGAAAGAAACCTACCTAATATCAGGCTGTGAAGTTTCTTATACGAGAGCGCCATTTCTCAAAACATTAGCCTGGGGTTTCTTATCAATTGGTTTCTATTTTGCGGGTTCTTACTGAATTTGCATGTACTCTAAGTGATAAGATTACTTTCCTTTTTTCACCCATTTCAAAGTAAAGGAACTTTCATAAGTCTACGTTTAGCAATATTTTTCAATGCTCAGAGAAAGAGAAGAAAAATCACGAAAATGGCTTTCGCCAATAATCAAATATTCTTCGCATTGCAAATGTTCAAACAGTTGAATTTCTTGTTGGTCTGCCTTGAAAATTCTCTTTTTATAAGAAGACAGAACATAACACAACGACAATAAAACGCTCACCAAATTCATTGTGTCAGGTATATACCTTGCGGTATCCAAATTGCATATCATTGAAAAGAAGATAGATTGTGCTTTCAGACAGCAGAATACATTACATCTTTTCAGATCTTATTATTTTTGACAATTTTCAATCATAGATGGGCTGCATTTTTTCTGAAACACCCTGTAGTTATGGCAGAAAACGAGTGAGTGAGCCTATGAAACGCAGCGCAGCTTCGTCTAGTTTTGCTCCTCTGCACCAGATGAATTTGCGTTACTGCGACTACACTATATAAAATCTCAGCAGCACCGACTTTTTGGATCACCAATCAAACGACGGCTTTCATCTACACGCTTCGCTGACTCATTCGTTACCAGAAGCAACCGTTTGCTTAACTGGAAGAACCATTGTCACACTAGACTGATTACAATTCGTCGTAAATTTCACTCGTTTTCTATATTTGATTTTCAATTCAATAAGTAATTCTACTCAATAGATAAGTAAGTAATTGCGAGCAAAAACTGGGACGAATTGTAATAAGTCTATTGTCACACATGGTCCTTTGCAGGCGCTAATGATGGACACTAATCATCCCCGTGCGTGGCAGATTAACATGAGCTGGAGAATTTTGAAATTGAGGCAGACCGGGGCTAGTTGTCGCACTTGTTGCAAGAAAGGTAACTCATTCCATGCACACAACCCGGGGGGGGGGGGTACTCCAATTATGGCCTGACAGGGGGGTCCAATCAGGGTTAAAGAGGGCCAAGGCAAAAATTTTGCAAAATACTCTCACA
This sequence comes from Aurelia coerulea, assembly GCA_039566865.1. Classification (NCBI taxonomy): domain Eukaryota; kingdom Metazoa; phylum Cnidaria; class Scyphozoa; order Semaeostomeae; family Ulmaridae; genus Aurelia; species Aurelia coerulea. The sequence continues at coordinate 28,497,090 of CM076944.1, forward strand.
TGGTAGCATCTTTTTACAGAAAACCCCAAATGGTAGTTTGTGGACCTAAAATTGGGCCATTTGGTAGCATCTAGTAGTAAAAATTGTTTGCAGCTTTTCAAAATTTTCTATTGTAAAAACTGATTGAACAAAGCAAGAAAACTTCAAAATTCATTTGATAGTTATTGCTGCAACGACCATATTGTCATGCGGAGGAGCCTACTGAGCTGGAATATAACTGGCCAGGAATCTTGGAATACCCTCAATTGGTAGTATATGTTGACAAATAGGGCCATTTGGTAACCATTTCGTAAGACCCTCAAACCGACTGGACCCCCTGTTAGGCCATAATGGGAGTACCCCCCGGGCACACAACAAAGCAGCTGGTTTGTATTACACGATGAGACAAAGATATCATCCTTCATAGCAATCATCTGATTCTCTTGGCAAAAAGATAAATGCCTCTGACCAGATCAGTCCTTCAGCGAGAATGATGAATAGGAGGCTAGTCTTTCGGAAAACTCTGGAATCAAATGTGTAAACTTACCCTGGGTACCAGAGCCTCAAAATTAGAAAGAAATTGAAAATTTGGAAAAGGAAGAGAGAAGGAAGAAAGGAGAAAGGACTTTCTTTCCTTCTTTACTTTTTTTATTTTTTCATTTTATCCTTTTTTTGGCTCTGGTACCCAGGGTAGTGTAAACTGTTATTGCTAAATTCTTTCACCTGAATTGCTCCAAGGGAACTTCATGTAAAGGATGACACAGTGGGGATGGCTCAGTGGTAGCACGCTTGACTACCAATCTGGAAGGTTGGTGGTTCGAGTCCCCGCCCTGCCGAACCTGCTACAAAGTATGAGGAGAGTCCGTAATTCCAGGCTAAAGGAATCACGAGGTTTGGTCACATTGAGAGGGAGGACCAGGACGCTGGTTCAATAAGCTTGGCTTCTCAGCGTCCTTAAAATTACCTTAGGGTGCAAGGTAGAAATGTATGTAATTTATCAGGATTCCAGGAAGGGCATTTTTTATATCATCGCTATTATTGGAATTACAGTGTCTTTAATTTTTATGAAAGGATTTATCAAAGGAAGCATCTGAAGCTTCAAAAAACATTAAAAGCACCCATAAATTCAAAGCCGATTGAGGAAATCAATATGTAGACTGATTACACGTTCGTAGTTATCGCTATTGATAGACCGATGGACACTATAACTTGAAGCGTAGTGCCGTCATCCAATTCAATGAACGAAGCGGAAATTGGGACTGAAGTAGTTAGTCTAATCAATATGAGCACTACGAGAAATAGTCAGTTTTTGAAAGTCTACCTATGACTTGATATCGAGGTTTCTTCTTTGTCTTCTTTGTTAGTTCCGTAGTTCCATGGTTCCGTGCTCCGCATTTAGCAAGCAATGTGGCTTTGTGGATTGCAATAATAATGTAGCAGTGTGATGACGTCACAACTTCAAATTTGCGGGGATTTTGAAAATGCTGCAACTGTGAAAACAATGGTGAAAATCAAGAATGGTTTCTCTGGGATCATAAGCGTACGGGGCGGCAGCCCCCCCAATGTTGGAAAAATCATTGAAAATCAGCCATTTCAGAGATACCATAAACCCAATGTGCCCAACTAATGATGGCATTGAGGACACGGAACACTTTTTGTTGCTCTGCCCTTCCTTTGAAGTATTACGAAGAGACCTTCTCGCTGGAGTTTCCTCTTTATTACGACCACATGGATTCACCAATCCTTCAAATGATGTTCTGCTAAAGATTTTAATGTATGGTGATAACGATCTTCCAGATGATGTTAATAAAAACATTCTTCTTTTAACTCTGCGTTTTATCCATAAAACTGGCCGATTTGATTAGCAAGTCCCTAAATCATACAACCACCATCCCTCTTTTAGTAAGCGCTATTTTTTTTTTCTCTTTCTTCTTCCTCTAGTTGTTACGTAGTGTGCTATGTTCGTTTTTTCTGTTTTATGTTGCCATAAGGTAGTCATTGTTTTTCGCTCCTAATGGTATTGTTTTAGTAGCAGGGTATAGTATATTGTAAGTAGTGTAGTTAGTAATTCGTTTTGTAAGCTTTTAATGGAATGTAAAAAAAAAAAAAAAAAAAAAAAAAAAAAATCAGCCCCAATCGGGCAAAAATCTACCCTCAGTTGGGCAAAATGTTGGCAAACAATGGACTTTGTGTCGGGCCGCCCCCCTAGATTTTTTCTTCCCGTACGCTTATGTCTGGGATCATGTAAAATTACCTAAAAGTTTTCTTTTAAATAATCCATCATACGGGGCAATAACATTCTGCACATTTCAGACTATCTATCACGAAATTACAAATTGGGCCGATTTGGCCTTAGCAGATGGCAGATAATATGGATTGACACTGCAGTAGTTGAACTAATAGAACAGTTCAATTAAATTGAAAACATTCTATCAATTCAACTCTAGTGTTGGTCCTTGGTTTCTGCAAAGGGTCGCAAAGGACCCTGGGTGACAATGGCTCTTTAAAGTTTTTGCAACGCAATTCTTCGACCCCAGCAAATCCTCGCTTTGAAAAGCCTGAGTTTCCTGAACGAGGCGATCCCTGGCAATCGAAACTCAGTAGAACAGTAGAGGAAGAAGCGGGCGGAAGGAAATTCATCGATAAACTATCTGATAATAACAGTGTTTACTGCATGTTGTTGTTTACGAAGAGATGCATCTTTCTTTAGAGGACAACCGTACCAGGTAAATGATTTATTGAAGTATGCTTTTTTCATTGATACATTACTGAGTTTAGCGCATTCAAACTTTAGCTATCACCTTAGTTAGGCCGGCCTTGCCTTTCATCGTTGATCAAAGCTACAGTTCACTTCATAGATTTTAAACTCCACTGCCAAGTACATACATGCGAATACTCAAATATGGAACAACTGACAACCATTGAGTAACACTATAGATGCAAATTGTATACAAGGATACTCACAAGAATTTTATATGAAAAGAAGGATTCTTACTTAACTTGAGGAGGAGGAGATAATCAAAGATGGAGCCCCACACGTATTTTTTTATAAGAAACTGCCCACAAGAAACTCAACTCTCAGATCGCCAAAAAATTAAGGAACTAATTTTGTCTCCTTTTCGGCTCTCTTCCCCTTTCATCTAGGTGTATTTCGGCATTTTTGTATTAGGTAGGTCCCTTGGCCTTGTTAGGTTGTTGTTATATTATGTTACCCCATTGGCATTGTAATTTAGGTTTATAGGTAGGCCCCAAATTATTGTAAGGTTAGTTCTGATGAAGCGAAACGTTGATACAAGCTCTATATTTTTGAGAAACCAGTACTGGGAAAATATTAGATAAGAAACTATTTATGTTGTTAAAGGAAATCCTTGACATAGTTTTACTTTGCTTTCACTTGTTTCCTGTATCATATTACTCGTGAGGTACCTGAGAAATGTCTAAACATGGGAAAGGCTTAAAAACATTGTTTTGAAATGTTCACCAGGGCACAGGTAGTGAGCATGAGGATTGTTATGGAACCTCTAAGAAACTCGTAAGAAACTCTGATTACTCAAATCCGATAATTTTAGGAAACTTTCAGTACTGGCCCAAATTCTTAGTTTCTTATTAAAGAATATGTGTATCCTTTTCCCTTATCAAACCAACCTTGTTTCAATCAATAGATGGCTTCACTTTTAAGATTAAAACTGAACTGAACAATTTCAATTCAAAATTCTCACAATATAACAAACTGGAAACCAAAGAATCTACAAGAAACATGACTCAATTAGCATAGAAAATGCAAGAATGAAAACAAAAAAGAGACAATATATTGAATTTGAGAGACAATGTCACAAATTATTGTAGTTTGTTTTGATGAATTAATTAAGTTTTGCATTAGAAGGCCAAATGGGAATTAATACAAATTATTTTTCAATGACAATTTAGATGAAGGAAAGGTGGAGAGAATAAACATAGAAAATTGAGGCTTTCAGCTCAATACACATCTTTTTTAAGAAACTGCTTATGAGAAGCTCAACTCTCAGATCATCAAAGAACTAAATGAGCATTGACATAACAGGAATTCTTCACATGCTGATAAGAATTCTTGAATGATATCATATCAAAGGCTGTAGAAATGTTTACAGAATCCTCAAGAATTCTTAGGCAGGAAAACAATGTACAATGTTAAGGTGTGTGTACATGGAGACAATCAAAATGGTGACTCCATGTCAGAGATCATTGTCTTTACATGATGATGTAAAAGTTCACAATTTTGTGATAATGAGAAAGCAAATTGTCACAAACAGTAAGACCTTTCGCACATTTAAGCTGATGTTTGCCTGATAATTCAGGGAGAATTTTCAATAAATCTTGAAGAGTTTTTAAAGCTTTTAAGAATTCTTGTTTAAAAATATTTACAGTTTTTCATACCTCTGAAGAATTTTTATCGAAGTTGATGTGAAGAGTAAGTGAAAATTATCAAGAATTCTTGTCATGCTAAATGTGCAGAAAGCTAGGTTCCACTTCCAGCCATACCATCATCTTACATTATACATTTTGCTGTTTGATGTTGTGCATCACAGGGAAAGGACTGCATCACTGGACAAGCCTGTTTTTAGTATGGTCAGCAGTTTATCTAATTTTTATTACCCATTTGCTTGTTTATAAATGCTAACAAGAAGCTAAAAAGTTGCGTCAGTACTGAAAGTTTTTTGGAATCATCAGATTTTGAGTACCCAGAGTTTTTTTTTGAGTTTTCTTAATGGTTCAGTAACGATCTTCCTGTTCACTTCATGTGGCCTTGTGAACATTTCAAAAGAAAGTTTTTTAGGGCCTTTCCAATCTTTCAAACATCAGAGTAATATGATACAAAAGATGTACAAAGGATGTTCTTCATTGAAATAAATAGTTTCTTGAAGTAAAATTCCTAGAACTGTGAGCATCTTAATGTTTGAAATCCAAGAATTGAGTTTCATGTAAGCAGTTTCCTATGAAAAATATGTACAGTATATTCAATGCCTTTGATATTACTCCAGAGACAAGAAGATACAGCAGAAAATGGTTATTCTAGATTGATGTCAGAAATCTAAGTTTGCGGTTAGGACATAATTGAGTGCAATTTGGTGGGAAATGACCAATAACTTTCCCGACAATAGCCCTCGAAACGGAGTAACTTTATTTTGGCTGAGTCAGTCACATTTTATCAAATTTAAGCTTTCAAAACTAAGATTAATGATAGATAAATTGACAAAAGGCATTTTAAAATTGTGGCTTTAGTGCTCCCCATAGGGTTAGAAGTCCAAAATAGCAACTTATTTTATGTTTAGGTGCACAAAGCCTCATAGGAGTGTACTACTGTACAGTATATTATGTTCTATTTTGAAGAAGCGTATGCCAATTTTGTAAACAAAAATATTTCTGAGAATCTTTCTTGGAAACAAGCAGATTTGTACCAAGAGAGATTTTTAAGAGTGATATCATTCTTGGAAAATTCCTTTTAACTACTTCATATATTGTGAAGTTAATAAAGTATCAATTTTGCTAAGGACAAGTTTTTGCCTAGATGAAGTTGAACTTATCTCAAAGAGCCATGATTGTCATCCAATGACCTTTGCATGCACGCTGATATTCAGACTTCAGAAAATCAAATTTTGCCTCAGCGGAAACCATAGATTGGCATTGTAGTAGTTGGACTGATGGAAATTATTGTTTAGTTGAACTGTTCTATCACTAGTTGAGAAGGGGCTTTTGCAAGTAGTTCAGGGATTCCAAACTGATGTAGTATCAAAAAATCAACATGGTTTTTCTTATTATTTGGATATAAATGTCTTTTTTTTGTAAGCGCCATAGATCAGACCACCCAAAGGACCTCAACAGAAATATACTCAAGTTGACTCTGCATTACATCCACATAACTGGTTGATTCGGTTGAGATCATCGTAAATCTCCTTAAATGTTACTCAGCCACCAAGTCCATTTTCATAAAGTCTCTTGTCGCAGAGTCCTGTCCATCTATTCCTTTGTATGCCCATTTCACATTGGATGTTAGGCTTATATTGAAACCCAGACCCGTTAGCGGTGTCTCAAGCGATGGAGACCCTGGGTGCATAGCAGCGATGGGGATGGTTTTTGTTGTTGTTGTTCTCTCGGCCATGATTCTGATTGTTCACCATTATCACCTATTGTGGACTGACATCTAATGAGAAACTGGCTGAAGTATTTATTCGTAAAATGTCTTTATGTTTAGCATTTTCTGTCTGTATTAGTTGTAGTGTGGTATGGTCTAATAGTTTATATTAGTTGTATTTTAAGTTTATGTTTAATCCCAGGGGTTAGTGTTAGGGGTAGTGTAGTGTAGTGTAATGTAGTGTAGTGTAGTGTAGTATAGTGTAGTGTAGTGTAGTGTAGTGTAGTGTAGAGCCTAAGTGTCTTAAGTAATTTGTTGTTGTAAGCTTTTATATTGAATAAATACATATAGAAAAAGACCAGGTGAGCTTTACTTTTCCTAGGGCATGTTTTATTTAAGCATGATTTGAGTGACATTTTATACGAATAAGAATGATTATGATGATTATGATGATGATGATGAAGATAATGATGATGATGATGACTTCAATTACTGCTCTGTGAAACTAGAGTCTCCATACAGGCCAAATTTCATTTTCAGAAAGTCTGAAATTGTAGCCTCCCTGCAAAGGACCCTGGGCAAAAATGTCTCTTTAACATCTGTTTGCTTTGTCTAACCCCTGTGAAGAAAAACAGAGATCAAATGATTTCGAACCATCATTATTCACAGTTCCTCTGAACTCGCCTATGGGTTGTGTTTGCATTATTGTGTGCTCAGGTTTAACAGTGAAATGATTTATGCTCTAAAACCTCAGTCCTTTGTTTGATTTTCATGCTCCAAAAGTCATTGAAATTTAGATTTATTGAGCCTATGTTTATCCAAAACGCATATATTTTCAGTGAAAGTGAATTCGCCTAGAACTGTTTATTCAAGAAATGTAATTTCTTTAAGGCTCAATAAATGTCTTTAAGTCAGCAAGGATTTTGCGGATTCGTTTCGAAGAGCTTTACTGTCATTGACTGTCGTACGCATTTTGCCAGATGAAGTTTCTCCTGAGGTGAGTTTTCAAGCTAAGATAATTTGTTTATTATTGAGGAGCAGAAATATTTCAAATACCAGCCGATGTCGTTCGTTTGGTAGAGTTCGAATTGCTCAGGCTGTTAGTGGATGCAGCTGGTTCCATTTCTTGTGATGGTTTCTTCGTCTATATTTCTAGATAGTTCACCAAATTGACTTCATCAATTCTAAATAGTATCGATTATTTTGAAGTGGTTCGGACTGCGTGATATTGATTATTCGGTAGATTTACTGATAAAGATGAAAATAGGAACTTTTACAAAATTTACAAATATATTTTTGAAATTCATTTTGTTTATTACTGATATAGTCTAGTAACTATGTTACAGATCATCATGGCATAATCGAAATATAACAGCAACGCAAATAGTTTATTTGCAGTTTAATTGGTAGGGCCTATCGAATCTCTGCCATTCGACGGCCCGACGTTGTTGCAAGAATTTCGGTATGTTGTCACTGTCCGAATTTGAGAAATTGTTGTACAGTTTCTTATACAAGATTTCTTATGAAGAAATGAGTATATGAAGATATAGCAGCAATTGTGAAGCGTCAACAAAGAATTTATCTCGTTCCAAAAAATGTCATCTTTTTTAATGTTGAGGCACTTAAAACTTTGGTCGTATCATTTTAAATGTGTTATACCAGCATACACGTATTTTTTATAAGAAACCGTTCAGAAGAAACTGAACTCTCAGATCGTCAAAAATCAAGAAACGCCAGTACTGGGAAAATAAAACTAAAGAAACTATTTATTTTGGTGCAGGAAATGTTTACCTTAATTTTGAGCTATTTTTATTTGTTTCCTGTTTTGTTTAGTTTTTGAGTATCCTGTAAGCATTTGGCCTATAGTTCTTTGTAACTCCGGTGTTTGCAGTGGTGATTATTATTATTAATGTATCATATCACTTGGGGAGGTACTAGACTTATTACACGAGTCCTTGTTTGCGCTCCATTTTCCCAACGATACCCCCCACAATATCGAATATAATCGTAATCAAAATTTTAGCGGATTAATGACTACAACGGTAAATGGCAATTCAATTAAATGGGGCAAAACTTAGATGAATGTTATCAGTCTAGGAAAGTACTTGAGTAATGTATAAACATTGGAAAGGCTTAGGCTTCAAAACCTTTGTTTTGAAATATTTACGAGGACACCTAGGTACTAAGCATGTAGATTGTGATGGAGTCTTTAAGAAACTCATAAGAAACTATGAGTACCGAAGATCTGATAATTTTAAGAAATTTTCCGAAATTTTCAGTACTGGCTCCAATTCTTAGTTTTATTTTATAAAATACGTGTATATATGTCAGGGCTCGTTGTTAGCTAAAAGACTGTAATCTGCTACACAACTGAGGAGCATACTTTTCGATTCCTTAGGGAAAAAGAAAATATTTCTTTGATGAGTTTTCTACCGCTTCTGTAAACAGGGTTAGAAACATTATGAATAGATATGACCAAGGCTGCATTGCTAAGTTCATGCGTGGCAAGATAGCTTAGCGACTGCAACTGTAACTAGGAGCCCCATTGACATTAGAATCTTCAACTTTTGATTGATTAGGTAGTCACAGTCAAAATACTATTCACAGCACTAGAAAACACCACATCATAGAAAACATTACACAGGAATAGTTATCGTACCGTGGCTTTATAAATCCACGCAGAGTTGATAAAATGTGAGCTAATGTTCATTCAGTCTTTTGGCAACCACAGTGTTTGCCTGGATGTAGGAATTTGCTATTTGCAACATTTTGTTATAATACCGTGTTTGCTAGAAAATGGGAATTTTTGGACCAACAACTAAAATCTTAATATATCAATCAAAAGCCAACTTAGGTGGGAAAATTTCATTTGGTAAAAAGCACTCGTCTTTTAGACAAAGAAATTAGAAAAATTCTGATGAGCGAGAAATTCCACTTTCGATTTTGGTCCATGATTTACTTGCCATTGAAACATAAATTCAATACAATTGTCTGTTTCAGAAATAGAATCTAAATGTCAATAGCAAGTAAATTATGGACCAGAATGGAACATGGCATTATCCTTTTCCATACAAAGCCCTAGCCAGCATTTTTCTAATTTCTGGGCCTGAAAGATGAGTGCTTTTACCAAACGAAATTCTCACATCTAAGTTAACCTTTGGCTGATAGATTATAATAAGTTAGTTTGGAATATCGGCCACGTACCTTTTCCCCTACTGCCCGCCAAACGTGTTAATTTTTCTTTAAATCATCTATTATATTACTAACGCCTGAGACGGCGATAGTAGATGCAGAATTTGTTTATCTGCCATATTCATTCCTCAGATCCCCTATGCCCAAGATGCTCGCTCTTCGTTGCTCTTCGTCACCAAAAATGGACAGGAAAATCTACATGTGTCCTTTTTCTATATTTCTACCTAGCATTCGAAGGTAGATTTAGGGTGCTGAGAAGCTAAGCTTATCGAAGCAGCGTCCTGGTCCTTCCTCTCGATGTGACCACACCTCGTGATTCCTGTAGCCTGGAATTACAGTGGGTTGGCGACTCTCCTCACACTTTGTTGCAGGTTCGTCAGGGTGGGGACTCGCACCACCAACCTTCAGATTGGTATTCAAGCGTGGTATACCGCTGAGCCATCCCCACACATGTGTCCTTTGCATTCGCTATTAATCAAAACTGTTTCTACATTGCCTTTTTCAAAAAATTGGGACGTTTTCTGTAATAAAGGCGCTACGAAAGAGAGATGGCAGACAATTTGAAAGACCTTCAAAAAAATCATCCAGGTAGCACAACGACTGTAGTTAATGACTGTATTCTCAAAATTGGGACGTTTTCTGTAACAAAGGCGCTACGTAGGAGAGATGGCAGACAGGCTCAAAAGTCCTTCAAAAGCATCATCCAGGTAGCATTTATGCTTTTGAAGGACTTTGAGACTGTCTGGTTTCAAGTAACAACAGTCGTTTTAACGACTGTTGCTAATGACTGTGTATTTCCCAGGGCGATATCAAATCTACTGTTCTGTGCTTCGAAATCCCCTCCAGATTGGGAGTTAACCACAAGAAGACTGCGAGACGACTACGGAGGAGATAAAGGAGAGGAAGCAGCGATTGCAGGCAAAATAAAGCTGCTCGAGAATGTTTGCAGGACAAGAGGTTATGAAGTGAACATTTACTAACACGAGCAGAGAAGATTGGTATGCCAGGGAAAGCTGAAGAGCAGGGAAAATATGATACGAATGATTAACTGTACAAGGGCTACTGGTCTAACTTAGGCCTAATCTACACATTTCACACAGCCTTTGGTATTTCCATCTTCCTTTCAGTGCTTTAGATATTAGCTATTTGTGCTCTATGTGTTAATCAGGGCATTTTGACCATCTGTTTTGCTATGCTTTTCTTTTCTTATCTTTGTTAAATGAGCAATTATATTGACTTGGAAGGTAAACACGTGCTTGAAATTAGCATCTTTCGCAGCTGCAGGTATATGAAAGGATCATCAAGTTAGTACTTTCAGGGGAAAAACATTCGTGGAAAAACTTTCGCGTTTGAAAATCGCAAAATTTTTGAATTAACTTTCGCGATTCGGCCAAAATGAGAAAATTTCACCGGAGTAAACTTTCACGTTTTGCGACTATGATATAATTCATGGGAAAATTCGCGAATTCTGTGTATTAGGAAGTTTCGCGGGAATCGACTTTGGCGAGTTTTATGTTTTAAGGAATTTCGCGGAATAAACCCATGCGAATTTCGGTCAAAAATGCGAAAAACGCAAAAGTTTCTCGCCTTTATGTATATGCACTTGTTACTGAGCATCATATCTGGTTGCTTGCTGTTGATGCTGCCAGGGTTTCAGGAAGCAACTTCATCTCATAGAGTGTGAATAATTGTTCAAAATCAGTTATATAGGGAACCAATTACTTGCAGTGCTTGGGAAACGATAGCTTTTCGTTTGACGTAGATACTGTTAGAATCTATGGGAAAGGGAAAGAAGTGTCATCTTATCTCACAAAGTTATAGTCATCGTTTGGAATCAGTGTCAAGTCAGGTGAGGTCTAGGGAAAGAATTCTAGTGAAGGTGTTGTGGCGTAGTGGTGTAATCCACTGACTTTGCAGCCAGAACACTCAGGCGGACTGGGTGGGTTCGATACTCGGTAGAGCCCCACCACTTGAGCGTCATGACAAGGGGTCGCGGGCTCGATTTGGCCTATTCTACTTCTGCGATCCCAGCGCTTGGCGCTAAAAACCGCAACTTCACCTTCACCTTCATTCCCTGAAGGAGAGTAAGAATTTTATTGTTTCTTTATTTTATTTAAATGCAAATGCACTACCTCCAAATGAGGTATGGCAGCACTACAATGCAAGTGAACACGAAGAAAAATTATTACTAATAATCAAAATTAACAGCAACAGTAACTAAATAATTAAATAACAGTAACGGTAACTAAATAACATGAATCAAAGAAAACAAACAGAAGCAGTAATGTCTGGGGGCAGCAAGAACTTTAGGAACTGTTTTCATTTCGTATTTTTAATGCCTCTTTTAGAAATTTAGATAAGGCATATATCACTGGCTCACTCTTACTCCTCGTAAGTTAGATGAATTGCAAATTAGTAGGGAGTGACTCTACGTTGGCCAGTCTTTGGAGGCGCTTTCTAAGTCTCATATGCAGGGCACTCCGTGAGGAAATGAGCCCCATATTCTACAAAATTGTCTAGGCACATGGTACATAATCTTTCCTCGACTGGCAGACCTTTGTGTCTCCCCTTCTCAATATATAAATCGTGCTCACTGCATCGGAATTTGGATAAAAGTTCAAAACCACTCGTAGCCTCTTTGTGAATAGCTAGATCAGTTACTTAGAGCCAGTTATACCATGGGTATTGTGGACACAATTTGTGTCGATCGTGTCCACAATACCTGGCCTAAATGTTACTAAATGAATGAATGTATTTCGTTACCTTGCTCGTCTTCATTTCATGAGTATCTCTGCGCTTTTGCCTCGGCATTCATTCAAAAATCTTAGGCCGTTACGAACTTGAGTAAGCAAGAATGAATGCCGAGGCAAAAGCGCAGAGATACTCATGAAATGAAGACGAGCAAGGTAACGAAATACATTCATTCATTTAGTAACATTTAGGCCAGGTATTGTGGACACGATCGACACAAATTGTGTCCACAATACCCATGGTTATACGGGCTATTTTACCAACGTTCACTTTTCGTTTGCTGTCGATGCTGATTTTGAAACCAGAAAGAGAAAGATGACGTATTTGTGTTGTACTAAGACCTTGCTTCGGTCTTGCAAAGCAACGTTTCTATCCAAAACATCGAAAGATCTATATTTTCCTTTTACCTACGTTGTCCTTTATACAAGCAGGGACCTCTATGGACACTATGGAAATAGGGTGAATTTGACCTTTCAATGCCATCCCTGCCACTATAGTTAGGTTTTTTTTTATCTTTTTAACCAGGTTATATTTGTTATTTATTTCTGAAGGGATATCGTTATAAATGAATTATATAAACTGCTCTTGTTCCGATCTCAGGAATTTTCTCAATTTGCCGACTGTGTGTAACTTTCACTTGATTTGCCGACTGAGATTTGGCCGGAGGTGAGGGGGTGCTGCACCCCTGGCACCCCCAATGTAGCTATGGCCCTGCTCTGCGAAGCTGACAGCCTCTCCCGTTAAATGCTAATCACTTCTCGCATATACTTAGCTTTAGCTAGCTTCATAGGAATGTAGTTAAATACGTGATTTTAGATCGGCATTATGGAAAGCTTTCCGTGTCATTATTAAACCACGCAGGGGTCACCCATGTGTCTCTTAAAGAGCATCTAAAGCGCACAGAATGTGAAACATGCGTGAGGTTATAAAGAACGAGATGTTTTATTATTTGGAAATATGGCATCGGTTGATTTTTAATCTGCTATTTTCTCAAATTGATAGAGCGATGAGTGTGTCCTTTTCTTTCTCAAACAAAATTTCGTGTTATTTAAACAAATTCTGCGACGTTTTTAGCATTGGTTTTCCATCGCAAAGAATTCATACTTTTTACCTGCCAAACATGCATGTTGTCATGTTGCTAGCATCCTGCTTTGCATCCTTTAGGCCAATGTGGGTGTTTCTCTCACCGCACAATGCATTTTATCTTTCTACCCACACGGCTTATTGTTGGTCATACAGAAGAGTGCGCTGGCTTGTTTTGCAGCAGATAGCTAGTTGCCTGAGCACCTCAAAGAACGTTGATGCAACACTGTCTTGGTCTGTAAAGCGCGCTGTAAAGGCGCTGTACTTGAAGCTTGCAAGCCTAATTTGCACGAACAACAAGCGAGAAGTTACTCGAAAAGGGCTGCTGACTGACTTTACCAAAGAAGTGAAGGTAAATTAAAGCTCGAAGTGGATTTTAATTTTTGTTTTTACATGTTTTTGTTTATTTTGATTTGATTGAGTGCATTCAGAGGTATGAAGTCTATTCTTCAGAATGGCATATCGTTTTGTCTTTTCAGAAACAAGAATCATTTGTTTTACAAAATTTGCCTTTGCTAGCCTGGTGTGTATAAAGCTCAATGTTTCGGTTTCGACAAAAGATCGCTCTATTGCCGTTAATTTCTCCAGGAATATGTTGTGGAAAAGTCCTGGAAACTTTTTGTCATGTTTTCATTAAAGACAAATGACGGAGATATAACGCAACTTAAGTTAGGGGCCTGGGAAATCTAAATATATCCCATTGTATTCCATTGTATTTGATGATCTCGAGAGATTATCAAACAATTGGACAAATGAAGGCACGCATCCTTCTTTTGTTCTATTTCTAAACTAGAAGTTATTCCTTTTCACATGTTAGATACCGGATTGCGCTCCAATAATAAGTACCTTAGTAAAATCTGAGACAAAGACGTTCTAAAGAACGATGCACTCGTCTCGACCCGAGAGCAATTTTAATTCTTAAAGACAAATGACGGATTTTTAGATGCAATTTTACGTGGAAAGATGCTTAGTCGAAACTTCAAATTTCTATTTCAAAATTGTATGAAATAGCATTTCAACAGGCATCTCTTCTATGGCATTTGGTGATAAGAATTTTGACCATAAATTTGAGGTTTCTTTGGTCACTTATCTTTGTGAGCTTTTTGCCTTGAAGGGGAATTTTTAGCAGTTCATTGACCCAAATTTCCGGATCAAAGAAAGCTTGCTTTAGTCATTTTAGTTTCTTTTTGTTTAAAGATCCAAACATCATTCCACAGCAGTCAGTTTATATTTAATCTTAGGAATCGGAAAGGAGGGGAACGCAATCTCAATAAGCGAACTTCATTTCTTCTGTTATCTTTTAAGACTTTGAACTTGCTATTCTTCATCAAGGAAGGTGATGGCGTCATTTTGGTCTGCGGTCAACTGCGTTTCTTTTCCAATGAGTGACGTATGGTTTCTCCATTTCTTGTTGCCAAATTGTTGCACATCTTTAAGGGTTAAGAGGCTTATGTCTCGAAGCTCAACAGCCATTTAAATCCAAACGACGATTATTATGGCCGAATGGCAATTTACGACTACCGGGTGTCCCAAAAAATGTATACTGATTTGGTTGACTCCAGCGATGTGAATTTAGCTTCAATCAATGTCTGATCACTCTAAAAATGTTCCTCGATAGTTAACTTGAACAAAGGTACCTCGTTTGTTGGTAATTGTGCTTTGAGAGCAGACCTGTTAATCCTGAAAGCTCAAATTCGCCTCTTCCTGCAAACCAGAGCTTTAGCCTTTTGGCCTAAGTAAATCCTTAAGGCACAGCGTATAAATCAACGATACCCTTGATGAAATTTGAGCTACATTAGATCTTGAGTTATTTAGTTGTCCAGAAGTTACCCTTTAGTCACCCATAAGGCAGTTTCTTAATTTTCATTAATTTCAGTTCTTAATTTCGATGTGCTTCAGGAATTTGCTTAGGCCAAACGGCCAGAGCTCTGGTTTGCAGGCGGACGCGAATTCGAGCTTTCAAGATTGATATTTCTGCTCTCAAAGCACCAATATCAACAAACGAGGTATCTATTTTCAAGTTAACTATCGAGGAACATTTTGAGAGTGATTAGCCATTGATTAATGCTAAATTCACATCGCTGGAGTCAACCAAATCTGTATACTTTTTTTGGGACACCCGGTATATGTATTTTTTCACAAGAAAGCATGGGCATCCGAAGATAGACTGATTATATGTTCGTAGGTATAGCTATTGATATGCTGATGGACGCTATAACTACGACTCATGGACTTACGCTTCCAGAAACGGACATGGCCTAAATCACCTGCTATTTTTTCTCAAAACCACCGACCCTAAAATGCCGCAAAAAGTGGTTTTCCTGAAGTGTTACACTGCAAAACAAACTATCAGTACTTAGATGAATGTTTCTTCAAGCTATTAAGGCAAACAAGTCTTACCTATAAGTGATATTTTGGTTATTTGGGGGCGCAAAAGATCTCGTAAATTCGCTCGTTACTTTGAGATTTTGCTCGTTGCAGCAGTTCAGTCGAACGCGTTGTTCGAACGCTTTTGTTTGCCTTTGGCGGGAAGTTTGAATTGAAGAAGAATCAGCCAATCCCATCAAGTTATTTCAAGTCTTGCATCCTGATTGGTCCAGGAATAAATTTGTTCCTGGCGAGAATTTTTTTGCCGTTTTGAGAAGAGTTAGTCCATAAGGCCCTTGACTGGAGCGACAACAACAACATTAATTCACTTCAATTAGATGAGCGTAAGTTGAGGGTCCTTTTGTAGTGAGGCTAATCCGAAGATAGAAATTTAGGCCAAAAGCCAAGCCAGTAATTAACATAAAGACCTGGATCCCACTAATCAACATATCTTCAGTCCTTTGTAGGCTTTAAAGCATTCTTTATATCAATTCAATGCTAAAACCATGGTTGTAATTCCAGTGTTTGTTTGTTGATGAGACATTCTCAATTTGGGCCTAATTGAACTTTGAACAAGCATAGCTTGCTAGCTACGAGAAGCTCAAGGTTTGGATATCAAAGTAAGTTAACAGACACAGGACAAGATTATCCAGTGCGTTACGCATACCGTTCTTTCCTTTCCTTTTCTTTCTTTCTTTTCCTCCACCTCCCCCACGATCTGCACCGCAGACTACTGCTTTCACGGATTGCAAACGACTTGTGATAGTAATTAGAATCATGCCCTGCTATCGGCTGCACTCCCCCATTCATTGTTGGTTTATCTTTGGAGGTTAGCAGCAAACTGTAGCTCATAGTAACTAACATTGAACGAGGCGAGGGGGGGGGGATTCAGTTTTTTCTCAAAACATTTTGTACAAAATTGTAATGCAACTTCAAATGACAGAATAGTATTGCCCTGCCAAGACAAGAACGTTAACAGATTACGCGTGATTCAAGCAATTAAGTAATATGAACATGGGAGCAATGGTGGAAACTGTAACACAACATACACTAAAATGCGTTGTTTTCTTTTTGAAGGGGACGTAGACGTTGGCGATAAACAAATTTGAAGATGTCAAGCTTCGTTCTTCCAGTGGCAATGACGTCTGTTCTTGCTGTCATGTTGACGATATTGGCAGTCGTGGTATTTCTGTTCTACAG
The DNA here is from genome assembly GCA_039566865.1 of Aurelia coerulea. Lineage (NCBI taxonomy): Eukaryota > Metazoa > Cnidaria > Scyphozoa > Semaeostomeae > Ulmaridae > Aurelia > Aurelia coerulea. Next base: position 28,513,771 of record CM076944.1, read on the forward strand.
AAAGCGAAGAAAGAGCAGGTCAATGGAAGGGATTTTAGAACCAATGACAAGAGCAAAGGATAGAAGCAGTTTCAAGCGAAGTAGTTCCAGAAAAAACAGAAAGAATAATGCTGTTGCAGAAAAACAGTCAATTGTACGTATTTCATTATGAAAACCCCTGTTATTTTTATCTTTTACAGACTACGACGCAAGGAGGTTCCCTCTTCTAAACAACCTGCTGGGAGCTCTAGGGACGTTTCACTGTTGATTCCTACAACCAAAAGGAATGAGCAGAGTTAAAAGCTGGCCCGGGCCAAGTTAAAATTTACCCAATTGTATTTGCTTACTTAGACAAATACCCTTTCATTGTGTAGCTAAAGAAACAATGGGTGTGTCGCCGTTTCTTTAGCCTATTTGCAACAGCTAAGCTACTCGATATAGCTATGTCGATTCCCTTTGATGTCATGCTAACGAACACATTTCTTCCTGAAAGCAATATTCAACTCCAGACTTACACGAGTCTCGTCCTAGGTATCATTACTACTACCTTAACTGCTACTACTACCTTAACTCTCCATTTCTCGCACTTTCAATATTCAGACGGTATATTAAAAATTCAGCAAATGCAAACAGTTTCGCCAGACCCAGACTCTTTTGCAGAACGATTTGAAGCCAAAAGCAAGCAAGTTGCGGTTACTCTTTCTGTTCATATAACTAAAATAAGACTGATTCAATCAAGGTGTGCTATTTTTAGCAGAGTTTAGTAGCTTAGCACACATTGTAAAGCAACGGAAAGTTGAAGAAGGGGTCAACTGCATGAAGCAGCGACGGAAAAGGCTCCACCTAACTTCTGCAATACTACACACAGTTGGATTTTAATTTACTGCTGATTACCCAAATTTGCCGTTAACCCGATTCTTGTAACTTCGTTAACCTCATCCAACGTAGGCCAGTGTTGATAATCTTCTTGGAAAGCAGATTAACGAGTTTGAAAAGCGTAGTTATTTTCCCACAGAATTTAAATTTCATTAAGAAACAGCTACTCTTAGTCCTTTTTGAATGTACAACATATCTCCACGAAGATAATCTTTAATTTGAACATATAAAGCAGAGGCGGTTTAACAGCGTGGTCCTTAAAGTTAATTTGGTTACCATTGTTGCGGGCCATTCCTAGATTTACTCCATTCGTCCCAATGTTTTCACTCCATTCCGAAATGCGCAGCACAAAGTGCGCAACTGCGGAGTTATTTTCTGAATTCTTTGTCCGAGATTCCATATGGCCTACACAAAACCGAATGAACTAATCCACAGAGCATTACATGAGCTCCTCCCAGGACAAGTTCTCATGAAGTAACAAACAGAATATATCGCTTTCATTATTTCGCTCTATTTTCAAGACTTTGTTTTGCGACACTGATATGAGGCGGAGCCGATGGAAACTGCCGACCACCCAAGATAAAATTCCTCAGAAATCATGTACCTTTTAGCTATTCTAAAAAAAGAATCTGAATCGAACAATATTTTGATATATTCTGAACAATTTTTGAATGTACAAAATAGTTATAGATGCTCTAACGCCACTCAATCGAACGTTTTGTGTAAAAATGTATAAAGATATCGCTTGGTCCCAGGCTCTTTTATAGAATAGCTAAGTAAAGGGTCTATTGTTGGGATTTTTGACAAACTTTCTCACCTTCAAGCAAAATTCTCTCTTTCTCTGCATCTCGTGACAAAAAGGTGCTGCGAGCGGCCTATCCAGGCCAAGATTTAGCTAGATCAATAGGTCATGAGTCCCAGTAGGAGCAATAATAATTCAACTCAATATCGTTGTTGTTGTTGTTACAGGCCAACAGGTCCTTTAATACTGACCTTCAATCTTCTGTATTTCTTTGCAAAATTTAAGTAAGAACTAATAAATCACCAAGCGTAGCCTCGGTCAAATGAAAGCTTTAATCATGGGCAATGATGCACCAATTCTTTGGGAAGGGAAGACATCATTTCTTACCCAATAGTTACCCAGTTCTCTAATCTGCATCTGTGTTGATGAATTTGAGTGAAAAAGATCAATAAACTCTGCATAAGACATTGTTTTCTTTCGTTTCTTCCTCTTGGTTCTGTTTCTTTTAGGCCCTCGAGTTGCAGCTCACGAATGGTTTGAAAATTTGACAGTTGCAACTCGAGGGCCTAAAGGAAACACAATCGGGAGAGAAATGACAAAAGAAAAAAATGCGTTTTATGCAGGGTTGCTGCTCTTTTTTACTCAAACTGATCAACGGCTATGCAGATAAGAAAACTGGGAAACTTATGGAAATTATATGATTATTATCTTCCCTTTCTCAAAAATCGGTGGCTCTTCTGATTTAGGATTCAGAAATTTGATGCATCGTACGCAACTTGCAAGCTTCTTCAAAACCCAACTGATCCTTTTCACTTCAAGCTGGTGTGCTTTTCATTGGTTGTCAGGGAATGCTGTGATTTCACATTAAGTAAAGTTTGTTGCTCACTAGCGCATGCTTTTACTAGGGACTGTTATGCCTTGCTATCAAGACGAAATTTATTTTCTAAATGTTTATGATTAACAGTCTCCTGCAAAGACGTTGTCGGTATTTTACTGGATAAACTTTGATCTCAACAAGGAACCTCGTGATGTTTATCAGGACTCACTTTAAGCCTTCCTAAGTCTTGGTGTCTTTGCATTCGTACCCTAGTATGTGCTGAGCTGCAGCTCAGATTTACCTAGTAACCGTGCGGAGGATTCTCAGCTATTTCATCCGTTGTTTACCAACGTTGGAGTCAAGTAAACAAGCTATGGAATATTTTGAGTCACACCCTTTTTGGAAAAAGCTTCAGAACAGGAAAATGGTTCCCAGACCATTTTTAGCCACTGCAGATCATTTTGGCCAATTTTTGACCGAGAAAAGTTGAAAACAACTACTATACCGCCTTGCCGCCCTTTTACCCTTGTAGCTAACTGGCTTAGAAAACTCTGAAATTGAAGTTTTGCGATTCTTTTCAAGAATCTTTTGATGCTAAATTTGAATCTAAAGTCTGTTTCTTGAAAACATTTGTTTGCAAAATACTCTAAATAATAAAAAAACGTCGATCAAATTTTCTAAAGATTCGACATGAATAGACAAAGTGACAATTTGTTCGTGGTGATTTGAGGATTTGAAAGTGGATTAGTTGTCATCTGCTGCACGAGCGTTAGTGGTATGTTGGCGCCTTAAAGAGCCATTGTCACCCAGGGTCCTTTGCAGGCACGCTGAGGTGACAGTGCAGGACTTCGGATGACAATGGCTCTGTAATTATAACACTGGATATGTCTTGATATATATACTTGGAAATTTCGTAATTTCGGGAATATTTTTTATCAAATTTGAAGCCATGGAAATGTCTCTTTTTTATGAAAATTATCATCATCAAAATCCCTCTTGAAGTTAAGCCCTGGCAAAACGACTGAACATTTTTCCACAACATTTTCAAGCAAAAGAGATTTAATCTTGTCCACTGAACATTTTTGACTGCCTTCAAAATCAACTGAACAACGCTCAGCATTGAACACGACCGAACAAGACTGGACAAGGTGGCAAAACGACGCAACATTTTACGTTGACCATTTGTTCAGTGCATGTCCAGTGCAAATGTCTAGTCGTTTTGCCGGGGCTTTAGACCCTCATCAGAGATGTAGTAACCGGGTGAAGGGGGGCACTGGGGGCACTTACCCCTTTAAGAGTTTGCAATTATAACGAAAAACTGCCCTTTTTGTTTCAGGAAGTGCCCCTTAAGCTTAGTGAAAAAGTGCCGTTGAAGTTTCTGTCCTCCGAGTTTAAGATGCTTCAAGATTCTCAACCCTTAACCGTATTCTGAACTATGACCATTTATATCTCTCATTAGGTACCAATACTTCAAGATTCTCAATTTTGGGTGCCAGAAGTTTATTCATCAATCATTCAGCCGAATCAAACACCACCAAGGAAAGTGAGTCGAATGCAGTCAACGTTAGATCGTGAAATTTACTCACGAACACAGGATACTTCATATTTGCAAGCTGCTGAAAATGATGTAAGTCATTTGAGATGTTTATAGATTTCTAAATGAAACTTTCACGCGCTTGTAGACTGATTAGATGTTCTTAGTTATTGCTATTGAGAGACTGATAGACGCTATAACTACCACTCATGTCAATACGCTTCCAGAAACAGACATGGCCTAAATTAATAAATAATTCAGTTGTTTGTACGCGTGGCTATGATTCTTAAAATGTCCACGTAGATTTTGATTATAAATATAACATAGCCTTGAATATAATAATGTAAGACGTTTCGTTCGGGCATAACCCTTCATCAGTAATAACGAAGCAGAGTACGTTAAGGTCGTTAGAATGCTATTTTTTTCTCAAAACCACCGACCCTAGAACGTCGCAAAAAGCGGTTTTCCTGAAGCGCTACACTGCAAAACAAGCTATATCAGTACTTAGATGAATGTTTCTTCGAGCTATTAAAGCAGAAAAGTCCTACCTACAAGTAATATTCTGCTTGTTTATGAACGCAAAAGATCTCCTAATTTCGTTCGCTACTTCGAGATTTTGATCGTTGCAGCCGTTCAATCGAACGCGTGTTTGTTTGCCTTTGGCGGGAAATTTATTTGAAGAAAATCAGCCAATCCAATAAAGTTATTTCAATTTTTGCATCCTGATTGGTCCCCGCAGGAAGTCTTTTGCCGTTTTGAGAATAGTTGGAAAATAAGGCCCTCTTGAAGCGACAAGCGACAACAACAATATCAATTCTCTTCAATGAGATGAGCGTTGGTGAAGGTGAAGTTGAAGGTGAAGTTGCGTTTTTCAGCACCAAGCGCTGGGATCGCAGAAATAGAGCAGACCTAATGGAGTCCGCGACCCCTTGTCATGACGCTCAAGTGGTGGGGTCCTACCGGGTATCGAACCCGCTCCGCCTGACTGTTCTGGCTGCAAAGTCAGAGGATTACACCACTGCGTAAGTTGAGGGTTCTTGTGTAGTGATGCTAACACGCTTTTTCACTCAGTTGTTCCCATAAAAACCCCTTACCACTATTTTCTTTATTTTTATGTCCTAAAGATAAGTGATTTACGAAACAATATTTTCACATCTAAGTTAGCCTTTGACTGATAATGATTGATTAACAGTTCAGCTTTGAATGCTGGCCACGTACTGTTTATTCCACAGCTCCCCAAAGTCTAACGCCTTTTTCTGTGTTATTTAGGTATTTGAAGGCGAATCAGCTGGAAGAAGGCGCTCAAGCTTACAAAGTAGATACACTGGACTGCAAAAAGCAAGATTAATGAGTGGCGATTATAGAGGAATGCTAAATTTTTCACTGCAATACCGGCAGGACAGGTATTGTTTTGCCTTATCCTCTTGTGATTTAACTAGTGCGAAGCGTGTACGATAAACCGTCCTGCCAGGCGTGTGCACTTTTGCTTCAGAAAAAATTTCCTGGTAAAAAATGATGGAGCTCCGGATGACTAATCTCTTTTCGAAGCAACCTTGTTCCCAGGGTGTTCTGACGTCATAAGCTGATCGGGAAGCCGAATGAACACCCTGGTACACTTGGCATCAATCTTGCCAATATATGGCAAGATGCGCCCCATTATGGATTTGCAGTTTGCTAGGCAACGATAATCGACGAAAAGGTAAAGAATCTCTGGGAAGCACAAGTTTGCGTGAACCTAGAAAATGACGCGTTTCAATGTCCTTAATACGTATAGAGTACTTGATGGGTTGGAATAAATTGTTCTTAAGACGAAGTATCTTCATGTTTTTTCTGATATTTTTCGAACACTTGAAATACAGGCACATTATTTGCAAGATTGTTTATTTCAAAATGCGCAAAGTTCAGGTGATACCGGGTGAGTCAAGAAGAAGAATCCCCGTTTGAAAGCCCACTGCTCCCTGAATATCAAAGCAATAATATTGAAAACTGTCTTGTTTCATTGCGAATATGTTCAGTTAGGTTCAGTAATTTACCCGGCTTTAATCGGCTATTCCTCCCGTAGATATGGGAGATTTTCTGCAGAAAGCCCCTTTCAAAAACCTGCAGAAACGAGTGAAAACATTCAGTAAAATTTCCTTGGCTTTCTTTCCTAGAAATGATGACACTCACATGTATGCATGTATTTTGTCGTCTTGGCAGAATGGAATTCCCCCTCAATAGGTTATTCATACCAGAGGGGGAAGACTTATTCATCCTCCCAAGAGGATAGCACGTGCTAAAGCGTGCAGAAGTCATTGCTGTAAGGCCCATGTAAGGTAAAAATGTTAGGAAAATTTGTTCGCGATTTTGGGCATGTTTTAAAGGTTTCTTGAAGGTGCTTTCTCGAGAAAACCCGTAATATTTTCAGAACGGAGCGACCGATTTCAGTCAGGTAAATTTTGAAGTAGATTTGAGCATGTCTACCATTGAATTCTACATTTGCCGATATCATCATCTTGATATCTAGGGAGCCGTGGCCTTTTTATTGACTCGCCCGGTAATGCATTTCTCAAATTTTGTTTGTAATCCAAAAACTCTAGCAATCGTTGGAATCTTAGAACAATTAGTACAGAATCTGCGATCTTTACTTTAGAAGAAAATGTTGCTCTTGTGCAAAATAGTTTCAGATCAGCTTCAGGAAAGATTTTAAAAACCCCTAATTTTGCGAGAACTTCCATTGTCACGATGACACACTACAGTTCTTGCTTATGTGACAATATGATATGATATATGATATGAATAAATATTTATACACGAAAAACAAACCCTTCAGCATCTAATAATACATATATACAATCTTATAAAACAAACAAACAAAAATAATTTCAAAGGCAATGTAGTATCTAAATTGTTGATATTGCTGTTCTTCCAGGGGGTCGTGTTTTGAAGTTAACGTTTTTGATCAGCCAGTCGGTGTGCTATAACTTAATTATAATTCCCTTTCAGGGCCCTTTTAATGGTTACTGTTTTAAAAGCTGAAGGATTACCACCAAGAAAAGATGGAGAATGCATTGACCCATTTGTCGATATACAATTACTACCTTATTATAAACGAAAAAATCACTCAGAAGTTCATCAAAAGACTTTAAATCCTATTTTCAATCAAACATTCGAATTTGAAGTTCCGCCGTATGAAATACGAGGACAGCAAATTCAATTTACAGTATTAGATTTTAGTCAGCAGTTAAATCACAACACAATTGGCACTGTTTTATACGACGTAGCTGGTTTGGATTACGATGCTTTAAAAGCATCAAAAGAATTTATTTTATGGCAGAGGATAGTAAAGGTTTGTTTTCCAAAATGTTTTTTCTTTATTCTTATCATTTCTATCCTACTTTCCGGCGCAATAATAAACATTTTAAGCGCTTGCAAGCCTGTAGCTGTTTTAGTTGCTTGTCACAGATTCGTAAAGCCGATTATCGTTGTGTAGATAATATGCCATTTTGCAGATAGTTTTCATGCACCACTGCTGAATCTTAGGAACTTTAAAGGAGCTCCGTCTCCAAATTTCGGTCAAAACGGTCATTTTGAAGTTCTTTGATGGGCAATATCACACAGACATCTACCTGTTTTTTCGAAAATGAAAGCATCATTTTGAAGATCAATCGTTGTACTTCACAAAGGAAAAAACCAAACATTCATATCTTTTACGATTGCTTGGATATAAGTCGATTTTTAACGAGTATTTTTGGTGCTTGGGTGAACCAAACAAACTGCAGAAAACAATAGAGGACCATGGACACGTGCGGTGTTTACAGATTTGTTTGTAGTTTGGTGACGGAGCCCTTTAAGCAAAGATTTTAGGCCTGTTTTGAAAGATTCTGAGATGGAATAGTTTCATAAAATTGGTCATAACTATGAAGGAATACAGCTGATTCAAAGCAGCTAAATTTTGTAATCTATTTTGACATATTGCCTACACAATGGCAACCAATTTGAAAGAATCTGATGAATTGGTAGCAAACGACAGGTCTTGAAACGTTTCAGCTTTTGTGTGACCCACCTTATATTATTTTTGCTTTGACGCGCCTTCGCTTTATTGATGATCTACTTCATTTGCCATTCTCTCCGATATCAGCTTGACATTCTGCTGTTGTCGTTTTATCGGGAAGTCGTGCTTCTAAGCATAGGTTCCAAATCTTTTTCTCAGCGTAAAAAGGTGGGTGTAAAATTCAATGACCTATTTCTTGTGATTGAATGGCTTGAAAGAAAATTGAGATACTTATCTATAATTCTACCGTTGGACTTTTCAGAAATTTTTAATATTTTTCGAAATTACAGTGTATCCTACATTTTAACTCATTTGAGGGTGTGGAGTCATCAAATTTCTAAATCATAAACCCGATATGTGACAGACTTTTGCTTGATACCATATTGTAGGCATTCATAAACTATAGTTTTCTTCGAACTTATTTCATGTTGTGTCAAACAGTTTAGAAATAACGATGGTTTTAAGTTTTTTGATATTTTTTCTTGAATTCTTGAAAAAGAAGAAATATATTCTAACTCTGAAAATATTGAAGATTTCAGAAAAGTCCAACGGTAGAATTATAGAGAAATAGCTGAAGTTTCTTTGAAGTCACTCAGTTCAAAGAAATAGGTCGCTGAATTTTACACCAGCATTTTCAAAGATTTGGAGCCTATGCTATGCTTCTAACTGACATCAAATTTCACTGGTAGAAAATTTCAATCGGCATCGTGTAAATATAATACGAATAATAGGACGAATACTGTGTTCAAACGTCCTAAATATTAGATGGCTAAAGATTGTAAGCGATGAAGGGTTAAATTAAGAAATCAAAATGGAACCATTGGTCACGAAGATCGAATGAAATTGAATGAAATGGTGTGATTACTTGGTGAGGTTAGATGAGAACACACCTGCACCCAAAGCATTTAAAATGGCATTGATACAATCGAAGAAACCGAGAAGGAAACCTGAGCTTGCGTGGACTGAACTGATGAGAACACATTTGCAAGGAAAGAGTTTGACGTGGGAAGAAGCAATTGACCTTGCAAAGGATTTAAGGAATGGAGATATATTGTGCAACGATATATTGGCGAAGTGATGGCGTCGTGGTATCTGTTTCTGGGGTTTCTAGGCTTGGGCCATGGCCATTTTGTCTGAAAGAGTTGTTATATCTGAAATCTCCACCTTTTCATCCAAGTAAGAATTTGAGATGGCTCAGTCTCGGTCGTCTCTTTCAGTGCGGCCCATTTGGTCAACTGTGCACGTTGGCTTTTCTTTCGGCTGCACCGTCCGGGTTTAGGAGCTTCGTTATATCATAATTGCTAGGCTTGATAACAATAACAAATGATTTGCGCCCGCAGCATCAATAAATTCATCGCGACCTTGACCTGACATCTGATATGAGACAGACTCTAGTATAGTATCCATTAATTTTTAATTGTTCGTAGTGTGACTGTATACAGTTTAACGTTTCGTGTTTTTATATAGTGGCCATGGGGTAATCATTGTCTTTCGCTCCCCATGGTATCGTACCTGTAGTGTCGTATAGTGAGTAGAATTAGGTACAGTAGAATGTAAGATATATATTGTAAAATTTTACATTTGAATAAAAAAATTGCTAGGCTATTGGAGGCTATATGGTAGAGTGTCCAAGAAACACAATCCGTGTTCAGTGTGCAGAAAATTGCAAAAAATACTTCGACCTTTTCATTTTTAACCAGAGTGTTATTCACCAGTCTTTGACTGGTAGCAATCGTCAAAAGGAGCGAATATTGATAGTCGAAGCCTACTCTCATTTGCTTCACGTTTGGCAAACAAAGTTGCATGATAATGATATGTCTTCAAAGTTCACTCGTTTTCACTATTTCATTCTTTGGATTTCAGCCAGAGCAAGCTGAAAGGCGATCAGCCCTGAAAGCAACTTTATCGAAAGAAAAAGAAAATTCAGAAAAAGATGACAATGCTATGCTCATTATGCTATCTCTGACGTATTTAAAGGCAGCTGAAAGATTGACTGTCACAGTAAATCGGGCAAGAAATCTTCCCTTGGTTGACAGAAAAGGTAGATTAGGTAAGTGGTTTTCTTTTATGTGAAGGTGAAGTTGCATTTTTTAGCGCCCAACATTGGGATCGCAGAAGTGTAGAAGACCTAATCGAGTCCGCGACCCCTTGCAATGACACTCAAGTGGTGGGGCCCCACCGGGTATCGAACCCTGTCCGCTTGACTGTTCTGGCTGCAAAGTCAGAGGATTGCACCACCGCGCCACAACACCTTTTGTACATTCTTTGAAAACGGAAGACACTGGGTACTTAGAAGTTTGGAGCATTTCCTAAAGACAGTTGAAGGTTGACTGTTATGCGAAGTCGAGCAAGAAGTTACCTGTCTGTCTGCAGACGAGAAAGGTAGATTTGATAGGTTGCGTTTCTTAGATTCATTCTTTCTTTCGAAAAGAAATTTTGATCCTTTCAGCAGCAAATATTTCCTCTTAGGTAAAGTGTTGCCCGTGAGCGGGCAAGGAAGATTACGAAATTTCTTTTATTCTAGATGCACCTATGAATTGCGATATAGGTATGCACCCCAAAAGCGAAAACATCAGATCAGCACCTATAAATTGGCAATATCAGCATAGGCTCCAAATCTTTAAAAAGGCCGGTGTAAAATTGAATGACCTATTTCTTTGCACTGAATGACTTCAAAGAAACTTTTGCTATTTCTCTATAATTCTACCGTTGGACTTTTCTGAAATCTTTAATAGTTTCAGAATTAGAGTGTTTTTCTTCCTTTCAAGAATTCAAGAAAAATTTTCAAAAAAACTTAAAACCATCGTAATATCTAAACCGTTTGACGCAACATGAAGTAATTTCGAAGAGAACTATGGTTTATGGATGCCTACAATATGGTATCAAACAAAAGTCTGTCACTCATCTGATTTATGATTTAGAAATTTGATGACGTCACATCCTAAAGTGAGCTGAAAGGTAAAATACGCTATAATTTTGAAAAATATTCAAAATTTCTGGAAAGTCCAACGGTAGAATTATAGATAAGTATCTACAGTCTCTTTCAAGCCATTCAATCAGAAGAAATAGATCATTGAATTTTGCACCCACCTTTTTACGCTGAGTTAAAGATTTGGAACCTATGCTGGCAATATCCTCTATTACGTATCTAGGAATATTTCTCATCAATCGACCATTAAAGGCACTGAGTCATGATGAATTGACCTGCTTTGCTGTATATCATGTGACCCATGTGAGAAAGATCAATTATCATTCCCAACAAACTAAAAGGACCTGCTGTTGCACAATGCGTGTCATGTGATCATTTTCATTTCGCATCCACGTTAGCCATTCAGATGCGCCATCCAGAATAGGGTATACTTTGCCGTCTTATGCTGATTCAATTCCTTCAACTTTTCCGTTGACAGATCAGTTGCTTTTCATAACATCAAAATTGAAAAATTGAACTATCCACTGCTCTGACACTTGTAAGAAAGAACGGCAAGAAAATCATACCATCCTTTTGAGAATCAACCAGAATTCTACGTAATATGAATTGTATTTTTTTGCCACACCAACGCAGGCTGGGTTAAATGGGTAAATTGGGGTATATGAGTACTGTTCATTGCCGAAAAATGGCAGATCATGGATTGTTCAATCAACATTCAGTACCTCAAGGAGGGTAGCTCTAACAGAAGTAACTAACGTCGAGGAGGGTAGCCGAGCAGAAGTAACTACCCTCGAGCAGGGTAGTTCTAACAGAAGTAACTAACCTCGAGGAGGGTAGCCTAGCAGAAGTAACTTATATCGAGGAGGGTAGCCTAGCAGAAATAACTAACCTCGAGGAGGGTAGCCTAGCAGAAATAACTAACCTCGGGGAGGGTAGTTCTAGCAGAAGTAACTAGAACAATCTATAGCTGAAGGTTTTTATATAATCTATTCACAGTTTCTCCCCTACCCATTGTACTCCAAGCTTGCCCATTTTACCAGCAGACCATACCTAGAAAAGAATTCTTTGATCTTCTCCCTTTTACAGGTGTCTTATTTCATTATAATTGACAAGCGACTTTCTGTTTTTGTAGATCACCATTATGTGTCAGTATCATTGCGAAAGCAAGGCAAGAACGTTAAAAAACAAAGGACGTCAATTGTGAAACACGACCCAAACCCAACGTTTGGTAAAAGTCTCACTTTCGATGTCGCAAAAGCTGACATTGAATACTGCACATTAGTTATTAAAATACGACACCATGGTGAAATGAACAGAGACAGGACGTTTGCAATATTATGTGTTGGACATAACGCAGCAGCACAAGGAAGTGAGGCGTCACATTGGAATGACATGCTTGAAAGGGACGAATCTGTCTCAAGGTGGCATAGGATGGTGCGGATCGAACCAGCGGATAACAGTGCAAATGATTAAACAATCAATCAGTTATTCCAAATGGATGTCAAGGGAAAGTGTGGAATTGCAAGGCACACTGTCCTTTTTTCTCAAGGATATGGTACGAATAACCAATGAGTAATCAAACAATTTGTCAATGGATTGTATTCGAAAAGAAAGTGCAGGATGGAATTGCCCAATCACCCGCGATTATAGCAGCATAAAGGAATAACCAGACCTAGGACCAGTAGGACCGGACCCTAACGGACCAGACCCCTGGGGAATACCCATTCATTTCCCTGTTTCCGGATAAAAGGTGGGGGTACATTTATAACAGGCAGCTTGCTCTTGTAGACATTAGAGTCTATTCCCTGCCCGGGGGGGGGGGGGGGTACTTGACTAAAATTTGTACGGGGGTGTGCCCACGAAAAAATTTTTTTTTACCCTGCTCCAGAATTTTTCGCTCAAAATGATAACCTGTTCTAGAAAAAAATGGTGAAAAGTATACTCAAAAACATGAAATTTGAACGAAAAACGACCCGATCTAGCAGAATATTCCCCTTTGACATGCTTTGACAACCTGCTCTAGAAAAATTGCCTCATTTTGATACCCTGTGCTAGAAAAAATTGGTGAAAACGATACCCCTAAAAACGGCACATCCCCGTCGGACAAATATACTAAGTACCCCCCCCCCCCCCCGGGATTCCGTGGTGCCTAGAAAGCTTCCTGAAGTGATGCATTATCGCCAACAGAAAGAAACACCGAGACCAACACAACACATGCTTCAATGTCGCTTTTAGCTGATATTAGATCTGGCATTTTGCATTATCTGAATCTTGTTCTGAATGTCAATGTGAGTCTTGTTCTGGTGAAAACAGGGTTAGCTACAACCTCGTTCCCAAGGGTATCTGTTGTTGCCAATAGGAGGCTAGACCGGCTAGACCTTGTTGGCGTTGCAGTTGAAAACCTTCATTGTCATTGGGTACGAGGTTGGGTTAGCTAGACTTGGCGATGCGCGAGTCTTCGTTCCTTTCAGTTGGAATTTTATCTGCTGGTTAGATGATTTAATGCATCCAATCGTGTATTCTTATCGTGTTAGGGTCCGGCCCTACTGGTCATAGGTATGGTTATTCCATTATGCTGATTATAGCCACAATTGACATAAGGAGACGATACGCCATGTGGCCTTGCTTGTCTTGAGGATGGTGCTGAACCAGCTGATAATTGCGCAGATGGGCAGTCAAACAAAGAATCATTCAATCTTGACTGCTTGATGTTGCCTATTGACCCGCGAGTGACACGAAGGACACACTTATCTCAAGAAAGCACATTTTGATACAACTGCCCAACGACACGTCATTTTGCCTCGTTTCTCTGAAGGATGGTAACGGATATTTATGCAAATAATCGTGAGATTCATGTAATTAAACGACATTGTCTTCGGTGCAACTGGAAAACTTATAAGAATTTGAAACACATTTTTGTAGAAAGGTGAAAACTGTCCAAAGTAACAATAGACTCTTACCAAGACAAATTATTGCCAATACATCAATTCGAGAATTGTATTACTATTTAAAATCTCATATTTCAGAAAACTTGATAGCTCGAACAGTATGTTGGTTGATCCAGTCTTTTCGAGGTCAAATTGATGCCATTCTGATGCCATTTATCAAGCCTTGACAGAAACTTAGCTGCATGACGAGGACTCAAAAGGTCATAGACATTTTCAGGTCAGTTTTTATTTTTCGTTGCAGCTACTTCTTATGTACCCTGGGTACCAGCCTCTCTAACATAAAAACAGTCTCTGTTTTTATGTTAGAGAGGCTGGTACCCAGGGTACTTCTTATGTTTATCTTCTGATTATTAGATTCTCCTGTTATCATTTTGCAATGTCAGTTATTTGCCGAATATTCGTTTTCCATCAAAGTGTCAACTGCTCTTTGAACATAAAAAATTTTCATGAAGAAGAACGCTGTGATTGATGCAGCTTTCAAAGAATATTCTGCCTCATTCATATGTTCGTAGCAGGGTTTAAAAGTACCGTAAAAACCCTATTAAGCCCCCGGGGGGGGGCTTATTGAATTTTGCACACTTTCTAGGCCATTTTGCACCACATTTTGCTGTTTAAACATACAATTTTACGAGTTAAATACATGAATTTAGCAAAGTTTAGCTCAAAACACATTGAAATTAACATGCAAACTTATTTAGCTCAATAAATGGAGAATCTTTGGTAACCTCTGGAATTTGATATAAGTTGAGGGGGGGGGCTTAATAGAGAGGGGGAGCTTAATAGAGCTTTTACGGTATGTAAGGCCATGAGGCGATGGTCTCTCAGAGGACGTAAGATTGATATCCGAACAATTTGAGCAAAAGTTAGTGGAATTCACAGAGGAGCCGTGTTGCTATTGCTCCAAACTGGAACTGCTCTCGACTTTCATATTCAGCACTTTGAGATCTTTTGATTAATGCCTGTTTAACAATACAATCTTTGGTCATACAAATTTTACAGCTGAAAATACAATTCATCCGGTTCTCTTTACTTCGTAGCCCTTGGCCCTTCAATCTGAGTGATACAAAATTCTTTGTGAGGAAGAAACTTCGATAGTTAAAATCTCGATGGTTAATCCTTGCTGAGATATAGACATGCCGTTGTTCATTCCCTAAATAATCTGTATTAATTCCTGGCCAAGAGCAAACAATCGTTCTATCAATCAATCTATCATTCTATTCTATCGAGGTTCGTTTTCAATACAAAATTGTTCCCTGTTTCGGCAGGTCGAAAATTGCTTATAAACATTTTGTCTTGAGATAAGCAGAAAATGTTCTTGAACTTTTTCAAAACAGTTATGTTTGCGACCTGACTAAATGGGAAAACATTGATTGGCAAGCAAATCGAAAATGTTTACTAAAACATGTTTTTCGGTTGGCCAGGGCTTTATGCTTCAACACGAGACAAAAGTACTTAGAATTTAGTAATGTAATGTAATTAGTAATGTAGTTGTATCGCCTGTAGAATTGTGTTCTGTTTGTATATATATATACTTTCAATGTGCAATGAGATATAATATTTATACCTACAAATTTTATATTTTCCATCACAGTATTTCAATAACGATTTTCGTATTCAGTGAATATTATATCAATATCTCGTAGCCTATTTAGCTAGTATTTAGCATGTTGTCAACATCAGTTTAAATGATATGCAAACTCAATGTTTAGTTCGGAAGTCTTTTTTATATGGGCAAAAGATGCGCAGTATCTTGCCTACCGAATGAACAGGCCCTTGGCCTGCGCGCAGACTTACTCTGCCGGAGAAACTGAGAGAGATCATAAAGTTATGGGTGAGCCAAGGGCGGCTACCTGGTAGGAATTGTATTTATTCCCAGCACTGTTTTCGTGATATAATACCCAGAGTAATTTCTGTCCTCTCAAGATGACGTAAAAATTATTTTGTGGTTTTAAATTCCTGTGTTGATGTAACACGAGATCAACTGTTCTACGAGATGACCACAGGGAACCAGACAGTGTGCTTTTTTATTGGTTAACACTAACAGACGTTAGAATTTGAAAACCACTCATGGATTAACAGGGCAGCAATTACTCTATGTGCTACGGTATGCCACGAAAACAATACTGGGAATAAGCATATAGTTCCTACAAGGTAGGCGCCCTTGGGTGAGCCAGGCTAAACGCCCGCAGAGCAAGAAGAATACTTGGGAGATTTGAATAATTCGAATTTTAGATGAAAGCTGAAAGTATCTTAATGAATTTTCTCGCGCATAATCTCATGAGCACGATATCTCTCATGTGTGAAATTTCTACTTTCTTTATTGTTCTCTAAGGAGTTGCTTATGATTTGATGAAGTGTTATAGGCTTCTTTCAGGCTTTTTGCGACCATGTGATGTCTTGTTCAATTCCTGCCCTGACCATCCCCCCCGGGCATTCGCACAAAACATTTTCCCGGCCCCCGGGCATTTGACCCTACATTTTTCCCCGGCCCCCGGGCATTTGAGTAGCATTTGGCAAGAACGAGAGCTTTTCCTTATACGGTAACTGGGAATATAGCATTTTTCCAGTGCCCGGCCCCCGGGCATTTGACCATCAATTTTTCCCCGGCCCCCGGGCATTTGAGCAAGGAATTTTTGTTGACCCCCGGGCTGCCCGGGGGGGGGGGATGGTCAGGGCAGGAATTGAACGAGACATAATGTTGATTACGCCGAAATCACATATGTTCAGTGCTCATAAAAACGAGAGAAAAGGCATAAAATACTTCATCCCCTCTGCTATCAAGCTAAATTAACTCCATTTCATTCCATCAATAGCCTGCGCGCAGACTTTGATCACTGGGGAGGAGAGGTGAGAAAGGAACTACAAAGTCTGCGCAACGCAGTGCATTTTCTTGTTTTAAAACTTTCAATGTAATTGCGCAAGCGAGAAGCCCTTTGTTTTCTATTGTTATGAAAGCCAATCAATATCGAGTCCGAGCAAAGCGGGACCCAGTAGCTTGAGCGGAAGACGATTGATATTGTCTTGTTTACAAAGCGATAAAAGGTTGACTGTAATCAAAGTACTCAGTCGTTGAAAAAATAGCGGATTGTGAAGGGAAGAGAAGACTCACCGCTCTGCGATGAAGGGAAGTACACAAGACTTTGTGTCAATATGTGAACAATTGGGATGGATCAAATTTTCAGAGTGGCCTAAATCACGTCCAACGCATTTCCAACATCCATGGGATCCTTGATGAGCAGAAAGTTGTGATGTAGAAATTTTTCAAGGAAATTACGCACTTTCAGTGCTTCGGACCGGTTTTGGAAAGTCTCTTGTCTGGGTGTGGTGTGGAGTAAGAAACAGGTCTTGAAACGAATTTCTTTCAGCAGCAAGGTTTACTGTTTTATTCACGCAACTCTCTTTTCGACAACTTATGGGTTTGTTGGTCTGTTTGCTTAGGCCTACACAAGGATCGAGTACACTGTTTGCGTTTTATGATGAATCGAGTAACTTTCTTCGCTCCTTCAACAAATCTACGCAACGGCGAAAAACATATTTACATAGCAATGTCTTCACAGTTTCAGAGGAAGAACCAACACCATCTACGAAATTTCCATCACTCTTGATTTGATACTGATCTTGCAATACAACCACAATTTTGTTGCAAAGTTTCTTGGGCGAAGCTGACTCAAAATTGCGCAATCTTGTGGCAAATAGGTCATGACGGTCATGTGATCAAAAACAAGGAAATGCACGGTGTTGCACAGACTTTGTAGTTCCTTTCTTCCCTCTCCTCCCCAGTAACCAAAGTCTGCACGCAGGCTACAATTACCAAATCCTGGAACTTCACTTTATAGCTTAAAGGGGCCTGGTCAACGGGCATGCATTGCGCTCTTTTTGCTCCTTGTTTCCCTGTGATCCGGAGTTTCTGCATAGCAGAAAAGATGGCGCGAGGCGCAAAGAGCTGAAATCAAATTCATTTGCGAAATCCGACTCAAAATGGGACGCCCAAGGCGCCCCGAGCAAAGAAAAGCGATAAACATTAATGAGACGACACTGGTTAGCTGGAATGATCTGAGAAAAGAGGCAAGTACGAGCGGAAATCTGCTTACACACAACGAGTTTGCGCTATACCTTCTCAACTTGGCTGCCAATCATCTTCATCGAAATACAACGACAGTGCAGAGTTCCACCATTTCCACCGTACAAAGCGAGCACCGATACACGAAGGAATTATCTCATTCTAACCAGACCATTTCAAGGTATGTCTGCAATATTCTCCTTTTCCTGCATTAACGGATTACTTATGCTTGGATTGTTGAAAACTTTCAGCAACTCGCTTTAATCCTTTGTCTTCTCTTCTGTTCGGGCAAAAACAAGGCCTTTAGGGTCTTAACTCTTATCTTGAAATGATGTATGTTGTGAAAACTTTGAATGAAAGCACCACAACATGGATGGAAACATGCTAACACTAGGTTTTCTTTCATCTCCAGTCCGCCCATGCCAGAAGATACAACAATTGTACCAAGCAGTACTACATTGTCTGAAGTCGCAGAAGTTTCTGCCAGTTTGAGCCCCTTCAAATCACCAAGTGCAATTGCTTATAAGAATAGTAAGTGAAGTTATTAATTTTGATTGGTTGAATTTAATTAAACTGTAATTACTTAAATTACATTCTTTTCCCAAGGTTTGATGTTGCTTTTAGAGGCATAGGAATATGATGGCAACTTTATTATCTTGAGAGCTATTTTGCAAATCAAATTTCCCACTGGTAGAATAATTCTGTATTAATAACCTTGGAATTTAAAATATTAGCTTAACATTTCCTCCACCAGGTAGTTCAGTCACCATTTGAACTATTGTGTTAGCACCTATCTTATTTTTGCAGAGCCATATGCTGAATCTACACCACGACTTCCAAAGCGTCCACGAACATCCATAAAGTTTCCAATGACAATGACTTCTGACCTAATGATTGACAGCAATTATGATTTGGAATCTTCAACAGAACAAGAGATAATTGCTGATAATTCAAATTTGGAAGAAGAGTCTTCAAAGTCTCTCCTTGGTAGTACTCTTGCTGATAGCTTTCACAGTCTTCGACTGAGATCAATAAATGAAAGTTTCAACACATTGAGTGGGAATCCTTTAAACAAAAAAGATAACAAAATCAGATACCAAGAACCAAGCCAAGAATGCATTGAGTCATTGTCCAATCCCAGGTAATTCTGAGATTCTGTTTTTCAGAGGATGTGAAATATGAAGACCACGTGAAGTCTGTGACTGCCAAATTAAAAATTTTCCACTTTCCAAAGAATTTTTCTTTTGAATTCTTCATTTAATTGAAAGCCATGCTGAAAAACATGGTACGTTATGTTACGTCAAAGATCCATGGTATGGAGCAAGGTCAAGCACAAAATATTTGAACAATTGGATGGTGTAAAACCTTGGTGTAACAAGCACTATCCACCCTGGAATGAAAGCCTAATTTTGCATTCTTAATTTTAACTAAACTCATTTAACATTTTTCATGTTTGGTTATGGTTTATGCAGGAGTGGATCTACAGTGGATCAATGTCCATGTCCCAAAGGGGATGTTTATTTTAGACTAATATTTTGTAATGTTTTATACATGAAATGTATGGTTCTTCAAATTTCTTTTGTAGCCAGACCACTGAATCATCTGAAAACTCTTCAGACACTTCATCAGATGAAGATTCAGATTGTTGTAGCACTTCCTCGGATGAATCAAGCACCTCCCCAGATGATTCAAGCTCTGACTCAACTCATGATAGTGACTTTGAGTTCTGGTCAGATGAAGAACTAGTGGAAGATTTTGAAAATGAAGATTTTGAAATTCATGAGAGAGAGGTTGACTTTGATCGAAGTCATGTCATTGAGAGTACTTTGTTAGAAGAAAGGGACATGGAACTTTGCACAACATATGAAAATGATACAAGTATTTATGCACCTTTTTGTAGCAATGTTAATGAAATCAATGGCAAACTTGAATACATGCTGCAAACAATTTTCAGAGAAGAAATCAGTGAGACAAATGTTGTTAACAGAGACAGACTCCTGGTGTCAGTTGAGAAACTAATTGAGCTTAAAGGAAATCAGTGTGATTTTGCCTTGGCTGATGGCAATAAATGCCAAGAAGAAGTTTGTTTTGATGTGGAGTTCAGGGGATCAGTTTTAAAGTTGAGATGGGAATGTGCCCTTGGACACAAAGGAATCTGGCTTTCCTCAGAGGAAGTCAATGTAGCAACTTCTTCACCTGTTTTTGTAAATGACATCTTGTTCACTGCATGTGTTGTGATGTCTGGAAACCATTATGGTAAGGTTTCGTTGCTCTCCAAATTTTTGAATCTTAAAATTCCTAGTCAAAGCACATTCACAAGAAATCAACGGTTGTTCATTGTACCTGTCATTTTAGAAGCATGGACTGAACTGAAGAGTAACATAACTGACATAGTGAAAGCATACAAAGATTTGTGTTTAATTGGTGATGGCAGGAACGACTCACCAGGGTTTAGTGCCCGGTATTGTGTTTACGTTTTGATGGAGCAGTTGACTGGAATCATTCTTGATATAGAGATTCTTGACAGGAGGGAAACTGGTGGTCACTCTCCAAACATGGAACGCGAGGGGTTGACAAGATTGCTTGAAAAACTTATGAAAATATGTGACATATCTGAAGTTGTGACTGACGCATCAAGCTCAATCATAAAGCGTTTAGCAGATTTGAAAGGTAAGATCTTGTAAAATTCTGTTCTAAAAAGCCTCTGAATAATCATATGCTACAACAACAGTATATGAAAAGTTTCATATGGGTAATAAAGTTGTAGAAACTGATGTCTGATGGAATTTTTAATTTTTAGTGATCTTCAGCCATAATTCCTACTTACCAAAGGTATAGAATCTTCCTGAGAATTTCAAATGCAAGATATAAAAATTCTCCAGTTCATGTTTTCAAAGATTGTTTGTGCATAACTTTTGCAGTAGCTAATACATACATATAGTTTGACAGCATGCATGCATTTTGAAATGAAAATGGCAATGTGATAGTTGCTACAGTACTTGCTTACAGGTAATTTTTTCTTCCAAGAATGGGTGCATTTACAGTACAGGTCTTGTACGCATCAACATGGTTTTCCTGCCTAACAATTCTCTTCAGTCTCTTAAAAATTCTTGTTTGAAGAAACATATGATCTTTCGGATGGGTAGATCATAATGGGTAGAATTCTTGAAAACTCTTTAGAATTCTTGTCATGCTAATGTGTGCAAAGCCTGTACTTGCGTATATAAGATCAAATGTGCATGCATCATTTTCCAAGAACAGTGAATAGACCTTTCAGCTATTCTACAAAAGAGCTTGGATCAAGCATGATTTGTATACATTTCTAAATGCGAGGTTCAATTGAGTGGCATTAGAGGCCTATCATATTGTGCACATTCGAAAATTCTACAAATATAATTTGATTCTGATTCTTTTCAGAATAGCTAATAGGTCTATTGGTCATGAGGGGTAATAATTGGCAAATATTTTTCATTGCAAGAATTTTTGAACAGACAATTTTCAGAAAACTTCCTCAGAATTATAGACAAACACAACAAATGGATTGTGAAAGAAATATAGAAATTACAGTGACCATTTACAAAGTTAAATTAACAAACATAACTTATATACAGTATAACCAAATGTCTGAACTATTTTCCCAGGGAAACATCCAGAACTTAAGAAACTTATGCATAGTCTGGATGTCTGGCATAAGGCCAAAAGTCTGGCAAAACAGCTGCACAAAGCTGCAAAGGGGAAAGACTGTGGAGGATTGAAAGAATGGATACCAAGCATTGTCAACCATTTCTGGTACTCTTGTCAAGTAGCCAATGGCGATGTGGAGAAATTGAAAGACTGTTGGTTTGGCACAGTACATCATGTTTGCGGAGAACACAAATGGTCATCCTCTGAATGCATGCATGGGCCACTGGTGACTAAAGAACCAAAGACGTTTTTGTGCAAAACATCAAAAGCAGCTGCAGCACTGAGGTCTGTTGTTTTTGACAAAAAAATTCTAGCAAATTTTGAGCGTTACGTCACATTCAGACATACAGGCAATGTGGAGAATTTCAACAGCATGCTGACAAAGTATGCCCCAAAAAGAATTGCCTTTGAGTATATTTATTTTATCGCAAGAATGGCTCTGGCAGCAATAGACCACAATCTGCACCTCTACAGACCTCTGGCAGAATCACGAGAAGGCAACCATTTATTCAAGAAGAAGTATAATAGGAGGACCAAGGCATATCATGCAGAGCCTGTCAAAAGTGCAAAGAAGCATGAATACATGCCATGTCTTCTTTCAAGAATACTGAGAGCAAGGCAAGAAAGGACATCCACGATCCTAGAAAGAAACATACAACGACAAGATGATCCAAAACGTATTGCACCAATTGTTGATCCAAATGTGCAGCCACCTGCACTGGACCTTTTGGTAAAAGAAAGGTTTTCTAGGTTAAAGAAAGAGAATTAACTTGAGTTTCTTAATTTATAGAATGCAATACAGGATGTTTCAAAAAGACACAACCCAATCATTATTCAAAGTTTTTAAAAACTTATAAGATTTGAAAAGATGTAATATACAGTATGCCATCTGACAGCTTAATCTGTTCTTTCCAGTGACATCTACTGTAGCTTGGGCACACTGATTGGATTATTTATTACGTAGTTTTTTTGTAAGTATGGCTCATTTTAGATGCAGGAAAGTGGTAGCGAGTTTGTGTAGGCAAAAATTGGCCATACTTACATAAATATCAATTAAATGACGAGTTATTCCATTAATGTGTCCAAACTGCATATCATGGTGAAGGCAACAGATTGTGCTTTCGAATGGTATGCATTTATCATCTGCTTTTAATTTTCAAATATGGTTGGATTGCATTTTTCTGTAACACCTTGTACCTTGGATGTCATATTAGAATGCAGTACAGACCTTTATGTAACATGAACACTCTGTTTTCTTGTCTCAGAATTCTAACAAAATTCTGCTTTGCAAAATATCAAATGCTTTTCATGCATCCTAATTTGAGGTTGTGTACAATTCTTAAGAATTCTTGTACAAAAAGGCCTGTACTGTATGGCCTTATCAAGAAGAGTGCCTGGGGAGTTTTCTCAACACAGGTACACTGGAACACAGTTTTCATTTGTCCTAAATTGCTACAAGGAAATACTGAGCCCGGGGGGGGGTACTTCATTGTCAACATGATTCGACCTGAATCTGGACTTTGAGAAAAGGACCCATTCGTATGACGGAATATTCAACAATTTCCAGCCCATTTGCATGAATATCAGGAAATTTTTGACCCATGTGTATGAATTTGTCGATTTGAAACAAAGGAAAATTCACTTTTTGCGTGGATTATCATTATGGGGCCGATTGATAAGAAAATTCTCAAAGAACTACCCATCTACCAGAATTGTGGTTAAAAACAGACCCATATGTAGAGAATTTCGGATGAAAAAACCCATCCATATGAGTGGCACGTCCAGTACAACTTAACAATGAAGTACCCCCCCCCCCCCCCGGATACTGAGGCAGTCACAAAATGTTCTCTCTTCATAATTTAACGGTATTTAAATCCCATATACACATCATCTGGGGATGGGTATGCCTTTCTAATCATGGTAAGAACACATGAAGGCAAAATTCTTCTATTCCCTGTTCCTAGCTTCCCATATTTCCACAAGGCAAATTGTTGGTAGCCTGCTTTGCGGTATGAGTTCATGGTGAACTCCATAGGTTCTGCCCTTAAATCACACTTAGCCATTATCTGCAGCTTCAACACATCCCTGTCAATGCAAATTTTGTTGAAGACTTGGTATGATGTTACACACAGGACCCTTCCACAGCATTTGTTTTCATCGGGGTCAGGCATACGCACACAGACACCACATTTACACCAGGGTTGGGACTCGGGTCTCTCTATAGGCACTCCTGGGTTGGAAATGGCAAATATCATATCTCTGACATAGTCATCACTCCCTATACCAACTGCAGCAAGTTCTACCACAAGTTGTTGGAGGACATCATGTGACAGGTCTTTGGTTAACTCCTAAATATGATGAAAAATGAGAAGTTTGTTTTACAATGTGATATAATTCAACATAAATTACGTTTCAGACAGACTAATTTTGGAAGTTTGCTTTTCATGTTACCACTTAACCATGTATTAGGCTCAATACAGTATATTAACTCTTGTATACAACCTAAAGGAATAAAGGCAAGTAAAGTATAAACATATCTCTATTATATGAAGGAGGAGTCTGTAATTGTTTAGTAGTGATCATTGTAGATGAAAGATGTTGTGTTGGAAAAGAGCGTATGAATTTAAAATTGAGCTGCTAGAAATCACCTTTATTCCTTCTTTGGCATGATTTATTTCAGCTTCCATTCTCTCTGCACCATCTTCTACATGCAGTGTATTTGTAGCTCCCTGCTGGGGTCTTTCATCCTGACCAGCTGGATTTGGCTGCAGAAAAATTTTCACAAATTATTATGTTCTGCTACTGTATATACTGCATTCCCCTGGCACAAGTAACATTCAGTTATTCAAGAAAAAAATGGTTCGTATATGGATGTACTCTCAGTAGGAAGAAGGTGACTTTTAGGGAGACTAGTTTTGAAAGAAATCCATCACTACTGTACCACTATTTAAAATGGAAAATTTTGTTTCTGGGGTTCCCCTGATGTGGCAATCTGCCTTCCCCTGGCCTGGCAATGGCAAGCCTCTAGTTTCCTTCCAATCTTCCCCTTTCTAATCTTGGGAAGGATCATTTGCTCCTGTCCCCTATCCCCTTACAACAGTAAAAAAGTTTGTGACAACTAACCTTTCCATTTTTGCACCATCCAGTGACTATACCTCGTTTTTTCTTCCCACAAATGCATTGCTCGCAGCATCTCTCTCCTCTGTCCTTGCAGGGGCAACCGACCTTTTTCCCACTCTTTTTAGAACATGTAGTACTGCATGTGCATGTTCCTCGCTAAAATTAAATGTGATTAAAACTCTTTATTATCACAGAAGACAAACCAAAACGAAGGAGACTTGAAACTTGAATGTTGAAACGAATTTAGGCCGCCGTCACAAAAGGCTGCCATCACATCAGATCACCTACAAAAATCACGAGTTTGTGGGAAGTTTCTGCAAGATTTCAAGGATATAAAACAACAAACTTGTCTTACCTGAAGTGGCTCATCCCCAACTACATCATCTTGCGGAGTACTCTCGTTCACAGACATTAATTTCGTGTTATTTCGAATTAAGATTTATCAATTTTTGGACGCGGCGTTCGCCGCAGAATTTCTGAATTAAAGTCGGTTTCCCAGTTTAGCCCTTTCAAGCCCGGAAGGGCCATATGGCCCAACAGGAGTTTTGCCCTCCACTTTGTTAGCGCATCCCTTAAATCATGAAAGCAATGACGCAATGTCTTCCCTGAATGTTGGAGTTTTATCACGTGATCAAAATTGTACAACAGCAACAACACTTTTTTTGGCCTTGTGTTGCAAAATGGCCGTTGACATGAGAGGTTGAAGCGACATCTTTGTTAACTTGAAAAGGTAAGGAAATCTGTTATGTCTCATACGAAAAAAATATCATGGTGCACAAGAAGTCCTATAAATGTTGTTGGATAGTTATTTTGAATTTTAAATAAATATTTCCACAATTTTATGTCAAATTTGTTATCCGGGCCATATGGCCCTTCCGGCCACACAGAGTTCTAACAACAACAACAACTGTTTAGGCCAAACTGCAGATCAGCTGATCTAATGAGGCCCCCAAACCTGTATCTAGTGCACTTGCAAGGGAAATGAATATATTTTGTTGATTTTTACATATTTCTGCAACAATATACTTTCCTTCTGTTTAAATTACATACATTATTTGTTCATTTTATTGAATCAAATTTTATTTTTGGACATAGGAATTACAAATCAATGGCTGCCAATATTCGGTTTGTTGATGACAGCTCTGTGAGAGTTTTTGTGGATACTACATATGATTCAGAGATTGACAATGTGGAAGACGAAAGTGATGATGAAACTTCTGGCCAGGAAACAATTTTAGAAAAGGAAACAGCATCTAAGACAACAAACACAAAACAACAAAGAGCATATCGCTGGCGATGTTCTGAGAAGCATCAGCTTTCAGTGGATACAGACTTTTCAGTCCCAAGTGATACACCTGATGCAGATCAAGTCAAGACCCCATTGCAGTACTTCAAAGATTTCTTTGATGATGATATGATTGAACTAATTTCAGATCAGACTAATCTTTATAGCACCCAAAACAACATTGCGAAAGGAAGCATTGCTACAAATGCAAATGAAATTCAAAATTTTTTGGGGATTCTCCTTCGAATGTGTGTGGTGCAAGTCCCAAAGTACCGCATGTATTGGGAGACAGCTACCAGGTATGAACCTGTAGCTAGTATCATGAGTCGAAACAGATTCAAGTTGCTGAAGAAAAACTTGCATTTTGTGGACAATCAGACAGCACCGCAAAGAGATGACCCAAGAAAAGATAAGCTTTTCAAAATTCGTCCACTTTTTGAAATGCTGAGGCAGAATTGTTTGAAGGTATCCCCAGAAGAGGTAAATTCTGTTGATGAACAGATGATTCCTTTCAAGGGACGAAGTTCCTTGAGAAGATACCTCCCCAACAAACCAAAAAAATGGGGTTTTAAAATTTTCTCAAGGAACGGCTCTAGCGGAATCTGTTACGATTTTGAATTAGATGGGGCACCAAACCCAGATCCTGTGCCTGTAGAGAAGCTGGGTTATCATGGAGCTGATGTTGTCATGAGGCTGTGTCATCACTTGCCTAAAGGCCAAAACTATAAACTGTTTTTTGACAATTTTTTCAATTATCTGGAATTGCTGATAAAGTTGAAGGAGGAAAAGATTTGGGCTGTTGGCACATTGAGGGCAGACAGGATGCGTGGATGCAAATTGAAAGGGGAGAAAGAGCTCAAGAAATCTGGCAGAGGCTCATATGATGGAGCAGTTGATTTTAATTCAGGTATCACAGTGGTACGTTGGTTTGACAACAGGCAAGTGCAGCTGGCATCAAACTATGCATTTATCAACCCAGTGGACACTGTGAGACGTTTTTCAAAAGCTGATGGAGCATTTATTGAAGTCCCCAGGCCTGTTGTTGTCAAATTATATAATGCAGACATGGGAGGGGTTGATTTATTTGATATGTTCCGTGCATTATATAGTTTGGACCACAAAAGCAAACGATGGTACATGAAGATCTTCTTTTGGGTATTGGCAACTGCAGCAATAAATGGATGGCTGATGTACCGAAGGCACTGTGATTACTTTGGTGTGCCAAAAAAGGAGCAGTTGCCACTGCTTCAGTTTATATCTCACATTGCAGATGCAATCATTTCAACCAACAATGACACACCAAGGCAGCGTAAAAGGGGAAGACCGTCTTTAGACTCGAGTTTGGACACAACACCACCATCGATCAAAATACCCAGGAAAGCACCTGATCTAAAGGACACACCAGCCGGTATAAGATTTGATGCAACAAATCACTGGCCCATACATCGCCCAGACAGACCAAGGTGCATGGTATGCAAGGAAAAGACCAGACTTGGCTGCAGGAAATGCAAAAAGGGGCTTTGCATCACTGAAAATAGAAACTGCTATCTTGACTATCACAATAATTAAAATTTTAGATGTGTTTTAGCATAATTATGGACCGCTTTGTTGTGTAATTAGCCACAAGATTAGGTATCAATGCTTGGCAAGATGCACCAATGCTAGAAATTGGTTTGTGGCTGATATTCCAATTGGCCAGCATTTACATAAAATTTGTCTCTGCAAGATTTCAGCAAGTCTAAAGGATAGGACTATCACATGAATAGTAAATACGGGAGATATATGATTGAACCACTTCTATTGTGCCCGTTACCAGGCAACGCTCGCATCTAACTTATTTGGAAAGAATGCTATTGTTAGATTATAAACATTTTGCAAGCTATTCAACCCCCCCCCCCCCCCCCCAGAGAAAGGATGGGTGAAGGGAAAGATGAAATTTATAGCATGCTTGGTTACACTATATCAAATAGCTATATGTAAGCACACATATATAATGTTCCCTGTATGGCCAGAAGGGCCATATGGCCCATATTCAATTTTCCCTGTGTGGGGGGCCATTTTCAAAAAATTATAGTCAGTACTAATATACATCATATATGTGTATAAAAAACAGGAGCAATGATTTTTTTCCACAAGCTAATAAATTCTGGGCCTGAAAGGGTTAGTAGGGTAGGGTGGGGTAACGTGGGTCGAAAATGAGCAAAATCTCAAAATGGATAGCTGGTAAAACGAGACTAAAATGCAAAACATTTCAAAAGTTTCGTTTAATTGACATTCAGTGCTTCTTCTTTCTTGGGAAAAAATCTCAGCTCTGACAAAGGCAGTTAAATATTTAAAAAACATTTTCTCTTTTGGCAACTAAAATAGGCCCACTTTTTCCGACGAGCGGGAAAAATGGGTCTATTTCCAAAACTTGTACATAATCGGAATATGAAAGGCTAAATGATTAAAAAAATTAATGGACTTACATTTCCCAACTATTCTCTATTCAATAAAATCACAGTCTTTACCTTTTATCGCAAGCAATCCCGTTCCCGCGACGAAAATAAATCTACGGTCATTATGCTGTGATCCACCATCGTTGCGACTTGCTAGTCAGTGATCGAATTTGATAATAACAGTCCAATAAAAATGTTTGCAGTATGTTTACTCCAATTTGCTGGTTACAAGACAGCAATTGCGGTAGTAGGAAGCCCGTTTTCGCATTTTAGACAGAAAACAACGTGGCAAGATGAACATAAGTGCGAAAATTTTAGGCAATTCAAGGCTTCGTTGAATTTGAATTATGGCTGAATTCTCAGTAGGCCCACATTACCCCCACCTGGTAAAAAATAAAAATAAAAAGAAAAATCGCGTCAATGACTTC
The DNA here is from genome assembly GCA_039566865.1 of Aurelia coerulea. NCBI lineage: Eukaryota > Metazoa > Cnidaria > Scyphozoa > Semaeostomeae > Ulmaridae > Aurelia > Aurelia coerulea. The sequence continues at coordinate 28,542,644 of CM076944.1, forward strand.
GAAATAAACGTTATTTCAGTTGTAAAAGACCAAACTCTCACATCGTGGTCAATAAATTGGCCAGAAAAGCAACACAACTGTGGCAGGAGAAAGTTTTCCTGGGCTTTGAAATTCTTGCACAGAAGGCCGTTCAGTAAATTTATTTTATAAAACGAGTGGAGATACATCTAAGAGGAATATTTTATGTAAAAAGGCAGTTTATCATGCAGACATTAAAAGAAAAATAGCAAGACTTTCTTCCATTTAATGAGGAGGAAGGATATTTCTAGCGAAAAGCTCAGTAGACCCACTTTACCCCGTAGACCCATATTACCCCGAGGGGTGATTCACTCCTGAAAAGGGTGTACGAGATTTTGAGATTTTGAAAAATCCCATGATAAAATGAGAGATTTTGAGATTTTTCGGGATTTTTCATGAGATTTTAAGATTTTTAAAAATCTTTATGAGGTTTGACTTTTCATTCCGATAAAGGTAGGAACCTAAGGATTTTGGGATTTTTGGAACATTTAGCAGCTACGGCAGCAGCATACAGAGTTTGTTCGAGTTTGTTCTTGAAATAAAGGCGCATACTAGTATAGTATCGTATTTGGGATAAATTATATTGCTATGGTCAAGATGAGGCCTAACATAAAGTCTATAGAGTTGGATTAGAACATCTCCAGAGACATATCTAGACAAATGCTTCATCCGTCTCCCTCAAATCTCGGGAGAGATAGAAACACCATTGGGGCAATGTGAGGGCATGAGCGATAGGACACCAAGTGTATGAAAGTTTTATTGGTAGCGAGCCACCTTAACGTTTTACTGGTAGCGAGCCACCTTAACCAATTGTTTTTTGTGTGTTTTTACCTATTTTTACTTGGTAGTGAGCCACCTTATCGCTGTTTCGTCATTTTGAAATTTTTGGCAGTGAGCCACCTTAAGTGCAGATCCACCTTAAGTAAAAATAGGTAACAACACAAAAAAGGTAGCCTGCGTGCAGACTCAACTCCTCGAAAGTATAGAGTCTGCGCAACAAAGTCCATTTAGCCTTTCCCGCCTCGATATGATGAACGACCGCGCGATATTTCTTTTGTTAAGCTCATTGTTTTTGGACCAATCAAGCTAACTTCTCAAGAAAGTTTGAGAAGTGAATGAGCATTTTGATTGGTTGAAAAATGAGCTCATTGTTTGATAAAGTGGCGTAATGTGGATTATGCCGCGCGGTCGATAGTTCTCTAAAGATGGCGAAGTACGAAGCTGTGGAGAGACAGGGGAGATCTTCCTTCCAATATTCAAGGAAGGGCAAGAGTATGTCAGCTTTCATCATGGCATTACAAGCTTGCTTTGAAGATTGATTCAAGATTCTGATATGTTTTTTCAATGGAAGAACTTCTTCAAGTCCTTGCACTGCACAGACAAGACGAGAGTTGCGAGAAGTGAAAAACAGGCCAAAAATAGTCGCGCTGTTCGTTTCTTTTAGGCCATGCCATCCTATCTTGATTGCTGATTTATTATGGACTGCATTGCTCGACTTGATAACTTTTTGGTTCTTAGCTGCAGACTTTGATATGAGGCAGTAATGTGTTTAAGCTCAAAGAGATCAGGGGAGCTAAAATTCACACATCGCTCGGTCCTCGGAAGCAGGAATGCTTCATTTATCACCTGAGTGAATGCTTGCTAAAGAGAGATTTATGACAAAAATTCCTTTGCATTTCCAAGTGACAGTTGTTGCGTTACATTCGATGAAGTTCACTGAAATGGGTCTTCATGTTTTGATTGCCATAAACAGACTGAAAGGCAGCCAAGCAGTGTGAAGGGATTTTGATAAAGAATTTTACTGTGAAGACCTTATTTGCCCATGGCACGGTGTTTTTGTGTGTTTAAAAGAACATTTCTTGCTTGGCTAGAAATTGCCAATTATATGCAAATGAATTTTAAATGTTTAATCAGCTTCTCCCAGCTTTAGTTTGGTGCCTTTTCATGGTAAAATGCCAGGCAAAAGTCCTTGGAACACTAAAGGCTATTTCTTGATAATCCACATTTCTATCCATAGCGAATAGTTTAAGCACCCCCTCACCCCCAAAACAATGTTGATTTGCAAGATTATCGTTGCAGGATCCATCAGAATGGTGAATCGTTCTATAAATCTCCAATTTATCATGACCGAGTATCACATTGTTTTGAGGGGAAGAGGGGGAAATCGCAAAATAGGGCACAATTAGAAAGGTGTTCCAAGACTTTTGGCAGGCATTGTAGCTCATTGCAGGCAGAAAAGGAGGTGCTAGTTAAAAAGGGTTCTTGCCTTAACATAGACAAGACAAGGCAGAAAATATTTTATACAATGCACAAAAGTTATTTCTAGTGTTTTGGTAATTTGAAAGTTATTTCAGTTAAGCCTGACCCCGCATCCACCCTTGTCATTTTTATGCCTTTGCAAAAAGCTGATATTTGCTTTGCCACTGTTTTGTTTCCTTGAACAATTTGTCTTCAGTTTTGTTGTCAAAAATGCTTCAATTATGTTCAAAATTAAAGCAGCAACAGCAACAGCTTCTTTCATACACAGAACAAGTCAACCAACAGTATATGGATTGAAAGGCCAAGGAACAGGAAAACATGTTCAGTTGGAAAATAATCGGTTTCTTCATTTCATGAGCATTATATGTACACAACAATTTGCTGATGATAGTTTTGTGATTGTGTTGTTGTACTCCCAAATATTAATATAAACCATCAACTTGATCATCATGGCATTATAAAAAGCTCATTAACTTGCATTTTGGTAATTAGAAGAAGTGTTGCTAGTGTGCGAGGGTCACTATCCTTGAAAAAATTCTGCAGGGTTCAGACTTCCTACTTCTGCAGTAAATAGATGTTTAATATTGTGCAAAAGAAACTAAATCTACCATAAAAAATTGTTCCTAGATGTTGTAGAAGCACTAGTTTTTAATTGTTAACAGTTGTGGTAAAATCAGTAGATATTAACAAGAGTTATTAATTTCAATAAACTGTGGATATTCTCATATTATTTTTTGCTTCAATCAGCTGCTTAGGATACAATGATAAAAGCACAGCTGTGCAGTACATAACATTCAGAATATAAAAGGCCACAGTACCCTGAACAAACAACAGGAAGCAGTGGTTATTTTGATGCAGCTTTAAATGCCACCTATTTACAGACTCTTGACTGCATACAATGGTGTTGAAAAGTTTCTTCTGTAAATAATATGCATCCTGCTTTGCTGGGATATTCTATACATTTTGAATATGTTAATTCTGAAATGGGACTTCTCAACCTTTTACTTATGCCCAAAATAATATCCTAGGGGAAATTCTTCAAGAAACCTTCAAAACGTGCCCTAAATCATGAACAAATTTCCCTAATATCTCTGCCTTACATTGGCCTTACAGCAATGACTTCTGCACACTTTAGCAAGTGCTAACCTCTTGGGAGGATGAACAAGTCTTCCCCTTGTATCAATAACCTATTCAGGGGATTCCATCCTCCCAAGGGAACAAATTACATGCGAGTGTCATCATTTTTAGGAAGGAAAACAAAGAAAATTTGCTCATTGATTTCACTTCTTTTTGCAGGTCTTTGGAAGGGGCTCTCTGCAAAAAAACTCCCACATCCATGGGAAGGAATGGCTGATAAAAGCCAGGCAAATTACTGAGCCTAATTGAACATATTGGCAATAAAACAAGACAGTTTTCACTATTATTGCTTTTGATATTCAAGGGAGCAGTGGCCTTCTAAATGGGGATTCTTCTTTTGACTCACCCGGTATAAAGCAGTGATTTTTCCTATACCAAGAGTTGAAAGTCTCTTGATGTAACCTCAAACCACCTCTGATCAGTTCTAGCATAGTTTCTGAATTTTCTGTAAGACGCCACCAGACTTTCTTACCAAGGTTTCTCATAAAAATAATTTTGTAATTGAAGCGTATAATTTATCTTTTTGGTAACAGAATGGTAACAGTCTGAGAGACACCCCTAACCCAAAAGAATCTGCCCCCTGCTTGGTTCGAAACTTTGTTGTGTGCACCAAAGAACTTCAGTGCAAGATTTCAGTGACAAGAGTAGAAAAGCAATTAGCCCTTGTTTTATATACAATAGACTTTGATGTGCATTTTGTAATGATTCCAGTCCGACCCCCCTGGGTGAGACCTTCAATAATCTGTGTGATGAGAATATTCTGCTTTGGGGGCAATGTTTTTTTATTGAAAATTTTTCAAAAAGAGCATGTACAAGATCTTGAACTAAATAATTATTCTCATACCGGATGTTCATCAGGCTTTGAAAATCTTATTATTTTGCTAAATTTTCACAGAGTGGGGTTAACGAAAATTTCTCTGAAACAAGATAGGAATGTATTTTTCCAAGAGCCCTGGAGTGAGGGACATAATAACATGTTGAGGGTACAGGTATGTGCCACTCATACTTAATCAAGTTTTGGTAATTAGAACATAGAAATGGGTAGTTTTCTGAAAGCCGGGAAGCAGGCCCCAGTCCATTCATAAATCACTCTACCTCCCCCCAGGCCAGAGCCACACCTAATACATTCTGGTATAAACTGCCCCAATTGGGATATTGTGTTGCAAGTATGTTCCCAAAACTCTAACAAGGCCAAGGCAATACAGTTTATTGCTTGCTCTTAGGCATCTGGCAGCCCAGTGGCTGTAATAAAAGTTGCAGCCTGAAAAACAACGTTCCCCTTATTTCCTGCAGTGCAAAAAATATCCTTCCTTTTGACTGAATATGGCTGACAGAAGGTCTCAAATTAAATAAGTGCTGACCAGAATTGTTCTTCAACCGGCCCACGGTCTATCGGCACATGTATTTTGCAGCGGGCCTAGCAGTATGGGGCAATAACTGCTATTCATTGAAAGAGCATTGTCGCGTTACAGTTGCATCAAATTCTAAATTAACTTTTCACAAACTGAACAATGGTAGTATCATTTCCAAGATAAGACGTTGAAGTAAAGCACTCATGAATGCATAATCGGCAAAGTGAAATGCTGCAAGAATGACAAGTCATCTCGCTGCTCCACCTCCATCTTTGTGTCTGAACGCAACGCGCGAAGTCTCCGCTCGCGGAAGACAAACGAAAACGAGGCTTTCATTTCTGCTGAGTCATGGAAAGGCTAAATGGACTTTGTTGCGCAGACTCTATACTTTCGAGGAGTTGAGTCTGCACGCAGGCTAAAAAAAGGTGGCTCCATGGAGGTTTTACGGTTAAGGTGGATCTGCACTATATCTCCCTGCACTAGGCTATATCTCCCTGGTAAAAACACACAAAACAATTGGTTAGGGTGGCTCGCTACCAATAAAACGTTAAGGTGGCTCGCTACTATTAAATCTTTCACACACTTGGTGTCCTATTGCTCATGGTGAGGGATTCCTTTTTAAAACAAGAAATCTACGTAGAGTCAATCTACCTCATTTCCAGTGCTCATAAAAGCAAGAAAAAAATGCAAGAATATTTCGATTGGGAATTGATTGAAATTTGATTCCTCCAAGGCTTTGAATTTTCCGAAATTGCGCAAATTCTTTCGGTTATTGCGAAAGATTTTGAGATTTCACGGATTTTTCTTCAAGATTCCAAGATTTTTTGAAAGATTTCAAGATTTTTATAAGATTTCTTAGATTTTATGACTTTTTTCTATAGATTTTGAGATTTCAACAATTTCATAGAGATTTCAGAGATTTTTTTTGGTAATTTGTGAAAGGTGTACGAGATTTTTAGGAGTGATTCACCCCTCGTATTACCCCACCCTACCCTACTAAAGGCCCATTTCCACTTCAATCGCAATTCGCAAAGCGAATGCGAATTCCGAATCCCCAACGTATGCGAATTCAATGCACACTTCAAACTTATTATTCGCACGAATTTCAATTGTTTATCAAGCCAATGAAATCTGTCTTCTTTTGATAGCGCGTGCCGCCTTTGTCTCTTTGTTCCGTGAGGTTGTTTTCTAATTGGCTGCCTGCAATCCGGAACAATGTTCGCATGCGAACGTTCGCAAGAAATCAAACATTGCGAACAGGTCAAAATTACCCTGTGTTCCAGACTCCAGAAAAAATATTTCGTAATGGTCTGGAACACAGGCTACATAGTTTATGAATGCCTACATTATGGTATCAAGCAAAAATCTGTCACTCATCTGGTTTATGATTTAAAAATTTGATGACGTCACATCCTCAAATGAGCTTAAATGTAAGGTACGCTGTAATTTCGAAAAATATTCAAAATTTATGGAAAGTCTAACGGTCAAATCATAGGTAAGTAGCAAAAGTTGCTTTCAAGTCATTCAAACAGAAGAATAGCTCATTGAATTTTGCACCCACCTTTTTACGCCGAGAAAAAGATTTGGAACCTATGCTGGTTAACAGGCTCTTAGAACGAGTCCAAGCAAGGGTGTTACGACACGGATATTTTGCTTACGTATTTATTTACCTTGTTTTGATCTTCGTCTTGTTTTCTTGTCTTGTTTTCTTCTCTGTTCTGTTTCCTCTTGAACTGATGTAAATGCCTCGTGTTATTTGAATATATCTTCCTTGTATTCCTGTGTCTTAGCACGCCTTCGTAAAAGAAAGGTTTCAAACAGATAGAGCGCGTGGCCGAGTGGATAAGGCGACTGACTCGTAAACCAAAGGTCAGAACGGCCGAGGTTCGAATCCCACGCTGGACAGTTTGGTCGCTGTCCGCAACTCTAGCTCGGGTCAACCAGAGCCATGTGAGGGAAATCTGGTAGCTGCGGCGGTTGATGGTAAAACATCCGTGGCCCCTGCTGGAAATAAGTCTCTCTCAGACTTTCGCAGGCTAGCCACGTTAAATATGATACCTACCTACCTAACCGCAATAAGACGCGCTAAGACACAGGAATACAAAGGAAGAAGATATATTCAAATAACGCGAGGCATTTACATCAGCAAGAGGAAACAGAACAGAAAAGAAAACAAGACAAGAAAACAAGACGAAGATCAAAACAAGGTAAATAAATACGTAATTAAAATATCCGTGTCCGAACACCCTTGGTCCAAGAAACGAGATAGCGTTGAATGCAAAGCAAGAAAGGATCAGCATGAAAATATCAATTATATCTAGCTACTCAATCAAATGATAACATGTCAAATTATTAGTGCGGTGTGAGCAAAAATACAGTTAGAAAAGATTTTCCATCTTCATAGCTAAAGTTATAACGCCCGCGTCACAAATCCTCGATAACCAAATTTTTTAGCCTGCGTGCAGACTTTACTTTCCACTGCGAATCCGCCTTGGCTCTCCTTCGCAGTGGAAAGTAAAGGCTGCACGCAGGCTACAACTTTTTACGACAGCATCACAATCTCGGTTTGGTATAGCTCCTATCGTAGCCATCTAGTCAGGTTTTTTTTTGAAAAAGAAATCCGGAAAAAAGCAGTCGGCTGCATTTTCCCATATAAGATATTCATTTGGTAATTGGGGCAGATTTTTTGGACATTGGGGCAGCTTAAACAGGGACAGATTTTGTAACAGCCAATCAGATGGTGTTTTCAGTAACCAATCAGAAGCCTGAACGGTGACGTCACTTTGTTGACAGATTTGTGGTTTATAGAGCTTTCACAACTAATGAATTTCTTTTGACCCATTCTCTTTCTATATTAACTTTCCATTAAGGATTTTTAAAAGAACTGGTAGTGGAATAATTTTCCGCCTTTAGCATACCGTAAGAGCTCTATATTAAGCCCCCCCCCTCTCTATTAAGCCCTCTCTTATAAGCACATACCCTCTGAGCCAATATTTCAAATAAGCCCCCCTTCTCTGTTAAGCCCCCCTATTTATATCAAACAAAAGAGGTTACTAAAGATTTTCTAGACTGATTACAATAAGTCCCAGTAATCGCTATTCAAAACGAGGCTATTACACCAGACCGAGACCGCTCATACTGGGACTCATATTATTACGGCAATATTTTTGGACTGACTTTTTTCACTTTTGAACGCCCTTGTGAACGAGGCTGCTATACACGGTCATGTACAAAGTATGCAACAAATACAACGCCATTAGAATTTCTGCAAATTCGATTGATTGATGTTGACCAACGGAAACTCGAAGCTCAAAGCAGAGTTTCAAGGAGCTTGGCCGGACAGAACAAAGTCTTACGAACAAGAATACCATGAAAACAGTTGGCGACACTATCAAATCTTGTACGTAGGTACTATTTGCTGCTTTCGCTAAGCATTAACTGATTTATTGTGAAGTTTTCAAATCAATGTGTTTCATTTGAAAACTACAAATGTTTGTGCTTTTCTGCCTAGGCCCTTATCGAAACGAGGCAGTCATAGTCATTTCAAAATAATGACGTTTGATTATGAGTCGTAGTTAGGAGCGTCCGGCAGTATTTCAATAGCGATAACTACGACCATATCATCAGTCTAAAGATTTTCCATTCATTGAGCTGAATGAGTTTGTATTTTACTTTTGATATGGTATGAGATAAAACTGTGTCGAATGTAGGTATTTCACTCGAAAACTGTATGTTGAATCCGCAAATATTGTGTAGATATTAAAAAGCTCCTGGTGATTTGATTTTGCTAATAAGCCCCCTCCCTCTCTTTAATAAGCCCCAATCTCTAATAAAGCCCACCTCTCTCCGAAATAAAAAAAAACCCTTCTGGGGGCCTATTAAATTTTTTAGGGTAATCGTGTACAGCGAATGCTTCTATATAACACAAGCAAAGACCAGAAATGTTTCTTATGCGCGCGCAGAATCATCATGCATGGCTCCTGAATACGAGGCGAACTGATCACGTGATAATCACAACGATGGAAAATGGATGGAAAGCAGAAATTAAATCAGCTGATGCTGTAGCCAGCAGCGGACGATCGAAATGAAGAACTTACTGAAGTGATTATTTATAGCTTATTTCACAATTTCTAGCAAAAGATTGATATCAATCAGTTTTAGTTTCAATCCTAGGACCCTTTCAAACTTGACCAGAAACATCTAGGCCAGTGTGATGGATGATGCAGACCAAACTCGAAGAGCCACAACATTGAATGGCATGACAGCGTTGCAATCCAGCATGAAAATTTTTACTCTATTTAACAAAAATAATTAGGTTTTTCTTCTAAATGATCATTGTATTGCATATTTCCTTTCATTTTGCCTGAAGCAGATCAAAAGAGGTTACTAACACATTTCTAAGTGTATTTCTTGCCAAAATTTGAGCACCAAGCAGAATTCTTATCTTGAAGGCGGGAGGGACGACAATCCCACCCCTTAAATCCCAGCAAATGATTTAGACTTAAAATGTTACAATTGGTTGGTTTTAAAAAGTATGTCACCCAGCTGAATGGCTCCTAAAAGCAATGACACCCTTTTGTTGTAGAAGTCACAATTTTCTTGTGAGGCACATTGTGCTTGTTTGTACAACAATAGGATACCATTGTTTTTAGGAGTCAATATGCTGCAATACAGTACTCCTTCAAACCAGAGACGTAGGAAGCAGTTAGGGAGCAGGGGGGCATGACACTTCAAGGACAAACACCTCCTGAAACAAAAGGACACTTTGCTATCATAATTGCAAAATGATGGGGGGGGGGCATGCGCTCACAATGCCCCTATGGCTCCTACGCCTCTGCTTCAAACTCATCTGCCTCTTTCATGAAGCACATAGATTTGATGAGCATGATTTACAATAAATGCATCTTGGTAAAAAGTTCCTCCCCTCCTCCCCTCCATCTTGAGCATAATTGTCTATTCTGGACCTTTGCATCAAATGGTAACAGTTTCAACAAAATTTTAAATTCAAAGATCCCACTATTTCATGGTCAGTTGAGGAATTCAAACAAGAAGACACAACAACTATCAGTGTAGTCACAGAAAAATGCTTAAAGACTTTACAGACTACATCACTGACTAATTCAGAATCATTCAAACATTAGGAGCAGGAAAGAATCAATCTGAAATTCCTTAGATTTTGTTTACAAACTTGCAATATTTACGCAAGCCTAAATGAAGATATGGCAATGCCTCAGGATTTGGTAGAATCCATCCTATTCAAACAGTGTCCAATCTTCTGTGGGAATGCGTTGAAAATCTTGTAAGTTCCAGCCAAAATTTGCATCTTGCAGGAGCTGTATCCAGACCAAACACATTTGAAGGAATACGTGATTTGATGTAAAGGGTGTAAAGTATCTGAAAAAAACAAGGGAGAAATTAGAGATTTTTGGTCAAACTGTTCTTTCCACCAAGTGCCAAATTGCAAAAATCAGAGAATGAGAATAGGGCAGAGACGTAGGAACCGGGGGGCACTGGGGGCACGTGCCCCCCCCAAGATTTTGCAATAAACAAAGAAGTGCCCTATTTATTTTCAGGAAATGCCCTTTCAGAGTAATGAAAAAAGTGCCCTTGAAGTGTCGTGCCCCTCCAAGTTTGAAATGCTTCCTACGTCCCTGGAATAGGGTGATGGACGTACAGTAATAACTGAAACATCATCGTGGAATTATTGCTAAACTTTGTAAAACAACTGAATATGCTTTCTTGCTAAGCAGCAACCAAACTTGCCATTCGTAGGTCAATCAATCACAAATAAATTCTGGTATTTTGACATCAAAATATGCACTTAAAGCGCTTAACAAGTAAGTCATAAAATGACAACCAAAACTATATTGTTATTATGCATTGAAGAGGCAAATAGATCTTGTAAAAACATGATGAAACAAGGTAATGGAGCATCAGGGCACCAGGAGACTCTGAATACAAAAGGCAGGACTGAAAAACAAAAGGCCATCCACTGACAACAACAGCAAGAATGCTAAAGACAATAGAATGGCCTAGGCATGGATGCCGTGGTTGTTCAAATGCTGTTTACAAACTAAAACACGAAAATTAACAATGTTAGCCAATTTTTCGACAAGATCAGGTTTGAGAAATTTGAAGCTGAACATCTCGCCAACACAGTGGTGATAGTCTCGTTTTGCGGCAGGGACTAGATTTTGCGCAAATTTCTGTTTTCTGGGGCTACTAAAATGTCCTTCTCTCCCGTCAGAAAATGACCTGCTGCAAGAAATTAAATATTTTTGTGGACAAACAACGACAGGATGAATGATCGGAATACGATTCATGAAATTATATATCCTAACGAAGCTGGGATAAAAATTTCCATGGCATATTCATTGTTTAGACCTTCCTACAAGCTGCCTATTTACATGTAAACAAACATGAGATCTTTTTCGTCATCGAAAGCAGCCCTAACTTTATGGCAAAAAATGAAACACTTAGCCAATTTTCCAAGAATACTGACCTGTCTCAAAATGATGCTCACATCCTGCAGATAATGTCCACAAACGTTCATCTTGCGGCAGGGACCAGTTTTTCCACAAAATCCTTTTCTCTTTCTTGATTTTTTCTTGCAAAATATCGCCTTCAGCCCAAGGCTAAGAAAGGCAAAAAATCCAACTTTATCGAAGCTTTCCAGGGTCGATGATTTTTTCAGCCATATTTGATCCCCTTCTCGACACATTCGGCGTGTTCTCAAACTCAAGCCGCGTCTCAAGAGGCCTGGATCACAATAGATTCCTTCGCAACTGCGTGCAGTCCCCAGAAAATCACCCCTCTCCCACCTTTCTGTTTTGGCGGCTTGCGCAGACGCAAAAGCACTTTGCACAGCGGTCGAAACATTTCTGGTCTTTGCTTAAAGAATGGCTATCTATAACGATAGCATAGTAACAATACAGTGCGTTTTTTGTTCATTTATCTGTTTACTCATTTATCAGAAAAACCTGGTTTGGGCTAGACTGATTACAATGAGTCCCAGTAATCGCTATTCAAAACGAGACTATTACACCAGACCGAGACCGCTCTTACTGGGACTCATAATATTACGGCAATATTTTTGGACTGACTTTTTCACTTTTGAACGCCCTTGGGAACGAGGCTGATATACACAGTCATGTACAAAGTATACAACAGAATACAACGCCATTGGAATTTCTGCAAATTCGATTGATTGATGTTGACCAACGGAAACTCGAAGCTCAAAGCAGAGTTTCAAGGAGCTTAGCCGGACAGAACAAAGTCTTACGAACAAGAATACCATGAAAACAGTTGGCGACAATATCAAATCTTGTATGTAGGTACTATTTTGCTGCTTTCGCTAAGCATTAACTGATTTATTGTCAAATTTTCAAATCAATTTGTTTCATTTCAAAACTACAAATGTTCTTGCTTTTCTGTTTTCTGCCTAGGCCCTTATCGAAACGAGGCAGTCATAGTCATTTCAAAATAATGGCGTTTGATTATGAGTCGTAGTTAGGAGCGTCCGGCAGTATTTCAATAGCGATAACTACGACCATATCATCAGTCTAGGTTTGGGCCAACTTTCATGGAGTTCGCATCAAAGTCTACGTAGAAGCTCTAGATTAGGGACTGTCCGTCCGAATTGATCAGTTGACTTTCGGTACAGTGAAATTTCTTAAATAGCAGCGAGTTGTGGAAAATCAGCCGATGAAGCCACTTAAATACCGGCATTAGCATGATAAGATATTGTGCCGCAAATATAAAGTGCCGAATGTTTCGGTTAACCTAAAGCTCTATTAAGCCCCCGGGGAGCTTACTTAATTTCGGACACTCCAGAAGGGGGGTTTAAAAGAGAGGGGGCTTATTAGAGAGGGGGGCTTATTCACAAAATCAAATGACCAGGATATATATGATAGCTTTTCAGTTCTTTTACCCCATATTTGGCCGATTCAACATACAATTTTACGAGTCAAATGCATACATTCGACACAGTTTTATCTCAAACCATATCGAAATTAACATGCAAACTTGTTCAGCTAAATAAATGGAAACTCTTTGGTAGCCTCTAGAATTTATACAAGGGGGGGATTAATAGAGGGGGGCCTTATTGAGAATCTTGGCTCAAAGGGGACAGGCCTATTAGAGAGGGGTCTTAGTAGAGAGGGGGGCTACATAGAGTTTTAACGGTAAGCCGTTCAGAAGCCAGAAAAATCGGATCCTTGCTATTCGGCTGTTCATTTTGAACAGCTGAATTCGCTTGCTAAATACCGACTTCCACAATAGACCTTTTAGCTATTCTGAAAAGAATCAGAATCGAACGATGTTTTGTTGCATATTGCAGAATTTTCGAATGTGCGCAATAATGATAGAATACTGATAATGGTCTCTCGCCACAGCAACTGCTTTAGGCCGTTTGACTAAATGATATGAGTCAAAATTAGAAGCTATCAGACATAAAAGTCATACAAACCGGTTTTGTCGTTGTAAAGGAAAGTATAAGCCCTCGGTCTTGATGCACAGACCTCGCAAGCTCAGTCTGTACTTTGAAGAACTTGGGCTTTACATTTTGTTGCACAACACAAAACCAGTTAGTATGCGAAGGACCGGGGAACGGCATACTGTCAAAAATATATACATTTTACAATATAGCCCAGCAAGCCATCCCACATGCCTTGATGTCAATACCTTTTATTAATAATTTCAAGTTTAGTCCTCAAATAAGAGCGCACATGGCACTTCTCCTTGGCTTCTTTGAATAATATCTCCGAACAATTTTCCTCTGTTCTCCTTTCTTTTCTTCGTTCTCTCCATCACTTGATGACGATGACGATGATGATGATGATGATGATCCACTCGAATGTGAACCACGTCTCTTGGGATCTGACTTAACAACAGGGGTCACGAATGCTACTGCTTTAGGTTGGTTGTTGTTGTTGGCAGCTGGGGCTGGTTTACTGCTAGTTTCAGTTGAAGATTGTGCATGTATGGTTATTCCTAAAATTCGTCGAACTTCGGCGATCTGAAAGAAAGGCAAAAACAATCTATACAGCAAAGACGAGTAATTGTTTGTTTCTTTGCGGAGCTGTTTTTAAGCAGGCCGGATAAAGGGCAGAAAGTTGATCAAACCTCTAATTTCCAGCTCATGGAGAGCCAGTAGGGTGGAAAGCAAATAATAAAAATGTGTCCATCGCATCTGCATGGCTCATATTTGGCTTTTCAGAGATGCATTTTGAGGCTGAAAACTTGCAAAATGTTTTTGCTATAAATCCTGGTCGTTTTTCAAGCTCTTCTGAAAACAGCTTGCAAGCAAAACTGCCGATAACTCCAGGAAGATATTACCGATTTTGATAAATAAATTCACACATTCTAAGTTAGCCTTTCTGCCATACAAAGTGAGCCGTCGCAGGGCTTAAAAAACGAAGTAGCGTGGTAGCGGCGCCACCAGGAACGTAGCCAAAAGGCTCAAATTTCTCAGGAAGGAAAGAAAGGAAAATCGAAGGAAAAAGCACGGGCTGTAGGAAACGCTGAATTTAAAAAAGGTTATGTATGAAAGAAGAGAAAGAACGGGAAAAAGGGAGAAAGAAGGAAATCGAGGAACTAAATTTCAGTAGGTCACAGTTGGCAGTATATTTGATTTAGGTGTTTGCTGCATTCAAAATTTGCAAAAATATCTTTTTACTCCAACCCTTTGGTAGATGAATGTGTCAATAATAAGCACTGGATGCTTATAATCAAAATTATTTGACGTCAGCTATTGTTTTAAAAGGAAGGTTTTTGCTTGCTACCAAGAAGGGAAATCTTGTGTTGAGCACTGAGCCGTCGCACGTCGAACTTGGAGGATTTTTGTTGACTGTATGTTCTGGCAAACGCCTAAACTTTTTCGACTCATCCAGTGTTAAGTACAGGGTGTCCCAAAAAATATGCCCCGTTTGCCTAAAGATTGTGACAAAATGGCAAAGGATTCTTGCCAATCTTTTATATGATGTTGCTCTTCAAATATTCAAACGAAGTTTGCTGCCATCCTTGTAAAAAATTCGTTGAAAAATGATGGAACTATGACCTAGACTTATGGCATTTCGTCCCTTGTTTCCCTGCGTTCTTTGGTTTGCAGATATCACTTGCTCACTAGGCTTATTGAGCAAGTGATATCTGCAAATCAAAGAACGCAGGGAAACAAGGGACGAAATGCCATAAGTCTAGCTATGACCTTCAGACGACCAAATTTGCCTGATGACTGAAACCAGCGGTCGGCCATTTTGTCTTACTATTTTACAGTGATAAATAGCTTCACGTGAGGTAAAAGTAGTTTCTGTGAGGTCAGAAATAGTAGAACTTTCTGAGGATCATCGGAATTTTGACGAGAGCTATGACAATGGAGGCTGCTGTTTCATTTCATCCATGAAGCTATTTATTGCTGCAAATTAGTAAGACAAAATGGCCGACCGCTGTTTTCAGGCATTAGGCAAATTTGGTCTCCTGAAGGTCATAGTTCCATCATTTTGCAATGGATTTTGATGGGGACAGTAGCAAACTTTAATTGAATATTTGAAGAACAACATCATGCAAAATTTGGCGAAAATCTTTTGCCGTTTTGTCGCAATCTTCAGGCAAACAGAGTACAATTTTTTTTGGGACACCCTGTAGATCGTGCAGTTACAAAGTTATCAAAGAAAACCCTCACTATTTGTTATCTTACTTACAAACAAAAGGACATTATCAGAATTTTTACTTACATGTTAAGATGAGCTTGTTTCCCTGCTATTTAAGGCCAGCTAACAAATCATTTATCTGTAATTAATAGAACAATTTCTTTTGTGAGAAATGAATGACAAAAATAAAAGGAGACAGGATCAGAAATTTGTAGAACGAAGGTGAGAGTTTTTGGATCTGGTCATAGCAGGGAAACAAACATGAATTTACGATAGCAAGTGCTACAAAGATAATTGTACTGCAGATTATTTGAAATTCTCTTCCTAGTTTCAACCAACTATCTACTGCCGACTGCCGAGAGAGAATATGCAAGCAATAGCAACTCGAAAATACATTGAATAAAAGTAAACGTACTTGATGAGTCCGTCCAAAAAATGTATCCATTTTTTTAAAAATCGTGCAGCAAAACACATACAAGAAATTTTCAAAATCTTGAATCAATCGTCTCACTGATGCTTCAACTTTTTGGCCTAAATCAGCTTTTGTATAGCTTTTCATTGGCCAACTTTTAAAGAAATCGATAACAATGATAATTTTGAGATTTATCTCATAATTTTAAGTGAGCGATTTTCTTCTTAAATCACAGGCAACAGGATAAATAGTTGTAAAATTATAATCTAAATACTTGCCATTGTAAAATTATAATCTAATACTTGCCTCACGTTACCAAAATGTCTTTGTTTTTGTTTTCTGTCTGTTCTGCTGATAAATGTGCACAAACAAGCGATTTTAATATCAATATGCGAGGCCTGAAGTTTCTTCGGACAGCCATTTTGTAAAAAATGTAAGATCGAGGCTGAGCAAAGTTCAGTATATTTTTCACAAGATTGCTGTCCGAAGAAACTTCAGGCCTCGCATATCGATATTAAAATCTCTTGTGTGCACATTTGTCAGCAGAACAGACAGAAAACAAAAACAAAGACATTTTGGTAACGTGAGGCAAGTATTAGATTATAATTTTACAACGGCAAGTATTTAGATCATAATTTTACAACTATTTATCCTGTTGCCTGTGCTTAAATCAGTAAACCAGCAAAATAATCATACACTTCGCTATGCCCAACCACAATCAAAAAGAGGCCATTCAACAGTATATTTAGTGCCTAATTTTTGCAGTATATCATGTGAACCATGCGAGAAAGATCAATTATTACTCCCAATAAACTAAAATGACCTGCTGTTTCACAATGCGTTTAATGTGATCAGTTTCATTTCACAGGAACGTTAGCCAATCAGATGCGCCATCCAGAATCATGAGCCAGCAAATTCTGACAGATAAGGTATACCTTGCCGTCTTATGCTGATTCAATTCCTTTAACATTTCGCTTATAATTAGAAGACGATATGTTGGCTGAGTGAAACATTCTTTTACCATTTTAATTATTGAAAAGCAAATTGAATTGAATCACAAAATTTTAAGCAAAATATTACGTTGAAAATTGTAAATAAATTCTCAAAACTAAATTAAAATCTCAATCAGGCAATAGAATTGATTGGCACCCAGCCGACCGGGTGTGTTTTGTGGTACAATCTTTTAACAGTAAATGTATCTTTTAATCCTCCAGCATACTTTTTACCGGCAGTGTCAAAAAATGATTTTAGTCTCTCTCATATTAGATGTCACGCGAAAACACCCGTCAATGACAACGACAAAAATGATTTGCATATGATTTTGCGTATTGCAAATCTCACATGACATCTCGTTTGAGACGGACTTCAGTTTTGCATCTGCACTCAACATTGCATGAAAGAGTAGGAAGACGCCATGGAGGAGCGTTGATTTTTCTTTAAATTAAATTTTGGAAGTTTGAACAAAATAAAAGGAAATCACTTACTGTAACTGTGCTGCCTCCGTCCTTTTCTGACTTATCACAAAGCTCTTTGATTTGATTCTGAAAAATAAGAATAATAAAATCCAAAAATTCTGCTGGAGCGCTGAAGTCATAGTTGTAGAAGTTTCACAGCGTATAGCTTGATTCTATGAAATTTCCTGCTAGGAAGGCAATGCCAGAAGTCTAAATCGGAGTTTAAAATGAAGATAAAAGTTTCTTCAGGATATTTTACTTGAGTCAGTCAAGAGAAAAAGTGCTGCAACGATGGTAACAAGAAAAACTATGGTGACTTGGTCAACCACCGCAAATTAGAGCAGCAAAGGCAGCTACCAGGTGTCCCAAAAAAGTACTCCCAATTGAAAAATCACCAAAATTTGATTAGACGACCAATCTTCAATATTCTTCTTTGTCAGGTAGATTAAGGGCCAAATCATTTTCCCTGACTAGCTGATTTTTTAATTGCTTGAAAATAAGCAACTTTAAGCTCTTTTTAAGTTTTCCTGGTTTTGAAGCATACTGCAAAGAAGCACTGATGATTGCCAGATCAATTTCTTTGTGGGTGTAAAGCATCTTGTTTGGTCAGAAATGACTGAATTAAATGCATACTATCATTGGAAACTTCAATGATGATAACAATTCTGAAATGTTTGACTCTCAGCCAAGATTGAAAATGTTGCTTAAAAACTATAGCTCAAAGTAAGGTTTTGAACGTGTAATTTTTCCACCTTGTTGTATCAAAAGCAAACATTTTATCATCTATAAATATTTTTGGGTCTTGGAAAAAACAAGTCAAAAAGGAAATTTTATCAAAGGTTTGATAATTGATTTTTGGTGATTTGTTAAACAGGAGTGCTTTTTTGGGAACACCCAGCAACTACTGTAATAAAGGCCATAAAGTATAATGAGCAATGAGGCACTTCGAACATTTAAGGCAACTGAGGCAATAAGAGCAACAAGGACAACTAGGTAGATCAACTATGGCAATAACTGCAAGGAAGGCAACTAGAGCAACTACGGACATGGCTAGTCAAGCCCGCATTGGAAATAAAACCACAAAACATACCCTGGTACGTAGATGGCAGACTCAATACATGTTGTAATTTCACTTTTGAATGAACTGAGAACGCTACAACAACCACCCATTCTCCTACACTTGCAGAAACAGATTAGCCTCGAATTGATTCAACGGGCCTCAATGTGGTCTAAACAGATGGGCCTAAATCACCTGCTATTTTTCTTCAAACCACCGAGCCATGTGAAGGTAACGTATAGAAACTATGCTTCGTTTGTATCATACAAAATGACGTTCTGGCCGGCGTTGCTGTCCTAATTGCTTAAAGTTTCCATTCTAATCAGCACACGCGACGATGTAAAACTGTCACTGAATGACATTTTTGTCCGGTGTTACAGCTCCAGGGAAATATGGCCCTCACTCGAGCGACAACAACAACATCAATTCAATAAGATGACATGAGCGTAAGTTCAAGGGTTCTTGTGGAGTGAGGCTAAGTAGATGGGTAACTCACTCGTGCAGGCGAACATCAGCTGCTAAGGGAAGATTTGAGCATATTTAGAAAGTAGAACCGATGTTGTGCAAAATTTACTTTTGCAATCAAAAGCAAGATACCAGCAGCAGTAAACCTACCAGTCGACTCTGTAGTTTCTCCAGTTGTCTCTTCATTAGCATATTTTCTGCAACCCTTTTCGCTGAGTCTGGGCCATGTTGTGGCTAAGATTAAATTGATAGCAATTCAATTAATTTGTTAAATTCAGCGAAGTAGATTTGGCGATACATCCTTGAAAGTAAAAAATATTTCTACAATGAATAGGAAATACTAACTCGGGTCTTATATTTCTATCTTTGGTTTCGGGAAGTTCACTTTCGTATCCCGATTGGTCATCTATCATATTTTGACAAAGAGTTTTACAACTTTGGACTTTGAAAGTTTAAGATGAATACAGTTAATCCCCGCATATAAGAACCTATTTTTTTGACAGCTAGACTGAACTAGGTTCTTATTTTAAAGGTACTAAGAATAATTTCAAAGGTATAAAGGTTCTTATTTGAAGAGTGCCACCAAAGATATTCAGCCCTGTTATTTGTTTTGGCAAAGTTATTATGTACCTAATAACCAATTATAAGCTTACAAACAGCGGGGGAGGAGATTCATATCTGCGAAAACAATGAACTTAATAACGAGAATCCAAAATCAACTTTGCTACCCCTGCAATAAGAAAATACTTTTCATCAAACTGAAACAGGTTCTTAATTGCAAGGTGCATAAGTTAGGAAAAACAGCCTCCAGGCCCTTAATTTTGTAGGTGCTTGTATGCGGGGATTTACTGTAGTGTTCTGTCCACAGCTAAGGTGCAAAATCAATATCAAGCTTTGATGCTGTTTGTAAAATGTTTGATCAGTTTCCCATCCACACAAATTTCTTTTCTTAATTAAGGTCAAATTATGAACTTAGTCTTATTGGACAGTTGGATCATACAGGATCACTTTTTGCTTCTTAGCAGTGTTAGCAGTTTGCAGCATGCTAGGATCAAACAATTTCTATAAAAATTACAAGGTCAGTCCATGTTGGCCAGAAAACTGCCCAACATTTTCGCAAAATGCTCCTGTGTTGATCGATACTAGAAAAGTTTCAACCGTTCCCCTCATCTATTCGGTAACAAAGAGGATTCTGGTTTTACTAAAATACTGGCTTGACGATAACCCTCTGTAGGGTGAATTTAAATGGACATGAACCTTTAAAAACAAACCTTGGTTGATTGATGTTGAGCAAGGAATCCTTTCTTCAATATTCTTGCAGCCATGATATCTTTAGTGCATTGCCCTTGTTTTGCTGCCCTATTTACAGGTTTCTTCTTATCTGGTGTCTGCTTCCCCCAAATTTGAACCATCACGGGCCGTTCAGCAAGGAAGTCAAGAACCTGGAGAAACAGAGTGATAAAGAGATTGGTTCAAGGATAAGCTAGAAGCTGATTTCTTTACATGAAGGTTGGAAAAATTTAGCTAAAATATGACTCAATATGTTGGAGAGCATGTTACATACTGATTTAATTTTGAGGACCCATTACTAACCATAGTTTTTCGTTAAACTAAGGTCTACTTTCATATTATCTCAATTTAAATTCTTGGCCTAGTTTCTCTTGGTATTGCTTTTCATTCGGCCTTCAAAGTGTCATGAATGACACTGGGTCTTTTATGATGTAGACTTTCTGGAGACAGTTCTACTGGGTGCATAAAAAAGGTTTCAGTATTTTCATGAAATATTCACAAATTTAATTGAAACTGAAAAAATAACCATTAGAGACTTCAAGGAACCAAGAAACACAAGTTTTCATTGCAAAAGATAAATTCATAAAATGCTGATTTTATCAAATACTAATGTCTTTTATTGTACTTGATGTCATGAAAATTTTACAAAATTTTCAGAAACCCATGGTGAAATGGTGAAACATACCTTTCGTGAACACTTGTCTATCGTAATCTGCTTTGAATATTTGAATTCTGGATTGCGAGTTCCAGAAATGACGCCACTTTTTACATCTTCGTAAGTAAAAACATCGTATTTACAGTAGATTTCCTGCGAAAGTAAGTTTGAAAAGATGCTATGAGGCAGCCCCGGAAGAGGGACTGAGATCAACACTATTTAACAACAATTCTACAAAATACCCTAGCTTATTATATAGAATTTAAAATCTTTACAATGATTCTTGCCAGTCCTGCATTCCTTCAAGCTACAGAAGGGGATGGCATAGGCTCCAAAATCTCTAAAAAGGCTGGTGTAAAATTTAATGACCTATTTCTTTGAACTCAATAACTTCAAAGATACTTTAGCTATTTCGCTATAATGATACCGTTGGAGTTTTCTGAAATCTTCAATATTTTTCAGACTTAGAATGCTTTTTTTTCTTTTTCAAGAATTCAAGAAAAATTTTTAAAAAGCTTAAAACCATCGTAATTCCCAAACCGTTTGACTAAGCATGAAAAACAAAACCATGGTCTACGAATGTCTAAAATATGGTATCAAGCTAAAGTCTGTCACTCTTCTGGTTTATGATTTAGAAATTTGATGGCGTCACATCCCGAAATTAGTTAGAATATAAGATACGCTGTAATTTCGAAAAATATTCAAAATTTTTGAAAAGTCCAACGGTAGAATTATAGGTAAGTAGCTAAAGTTTCTTTCAAGCCATTCATCTAGAAGAAATGGGTCACAGAATTTCACACCCAATTTTTACGCCGATTTAAAGATATGGAACCTTGCTGAAGGGGATAAGGTTTTGAAAGAAGGAAGTAAAATCTTATTCTTTCGAAGCGAAGCCAACCTTTCCATAACGTAAGAAATGCATAAAATGACTTAATTTCAGTCTCTTTCGTCCTCTAGTAAAACGTTAACTCCCATTAATTTTGAATTCGTATCTTTCAAGTTTGCAAGAGAAGCCCAACTTTTTATCTTGAACCGTCTCAAAATTGCCATGAATCATATCAGCAGTTTGTTTATTCATTTTCGTTATTCTGATCTGATCGATCAACCTCGAAGGAAAATGACGAATACTTTGCAGCCAAAGCTGTTCGAGGCGAGACCTCCCGTTCGTTACGAGGCACAAAAGTCATGGGGCATCCTTCCAGCTTTCATTTAGGTAAGACTTTTATAATTTCAACTATGAATTTAAAAATAACAGTTTTGTGGACGGAAATCATTCGTAGAAGCTCCATGGCAGCCATTTACCAAACTTGTGTCCGCCATTTACCAGAACAAACCGCTTTCTCCAGTCTCCTTTGTTAAAATTCGAAATGGTCTATATTCTTTACAGCTAAAGCACTAAAAAGTTCTAATGGAGGTCTGTAAACAAATATAAAAAACATGGACATGTCACATACATTAAATCTCTTTGGAAGTCCAACAGCACTCTCGATGTCAACAGTGAAGTCAATTCTTTTTCCTTCCTGCGAAAAGAAAACAGCCAAAATGATGAGAGAGACTAATCATGATTAATAAGTAGGGTCAACAGGGGCAATTTTGGACCTTATTCGCCGACTTTTATTGAAGAGCATATAGGCTTCACGGTATTGCTCTAAATTCCCTCCAAATTAAAGGCATTGAGTCATGATAAATAGACCTGCTTTACCGTGTATCATGTGACCCATGTGAGAGAGATTAACTACCACTCCCAACAAACAAAAAGGACCTGCTGTTGCACAATGCATTTCATGTGATCAGTTTCATTTCACATGAAGATTAGCCAATCAAATGCGCCATACAGAACCATCAGTCAGCAAATTATGACACATAAGGTATACCCTGCCGCTTTATGCTGATTCAATTCCTTTAAGTCAGAAGCAAAATTTGCAGAAGTTATATTCTGTTCATGAAAAATACCTTTTATATGACAAAGACGAAGCGTAGGAGAGCCCCCAAGATTCTGCAACATACCAAAAAGTGCCCTTTTCATTTCAGGAGGTGCCCCTTTTCAAAACTGATCCAGTTCCCTGGTTTTGCTACCATCAAATTTGTGATTTAATTCTGTTAACTTTTTGTTTTGGTTTTTCGTGAAGGAAATGGGACATCCATCAGGAATTTTAATATTTTCTGCTATGCATCTCATTTTTGCCGTTTAAATCATACACATATTAAAGTGCCCTGCTCATAAAACATCCCCGGAAGTGTCGTGCCGTGCCCCTCCAAGTTTAAAATGCTTCCGGAGGCCATCATAGGATTTGATTTCTGAAAACCTTTATATACATTATCACGATACATTATCTTTACTATTTTGATCAAAACTTAAAATCTTGTTCAGAACTTATCAGTTTTTAGTTGGCTCACCCGGCTGACAAAAATATGCCATCTTTTTCAGAAAATGTTGCCCAACTTGGCTACACAGGAGGAAGGCCATCTCGATTCAAAAAAGGCTCCTTTAATAAAATCTTAGGTCTGAAATTTAAAACACAAGGCCATCTCGATTAACATATTAGGGTATTTTAGCAAAGAGACGTGAGTCGAGAAGACGCCAGCAGAATTCTTTTGTTCGAGGAGATAATTTACAAAGCGAAATCAACTTCAAAACTTTTGTGAATCTCCAGGGGCTTTGTGTAAGTTCTGTTATGAAATTGATAACCTGAAAAGTGTACTTTTGAAGGCCGTCCACCAAAAATAGAGCGTTGATAAGGAAAGTAAAAACTATGTGAGCATATTCATAACCAATGGAGACACGAGAACGCAAACTATTTTCAAGCAGTATTCCTCTTTATGAGCAGCTTTTTGGGATAAGAAGGCTGGAAAATTGGAATGCTCCAAAAACCTTTAAGCGTCTGCGTTTTGAAGACACCCACGCTTTGCTGCTCAGACAGCCGATTGTGGGACGAGCTACTAGTGGGCTGACTTGACCCTGATACATTCACGATCGACTGCATATGGGAAGAGTGTTATAATGTCATAAGCGTGATCTAAAATTTACCAGCTCATCTGGTGTCTCAATGTAGGCACCATCTTCTGGGATAGGATTTCCCTTGGGATCACATGGAACAACTGCCACCTGGAAAAGAAAAAGAAAATTTCTAGAACCAAAAAATGCTCTTTATAATTCTTAGGCAATAATTCTCAGGGTAGAGAATGGCTGCTACTAAAATGGGGTCCTAGTCTAAGATATTACCCAATATGGAGAGACCATCATCTGTCCTTATGTTAACTTAAGATTTAAGAAATAAAATTAAGATGAAAATATCAGTTTCTGTAAAATCTCGATTTAGGTCTCACGAATTATCGAAGAAAGTGAACATTTGATTTGCTAGGCTTTCCGATATTTGCTTGCTATACAGCAAATCAAAATAAGATGTGCTTCTAGGGCTGAAACTTGAAAACAAGTTAACTGCTTGAGTACTGAAAATTATAAAAATGACTTGGTGTAAAAAATGAGATGCACGTTTCTACCGCTACTTTGGTCTTTAAACTGATAAGGACATCATCGCTGCGTAGGACCTGATAGTTACAGAGGCATCAAAAACAGCTCAAATTTGATTTGAGTAATAATGGGGTTCAGGCCAAGTCGACAGCAGGCGAGAACGTAGGAAAGGAAAAGCTACATTATTGCAACCTCGTTCCCAAGCCTATTTCTTGTTATCAATAGGAGGCTAGACCTCAACAGATACACTGCAGGCATTGTAGGCAACAGTAGTACACAATGTAGGCAACGGACCTCAGTGTAGGCATTGCAGTTTACGGAAAACCTTCATTGTCCCTGGGTACAAGGTTGACATTATCGAAGTAAGAATATGTATTAACTCTATTATATAGAACGACGGTCCATAGGTCTCAAATTTAGGGAACGAAGACAAATACTCACATTTAAATGGCCAACTTCCGATCCTTGATAATCAACAACATGCAGCTGCTCTCGTAGCTCAATCTACGATAAAAACGGCCAGATTTGAAGGAAACTGCAATGTTAAGGTTTTAAAAAACATTTTGTAGATGACGGTCTTGATATCTGGTTCAGACAGTTTACAACTTCAAAATTGCTTCTTAGGAAGACAGCGTGTACCTCAAGTTCTTCGTTAGGACACAATGGATGAGTAGAATTCAGGGGAAAGTGCATATACAATCTCGCCTACAGTCAAATTAACATTTTTTTCGCTATTGCCCGAGTAAGATTGGTATCTGCCAAAGTAATGCTCGTTCATCACAAAATGCAGGCCTTGTCTTGGCAACATTGTGAAATTTTGATAATACAAGTGTAACTTCAATTTCAACTTGTTAAGGTTCTTTCTTGCAGTAATCTAAAAATCAACTGCCAGTTAAGAGTGTATTTTGGATTCTCGTATTTCAAATATGCAACAATTTTTCGAGGCGAAAATATTCTTCAGTCAACAAGTGTGCTGATATTATCTTCAAACAGACAATGAAAGCAAACACAATGAAGACAATACAAAGATAATCTGGTTAGGAATCCGATTCAAAATTGATTAGGATCACTTGCGTTCACACGGCGCAGAGCAGGAGTGATCCGATACAAAAGTGATCCGATACAAAAGTGATCCGATACAAAAGTGATCCAATACAAAAATGATCTGATACAAAAGTGATCCGATACCAAAACGCTGTCGTAGCAGGATCAAAATTGGTGCGGATAGCGGAGTAGAAGTGTATCAGATCACTTCGAGCTCGTGTAAATGGGAGGCTGATCCGCAACACTTTCTGTATCGAATCAAAAGTGATCCGCTACCGTGTAAACGGGGTCTAAGTTTTAAAATTAGAAGGCCGTTAAATATGGTACTTAATTTTTATGTATTGATCATTCTTGTAAGGCGGGGGGAATTTCAGAAAAAACGTTTATTTACCATGTAAGAGACGCAGTTCAAGTAGACATCACCTGTGCCTCAAGCATTCCGTTTCTGGTGATTCAAGGAACAGATCTCTTTCAGCCACTTGGAGCCTATACTTTGCACTGATCAATACATCAATGAAACTGAATATTTCTGAAAACTATTTACGTACCATATAAGCAACGCATTTCAAGTAAACTTCAACTGTGCCAGTTAAGCATTCCGTTTTGGCGATTCAAGGAACGGATATTTGGAGCCTATACTATGCACTGATCAATACGTCAATGAAACTGAATATTTCTGACAACTATTTACGTACCATATAAGCAACGCATTTCAAGTAAACTTCAACCGTTCCAATCAAGCATTCCGTTTCTGGCGACTCTAGAAATGGATATTTGGAGCCTATACTTTGCACTGATCAATACGTCAATGAAACTGAATATTTCTGAAAACTATTTACGTACCATATAAGCAACGCACTTCAAGTAAACTTCAACTGTTCCAATTAAGCATTCCGTTTCTGGTGACTCTAGAAATGGATCTCTTTCAGCAGGCACATCCCACGAATCCCCATCTTCAAAATCTTCATACATTTCTTGCATGACGTATTTCCGGTTGATGAATTTCTGCCTCGTCCAAAACCATTCATATCCACTTTCCAGTTGTTTCACTTTGACAAATACCTGATAATAAGATGTACATCAGTTTTTACTCACTATGCACGTAAACCTAGGACTACAGCCTATGGGTTAAAAGTGTGGGTTTCCCGGGGCAAAATCTCTGGCAAGATTTGCTATTGCCTATAAAAGAGTCCCGATCTATAGAGTATTTTGGAAGGGAAATTAAGTTTTGGAATTTT
Source organism: Aurelia coerulea (assembly GCA_039566865.1). Taxonomy (NCBI): domain Eukaryota; kingdom Metazoa; phylum Cnidaria; class Scyphozoa; order Semaeostomeae; family Ulmaridae; genus Aurelia; species Aurelia coerulea. The sequence goes on from CM076944.1 coordinate 28,569,143, forward strand.
AGGTTGGTCACAATTATCAATAATATTAATTAGCCTAGTGCTATATACCACGCCAACTTTAAAGAAAGTAATTATTATTATTATTAGTATTACTATCATTCGGTCTATCTTTAATATGGTCGATTCTAAAGGCTTTCAACACAGTATGTATGTAAAATTTTCCGTGTCGACATTCAGTAAAAACCGGCGTATAAGAACTTTCAATTTTGCAAATCAGCTCGACTAGGTTCTTATAGATTGGATATTTAGCGGGAAATGAATTTGTTTCCAAGGTTCTTCAATTGGTTCTTATTGGCTGTGGCCATACTAGACGTTTTTACCTCGTTGCATACCTTCAGAACAACGGGTTAACTATGCTGTGATGTGTGACCGCATTTCGCTATCACATGCAACGCAGTTACAGCGCGTTGATCCCGGGAGTTGATTCCATAAGGAAACTATCAGATGCAAAACAACGGGCAAAACAAGGTCTCGACGTTATATCTTAGCGTTGTTTTAGAGAGTAGCTGTCACATGATACATCACATCTCTGTGTGACGGGGCGTCGTTGTAACTTTAAAATTGCCGTGCTTCCTGGCGACATAATAAATTGCAAGAAAATGAAGCAATTCACATCATAACGGGAAAATACAGTATTATGATCAAGGGGCGCTCCTTGATTGTGACCACAGCTATTATCTCATTCGGGGCTTTCACTGATTTCTTTTGTTTATTTTGTTTATATTCAAAGTTCCATCCTGTTATTTACTATCAGTTCACAGCACTTCAGTCCATGAGGTCTTATTCACGCTAAAGGAAACTTTTGTGGAAGAATTAGAAATTTCCTTAAAATTGCTTACAAGCAGCTGTAATTTTAATCTAATGTGATGATCAAGAAATAAGAACCTATTTCAAATTTCAGACTGAATGGGTTTTTTTATAATGGGGGTCTAATTTCAAAAATTGCAGCAGCTTTTAATCCACTAAGTTCTAATATGCGGGTATCTATTGCAATCATAAGCGATAGAATAAAAAATCACTACAGTAGAAACCCGCATAAAAGAACCTAGGTTTTCTTTGCGCAGCCTGAATAGGTTCTTAATTAACTGGCTGCCATTCTAAATTCCAGCCTGTAAGGTTCTTAAAAAGGTTCTTATATACGTACAGGTCTTGCACACATTAACACTATTTTACTGTTCAAGAATTCTTTATAATTCTTGAGAACATCTGTGGGTCTGTAATGACACAGTTAAACCAGCTTTTTTAACCATGTTAAATTTTAATCAATCAAATGCATTTGACTTGTTGGATTGACCAATTAGAATGCAACATACCATAACCTGATTAACTTCAACTGGTTTAACTTGCCAGTGTGAATAGTGTATAAGAATACCTGTTTAAAAATCCTTTAATCTTTTGTACCAATGAAGAAGTCTGATCAGAATGTGAATAATCCTGAAGAATCCTAAAAATTCTTGTCATTTTAATAATTTACATGAAAGCTATTATATAAGAACCTTTCCCAGTTTCAGCCTCGTCGGGGTTCTTATTTAGGGGGTTTAAAAGATTTAATTTCAGCCTCAAGGTTCTTATAAAAACAGGTTCTTTTATGCGGGTTTCTACTGTATTTGAAATTATGAAAGGGCATCTATTCATAGTGGCTATAGCAATTCATATACGTTTTCATGCAATCATTCTTTTGAATAAACTTTTAGCCTCAGATCAGGCAAAAAAGGCAAAAAAGCAATGAAAAAATTTTTTTTTTGAAAAAAGAAGGCCCCGTTAACAGGCTAATAAACTTTCAAATAGTGAACCCAGGAAAGGATGTTGCTTGAGATCACTGAGCTCGAGTTATTGAGGCTCAACTGTCTTGAGATTCTAGCCAGCCATAGCGGGACCAGATGACCAAGTGTCCTTCTCGCTGAGGCTGTAATGCATCGTAGTAATGCACAGAGTAATGCATCTATTTTGTAGCTTTTAATGTTTTAGATCAACAAATAAAAAAGTGAGATTCTAGCCATACAGGCAGATTTCCAAACCAGGCAAAGCTCTGTCACACAGTGATGATTCTACACATACCTCTTTACTTCCAGACTGCTTTCCTCTTGCTTGCGCAGTTAACACGACAACTTCAAATTCAACCTATTGATGTTAAAAAGAAGTCATATCAAAGCAGATCATTTAAGGTTTAATCATACCCTAGTTCTTGCCTTTCAAAGAGATAAATCAAATGCATATTTGGTTTGGTACAGGGAAAGCAACCTCAGAAGATCAACTGCTTCGTTTCTAAAAATCCCTCTCTTGTTGCGTGTAGTGTAACTTACGAAGATAAACAACTAAATAAAATGAAGCATGAGAACTTTGATATGACTTGAATTTAGCACGACATTTCGAGCATAGCCCGTTGCTATCAAGCCCTATGGGTTGATGTTGTGGGCCTATCTAAAGTTTATGGCTTGCTTAGTTTCTTGAAAGCAGCCAACCCCATACCAGGTGTCCCATAGAAATATAACAGACTGAATAGCGTACTGCCAAGCATCTACAACAGCAGGTTCAAGAAATTTAATTCTTTTCTCAGAGAGCGCAACTCAAACTGCCAAATTAGACATTTCGGTAATCTGCTCTTTCCTTGCATGTAACGAAAATTTTCTACGAAAACATAATCCAAGAAAATTTAAAAGGAACCATGCAATAATGTCAAAAGTTTTCTGCTGGTGCATAACTTGAGGATTGCTTTGAACCATAAAAATTTCGAGAAGATCTGTTTTTAAAGCAATTATAAAATATCATTGCAAAACTACACCTGCGAAGAGGGCAGTAAAACATACCTTTTTGTCAAGCTCTTGACTGATATCATTTGCTTGTTCAATGTGAGGCAACAAATCTGCTAAGTCCTCTTGTATCAACAAGTCCTCTGAAATATAAACGTGCACAAACCGTCAATTGGAAGTCAGCGAGTACTTTAGGTGCTTAGGTCTTAGATATAGCAGCTGCGGATGTGTAAAAACCTTAGCCTGTTGGTATCTTTGATGATGCTATGGTATTTCGTTTGCTGGTCACCCTCATCTAGCTTTGTAACGTATATAAGAATATAGATCGAAAACTGCCTGGGAGACCTTCTTTTTAGCTGATAGGTGCCTCTTTTCCAGAATGTTGCTTTTTATCAAATTTGAATCACGCCATTTACTACCACTTCAAAATCTGAGGGATTAAACAAATTTCGAGCCAGTAACTCGAGCTTTCGCAGCTTAAACTGCCCAGCAATATCTCTAAAGTTAGCTGACCCATATTGAATTAAAACTTTTGACAATGTTTTGTTTACGAAGCTTGGTGTATCCTTGTTGTGTGATATTTTTGGGTCATCCATTATCAACATATCTAGACATATCAAAGGTACATAAAGATTTGACAGTTAGATTAAAAAGGGCCACGGCAGCACAAAAAGCAATTTGTTGCAAATCTATAATTAGACTCCTAATAGATGTACTTACTACTGTACGAAGTTACAATGGAACACTATTTATGGTTTTGGAGATAATTAGGGGGGCATTTTGCCCCCCCCCCCCGGGCAGTGGTCTGACCCAATGAGCCTGGGTACAATAGGGCTAACGTAACGCACAGTGAGCTCTCCATATAGCGAATCCTAATGAACTCTCGTTTTTAAAGACCCATTTTCAAGGACATAATCCATTGAATACAAATTCTCGGCCCAATGAACCCTTCTCTAACGAGATATGACTTATTCATGGTTTCTTTGGGGGACCGTTGTATGGAGAGATCACTGTAGATCGGTTCTTTTATTCGTGTAGTTCCTTGTTAGTTTATTTCCTTGTATTTAAATTATTATCCTTAGTATTAGTCCCGTATTAGTGTTTGTATTAGTATTTAGGTTAAGTGTAATAGCTGCAGGGTTGCAATGTCTTTTCATGCTCATTGCGCTATCGTCTCGTAATTTCAATGTTTGTTAGTAGATTGTAAATTTTAGGAGAATTGATATAAAAAAATCAACAAAAATTAATTTGTTACCCCATTCTTTTAGCATACCACTTTTGACAAACGAAATCTTGCACACAGGAAAAATTAGAAATCAAAGGAATACATACCACCAGATTGTTCCTTCTTCTTCATCTTAAAACCAGCATTCTTTGCAATCTCCTCTTGCGCACTTTCATAAGAAACCTCGATCAATTTCCCTTCTTCCTTCAATTTCTTTGCTTCTTCAGGATGGTAGAAAACGTACAAGTGACTTGAGCCAAACATTATTCTGTCAACGAAAATTGAATAGATATCTTAAAGGTGATCTAAAGCGAAAATTTTATTGATGCAAATGAATAGCACTGTTGAGTGATGAAAACTTCTGTTGAAGATTTATTGTTATCTTCTTCCATTTTTGAGTTATCCACTATTTTGTAGCATAGGCTGATAGCGTCATTTTGTTTGCACAAAGTAAAGAAAGTAGAGGATGCCTTCTACACATCATATCAATTCACGAGACAACATATATTCCATTCATGTAGCTTAGCTAAAAAGTTTTTTGCAACTGTAATCTTTCAAAGATGAGATACAACTACTATATATCCATGTATTATCCTAGTAATTTGCAAACAAAATGACGTCCCCAGCTGACATTTAAAATCAGTCGATATGAGACATTAAAAAAATCTAATAGTGCTATTCATTTGAATTAATAACAATTTTCACTCCACGCTTCCTCTATTGCTCAAAGAGATTCTGTTATGGACAATTGTAAAGATCTGCATAACCGGGTGAGCCTTAATGAGGAAAAAGGAAACGGTAAAATCGTCAAGAAAACCATAGTTTTTGAAGGTCGGCGGTGAGCAGAAATCTGCAGCTTTTCTGGCTTGTGAGTTAGAAATATTATGACGTCACAACCTCAAATATGGTTGACACATAGAATGCTGAAAATAGTCAAGATATCAAAAATCGCACTAGAAGAATTATAGAAGAGTATCACAAATTCTCTTCGAGCCATTAAATCATATCAAATCAAAGCAAGAAACAAAAACAATTTAAGCAATTTTTCAAAATTTTACACCTATGCTCCACGGCGCAAAGAAAGTGACAATATTACCTGTCTTGGTGGTGCAAGACATTTTCTCCAACAACAGGTTCTCCGTTGACCAATACCTTCGCATTTGAGCATACAGAAATAGTGCAGTTCTTTTCATTTCTGCCAAACCATGCATGATCATCTTTAATGCTGCAAGAATTTACTCATTTATTCTAGTTTATCATATTTTAATACAAAACCCCATTAGCTACATTTAATATAGAAAATAAAGATTATCCCTATGCAAATAAATATCTATTCACATATTAAAATTTCACAAATTTGCTGGTCTTGGTATGGATCGTGCTTCGGGAAGAATACTTATGTTGCAAGAATTTCTTCAAATTCCTTTTGAACGTGGTTATCGTGGAACTCGCTATGGGATCTCTGGGGATCTCGTTCCACGTAGTCTGCACGCAGGCTAGTTCCACGTCTTTGCATCAGAATAGAAAACATTGCGTTTGGAGAAATCTAGGTTCTGCCTTGGGGTGTCCATATCTAACTGATTTCTTGTTGGATAGCTAGATACTTGAGATCTGGTAACAAGTCTCCCTCTCAAGTTGTCTGGGCAGAGAACATTCATTATTTTATAGGTCATTACGGTCCTGTCAAATTTTATTAAGTTTGGAACGTCGATCCTTAAAAATGACACAAATTTGATCTCTTTGCAGTTGCATATTTCGTTTAAAATGAAACTGAAAAATTCTAAACAAATAACGATTATATATTACTTGATTAATAATAGAACTGCTAAGCCCTGGCTGCAAAACGAACAAATATCGTTGACCAAACATTTTAGACTTGCCTCTCTAATATCTGTAAATATTTTGCTTCTCTAATTGACTAAGCAAAATTTAGAATTTTAGTGCAATATATTGCCGGGTATTCTATGACGTGGTCAAACGCAACAACCTTGATTGGCAAGCAAATCTCAAATGCTTACCAAATAAAGTTAATGCCGGCGAGGATCACACTAAAATGTCAAAGAATGAGTTCATTGTAAGGAAAGACACTTTCAGAAAAATCTATTTTGAAGCAGTGCGCTGAAGTATGGAATATCGCAATACTTACTTTAAGCCAACAAGAGCAATATCTGGGGGTTTCTCCTGTTTTGATTTTCCAACTCTGGATCTATCTAACATCAATGAAAAAGGAATTTATCACTAACTCTGGAAATCAAAACGGTTCCGTCTCAAAATTTTTGTCAAAACGGTGATTTCGCAGTGTTTGGAAGGGCGATATCACACAGACTTTTCATCTTCTTTTTCCAAATGAAAGCGTTATTTTCACGATAAATCTTTGCACTTCACAGAGGAGCAAACCACATATTCATATCTCTTACGATTGTTCGGATATAAGCGAATTTTGGATGGTTACATTTTCGTGGCTTGGGCAAAGCAACCAAACAAACTGTGTAAAACAATGGATATGAGCCTAAACCAAAGGTGCTACCAGATTTGTTTATAATTTGGTGTTAAGAGGGATAAAGTGATTCACCTACATCACATGATATCATACGATAAACTAAGAGCTCGTAGTAAAAGAAAAAGCAATATCTTCGGTCTTGTCCCCTTTGAAATTTTCCTTTGGTTTCCCACCAAAATTGAACAGTTTCTACCATGTTGGTTGGTTATGAAACCTTCCCCATCACACCTTTCTGATCAACATTGAAAATTAATGATTTGAATTCATGATGCTCGACTGGGTCATTACTTGGGGGAGAGGGCGTCAAGAGGCTTCAACATTACTTCCAAAGTAATGTACTTTGGGCCATTTTCGAACTCCTATCTCAAACTCGTGTGTTACTTGTGTTATACCCTTTTCAGACCTGCAAGTTAAACGACTTTAAACTAAACCAGGCTATCGAATGCTATGCTCTAATTGGTCAATCCAACAAATCGAGTGCATTTGATTGGTTAAAATTTAACCTGGTTTGAATAAAGCGGACCTAACTGTTTCAGCGTAAACGCGGTGTAAGGGTTAATGCAAATTCTGTTATCAAAATGATAGTAATTTGCAAATAAGACAATACTTTTTCTTACCTCCTTTGAGAAGATGCACGATCATTCCAGTAAGCATCGGATCAGGATTAAGGTTGTAAATATGAGGAGTTGACATTTTCTCTTCTGCTTTCTTTTTTTCAGCATCATCTTTCTCCTGCAATGTATAAATCGGGATTTAAGGGTGAAGTTGAGAAATGAAATAGAGATAATATGCTTTTAAGTGAAAGCGTGAACTCAAGGCTCAACACAATACAGTAAATCCCCGCATATAAGAACCTAAAAAAATAAGAACCTGCAGTCTGTATTTACTGAATTATGCACCTTTTAATCAAGAACCTGTTTCAGTTTGATAAACCAATATGTTCTTATCACAAAGGCAATAAAGTTAACGTTTGATTTGCTGTTAAAATTTGGACCTCATCCCTTGCTATTTGTAAGCTTAAGAGTAGATATAAGGTTGATAATAACATTGCCAAAACAAATAAAATGTTTTAAATTCTCTTGGTGATGAATCCTTTGATGATCTTTTGATAAGAATTTACAAAAATGAAGCTTTAAATAAGAACCATTAAGAACCCTGATATAAATCTAAGTACCTTTGACATAAGAAACTAATTCAGCCTGGCTCTCAAAAAATTAGGTTCTTATATGTAGGGATTTACTCTACTGAGCAGAAGCTGATAAAAGTTTCTGATAAAATGAAAAATTTTAAAGGCACAAGGTCACGTAACCGTAAACAAACCTGTTATCTCTATCATCTATATTGTTGCCCGTACGTGCCAATTGTGTTCTGCGTATATTTTGGTGCTTGGGTTGAATCCACAATAAAGTTACTTCTTAAAATCCACCGATATCTCCGTAATCTTATAATATATAAATGCTTCGTTTGCTTCTCTACAAAATTCAGAAATCCATCTTCAAGATAACACTTTCATTTTGAGAAAAATATTGGAAAATCAGTTTGATACGTTTTGAAAGAATTTTGCTTACTTTGCATAATCAAGCCCCTTTAAGCTCCTTTAATACCAGTAAAAAGATGCGAAAACAATTTAAGAATATGAAAATTAAAAAAATCAACCTTCAACATTATATATGGTTAATCAATATGCTTATACCAGTTAGCTAATACTATTCTCCGCCAATACTATTTTGTTCTCAGAGCGCCCCAGGCTAGATTTGCTTTTTCTGAATTACATTGTTTGTTCACTTATTTTATATATAGATTATTTACATGTAGCTTACTATATACAATTTTATATGTACACACAAACTAATACAAATCGACGAAAAAAACTAAATAGATAAATTAATTGTATTATAATTATATAAGTTATACGCTATGTTTGGGATTTCTTATAAACAGAGCTTGGATTTATTTGAATTTTTTGGCAGGGGGGAGGCATCTTACTACGTTGGTACTAAGGCATGGTCAATTACAAGAACAGTGGCATGGTAGTAATTTGCAAATAAGTCAATACCTTTTTGTACCTTCTTTGAGAACCCTGCACGATCATTCCGGTAAGCATCGCATATGACATGGTCAATTACAAGAACAATGGCATGGTAGTAATTTGCAAATAAGACAATACTTTTTTGTACATTCTTTGAAGAGATTCACGATCATTCCGGTAAGCATCGCATATGACATGGTCAATTACTTGAACAATTGCGTGGTAGTAATTTGCAAATAAGACAATACTTTTTTGTACATTCTTTGAAGAGATTCACGATCATTCCGGTAAGCATCGCATATGACATGGTCAATTACAAAAACAATGGCGTGGTAGTAATTTGCAAATGAGACAATACTTTTTTGTACATTCTTTGAAGAGATTCACGATCATTCCGGTAAGCATCGCATATGACATGGTCAATTACAAGAACAATGGCGTGGTAGTAATTTGCAAATAAGACAATACTTTTTTGTACCTTCTTTGAAGAGATTCACGATCATTCCGGTAAGCATCGCATATGACATGGTCAGTTACAAGAACAATGGCATGGTAGTAATTTGCAAATGAGACAATACTTTTTTGTACATTCTTTGAAGAGATTCACGATCATTCCGGTAAGCATCGCATATGACATGGTCAATTACAAGAACAATGGCGTGGTAGTAATTTGCAAATAAGACAATACTTTTTTGTACATTCTTTGAAGAGATTCACGATCATTCCGGTAAGCATCGCATATGACATGGTCAATTACAAGAACAATGGCGTGGTAGTAATTTGCAAATAAGACAATACTTTTTTGTACCTTCTTTGAAGAGATTCACGATCATTCCGGTAAGCATCGCATATGACATGGTCAATTACAAGAACAATGGCATGGTAGTAATTTGCAAATGAGACAATACTTTTTTGTACCTTCTTTGAAGAGATTCACGATCATTCCGGTAAGCATCGCATATGACATGGTCAATTACAAAAACAATGGCGTGGTAGTAATTTGCAAATGAGACAATACTTTTTTGTACATTCTTTGAAGAGATTCACGTCATTCCGGTAAGCATCGCATATGACATGGTCAATTACAAGAACAATGGCATGGTAGTAATTTGCAAATAAGACAATACTTTTTTGTACCTTCTTTGAAGAGATTCACGATCATTCCGGTAAGCATCGCATATGACATGGTCAGTTACAAGAACAATGGCATGGTAGTAATTTGCAAATAAGACAATACTTTTTTGTACCTTCTTTGAAGAGATTCACGATCATTCCGGTAAGCATCGCATATGACATGGTCAATTACAAGAACAGTGGCATGGTAGTAATTTGCAAATAAGTCAATACCTTTTTGTACCTTCTTTGAGAACCCTGCACGATCATTCCGGTAAGCATCGCATATGACATGGTCAATTACAAGAACAATGGCATGGTAGTAATTTGCAAATAAGGCAATACTTTTTTGTACCTTCTTTGAAGAGATTCACGATCATTCCGGTAAGCATCGCATATGACATGGTCAATTACAAGAACAATGGCATGGTAGTAATTTGCAAATAAGACAATACTTCTTTGTACCTTCTTTGAAGAGATTCACGGTCATTCCGGTAAGCATCGCATATGACATGGTCAATTACAAGAACAGTGGCATGGTAGTAATTTGCAAATAAGACAATACTTTTTGCACCTTCTTTGAGAACCCTGCACGATCATTCCGGTAAGCATCGCATATGACATGGTCAATTACTTGAACAATTGCATGGTAGTAATTTGCAAATAAGACAATACCTTTTTGTACCTTCTTTGAGAACCCTGCACGATCATTCCGGTAAGCATCGCATATGACATGGTCAATTACTTGAACAATTGCATGGTAGTAATTTGCAAATAAGACAATACCTTTTTGTACCCTCTTTGAGAACCCTGCACGATCATTCCGGTAAGCATCGCATATAACATGGTCAATTACTTGAACAATTGCATGGTAGTAATTTGCAAATAAGACAATACTTTTTTGTACCTTCTTTGAAGAGATTCACGATCATTCCGGTAAGCATCGCATATGACATAGTCAATTACAAAAACAATCGTATTTTACCTTATTCTCTTGTTCAGCCTCTGCAAGACGATCTGCCCATTGCTTTTCCATTTCTTCCATTGCTTTTGCATTTTCTGCAACCTAAAACATCAAATAGATATGAATAAATAAATACTGGTCGTTCTGATGTTAACTATCCCTTTATCCTCATAAAATTATGATCAGTTTGCATACACTTGATATTGATACAGCAAAGAATAGTGACTGCTAGGTTCAATTTAAAGGGTTAGTGCAGGGTTAAAGCTTTCATTTGCAAAGAGCAAAATAGCATGTAGACTTGCCCCAAGTCTATCTCTTCAGTCCGTCTTACTGTTTCCTTTACGGTAGTTCTTGGATCCGCCATTTCCTGGATCCGCCATTCCAACATAGGAAATGGCGGATCTAGGAACTACCGTAAAGAGAACGGTAAGACGGACTGAAGAGATAGACTTGGGGCAAGTCTAAATAGTATGAAAATAGCCTATTCAAATTGATGTCGCACAAGCGCCGTGAACAATGGATAGCGAAGAGACAATGCTGTGTGTGAGTGTTCCCTTTGTCTTATATATAGAGAAGTCTATTTAACACTGCACGGTGCACACTCCCTTTAGTACTTTAGATACACGTGCAAATAAATGTTAACATTACCCTACCAAATCTCTCAAGTTGTTTTTAACAAACATAAACTCTGCAGTCTCAATAATGATTTCCATCATACGGCATTTCAGAATGAAATATGAAATCCTGCCGGGTGAGTCAAGTGTTTGAAGATTCACCAAAACTCGAAGATTTCATCAAAACTGAATTTTTTTTGGAGGTGTTGCATCAAAGATCAAATCAAATTTCGTCAGTTTGCAATCGCAAAATTAAGAATCTTGGGACAAAATTGACGATGTCTTCAGAAAACTATGGCTCAAAACATGGGGTCTCAAACCGTAATATTTACATTCTTTCATCAGAAGGAGCAAAATTGATATTACTATTGATCTTTAATATATTTGAGCAAGAAGGAGTTTCAAAATTTTCTAAATTTTGAAAAAGGAGATTTTCCTGATTTTTCAAACGTCGAAATTTTTTTCTGTCTCCCCTTCCATGTGATGACTGGCAAACCTCTTCTGAATTTAACAGATCCGATGATAGCAAACAGCTCAACGCACTCTTCAATTTAACAATAAAGGCCTTTAAAAGGATATTTACTCACCCTTGCTTGGAGTTCTTCTTCAACTCTCTTTTTCACCTCTGAATTAGAAAAAATCATGAATAATAAACACAGTTTGATGGAAAAGCAAGTAGGGTGAGTGGGTGGAAGGTAGCGGACTCAACGTAATAAGTCTAAAGCCGACGTACAGCTTCCAACATTTTTCACGAATTGCTTATTTCATTTGCCATGGATTTTAGAATCTAGGTTCTCATGGCCCTTGATCATGGCTCCTTGTCGTAAACTGCCTTTTTGTGAGACGACCAACTATCTATGAAATTAAGATACATGAGAGTGGTAATTCTTGAATTGGAAACACAACTTTTGACTTGACCAGCATACTGCATAAAATTAGGAAGTAACTGTGCAACATAGACACACATTTTGCTGAAATAAAAATATTCTAAAAGCATGACCTTTTTTTGGTAGGATCAGCAGTACCAAATAGTGAACATTTGCTTTTAATTACGAAAAAAGCACTCTGAAATAATACCTTCTTCAGACAATCCTTCATCATCATCGTCGTCATCATCATCGTCATCTTTCTTTTCGTCAATTCGGCCGACCTTTTCTCCTGCACTCGCCTTTGCCAGCATTTCTTTCAGTCGATCATTCTCTTCCTTTAAATTGCGGATCAATTTCTCAGTGGGGTCCTCGTTCACAGTTGCAGTAGTTTTGATTTGCTTGGCACGGTCAGCTATGAACGTGATAACAGAAATAAAAATTGAGGTTTCAATGATTGCATGCTGTAAAGACCCATTGCACATCAACAAAGTGACGCGTATGTTTACAACATTTTGACTACTCTCAAGTACCGAATAAGCGGGGGGGGGTGAGAATAATCGGGGGGGGGTTGGAAATGGTTAAATAAAATAATAATCGGGGGGTTGGAAAAATTGAGAATAGTCGTTTTTCGTTTTCTTAGTAAAACACGGATCTAACATGGGTACCCCGTATGTAAAACACGTATGTAACACGGGTCAGACAAACAAAGGAGAATAAAGTTAATAAATACAGTAAGTACATTTGCTTAGCAGGAATTATTAAAAAATTATGTTCACTATTATTTATATTTTTCAAGAATTAATAAAAGGGGGGGTTGGAATAAAAGTGGGGGGGTTGGAAAATTTTTCAAAAATTAATAAGCGGGGGGGGACGATTATTCGGTACTTGAGAGTAGAGGCGTAACAAAAGATTCTTGGAGCCCTTACAGAAATCCTTTTGGTTGGATTGAGCCTTTCCCAGCAAATCAATCCGCGAATCAGTCCAGCACTCAGTGCTCAAAACGTGCGAAGCAGTCTGAAAGAGGAGAAGTTTCTCAAAACTTTTTAACGGTTTGATAAATAGGGATTAGAAACAGCTAAGCTAGAAGCCATATTTTTAGGGATCCTTTTGGCCGGGGCCTTTAGTTTTTCAGCAAAGGTGCCCTATAATGCCCTTGAATGTGTTACACCATTGCCTTTACCGAATTCCTGTATCAGAAAATTATTACGGTTCAGAAACGTTTAAAAATGGTTTTTAATTGATTAAAACTAACTTGTCATTGCTAGGTCCGATTAGATCTGTTGGAACAGCTGGTATATTTAAGCATATTATTGCAAGCTTATTTTTTGAAGGATTTTCACATCAATATATCTGATCACAAGCCAAGCCATAAACATGCATCAACCTACCGTATCGTAAAGTTGAAAGTGTCTCCTCATAGTTGATATCTGCTGGACTCAAAGCAGCAATCTAAAAACGCGATCATAACGTGAATCAATATTTCCAAATATTTCGTGATTCAGAATTCATGACTAAACAGCAAGGGTGAATTTTGTAAAACAACAGATACAATTCTGTTAAAGACAAAGCGATTTGACAACCTCAAGAATAGATTTCACACCTTCAACGCAGCCAACCACAATTGTTTGCTTTCTCTGTTTATTTTGATTTGATTGAGTGCACTCAGAGGTGTGAAGTCTATTCTTCAGAAAGGCAAATCGCTTTGTCTTTTCGGAAACCTGAATCTTTTGATTTGCCAAATTTGCCCTTGCTTGCCTAAACAGTTACAGAGATTTCAGCATGAACAGATCAGTACTCGGATCAGTAGATTCTACTGGGTGAACCAAAGAATTCTTCCATGCGCTCGATTGCCGATAAGTAAAAGCTTTGGTAACATTTAGTAACATCTTTGACGAAAGAATACCTATATCAAGCCATGAGCAATAAAGCACCGTTGATGTGGCTTGCATTATGATCAAATTGTATTCTTGCTCACTGTGCGTTGTTTCTCTTCCACGGGATTGCAAGTAAAGCTTGATTAATGTTGATATTCCTTCGTTCTTCCCTCGTCACAACAAGGATCGAAAGCCGCCATTATTCAAATAAAGTTGACACCGTTGGAGCTCCTACGCAAGCGATACGTCTCATTCAAACTTTAAATTTAAAGGGATGTCCTCACTTAGTTCTAAATGAAAAAAGGAAGTTAAATACCATAATTGTCTTGCTATTGCCACCAAGAGCATTCTTTAACAACATCGTCAAAACAGAGTTTCTGTATGGTACTGTAAATAGAAACGAAACAATAAGTATAATGAGAAACATATCGGGCGAGTAAAACGACGTATCCAGTACGAAAGACAGGCTTCTGTTTCATGAACGTCGAAGCAATAATATTGGCAAATTTCCAGATTAATATCACACATGTAAAATTAGATTTAACAGTTGGGATATTACAGTTGTTTATATTGATAGAAATTTAGAAAACCTTACAGTAAAAACCCGCATATAAGAACCTTACATTTTGAAATCACCCTGTTTAGGTTCTTACGCATATGATACTATTCTTGAAAACGGGATGCAAGGTTCTTAAATAGGTTCTTATCAAAAAGAATTAATTACGGATCTTCGGAAATTCAAGTCATATATATGAAAACAGGTTTTCACGTACTCACTATCATGACACAATTTTGAAAAGGACAACCTTATCTACCTAGCCTTATCTGCATCAAATCCATTCATACAAGGAATTTCTTACATATGCTACTTAAGTATTTGGCTAAATTTCTTGAAAAATTTTATCACATATTACCAACCAGAAGTTTACATTTAACTTTATTCAGATAAGAACATTCCTTGAATTTCAGGATGAATAGGTTCTTCTGTAATGAGGTGAAATTAGAACAGTTTAGGCCTGAGGTTCTTATAAGTGGGTGGTTCTTATATGCAGGTTTTTACTGTATTACATCAAATACGCATGGGTATCACTTCAACACAGCGGAAATTTAACCGATCACAGATTCATGCGAACGATGAAGCCAGTTTTTCAAGTGTGATATACCTAACGCCAGTTAACATAGTTTTATTTATCCAATGAACGCTGCAAAGAACCCTGAAAAATTGTTTGAAAGTAAAATAGGATAAACTAGATGCATTTGCTGTGTTTGTTATCAGTCGCCTATCAGTGAATGAGATTCATAAACTGTTATGGCCTTCGGTCTTTAATCCAAGACTTCAGCGTTTCCAGTGACCATCAGGAATATTATGGACACCATATATTGGTATGGTAAGAATGAAGGAAAGCAATGCTTATGTTTTACTTACCCCTGACTTTCTTTCCTCCAGCCTTGTCGGCAAGGGCTGAAATATGGAAAAATCAATCAATAGATAACAGAACAAGAAGTTCCACTTTGTGAAACCAAATGCTACAAATCTGTAATCGCTATAAACCTTTAATTAACCTGTAACCTATAAACCTTCTTACTGAAGAGGTCACAGAAGAGCAGTGGAAATTTTGAGAAACAACGTGAAACGTGTAAGTGTGTTTAAAATAATGGTCATTGATAGGAAGATATGAAATAACTGAAGTATAATTTAGCGTACAACACACAGGATCAATTAAGATCGCTGCCGATAATCGTTGGTGAAAGAAAACAAAACCTTCAAGTGTTTTGACATATCTGTCCCTACATATATTTTATGCTGCATTTCAGACATGATAATGCACGTGGAAATCTCTAACTTATATCAAAATTGTTGTAATTCCTTTTCGAAAGGAATTGTCTTCAGTCTTCTCTTTTGGAAAGTTTCAGGACGTAAATACAAATTTACAATTCATAATATTATTTTAAAATATCATTTTTACAGTTAGGTTTTTCTTTGTATGCTCATTACAGAAGATATGTTTCGTTGAAGGGTTTATTTCAGCTCATTGCCTACAGAATATTTAATAAATTTATTCTGCCCCTGTTATAATAGTCTAAACGCACCAGTCTATTCTTGGCAATTGGTAGCAACAGTAGCAGTAAACCCCACTCTAACGGCTAGCCATCCGGAGAGTCATTTACCCTATTCAGATTCAAGCTGTGCATTTAAAGACCCATTTCACACCAACAAAACGTTCTACTTCTATTCTACTTCTGAGATCCCAGCGCTTGGCGCTAAAAAACGCAACTCCACCTTCACTTCACCTTCAACGCTTGCATTTATGAGCCCTTTATGAGAATTTTTATGTCAGTTGAAGGGGTATTCGTGTATGAATAATAGCCATGGATCAATCAATCAATCAACCAATCAACCAATCAACCAACCAATCAATCAATCAATCAATCAACTAAAGTCAAACTTTTTCTATCAGTCGCAACAATTGCACAATGGATCCATGTTTTTCGCTTTGCCCTAATATGATTTGCGGACAATCTGCAATTGCAGTGTCCCCAGAAAGAACCGGTGACATTGGTTCTTTGAATGAAATATGTAGATAAAAGAAAGCGAATATGTTTTCTGATATTTTGAGTCACCCAGTATGTGAGCCAAGTAAGTCTTCTCCTTTTAAAGGACAAGTCCTGGGTTGGTATGATTGATGATAAAATACAAGATAATACTGCTATGAATGATGTATGATACTTTTTTCCACTATTTTTCGCCTTATCCATGTGAAATTACGTGTTCAAATAAGCAATTTGAGCGAAATGACGTCATATAACGAGGCTGTGTGATTGCTTTTCGCCTCTTTATCGTTCCAAGCCTCTTTATCGTGTTCATCTGCCATTTTCAATGCATGAATAGACGATAAAGAGGCTAGCAGCGATTAAGAGACCAAAAATAATGGCACAGCCTCATTTTCGTTTGCGCGATAAGACGTCACTTCGCTCAAATTGCTTATTTGAATACGTAACTTCACAAGAAGAAGGCAAAAATAGTGGAAAAAGTATCATACATCATTCATAGCAGTATTATCTTGTATTTTATCATCAATCATACCAACCCCGGACTTGTCCTTTAAGGATTCAAATAACAGTGAAGCGTGTGGCGACGTATAAATAGCAAAAACAAATTATTATCTCAATCTAAAAAATATATTCTAACACCATAGAAAGTTACAACTAAACGTATCGGGCCGTGCCCTTGGACTACTGACGAAGGGTATGGCCCGATACGTTTAGTCACTACTTTCTATAGCGTTAGAAGTATTTTTTTAGATTGAGATAACCATTCTCATTTTCAGGATGCTTTAGTTAGAGGAAATCTCAATTAAACAAACCTCCTATGACGTTGCCAAGCGAAGACAATGATTGATTGATAGCAGCTCCTTCTTTCAGCCTATCACCCGTAGCTCCTGTCGAATCGGCTCTTTCGCTGTAAGATATCAAAATCATGTTCAACTCATCCATTTCATTTATATTTATTAATTTATCCATTTATCTATTTATCATGGCAACTAATCAGTAACACGTCCCAGTTTTACATTGGGCTTTATTGATGCAAACATAAAATGTAAAAATGATAAATGTAAAGATAAAATTACAAGCTAATCTTATTTTATGAGCATAGAAATCAAAATATCTTCTTAATAACATAGTTTCATACTATAAAAATGATAAAGAGAATGCTATGTTTGGGATGCAAGTAGCTCCATTTTGAGTTTGTGTCCAAAGCTCGAAAGAGTTGGTAATTACGTCAATTGAGTGTCTAAATTGTTCAATATATTCATCCCTCTATAAGCAAAATAATTCTGTCCAGCACTAGTCTTCAGAAATGGAACTCTCAGTTCACAATGTGTGTTGCGCAAAACACGAGGACAAGTCTGAGAATTTTTGACAAATAGATCTTGCATGTATTCTGGTGCAAACTTATTCAGTGACTTAAAACTAGTTTTGCAGATTCGTCGTTTACCAGACTAGAAATAGAGAAAACAGTAGAGCTGGCACGGGGACATCGTATCTAATCTAGCGACTACTTTAACTTATGCATAATTCATGCCGTTCATTGGAATAGCATCATTAAAAATATTTCGTGCCTGCAAGCAAATGATTACGAAAATGTGCCAGCAGTCAAAGCACTCTTAGTACAGTACGGGTGCCAGCAACTAATGTATGAAGATAATTCATTGCCTGCGAGCGGCGGAGGAGCAGCGCTCGTGCATATTAAAGGCAATAGGCACCGATATATATGTCCGTCAATAAACAGAACAAGGAAACACACATGCACGCTTTGCTTCCTTAGCTCAAGTGCCTGCCAATCTCAGTAAGTTCAATGCATTCTCAAACGATGGGCTTAACTTAAAGTGGCTTCGTCACAAAGCTGTACGCAAATCTGTAAACACCATGATTTTTTAGGCACGGGTCCATTGTCTTCTGCAGTTTGTTTAGTGATCAAAAAGTGACCGTTAAAATCCGCTTATATCCGAGCAATAAAAGATAGGAATGTATGGTTTGTTCCTCTGTGAAGTTCAATGATTTATCATCAAAATAACGCTTTCATTTTGAAAAGGAAAGTGAAACTGAAAAGTCTGAGTGATTGCCCATCGAAAAACCGCAAAATCACCGTTTTGATCGACATTTGGAGACGGAGTCCCCCTAAGACCAATTTATCCGTGAAGATTCCCTTCATTGAGGCATGGTGGGCGGTTTTCATTCTTCAAAGTGTGTTGCTTGAATGGGAAGCTTTTGCTTAGGAAGATTGCAATTTCAAGAGTCAACTTTCGATACTTGGTAACACTTGCCTTCCAGCCAGATCCACGAGATTGACCACTGAAGATTTTGCAGTCTCCTGCCCAGCATCATTCTTTCCTTTCTGGGTGAACGTGATTCCAACAATGGTGTGAGCACGACTACAAAATAGAAATAACAAAAGTCATAAGAAATAGAAGACGTTTCCGATTAACAGTCAAACTCAAACTAAACAAACTCCAAAAACGTGCTGCTAGGATTATAACGAATAGCAGCTTCGATGCCCCAAGCAGACCATTGACGAACTTGAAGCCTATGAGTCTCAGACAATGGTCTTCAAGTCCTTAAATCAGGGGTAGTTAGACACTGCTGGTGTGCTTCTATGGAGGAGCGCTGGATATTATGTATCTGCGGGGGAAATTTTTTTGCAGTACTGCGGAGGAGATATCGAAAGAACAAAAATATTAAACTCCGCAGTACTATAAAAATTTCCCCCGCAGATATCTCCTCCGCAGTACTATAAAAATTTCCCCCGCAGATATCTCCTCCGCAGTACTATAAAAAATTTCCCCCGCAGATACATATTATCCAGCTCTTCTCCATAGAAGCACACCAGCAGTGTCTAACTACCCATGCTTAAATGAGCTGGCTCCGCAATACCTATGTGACCTCTTCACACGAAATTCGCAGTGTTTAATCCTACAGCCTTCGTAATACAGGAACCGACCTAAGGTTACCCAAGAAAAGGTCAACTAATTGCCAGAGATGTTTCTCCTACAGAGATGCAAAACTGTGGAATAGCCTCTCAGCCGAGTCTAAGCAGGCAGCCTCACTGAAGAGTTTCAAGACTATTTAGGTGCAGGCATCTTTTTCTTTCGTTTGATTTTAAATTTTATACATTATTGTACACAGGTTTTGAATATTGTAAATAAGGTTTTATAGTTTGATTTAATTAATAGCTTTTTTCTTTGTTTCTGTAGATTTCAATTATTGTTTTTTATTCGAGGGCCCCTTGAAAACCAGCTTCTGCTGAAGGGCAACCCTCCTTAAAAGAATTAAATATGAAAAATATGAACTATGAAACAGTTTGAAACGGACAGCCTTATAATCTATTAACTGCTGCAGTTGATTTTTGAAATTTACAGTAATCTTTGCAGTCTGTGCTGTTTTTAGTGGCTGAATATCCTAGCCCAGCAGTTCACGCGCTATTTGCACCTCTTCTGAAAAGCCTAAAGCTCCTGCTTAGGCGGCAGCCATTTAGTTGCAAGCCAAAACCATTCATAAAGGGCCGGAGGACAACCAGGGGAGGTCACTAGTATTCTCTTTTGGTAGGAATGTGCCAACTAGATTGCTAAGAAGGTATACTAGCTTACTTCGATGATTTGGGGACCCATGTCTATATCCGCTGAATATATATAAATTTTGCAAAATTTGCAACGATGACCCTAACCTAAACCAAAACGAATGGAAGTGGGAACATTTCAGGCTGCAAGTCCTCTACTATGCTAATCTGAGTGGAAAAAGTCATACCTGCTAGTAGCATTCATGTTAGTGGCGGCAACCGTTCGATTCTTGGTTCCCTCATCCATTCTCCTTTGAATATCTGCGTAATCTTTCACAGGCTGAATAGTCAAACCATCTGCATAGAAGCCCTTCTTTGGATGCTGCCTTACTTTAAGACCCTTCTTTCCAGCAGATGGGTTGAGCAGATCTCGAACCTTTTCATTGTATATCTCCAGCATACTAAACAAAACCTACGATAAGAAGAGGCAAGTAAGAAGAAGCAAGAGATATGTGAGTCAGGGATAAGCGAGTCAGTCAGAGATAAGTGAGTCCAGCATAGGTGTCAAATATGTTCAAAAGATTGCAAAAATTGTTATTTAATCTTGCTTACTGGTTACTGGTTATTGATTCCAAGGGATCTCAGGCCTAGTTTAAACATTGTTTTTGCTGTGTCGAATCGAACTGTAATAAAAAAGGCAGAATCTTCCGTGTCTAAAAATCTGATTTTAACATCGTTTTTTCCCGTGAGAAATTAAAATGGTTAAAATGAAATATTTGAAATATTCAAAATTTAAGTGTCTTTTTAGTATTTTCTTTCTGTTTTTCTGACCATTTGGAATATTGTTGAAATTACAAGTAACAAAATATCCGTTACTTCAAAATGCACGAAAAGAGGTCTAAAATAAAAACGTCAATAACACTATGAACAATTTTCTCACTCAAACACATTTCATTCCCATCAAGAATCAAACTTTTTTCTAAAGGCAATTATTCTCTGCATAACACATTTTTAAAAGCATATAATGTTCCTTTTTCGACAATACAGTATAGAAGTACTATCATCCAATTACCTCATATTCGGCAGTACTGCCTTCATCTTTCTTCTTGGCAATTCCATTGAAAATTTCTTCACAGAACATAGGTACAATGCCTAAAAATTACAAAGCATTTTACAAATCTAGTCCACTGGTTGGCAATTCGCAATCTGATGATTTTTCGATATTTTTTGGGATTTCCAGGGTAATCCGACAGATGAGAGTTCAAACTCCATAAGCTATAGCTCACTAATTCCGATCCTAATCTTTTCAAATTTCGAATACAGTACTCCCAAGATTCAAGTACACCAAAACTTGTTTTGCCGTATAACTACTTTTTCATTGTCAAACATTGCTAACTGGGTAGCATTCAAAGAACTTGGTGAGTAGAACTTTTTCATTGAAACGGTCATGAAATTTTAGTGACTTAAAGGGGTTTATTCCCTTCAGAATCAATGCAAATTTTTACTTTTCTATGTTACAAACCAAATCTGGCATTTTATGAAACTACAACGCCTTCTGATTAGGAATCAATCTATAAGCAGAATAGCGTAAGAGTTGTTCCTTCTAGAACGATGAACTCCAGAATAGACCCTGGTTGAGGATATTTCTACCTAGCTTTATAAAGAATGCACAGAGGCAAAAACAGACTACGGTAAGTCCTTTGGCACGAAATGGACTCGCAAAATTTTTCGAGATAAAAATCGCACAAATTTGTGACTACCAACCGTCGTGTCAAAATGGAAACTGTCTGTTCAATTTAGTAGCGATTGTTGCGTTGCCAGAGATCCTTGCATTTGAGAAAGAAAATTGTCAATCTCATTGATCCTTGCATTACATCATCATGAGATCCTTTAATGGAAACAATACTGAGTGAGCATTAATTTCAGCGATCGACGCCTCTCTTTCAAGAGCTATACTTCTGTCATCTGCTCCCAACTTTGCCGCCAAAATCGCCAAAAATGTGTGATCGTTTCAATGAATGGCAACTACATGACGCAAGCAAGGATCGATTAGAATCGCTGGTCACGAATTTATGCGATCTTTGCATCATGCACCACAAGCGATCATTGTGATCATATCGAAACCAGACTAAATGCATTGCTTGTAACTGGCTGCTATGAAAACTCCGTACGTCTAATGAAAAATCAACGAGGGTGGTTGGGAACAAGCATCTTTTCCTTTTATTTCAGGATGGCTTGTGTAATTCTAACCAAAAACAATTCTATCGTTCTTACCTTTATTAGCTCCATAGCCAACTACTGACCAAGATTTTCCAGATCCCGTTTGACCATATGCAAATAATGAAGTATTATAACCACCCCAAGCGTTGTCAAGAACTCCTGTGCCAACATCGTTAAACAGCTCTTTCTGCATAAAACAAAGAATCATTCTTTTTATCCAAAATTACAGATGTTGGGCGGTCTCTCAGGATCTGTATTAGGCGTTTTTATATCAACGAATCAAATTTTTTGTTGGCGTTATCCAAAATACGAAAATCTTGGAAAGACGTAGCATGCATGCAGACGCGACAGGTTTACGAAATTGAATTGAGTTAAATGGAAAAAAATTCACTCCAAGTGAAGTGAAATTTGGGAGTGAATTTTCAATTAATATGGTCACTAATGGATAAAGAAGCACAATTTCTATATATTTATTCCTTTCTTGTTTATTCCTAAATGTTCCCTACAACAAACTACCATATATGAACTTGTAAACATGAAGGGGAAAGTTATCAAATGCGTTTGGCTGATTGAAAAGCAAAGCAAAAATCAACATGGGGTATGCATGTCTTTCTTCTGCATTAAACACTTCTATGAATACAAAGTTAGTTGCTTTCCTCCAAAATACAGGTCTTTAAACACTGGAAATTTTTCGAATGACACATGAGGAGACCTGAAATGAAACAAATTGCTTGTTCTCTAGATGTAGACCTGCAATATTGTTAACTACTGACCTGTCCAATATAATTAGAACCTGGTCCTTCTGGTGCAAAATACCCATCTTCAAGTTCCTGGGAACCATTATGAGACCAATAGCTATAGTCAAATGTAAAATCTTTGACATCATCAGGATTTTCAGGATCAAAAATTGTAGTAGTTGCTCCTTTCATGCCAATAATCAATTTTGCATTGCGACCACGCTCACGTTTGTTCTTTTAGATCATCAAGGAAAATCATAAAAGGCAAATTTAAAAAATGCTACCGGGTGTCCCAAAAAAAGTACTCCTGTTTGAAAAATCACCAAAATTTGATTAAACAGCCAATCTTCGATTTTCTTTTTTTTTCAAGTAGATCAAGGACCAAATTATTATATCCAATATGTAGTTATTCTTTTAATTGGTTTCAGAATTAGCGAATTTAGCTCTTTTTAGGGCTACCTGGTTTTGAGTCATACTGCAAAAAAGCATTTGATGATTGCCAGATCAATTTCTTTGTGCATGTAACGCTTCTAGTTTGGTCATAAATTACAGAAAAGAAATGTGCACTATCATTGGAGACTTCAATCATGATAAAAAATCTGAAAAATTTGACTCTTAGGCAAGATTGAGTATTTTGCTTCAAAACTATAGCTCAAAATAAGGTTTTTCAACGTACGATTTGTCTACCTTGCTGTATCAAAGGCAAACATTTTATCATATATGAATATTGTTGGGACTTTGACAAAACAAGTCAAAAAGAAAATTTTATCAAAGGTTTGATAATCAATTTTTGGTGATTTTTCAAACAGGAGTACTTTTTTATGGGACACCCGGTAGATACATGGTTACAACAAAACAAATGGTTCACTCTAAATTTGATATTGGTGAAACACACCTAAAGTACAGGCATGAGCGTAGGGAAAGATATTAATATTTGGGGGGTTGCCCAAGAAAAGATCCAGTGTTTACGAAGATGTTGCCCAACCTAAGGCAGATTTCTGCCCAATTATGCATAGGCATAAGAGACAGGGGGCTGGGGGGGGGGGCTGCAGCCCCCCCCCCCCCCAACGTCAGAAAAATTTGCAAAAATCAGCCATAATCGGGCAGAAATCTGCATCAAGTCGGGCAAAATTTTCTCAAACAATAGATTTTTTGCCGGGCAGCCCCCCCAAATTTATCTCCCCCTACACCGATGCGATTATGGCTGACTTTTGCAAATTTTTCTGACAGTCTCCAATCTCATATGCCTAGGAGAGTACAGACCTTGTGCACATTAACATGACAAATGGTCTCTACATTATGATAAGAATTCTTAGCAACGTCAAAGATTGTAAATTTTTCTAAACAACAATTCTCAGGCAGGAAAACCATGGTAATCTGTGCAAGGTCTGTACTCTAATGAAACATTATCATGAACTTTTTTAAATATCAACAAGAAATTTTATATGAATTTTTCAACTGAGATTAAGATGATGGTTTATAGGGAAGTCTTTATTGTACCTGTTTCAGACTGGTGGGGAAACGATAGATTTCTTCTAAATTGCATCTATCAATGGTATGAAGTGACCTGAGTTGAGTGAAGCATATAGCAGGCTGGTGCTTCAGTTTGCAGATAATGTGAGAAAA
The DNA here is from genome assembly GCA_039566865.1 of Aurelia coerulea. NCBI lineage: Eukaryota > Metazoa > Cnidaria > Scyphozoa > Semaeostomeae > Ulmaridae > Aurelia > Aurelia coerulea. The sequence goes on from CM076944.1 coordinate 28,593,719, forward strand.
ATAAATTCACTGACTGGTCTGCAAAGTGGCGGTGTACATACAAGATTTTCAAGAAAATTTTTTGAAGAAGTGGTTTGCCTCTCATGTACTTGCAACAAGAATACCAAAGCCCCGCCCCCCCCCATATTCCACTGATAATATCAACCCTTCACTCAAGTCTGAGCACATTTTGACTACTACAGTAGCTTTGCAAATTAAAATTTATTTTGGCCAACCACAAACACTCTGTATGAAATATCTATTGTACTGCAAATTATTCGACAGTAGAGAGAAGGAGAAGGAAATTTTGTGTTGCTTCATTCTGGGGTTGACACTCATTTATGGTGTCCACACAAAAGGGGAGAGGGTCCAATACTCTGTTGTTATCAAAAAAAGACGTATTGCCTTGTGAACAAGGCTCTCAAAAAGATGTATGCAAATCCAGGTTGGAAAACTAATGCATTCTCTCACAACTATGAAACTGCATTCAAACTTGCTACTTGCAGCTTGTATAAAAGGTTCTTGCATGCAAGAACAAAAGACCGATTGTTAATTCTGCAAATCTCACAGCTTTTTAAAGTCTACTCACAGCTTGTACCTTCAAAACTGTTTCACTCGCTCTTTTGAGTAGGCCAAATCATGCAAACGTTTTCCAACCCGGATGCAGATGGCATACAATGTATACAACTGGGTGACTTAGGGGAGTTTGCTCTGGTAATTTCAGGTAAAAGAATACCCATACAATTCTGTGACAAGCAAGGGGGTATGCAAGGCAGGAGGATTTCTACTAATCAGACTCTAATCAGTGAAGTGCAAACATAAATAAATTATATACCATGGACTGCTATATTTGGAAAAGCCTGAAAAAACTTTACAAAGAGCTTGGAAAGTAAATGGCAATATGCAATATGTTAAATGCTGAGGATGAGCATGAGTTCTGACATCTGATTGTGATGCTAAATATATCCTATCCAACTATATTTATTTAGGCTGCATAAGCTTCGAAGGGCTTCGAAGTATAATAAACCTACCCTAAGGTTCAGTTTAGTTCAGTAAACACATGTAAACATGATCTCAGTCTCTGTATAAAATTTAATTGAAATCTAAAGTAAGGATACAAATGGGCGAACACGAACTGCAACTTTTACACTTTCTTCCGACATCTTTGTTGTCAATTTCTACAACGTAAACAAAGCTTTGGTTTGAATTGAATCCCTGAAGAATTCTATTGAAGGTGGATGATGTTGTGGTGATTTTTAGTCGACTGCTATAAGGAAATGTCTGCTCTTCTTCTCAGCCTTTGACTTTGTGCACTTCCTACTTTCTTGCCTTCTGCTTGATGGTGTTAGTTCTTGCAACTCAAATACGACATGAATTCAGCATATTTTGCGACCAGCGCAATCAAAATTGATGGATCATCCTAATCCAAGCTGCAGAGGTTTTCAAAATGGTTTCCAACCAACACTCAAACAAACTTTCCATTCCATTCACTGGTATTGTGTTGTTGTCGTTGTTGTCGGAGAAACAGTCAGCAATCAGCCAATGAAATTGTTGCATTTATCGTCTGTGGATTTTTGCTTTCTTGCGTTACTATGACGACCAATAACAACAATAAATGAAATATAGATGTATTACTTGAGTCCTACGTTGTTTGAAAAATGGTGCTCCAAAATTTTTCTTGGCAAACGATCGCCTTCGATATCGGACGGGCTTCCCGCGAGTCGAAAGAGAGAGAGGATAGAATGATAACCTGAAAACGCCATCCCCTCCCAGGAAGTGGCGATGTCCTATGATTTATCAGAGAATTATTATTATCAGACAGGGACGTAGGAAGCATCTGAAACTTGGAGGGGCACGACACTTCAAGGGCACTTTTCTCTTAAAGGCAGTCTGTCATGCATTTGATTGGCTGCAATAAAGTCAGGGCTCAACACAATGGATCTCTTTGTGAATCAGTGTTTCTAAAATAAATGAGAGCTGATCGTTATCACTTTCTACGGCCGTAGAAAGTCAGTAGGATCAGCAGCCATTCAATTCTCCTATTCTTTGTATTGTCATTATCACCCAATCAGATGCGTGACAGATTGCCTTTAAGCTAAAGGGGCACTTCCTGAAAATAAAAAGGGCACTTCTTCACTTATTGCAAAATCTTGGGGGGCACGTGCCCTCAGTGCCCCCCAGTTCCTACGTCTCTGTTATCAGATCATTTAGAACATTCAGACAGAATGAAAACTTAATTCTGTATGAATGAGAATGAATCAAGGGCAACAAGGTGAAATTCTCTAGTAACTGCTGCAGACAGTTGGTAACTTGTTACCACCACCAGCCCAGGGTAGTTTTGGGTAGCCTACGAGCAGACCCATTATCCTATGGGTCTACACGTAGGCTATGATTTGGGTGACTTTGGTGATTCGGGTGAAAGACGAGATATCTTAGTTGCGAGGATCAAACCCCTTGGACAGGGGCGCACATTAGGGGGTGTGGGGGGGGGGGGGGGTGAGACACCCCCCCCAATAATTTCTGAGTCGGTCCACGACAAAATCGGATGGACCGCAGGGCCGTAGGAAGAAGCTTCGGATTGGGGGGGCAATTGTTCTCAAAACAATAGAAAACAATACATCTAATTAATTCATGTGACGTAGCACCATTGTTTTCAAAATTATTGGGGGGGCTTTAGCCCCACCTGCCCCCCCCCCCGCTTCCTACGGGCCTGATGGACCGACTTCGTGGACCGACTTTTTCATGGACCAACCAACCACGACCAAGCTCGAAAGGTCCACGATAGTTTGAATCAAAATTGGTCCGATTTTAAAAGTTTTGGGCAAAGGTCGACCCATGACGACAGTTAGAATATTCACAAGAAGTGCTTGACAATAACTGGGAGAGTCGTTCCAAGCCAAAGCAGAGGATGGCATTTAAAAAAATTTCTTAGCAAAATTTCCAATCTGGCACTGGGGTGCCGGTGGTGGTAGTTATGTGGCGTTGGAAAACAGACACTTTTGTATGAATCCCAAAATATAAAGGAGACATGGGTTACAAATATTATCCATCAGAGGTGGTATACGCTTCTACCAAAAGCTAACACTGCTGACACTATGATCATAAAGGAAAACCTTCTTAGAGGACAAACACGCTAAAACAAGTCGCTTTTGCTAGGCTTGGCGGTGAAGAAGTCGTTGTACTTAAGATTACGCCTATACTTAAAACTCCAAGTCTGTGATGCATTCTAAGCCAAAGTAAAGGATCTTTCTTCAAAAATTTTCCTCATGCGATGATTTATAGCATAATTGTCACAAAACGATCCAAGTTTTCCTTGTCGCTAAAGGCAAGCATGATAAGGGGAGATGCATTCTAAGCCAAAGTAAAGGATCTTTCTTCAAAAATTTTCCTCGTGCGCTGATTTATAGCATAACTGTCACAAACGATAAAGGTTTCCTTGTCGCTAAAGGCAAGCATGATTTGGGGAATGCATTCTAAGCCAAAGTAAGGGACTTGTCTTCAAAAATTTTCCTCATGCGATGATTTATAGCATAACTGTCACAAAACGATCAAGGTTTCCTTGTCGCTAAAGGCAAGCATGATATTGGGAGATGCATTCTAAGCCAAAAGAAAGGGCGTAGCCCCAAAAATTTTCCTGGGGACCCCTTCGTTTCAATACCCCCACTTAATTTACCCTGGCCACACCGCTGCTTACTATACGTTCAGTCGGTCCGAAAAAATTTAGTCGGTCCAGAGCATGTTGACACCCCCCCCCCAAACAAAATTTGAATGTGCGCCCCTGCCCTTGGAGGCCTCATCAATGACTTTCTTTAACATATTAACATTCTGAAACCAATGACGTAGGTTTCAGACTTAACTTGAATAACAGGACCATGTGCTGAAATATTTTCACATGCGAGCTGGTCACATCAAATCCATCAAATCGTTGAATAAGAAGTGAAAGAGATGACATGGTATAGGAATTGTAATATTGGTTGGATGAATTGGGGTTGGTTAACAAGGTCTAGCAATAGGATATATCAGACAGTTTTTGCCTTCAACATTGAGCACCCCCTGAGAAAATACCTAAAGAAAAATAAACGTAATTTTAAAAGTAGCTTATATGACCGTCTTGACCATTGCTCTTCCTTTCAATATACCATCATCATTTCAATCGTTTCAAACTTCTTTGAATGATATGATCAATGACGTCGCTCTGGCTTTGGCCAAAATCCATTTCCTCAGATCTTCTCTGTGTTAATAATCACAGAAAGAATAATAAACAGATCGAGGTGGTAAAGATGCCGAGTGGAGGGACAATGAGAAATAGTCAGGTGTGAAATACAAGAAATTGGCGGAAATTGGTCAGGCTAGAGTGAAGAAGCTAAAGTTTTTAGCGATCACCTCATCTCATGAATTGATGTAATTTTAAATCACAAAATTGAAGTAATGTTATCAGGTATGTAAGTGATTTAAATCTACAAAGCGAGGAGGAAAGCAGAATATGTTCTAGTTCAAAACAGTCATTCTGCCATTTGTGACCCATTTCGGGCGAGTTATCAAAATAGGTTCATCGTCTTCATTGCTTGCTTGTACGACTTGTTCCTCGAGTGTATATTCTCCAAATAATTCACAACCAATGTCAAAACGATATTTTCCAGGTCCTTTGGGTAAGTCTTCTTCAAAGCGACCTGAAAACGAGAAAAGGATATCAAAGTAATTTGACTCGAGGATGAAATATGATTTTGAGCTAAATATTGATTCCACGCGAAACAGATGAAACAGATGATTTGATATTATGGTAGGCAATAAATCACAACCAAACGAGGGGCATAGTACCCCTTACAAATCTCGTACAAGGCGTTAAATTTTTTTAACAAGAAAATCCTTAACGACTCCTAAAAATCATATTGCTCTCCAAACTCTCGTACCCCACGCTCCTTCGCAGCGCCTTTCTGACATCGCAGCAACGTCAGATTTCGCAAAATTACTGCAGATAGAAACTACTATGAAATCAATTTTGAAAACAAGCGTTTAGAATTTTGTTTAAGAATAACAGGGGGTCAAGCAAAATAAAAAATTTATGACACAAGGACAGACAAAGTCAAATTAGTAGGACGTTGCGGAGAAGCGTGCCTCGTACCCTGTTTCGAAAGATTAATACCCCTCGTTCGAGCAAAAACAGTAAGCTGCCATTTTCCAAAGAGGTTGATTTAATTCCGGTTGGCTGCACAAGCGAAGTACAGACCTTGTCGTAAATACGTCCGTCACAAGGTCACGCCAGCTTTTGCCTTGATAATGTGGAGCTATAAAAAGCGTGCATGCGCCTCAGCATTGCAAGGAATTGCTTTGTACACGAATTTGCATCAAAATGGGACTTCGAAGATTACTGGATGTTGCTGAAATTTGCAAACTTAATTCAAAAAAGTTCCAAAAAGCTATGTTTCTGCAACCAAGACTACCTAGGCAATGGCGGATCCAGCGTAAAGCTGAAAGGGGATAACTTGCAGAGGGAACCCCAAAAATGAGAGTAAGAAAATTCATGGACTAGTTGGTACGACAATATTTTGAGTTGTCGATTGCACAATTGAAAACACAAAATAATCATATACCGGGGAAGGAAGGAAGGGGGGATACTATGCATATCATGAGTACAGGGAAAGTGCCGCTTGAAAGTATATCATTTTCACGCTTTGGTACAAAGGAATAGCATCCATTTCAGTGTTGGCATAAACAAGAAATAAATATAATGGGTGATAGACAAAAATTGGCTGTTATACTTTGTTCAGTGACCATACCCTTGAGATCAGCTTTTAAAAATTGGTGGGTATTTTTTCAAACTTGGCGGGCATGTACCTTACCAGCCAGCAATAATTTGCCAAAGTTTGTTCACTTTTGTAAGTGAAAGAGGCTGTGAAAGCCAAGCTTATGGAAATGAAGATTCAAACTTATCTACATTCGAGAAAACTAGCAGAGTTTATTCAGCTATATTGTGCAATTAGAAAATAATCTATATCTTCGTGAAATTTAAGTCCTATTTTCAAAATTTTCCCGGAAAGACTCCTATCAGTCGTGTACTTTTGCTTTTTTAAATGGCAAATTCTCCAAAAATGGGGCGTTTCCAACGATTTAAAGGGCGTGGTCAGGAAAAATTTTCCCAGGGGCAAGCCCTCGAACCCCCATTTTTTCTCGCTACGCTCGCACCTGGTTTCAGTCCCCCCCAATATGCATTTCGTTCCGACGGGCCTGCCAGCATCTAGTCAAATGCATCCCCCCCCCTTCCCTCCGATACATACCACTGAATTTATGATCTGCATGAACAATATCTCCAGGCCCTTTTTTCCTTCCTGCATCCCACATTCCACGATAGCTCGTTCCAGTTGCAGCGTATGTATAGACACCATATCCATGCTTTTTATGCTCGTACCAGTCTCCTTCGTAAGTGTCACCATTTGCAAAGCGATAAACACCATGGCCATTACGCTGATCATCTACCCAACTGCCTTCATATCGTGATCCATCTGGATATGTAAATGCACCTGGGTGCGAACAAAAATCAATACAGAGTAGAGCAAACGAGTATGTTTGACAATTCATTATGCAGCGCGTATTTGAGGTATTGGAATGAATCTTAGTTTAGTTGATAGCAGATAGACGAACGGCAAAATATGTTTTGTGATTTCTGGTACTTTACTTTATATTGCAAATACCGGGTGAGCCAGAAAAAAGTTCCCACTTTTTAAAATTCAAAGCATCAAGAGTATTGAATGGATTGGAATGCTTCAACATTTGCTTGACAGCCAAAAGATTGAAGTATTTCTGTGATTTATCTCACGTTCTTACGAGCATTGGAAAAATTGGTAAATTCAAGCTTACAAAAACTTGATGGTTGCAAAGTGATTGAAAAAATGCTTGATCAAATTATAAAGGACTCCTCGCTCAGAACAACAGAGAAAATGCAATTTCACATGGATGAGAGGTATCATCTGCACATCTATTACCATGACATTGAAAATCTTTAGTAACTGTTTGAAAATCTATGTCTTGTAACCCTTGAGATATGTGAAACGCATGTGCGTAGTGTTTTAGGCCCTTTTCCGTCATTTTGCAACCATGAAATTTTGTAAAGTTTTAATTTTACCTATATTTGCAGTGCTCGATAGAAGACGAGAAAAATCACAAAACTACTTCGATCTTTTAGCTTTTAACTAGAATTCGAATCATTCACATCCGCGAGGGAGTTTTTTCTGGCTCACACCCGGTCCGGTATAGGAAAATTTGAATTGTCCAATTTTTCTACACTTCAAAATGCGTGAAAATAGGATAAGTAATCTCCTCATTCGCCCAACATTCAAACACATTTCGTTGAAGATGCGATGAAGAGAAAATACAGCAAGGCCAAGCCACAGGGGTCTGCCACGATCATACAGTAGCTATTGAAAATGGTACCATTGGCTAGACCAATTTTTACGAAAATGGATCCATTGGCTAAACCAATTTGACAATTCTCTGGATCAATTTTTACGAAAATGGTACCCTTGGCTAGACCAATTTTGGCCATTTCCTGGACCAATATTGTCAAATTTGTACCCAATATGATAAGCCAACTAACGAAATATAAGCAATCTACCCTGTCCATGCTTTTTTCCATTTGTGTATTCTCCAACATATTTGGCCATGTTCTTGAACCGATATGTGCCATGGCCATGTCTCTTTCCATTCTGGTATTGTCCCTCATATGTATCTCCATTTGGGAGTGTCGCTTTTCCGTAGCCATGCCTCTCTTCTTTTTCATTCCTCTCACCCTCGTAATCCTTTATAAAAAATGATCATGTTTTTGATAATGCTCTGGCGAATTCAATTCAATTCCTGTAAACATGGCCTTTGTTGCTTTTGTGGTTCACAATTCACCAATTTATTTGATGATGCCACAACAAGAAAACTGTTTGCAACAAAGAAGACGGTGTAATTTTGAAAATGATCAAGATATTAACGATTGCCAATAACAGTTCTAATCAAATGCCCCAAGTTCCTAAGCCGTTAAATCAAACGAAAGGAGAGATGCATCAACCAAGCAGATATACTTTATTAAAATACAAGATATATACTGTAAATCAAACAGAGAATTGCATCATGGCCTAGCTTCACAACGTTACCAAGTAACAGTGAGATCTATGGGTATGGGACAAAAAACAGGCACACAACTAGAGGCTTTCTGCTCCTGTCAACACATCTGCAACAAACAACTTTCAACTGATATCTGCAGAGTGAAGTGAAGGAAGTGAATTGGTTTATCTTGAAAGAAGCTGTGATGCTAATGGTAAACAACGAAGAATGGCCTAGAATACACAGCATAATTTTCTTCCATTATTAGGCCTTATTAGGCCACAGAACTCTGAGATGAGATTAAAGAGTTTGAAAATATTTTTATTTGAAAAAAAGAGTTGGATACATACCCCTAACTGAACACCTTCATCATCATCAAAATCATCTGAAGCTTCCGACATATTTTCACCGAAAAATTCAAGGTCAAACAAACAGCCTAAATGCTTCGATATTTCCTCCTCTCGTCGTGAATCAAATAATTACAGCAACTGGTGGTGAATCTTGTTCTTGTGAAGAGCGTTCTGAAAGTTGTTGCGTTCCCTGGTAACAATTCTCCAGTGATAAACAAATTCAATGACTGATTAGACGAAATAATAGTGATATTGAATTTATTTCGAATCACTTTTGTTCGTATAGCGTTCATAACAATACCAGTACAATGGTGGTTTACATGCTCGAGTAAGACTATTATGACTTTCTATTGAATAAAAAATGAATTGAATTTGCAAAATTCACCTTTTGTGGTTTGCTCCATGAATAATAGATCAAATTTTGAAGAAATATTCTCAAAACTGGGGTTAGCAGCTCATCTTATTTGAAAAGTGTTAGCACGTTTCTTTTTATATTTGAAGAAACACCTTCACCAAAAGCTGTCTGGCTTGATGATGTGTCCTGCATCCAAGTTGACCACTGAGATCTGTGCGGCCAACCCAATTGCTGCGATGTGAATACGGAGGAGCCTTACATCTTAGTCGAGAAATATCATTCGGAAGGGCAAGGGATGGATCGTACTCTCCAATAGGGCACAATAGACCTTTTTAGCTATTCTGAAAAGAATCAAACTCGAGCGATATTTTGCTACATTTTGTAGAATGAAATTGTAAAAACATGTTTATAGAATGATGGCCACTGCTCGATGGCTCGATCCAGGCTCTCTGAATAGTCCAGTTATCGCAACAGCAACAACAACAATAATATTTTTTCGAGTCCATCAGTCTACCATTCAATATAATGCTGCCTTTGTTTCCAAACTCCACTTTCGATAGATTCCTTGCTTTTGGTGCAATGTTGGTTCCCTTAAGAGACCATAACGTTGTCCTCTTCAATTGCACAACTTGAAATCCCTTTTCTGATGAGCTGTTCTTCAGATGTACGCCTCTGAAGTAGTATTCACTCATTTTGAAAGTAAATTCTCAAGGAATAAAGATTGTTCTGAGGTATTTTAACTCAAGAAGGAGTATTGTTCTGAGGTATTTAACTCAAGAAGGAGTTTTTCTTCCGCTATTTTTACATTACTACATTTTACACTAACGTATAGGAAAAAATATACTTGGTTTGTGTCACACACGATAACGTTTTGCTTGCGTTGCAGTCCTGGTTGTTTAAGTCCCTAATATCGGTAACTGTGCGAACTTTAATCAGTCTATATGCAGAGCTTGCTCTGTCATTTTGCATTGCAACCATAAGGGAACCTCTGCGTAGGAGAGTTAACGGATGTTGCATGAGTATTTCAGCTTGCTGTGGTCATAGCCAGTACGTAGATGTACAAATTTGGGAAAGTGGCAAATCAATAGACGATTACGGAAAAAATGGCATCGGGGGCATCTGACCAAGATGCATTGCGTTCTATAATGGAATTAACAGCGATTCTATAGAAATTCGATCATCAAACGCAATGCATCTTGGTCAAATGACCCCCGACGCCATCTTTTTCGTAATCGTCACGTGCAACTCTACTAAGTTTAGAAATCAGAAAGCACAACGATTGTGATGGCTATATGATGTATATATCAACTTATTCCCAGCTCTAACAATGTCAATTTTAATAAATTCATAGACTGAGATAACTTAGTGTTACGTTAATGATAAAATCAATAAATTGTCTTGAAATATTTGAATAGATGATTCTCCCAACTCTTCAGCTTCATAATCTTGAAGAAGAATGAGAATATGTGAGAAGATCAACAGTTAATGGCCAGATGGAAAAAAATGCTAGCCCACAGAAAAGAGTGGGGTTGTTAGCAACTAATTTGCATTTCATTTGTAGCAAATTTGCATTAACTTTAAAAAAGGATAGATGAGAACATCTGGCATCTAAATTGTATTTATATACCTATGTTAAACATTCTTAGGGATGTGCCATTACTTTCTACTTTTCAGCACAAAATATTTTTGTCTCTTTTTTCATGAAAATTTTTCTTTTCTATAATGCCCCTGGAGGGACCATTATGCAAACAAGGTCCCTCCTTTCCTTTCACTCAAAAGAAAGATGTAACATCAATTTACACTTGCTTTGAAAAATTAGATTTGCTGGAATTATTGTATGTCAGCTTAGTCAGCTGCAAATAATCTATTCTTGGTTTTAGCTAGCATTGTCTGCACGCAGGCTAGGTTTTAGCCCACTGTAAATAAATCAATGATGATGATGATGATGATGATGATGACGATGATGATGATGATGATGATGATGATGATGATGATATGATGATGATGACGATGACGATGACGATGACGATGACAAAATGACGATGAAAAAATGACAATGACAAAATGACAATGACAATGACAATGACAATGACAATGACAATGACAATGACAATGACAATGACAATGACAAAATGACAATGACAAAATGACATTGACAATGATAATGACGATGACAATGACGATGAGAATGACAATGACAATGACAACGACGATGAAGATGATGATGACAATGACAATGACAATGACAAAATGACAATGACATTGACAATGATAATGACGATGACTATGACGATTACAATGACAATGACGATGACAAAATGACAATGACAAAATGACAATGACAAAATGACAATGACAAAATGACAATGACGATGACGATGAGAATGACGATGACGATGACGATGACGATGACAAAATGATTAATTTTGAGGATCAAAATCAAAACAAGTCGAAAAACAAAGATTGATATCGAAAGATTACCTGTCAGTTAGATCTTTTGGATTTTCGAGGCCCTCTTCTCCACACTGCACAACCAGAAGGTGGACACCATTGAGATGGTCGTCCGGGTCCGGGTGCCACAGTTTGTGGTCGAGGGGAGAAAGTAGGTGGAGGAGGAAAAGTTGGTCGTGGTGTTCGTACTGCAAAAATAATAGTATTTTCGTAAATATACTAAAAGAAACTAAGAATTTGAGCCTGTACTGTAAAGTTTCATAAAATTATCAAATTTCGAGTACTCAGAGATTTCCACGAGTGTCCTACGCGCAATAACAATCTTTATGTCTACTGCGGTACATGCACCCACGTGAACCCTTAAAAAGTTTTTTGAAGCCTGCCCAACGTGCTGTATCTCAACATGCTCTATCTAAGCTTGTCCAAAATTACTCAAGCTCCATCTCAGTGATATGATACTGGAAACAAGTCAAAATGAAGTAAAAATATGCTAAGGATGTTTCCTTTGCTAGAATAGATCGGCTGTATTGTCTTTGCAAATGTTCATATCTCCGAGATACATATACATACAATTTTTAACGAATTAGCAGCAGTCAAGAACAGAGACTAGCTTCTTTTGGATGTAACGAGAGAAAAGATCCAATTAAATATTCTGATCGGTTTATTGACAAATAAATTCAAAATAAGTAGCAAAAAGTCGTTCCTAAATCTAAGTTATACTTTTAATGCATAAGGTAGCATAATTTTGAGAAAATATTATCATTCCGAAATCGAATCATGGGGGGTTAGACACCGCAGTTGTGCCGCAGCGTTATGCTTGTGCAAAGGAAAAAATTATTTGCTCTTACGTAAGAGCTAGATTTATGATCTGGAGTCCCTTGCTTCCCTGTGCTCTTTGACTTGATGATGACGCTTCAGCAAGGTTTACCGCAGGGATACAAATGAATCATCGTAATCAGCCTTCCTTCCTTTCATCTTTCAAAAAGTCCTCCGTAGAACAATATAAATTTTCCTCCGCAAAAGCATACAAGTTGAAGCAAAGCTACGGTGTCATCGTCAAATGCGAAGGTGCTCAATGCTATGCATAAGTCCTGGGTCTGCCTTAGTTGAGGTATTTTTCTTCATACAAACAGGCCCTTAAAATGTACTTACCCCATTTAGGAGAACACTCTTTACAGCAGGAATCTTTGGGTTCTATTTGATAAGCTTTTGGGCATGGTAATCTTAGATTACAGAAAGTATTTTCCTGGCAATAAGCTCTGTCGATGCCATTGCGTTTCTTGCACCAACATTGATTGCATCGATTCCAAAAATCATTGCGGAATCGACTTGGGGCTTTATATTTTTGGCCGTTATTGTCCTCACAGGCTGAAAGCAAAAATTTAATTGAGGAATTAGATAATTTCTTGACGTGTTGAATATCATTTTAGCGAATGGGTCGAGCATAACAAGTGTTTTTCTCCGAAATATATACAGAACCAATGTATGAATATGAATAACTATAATATTTTTACTTGACCATGTTGACGAATGCAATCACTACCAGAACTGCGTGTCCGTATGGTAAAACGTCTAAAAGCAAACCTACGGTCTTGAAATTTGGCGTTTGTGGTCCTCGAAAGCTGACAATATAACATGAATTGAAAAATTATGGTTTGTTTTTGATAATATTTTCTGCTTGTGTGGACTGAATAAGTTGGCTAAAGTCTTAGATAAATCTAGCATGGTCAACTGTTTTCTTGCTTCAGGCAAGTTGAAAAGAAGCTAGCATAACAAAGGTAGGACACTAAATGCAAAACTTACCACATACAGGGCAACACTCCCCTTTAGGAAGGAATTGCTTTAAACAAGTCAACTTCTTGCATTTCGCATGTACACATTTAGCTGTGAGAAATATCAAGGAGGAAAAATCGATATGAGAAATGGTAGATTAATGGATTCTGTTTATTCATAAGCCGCAAAATTTGCCCTGAACCAGTAGGGCAAAATCGTCTTCGTGTGCAGGCGAAAGGTTGTTTCAAAGAGAAGTCATGAGTTTATAGTGAAAGAAGAAGGAAAAAGGGTGTGTGGAAGACCTCTCCACACCCTGCACCCTGTCGCATAAAAAATGGGCCAAAAGTACACCCTGTCGCCTTTTTCCAAATTCAATTTTTGCTTGTGATACCCTGCCGCATAATTTTCTTACCTATTATAATACCCTGTCGTATAATTTTCGTTTTAAAGGACACCTTGTCGCATAATTGTTACCGCAAAGGACACCCTGTTGAGCAGCACATCCCATCAGGTCAAGTATGGGAGTACCCCCCCCCCCGGGAAGTAAAAATCTAGGCTGGAGGATCATGCTTAGTTGATTCAGAGACCGAGCAGAAGGCAACTAGCCAGCCCCTAAATTGAATAAACAAGTTCCACCCACAGGTGGCATCAAATATGAAAGAAATCGTAAAAATTGCTTACTCATGTTGTATTCTTTGTTGTATTTCTGCTGTTTTCTTTCCCTGACCTAGCCTGCGTGCAGACTCAAGTCTGCACGCAGGCTATGTTTTGAAAAATAGGCCCATTGGTCTCAGTTTTCGGGCACTGGGACCAATGGGCCTATTTTTCAAAACAAAGTTCGAGCATGGTCAGGGAAAGAATACAGCAGAAATACAACAAGGAATACGCACAACAAAAGGATGCGTGAGAAGCGACACCAGAGAAAATAAGAGCGAACTATGTCAGACTTCTTGAACACTTCAATCGTGTATTTTAGACTTTGGACTGTAACTCATCTCTATCTTTTTGTGTTATATTCGTATCGGGTCTTAGGCGTATATATTAATATATTATTCAAGAAAAAGCTATTGTCTCTTATTCGTCCAGCTTGCAAGCCCGTTTATGGTATTTTGACCCCAGGGGTTTATCCATCTTAACACAGTTACGTGTCGGACTAAGCAAGTTAAATTTTCACAAGTTCAAACATAACTTTAGGGATACCTTGAATCCTATGTGCCCAATTAATGATGGTATTGAGGATACGGAACACTTTTTGCTTCTCTGCAATGCCTATGATTTGATTAGGCGATCCCTTCTCGACAGTGTAAATGCGATTCTGCAGCCAAATGGTTTATTGAACCTCCAAGAAATGTCAAAAATTCTCTTATATGGTCATGAAAGGCTACCAGCTGATGCAAATATGAAGATATTATTGGCATCCTTAGAATACGTCCGTGCTTCAGAACGCTTTTAATGAATGAATTCAAACTAAAATTCCCAGTGACCATAGTTTCTTCTCTCATGCAACTCAGTATGCATCATCTTGTGCCTGTAATCTTTATTTTAAGTATCCGTATTTTAAGTAGCATTTAGTAAACGTTAGTCAGTTGCGTGTCTTTATGGAATGGCCATGGAGCTGTCATTGTCCTTTGCTCCCCATGGTATGGTACCTGTAGTTTTGTATAGTAATTAATTAAGTATAGTAGAATGTAGCCTGTATTGTAATATCTTATATGGATAAAAAAACTGCAAATAAAGAGATTAATACTCTCATATAATTCTTATTACCCCATAGTGGTGAGCATTTCCTGGAGCAACATCCAGTTTTTGATTCAATCTGAAAATCCTTTGGGCAGCTACCGGAACATAACCCAAGAGAGCAATGAGCTTGATTCCCTCCACATCGACAGCTGATGCATTGACCCAAAGTATAGTGACCCCATCTATCCTTTTCAATGTAACCTCCCATTGATGCCTTTATAAGCATCTCTTTCGTCAACTGCATGTACCATGTGTCTCCAACTGTATAGTTTTTACCTGCGAAGTCTCTGCAAGCTGTAATCAAATTCAAAAAGGATTAACCAATGGGTAACAAATAATAGACTGACTTTCTACTCCCTTCTATGTTTGCAATAAACCCTGCTCAACACTGCTTGGGAAAGAGAGCATTGCTTTCTTTGGATGCAAAGTAAACTTTAAACAAGGGAAGTTTGAAATGAGATGTATCGCTGCGTAGGAGCTTCAACAGTTTCAACTGAATTTGAATAATGGCAGCATTTAATTCCTTGATGTGACAAGAGAAGAATGAAGGAATAGCAACATTATCAAACTTTACTCGTAATCCCGTGGACAAGAAACAATACAATGATCAAAACGTGGAACGGGAACAAATGCAATTGTACTATATGTAAATAATTTGTTAGATTTAGTTTTGTAGTTAAATAGTTGGTTTTAATTAGTTACTCTTCCCTTCAGAGAAAACTATTTGTATTATTAACCAACTTTATTATTATTATAATTATCAATTTATTTCTCGTTGGATTAAAACACATGATAGCTAAATAAAAATGGTAGCTAATTAATTCCAACGTTAAAAACCTATATACAATATTACATAAGAAAGTAGTGGGTAAAATATATACAAGTCATCAACAAGTATACAATATAAAAAAAGGATATCTAAAAACACATTTATCATACATAGCCTAAGTTCGGATTGAAAGTGCGGCATAAAACATTAAAGAAATTCATTATCATTATTATCATTATTACTATTATGAGTAAAAATACAATTTGATCATAATATAGGCCACATCAACGGTGCATTATTGCCCGTGATCAGATTGCTTGATACCATCATTTTACTCAGCTTCTGTTCTGTCCTAGGAATATGGGTTGCACAACAATTGAAAAAGGAAACTGGTAATTTAGTCCAGGATTGTACCTAGCTCGTGAAATGATTGGCCACCTTATATGTCTTACCAAATATATAACAAATATATAACACCTTGTATGTACTAAAACCTACTTACGGCAAATGGGACAGCATTTTCCTTTTGGAATAATTTTTGGACAAAACTGCCATCCAGTGCTTCCTCGGCCTTTATAACAATATCTCTGCATGTAAGTGCAGTTATTGGCTTGTAAAAGAAGAGCAGAATAGCGTGAATATGATAATGAAACGAAGTTTATATAGGCGATGTATACACTTCAACAAGTTTAAATCTGATGTTACCAATGTGTGTCCTGTACCTTGTGCCCTATGCAGGGATGCTATCAAATAACCGAGATAATTAGGCAAAAGACATTCCCACACCCACTGTTTCTTAAAGGTCCATGTAAGTAAAAGCGACTTTGCTATTTTCACGTGATATTTCATGTGATCAGTTAACAGTAGTAATATAGCTAGCTATAATATAAGCAGACTCATGATTTACTTGCGGTTGCAATTCCAGAGCTAAACCCGAAGTCCCACTGCAGGCAGCCTCGTTGTGAAATTTAAATTCTTGTTTTGCATGTGATCAGTTAAATTCTACCAATCACAGTACGCTCTTTGGGCTCTTCGTCAGCATCATGTCAGCAAATTTTGACCATAGTGTATACGCAGCTGTACTTACATGGACACATTACCAGGGCCGTCGAGAGCCAGCTCGGGCCCTGGACCGATTCTTAGGATCGGGCCCCCTCGCCCCGAGAAAATTTTCCGGGACCACGCCCTTCAGACTCTCGGAGAATGAGGGAAACACCCTTTTTAAGAATCTAGTTTAGAAAAAACTGTCTAGATATTCCATGAAAAAGTTATCAAGGAAGCGGTATTTTCGGTAAACAATGAAAAGATTCACTCTTACGAGGTGACTTTGCCAAAGTCACCTCGTAAGGCACAGACACAAAAACTTTTAAACATGACCACATAAGAAAACTGTTTTCTTATGTCTATGTTTTAAGGCAGGTAGCTAGTTAGATTGCCATAAAAGTTGCTGTAAGGAGATTTTACAGCAATAACTAATTTTTGTCGAACGATATTTTCGCGGGCCCCTTCGAGGCCCGGGCCCCGGACCTTTTACCCCCTCCAACCCCCCCCCCCCCCTCTCGACGGTCCTGCACATTACCTTTAAGGTACACAATGAAATGTCACTTTTCAAATTACCAAATACAGCAGATAAAAACAACAATGATTGTTTCTAAACTTGGAGCCTTCGAGCCTTCGAGCCTTCCCGTTTAGAACATGAGCCAACAGACCTCGATCTTTTAACTTTATCTTAGTATACCCGTATTTTCTATGAGACACTTAGACCCGGGGTTGGCAGCCAGTTTATCAAATTTTAGGCCATTTTTGATACCAGATGTCTCTTTGTTAAGTTGTTAATGTTCTAATTTTTTGGCGAAGTTAATTCTTTTTTTGTTGAAAGGATTTCAAAAGTACCCATTAAAGTCCTATGACAAATTTTAACAGAAATCACGCTCAAAATTGCTAGGATTTAAATCACGGCAATAGCAAGAATCGCTGCAAAATGTGTAAATTGCGAGAGCACAAAGGTTTCTCAAGGACTGAAAAAGGTTCCTATGCTTTAAGTTCTTATGCCATTGCTTTCAATCTCATTTTCAAAATATAGTTTTCCAGGTTATTGTTAGATTTCTGTGTTCTTAGTTGATATATACCTTCTAACCTTCATTAAAATATGTCACATCACTTTTTATTATTTTCTATTCAGTCTGGCAATATGAGGCTTGATGCTCAAGATGTAAGGCTCATAGGCTCGGGACCCTAATACAAGGCTCGAAGGCTCGAGGCTCGAAACACAAGGCTCTAAGACTCAAGGCTCGAAGGCTCGACATATAGAATACTCAAGAGCAAAACTCGAAACGTTGTTACTTATAACTTTCTGATTACATCATGGATTTTTTTAAGAATTACTTGATTACATATCAGTGGCGGAAATTCAGCTTTTTGAGTGGGGGGGCAAACCGTAAATTTTCCGAGTCGTAGGAAATGCTTTTGTTCTCAGGCATTTCGCTGGAAGACTTAGACCTGACATAAATAGTTCCTTAAATGTGCTAAGGTCATTGTATATCAGATTTCAAAACTATTTATATTCAGCAGCTGATAGAAAAAGGCAAGAATGTATTATGAACGTACTGTCGTTAGGCCTAATAGCTACGAGGACGCTGGGGGCGAAGCCCCCGAGAAAATTTTTGAGGACACTCCCTATTTTTGCTTAGAATGCATTTCATGACCCTATGTTTGCCAGTACTGAATTGGGATTTTGACAATGTTGCAGTATTTTTTCAGAGTAGCATCCCAAGGAAATTTTTTGGGTAATCAGATAGTTTAATTGGGCTTAGGAGAGCTCTTGGATCCAATGTTTGCCAGTGCCAAATTAGAATATTTGATAGTATGAATTACCAGTTCTCAATACAGTTCTGCGTGAGGAACCTCTCCTTTGTCTTAGAACGCTTCTCGCAATTCAGGTTTTGCCTGCACCCGCTCCCAACATGGAAACTTTGACAATTCGCTGATAATTTGTGTTAATGTCGCGTCCAGGAAAATTTTGGAGAACTCCAACCTTTACATTGGCTTAGAATGCCTCTCCCAAAGCTTCAACAT
The DNA here is from genome assembly GCA_039566865.1 of Aurelia coerulea. NCBI lineage: Eukaryota > Metazoa > Cnidaria > Scyphozoa > Semaeostomeae > Ulmaridae > Aurelia > Aurelia coerulea. The sequence continues at coordinate 28,612,296 of CM076944.1, forward strand.
CTCGCGGAAATATTGTTACTCTCTAACTAACCCATACCCAAGAACTTTCTTCTCGTTTGTGAAATAAATGAAAGTGAATAAAAACTGTAGAATATGCTTTTTGAGCTTGTGCACTTCGTTTGCTCTTTCTATATAAAAACTCGTCCACTTCTTGACGGTGACTCGTTTCTTCACTACAGTTTCAATCCCACCTACGAAATTTCCGACTTTTAAGAAAATTTCCGAGTCTTATCGAATTGGGGGGGCAATTGCCCCCCCAACCCCCCCATAAATTCCGCCACTGTTACATATTCATACGACGTAACGCAAAACAAACATTGTTATACAATAGAGAACATTGACGAGTCTTTGCAAATCTTTGAAATGCATGTTCAACGTTATTGCCCTACATTCTAATGAAGATGTATAGAACCAAGTCAAACAGTTTAAATTCAAAGTTATCTTTTGTGTGTTTGTTGTTGTGGAGATTTTCGACGTACATCTAACAGTCTACAGAGCCAATGGAGCAAATATGGAGCCAATGGTGTGGTAGACTTGCCCAAAGTCTATCTCTTCAGTACGTCTTACCGTTCCCTTTACGGTAGTTCCGGGATCCACCACTCCATGGATCCGCCATTCCAATAGTCCATGAGCTCGAGCTCTCTGGACGGAATGTTGGAATGGCGAATACGGGAAATGGCGGATTCCGGAACTACCGTAAAGGGAGCAGTAAGACGGACTGAAGAGATAGACTTGGGGCAAGTCTAATGGTGTGGCGAGCATGCTCATTTTAGAGCATGTTTGAAAGATATGCTGAGACTGCTAGCTGAGAAGGGGCTTCCGGGAATTTGAGCGCTTTTGGAACAACATTACTGGGTGTCCCAAAACGAAATATCGCTGTTTGAGTAGTTGCATGAAAACGGCAATTGTCTTGTTTTGAATGATTTACGGGGAAAGCTCTCATTTAAAGGCTATCTTTGCCGACTTTTTCAATGATTAGAAAACCTCAAAAAATACGGATTTTCCGAGAACCTCCTGCTCGAGAAAGCCTAGAAAAGGATTTGAAAAGACTTTACTTACCCAAATGAGGGGGTATGGTACCAAACTGCGAAGAAAATTATGAAAAATTATATTGATATTAACGAAATCTTATTCTTAAAGTAATAGGAAAGAAACAAATATTGGGAAATGCTTCAATTTTTTGCCTGCACAATGTCCCAAAAGACTGCCATTTCAAATTGAAAACCAAGTAAGAAATAACATACAGGGACGGGAAAGAAGGAAAGGATTAGACGTATTTTTAACTGTTACATCCACATTGCAAAGAACTAGAGTTCAAACTTTTGAATCTTTGGCAAACGATAATGTACATTGTACATATAGTTTGAAAAATTCTTGGCATCTAGTAAAAGCCTTGCACAGATAACAGGCCCGTCGGAACGAAATTCATTTGGGGGGGGGGGGGGGCTGAAACTTGATGCGAGCATAGCGAGTAATGATGGGGGTCTTGAGGCTTGTCCCTGGGAAAAACATATGACCACGCCCTTTAGATCGTTGGAAAACGCCCCATTTTTGAAGAATCTACCTTTTAAAGAAGTAAACGATACGAGGGGGGTGACAGGGTAGTGGTACCATGGTACCAGAGGGGGTGGTACCTGGTACCAAATTCTAGAAAGATGGTGGAACCTGGTACCAAAAGTAGTGGTACCGGTACCCAGCCTATAGGAGTTGGTACCAACAAAATGTTTTGTCAATTGATGTTTTTGGAATTCTTTGAACAGCTTTTAACAGTACAAACAAAGTTTCAGCTTAGCGGAAGCGATGCGACGTCTGCGACGTGCAGGTGCGCAATTGCGTTGTCTTGCAAGCACAGAGTTGTTGCTGTTGTTGTTATTACATCGATTATTCCACATCAGTGGTTATTTCAGAGAGAGTACAATACAATTTCGCGCCAAAAGACAACAGCAACCACTTCACAGTGTTCCAGGGCATGTAATTAATGTGAAAAATGAAAGTATCAGAATTATACCAAACTGATTTTTCTATTGTTCACCGTAGCCTGAGGTATATCAAGACGCAAAAAAATTTCAAATCGGACAATTTAGTGCTGAGAAAACATCATTTCAAGTTGGGCCTAAAAAGTGTACTTAAGGCTTCTTTCTAAGCACAGCAAGGCCACAAAGTAGCACTAAGTTTCAAATTCAAATTGCTTGGCTTGCACTCACCCGATTTTTGTGATTTTTGTTTTGTTCAAAAGATTAAGCCTTGCAGAGTATGTAGTGAAAAGGTGGATTGAAAATTTTATTTTGGGATGCGGAAATTTTGCGAATTCATACTGGTAACTAAACGTTAAATAAACTAAAACTGAATCGCGAAGCGCTTCTTCAACATTAAAAAAGAAGAATCTATGTTTCAGAATTCTCGGAAAGTCTATTGTAGAATCAGGTATAAGCTATTGGCAACACGTTTGCAAAAGGGCTTAGTAGAATAAGCTCTGAAATAATTTTGGCGAATTTTTCAGGAAGACCAGTTTTGCGCCTTTTCAGAGTAAAAATTGCATTTTTGTATGACGAAAATCTATTAGCAAAGCCAATATTTCATCATATCTCCACAGTTTCAAATACATGCTTTTTAGCAATAGAAGTATAAAGTCTTTTTGCATAATTCACTAATTTTTAAGGTTTTGAAAACATGCAGCCAATTCTACAATGATTTGTTATATCCCAAGGTGAAAAATGCACCTAGTAACATCGAAAAACAGAACAAACACCAAAATAGATACCTAATATGATTAGGGAGTTGATCTCTAACCTCCTTTTGACTATAAGCGGGAAATACTTGTTTCATTGAACATCTAGTTCAGTCTATAGTACAGTGGCAAATACAGACATAATTTGCTAAAAAAGACTTCTTCTTCACTGGCCTTCGTGAAAAATTCGCCAAAATTAGTTGAGAGCTTATTCTACTTAGCCCTTTTGCAAAAATGTTCCCAATAGATTAAACTTGATTCTGCAATAGGCTTTACGAGAGTTCTGAAACATAGATCTTTTGTTTTCAATGTAGAAGGAGCGTTTCGTGATTCAGTTTTAGTTTTTGCGAACGATTGGTTACCATTATGGATTTGAAAAATTTGCACATCCCAAGATGAAATTTTCAATCGACCTTTTAACTACATTTTCTGCAGGGTTCAATCTATCAAACAAAACAAAGATCATGAAAATCGAGTGAGTGCAAACCAAGAAATTTGAATTTGAAAGTTAGTGCTATTTTGTAGCCTTGCTGTGCTACAAAAGAAGCCTGCAGTACACTTTTTAGGCCTAACTTGAAATGATATTTTCTCAGCACTAAATTGTCCGATTTGAAAAATTTTTGCGTCTTGATATACCTCAGGCTACGGTTGAATATAGAAAAATCAGTGTTGTACAATTCTGAAATTTTCATTTTTTGTCATTAATTACACTAAAATGGAAATCTGGATCACAGTGCACTCTTTGGAATGGGATTGGATGAAGCTGTAGGCCATCACAACCACGAGAAGGATTCGAACAAGAAACAATGTCATCATCAAAGTTGTTCAGCTCCTCAAACACATTGCAATTTATACGTATTAACATTTCATTCTAAACAGTTGTTTTTGGGGCAGGAAAAGAAAAGCTCACAATCCTCCTTACTCTCTCCTTTCTTGTTTGAAATATTTGTTCATTCAAGTTGTCTATGGTGCCTTCGGTACGTTGTTAGAGGAGCTATTTTCACGACCTCTTTCGAGAACTCCTCGTAGATGGTAAACTATGTCTACATTATCAGCTATTATCTCCTTCGATCAAAATTGGGATTACGTGGTACCATTGCTTTCAATTTGGGTGGAACCTGGTACCATCAGGGGTGGAACCTGGTACCAAACCATGTGGTACCGGTACCAAAGACCCCCCTGTCACCCCCCTCTCCAAAATGATGGTCGTTCTGAAAACGGTAGAGCTGGCATAGCGCCTGTCTATATGAGACGGGCTGGCCTGTTAGTGAGCTGGCTCGCCTCCAAACCAGCTCGGTTTTATCCCAGGGGGGGGGGGGACTTGGTAGTTCAAGGTGACGTACCCGTTGCAAAATGTTGTAAAACCCTAAACCCTTAGCGGTAGTAGATTTTAGCCTAAGCGGTAGTAGCTTTTAGCCTAAGCGGTAGTACCTTGTAGCCTAAGCGGTAGTAACTTTTTCCGTAAGCAGCAATAACAATAGGTCAATTGTTCCAGAAACAATAGTGCTATTGTATAGCAGATATGAGCAAAAAAAGACTTCATTTACGTAGATTTACTTTGGAATAACACAGTATCTGTATTTGGAGTAACACAGTAGAGAAAGAGGATGCTCCTATCTATATTATGATGATTAGGCCCTGAGTGATTAGGTATTATTGGCTGCATTATCATAACAGAGATAGAAAGTGGAGATTTGTCTTTCCTCCTCTCCAAATTATTGACTCTGCTTGTTATTAAGTAGATGCCAAAAGTTAAGAGCATGATTTCTGTGATTATTAGTAACAAAACCAAAAGTAGGCAAGTTTAATACTGTAGAAGTAAAGGTGGGATTTGGAGAACTTTCTCCAACTCTGTGGGCATATGGCAGTGTGGTCAATCGTAGATCATTGATAAAAATTAATTGCAATAACCTGGGGTGCTGCTGAAGATAGTGAATAACTGGTTGATTTCTGTTGTTACAGAGTCTTACTAACAAAAATTCAATTCAACAAACTTTGTTAAAACTCCGCGAGCTAATCATATCGATTTTCACAACCCTAAGCGATAGTAAATTTGAAAATTTTCTACCCTAAAGGGTAGTAAATTGCAAAATTCAGGACCCTAAATTTTGCAACGGGTACGTCACCTTGAACTACCAAGTCCCCCCCCTGGGGGTTTTATATGAGAACTATGAGAATTATGTTGAAATTTGGACCAGTTCATTTACCCCATGGGGCAACACAATCGGTAAATGGCAAGGTCCAAATCCTTATTTCTGAGTAAAATAATTGCTTATTGATGGCAGATTCAGAATCTGCATGGTCGAATTAGTACAGATCAAGGAGAAAATTTGAGCTAAAATCATTCTAAAAAAGCTCAATTATGACGTCTTTGAATTGATGACGTCATACAAATTTTATTAATGTCGTCACAATCCAAAAAACTAAAGATCATTCAAAAACTCTAATCAAATGCAATCTAACTACAGTATTTTCAATCTTAAATACAGACAGTTACACCCACTTTTGTTGTATAAAGTGTCGGTTGTTGACGTCATCAAAATGGACACTTTCGGTGAAAATCAAAAATGCTTCAAAGTCTTATTTGAATCTCCATGGTTGATTTAGTAGGAATCAAGCATAATATCACAGGTTAGGCAGATCTTTAGATCGCTTGAGAAATTTCCCTGCCTATATGCGCATGCTTGCTCTTAAAAACAATTTTTGGAATGCACAATGAGTGCGCTAGCTACCTGGGTTTCAAGGAAACTTTTGCGGCTTTGTTAGTTTTGAATTTATTATGGTTGAGAGAACTTTCTTTGCCTGTAACCACTAATCGCTTTTAATTCAGGTGTCAATAAAAGCATCTCATGCCATTGTGATATAAAATCTATACCTTGGGTACCAGACTCTCTAACATCTAACATATGTTAGAGAGTCTGGTACCCAGGGTATAAAATCTGACATTGTTGAATTAAATATTCACGATTGATGATTCAGTACGTATGACAAAGTCTTGTCATAGGGAGGAAATTGTATTACTAATGAAAAATGACCGACTAAATGCTCACCCCAGATGACTCAATGATCGAAAAAATGCCAAACAATACTGCTACTACAAGGAGCCTCATTTCTGCAATTCTGCATACAAGTTCTTGCTTTGTAGATGAAGTCGATGACTCTCTGTCTTTCCGTCTCAGTTAAGTTTGGCTCCAACATTTATCAAAGCACTCTTTTATAGCAAATTTCCTCCACTTAGTACTTACTACTAAAGAAGCCGATTCCAGGGGGTAGCATACCAGGTTTGTCAAAAGGAACTTCACACATTTGAGAATTTCTTTTTTTCTTTTTTCTGAAATTGAAAAAAATCGCTTTTGACTTCGAAATGCAAGAAAACGGCCGTAAGCATATCAGAGGGTGGTAACGGGTATTTCGTGAAACGTGATCGACCATATTTTTCGGCCATATAGAGTGGTGTCGCCCATTATGCCCATGTCGTCGCGAAGTTCTGAGTTAGACCGAAAGAGAGCAATTAATGAAAAAACCAAATAGCTGCATTATATCACCAACTAATGGAGAAAAAGATCACAAAGTATTGACTTTTTACGTAAACTCTTTATACTGATTTTAGAAAATTTTAAAGGAGGGGGTAAAAACGTCGTTTTCTTCCAGCGTCGCCCATTATAGCCGCAGGAGAAGCAATGAACACTACTCTCCAGTGAAAAGTCTTAAGAAGAACAACAGTTTTAATTATTGTTCTTTGTTTGTTATTTGGTACTTTAAACCCAAGAATATCAATAAGAATTAACTTAAACTTCGATTTTTGGCAATTGAAATACATGCTTCGAGTTGTTCTAAATCCTGCCTTATCTCTTGTGATTGGATGGATGAGTTTTGGCATAGCTTCTAAAATGAAAATAGACTTAATATAATGCTGCATGTTTTGGGTTTCGATGATTTTCCAAGTCAGTGAGTAAGATTTTAACCCAAATTGGCGTTTTTTTTATATAAATTTTGCATTTTAATATTTTGAAGCGATTGGAAACTTCTCTGGTAAACTGATGGATATAATGGGCGACGAAAATAGCAATTTGCAGCACTGAGACTTCATAATCTTAAATCTGAATCAGAAGTCACTTTGCTTTGGTTTCATTGTAGATTTCCTCTCAAGAGACAGGACTTCTGAAAAATCAAAGCACATTTTAAAAATTTCTAACCGCAAGGTGCCGAGCGAACGAAGGAAGGAAGGAATGTAAATAGAATCATGAAATTTGCAATTCTTGAAACAATCAATTAGAGATATGCACAAACCATCTCGTCGGGTTTTAATGCAAATGAACTGAAACTTCAGTGAAGGTAAAATCATGATAAAACAGATGTCAGCGAAGATTTTCCGCGCAATTGCAATTCTATTACTAGTCGTCGGTCCACTGAAATTTAATTTCTCTTGCTAGCCGGCCATAATGGGCGACTGGCCAAAATGGGCGACGCTACTCTATATTCCCTGACATGAAACATGAAATTGAACATTTCGTTTCTGTGTTTCTATGATTCGTGATACCTGGCTTGAATATTCTTTAATGAATGAAAGTGTGTCGTTACCTTGCCTCTCTTCATTTCGTTAGTATCTTTTCGTTGTTGCATCCAAAAATTTCTAGGAAGTTAAACTTCCCGAATGTACAATTCGAGCCCCCGCATTCTCTTTTTCGGTTATCAAAGTAGTCAGAAACTTTAGGTACGTGTCAACTTTCCTGTTCTTACAACTTTCGTCAAAGAAGTATTTTACTTTACTATGACTGGAAACAATAGTTTTATTGTAAAATTATTTACTTAGGATAGAAGAAGCATCGGTCAACAATTTGAAATGTCAATAATTAAAATGAAATCTGGAAAGTTTAGTGTTCATGTTAGATTAACACTTTGTCATTTATCTGTTGGTATTCCAATGGGATTCAGACTTTTGAATAGCATTAACTTCCTTTCGCATTTGACTGCTGCAGAATTTTTAATTGTGCATGACACTTAATAAATGATATTTCATTTCTTCAGAAAACCTGTGCAAACTGATTTCAACTAACATCTGTTTAAATTGTTTTGCTTCTTTACGAAAATTTTTGTTTTCAACAGCGTAAATTTTCATACTTGTTTGCTTGCAATAATCATTGATTCTATTCATCATTTTGCTGCTAACTCGCAATTAAGGATATTAATCAAACTGCAAATTCCTGAAAGCAGTTTCGCATGAAACAAGGGCAGATTTTTTAATACAATAGCACGAGTTGCTTTTGTTGACACCTCAATTCAAAGCGATTAGCGATCACAGACAAAGGAAATTCTATCAACCAATAATTCAAAACAAACAAAGCCGCAATTTTTCTATGAATCCCAGGTAGCTAGCTCGCTCGCTGTGCATTCCAGAAATTATCTTTAAGGGCAAACATGAGCATAGATCGAAAGAAGAAGGATATATCTACACATCTACCGCGGGCATTTTACTTCTTTGGTCCAGAAGCTGAGCAGTAAATGTTTTGATAACACCCAAAAAAATGAGAGAATTAAATCGCCTCCTAAACGGCTTTTTAACCAAACAAATAAAATGCTCGCGGCAGGTGTGTAGATGCGTCCTTCTTCTTTCGATTTACGCTCATGTTTGCCCTTAAAAACAGCTTCTGGAATGCACAACGAGCGAGCTAGCTACCTGGGTTTCAAAGAAATTTTTGCGGCTTTGTTTGTTTTGAATTGCTGGTTGAGAGAATTTCCTCTGTCTGCAATCGTTAATTGCTTTGAATTGAGGTGTCAACAAAAGCAACTCGTGCTATTGTATTACAAAATCTGCCCTTGTTTTTTGCATGTAATCGCTTCTACATCAACACAGAATGCAGAATAAAATTCTTTCTAGAACCAAATACGCCATTGAAATACATCTAACAAATATTGGGCGATGGTTAGTGAAAATGCTGACTCCATGTGACTAACGACGCACTGAGCAGCAAGGGCAGACTTTGTAAGACAATAGCATGAGTTGCTTTTGATTGAAACCGCAATTCAAAGCGATCAACGATCGCAGACAAAAGAAATTCTCTCAATCAGTAATTCAAAACAAACAAAGCCGCAAAAGTTTCTCTGAAACGCAGGTAGCTAGCTCGCTTGTTTTGCATTCCAGTAATTGTTTTTAAGAGCAAATACGAGCACAGATCGAAAGAAGGAGAATATTTCTACACATCTACACGTGCATTTAATTTATTTGGTTCAAAAGCCGATTGGGAGGCGATTCAATTCTCTTATATCTTTGGGTGTAATTAAAGCAATTACTGCTCAGCTTCTGAACCAAAGAAATAGAATGCCCGTGGTAGATGTGTAGATAGAGTCTTATTTTTTCGATATATGCTCATGTTTGCTCTTAAAAACAAGTTAATTACGAACAAGTTAATTAACAAATAATTACGAAGAACCATCAGGACCAGGAGAAAGAGATTTTACTCATTTTCCTCTATCTTTACGGCTTTTCGATTTCGAGCGAAATGGAACTGTGAAACTTGTGTGTGGCAATTGGTCAAAGGTCATTCCATTGGCAACCAATCAGAGTAGTTAAAGGAAAAATGCTTTCCCTGAATAACCAATCAAATCACCGGGACCTTCGAAACTTGGGACATCTCCTTTAAAACTCCTCAGCCAATAAATACAGAGCTTGTCTAAACTTCAGCAATACTGTTGATGATGTGTCCTGCATCCAGGTTGACCACTGAGATCTGTGAGGCCAACCCAATTGCTGCGATGTGAATACGGAGGAGCCTTACATCTTAGTCGAGAAATATCATTCCGAAGGGTAAGAAGGGATGGATTGTACTCTCCAATGGGGCACAATAGACCTTTTTAGCTATTTTGAAAAGAATCAGGATCTAACGATATTTTGTTACATTTTGTAGAATGAAATCGTAAAAACATGTTCATAGAATGATGGCCACTGCTCGATGGCACTCAATGAAATAACGCTCGAGCCAGGCTCTCTGAATAGTCCAGTTATCGCAACAACAACAACAACAACAATGACATTTTTTTGAGTCTATCAGTCTATCATTCAATAATATAATGCTGCCTTTGTTTCCAAACTCCACTTTCGATAGATTCCTTGCTTTTCGTGCAATGTTGTTTCCCTTGTCCTCTTCAATTGCACAACTTGAAATCCCTTTTCTGATGAGCTGTTCTTCAGATGTACGCCTCTGAAGTAGTATTCACTCATTTTAAAAGTAAATTCTCAAGGAATAAAGATTGTTCTGAGGTATTTAACTCAAGAAGGAGTTTTTCTTCCGCTATTTTTACTACATTTTACACTAACGTATAGGAAAAATTATACTTGGTTTGTGTCACACACGATGATGTTTTGCTTGCGTTGCAGTCCTGGTTGCTTAAGTCCCTAATATCGGTAACTGTGCGAACTTTAATCAGTCTATATGCAGAGCTTGCTCTGTCATTTTGCATTGCAACCATAAGGGAACCTCTGCGTAGGAGAGTTACCGGATGTTGCATGAGTATTTCAGCTTGCTGTGGTCATAGCCAGTACGTAGATGTATAAATTTGGGAAAGTGGCAAATCAATAGACGATTACGGAAAAATTGGCATCGGGGGCATCTGACCAAGATGCATTGCGTTCTATAATGGAATTAACAGCGATTCTATAGAAATTCGATCATCAAACGCAATGCATCTTGGTCAAATGACCCCCGACGCCATCTTTTTCGTAATCGTCACGTGCAACTCTGGTAAGTTTAGAAGAAATCAGAAAGCACAACGATTGTGATGGCTATATGATGTATATATCAACTTATTCCCAGCTCTAACAATGTCAATTTTAATAAATTCATAGACTGAGATAACTTAGTGTTACGTTAAAGATAAAATCAATAAATTGTCTTGGAATATTTGAATAGATGATTCTCCCAACTCTTCAGCTTCATAATCTTGAAGAAGAATGAGAATATGTGAGAAGATCAACAGCTAATGGCCAGATGGAAAAAAATGCTAGCCCACAGAAAAGAGTGGGGTTGTTAGCAACTAATTTGCATTTCATTTGTAACAAATTTGCATTAACTTTAAAAAAGGATAGATGAGAACATCTGGCATCTAAATTGTGTTTATATACCTATGTTAAACATTCTTAGGGATGTGCCATTACTTGCTACTTTTCAGCACAAAATATTTTTATCTCTTTTTTTCATGAAAAGTTTTCTTTTCTATAATGCCCCTGGAGGGACCATTATGCAAACAAGGTCCCTCCTTTCCTTTCACTCAAAAGAAAGATGTAACATCAATTTACACTTGCTTTGAAAAATTAGATTTGATGGAATTATTGTATAGGTCAGATTTGTCAGCTGCAAATAATCTATTCTTGGTTTTAGCTAGCATTGTCTGCACGCAGGCTAGGTTTTAGCCCACTGTAAATAAATCAATGATGATGATGATGATGATGATGATGATGATGACGATGATGATGATGATGATGATGATGATGATGATGATGATGATGATGATGATGATGATGATGATGATGATGATGATGATGATGATGATGATGATGATGATGATGATGATGATGATGATGATGATGATGATGATGATGATGATGATGATGATGATGATGATGATGATGATGATGATGATGATGATGATGATGATGATGATGATGATGATGATGATGATGATGATGATGACGATGACGATGACGATGACGATGACGATGACGATGACGATGACGATGACGATGACGATGACGATGACGATGACGATGACGATGACGATGACGATGACGATGACGATGACGATGACGATGACGATGACGATGACGATGACGATGACGATGACAAGATGACGATGAAAAAATGACAATGACAAAATGACAATGACAATGACAATGACAATGACAATGACAATGACAATGACTATGAAAATGACAATGACAAAATGACAATGATATTGACAATGATAATGACGATGACAATGACAATGACAATGACGATGAGAATGACAATGACAACAACGATGACGATGACGATGACAATGACAATGACAATGACAAAATGACATTGACAATGATAATGACGATGACTATGACGATTACAATGACAATGACGATGACAATGACAACGACGATGAAGATGATGATGACAATGACAATGACAATGACAAATGACAATGACATTGACAATGATAATGACGATGACTATGACGATTACAATGACTATGACAAAATGACAATGACAAAATGACGATGACAAAATGACAATGACAAAATGACAATGACAAAATGACAATGACGATGACGATGAGAATGACGATGACGATGACGATGACAAAATGATTAATTTTGAGGATCAAAATCCAAACAAGTTAAAAAACAAAGATTGATATCGAAAGATTACCTGTTAGTCAGATCTTTTGGATTTTCTAGGCCCTCTTCTCCACACTGCACAACCAGAAGGTGGACACCATTGAGATGGTCGTCCGGGTCCGGGTGCCACAGTTTGTGGTCGAGGGGAGAAAGTAGGTGGAGGAGGAAAAGTTGGTCGTGGTGTTGGTGCTGCAAAAATAATAGTATTTATGTCAATATACTAAAAGAAACTAAGAATTTGAGTCTGCACTGTAAATTTTCTTAAGACTATCAAATTTCGAGTATTCAGAGCTGCCTACGAGCGTCCTACGAGCAATAACAATCTTCATGTCCACTGCGGTACAAGTGCCAATGCAAACCCTTCAAAAAGTTTTCTGAAGCCTGTCCAACGTGTAGACATTACTCAAGCTCCATCTCAGTGATATGATACTGGAAACAAGTCAAAATGAAGTAAAAATATGCTAAGGATGTTTCCTTTGCTAGAATAGATCGGCTGTATTGTCTTTGCAAATGTTCATATCTCCGAGATACATACAATTTTTAACGAATTAGCAGCAGTCAAGAACAGAGACTAGCTTCTTTTAGATCAAACTAGAGAAGAGATCCAATTAAATATTCTGATCGGTTTATTGACAAATAAATTCAAAATAAGTAGCAAAAAGTCGTTCCTAAATCTAAGTAAAACTTTTAATGAATAAGGCAGCATAATTTTTGAGAAAATATTACCATTCCGAAATCGAATCATGGTGGGGGGGGGGGGTTAGATACCGCAGTTGTTCCGCAGCTTGATGCTTGTGCAAAGGAAAAAATTATTTGCTCTTACGTAGGCGCTAGACTTATGATCTGGAGTCCCCTGCTTCCCTGTGCTCTTTGACATGATGATGACGCTTCAGCAAGGTTTACCGCAGGGATACAAATGAATCATCGTAATCAGCCTCCCTTCCTTTCATTTTTAAAAAAATCCTCCGTAGAACAATATAAATTTTCCTCCGCAAAAGCATACAAGTTGAAGCAAATCTACGGTGTCATCGTCAAATGCTAAGGTGCTCAATGCTATGCATCAGTCCCGGGTCTGGCTTAGTTTGAGGTATTTTTCTTCATACAAACAGGCCCTTAAAATGTACTTACCCCATTTAGGAGAACACTTTTTACAGCAGGAATCTTTGGGTTCTATGTGATAAGCTTTTGGGCATGGTAACCTTGGATTACAGAAAGTATATTCGTGGCAATAAGCTCTGTCGATGCCATTGCGTTTCTTACACCAACATGGATTGCATCGTCCTCCAGTCTTCCTAAAATCATTGAGGAATCTACTTGGGGCTTTATATTTTTTGCCGTTTTGGTCCTCACAAGCTGAAAGCAAAAATTTAATTGAGGAATTAGATAATTTCTTGACGTAGTTTATTGGTTGAATATCATTTTAGCGAATGGGTCGAGCATAAAAAGTGTTTGTCTCCGAAATATATACAGAACCAATATATGAATATGAATAACTATAATATTTTTACTTGACCATGTTGACGAATGCAATCACTACCAGAACTGCGTGTCCGTATGGTAAAACGTCTAAAAGCAAACCTACGGTCTTGAAATTTGGCGTTTGTGGTCCTCGAAAGCTGATAATATAGCATGAATTGAAAAATTATGGTTTGTTTTTGATAACATTTTTTGCTTGTTTGGACTGAATATGTTGGCTAAAGTCATAGATAAATCTAGCATGGTCAACTGTTTTCTTGCTACAGGCAAGTTGAAAAGAAGCTAGCATAACAAAAGTAGAACACTAAATGCAAAACTTACCACATACAGGGCAACACTCCCCTTTAGGAAGGAATTGCTTTAAACAAGTCAACTTCTTGCATTTCGCATGTTCATACTTGCATTTATTTTCTGTGAGAAATATCAGGGAGGAAAAATCGCTATGAGAAATGGTAGATATGGATTCTGTTTATTCATAAGCCGCAAAAGTTGCCCTGAACCAGTAGGGCAAAATTGTTTTCATGTGCAGGCGAAAGGTTGTTTCAAGGAGAAGTCATGAGTTTATAGTGAAAGAAGAAGGAAAAGGGGTGTGTGGAAGACCTCTCCACACCCTGCACCCTGTCGCATAAAATTGGGCCAAAAGTAAACCCTGTCGCATTTTTTAAAATTCAATTTTTGCTTGTGATACCCTGCCGCATAATTTTCTTACCTTTTATAATACCCTGTCGTATAATTTTCGTTTTAAAGGACACCCTGTCGCATAATTGTTACCGCAAAGGACACCCTGTTGAGCAGCACATCCCGTCAGGTCAAGTACGGGAGTACCCCCACCCCCCCCCCCCCCCGGGAAGGAAAAATCTAGTCTGGAGGATTATGCTTACTTGATTCAGGGACCGAGCAGAAGGCAACTACCCAGCCCCTAAATTGAATAAACAAGTTCCACCCACAGGTGGCATCAAATATGAAAGAAATCGTAAAAAGTTCTTACTCATGTTGTATTCCTTGTTGTATTTCTGCTGTTTTCTTTCCCTGACCATGCTCGAACTTTGTTTTGAAAAATAGGCCCATTGGTCCCAGTTTTCGGGGACTGGGACCAATGGGCCTATTTTTCAAAACAAAGTTCGAACATGGTCAGGAAAAGAATACAGCAGAAATACAACAAGGAATACAACATGAGTAAGCAATTTTTACGATTTCTTTCATATTTGATGCCACCTGTGATCTACCACTTAAATCTTCAAGTGTGTCCTTCTTCTTTCGTTATAAGCTCATGACTTCTCTCAAATAACCTTCGGGTGCACAAGGCGACAGTTTGCCCTCTTGGTGGTTTCACGGCACCTTTGCAGCTTTATTGTTTGTTTGAATCACTGATTGAGAGAATTTCTTTTGTCTGCAGTTAATTGCTTTGAATTCCGGTGTCAGTCAAAAGCAACTGATGTAATAGTGTTATCAAAATATGTCCTTGTTTATCAGTGATTTTAGCTACATTAACTATTTTGACGTCAATGATTTTAGCTACTTAACCCTATCGGGCCTAGGGTATTTGATGCTCTAGGAAGACTAGGGGGACTGAAATCAGCTCCCCCCCCCCAAGGCCTGTAGGGTCAAGAAAGTAACCTACAAATGATATCTTGTGCTCTTGAAGATCTCACAGAAAGAAACAATCCAAATTTTAATTGAATCTAGTCTTATATCTGAAGAAATCCTTTTCATTTGAAAATATTCACCCTTTAGAAAAAGGCTTAAGTTAGCCTTCTTCCTTTATATAGTGACGGTTTCGATTCTTGATTCAGTTGGTGCAGGCTCATGACTACAGAAGCCATTTCTGACTTATTCGTTTTCATTTATTTTCATTTTTCTTTAATTTTACATTATATGGACCTCCATCAGTTGAGAGGACTGCTTTGGTATGGAAATCTAAAAAAAAGCCCGGAAAGGAGACAACTGTAGGTGTAAAATATGTAAATTGGTAGACAATATGTTTTTACTTTCTAGTATGTGTATATCAACAATTCTGATACCAACTGCAATCGCTTTTCGCAATAGCGGGAGAATGATATCGACAACGAAGAGGGTAAATTATTTGAACCGTTTTCATCAGATCTAGGGCTGCATCAGCTGATATCAGAGCCAACTCATTTCATGGGAAACTCCAAATCATGTATTGATGTAATACTCACTGATCAACCCAGTCCTTTTCTCGAATTTTGTGTGCACCCCTCGCTGTATGAGCAATGTCATCATAAATCATATACGGCAAACTAAGCATCAAAAACCCAGCCCCTCCCCCCTTCCGTCGTAAAATCTGGTTTTACGACCAAGCAGATATCCTCTCAATCAAGAAGAGCATAAACATGTTCCCCTGTGGACTTGCAACAAGTCTTCCTTTTGGTTCTTGGTAGCTAGCTCCACTGACCCGCGCCGAAGGCGCAACGAGCGCGCAGCGCGAGGGAGGGAGGGAGAAGAGGAGGAAGAAAGAATCTTTCTTCCTCCTCTTCTCCCTCGCGCTGCGCACTCGTTGCGCCTTCGGCGCAGGTCAGTGGAGCTAGCTACCAAGAACCAAAAGGAAGACTTTGTTGCAAGTCCAGTTCCCCTGGTGAGAAACATTCAAGGACAATAGTTGCCCTAAGTGGCAAGTCAAAACCCTGAATGAAGTTCTGCTGAACCTATATTCAAATTTCATTCCAAATAAAATAATAACAGTTATGCCTCGTCAGGCACCTTGGATAACGGAATCAATTAAGAACTTTATCACGAAAAAGAATAGAGCGTATAATGCTTTTATCAGAAATGGTCAACCAGAAGAAAAAACTAGATAAACTACGGGGCATCAATGACATGATATCCCAGGGAGCAAAACTCATCGAAGATGCTAAGCATAGATACTTCATGAAAATTGACGTGACTCTCTCTGATGCTCAAATCTCTGATGCTAACTCTCTCTGGTCCTTGATCAATAAAATCTTGAACAAAGCTAAAATTCCCTTAATTCCTCCTCTTCTAGATAATGAATGTATTTGTGTTACGCCAAGGCAGACATTTCTAATGATTATTTTTTTCAACAGTGTACAACTATTGATACCTGGAAGTGAAATTCCACAATCCATTGTCTGAAATGGACCACTTCTCGCCGATTTCCCTCTCTCACATGAAAAAATGTTAAAGATTATTCGATCACTGAACCCCAACAAAGCCTATGGTTGCGATGATATCTCAATCCGGATGATAAAGATGTGTGATGATTCCCTCGTGTAGGCCAAGGTATTTACCCAGAAATTTGGAAACAAGCCCATGTAGTCCCAATATATCAAAAGAATTGTACAAATTCTAAGCGAAATTATCGTCCCATTTCACTTATCCCAATTTTTGGGAAGATCTTAGAAAAACGTATACTTGATAGCCTTTACCAACACCTGGATTCTTGCGGATTACTAAATCCAAACAAATCAGGGTTTCGCCCAGAAGATTCAACTATAAATCAACTTTTGTCTATCGTCAATTCAATATTTACCGCGTTTGACTGCAACCCCTCTCTAGATGTTCGCTCTTTTTATCTTGATACTTCTAAGGAATTCGATGGGGTCTGGCATGAGGGTTTCATATACAAACTGCGTCGGGCCGTCGAAGTGGTGTTTCCAACAAATTGCTCCTTCTGATCCAAAGCTTTCTCACCGATCGAAAGCAGCGCACTGTCTTGAATGGCAAAACATCAAAGTGGGGGTACCATCTGAGCTGGGGTTCCTCAGGGTTCAATCTTAGGTCCTCTTTTTTTCTTGATCTACATCAATGACCTTACCGAAGATCTGAAATGCAACGTGAAACTATTTGCTGATGTCTGATGACTCATCCATTTTCACTGTCGCCCATGATCCAGATGCAGCAGCTCTTGGTATGAAACATGATTTGAAATTAATCAACCTTTGGTCACACAAATGGAGAATGTCCTTCAATCCAGATCCTACTAAGCAAGCAGCTGAGGTGAATTTTCAAAGAAAAGAGTTTCAATGAACCACCCAAATCTATTCTTTAATGGTTCCATAGTGACAACAATTGCGGAGCACAAACACCTTGGAATTATATTAGATTCTAAATTGTCTTTTGCAAGTCACATTCGATCAATTATGTCAAACTCCAGGAAGGGTATAGAAAGGCTGAAATGTCTTCCAAAATACTTGCTTCGTCAAACACTTGATGAGTTGTATAAACTCTATGTTCAGCCCCATCTGGATTATGGTGATGTCATATGCCACAACGCACAATCTACTTGTGAGTTTACTAATATTGTCAACCTTACCACTCAAATGGAAAAGCTTGAGTCCATTCAATACTCTGCAGCGCTAGCAGTAACCTGTCCTTGGAAGGGTACATCTCACGAGAAGTTATATGATGAGCTCGGATGGGAAACGCTAAATCTTCGTAGATGGAGCAGATGCCTTGTGCTGTTTTACAAGATTGTCAATGAGCTGACTCCAAAATACGTGAGATATCCAAGGATATCCCATTCCTCAATTGCAGGTATTGATGTACAATCTCAGCAGACGCGTTACAATAACTCAAATATGTGCAAGAACTGAGTCTTATAAGTTGAGTTTCTATCCAAATTGTTTGTCTGAATGGGACAAAGTTGACCCCGAAATTAGACTTTCCACTTCTGTGAGCATCTTCAAGAAAAATTGATCTTTAAGATTCATCTTGAAAATTAAATGGGACGACTTTATCACTAACGATGAAGTCCTAGGTTTCGCAAAGGCAGACGATATCTAAATTTCCTTAACAAAAACAGATTGCGTTGGATGGGTCATGTTGCTCGTATGCCAAAGACAAGACCAGTTAAGGCACTTCTGTACGGTGAGCTTGCAGGAGGCAGAAGGAAAGTAAGTCGACCACTGCTTAGACTCAAGGATAACATCAAAGATATTCTGAAAAGAGGCGATGTTCTTGAAACATGGACAGAAAGTGTAGATGATCGTCTTAAATGGCGTAAGTTGCATTAAAGTAGGTGGCCGAATGGATTTAAAGAGGAAAGAGAACAACAAAAGGATGCGTGAGAAGCGACACCAGAGAAAATAAGAGCGAACTATGTCAGACTTCTTGAACACTTCAATCGTGTATTTTAGACTTTGGACAGTAACTCATCTCAATGTTTTTGTGTTATACTCGTATCGGGTCTTAGGAGTATATATTAATATATTATTCAAGAAAAAGCTATTGTCTCTCATTTGTCCAGCTTGCAAGCCCGTTTATGGTATTTTTGACCCCAGGGGTTTATCCATCTTAACACAGTTACGTGTCGGACTAAGCAAGTTAAATTTTCACAAGTTCAAACATAACTTTAGGGATACCTTGAATCCTATGTGCCCAATTAATGATGGTATTGAGGATATGGAACACTTGTTGCTTCTCTGCAATGCCTATGATTTGATTAGGCGATACCTTCTCGACAGTGTAAATGCGATTCTGCAGCCAAATGGTTTATTGAACCTCCAAGAAATGTCAAAAATTCTCTTATATGGTCATGAAAGGTTACCAGCTGATGCAAATATGAAGATAATATTGGCAACCTTAGAATACGTCCGTGCTTCAGAACGCTTTTAATGAATTAATTCAAACTAAAATTCCCAGTCACCATAGTTTCTTCTCTCATGCAACTCAGTATGCATCATCTTGTGCCTGTAATCTTTATTTTAAGTATCCGTATTTTAAGTAGCATTTAGTAAACGTTAGTCAGTTGCGTGTCTTTATGGAATGGCCATGGAGCTGTCATTGTCCTTTGCTCCCCATGGTATGGTACCTGTAGTTTTGTATAGTAATTAATTAAGTATAGTAGAATGTAGCCTGTATTGTAATATCTTATATGGATAAAAAAACTGCAAATAAAGAGATTAATACTCTCATATAATTCTTATTACCCCATAGTGGTGAGCATTTCCTGGAGCAACATCCAGTTTTTGATTCAATCTGAAAATCCTTTGGGCAGCTACCGGAACATAACCCAAGAGAGCAATGAGCTTGATTCCCTCCACATCGACAGCTGATGCATTGACCCAAAGTATAGTGACCCCATCTATCCTTTTCAATGTAACCTCCCATTGATGCCTTTATAAGCATCTCTTTCGTCAACTGCATGTACCATGTGTCTCCCGCTGTATAGTTTTTACCTGCGAAGTCTCTGCAAGCTGTAATCAAATTCAAAAAGGATTAACCAATGAGTAACAAATAGACTGACTATCTAGTCCCTTCTATGTTTGCAATAAAGGAATAAACCCTGCTCAACACTGCTTGGGAAAGAGAGCATTGCTTTCTTTGGATGCAAAGTAAACTTTAAACAAGGGAAGTTTGAAATGAGATGTATCGCTGCGTAGGAGCTTCAACAGTTTCAACTGAATTTGAATAATGGCAGCATTTAATTCCTTGATGTGACAAGAGAAGAATGAAGGAATAGCAACATTATCAAACTTTACTCGTAATCCCGTGGACAAGAAACAATACAATGATCAAAACGTGGAACGGGAACAAATGCAATTGTACTATATGTAAATAATTTGTTAGATTTAGTTTTGTAGTTAAATAGTTGGTTTTAATTAGTTACTCTTCCCTTCAGAGAAAACTATTTGTATTATTAACCAACTTTATTATTATTATAATTATCAATTTATTTCTCGTTGGATTAAAACACATGATAGCTAAATAAAAATGGTAGCTAATTAATTCCAACGTTAAAACCTATATACAATATTACACAAGAAAGTAGTGGG
Source organism: Aurelia coerulea (assembly GCA_039566865.1). Lineage (NCBI taxonomy): Eukaryota > Metazoa > Cnidaria > Scyphozoa > Semaeostomeae > Ulmaridae > Aurelia > Aurelia coerulea. Next base: position 28,632,619 of record CM076944.1, read on the forward strand.
TGAAATATATACAAGTCATCAACAAGTATACAATATAAAACGGATATCTAAAAACACATTTATCATACATAGCCTAAGTTCGGATTGAAAGTGCGGCATAAAACATTAAAGAAATTCATTATCATTATTATCATTATTATTATTATGATTAAAATACAATTTGATCATAATATAGGCCACATCAACGGTGCATTATTGCCCGTGATCAGATTGCTTGATACCATCATTTTACTCAGCTTCTGTTCTGTCCTAGGAATATGGGTTGCACAACAATTGAAAAGGAAACTGGTAATTTAGTCCAGGATTGTACCTAGCTCGTGAAATTATTGGGACACCTTGTACGTCTTACCAAATATATAACAGATATATACCACCTTGTATGTACTAAAACTTACTTACGGCAAATGGGACAGCATTTTCCTTTTGGAATAATTTTTGGACAAAACTGCCATCCAGTGCTTCCTCGGCCTTTATAACAATATCTCTGCATGTAAGTGCAGTTATTGGCTTGTAAAAGAAGAGCAGAATAGCGTGAATATGATAATGAAACGAAGTTTATATAGGCGATGTATACACTTCAACAAGTTTAAATCTGATGTTACCAATGTGTGTCCTGTACCTTGTGCCCTATGCAGGGATGCTATCAAATAACCGAGATAATTAGGCAAAAGACATTCCCACACCCACTGTTTCTTAAAGGTCCATGTAAGTAAAAGCGACTTTGCTATTTTCACGTGATATTTCATGTGATCAGTTAACAGTAGTAATATAGCTAGCTATAATATAAGCAGACTCATGATTTACTTGCGGTTGCAATTCCAGAGCTAAACCCGAAGTCCCACTGCAGGCAGCCTCGTTGTGAAATTTAAATTCTTGTTTTGCATGTGATCAGTTAAATTCTACCAATCACAGTACGCTCTTCGGGCTCTTCGTCAGCATCATGTCAGCAAATTTTGACCATAGTGTATACGCAGCTGTACTTACATGGACACATTACCAGGGCCGTCGAGAGCCAGCTCGGGCCCTGGACCGATTCTTAGGATCGGGCCCCCTCGCCCCCGAGAAAATTTTCCGGGACCACGCCCTTCAGACTCTCGGAGAATGAGGGAAACACCCTTTTTAAGAATCTAGTTTAGAAAAAACTGTCTAGATATTCCATGAAAAAGTTATCAAGGAAGCGGTATTTTCGGTAAACAATGAAAAGATTCACTCTTACGAGGTGACTTTGCCAAAGTCACCTCGTAAGGCACAGACACAAAAACTTTTAAACATGACCACATAAGAAAACTGTTTTCTTATGTCTATGTTTTAAGGCAGGTAGCTAGTTAGATTGCCATAAAAGTTGCTGTAAGGAGATTTTACAGCAATAACTAATTTTTGTCGAACGATATTTTCACGGGCCCCTTCGAGGCCCGGGCCCCGGACCTTTTACCCCCTCCAACCCCCCCCCTCTCGACGGTCCTGCACATTACCTTTAAGGTACACAATGAAATGTCACTTTTCAAATTACCAAATACAGCAGATAAAAACAACAATGATTGTTTCTAAACTTGGAGCCTTCGAGCCTTCGAGCCTTCCCGTTTAGAACATGAGCCAACAGACCTCGATCTTTTAACTTTATCTTAGTATACCCGTATTTTCTATGAGACACTTAGACCCGGGGTTGGCAGCCAGTTTATCAAATTTTAGGCCATTTTTGATACCAGATGTCTCTTTGTTAAGTTGTTAATGTTCTAATTTTTTGGCGAAGTTAATTCTTTTTTTGTTGAAAGGATTTCAAAAGTACCCATTAAAGTCCTATGACAAATTTTAACAGAAATCACGCTCAACATTGCTAGGATTTAAATCACGGCAATAGCAAGAATCGCTGCAAAATGTGTAAATTGCGAGAGCACAAAGGTTTCTCAAGGACTGAAAAAGGTTCCTATGCTTTAAGTTCTTATGCCATTGCTTTCAATCTCATTTTCAAAATATAGTTTTCCAGGTTATTGTTAGATTTCTGTGTTCTTAGTTGATATATACCTTCTAACCTTCATTAAAATATGTCACATCACTTTTTATTATTTTCTATTCAGTCTGGCAATATGAGGCTTGATGCTCAAGATGTAAGGCTCATAGGCTCGGGACCCTAATACAAGGCTCGAAGGCTCGAGGCTCGAAACACAAGGCTCTAAGACTCAAGGCTCGAAGGCTCGACATATAGAATACTCAAGAGCAAAACTCGAAACGTTGTTACTTATAACTTTCTGATTACATCATGGATTTTTTTAAGAATTACTTGATTACATATTCATACGACGTAACGCAAAACAAACGTTGTTATACAATAGAGAACATTGACGAGTCTTTGCAAATCTTTGAAATGCATGTTCAACGTTATTGCCCTACATTCTAATGAAGATGTATAGAACCAAGTCAAACAGTTTAAATTCAAAGTTATCTTTTGTGTGTTTGTTGTTGTGGAGATTTTCGACGTACATCTAACAGTCTACAGAGCCAATGGAGCAAATATGGAGCCAATGGTGTGGTAGACTTGCCCAAAGTCTATCTCTTCAGTACGTCTTACCGTTCCCTTTACGGTAGTTCCGGGATCCACCACTCCATGGATCCGCCATTCCAATAGTCCATGAGCTCGAGCTCTCTGGACGGAATGTTGGAATGGCGAATACGGGAAATGGCGGATTCCGGAACTACCGTAAAGGGAGCAGTAAGACGGACTGAAGAGATAGACTTGGGGCAAGTCTAATGGTGTGGCGAGCATGCTCATTTTAGAGCATGTTTGAAAGATATGCTGAGACTGCTAGCTGAGAAGGGGCTTCCGGGAATTTGAGCGCTTTTGGAACAACATTACTGGGTGTCCCAAAACGAAATATCGCTGTTTGAGTAGTTGCATGAAAACGGCAATTGTCTTGTTTTGAATGATTTACGGGGAAAGCTCTCATTTAAAGGCTATCTTTGCCGACTTTTTCAATGATTAGAAAACCTCAAAAAATACGGATTTTCCGAGAACCTCCTGCTCGAGAAAGCCTAGAAAAGGATTTGAAAAGCAGGCCCGTCGGAACCGGGGGGGCTGGGGGGGCTTCAGCCCCCCCAATAATTTGCTGCAGTTCGTTCACTTTTGTAAGTAAAAAAGGTTGTAAAAGCCCATCTCATGGAAATGAAGATTCAAACTTAATTATATTCGAGGAAGTTATTAGAATTGATCAAGCTATCATCCTTGATATTATGGAATTCAAATATAATCTATATCCTCCTGAAATTGAAGTCCCATTTTTCAGAATTTTCTCGGAAAGACCTCCATCAGACTTCATCCTTTGCTTTTTTAAATAACCAATTCTCCAAAAATGGGGCGTTTTCCAACGATCTAAAGGGCGTGGCCATGAAAAATTTTCCCGAGGGCAAGCCCCCGGACCCCCATTCATCATCACTCCGCTCGCATGAAGCTTCAGCCCCCCCAATATGAATTTCGTTCCGACGGGCCTGAAAAGACTTTACTTACCCAAATGAGGGGGTATGGTACCAAACTGCGAAGAAAATTATGAAAAATTATATTGATATTAACGAAATCTTATTCTTAAAGTAATAGGAAAGAAACAAATATTGGGAAATGCTTCAATTTTTTGCCTGCACAATGTCCCAAAAGACTGCCATTTCAAATTGAAAACCAAGTAAGAAATAACATACAGGGACGGGAAAGAAGGAAAGGATTAGACGTATTTTTAACTGTTACATCCACATTGCAAAGAACTAGAGTTCAAACTTTTGAATCTTTGGCAAACGATAATGTACATTGTACATATAGTTTGAAAAATTCTTGGCATCTAGTAAAAGCCTTGCACAGATAACAGGCCCGTCGGAACGAAATTCATTTGGGGGGGGGGGGGGCTGAAACTTGATGCGAGCATAGCGAGTAATGATGGGGGTCTTGAGGCTTGTCCCTGGGAAAAACATATGACCACGCCCTTTAGATCGTTGGAAAACGCCCCATTTTTGAAGAATCTACCTTTTAAAGAAGTAAACGATACTGACTGATCGGGGTCTTTCCAGGAAAATGTTGAAAAAGGTAAATTTCACGAGGATATAGATTATTTTTGAATTGCATAATAAAATGAAAGAGGCAGCTTGATACATTCTGGTAACTTCCTCCAATACAGATCAGATTGAATCGTCATTTTCAAGAGCTTGGCTTTCACAGCCTTTTTCAAGTACAAAAATGATTGAACTTCAGCAAATTATTGGAGGGGGGTGACAGGGTAGTGGTACCATGGTACCAGAGGGGGTGGTACCTGGTACCAAATTCTAGAAAGATGGTGGAACCTGGTACCAAAAGTAGTGGTACCGGTACCCAGCCTATAGGAGTTGGTACCAACAAAATGTTTTGTCAATTGATGTTTTTGGAATTCTTTGAACAGCTTTTAACAGTACAAACAAAGTTTCAGCTTAGCGGAAGCGATGCGACGTCTGCGACGTGCAGGTGCGCAATTGCGTTGTCTTGCAAGCACAGAGTTGTTGCTGTTGTTGTTATTACATCGATTATTCCACATCAGTGGTTATTTCAGAGAGAGTACAATACAATTTCGCGCCAAAAGACAACAGCAACCACTTCACAGTGTTCCAGGGCATGTAATTAATGTGAAAAATGAAAGTATCAGAATTATACCAAACTGATTTTTCTATTGTTCACCGTAGCCTGAGGTATATCAAGACGCAAAAAAATTTCAAATCGGACAATTTAGTGCTGAGAAAACATCATTTCAAGTTGGGCCTAAAAAGTGTACTTAAGGCTTCTTTCTAAGCACAGCAAGGCCACAAAGTAGCACTAAGTTTCAAATTCAAATTGCTTGGCTTGCACTCACCCGATTTTTGTGATTTTTGTTTTGTTCAAAAGATTAAGCCTTGCAGAGTATGTAGTGAAAAGGTGGATTGAAAATTTTATTTTGGGATGCGGAAATTTTGCGAATTCATACTGGTAACTAAACGTTAAATAAACTAAAACTGAATCGCGAAGCGCTTCTTCAACATTAAAAAAGAAGAATCTATGTTTCAGAATTCTCGGAAAGTCTATTGTAGAATCAGGTATAAGCTATTGGCAACACGTTTGCAAAAGGGCTTAGTAGAATAAGCTCTGAAATAATTTTGGCGAATTTTTCAGGAAGACCAGTTTTGCGCCTTTTCAGAGTAAAAATTGCATTTTTGTATGACGAAAATCTATTAGCAAAGCCAATATTTCATCATATCTCCACAGTTTCAAATACATGCTTTTTAGCAATAGAAGTATAAAGTCTTTTTTCATAATTCACTAATTTTTAAGGTTTTGAAAACATGCAGCCAATTCTACAATGATTTGTTATATCCCAAGGTGAAAAATGCACCTAGTAACATCGAAAAACAGATCAAACACCAAAATAGATACCTAATATGATTAGGGAGTTGATCTCTAACCTCCTTTTGACTATAAGCGGGAAATACTTGTTTCATTGAACATCTAGTTCAGTCTACAGTACAGTGGCAAATACAGACATAATTTGCTAAAAAAGACTTCTTCTTCACTGGCCTTCGTGAAAAATTCGCCAAAATTAGTTGAGAGCTTATTCTACTTAGCCCTTTTGCAAAAAATGTTCCCAATAGATTAAACTTGATTCTGCAATAGGCTTTACGAGAGTTCTGAAACATAGATCTTTTGTTTTCAATGTAGAAGGAGCGTTTCGTGATTCAGTTTTAGTTTTTGCGAACGATTGGTTACCATTATGGATTTGAAAAATTTGCACATCCCAAGATGAAATTTTCAATCGACCTTTAACTACATTTTTTGCAGGGTTCAATCTATCAAACAAAACAAAGATCATGAAAATCGAGTGAGTGCAAACCAAGAAATTTGAATTTGAAAGTTAGTGCTATTTTGTAGCCTTGCTGTGCTACAAAAGAAGACTGCAGTACACTTTTTAGGCCTAACTTGAAATGATATTTTCTCAGCACTAAATCGTCCGATTTGAAAAATGTTTGCGTCTTGATATACCTCAGGCTACGGTTGAATATAGAAAAATCAGTGTTGTACAATTCTGAAATTTTCATTTTTTGTCATTAATTACACTAAAATGGAAATCTGGATCACAGTGCACTCTTTGGAATGGGATTGGATGAAGCTGTAGGCCATCACAACCACGAGAAGGATTCGAACAAGAAATAATGTCATCATCAAAGTTGTTCAGCTCCTCAAACACATTGCAATTTATACGTATTAACATTTCATTCTAAACAGTTGCTTTTGGGGCAGGAAAAGAAAAGCTCACAATCCTCCTTACTCTCTCCTTTCTTGTTTGAAATATTTGTTCATTCAAGTTGTCTATGGTGCCTTCGGTACGTTGTTAGAGGAGCTATTTTCACGACCTCTTTCGAGAACTCCTCGTAGATGGTAAACTATGTCTACATTATCAGCTATTATCTCCTTCGATCAAAATTGGGATTACGTGGTACCATTGCTTTCAATTTGGGTGGAAGCTGGTACCATCAGGGGTGGAACCTGGTACCAAACCATGTGTACTCTTATGGGGGGAGGGGGCTGAAGCGCTCAGCCCCCCAGCCCCCGCCTCCCACTTCCGGCGGGCCTGGATAAAAAAATGCACTCGAATCTGGATTCGATTTCGAATTTGGATTTGTTGTTAGTATGAAAAGTAAGTGAAATATCAAGGACAGATTTGGTGTGGCAATAGTACGAATTGGTTTGATTGACAACGCAATAGGACGATTACGGAAAAGATGGCAGACCTCATTTCATGAAAATGCATGATAAGAATATGCCCCCTAGCAACGCATAGCTACCAGATTTTACGACCACAGTATAAAATCTTGACCACAGCTGCAATAGATTTAGGCCGTCGCAAATTTAGCATGCGATCTGCATCCTTCTAAAGGCATAGGCCTACTCTATTTGCATCTCAAATCTGTGAAGTTTTCTGAATATGGTAAACTTCGCAGAGAAAATATCTCAGTTGCCAAAATGATGGTCGTTCTGAAAACGGTAGAGCTGGCTTAGCGCCTGTCTATATGAGACGGGCTGGCCTGTTAGTGAGCTGGCTCGCCTCCAAACCAGCTCGGTTTTATATGAGAACTATGAGAATTATGTTGAAATTTGGACCAGTTCATTTACCCCATGGGGCAACACAATCGGTAAATGGCAAGGTCCAAATCCTTATTTCTGAGTAAAATAATTGCTTATTGATGGCAGATTCAGAATCTGCATGGTCGAATTAGTACAGATCAAGGAGAAAATTTGAGCTAAAATCATTCTAAAAAAGCTCAATTATGACGTCTTTGAATTGATGACGTCATACAAATTTTATTAATGTCGTCACAATCCAAAAAACTAAAGATCATTCAAAAACTCTAATCAAATGCAATCTAACTACAGTATTTTCAATCTTAAATACAGACAGTTACACCCACTTTTGTTGTATAAAGTGTCGGTTGTTGACGTCATCAAAATGGACACTTTCGGTGAAAATCAAAAATGCTTCAAAGTCTTATTTGAATCTCCATGGTTGATTTAGTAGGAATCAAGCATAATATCACAGGTTAGGCAGATCTTTAGATCGCTTGAGAAATTTCCCTGCCTATATGCGCATGCTTGCTCTTAAAAACAATTTTTGGAATGCACAATGAGTGCGCTAGCTACCTGGGTTTCAAGGAAACTTTTGCGGCTTTGTTAGTTTTGAATTTATTATGGTTGAGAGAACTTTCGTTGCCTGTAACCACTAATCGCTTTTAATTCAGGTGTCAATAAAAGCATCTCATGCCATTGTGATATAAAATCTATACCTTGGGTACCAGACTCTCTAACATCTAACATATGTTAGAGAGTCTGGTACCCAGGGTATAAAATCTGACATTGTTGAATTAAATATTCACGATTGATGATTCAGTACGTATGACAAAGTCTTGTCATAGGGAGGAAATTGTATTACTAATGAAAAATGACCGACTAAATGCTCACCCCAGATGACTCAATGATCGAAAAAATGCCAAACAATACTGCTACTACAAGGAGCCTCATTTCTGCAATTCTGCATACAAGTTCTTGCTTTGTAGATGAAGTCGATGACTCTCTGTCTTTCCGTCTCAGTTAAGTTTGGCTCCAACATTTATCAAAGCACTCTTTTATAGCAAATTTCCTCCACTTAGTACTTACTACTAAAGAAGCCGATTCCAGGGGGTAGCATTCCAGGTTTGTCAAAAGGAACTTCACACATTTGAGAATTTCTTTTTTTCTTTTTTCTGAAATTGAAAAAAATCGCTTTTGACTTCGAAATGCAAGAAAACGGCCGTAAGCATATCAGAGGGTGGTAACGGGTATTTCGTGAAACGCGATCGACCATATTTTTCGGCCATATAGAGTGGTGTCGCCCATTATGCCCATGTCGTCGCGAAGTTCTGAGTTAGACCGAAAGAGAGCAATTAATGAAAAAACCAAATAGCTGCATTATATCACCAACTAATGGAGAAAAAGATCACAAAGTATTGACTTTTTACGTAAACTCTTTATACTGATTTTAGAAAATTTTAAAGGAGGGGGTAAAAACGTCGTTTTCTTCCAGCGTCGCCCATTATGTCCGCAGGAGAAGCAATGAACACTACTCTCCAGTGAAAAGTCTTAAGAAGAAAAACAGTTTTAATTATTGTTCTTTGTTTGTTATTTGGTACTTTAAACCCAAGAATATCAATAAGAATTAACTTAAACTTCGATTTTTGGCAATTGAAATACATGCTTCGAGTTGTTCTAAATCCTGCCTTATCTCTTGTGATTGGATGGATGAGTTTTGGCATAGCTTCTAAAATGAAAATAGACTTAATATAATGCTGCATGTTTTGGGTTTCGATGATTTTCCAAGTCAGTGAGTAAGATTTTAACCCAAATTGGCGTTTTTTTTATATAAATTTTGCATTTTAATATTTTGAAGCGATTGGAAACTTCTCTGGTAAACTGATGGATATAATGGGCGACGAAAATAGCAATTGGCAGCACTGAGACTTCATAATCTTAAATCTGAATCAGAAGTCACTTTGCTTTGGTTTCATTGTAGATTTCCTCTCAAGAGACAGGACTTCTGAAAAATCAAAGCACATTTTAAAAATTTCTAACCGCAAGGTGCCGAGCGAACGAAGGAAGGAAGGAATGTAAATAGAATCATGAAATTTACAATTCTTGAAACAATCAATTAGAGATATGCACAAACCATCTCGTCGGGTTTTAATGCAAATGAACTGAAACTTCAGTGAAGGTAAAATCATGATAAAACAGATGTCAGCGAAGATTTTCCGCGCAATTGCAATTCTATTACTAGTCGTCGGTCCACTGAAATTTAATTTCTCTTGCTAGCCGGCCATAATGGGCGACTGGCCAAAATGGGCGACGCTACTCTATATTCCCTGACATGAAACATGAAATTGAACATTTCGTTTCTGTGTTTCTATGATTCGTGATACCTGGCTTGAATATTCTTTAATGAATGAAAGTGTGTCGTTACCTTGCCTCTCTTCATTTCGTTAGTATCTTTTCGTTGTTGCATCCAAAAATTTCTAGGAAGTTAAACTTCCCGAATGTACAATTCGAGCCCCCGCATTCTCTTTTTCGGTTATCAAAGTAGTCAGAAACTTTAGGTACGTGTCAACTTTCCTGTTCTTACAACTTTCGTCAAAGAAGTATTTTACTTTACTATGACTGGAAACAATAGTTTTATTGTAAAATTATTTACTTAGGATAGAAGAAGCATCGGTCAACAATTTGAAATGTCAATAATTAAAATGAAATCTGGAAAGTTTAGTGTTCATGTTAGATTAACACTTTGTCATTTATCTGTTGGTATTCCAATGGGATTCAGACTTTTGAATAGCATTAACTTCCTTTCGCATTTGACTGCTGCAGAATTTTTAATTGTGCATGACACTTTATAAATGATATTTCATTTCTTCAGAAAACCTGTGCAAACTGATTTCAACTAACATCTGTTTAAATTGTTTTGCTTCTTTACGAAAATTTTTGTTTTCAACAGCGTAAATTTTCATACTTGTTTGCTTGCAATAATCATTGATTCTATTCATCATTTTGCTGCTAACTCGCAATTAAGGATATTAATCAAACTGCAAATTCCTGAAAGCAGTTTCGCATGAAACAAGGGCAGATTTTTTAATACAATAGCACGAGTTGCTTTTGTTGACACCTCAATTCAAAGCGATTAGCGATCACAGACAAAGGGAATTCTATCAACCAGTAATTCAAAACAAACAAAGCCGCAAATTTCTCTATGAATCCCAGGTAGCTAGCTCGCTTGCTGTGCATTCCAGAAATTATCTTTAAGGGCAAACATGAGCATAGATCGAAAGAAGAAGGATATATCTACACATCTACCGCGGGCATTTTACTTCTTTGGTCCAGAAGCTGAGCAGTAAATGTTTTGATAACACCCAAAAAATGAGAGAATTAAATCGCCTCCTAAACGGCTTTTGAACCAAACAAATAAAATGCTCGCGGCAGGTGTGCAGATGCGTCCTTCTTCTTTCGATCTACGCTCATGTTTGCCCTTAAAAATAGCTTCTGGAATGCACAACGAGCGAGCTAGCTACCTGGGTTTCAAAGAAATTTTTGCGGCTTTGTTTGTTTTGAATTGCTGGTTGAGAGAATTTCCTCTGTCTGCAATCGTTAATTGCTTTGAATTGAGGTGTCAACAAAAGCAACTCGTGCTATTGTATTACAAAATCTGCCCTTGTTTTTTGCATGTAATCGCTTCTACGAACATCAACACAGAATGCAGAATAAAATTCTTTCTAGAACCAAATACGCCATTGAAATACATCTAACAAATATTGGGCGATGGTTAGTGAAAATGCTGACTCCATGTGACTAACGACGCACTGAGCAGCAAGGGCAGACTTTGTAAGACAATAGCATGAGTTGCTTTCGATTGAAACAGCAATTCAAAGCGATCAACGATCGCAGACAAAGGCAATTCTCTCAATCAGTAATTCAAAACAAACAAAGCCGCAAAAGTTTCTCTGAAACCCAGGTAGCTAGCTCGCTTGTTTTGCATTCCAGTAATTGTTTTTAAGAGCAAATACGAGCACAGATCGAAAGAAGGAGAATATTTCTACACATCTACACGTGCATTTAATTTATTTGGTTCAAAAGCCGATTGGGAGGCGATTCAATTCTCTTATATCTTTGGGTGTAATTAAAGCAATTACTGCTCAGCTTCTGAACCAAAGAAATAGAATGCCCGTGGTAGATGTGTAGATAGAGTCTTATTTTTTCGATATATGCTCATGTTTGCTCTTAAAAACAAGTTAATTACGAACAAGTTAATTAACAAATAATTACGAAGAACCATCAGGACCAGGAGAAAGAGATTTTACTCATTTTCCTCTATCTTTACGGCTTTTCGATTTCGAGCGAAATGGAACTGTGAAACTTGTGTGTGGCAATTGGTCAAAGGTCATTCCATTGGCAACCAATCAGAGTAGTTAAAGGAAGAATGCTTTCCCTGAATAACCAATCAAATCACCGGGACCTCCTTTAAAACTCCTCAGCCAATAAATACAGAGCTTGTCTAAACTTCAGCAATACTGTTGATGATGTGTCCTGCATCCAGGTTGACCACTGAGATCTGTGAGGCCAACCCAATTGCTGCGATGTGAATACGGAGGAGCCTTACATCTTAGTCGAGAAATATCATTCCGAAGGGTAAGAAGGGATGGATTGTACTCTCCAATGGGGCACAATAGACCTTTTTAGCTATTTTGAAAAGAATCAGGATCTAACGATATTTTGTTACATTTTGTAGAATGAAATCGTAAAAACATGTTCATAGAATGATGGCCACTGCTCGATGGCACTCAATGAAATAACGCTCGATCCAGGCTCTCTGAATAATCCAGTTATCGCAACAACAACAACAACAATAACATTTTTTTGAGTGTATCAGTCTATCATTCAATAATATAATGCTGCCTTTGTTTCCAAACTCCACTTTCGATAGATTCCTTGCTTTTCGTGCAATGTTGGTTCCCTTGTCCTCTTCAATTGCACAACTTGAAATCCCTTTTCTGATGAGCTGTTCTTCAGATGTACGCCTCTGAAGTAGTATTCACTCATTTTAAATGTAAATTCTCAAGGAATAAAGATTGTTCTGAGGTATTTAACTCAAGAAGGAGTTTTTTTCTTCCGCTATTTTTACTACATTTTACACTAACGTATAGGAAAAATTATACTTGGTTTGTGTCACACACGATGATGTTTTGCTTGCGTTGCAGTCCTGGTTGCTTAAGTCCCTAATATCGGTAACTGTGCGAACTTTAATCAGTCTATATGCAGAGCTTGCTCTGTCATTTTGCATTGCAACCATAAGGGAACCTCTGCGTAGGAGAGTTAACGGATGTTGCATGAGTATTTCAGCTTGCTGTGGTCATAGCCAGTACGTAGATGTATAAATTTGGGAAAGTGGCAAATCAATAGACGATTACGGAAAAATTGGCATCGGGGGCATCTGACCAAGATGCATTGCGTTCTATAATGGAATTAACAGCGATTCTATAGAAATTCGATCATCAAACGCAATGCATCTTGGTCAAATGACCCCCGACGCCATCTTTTTCGTAATCGTCACGTGCAACTCTGCTAAGTTTAGAAGAAATCAGAAAGCACAACGATTGTGATGGCTATATGATGTATATATCAACTTATTCCCAGCTCTAACAATGTCAATTTTAATAAATTCATAGACTGAGATAACTTAGTGTTACGTTAAAGATAAAATCAATAAATTGTCTTGGAATATTTGAATAGATGATTCTCCCAACTCTTCAGCTTCATAATCTTGAAGAAGAATGAGAATATGTGAGAAGATCAACAGTTAATGGCCAGATGGAAAAAAATGCTAGCCCACAGAAAAGAGTGTGGTTGTTAGCAACTAATTTGCATTTCATTTGTAGCAAATTTGCATAAACTTTAAAAAAGGATAGATGAGAACATCTGGCATCTAAATTGTATTTATATACCTATGTTAAACAGTCTTAGGGATGTGCCATTACTTTCTACTTTTCAGCACAAAATATTTTCGTCTCTTTTTTTCATGAAAATTTTTCTTTTCTATAATGCCCCAGGAGGGACCATTATGCAAACAAGGTCCTTCCTTTCCTTTCACTCAAAAGAAAAATGTAACATCAATTTACACTTGCTTTGAAAAATTAGATCTGCTGGAATTATTGTAGGTCAGCTTAGTCAGCTGCAAATAATCTATTCTTGGTTTTAGCTAGCATTGTCTGCACGCAGGCTAGGTTTTAGCCCACTGTAAATAAATCAATGGTGACGATGATGATGATGATGATGATGATGATGATGATGATGATGATGATGATGATGATGATGATGATGATGATGATGATGATGATGATGATGATGATGATGATGATGATGATGATGATGATGATGATGATGATGATGATGATGATGATGATGATGATGATGATGATGATGATGACGATGACGATGACGATGACGATGACGATGACGATGACGATGACGATGACGATGACAATGACAATGACGATGACGATGACGATGACGATGACGATGACGATGACGATGACGATGACGATGACGATGACGATGACGATGACGATGACGATGACGATGACGATGACGATGACGATGACGATGACGATGACGATGACGATGACGATGACGATGACGATGACGATGACGATGACGATGACGATGACAATGACAATGACAATGACAATGACAATGACAATGACAATGACAATGACAAAATGACAATGACATTGACAATGATAATGACAATGACAATGACAATGACAATGACGATGATAATGACAATGACAACGACGATGAAGATGATGATGACAATGACAAAATGACAATGACATTGACAATGATAATGACGATGACTATGACGATTACAATGACAATGACGATGACAAAATGACAATGACAAAATGACAATGACAAAATGACAATGACGATGACGATGACGATTGATATCGAAAGATTACCTGTCAGTTAGATCTTTTGGATTTTCGAGGCCCTCTTCTCCACACTGCACAACCAGAAGGTGGACACCATTGAGATGGTCGTCCGGGTCCGGGTGCCACAGTTTGTGGTCGAGGGGAGAAAGTAGGTGGAGGAGGAAAAGTTGGTCGTGGTTTTGGTGCTGCAAAAACAATAGTATTTATGTCAATATACTAAAAGAAACTAAGAATTCGAGCCTGCACTGTAAAGCTTCTTAAGATTATCATATTTCGAGTACTCAGAGCTTTCCACGAGTGTCCTACGAGCTCCATAACAATCTTCATGTCCACTGCGGTACATGTGCCCATGCAAACCCTTCAAAAAGTTTTTTGAAGCCTGTCCAACGTGTAGACATTACTCAAGCTCCATCTCAGTGATATGATACTGGAAACAAGTCAAAATGAAGTAAAAATATGCTAAGGATGTTTCCTTTGCTAGAATAGATCGGCTGTATTGTCTTTGCAAATGTTCATATCTCCGAGATACATACAATTTTTAACGAATTAGCAGCAGTCAAGAACAGAGACTAGCTTCTTTTGGATGTAACGAGAGAAAAGATCCAATTAAATATTCTGATCGGTTTATTGACAAATAAATTCAAAATAAGTAGCAAAAAGTCGTTCCTAAATCTAAGTTATACTTTTAATGCATAAGGTAGCATAATTTTGAGAAAATATTATCATTCCGAAATCGAATCATGGGTGGTTAGACACCGCAGTTGTGCCGCAGCTTCATGCTTGTGCATAGGAAAACATCAGTCTGGTTCCCTGACGTCATTTTCGACTAGGGGGACTGGGCTCCACGGAAGCGGTCCAAAATAACAACAAATCGCTTCCCTGGCGCCCAGTACCCTCACGCGAACGCGGTCAAGTTGACGCACAGGGAACCAGGCTGGGAAAACATTATTTGCTCTTACGTAAGAGCTAGATTTATGATCTGGAGTCCCTTGCTTCCCTGTGCTCTTTGACTTGATGATGACGCTTCAGCAAGGTTTACCGCAGGGATACAAATGAATCATCGTAATCAGCCTTCCTTCCTTTCATCTTTTAAAAAATCCTCCGTAGAACAATATAAATTTTCCTCCCCAAAAGTAAACAAGCTGAAGCAAAGCTACGGTGTCATCGTCAAATGCGAAGGTGCTCAATGCTATGCATAAGTCCCGGGTCTGCCTTAGTTGAGGTATTTTTCTTCATACAAACAGGCCCTTAAAATGTACTTACCCCATTTAGGAGAACACTCTTTACAGCAGGAATCTTTGGGTTCTATTTGATAAGCTTTTGGGCATGGTAATCTTAGATTACAGAAAGTATTTTCCTGGCAATAAGCTCTGTCGATGCCATTGCGTTTCTTGCACCAACATTGATTGCATCGATTCCAAAAATCATTGCGGAATCGACTTGGGGCTTTATATTTTTGGCCGTTATTGTCCTCACAGGCTGAAAGCAAAAATTTAATTGAGGAATTAGATAATTTCTTGACGTGTTGAATATCATTTTAGCGAATGGGTCGAGCATAAAAAGTGTTTTTCTCCGAAATATATACAGAACCAATATATGAATATGAATAACTATAATATTTTTACGTGACCATTTTGACGAATGCAATCACTACCAGAACTGCGTGTCCGTATGGTAAAACGTCTAAAAGCAAACCTACGGTCTTAAAATTTGGCGTTTGTGGTCCTCGAAAGCTGATATCATAGCATGAATTGAAAAATTATGGTTTGTTTTTGATAACATTTTTTGCTTGTTTGGACTGAATATGTTGGCTAAAGTCATAGATAAATCTAGCATGGTCAACTGTTTTCTTGCTACAGGCAAGTTGAAAAGAAGCTAGCATAACAAAGGTAGGACACTAAATGCAAAACTTACCACATACAGGGCAACACTCCCCTTTAGGAAGGAATTGCTTTAAACAAGTCAACTTCTTGCATTTTGCATGTTCATACTTGCATTTATTATCTGTGAGAAATATCAGGGAGGAAAAATCGCTATGAGAAATGGTAGATTAATGGATTCTGTTTATTCATTAGCCGCAAAAGTTGCCCTGAACCAGTAGGGCAAAATTGTCTTCATGTGCAGGCGAAAGGTTGTTTCAAAGAGAAGTCATGAGTTTCTAGTGAAAGAAGAAGGAAAAGGGGTGTGTGGAAAACCTCTCCACACCCCGGGGGGGGGGGTACTTAGTATATTCTGCTGACGCCATGTGCACTCCTTTTCGCTTTTTTTTCTAACGCCAGGTATCAAAAGAAGGCAATTTTTCTAAAGCCGGTTGTCAAACGTGTTATTTCATTGTTTTTCGACGAAGTTCTACGTTTAGGGGTATGCTTTTCGCCGATTTTTACGTTTTGGGATATGCTCTTCGCCGATTTTTTCTAAAGCCGGCTATCATTTTGCGGGAAAATGTCTAAAGTCGGGGGAAAATGTCTAAAGTCGGGTGAAAAGATTTTTTCTTGGAGTGCACCCCCCGTACAATTGAAAGTCAAGTAGCCCCCCCCCCGGGCTCCACACCCTGCACCCTGTCGCATAAAAAATGGGCCAAAAGTACACCCTGTCGCCTTTTTCCAAATTCAATTTTTACTTGTGATACCCTGTTGCCTAATTTTCTTACCTATTATAATACCCTCTCGTATAATTTTCGTTTTAAAGGACACCCTGTTAAGCAGCACATCCCGTCAGGTCAAGTATGGAAGTACCCCTCCCCCCTCCCCCGGGAAGGAAAGATCTAGGCTGGAGGATCATGCTTAGTTGGTTCAGAGACCGAGCAGAAGGCATTCAATTATATTTTATTGAGGGCTTAAATGATAATATTACTACCCAGCCCCTAAATCGAATAAACAAGAGATCCGCCACTTAAATCTTCAAGTTTGTCCTTCTTCTTTCGTTATAATCTCAAGACTTCTCTCAAAATAACCTTTTGGGTGCACAAGGCGACAGTTGGCCCTCTTGGTGGTTTCACGGCAACTTTTGCAGCTGTATTGTTTGCTTGAATTACTGATTGAGAGAATTTCTTTTGTCTGCAGTCGCTAATTGCTTTGAATTCCGGTGTCAGTCAAAAGCAATTGATGCAAAAGTGTTATCAAAATCTGTCCTTGTTTATGTCGTCAGTGATTTTAGCTACATTAACTATTTTGACGTCAATGATTTTAGTTACTTAACCCTATCAGGCCTAGGGTATTTGATGCTCTAGGAAGACTAAGGCGGGGGGCTGAAATCGACCCCCCCCCCAAAGGCTTGATAGTATTATGAAAGTAACCTACAAGTGATGTCTTGTGCCCTTGAAGATCTCACAGAAAGAAGCAATCCAAATTTGAATTGAATCAAGTCTTATATCTGAAGAAATCCTTTTCATTTGAAAATATTCACCCTTTAGAAAAAGGCTTAAGCTAGCCTTCTTCTTTTATATAGTGTCGGCTTCGATTCTTGATTCAGTTGGTGCAGGCTCATAACAACAGAAGCCATTTCTGACTTACTCGTTTTCATGTATTTTCATTTTTCTTTAATTTTACATGATATGGGCCCCCATCAGTTGAGAGGACTGCTTTAGTATAAAAATCTAGAAAAGCCTGGAAAGGAGACATATGCAGGTGTAAAATATGTAAATTGGTAGACTACCCAATTGGTAGACTATTGGTGGACTCCCAAAATAAAGGTAACAGATTTGATTGGGGCTAGCTTTAAGAATTTAAGTTGAATCGGCCCCTGATAAGTTTTGAAGTACTCTCAGACAGTTAACTTGAAGATTGATACCTTATTTGTTGATATTGGTGATTCAAGAGTTGGAATATTAATCTTGAAAGTCCAAATTTGCCTCCTACTCCAAACCAGAGCTTTTGGGGTTTGGCCTAAGCTGTTAACTCGCTGTGCTGTGGAATCTCCTCAATCATAGCCAAGTACAAACAAGAAACCTCGTGCTTAGGAGCCACATTTTAGTGGAAATCTGACTCTGAACTATACAATCAGATTCAAGAATTTAGCCCCGAAGAGACCCCTTTCTTGATTCTGCAAAAACTTTAAATTGCACCTGCCTGAGTGCCTGAGAGAAGTTATTAATCAGCGAAATAAGTCGACCGTAGGCTTTGCTTTAACACATAGCCTATCTTGCAATCTTCATTGCTTGAATGAAATGTTTTTTGCATCATCTCTCACGAAATTATTACGAAACAAGCAATTTTATATGCCCAAGGGAACATAAAAAAATGCTCATTCGTGCTTGGCTTGGTGTACTTTTGTAAATGCATTTTGACAGGAGAAAAATATTCCTTGGTGACTATATTCATTAATTTATTTGTTAGTTTTCAGTTTTTACGTTCTTTTCAAACGGGTACCCAACGGACCGATCCTTGTCCACAAATGTCTTTGACTGAGGAGATTCCCCTAACCAGCGCGTTAGCAGTTTAGGCCAAAACCCAAAAGCTCTGGTTTGTAGGTGGACGCAAATTTTGGCTTTCGAGATTAATATTTCAACTCTCGATGCGCCAATACAGTCTCAACAAACGAGGTATTAATCTTCAAGTTAACTATCGAAGACTACTTCAAAACTTATTTGGGATCGATTCGACTTATACTCTCATCGCTAGTCCCCATCAAGTCTGTTACCTGTTTTTTGGTACACCCGGTAGATCAATATACATATGTTTCTACTTTCTAGTATGTAACTAATTCTGATATATCAACTGTATATCAACTATTCTGATACCAACTGCAAATAAAGAGATTATTACTCTCATATCATTCTTATTACCCCATAGTGGTGAGCACCTCCTGGAGCAACATCCAGTTTTTGATTCAATCTGAAATTCCTTGGGGCAGTTACGTGCTAGACAAGTCAAAAAGCTGCAATGAGCCTGACTCCCACATTGACATTTGTTGCAATGACCCCATTTATCCTTTTCAAACCAATGTCCCATTGATGCTTTTATAAGCATCTCTTTCGTCAACTGCATGTACCATGTGTCTCCCGCTGTATAGTTTTTACCTGCGTAGTCTCTGCAAGCTGTAATCAAATTCAAAAAGGATTAACCAATGGGTAACAAATAGACCGACTATCTAGTCCCTTGTATCTTTGCAATAAACACCTCCCCCCCCCTGCTCAACATTGTTTGGGATAGAGAGCATTGCTTCCTTCGGATGTAAAGTAAACTTTGGCATGAACTTTCAAACAACATTAGACAGTCACAGGATATTTCCACCGCTAAAAAAACGTAAAAGGAGTTGAGGGGTGATGAATGCAACTGATGTTTATGGCTTTTGCAAGACTTTCCGTAGCACAGGTTGGGTTCTTGAATTGATCTTATTTTGTTTTTTCATTCAAAACTCCCCTGTAAATATGTATTACTAGGCTTGCCGGTCGGCGCCTGCGGCGCCGACCTGGCCCGCCGTCGTACCGAGTGATTGCTTGGGAAAGAATTTGTTGCTTCTTGACGTTGTTTTCTGTTATCACTTTATGTGACCAAAGTTTCGTCATATAGGTTCATTCTACATTCTACAAAGCTGCTGTTCATAGTTGCGCAAGGGAGAATTCAACAACATGAGTGTTTACCCCCAGGGCAGTCGAGAGAGAGGCCGGGCACAACGCCCTTTTATCCTTGGGCCACGCCCCCTATGCACTGATAGGACACTGCTTTTAGATTTTTTTAGAATCTCAGTGGGCCCGCAGGCCTGAAAATGTTCCTGAAGAAAACTACAACAAAGAAAAGCACATACCTTATTTCTTGCTGGCTCACAGAAGCCCTGGGCCCCCTGGTAACTACCCTGGCTACCCCCTCTCTGTTCTGAAAAAACCCCTTATCCCCGGGGGGGTACTTAGTATATTTTGCTGACGCCATGTGCACTCCTTTCCGGGTATCACTTTTGCCTCTTTTTTCTAACGCCGGGTGTCAAAAGAAGGCAATTTTTCTAAAGCCGGTTGTCAAACGTGTTATTTCATTGTTTTTCGACGAAGTTTTACGTTTAGGGGTATGCTTTTTGCCGATTTCTACGTTTTGAGATATGCTTTTCGCCGATTTTTTCTAAAACCGGCTATCATTTCGAGGAAAAATTTCTAAAGCCGGTTGAAAATTCTTTTTCTTGGAGTGCACCCCCCCGTACAATGGAAAGTCAAGTACCCCCCGGCCCTTATCATGGAAAATTTTGAAGGTAGCCCCCCCCCCTTTAAAGGATTATCACTGAGCCCTAAAGAAATCTGTACAGTACAAACACTGTTTCTAAGAGAAAGGTTTGGGATTTTGGCACTTTACTACGATTCACTTATACTGATATCTCTTCTCTTTGTTGGAAAACAGTAGAATTCCATAAAACTTGGGGTATGAAACTTGGGCCAGGTGAATTTTGGCTTTTATTTTAGGGCCCCAAGTCCATCAGCCAGCATTTCACTGTTTTTGGGTTGGAATATTTTCTGAAGAAAAATACCCCGTTTTTCCTAAGATTCTACGAAAAACTTTCATAAAAAGGAATATAGCTCAATAAATTCTCAATTGACTCTGTATGTTACGATTATTGTGGTAGATTTTTCCCGGTTTATGGGGTCATATTTTAAAATTTTGCCCTGGTTATGGGTCCTAACTCTGAATTCTCAAAGACACATATATACCAGATCCCCTATAGGAGTTACCCCCTCGCCCCCTGCTTTCTAGCCCTCTCATCCCAAACAGAGGCTCTGAAATCACTTTCTGATTGTTCTTTCCAGCCATTGTTCTGGTTTGAAAAGTATTGACGTCAGATATGTGTCTTGAATCGAAGGGCAATTAGCGGTGTTGCCTTGACAATGAGGAAAGTACAAATAGAATTGTGATGTAATGTTTAATGTACTGTTGTTCAATTTCAATGACCTCTGAAAACAGAAAAGCTTGTAAACATTAGGCCTCTTAATTCAGATCACTCATCATGTTCAGCCGAGGATAGTTGGGAAGAGTGATAACACCCCTCAACTCGTTTCACGTTTTTAATCAGGCAAAGGGCGACGTGCAAATAGCTGGTTTCTTTGTAAAACTGCCTTGTAAAATAGCAGATGATAAGTCCCAGTCATTGCTCATAAAAGCATAAAAAGACGGCAGGTAAAAATAAAACTTACGGAGACTCATAAAATAAGACTGCAGGAAATCACAAGAGTCGACAGGAGTCTAAAAAACTCCCATAGCTAAACTTTATTTCGATTTTGCCCAAGACTTGGCCCATGTCTTCTTTGAAGGATTTTGTTCTGCAAATGTGGTCTCTGTCAAAAACAGAATGCACGCATTCGTTGCCGATCCCTTACTTCCAGTTATCGTGCAATATTTCACACCATATTTTACTCTTCCTTCCCTCTTTCCATTTCATGAAGGCCTATTCTTTAATAAGAGACCCAGCCAATTTAGGTTTCGTTGCCATTTGCTGCGAAAAGCTGGTCGAGAGTATCGTAAATGTTAATCCTCTCAAGGAACAATTCAAGTACTATTTTAATCAAAAACTATCAACAGTTTGAAAGCAATTTTCCATGCTGCACAGCAATGTCAAAACCTTTTTGCGTGACAACTCAGATGGAAGTTGAAAACATAAAAGGGGATGTTTCTCTTGAGAGAAGGGGGAGTCCCCGAGAAAGGGCCAAAAAGGCATCTAAGAATTAGAAAATGTTGCAATTGTGGCACTCTGGAGCACCAATCCCTCTCCCAATAACTCATATTTTGAGGTAGAAACTCCTTAAATATAGCAAGGCTGTCAAAAGACAACATTTAGCAAATAAACTGGGGGAAATGGCCTTTGAAGGGTAGGAATTGTGCAATTTCCACTCGACCCCCCTCCAGCACCTAAAAAATCCCCGGGCCTGAATCCCTCTCCAAATGGGTCCCAATGCATATCAAGCGAAAAGAGATCCCAGTGGGATTTTTAAAAAATCAGAAAATCCCTCAATGGGGTGTTGAAGGGCACCCATTTTTTGACGTCATGAGCAGCGCGAGAACAATGGAATGACAAACGATTTCGAGCTCAACACAAAGGGAAACAAAGGGCTTGGCAAGCCGAAAGTGGGGTGAGGAATTTGGCGAATAACCCCTGGACCAGAGTCTTGACTGGAAAAGGAGGACGTTTTGAGGAGGAACGGAATGTTGGGCGACGTTTTCACCTGCGGTTTGACTTCGCCCATGTTGCCGTTCTGCCAATCGAACTGTCTAGACAATGAGAACGTTCGCGAGAGGGACAAAGGGAATGACGCCACATCCGACTGCAACGAATATGTATATAGATAGAAATGCCATGTGACCTCATTAACATGACCTCATTAAGATTACCTCATTAACATTCTTTCTCCTGACGATGACCACAGAGTCGAAACGTGTCGAGAGTAGAAGAATGGAATAAAATAATTAAAGAACTTCAGATCGTCTTTATTTTGTGTACTTCTTGTATAATTCTTTTATAGAAATAAATAGTGAACGAATGGTTAGGCCCTCTTAAACGGTACACTTTATATTACATTTTATCTGGACGCAGACGCGAATGGCCCGCTACAAAGACTCAGGAAGCGCTTCAAAAGAATACAACTACAACATCTACAACAAGTACGACAACAACAACAACAACAACAGCAACAACTACAACTCACCGACACCTGACCTTACAACACAGGGAAAACATTTGACTACGAATGACACACATAACAACCAGGCCCGTAGGAAGCGGGGGGGGGGGGGGGGGGGGGGTAGGGGGGCTGAAGCCCCCCCAATAATTTTTTAAAACAATGATGCTACGTCACATGACTTAATTAGATGTATTGTCCTCTATTGTTTCAAGAACAATTGCCCCCCCCAATCCGAAGCTTCTTCCTACGGCCCTGATAACAACAAAAACAGCGACGTCTTAAGACGTTCGCGCAGACGTGTGTTCGCGAAGACGCACAACCGACGTCATAGGACAAGAAACTTCATAACAACAGCACATCAAAGTGAAAACATCGCATTGCGAACAGAACAACGCCAATGAAAAGAATCGAACAGAACAGAGCGAACAGGGTAAAGCGACACCTGAGGTGAGATAAGATTCACGGAATCAGCCACTTGCAAAGAAGCACCGAAAATAAAACTGGAAAAGCGAATCTCGTAGAACGATGGATGAAAGACAATTTGACGTCAAGTCACATAGCACAAAAATATAACACCATGCTACGAGAACCGATCCCTACGACAACAACAACTCAGCGAAAAGCAACGAGAACTAGGCTAACAACAACAACAACATACGGCAAGAATATTTTTACCTTATAAGGACAAAGTTATACTTGTAAACTAATTAACCTTAGCTGGACAGACAATATACCAGGTGTCCCAAAAAAAAAACGCAACGGATTTGATCGGGACTAGCGACAAGAATTTAGTTCTAATCAATCCCAAATAATTTTCTATGTAATCCTCGAACTTGACGATAGATACCTTGCTTGTTTGTTGATATTTGTTCATGGAGGGTTGGAATATCAATCTTGAAAGTCCAAATTTGCTTCCATTTCCAAACCAGAGGTTTCGGGTTTTGGCGCAGCGGCGTGGCCAGAGTAAATTAAGTGGGGGGGACTAAATGAGAGGGTCTGGGGGTGAAACCCCCAGGAAAATTTTCGGGACCACGTCCTTTACTTTGGCTTAGAACGTATCTCCTAACATCATGCTTGCTATTAGCTACAAGAGAACTTTGATAGTTTTGTGACAGTTATGCTATAAATCAGACACGAGGAAACTTTTTGAAGAAAGATCTTTTACTTTGGCTTAGAATGCATCTCCCAATATCATGCTTGCCTTTAGTGACAAGGGGGCCTTGATTGTTTTGTGACACAGTTATGCTATAAATCAGAGCACGAGAACAAGTTTTGAAGAAATATCCTTTACTTTGGCTTAGAATGTATCTCCCAATATCATGCTTGCTAGTGCTAAAATGGAAGATTTGAAATTTCTCGGAAAATTCTTACCCAACCTATACCCAGCTATTTTCTCCTCGGTTTTAGAGGAATCTCGAGGACCATCTTTCGACAAAAGTGGGGGGGGGTAATTGCCCTCCCATACCCCTCCCCCGTGGCCACGTCACTGTTTTGGCGTAACTGAAAACGTGCCTGAGGAATCTCCCGGGGGGGGGGTGCTCCCATTATGGCCTGACAGGCTCAAATGGTAGTATCTTTTTACAGAAACTCTCAAATGGTAGTTTGTGGACCTACAATTGGGCCATTTGGTGACATCTGGTAGCAAAAATTTTCAGCAGTTTTTCGAAATTCTCTATTGTAGAAACTGATAAAACAAAGCAAGAAAACTTCAAAATTCAATGATAATTATTGCTGCAACGACCATATTGCCATGCGGAGGAGCCTATTGAGTTGAAATCTTATAACTAGCCAGAAATCTTGGAGTACCCCCAATTGGTAGTAGGAGTTGACAAATAGGGCCATTTGGTAGCCATTTCATAAGACCCTCAAACCGACTGGACCCCCTTGTTAGGCCATAATTGGAGTACCCCCCCCCCAGGGGAATCTCCTCAGTCATATGCAAAGTGTAGTAGTGTGAGCATGCTAAGGCACCCATATTTAGGCACACATTTCAATTGAAATTTGAATGTTAAAAATTGACAAACATATCAATGCGGAAGGAAACATTCACCAAGGAATATATTTGTTCAATCAAAGTGCACCTGCAAAAGAGCCAAGCACAAATGAGCATTTTCAAGGATCTTATCCATGGATAATTTTCCCTAAGTCATGAAGATTGCAAGAATTAAATTATTTTTCAAACCCAAACAAACTACTTCACGGATAGCCTGTGTTCCATACTTTCTTCTATGAGACAGATACAATGCTAACTATTCGAAACTTTCGATGCATAAAGAAGATGTCTTTTCAGGACAAAATTGATGAATTTGATTGAATTTCTGTTCAAATATTTTCCTCGGCATGAGGCTTTATTCTCTTATTTCACGGTAATTCAGGAGATTCACCAAAATAGCGCGTTTGCAGTTTATGCCAAAACCAAAAGCTCTGGTTTGGAGGTTCAGGCAAATTTGAACTTTCAAGATTAATATTCCAACTCTCCATCCACCAATATCATGAAGCAAGGTGTCTATCTTCAAGTTAGCTATCAAGTATTTAATAAAAAATTACTATGGGTTGATTGAACCTACCTTCCTGTCGCTAGTCCCGATCAAATCCGTTGCATTTTTTTTGGGACACCCGGTACTACAAATAGAGGTGATACTCTCAGTTTCAGTTTCAGTTTCATATATATTTAAATTCACCACATACAATTTATCAAATCAACTAAACTACGAGAATATAAGATAACATTACAGAAAATTAATACATAAGTACGAAGAATTAATACAATATACAAATACAGATAAAATGTACGGAGAGAATTATTTAAAGGAGGAGCTCTCTCAATAGGTAAACTAATCGAGGAGAGAGCCCCCCCCCTATCCTATGATGATTTCAAACGAGTGCGGTGGGATGTAATGAAACAAAGAAACGATAAAATGGGAATTTTGTAAGTATTAATAACTCTGAATGAATCAGTTGCTCTGAAGATGCCCTATTGGGCGAAACTAGGGGAGCAGTCATAAATAATTGCAGGGACCCGGGTGGAAGCAAATGAGGAGGGGTCTGAAAATTTTTAGGGTAAATTTATTGGGGTCTGAAACTTTTAGAGGAATTTATGCTGGGGTCTGAAAATAAATGTGCCAAATTTTTGAATATTTTCGAAAAAATTCAGTTTTGTAGATTTTAGCTCAACTATTTATTAATTTTCTCAAAAACGTTAGACATCAATATTCTATGTCTGTTAAGTTCTTTCTTCTTTTCTTCAATTGAATTCTTCTCTGTTTGGTTTGATGCTGTTGTGATAGTCTGGTTCTTTTGAAGTCGTTTTGTGCTGTCAGGGGTCTGAAATTGTTTGGTGAAAATCAGATGGGCTCTGAAATTTTTAATGGCTAGAATGCAGGGGTCTAAATTTTGTTGGGCAAATTTTCAAAATGCTCCCACCCTCCTCCCTGTTATTAGAAATGACAGCTCCCTAGTCTGCACTGAAATAAAGAATGAAAAGCGCAAAAGACCAACTTGATGCATGTTTTCTTCGAATGGTTAGGTCCTCTTCAACGGTACACTTTATATTTTTATCTTGTATTATAGAAATAGATGTTCAAAAATAGCAAGGGAAGTTTGAAATGAGATGTATTGCTGCGTAGGAGCTCCAATAGTTTCAAATGAATTTGAATAATGGCAGCATTTGATTCCTTGCTGTGACGAGAGAAGAATGAAGGAATAGCAACATCATTAAGCTTTACTCGCAATCCCGTGGACGAGAAACAACACAATGAATAAAAATACAATTTGATCATAATATAGGCCATATCAACGGTGCATTACTGCCCATGATCCGATGAAATGATGACATCATTTTACTCAGTTTCTTATCTGTCCTGGGAATATGGGTTGTACAACAGTTGAAAGGTGGAAACTAAAATTGCCTATGCCTATAAGGAAAAGGGAATCCAGTTCAGGATTGTAGCTCTTGAAATGATTGGCCACCTTGTATCTCTCACCAAATATATAACAAATATATACCACCTTGTATATACTAAAACCTACTTACGGCAAATGGGACAGCATGTTCCTTTTGGAATAATTTTTGGACAAACTCGCCAGCCAATGCTTCGTCGGCCGCCTTTATAACAATATCTCTGCATGTAAGTGCAGTTATTGGCTTGTAAAAGAAGAGCAGAATGGCGTGAATATGGTAATGAAACGAAGTTTATGTAGGCGATGTACACTTCAACAAGTTTAAATCTGCTGTTACCAATGTGTCCTGTACCTTGTGCCCTGTACCTTGTGCCCTGTTAATTAGTTGACTGAGCATCTTCGAATAAGTTTAAGACGCGCGCAGAAGGACCTGCGTTCTTCATAAGATGAGACAAGGACAAATTAAATGACGAAAAATATAGCTTACTGAGTTCAACACGATGTCTCTAAACTTGATTTAAGCGATAATGCGATGATGAATATTACAATGAGATGATGACTTTTCGTTGGTTCATTTGAATTGTTATGCGTTTGTTCGTGACTTGACTTTCTTGATACGTTCTCTCCGATGTTCTAAACGTTGTGATAACCGTTGTGACAAGAAGGCGTGTCTCGTCACAGGGTGTTCAAAAATATAAAAACAAAATCCAACATCCTCCCCCCTGATTGACGAAGTCAATCAGTTTTTTCCTACCTATTTACAAAAAAAGCATATTACAATCTCAAAACAGCTTAATGTCCGATAATCTTTTCAGTGACGTCTTCGTCTTTGATCATGGTGATTTCAATGTTATTCGAATCGTTCGTGTTCATTACTTCGTGTGCTTCGTGTGCTTCGTGTTCTGCGTGTGCAGCGATGTTCTCGACGTTTCTTACTTCTAATGGAAATAGTTTTTGAATTGGCCGCCTCAGAACGATAGGCTCCTTCGCAGTGGTATGTGTCTTGACTTCGGCTGCACGTGTGATACCGTCCTTTCCAGGTAACAATCGAATGACTTTTCCAAGTGACCAACACTGACGTGGTATTTTGTCTTTGAATATATGTACAATATCGCCGACAGATATGACGCGACTTAAAGTTTTGTTGTTCATACGATGATGCTCTCTTAGCGATGGCAAATACTCGGTTTTGAGCCTGTTTCGAAAATGACTGAGTACTGCTTCCAAATAAATGGCACGTTTCGTTAAAGACGTTCGATCTGATACAACAGGGTCTAATGAGCTTAATACATCTTGTTTGTCGAGAATTCTTCGTCCTATAACCAGGCACGAAGGCGTTAACGGAGATTCGGTAATCTCCTCGTGAATGTACGTTAATGGGCGTGAATTTAAAATTCCTTCTGTCTCGATTAATACGGTTTCTAGTTCTTCGTAAGAAAGTTTCGCGTTTCCGAGTGTTTTCTTGAGACATCGTTTCGTGAGTTTAACACAAACCTCCCAAAATCCGCCCCACCAGCTCGCCGTGGGGACATTGAATTTCCATACGATGTTCAAATTTTGTGTATACGTTTGTACTTTCTTGTCCAAAAAGGTTTGACCGTTGTCGGAAATAATTAGTGACGAAAGTCCTCTTCTACTCATCATTCGCTTCAAAGCACGAATAAAAGATGATGCTAGTAGGTTTGGTACCAATTCTAGATGTAAAGCACGCGTACTTGCACAGCTAAACAATGCTATGTAACATTTGTACACCTGATCACTATTTGAGTAGATATCCTTAACGTATAAAGGTCCAGCGAAATCAACTGCTACAAAAGTAAAAGCTGATTCTTCAGAAACTCGATAATTTGGCAGCGGAGGAGCTACAGGAGTATCATACGCTCTTCCCGTGATTCGTTTACAATTGACACATTTCGAGAGTAACGATTTTACTACTTGTCGCCCTTTTGGGATCCAATAATCCGATCTGACTTGTGTAAGTGTTTCTCGAACTCCATTGTGCTTTACAGACTCGTGACTTTTGGCTATGACCAAATTTGAAAAATGGTGACGTCGTGGTAATAAAACTGGATGTTTTGCACTGTAAGGGAGGGGCGCATTTTGAAGCCTACCCCCAACTCTGATGACTCCATCGGTATCAACGAAAGTTCCCAACATTTTTGCAGTATGATCATGTTTTGGATCATCATTGAATGATTTTTGCACTTCCTTGTGCCAGAGCACCTTAGCTTGGTTGAACTCTGCAACTAAACGATCTTCGTTATTTGCGTTTTCTTTCCGAATTTTTCGTTTTAAATTGTTCACAAACTTCAAAACGATTGCTGTTACACGGAAAAGTTTATCTAAACTGCTGTAATGTTCACACGTAAAGATTTCACTCAAGTTCTGTTGTGTTTCCGATAGATTTACTAAAACGTTTGACTGAATTGTGATCGTTGAATTTTTCTCTTTAATCAGGCTCGTTGTTGACATCTAATTCAAATTTAGGCCAAAATTCGGGAGTACTCTTTAAAAAGTTAGGCCCATTCCACCACAGTTGGTTGTTTTGAATCTTCGAACATTCAATCCCCCTTGAAGCAATATCGCTTGGATTTTGACTTGTAGGGCAATACGCCCATTTTTCTTTTGAAACGAGATTTCTGATTTGCTTCACGCGATTCTGAATGAATGGTTTCTTAACTTTTTCTTCTTTCGAAATCCACCACAGGACTACCTGTGAGTCGCACCAACAGACGATTCTATCAATTTTCAGGCATTTTGATAAAGCTTGATGCACTGATGTTATTAATTGTGAGAGCAAAAGTGCTGCGATAAGCTCTAAACGAGGAATTGTTTCTCCTTTCAACGGGGCTATTTTAGCTTTGGCAGCAATGAGTTTCACTGTGATTTCCTTGCTAGTTTCAATTCTCAGATAAACACAGGCGCCGCAAGCTTTCAAGCTTGCATCTGAAAAGCCATGAATTTGAATCGAAATTACGTCATTTGAAGTTACATTTGAAAGGATTGCTCTCGACACTGCAATATCTGAACAAAGGTTAATCTCGTTGACATATTTTTTCCAGCGTTCACTAATGTCCTCAGGTAATGAGTCGTCCCATCCTACCTTCAATTCACAAACTTCTTGAAAGATACCTTTCAACGGAACGACAACTGGTGATAATAAACCTAGCGGATCAAAAAACCGCGCGGTTGTGCTCAAAATAAGCCGTTTTGTTACGTTCTCCTGCTTAGTGGCGGCTGAAAAGTTCGACAAGTCAAATTTCAATTCATCTTTCACGCGATTCCAAGGGATACCGAGAACTTTGATTTCATTTTCAGTGCAAATTGCGTTGGATGTGGATTTAGAAAATGTCTCGTCATCTTCTAAAACGATTTCGCTGTTTTTTGTGACCGATTTGGAATCAAGACATGATTTTTCTGCGATTTTGATTTCTTTTTCGTTTTTTGGCAAACTCTGAACTTGATTTATCGAACCTTCCTCTTTCTCAATTAGCTGCATAAGTGTTTCGCTGTTCGACGCAAATTTCCTCATGTTAAACCCTCCGGCGAGAAAAACTTGTTTTAACTGCTTGTAAAGCTCGAAACTTTCGGCATCTGAGTTTTGCGAGGCTGCGTAGTCGTCGACATATAGCGAATTTATAACGTGTTCGACAAAATCTGGATTGTTTTCTCTGTACCCTTCTAAGTGGTGACGGATTGTTGCGTTTAAACAATAAGGTGATGTTGTTAGACCGAATGCTAATGAAGTAAATCTCAGTGTTTTCGTTGTGGGGTTATCTGAATTAATATCGTTCACCCACAAAAATCGAAGGAAATCTCTTTGTTTTGGGTCTATACCAATGCTAAGAAACGCTTTTTCAAGATCACCGATGAGTGCGACTTTTTTCATTCGAAATCGTAGCAAGATATCAAATATGAGCGGGGCTAAGTTAGGCCCAGTTTCTAAACAATCATTTAAACTCACGTGTTCGCTTCGTTTTGAGCTCGCATCATACACTACGCGCAATTTGGTAGTGGCTCTATCTTCTTTAAGCACTGCCCTGTGTGGAATAAAATGAGTGGAACCTGGAGTCCCTGAATCAGTTTCATCAACTTCTTCAACAACTCCTGCTTCCGTTTGCTGTTTGATTACATTATCATACTTTTTCAACACATCAGGTTTCGACTTGAGACGTGAAAACAATGATTCTAAGCGATTCTTTGCTACCGTGAAATTATCAGGTATTACTGGATGATCATCTTTAAAAGGAAGAGAGATTTGATATCTACCTTCATTTGTTTTGAACTCAATTTTGCCTTTTAACGGGTTTTCTTCAATTTGGGGGTCAAGATCCGGTTGGTGTCCTTTTACACCCACTGTTTCATAGTCCCAAAATTTGTGAATTTCTTCCTTTAAATTTTCCTCTTTGTTTACGACCAGGGCATCTGTTTTCAATACATGGGCAATCGTTACATTTGAAGAATGATGGTTCCCTGATGGAACTTGCACAGGGCCACTTAAAACATACCCAAATCTTGTGAGAGTGGCTACAGGGGCACAAACACCAGGCTCCCCCCGTACGACGCGATCAAGCATAAATTGCCATAAATAATCTGCTCCTATCATGATTTCTACTTCTAAACCTTCACTCCCATCTGCACTATCTGCAAGAGGCAAGTCTCTTAAATGAGGGTAACTTAACTTGGCAACATCAATTGCTTGATTGGAAATAGGACTGCAAATAGTATCAACAACAAAAGCATTGATAAACACTGTTAGATTGTCAGCCCCTTTAACTGCAATTTGTACGGAATCACAATTTTTCAATGTGCCTTCTTCGTTACCAAATTCTTTGATTAAAACTGTCTCAGTTTTTATGCTTGGAAGTTGCAAATTATCCCTTAATTTTGAGGTGACATAGGATTTTTGAGAGCAAGAATCTAAAATAATTCTTACATTGCATGCTTGAGATTCATTGTTTACCCTATGCACTGTAGCTTTTGCTGTTTGCAACAAAACCGAGGTGTTTCTGGAATCCCGTAAAGTAAATAAGGTACTTACAGGTGGTTGTTGCGCGTTATTTTGGCTCGCCTGGGGGTGCTGAGTAATACCTTGTGGTTGAGTGTACTGAGGCTGTCGTGAATTATTGGCTTGCGAACCGCAAATGGCAACGTGATGTCTCCCTTGACAGCGAAAGCATCTTGAGCTACTAGTACAATTTCGACTAATATGTCCCCCACGTAAACAAACGAAGCATCGTTTCTTCTCCTGAAGCATTTTCTTCCGTGCATTTGGATTTGTAACCACTGAACAACTGGAAGAATAGTGCTGATTCCCACAAAATAAGCAAAATGGTATACCACTATCGTTTCTCCATCCTTGTTGCTGATTTTTGACCATTAAAGTTGCTGTTGTAGAAGGCTGTGTAAATTCCCTTTGTCGGTACTTTGTTGTTGTGCCGCTTGCTCCGCTTACGGCACTGCTGGATGAAAAGGCACATTTCTCTCTTAATGCAAGTTCTTCCCCCAAATGTTCAAGTAATCCTTCCAAATCCCAATCGTTTGTTAATTTTCGAGAAATTAAGAGTCTCAGCTCTAGAGGGATTTTAGACATAATGTTTGGGGTCAAAACAGTGGCGTAACTCTCCGTCGAAACTTTCATTCCTCTCAAACTGCGTACGGTGCTTTCTGTTTTGTCATATAATTGACGTAAACCTTGTAAATCGTTGCTGTTTTCAATCTTCGGTAGATCTCTAAGAACGTCCATGTGTCTAGAAACTATAACTTGACGATTTCCGTATCGTTTTTGCAAAAGCTCGATTGCTTCGGTGTAATTGTCTCCAGTGAGCGGGAGTCCTGATATGGTTTGAGCGGCAGCGCCTCGAAGTGATTGCTGTAGATATTTAAATTTATCTATCTCTGCAAGGCTCGAACTGCTGTGAATTGTAGACGCAAAACTGTCCCAAAATGATATCCATTGAGCTGGATCTCCGTTGAATGATGATAAGGTTAACTTTGGAAGTTTCACCTTTTCGAATGCGTTTTCTCGTTGTGTTTGATGTGATACTGGTTGCTGATGTACCGCTCTCTCCTTGAGCGCGAGAGCGATTCGACATAGTGTTTCTTCTGTTTCTTCTTCAAACTCGCTCCGATCTACAATTTCCTTCTCGATGGCTGCTTCTTCTAAAAGGTTAGTGATTTCGTTATCGAGTGCTGCAATTTCTGTTCGTTTTTTCTCTAATGTGTTTTTAAGCGTTTCTAATTTTGGTTTTAATTCGAGCGGGGTTTCTTGATCAAACGGCGGTAAAAGATCTTTCGCTTTCCCGATAGTCTTGCGTGCTACGAGTCGATGGCCATTTCTGGCTTGCAGTTTCTTCTTTAGGGCTTCCTTGTCAGCCATATTTTCACTTTTAGCTGTCCTTGCATAAGCGTACGGGGCGGGGGGGCCGGGGGGGCGGCAGCCCCCCCAATTTTGGAGAAATCGTCGAAAATCAGCCCCAATCGGGCAAAAATCTGCCCTCAGTCGGGCAAAAATGTTGGTAAACAATGGACTTTGTGTCGGGCCGCCCCCCTAGATTTTTTCTTCCCGTACGCTTATGTGTCCTTGTCCCGGTTCACGGCACCAAAATGTTAATTAGTTGACTGAGCATCTTCGAATAAGTTTAAGACGCGCGCAGAAGGACCTGCGTTCTTCATAAGATGAGACAAGGACAAATTAAATGACGAAAAATATAGCTTACTGAGTTCAACACGATGTCTCTAAACTTGATTTAAGCGATAATGCGATGATGAATATTACAATGAGATGATGACTTTTCGTTGGTTCATTTGAATTGTTATGCGTTTGTTCGTGACTTGACTTTCTTGATACGTTCTCTCCGATGTTCTAAACGTTGTGATATCCGTTGTGACAAGAAGGCGTGTCTCGTCACAGGGTGTTCAAAAATATAAAAACAAAATCCAACATGCCCTGTGCTTTAAAGTATCTCAATGCAGGGATGCAGCTATATCAACTAACCGATACAAATAGGCAAAAGAAATTCCCACACACCCACTGTTTCTTTAGGTACACAATAATGAAACAGCACGTTTCAAATAACCAAATACAGTAGACAACCAATTCTTAAAAAAAACGACAATATACCCGCAATATACTCAGAAAGTTGTAAATAACAATGTTTCGACCTTTGCTCTTCATCAGGTCATCAGGCAATGATGAAGAGCAAAACTCGAAACGGTTGTTATTTATAACTTTCTGATTACATAGTGGATTTTTTTAGAATTACTTGGTTATATACAGTATATATGCATACGACGTGCCGCAAAACAAACATTGTTATACAATAGATAACATTGGCGGGTCTTTGCAAATCTTGGAAATTGATGGTCAACTTTATTGCCCTACATTGTAATGAAGATGCATAGAACTAAGTCAAACAATTTACATTCAAAGTTATCGTTTGTGTGTTTGTTGTTGTGGAGATTCTCGACGTACATCTAACAGTCTACGAAGCCAATGGAGCAAATAGAGCCAATGGAGCCAATGGTGTGGTGAGCATAGCATAGGTTCCAAATCTTTATCTCGGCGTAAATAGGCGGGTGTAAAATTCAACGACCTATTTCTTTTGATTGAATGGCGTGAAAGAAACTTCAGATACTTATCTATAATTCTACCGTTGGACTTTTCAGAAATTTTGAATATTTTTGGAAATTACAGCGTATCTTACATTTAAACTCATTTGAGGATGTGACGTCATCAAATTTCTAAATCATAAACCAGATGAGTGACAGACTTTTGCTTGATACCATATTGTAGGCATTCATAAACCATGCTTTTCTTCGAAATTATTTCATGTTACGTCAAACAGTTTAGAAATTATGATGGTTTTAAGTATTTTTGAAAATTTTTCTTGAATTCTTAAAAAAGAAGAAAAACACTCTAATTCTGAAAATATTGAAGATTTCAGAAAAATCCAACGGTAGAATTATAGAGAATTAGCTAAAGCTTCTTTGAAGTCATTCAGTTCAAAGAAATAGGTCATTCAATTTTACACCAGCCTTTTTAAAGATTTGGAACCTATGCTGATGAGCATGTTCATTTTAGAGCTTCTTTGAATGGAATGCTAAAAAGGGGCTTTCAGCAATTTGAGCTTTTTTGGAACAACATCAATTACTGGGTGTCCCGAAACGCAATATCCCTATTTGAATAGTTGCAGTCCAACGGCAGTTGTCTTGTTTTGAATGATTTAAATAGCAAGCTCTCACTTAAAGACCAACCTGGATCCATTGAATTTTTGCCGATTTTTCTTGGATTAGAAAACCCTCAATAATAAGGATTTGAAAAGACTTAACTTACCCAAATGAGGGGGTATGTAAGTTGGAACCATCTGCGAAGAAGATTAGAAGATATTATATTGATATCGACAGAATTTTAAAGTAATAGGAAAGAGAAAAAAATTGGGAAAGCTTAAATTTTTCTGCCTTTACAATGTCCTACAAGACTGTCATTTCAAATTGAAGACCAAGTACGGAATAACACAAAGGGAAGGGAAAAAAGGAAAGAATTAGACATATTCCCCGGGGGGGGTACATAACATGTTCAGGGTACGGGTATGTGCTGCCCATATGGGTGGGTTTTTGGGCCCAAAATTCTCTAAACAAGGGTCTTTTTTCGGAAAATTTTCCATAAACATGGGTTGGGTTTCGCTGAAATTCACAAAAAATGGCTAAAATGGGCAGTTTTCTGCCAAAATTCCTCATAAAAGTGGGTATCAAAAGCAAGTTTCGGTAATTAGAAGAGGGTAACAAGGGCATATATTGTAATACAATAGCAACAGTTGCGTTTGATTGACACCTCAATTCAAAGCGATTAGCGGATGCAGACAAAGGAAATTCTCTCAACCAGTAATTCAAAACAAATAAAGCCGCAAAAGTTTCCCCGAAACTAGTAGGGCAAACTCTCGCCTTGTGCAAGCGAAAGATGGTTTTTAAGGTAGGGGACCAGGCGAGAATCATCATATTTCTGAAAAAAGTCAAATTTTTTTTTTCTTCTGAAACTCATAGTTCAGGTATCCTAAATTTTAAATATCTACGAGAAATTTGTATAAGGGCAGCCTTGAGAGAATAATTCGATTTTTTCTTTGGGTAGGTCAGCATTAGACAGCCATTTATTGCTAGATTTTGACAAAAACAGCTTCACTTGTGTTTGATGTTCGTACCCTGCCCGTAATGGTATCCCCAAAAACCTATATACCATTCGAAAGCTTTCTCTTTGGTCTTTTCGAAAATGCCGCTCTTTTTAGTACTTCGTGTACTATAAGCTGAAATGTGACGCTTTTTATCCCTGTGCAAAACCTAGCTTCAATCATTCTGGTTACGAGGCTGGAAAATATGCGATCTGATTGGCTGATATCCAAAATAGCGAAATCTCATTGGCTGTTGAGATCAGCTGATGCCGTTGAGCCGCGTGTAAATATTTCAGTCAGTTTTCTCTTCACTCGTTACAGTTTGCTCGCAAATAGTTCTAAATTGCAAAGTATCTTCACATATATAACAAAATTGTCTGTCAACATGGGAAAGACCAAGTTTAATCGCTTCAAAGGTGTTAGAAACAGAAGAAGAAACAAGCCTGTTGCTGTAAAAATAGCAGTTGAAGAAGACGACGGAAGCTAGGCTAGGCCCATCGTGATCATAGCTGAATAATCAATAAAGCCCCTTCCACCAGCTCGAAGAATCTTCAATTCTTTGGATTCAACTCGAAGGAATGGTTGAGATAACGTAGCAAACTGAGCCAGAGAGTTCAGAAAGGTGTTTATTGATTGTTGACAAGGTCTCCTGCATAAATGAGAGGTGTTGGTAGCGCTAGCCAGAATATAGACAACCAGAATATAGGCAACAGCCAGAGTATACACAAAATTGCTTACCTCTCCTTTGTGAAAAACCAAATTCAAAAACTGACGCCACGGCGTTGTAGAACTCACTCGGAGCTTTAATTTGAGCCCAACTTCATTAATTTACCTTCAACACAAGTTGATTTACAAACGAAATTAAATTCAGCGATTTGACATACGGGCCTAAGCGGTAAAAGTTGCTTCGAGCGCTCCCTCGCAATCCCCAGAATATCGGCAAAAAGTGTCTCTTCAGAGATAACCACTCCTTCGCAGTGCCCAGAAAATAGACAAGACAATGAGAAGTTGCTGCCCCGCAGCAGAGCGCCAGAAAATCGGCAAATTCTTGGAAGAGCACTGCTTATCCGCCTTCGCAGTGCCCAGAAAATAGACAAAACAATGAGACATTGCTGCCCCGCAGCAGAGCGCCAGAATATCGGCAAAATCTTGGAAGAGCACCACTCCTGCGCAGCGCCCAGAAATAGACAAAACAATGAGACATTGCTGCCCCGCAGCAGAGCGCCAGAATATCGGCAAAATCTTGGAAGAACACCACTCCTGCGCAGCGCCCAGAATATAGACAAAACAATGAGACATTGCTGCCCCGCAGCAGAGCGCCAGAATATCGGCAAATTCTTGGAAGAGCACCACTCCTGCGCAGCGCCCAGAAAATAGACAAAACAATGAGACATTGCTGCCCCGCAGCAGAACGCCAGAATATCGGCAAAATCTTGGAAGAGCACCACTCCTGCGCAGCGCCCAGAAAATAGACAAAACAATGAGACATTGCTGCCCCGCAGCAGAGCGCCAGAATATCGGCAAAATCTTGGAAGAGCACCACTCCTGCGCAGCGCCCAGAAAATAGGCAAAACAATGAGACATTGCTGCCCCGCAGCAGAACGCCAGAATATCGGCAAAATCTTGGAAGAGCACAACTCCTGCGCAGCGCCCAGAAAATAGACAAAACACTGAGACATTGCTGCCCCGCAGCAGAGCGCCAGAATATTGGCAAAATCTTGGAAGATGTCTTCTCTTACATTGTTACCAGCTTATTCTGTCTCTCAAATATCCGTGTAGAGTGTAGACAAATAAAAATTCAGTCTTTGAATATTCATATTTTCTTTCAAATATCTGTATTTATCAACAAAATCCGTCATTATTATCTGATTAAAGTGCAAATGATACGACACAAAATTGTGTTCTTACAAGACCAAGCAACATATCTAATTTTGTCAGAATGTGTTAATGTCTGTCTTCTTTCACTTACTCTGTTTTGACATCAATGAGCTGTTCCATCAATATTTTACATCTAGCACATTATCACATCATTTCCCCCCAAGCTGTGCTCCGTGGTAATTTCGTTGCGTTTGTTCATTCATTGCAATTTGTGACCTGGGGATGTCAAGTAATTGGCGAGTTGCGCAATTTCTATAATTTTTATAATTTTACTTAATTTTTTTACAAAAGTGTCATTCCCTGTGCTATTTTTGAAGTGCACTTGAAGGGTTTCTTTTCAGATAAAACAATTGTCAGCTCGGTGCTTTTCAGTGCAACTTCCTTTTCGTTTTCGCCCTTGTAAATGATAGGAAATAATCTTCACGTTCCGAGCAACTTTCTTTTTGCTTTTCTGAAATGAATACTGGGAATCCGTCAATGCAGAAAGTAACTCGGCGAATTGATAGGGGTGTGAAGCCTACTGTTGCAAATGAATGCAAAATCACGTTGGAAGTGGGAGGTGCAACGAAATCATGGCTTCGAAATGGCGAAGATCATAGAGGAGCTGGTTTTCGTGGCAGTGCTGCTCAATGGAAAATTGGATCCAGCGGCAAACAAAACAAGGTTTTACCACCTGGTTATGGGTGTCGTCGTGACCTGGTATGTATATTCTCTATATTCTTATCCCTCGTTTTCAGTTCTTATTTTTCCCTCTATGCGTTTGATGAACGGTAACTTTCGGGTGCACTTCGGCCCCACGTGTTACAAGACCGCTGTATCATGTGGCCTGGAACGAGCCTCTTAATGAATACAATAGTTGCATGCATAGTTACTCTTCCAGTAACTATGATGCATGCAACTGGTATCATAGAGATAGCTGTGACGTGTTTTTAAATTTCAATCCATATTGTATTAACATGTGTAATCTTGTGATATATTGTTGGCATGTTTATAATTCTGGTCTTAAAAGTTTAGAATTTGTCTATTGTGACTTACAATGGGGGAGTTCTCAGGATTCCGAACATGTAGAATCCTTATTGATGCATTAATGTAAACCGTTAGGTATCTTGGTTTAATCTCAACGTTATCTTTTTGGTAATTGTCTATTAGACAGATATTTCAAACAAAAGAGGACATGTAAGACATGAACACGTAACTGTCATTAGAGCTCTATAATTTTTACATGCCAAATGAGGCAATGATAAGGCAATATGAACTTGACTTTGAAAATGGAAGTGACACACAACTTGCAATTGCCGATATTTGTAGGAGCATATTTTAAAGCAGTACTTTTATGTTTATTACAAAACGTAAAAGAATATCAGTGCATAATTTATTTTCCACACGGGCAATGGTAAGAACCTACTTTATTTTTATTTTATATGGACTAATATGGAGAGGGCGTATGTGCTGACAATGATAAGTTACACATACTTTTAACTTTTCACAGGTTGCTGTGTTTTCCGACTCGCAGCTTAGGCCACTTTCCTCCAATAATGATAGCTGATGTTAACAGGAAGGTTGTTTTTAAGTATAGAGCTGTTGAAGAAGAAAACCTTCTTGATGATGAAATGGAAAATGTGGATCCTGACCTCGTTGACAGTGATGATTTTTGGGCAAAGGTTCTAGGTGGCATTCTTAGTAAGGGATTGAATGGAAGAAAAATTGACGATTTTTTCATCGAGCCAAGGTTGTCTTTTTGGTCGCCTTACATTGGACCGCAATCGCGAATAAGCAATCTCCTGGTTAACAGTGAACACCGCAAAGTAAACCACGATACTGGAGAAATTGAGATCGACTGCAGGGAGCTATCCGAAGAACGTCTGATAGAGACGATGTTTGAGAGCAAGCACTGTGACTTACAGAAACTCGCAAGAAAAGTTGGCGTTAATTGCAAGGGATCAAAATTAGACATCATTAATCGTGTAAAAGAAGGTCTTGGTACACAAAATAATAAGTTCAATAAAATGTTTAAGAAGATGTTTGGCCGTTCTGGGGGATGGCTAACAGTAGCCTGTCAACATGGTGTCATATATGCAGTTAAGTTTCTGTTGCGTGCAGAGAGTCCAAGGGATTATATAGACATTCTTCGTAGTTTAAAACATCAACCCAATGTATTTGTAAATGATATGGCTCATATGGTAGCGGCGCATGGAAATCGCCACCACGCTGATATATTTAGACCTTTTGAGGGCCGTGTTGCAGAGGCTAATCCAGAAAATGTTGCCTCAGCCAGCGATGGAAGCTTCCAAGTCTCCTTTCCATGGCTTAACAACTTGCGGCCATTCTCTGAAATTGTGCCGGCCAATGATTGTCATCCTGTCACTGGTTGTGATGTAAGGATGGCTTTATTTGATAGATTTCACGAGGGAAACACTGGCAGCGAAGAAGAAGCGCTTCGGCGAATAGCATGTGTCAAAGAACTATCTGGGCAACTGAATAGCCAAGTTGCAGAACAAATTCATGGCTCTTTCAATAATAAAAAACATTACATGAATCAGATGACACCCACAAACCACATTTTCGTGTTTAGATCTGGCATCGATCTGAGAAATGAAGAAATGAACAAGAAATACATCGAAAAAGAGGAAGGTCTTACCAGCATGTTCATCAATTTTGATGAATTAGGGCGCTCTGTTTTCGGACACAGCCGTGCAACAAGAGTTGAAGGAGAGGTTGACGGTAACGAAAAGGGAGGAATCGATATGCAGATCCCAAGCAAAATTCAAGTAGATCTTAGCAGTAAAGATGAGCAACAGAGTCCGTTTATTGAGTGCTACATGTCTGCCACAGACTCGGAGAATGACGACAGCTATCTCGTTGAATCTCCTCGTCATGTTGCTTCCATTGATCCCCTCTTGTCTGATAGATTTGATATTGGAGACGAACGTTCCAATATTCATGTCGCATCTTTGACAAATGAAGATGTCATCCAGGATTGTGCCAATAGTAACGAGGACATTGGCAATGAATTTGCACTCGGTTTATCACCCTCTACTCCATCATACTCGTCATCTTCATCTTCTTCTTTGCCTCCTTCTCCTTCTTCCCAAGTAGCTTTCGCTTCAGGTAGATGTAGACAGACAACAGCGAATATTCCATCTTCAAATGATGTTGGGATCCCATCTGCACGCTCTTCTATCACATCTGACGAAGAGATTTACCCTCGTTTGACATCTCAAGTGGAATCTATGCCGTTTCCTTCCCTACCAGATGATCAAGTCCAGGGAGTTTCAACGACGACAAGCGTTCGAGAAGAACAAAGTTATAATAATGTATTTTCAGATACAATTGCAAGAAACAATGAAGGGTTCCCACTTGATGATGATTGGGTAGGTAACCTATCACTGTCTTATTACGAAAAAGCAGTTATTGAATGCGGTGGTGCACTGACTATTCCTATTCTGGATGCATCAATGAAAGTCATAAAGAATGAATATAACGCTTTTGATGGTTTAGTAAGTATAAAGGAAGCAGAAAGTTATCGTGGTACGGATCAACAGTTCATACAGATCATCCCTCTCAAACGTAAATCGGGCTTGCCAAGACATTGGGGTACTTTGTCAAATATACTCTCGCCCACAGGGCATGTTTCCTTGTATGATGGAATTCTTAGACAGCACATTGAAGCTAGTGAGGTGCGCTACCATAATACTTTACCAGATTATAGTAGTAGATTTCTAAACAAACGAATTGAAGAGTTTTCAATAGATATCGCAGATGTTGCATCTGCACTGAAAAATTCGTATAGTGGTGTCGCATCCATCTTTTATGCACTTTGTCTAGCTCGAGGTATCGACCCACAAACTGTCATATTTCGGTATAGATCCCTTCAAATCAAGTTAATTGCATGCCTCCAATGTCAAAGTTTTAAAGAAGTAAAATTTGATGGCTCTCCTAGGATACACAATGATACGCGTTTTGTATTAAAAGTCAAGTTATTTTGTCATTGTTGGATGCCTGATTTAGGAACAAAAATGGTCTTATGTAGTCATTGTGAGAAATGGTTTCATCAAGGATGTGAGTCCGGTGACTTCGAATCTGTTACTTGGAAATGCCAGCGATGTCTTTTTTCAGAAACGCACTCCTTACTTGGGGAGGGATATGCAAGTTGTTCTGAACTACCTCAGGGTACTGGAAAATTAAAAAAGCCCACGGAGGAAGTGTGTGAGGTTTATACTGCAAAGAAAATGAAAGCTAGTACTGCTACTATCATTCAACGAAAACGAAAGAGCACCAAGGAACAAACTTCTGGAACACTAAAAAAGATAAGGAGGAAGAAAATTCGAAAAAATCGTCTATTTAAAGAAATGCTGCAAGACATTAGTCCCCCGATAGCCAATAAGGGGGATAGTGATAGCAGCACTTAGCTGCTCTTCTTACAAGTTTCGAAAATCATAAAACGTACATTGTAGGTACATAAGACTTTAGTCGAATTTACCTATATTATATTGCTAGTCTTTCCAGAAAACACAAAGATATTCCTTTCTCTCTGAATAGCTATTGAGAAGAATTCTATTCATTCCAATCCACGACCAACAGTACTTTTGGTGCTATGAATCTTCAATAATTGGAACTTTTTCTTCCTCACCCAGTACATACAATGTAATTTTAGATATAATAAATAAATGTTGTTGCCCTAACCCTAACACTAGGTTACACATGTATCTGGTGTCCCAAAATGATATATTATCGTTTGATTGCTGATATGTCCATAAACGATGAACCGATTTTCAAAATTTCATTTTAGCCGAATTGCCAAAAACTAACTTGCATGGATAATGTTTGTGGTTTAGGCCGATATCTTCATGTCGAAAAGAAAATCGATAAACCTGCTCAAAGTCAAGCCTTGTATGGCATGAAAAAGATGCGGCCTATTTTACCAGTCAATATTTTAGATGTGATGCATAGGCTGAACTTATGTGTCAGTCAGAGAATATATGTCGTTCAGATAATACGAATTCTGTTAATACTGAGTTTAGATAATACGAACAGGAGTTCAGCCTTTCGTATCACGTCTAAAATGTTGACTCAAAAAAATAGTCCGTAACTCTTTCTCGTGTCATCTGAGGCTTGAATTTGAGTAGGTTTATCGATCTTCTTTTCGACATGGGCAATCAAAGAAAACTTTTTCTTTGAAAATCAGTGCATTGGTTATGGATATGTAAGCAATCAAAAAATAAAACATCATTTTGGGACACCCGGTATTTTGAACTCGTTGTCAACATGTCTAGTTTAGCATCAATGTAGACACAAGTATTACACCAATACTAAGTGTCCCATGCCCGATGTCCAATTATTCACTATTGACCCTATTCACTAATTAAGGATCATGACCTTATAGTTCTTGATACTTTCCACAAGCAAAATTTTGTATTTGGTTTATTGCCAATCTATTTTGCGATACACTAAACAGAATAAAAGAATGAAGCCCCATTTAGACGGCAAGCGATGTTGGGAAATGTGAGGATGTTGCCTGGTCTTTGAATGATACGATCTTGTGTCGTATTATTTGCACCTTAAAATTAGATATGTTGCCATAGGTATGGTGATAAATGCAACCGTAGGCTCTGCAAAACATATATTCCAAGAGTTGGGTTTCTAACATGATAAGCGTTTCATGGGCCTTCTCGCAAGGATGGGGGTGGTGCACTGCTTCTCATTGAGATAGCGGATGTGCTGTGCGGGATGTGAGGTCCTCTT
The DNA here is from genome assembly GCA_039566865.1 of Aurelia coerulea. Taxonomy (NCBI): domain Eukaryota; kingdom Metazoa; phylum Cnidaria; class Scyphozoa; order Semaeostomeae; family Ulmaridae; genus Aurelia; species Aurelia coerulea. The sequence continues at coordinate 28,675,930 of CM076944.1, forward strand.
CACGATGCAGGCACTGGGCTGCGGTTGAGCTGGGAAATTGTGCCCCAGCAGCGACCGCAGCTTAGGATATGCGTGTGGGGGTTCCCTCGCGCGGTGTGTCCGCCGTCTCTCTGGGAGGTGGGCGTCGCTCCATACCTTGTAGGGATGCATGATTATTTTTATCTTGTAAAAAATCCACTACATGCTTTTAATTGATTAACTTTAGGAATTTGTAAATTTTGTAAAGTAGGCCTAACTTAGCTGTAATTTAGCTATTTTTCTGATGTTGTGTAGCCTACGTTAAATAAATTAATGATGATGATGATGATGATGATGATTGCCGATTATTTGCCGATTGCCGATTGCCGATTATTTGCACCTTAAAATTAGATACGTTGCCTGGTCTTTGAACAACACAATTTTGTTTTCATTATATTTGTTACATTTGGCGTATCATTTGCACTTTAATCAGATAACAATGATGGATTTTGTTGATAAATACAGGTTTTTGAAAGAAAATATGAATATTCAAAGAATTTTTACTGAATTTACTGAATAATACTGAATTGTTATTTGTCTACACTCTGCACGGATATTTGAGAGACAGAATAAGCTGGTAACAATGTAAGAGAAGACATCTTCAGAGAATTTTACCGATTTTCTGGCGCTCTTCTGCGGGGCAGAAACTTCTCATTGTTTTGTCTATTTTCTGGGCACTGCGGAGGATGCTCTTATAAGAATTTGCCGATTTTCTAGCGCTCTGTTGCGGGGCAGAAACTTCTCATGTCTATATTCTGGCACTGCGGAGCTGCTCTTATAAGAATTCTCATTGTTTTGTCTATTTTCTGGGCACTGCGGAGCTGCTCTTATAAGAATTTGCCGATTTTCTGGCGCTCTGCTGCGGGGCAGCAATGTCTCATTGTTTTGTCTATTTTCTGGGCGCTGCGCAGGAGTGGTGCTCTTCCAAGAATTTGCCGTTACTCTGGCGCTCTGCTGCGGGGCAGCAATGTCTCATCGTTTTGTCTATTTTCTGGGCGCTGCGCAGGAGTGGTGCTCTTCCAAGATTTTGCCGATATTCTGGCGCTCTGCTGCGGGGCAGCAATGTCTCATTGTTTTGTCTATTTTCTGGGCGCTGCGCAGGAGTGGTGCTCTTCCAAGAATTTGCCGATATTCTGGCGCTCTGCTGCGGGGCAGCAATGTCTCATTGTTTTGTCTATTTTCTGGGCGCTGCGCAGGAGTGGTGCTCTTCCAAGAATTTGCCGATATTCTGGCGCTCTGCTGCGGGGCAGCAATGTCTCATTGTTTTGTCTATTTTCTGGGCGCTGCGCAGGAGTGGTGCTCTTCCAAGAATTTGCCGATATTCTGGCGCTCTGCTGCGGGGCAGCAATGTCTCATTGTTTTGTCTATTTTCTGGGCGCTGCGCAGGAGTGGTGCTCTTCCAAGAATTTGCCGATATTCTGGCGCTCTGCTGCGGGGCAGCAATGTCTCATTGTTTTGTCTATTTTCTGGGCGCTGCGCAGGAGTGGTGCTCTTCCAAGATTTTGCCGATATTCTGGCGCTCTGCTGCGGGGCAGCAATGTCTCATTGTTTTGTCTATTTTCTGGGCACTGCGAAGGCGGATAAGCAGTGCTCTTCCAAGAATTTGCCGATTTGCTCTTCCAAGAATTTGCCGATTTTCTGGCGCTCTGCTGCGGGGCAGCAACTTCTCATTGTCTTGTCTATTTTCTGGGCACTGCGAAGGAGTGGTTATCTCTGAAGAGACACTTTTTGCCGATATTCTGGGGATTGCGAGGGAGCGCTCGAAGCAACTTTTACCGCTTAGGCCCGTATGTCAAATCGCTGAATTTAATTTCGTTTGTAAATCAACTTGTGTTGAAGGTAAATTAATGAAGTTGGGCTCAAATTAAAGCTCCGAGTGAGTTCTACAACGCCGTGGCGTCAGTTTTTGAATTTGGTTTTTCACAAAGGAGAGGTAAGCAATTTTGTGTATACTCTGGCTGTTGCCTATATTCTGGTTGTCTATATTCTGGCTAGCGCTCTGACCATGGTTGGAAATTGCTGTCTTGTTTATGCCGCCCAGATTGTAAAGATCGATGCCAGGCATTGAATTCCACACATACTGTACATTGAAGGTAACACATGGGATTTTGTGCTATGGGAATGTTTACTGTTGTTATGTGAAACAGTGATCAACCAAGGCTACCTCCAACAGTGAGAGGATGGGTGGTTCCCAGTCAACAAATCAACCCTTTGAAGTAAACACTAGAGATCAGTTTTTGCATTGGTTAGCATTGGTATGGACATGGTTGTGGTAACATATGGCAATGAAAGGCTGGTCAACTACAATGAACATGCCAGACTGCCCAAATAAGTATTCTTATCAAAGAACTAAATAAAAATTGAAACTACCAGCAAAGAAACGTTTGATGAAGTTGCTTTAAAGTCAGTTGATACAATACACCAGCAATATGCAGAAATTGGTGCATTTCCTACCACCAGACAACGAGAGCACTCTCAACATTGCTGCGTCATATGCATATGATTGATGGTACTGGCGATGAAGGAGCCATTTGCAGAAATGACTGATTTGATGCTGATACTGACATAAAGATATTTATTTATAACCAAACTCTTTGTTTGTGGTTTAAAAATCAATGGTGACACAAGCCACACAAAAGTGAAGGCGGCGAACGCAGATAGGAGTCTGGGGGCATAAGCGCTGGGAAATTTGTAGGACCACACCCTTTTTGTACCCAGGAAATGCCTTTTGACCCTCAGGAAACATCCTTGTTTATCTATCAAACTCTAAATATAACTACCTAACCCCTCCTAAGACATTTTCTTGATGGAATTAGAAAACTTAAAAGAGACTGACCTTTGGGTATAAATGGGGGACTTGACCCCCCATCCCCCATGGCTCTGCCACTGATTAAAATGGATTGAAATGGTGCTTAATTAATGATCAGACAGAAGTTTGACATCTAAGATATTGCTTCAGTCTATTGGTGTTGTTGCATTGCACTCCTATTTGCAAAACACATGAAATAATCTGTTGTTACTTTTTCAAATGGCTTTTTCTCAGTTTTGGTTTCGCGCATACTGTAGTAACTCTTGGAAAGCTAATCTTGATGTTGGCTAGAGGAAAATCATCATCCTATACACCATTTTGTAGCTTAGTTTCTGTAGAGTGCAGGGAATAGTACAGATTGCTTGTTTGAGAAACATAATAGCAGAGAGAGAAGTCCAAAGTAAAAAGATAAAATCAATCACCGACAACTAATTAAAAGTGCAAATTTAGAAAAATTAGTATCTACTGCATCAAAATAAACCAATTCCCTGCACAACACAAAGCTTCAGCTTCAAAATGACACCTTGCACACTTAAATATCTGTTAAAAGTTAGAATATTAAGGATCCAAAAGCGAAGTGACTTTTTTCTTTTGTTTCCTGATTTCCATGGCAACCAAATGCTATTTTTAGAAACTGTTTATATATTCGTAATCAGCATATAAAGTTTGTGCCACAAGCATAATTTCATGTCTCTGGGGTTTGAAATGAAGAAAATAAATTCTCGCCTGGTCCCCTACCTTAAGAGAAGTTACGCGCTTATAGCGAAAGAAGAAGGGTAAATCTAAAGCTCTGTCGCTTAGATTATCTGTCGATTAGATTATATACGTTCTCAAGAATAAGACCATTCCTCGATGAAGAGAAAGCTAAAATGCTACTAACATCAATTGTCATGTCAAACTTTTCATATTGTCCCTTGATATGGCTATTTTGTAGCAAAACTGCTAACAAAGATATAAATAGGACAAATAAACGTGCCTTGAGGGTTTTGTACGGAGATTATGACTCATCATTTGACCAACTTTTAGCCAGGGCTGAAAGCGTTACAGTTCACCAGAAGAATCTGCAAAGTCTTATGATAGAAATTTATAAGACCATGAACCATCTTAACCCTTCATATATTTGGGAGTTCTTTGTTAAAAAGGATATACCTTACAATCTCCGCACCAAAGAGCTATGCAGGCTTCCATCAGCACAGTCACATCGATATGGACTAAATTCTCTTTCGTTTAGAGGTAGTCTCCTGTGGAACACTCTAGATGATGAACTAAAGAGAGCTGATAACTTGAGAAGTTTTAAAAGGGGGATCAAAGAATGGGATGGCAAAAGATGTAAATGTTTAATTTGTAAATAGTTTTGTTATATTGTAAATAGTTGATTTAAATTAGTTTTTAGTAACTATGTACATATCAACTTTAAATAATAATATGATGATGAGATTATGTTTATTTGACTTAGGAGCTGCTTTGTGGTCGTTTCATTTTAAGCCCTAAAGATGCGAGAATTACAATGCCTTCTGCTCGGCTCCTGAATCAAATAAACATAATCTAAGCGACAGAACTTTAGATTTACCCTTCTTCTTTCGCTATAAGCACATAACTTCTCTTAAAAACCATCTTTCGCTTGCACAAGGCGAGAGTTTGCCCTACTAGTTTCGGGGAAACTTTTGCGGCTTTGTTTGTTTTGAGTTACTGGTTGAGAGAATTTCCTTTGTCTGCAGTCGCTAATCGCTTTGAATTGAGGTGTCGATCAAACGCAACTGTTGCTATTGTATTACAAAATCTGCCGTTGTTGAAGAGGGTAGCTTTCTGAAAACCAGGAGGCAGACCCTCGTCCATCCACAAGTCAAGTACCCCCCCCCCCCCCCCAGGACATATTCATCACTTTTGCCTCTACATGGCACAGAACTAGAATCCAGAACTTTTAATCTTTGGCAATCGATACTGTGCATTGTTGGAAAAATTCTTGGCACCTAGTAAAGTCCTCAAATAGGTAAAAAGCACTCGAATTTGGGTAATACAATACAAGCATTCCTCGCTCGAACTGAAAACTGAAAATTGGGCAAGCTGCTTACAATGGCCTCCTAAAGGTTGGGCATCCCCTCAACAATTCCAACAACTGCATCCAGAAAGATGTTGTTAGCATGAAGAGTAAGTGAAATGATAAGGACAGATTTGGCAAGACAATAGCACGAATTGGTTTTGATTGACTCCGCAATTCAAAGCGATTAGCGATCTCAGACAAAGGAAATTCTTTCAACTAGTAATTCAGAACGGGCAAAGTCGCAAAAATTTCCCTAATACCCAGGTAGCTAGCTCACTCGTTGTGCATTCCAGAAATTGTTTTTTAAGAGTAAATATGAGCATAGATTGAAAGAAAAAAGACATATCTACACATCTCCCTGGGGCATTTGATTCATTGACTCAAAAGCTGATTGTGAGGCATTTCAACTCTCTTACTTTTGGGTGCAATTCAAACACTTACTGCTCAGCTTCTGAATCAAAGAAATACAATACCCGAGATCAAGATGCAGATATATCCTTCTTCTTTCGATCTACGCTCATGTTTGCTCTTAGATACAATTTCTGGAATGCACAACCAGTGCGCTAGCTACCTGGGTTTCAGGGAAACTTTTGCGGCATTGTTTGCTTTGAATTTATGGTTGAGAGAACCTCCTATTACTGTAAACACTAATCGGTTTGAATTCAGGTGTCAACAAAAGCATCTCACGCTACTGTGTTACAAAATTTGACCTTGTTACGTGAAATACTCACGATTGATGATTCAGTAATTGAACAAACGCCAAACAGCACTGCCACTGCAAAGAGCCTCATTTTTGTAGATGGAATCGATGACTCTCTGTCTTTCCGTCTCAGTTAAGTTTGGCTCCAACATTTATCAAAGCACTCTTTTATAGCAAATTTCCTCCACTTAGTACTTTCTACTAAAGAAGCCGATTCCAGGGGGTAGCATACCAGGTTTGTCAAAAGGAGCTTAACACGTTTGAAAATGTCTTTTTTTCAGAGCATTGAAATGAACTTGATAAAAATCGCTTTTGACTTAAAAATGCACGAAAAGAACGTATTACAGGGTGGTAAAGGGTATTTTGTGAATCGTGATCGGCCATATACTTGCTTTTAACCCTATCTTGACCGGGGGGGGCTAAAATAGCCCCCCTACCAGTTTTGTCTGAGTATCTTTTTTATGATAATTTCTACGCTAATTATTTTTCGTGACTTTTCCTAACTATCTTTTTCGCATCTTTCACCAAAATTTCTACAAGATATGTCATTTATTTTTGGAAATATAACAATTTTTTCAGAGAGTAGTTTTAATATCTTGTTTGTTTTACGGTCAAACCCTTTATAACTCCAAACTAAGATAATTTTTGACAGAAGTGAGATAAATGGATGAAATTTTCAGAGCAACCATAAATCAATAAGGAAATATGGAAATAACCATTTTTTTTTGTTTTTCTTTTGTATTACGACATTCATGACGTCATATATCTAATGAATTTAGGTAATAACTATAAGTTTATAAATTTCTTAATTTTTTCAAAAAATTATGTTTTTCAGAAACTTAGATATTTTATCTGTTAATTAAAGTTATAAGAAGCATAATATTTCTCGTGAGTAAGTTTTTAAAGTTAAATCTGTAAGAGTACTGTTTTTGGCCTAAAACAAAGAAAATTGATGACTTTATCGAAAATACAACAATTATAGTAAAATAAATTAGATATTCGGACGTTTCACATTAAGTTACATATTATGACCAAATTTGATCTTTCTAGCCCTTGTCAATTCGGAGTTCTTAGGGGGGCTCCCTCGGCCTGAGGATGCTCAAAAAGCCCGGTCGAGATAGGGTTAAGCAAGAAGGAACAGATGGTAATGAAATAGAGACAATACATACATACGAAATACATTCTTTCATTCAGTAGGAACACTTAGGCCAGGTATTGTGGACACGATGACAAAAATCGTGTCCTCGATACTCATGGTATTCTCCATGCAACACATTTTAAAATGTATGAAGCTCTTTCTTTTCACACCCCGTTATGGATTTCTATGTGCCTACAATTTTCTAGTTCTTTTTTATTCTGCAATATGCAACTAAACTGTAATGAATCTGGCAATGTATTTGATGGCAGGCCTTTTAAATTTTCAAAGTCAAAATTCCCGAATGTACAATTCAGACACATACAATAATTCTAACAGAAATGGCAAGCTTCCAAAGCAAAAAGAAATTCCTGCTAGAATGAACTAAAAAGCTACGAGCCCCCGTATGCTCTTTGTCAGCTATTAAAGTAGTGAGAAACTTTAGGTACGTGTCAACTTTCCTGTTCTTACAACTTTCGTCAAAGAAGTATTTTACTTTACTATGACTGGAAACAATAGTTGTATTGTAAAATTATTTACTTAGCATTGAAAAAACATTAAACAACAATTTGAAATGTCAATAATTAAAATGAAATCTGGAAAGTTTAGTGTTCATGTTAGATTAACACTTTGTCATTTATCTGGTGGTATTCCAATGGGATTCAGACTTTTGAATAACATTAACTTCCTTTCGAATTGAATGCTGCTGAATTTTTAATTGCGCACGACACTTAATAAATGATATTTCATTTCTTCAGAACACCTGTACAAACTGATTTCAACTAACATCTGTTTAAATTGTTTTGATTCTTTACGAAAATTTTTGTTTTCAACAGCGTAAATGTTCATACTTGTTTGCTTGCGATAATCCTTGATTCTATTCATCATTTTGCTGCTAACTCGCAATTAAGGATATTAATCAAACTGCAAATTCCTGAAAGCATTTTCGCATGTAATCGCTTCTACATCAACACAGAATGCAGAATAAAATTCTTTCTAGATCCAAATATGCCACTGAAATACATCTAACTAATATTGGGCGATGATCAGTGAAAATGCTGACTCCATGTGACTAACTACGCACTGAGCAGCAAGGGCAGACTTTGTAAGACAATAGCATGAGTTGCTTTTGATTGACAGCGCAATTCAAAGCGATCAACGATCGCAGACAAAGGACATTCTCTCAACCAGTAATTCAAAACAAACAAAGCCGCAAAAGTTTCTCTGAAACCCAAGTAGCTAATTCACTCGTTGTGCATTCCAAAAATTGTTTTTAAGAGCAAACATGAGCATAGATCGAAAGAAGACGAATATATCTACACATCTGCCACGGGCATTTAATCTATTTGGTTCAAAAGCCGATTGGGAGGCGATTCAATTCTCTTATATCTTTGGGTGTAATTAAAGCAATTACTGCTCAGCTTCTGAACCAAAGAAATAAAATGCCCGTGGTAGATGTGTAGATATATTCTTATTTTTTCGATATATGCTCATATTTGCTCTTAAAAACAAGTTCTGGAATGCAAAACGAGCGCACTAGCAACTTGGGTTTGAGAGTAACTTTTGCGGTTTTGTTGGTTTTGAATTACTGGTTGAAAGAATTTCCTTTGTCTACAATAGCTAATCGCTTTGAATTCAGGTGTCAACAAAAGCAACTCATGCTATTGTCTTACAAAATCTGTCCTTGTTGCACTGAGCAACATCCAAAAATGATGGGCCATTTTTATTGAAAAGTTCAGCCCCATTTTATCATATACGCACAGAGTGATAACCATTAAAGGCACACTGTCGTGGTACTGAATGGAAAAATTTTAGAATAGATTTAGGCAGGCTTCAGTAATTTGTCTGTACACTAAAATTCACGAAGATGATAACGATCAGACTCCCTTTATTCTCGAAACAAAGTATGATCTAAGAGCATAAAGGCTTTATAATGATCCAGAGGCCAAGTCTTTTGTTAGAGATTCCAACATCACAACCAGCCAATAACAGCCAAAACAGTGTGCCTTTAAATGTTGGGCCATCTTCATAAAACTGTTGGCTCCATTCAGCTAAATTATTATTAAATTTTTAAATTAAATTATTTATTCATGAGTGTCCGAAATTAAATAAGCCCCTCTAGAGCTTGATAGAGCTTCCACGGTATACACGTATTTTTATCAGATCTGTATCATCATGAACATTTCAAAACAATATGTTTTGAAGCCTTTCCAATGTTTAGACATTACTCAAGTACTTTCCAATTAACATGATACAGGAAACAAGTGAGAACATAGAAAAACATGCAAGAGTTTCTTAATTTTTGCGATCTGACAGTCTGAGTTTCTTACAAGCGGTTTCTTGTGAAAACTACACGATTTTAATTGCTAGTTAGCAGCAAAGTATTAGAAAAAAAATCATTGATTACAGAAAGTAAACAACTTTCAAAAATATGCTCTTGAAAGTAAATATTTTCGTTACAAGCCAAATTCAACTGCATGATGGAGTCAATGCTATAAGAAAATCTGAATCTCATAGGAATGTTTTAAAGTTGAAGACAAACTGTAACATGAACATTAAACTTTCCAAATTTCATTTTAATTATTGACATTTCGAGTTGTTTAAAAGAAAATTGATTCTCAGTAAATAGCTTTGTAATAAAACATTTGTTCTTTTGCGAGGGTTATAGGAACTGGAATGTTAACGCGTATCAAGAGTTTCTTGTAATGAATGAAAATGAGTAAGGGGGGGGGGGGGGTTCATAGATGTATTTTTCATTCTAATTCTGATTTGTTTTTGCGCTGTGTGTTGTAGTTTCTAGCAGAGTTATCTATCTGTGCCTGAACAATACACTGTTATCTATTTTCGGTATATTGTTCCATCTAAAAAAACTTTGGCTGCCGATTGCAAAAACTCAATGTGCAAGAATCTATTACAGTGTGTTTGAATGGTGCACACAGGAGAGATGCTGGTAAGCAAGCAGAGTAAAAATTATATGATGCACCCTGGATCGGCTTCTTTTGTAGTAAGTAGAGGAAATTTACTATAAAAGAGCACATCTGAAGTTTGTTGGAGCCAAAGATGCAACGCAGACACGCAAGAGAGATAGAGAGGAACAGAGAGACAGCGAACTTATCTACAAAGCGAGAACTTGCTGGCAGAAATGAGGCTCCTTGTAGTAGCAGTATTGTTTGGTATTTTTTCGATCATTGAGTCATCTAGGGTGAGCATTTAGTCGGTCATTTGTCATTAGCGATGCAATTTCCTCCCTATGATAAGAATTTGTAATTTTTGGCGTGGTGTAAAACCACATGCAAATGATCTCACCGACCACATACCACCGACCACATTTAGCACCGCACCGTCCATTTACCGCACTTACCATCGACCATAAAAGACATGGACCATTGACAACCGACCATGAAAACCTCCAACTATCGACCAACAAACCACTTACCACCGACCGCAAATACCACCAACCACCAACCAACAAAACCACTTAACACCTACCATGAAAACCACCGACCACATGCAGTAGATTCGAATTACATGCCTTTCGAAAATTCTATTTTCAGCACAAGTAGCTTTGAATTAACTTTTTGTTTCATGCATTTGTTTTCATCGCAGTTTTCTGTAAGTCTTGTCCTTTTATCTAGTAAATATGGACTCAAAATGAATCAAATTAATAAGATAAGCAAATTAGACAAAAGATATCATATTTTACACTTCTTTATTAGAACGATGACGTCTTAAATGTGAATGATGTCATACACAGGGTGTCCCCAAAAAAATTTTGCCCTGTTTGTCTGAAGATTGCGACAAAACGGCAAAAGATTCTCGCCAAACTTTTGCATGATGGTGCTATTCAGATGTTCAACTAACTAAAGTTTGCAACCATCCCCATAAAAATCCGTTGAAAAATGATGGAGCTATGACCTTCAGGAGACCAAATTTGCCCGATCACTGAAACCAGCGGTCGGTCATTTTGTCTTACTATTTTGCAGCGATAAATAGCTTTATGGAATGAAAATGAAACAGCAGCCTCCAATGTCATAGCTCTCGTGAAAATTCTGATAATCCTCGGAGAGTTCCACTATTTCTGACCTCACAGAAATTATTTCTTACCTCACGTGAAGATACTTATCACTGCAAAACAGTAAGGCAAAATGGCCGACTGCTGGTTTCAGTCGTCAGGCAAATTTGGTCTTCTGAAGGTCGTAGCTCAATCATTTTTCAACGGATTTCTATGGGGATGGTGGCAAACTTTAATTGAACATCTGAAGAGCACCATCATGCAAAAGTTTGGAGAGTATTTTTTCCGTTTTGTCACAATCTGCAGATAAACGGGGCACAATTTTTTTGGGACACCCTGTATATAAAAATTCTCTAATGTCAGCAAATATGAAATATATCCATGAACTCATTCACATTTATGATGTCATTAATCTAATCAGAAAGTATAAGATACAAATTGTTGTGTCTAATTTGCTTCCTCGTTTTATGCTTTATAGAAAATTGCGAAGAAAAGAAACACATGAAACAAAAGGTTAATTCAAAGCTATTTGTGATAAAAAGAGCAAGGACAGATTTTGTAATAAAATAACAACAGTTGCGTTTAATTTACACCTCAATTCAAGGGCGCCTACCTTGTAGGAAGTGTGTTTATTCACGGTACTTTACGCAGTGTCCTATGACCCAGTCCTGTTCATCTTTGTATATCATGGGATTTTCAAATTCTAACGTCTGTTAGAGTTGCCAATCAAAAATCACGCTGTCTGATTCCCTGTGGCCAGATCGTATAACAGTTGATATCGTGTTTCGTAACACCGGAATTTGAAACCACAAACTTATTCATACGTCATCTTGACCTTGAGAGGACTGACTCTGTGTACTTCTGGGTCACGCTACGGTTTTAGGACACTCTCTGTACTGGGTCACAGGACACCCATTACTCTACAGTACTGGGAATAAACATACTTCCTACAAGGTAGCCGCCCTTGCTCAATTCAAAGCAGTTAGCGACTGAAGACAAAGGAAATTCTCTCAACCAGTAATTCAAAACAAACAAAGCCGCAAAAAGTAGAGATGATACGCCACCATATCATCTCCTAATTTGAACCAACTACGTAGAAAACCAAAACTTTCTCTAATCTTCGAAAATTCTTCAAAAATTCAAGTAGCTTTTCAATTATCGCAAGAGCCAGCGACAATCTACTCGAAATCCCTTTGTAAGCCCACGTCTCAAGAAGAATGTTGCGATCTACAAGCACCAAGGTTATCATTTGTGCCAAAAAACCTCAAAGTATTAATTCAATTACATTCGATTTATCCATTTCTCTGAATCAGTTTTAATTTAATTGCCTTACCCTCATCTGGGCACTTATCTCTTGAGATCATCTTTACCAATCTGAACCACCAAACAAAGCTGTGCAGAGAAACAGGGGTAGCGGTAAGCCACGGGTAATAATGCAGTGTTCTTTATTTCAATATCAAAGTAGATGCTTAATCATCTGTTCCAAGTCTTTGAAATGGTTGGTTGGATATCTTAGTTCTTGGAATGAATGGCTCCAAGCAAACTTGATATGAGTTACTGCACTATAATTCTACCGTTGAAGTTTTCCGAAATCTTCAACATTTTCAGAATAAGAGTTTCTTCTTTTTAAATAATTCAAGAAAAATTGTCAAAAACCTAAATCCATCGTAATTTGTGACAAAACATAAATTAATTGGATGTTTACAATATGGCGTCAAGCACAAGTATTTCACTCTTCTGGTTTACGGTTTAGCAAGTGGATGACGTCACATTCTTAAATGAGTTGAGAAATCATTTTAGACGCTGTGAAAAGTTGAGATATAAAGATGAGTTGAAATATAAATGCGAGTTGAGATATAAGTACGCTGTGATTTCGAAAAATATTCAAGATTCCAGTAAAATCCAAACTCTACCGTTTTTATTGCAGTAACAGTCAGCTCCTATGCAGTGATACATGTCATATTGCTTGGGTATAGACTGACCGTTTCAGATTCGTGAAAGACAGTTGTAATTTGATTTTCATCTTTGCGTTGCGTAATCAACTATAGTGAATGATAGCATGTTGAAAAAACGATGCAAGTTCACGGTCAATGTACTGCACTGCACATTTCAATAAAAGCGAAGATTTCATAAATATGTTTTTCTTTATTCTAGGTAATCATTCCGCATAAACCAGTGTATATTGGTGAGTGAATCAATGACTGTTTATAAATTTATCCTAAAATCACTATGTGATACCTGAGAATTTTACATCTTTTATGGAGCAGCCTAGCGGTAAATTAAAACCTGATTTTCAAGAATTTTGATGTGCTCCGGGAGTTTGCTCAGGCCCTAAGGCCAAAGCTCTGGCTTGAACGTGGAGGGAAGAGGGGAGGGAAGCTGAATTTCCAACATGAATATCTCAGCTCTCAGAGCACCAATATTTACAAATGAGGTATCTATGTTCAAGTTAACTACCGAGATATATTTTGAAAACGATAAGCTGTTGATTGAAGACACATTCGCATTGCTGGACCCAATCAAATTTGTATTCTTTTTCCTGGGACACGCGTTGATGTTAAAGTCGTTACTAAAACTTATATACTATGGAGGAGGCGGACGCAAAGAAAGAGACAGGTTTTTGGCACCCTGAAGCCTTTCAAACGTACGTTCTCATCAGAATGTGACTTTCAATTTGTAAATAGAACAAAGAGACAAGTTTAAATTAGACAAGTTTAAATAGGACAAAGAGAAAACTGAACATTTTATTGTTTTTTTTGGCTTTGCTTTTTTCGCCATACATTGGATGTCATCTTTTAAATCAGGTTATTCCCCTTAGGTGGTGTGAAGCGAAAATTTTTATTGATGCAAATGAAAAGCGCAGTTGAATGATAAAGAATGTCGTTTAAATTTTTTGATACCTTGTTTCATTTTAGAGTTATCCACTGCTTTGTACGATTTGCTGATGACGCCATTTCGTTTGCAAAATGTAAAGAAAGTATACAAGGTTGGCCATGTTTCCAAAGAGAAATCTAATTAAAAAACTTTGTACAATCAACATGCCTTTCTAAACATCATATTAAGTCATGAGGCAATTTTTATAACATCTATTCAGCTCAGCTGGAATATTTCTTACCACTGTAACCTTTCAAAAATCAGATACAGTTATATTTCCATTTGTTATTCTAGTAATTTGCAAACAAAATGACGTCATCAGCTGCAACTTAATTTCAGTGGATAACTTGAAAACGAAATGAGGTATCAAACAAATTTAAACGACATTCTTTACCATTCAACTGCGCTATTCATTTGCATCAATAAAAATTTTCGCTTCACACCACCTTCAACATGCACAAAGAAGTGATCTGGTAATAATCATTGTTTTTTTGCAGAATGACTCAAAACAAGGCAGTCGAAAAAAGCTAAGATCTTGCTACCTTTAAAGTGCCACTGAAGTGTAGTAGTGAAAATTTTGATAATGCCATTTTTGTAATGATTACGAATAAACAAGAGCCGCTGAATCGAATGATGTAATTATTTCCTGTATATTGTTTCTATAAGTATCATATTTTAAGCCCTAAAGTGCCAATTATCAAGTTTCTTTGTGCGAAAAATAATGCGCGGCCAAACAGGAATGTGTGACGTACTTTGATTTATCACTCGCTGTGGCGTGGTATGTTTTTAACTGCAGTTCAGCCTGGAAGTCACGCGAAGCTCGACGCGAAGCCTCTGGTAAACTGTTTTAAAAAGCAGAAAATGCCACTTTCTGGTGACTTTAACAACGCCAGCTGCATGAGATATAATCACGAGCTCGCAGGTTCTCGGGAAAACTTCCATAACAAGAGCAGAATCATCGAGAACTTGGTATAAGCATGGTATCTACGCAAAAGGGTTATTAGGCCTATCTATTGGCAGCTGAAGCAACAAAACTAACTCGACAAGCCTGTTTGCTGCAGAGAACATTGATTTTCATTTTACACTTGGCTTTTGACGAAATTAGACTGCTAAGACGTCGTAAGATCAACATAGTATCAACGTTTGGAAGCTGAGAGATTGTGCTGTGTTGCTCTGAGGAGCGAAGAAAAAATCCCGAGTTCATTCCTTCAGGTGGGTGCAAGTTTTGTTGTGCTTGTGTTGCTGCTCTCTGAGATTTGACGGTATAGCATATCGATGCAGTGATTGTTTTAAGTTTAGTATCGAGGACCGTTTTGAATTATAATGAATGAAATGGTATTTTCAGATTTGATTTGAATGAAAGCACTGTGGATGCACAGCTAGTAACAGGTCGGTCTCCTGACCCCAAATTCTGAGGACCGTTCCTTGCCTTTTGTGGTCCTAGTTTCCAAACCAATACAGAAAGGAAAATGCTCTCAACCTGGTGGAAACCGGTTTTGTTTACCACTCATATGGTGCCTATTACCTAAATAATAAAAAAGCAAAGCAGATGCAGTTATTTTGGCTCTTGTTAACCAAAGGACTGCTGTCCATTGAGTTATGATTTTTATTTGATATTTTAGATGAAATGAAAGATCAAGTCAACCAAGATGAAGAGCAGATGCAGAACTCATTTGACATATCTGTTCAATAATCTCTTTGATGAAAAATGATCTCAGTGCAAACAGAATTGGGTTTGAAAATGAAGGTGACCTGACGACAGCCTTCACTGCCTCCAGATACTGAAACAGTTACATATATGTTGACAAAGAGTTAGTTTAACCCTTGTTTATTTATGGAGTATAATGCTGCCTGCCATTGATCTTGTAAGAGTAGGTACCAATAAGAGTAGTAAGAGGAATAAAATCTTGAGATCAAACTCTCTTTTCCTGTGCCTTGGATAATGTACTTTCAGTGCAAAATTAAACCACTTATTTTGGAAGAAACTAAGAATTTGAACCAGTATTGAGTTTCTTAAAATTATCAGATTTCAAGGTTCTACTGTATATAACAATCTCCATGTCTACTACCGATGCCCTTGTGAAAATTTCAAAACAAAGTTGTTGAAGCCTCTATTTTTTAGACATTTACACATGCTTTTTATGAGAAACTGCTTACAAGAAACTCAACTCTAAGATCCTCCAAAATTATGAGACTCCAATACTGGGAACATATAACTTAGGAAACTATCAAGTTTTAATAAAGGACATCCTCGTCATATTTGTACTTTATTTTCACTTGTTTTCTGTCTGATATTACTCAGGAGGTACTTGAGTAAATGTCTAACACTGGAAAGGCTTCAACAAATGTTGCTTTCAAATATTCACAAAGGCAAAGGCCATAAATACAAAGGTTGTTGAAACCTTTGAGAAACTTTTCACTCTGAGAACTGCAAATCTGATGATGTTAAGAAACTTTCAGTACTGACTCAGATTCTTTCTTATAAAAGGCAGGGATGTAGGAAGCATCTCAAACTTAGGGGGGCATGACACTTCAAAGGCATCTTTCTCATAAAGCTAAAGGGGCACTTGCTGAAAATAGAAAGCACACTCTTTTTATTGCAAAATCTTGGGGGGGGCACATGCCCCCAGTGTCCTCCCTTTCTATGTTTCTGATAAAAGCTCAGGCACCTTCCGAGTAATATGCTACAAGTAAAAATGAAGTAAAATTAAGCTGAGGAGTTTCTTTATTGGAATAAACAGTTGCTTAAGTTAAATTTTCCTAGAACTGGAGTTTCTTAATAGTTTGGCGACCTGAGAGTTGAGCTTCTTATGGCTGGTTTCTTGTAAAAAATATGTGTAATGTTCACTAAGTTGTATCCAGAGAATTTGACAAACACTTCCTGTGATTTTCTTCAACCTGTGAGTATGAGAAGCTATGGTGATGGCCCCTAATCTACCAATATTTTTCTTCAGTTTGGCTACACATGCTCAGTAAGAAAGTAACAGAAAATAAGCAGTAATGACGTTAAATGGATTATTGCTACCTTCTAACCTACATGCAAGTTTTAAAAGAAATACTGAAGTAGGGCAGGACAAAAACACAGTTGCCAGTTTAAATATGCCTGATGAAGAGCAAAGACAATTTTGTAAATAAAAATAACCCTTCCCTGCTGATATCCCTGATTGGAACTCTTTGGTATAATGTCAATACCAATGTCAGATAGAACCACAGTTTGTTTGTTAACTTTCTTAAATACAACTCACATTTTTTGCATATGAGGAAGGACATGTAAAGAACTCAACAACTGCATACAGGGCCTATTTTACAACATTTGGAAACTGGTGTGCACCTATGTTTCATTCAATTCCTACTCTGGTCATTTCCCTGGGACACCCCTGGGTATTTGCTCATAAAATATTCCTGGCCCCCATGCGTTTGACTGCAAATTTTCCCCTGCTTCCAGGGGCATTTGGTAATAGTAGTGATTATAGCGTTTGCTTATAAAGTTTTTGGGAGTATGCATGTGTTCAGTGCCAAGTCCTGGGCATTTGCCAAAAGACTTGCCCCATCCCCTGAGGCATCTGTACAAGCAATTTTTTGACCCCTGGGCTGCCTGCGGAGGATGGTCAGGGCAGGAATAGAATGAGACATTAGGTTGAATATCAGACATAATTGAGAAATGTTATTTGGAGTTTGGTTTTCCCAAATCCTTCAAACTAACTTTATATTGTAGAGTATACTACCATCCTCACTTGAAACAGATCATACCTTTCATTTTAGCAAAAGGATTTACTGCTATTGTGCAGCTGGGCCCTAAAGTCTGAGTTAATTTTTTCACTTTTAAAGGGGCATTCCGCAGAAAAAAACTGGATATCGGTGAACTGCGTTGTTTGCTTTTAAAACGAACATGCTTATCATCATAAACATTTTCCAATATTTCTCCAACTTGAATAAAGCTCAAACCAGCCAAAAACGAAACAGGTATTTTTCAAAATAGAGACCGAGAACTCAGCCATATCCTGGAATTTGAATCCGAGACAGAAAACGAGAATTCTCGGTAAAACCGATCAATTCTCTTTCGCGTAGTCGACCATGGACACATGAATGAACGAATACAACAGGACATTCAAACTCAATTTAACGAGCGTTGCGCAATGAGCCTATGAAGACTCGCCTATGACCGACCGACGGACAAAAATGAAAATATTCTACCTTTGTTCGCCGAGAACGATGCATAAAATAGTAGGGTTTTGAAATTAAAATTGGTCAAATGTTTCCTTCCATATCTCGCGTTTGAGAAGTGCGATCAAGGAAAGGAAAACGATTTCCGAGGGCTGACATAATCTGTTTCTCGATCGGGATCACAAAATGAATCTCTGCATGCATTTAATTTTCGAGGAATGCCCCTTTAATATGAAAACATATTTAGGATGATTCCAACCTCATCTCCTTTTAATCTTCTGCAATCTATTATCAACTTTTTATGAAACCACATAACAAAAGCTGAACTTATTTTTTACTGTGACAAGAAATATCAGGTATTGTGATGTGAGGCCAAGAGACTGTGTTAGACTCAGAATTTTGGGCTGAGAAAAATATATGCTGCCATGTGTGGAATTCACTGTTTAAGATAAGCCACACTCTTTTCTTGTTATACAATACAATGCAATACAAAATAGCATCAGCGGCAAAGTTTCAGTTGCTTGTAAAATGTTTTGGTATCCATAAAATTTTGAATTTCCAGCTTGTCCTGCAGGGTTCAAGTTCTAGGCCATTTTGCATGAAATATTCTCATCCAATTGGAGTCAACCATGCTCTAAGCAATGTTTATACCAGATTTGTTGGACCTGAATAACAATAAATAACAAAACATTTAACTCTGAATTGGCTTACCAACCACAGTCAATAGTGACAAAAAGGCAAAACTTCATGTTTCTACATTGGCTACCTTACAGGCAAACCTTGATTTTCTATTTATTGCAATAATAACAGATAACCGCAAATCCTGGTAACAAAAATCATGTTCAGTTTCATACCATCCTAGGCTCACTTAATTCGCTCCTTTTAGGTTACTGCTGATTTAATAAGTTTGCAGAAAACTCATATCTGATCCCCTTCGTGCTTCTGGTCAAGACAAGTTTGCTCAAGTGGTGGTGAAAAGCCTCACAATCACAACGAACACCAATTCAAATGACCTATCATATCAACACATGAAAGAAAAACGAATAAAGCATTCAAGCACAAATTCTCACCATTTAATTGTAGAAGCACTTCCAGGTGTCCATTAATTGGAATATCTGATCTCCCAACATGCCGTAATTGATGCTTCCAATCTCGCCATCATCGCCTCTTCCCTGAATTTGATACGGGCAGGAGGGCCTAAATCATCGTCAATAAACGGCGGCTTTCAAACAGTTTTAAACCGGCTACATCACTCCGCAGCATTTGTTATTTATCATCCCGTGGTCACTTGGTACTACTGATGCGATTGGAATCCAATTTATCTCCAAAGTCTCAGCAAAACATGCAATAATATTCACTTTTCCTCACGGCACATTGGCAGCCAGGAACCTTCCTTCCAGTCGTTCACAGTGGTGTCTTCGTGTGTGATGAATTGAATGGAACGCTTGATAAATCAATCTACGTCACTAGGCCCAGGCTCTTTTCGCAAGACCAAGGGGTAAAAACACCCCAAAAAATGGCATTTCCCGGCACCAAAATGAAAAAATATTTACATCAATCGAATCATCGATGATTTTTCCATTAGGGATCGTATTAACATTTTTTTGACTAACACACTTCAGTGGCACTTTAAAGTAAATTACAAGATCAGATATATCTGAGAAAATAATTTTTTCCTTTATGTACTTGCCAAAAAAGAAATTTGAAGATCAGCATTGTAATTGAATTTTGGTGATTTTTCAAACAGGAGTACCTTTTTTGGGACACCCGGTACCAAATTTGAACCACTTCTTCCCGATTTCTACCAAACCTAAAGCTTCCTTTGGATCAATTCAGCGAAAAGAATACATCAATAACATCATTTTAACGATTAATTTCAAAGTATTATAAAATTCAACGCTTATGCTAGCAATGAACGGATATTTTTGTTTTTATAAAGGTTGCAAATTCATGCAAAAACACTGCAAAAAGATACCAGCCCATCAAGTTTGTATCAAGACATACATTCCTAAAGGAAGATGTTGTCCAGTTTGTGGTAAGTTTTTAGAAATTCAATTTTCTTGCCCATGTAATTAATGTTGAAAAAACAGGGATAGATTTTGTAAGACAATAGCATCCGTTTCTTTTGAAGTCCTTTTATCATTTCGTGTTTTTCAGCCTTTTTCAGCTCACCTTATTATGATTTATATTGTAGTACATATCGTATTGTATATATAGTATTATTGATTTATATTGTATTATATAGCATGTGCAAATGAACAGGGATACCAATTCTCTGCACCACAAAAATATATGGTGCACAAAGGAGGATGTGCTGTATGTAGCTGTAAAGTTATAGATGGAGTTGCTCAATCTGTATGTCGTCACCCCTACTGTCCACGACTCAACTGTCCCGCATCAATGCAGCAGACAGTCCAAGGAAGCTGTTGTAAACGATGTCCTCCTATATATGGTAAGCTGACATACACTCCTTTTACAAGCTGATTAGGTCTGGTGTAGGCGCCAGATAGAATCTTTTCTATTAAAAAGTTTCCTGACGAGCATCATAACATTTAACACTGCTGGGGTTTTCATGGTAGGGGTACCTGGGGATGTGCCCCCTTCAAGAGTATACCTTTTCGGACTTCTGGTCTACCCAACGGCATACTTTGTGGCAATTTTGGTCTTATTAAGAGCAAATGTTTCAAAACTTGTGTCTAGAAACTGTAGATTTTTTGCGTCCTTGGTTTTTCCCAAGAACGCAACCTTTTGTAATTTTTTTCTAAAAATAGCCAAATCTAGGCTTTTTTTATCTATAAATTAGTTTAGCAAGGGGTATCATTTTCACGATATTGGTCTGACCAACTGTACAATTTTGAAACTGTGGGTGGCAAACCCCTGCCCGAAATTTAGCTGAGAATCTCTCTACTGTGACATTAAATGATAAATGTAGACTTCATGTATTCTCGACAATTTCGTTTTTTCTTGAAGCAAATATTGTCTAAATTCGCAATTTCACTTTATTTCGATAACTCGATATTTTACAATTAACAGTAACTATATTGAGCAAATGGGACAAATCAGAGATGCAAGTAGCCTGCGTGCAGTCTTTCTTTTATAAAATTTTGTTACGACCATTGACAGTTGAAAGTTTCTAATTTTCTTGAACAAAGTGTTCCTTTCTCCTCTTCTAGTTCCACCTATACGAACTTTCCCTCCATTCCCTGGATTCCCCTCAAGAGGATTCCCTCCAAAAGGATTTCCCCAACGGAGATTCCCTCCACCACCTGGAAGAGATGAGCCATTGAATGACGAAGAATTTGATGATGAAGAAAGGGAATACGATGGTGAGTTTCAAATTGCTAAATAATGTAATTTTAAAGGGATTCCGTCTGCACATTTTGTTCGAAACGATGATTTTGCAGTTTTTGAAACATAACATCATACAGGCTTTGCATCTTTTTTCAAAATAAAATTGCTGTTTTGAAGAAAAATTGTTGTACTTCACAGAGGAACAAACCAAACTTTCATATCTTTTACGAATGCTCTGATATCAGTGGATTTTACAAGGTCAGTTTTTGATGGCTTGGGTAATGCCACCAAATCAAACTGCAGTAACCAGTGGATGAACAATGGAGACGTACCATAATGTTTGTTTGTTTGTTTGTTTGTTTGTTTGTTTGTTTGTTTGACTCAAAATTCTCAAAACAGTAGTTTCGAACATTCTGCAGTCCAAAAGGTAGAAGTTTTGCAGAGATTCTCATTTTGATCGGCGAATTTTTACCTTCGGCCATGATGAATCCGAAGCTGCTGTTTTTCAATTCTGCAGGATTTCATATATATCTTGAAAAACACGCGATTTCTGTCAAGAGTCTTCACGATTTCGAGGCAGATATATGCCCGTCATTTATAGGAACAATGAAAAAAACCTTTGTTAATCTAGAAATGCAGTGACATCATAAGCCTGTCTAATGAAATGCATAGCAGGGCTTCCTTTACCACAAAATACTCTCTGTTTGATTCAAACTTCTATGTTTCAAAGGCACTGCTCCATAGGTAGTACTTTATAATTTACTTTGTTATTTGTTAATGGACTTTGTACTTTGCTGACCATGAGAAGACAATCCTTCACAGAAACGTGCGGCCGCACTTTGGCAAAACCGCGGCCAAGAGCCAAGATCATGGTGAAAATGCACATACAGCCGGATCCTCCAATGTGCAACCGCACGTTATAAAATATGGCCGCACATTTCTCAAATTTATATGCCGCGTATTTTGAAAATGGCGGCGTAGTTTCCAAATCAGTCACGGTAATACTCCTGGTTACGTCAATTGTCTTTCCATGAACTGAGAATTGTAGAAGAAAAATTCAAGTTGGTGCATATTTCTTATATCCTTGACTCCCTGTATTGATTCGCGCATGGCAAATGCAAAATTCCCTCTTTTTGGTACAAGATGGATGCTTGCCGAAATTTTTCCTTTCCCCTTCATGATAATTATTATCCCGTTGAAAATGTATGATGTATGATTTCAAAATTTTCCCGACTATATTTTTAATGCCTGGCGGGGTCTTCACTGGGGGGGGTGTCAAATTGGCACACGTTGTGTTTGACTTACTTATTGTTCTATTTTCCAGAGAATGAAGTTGAAGAGAAGTAAAGAACATTTACATAACAAACGAAAGTTATTCTGAACTTATGAAATAATAAATTTATATTTTATCCTCATGTGTATATCAGTAAGCTGTATCTTGCTTTATAAAATAGATTAAAGATACTATTGGGTACTTGCATATTTGTTGTTTTCTATTCCCAAGTGTCTTTCCACAGCCTATTTTCTACAAGGCAGTAATTTCTGCAGCTAACACCTTCCAACAGAAATCTTACATTAACATTCAAAAAACATTTTGTCATTCAAATAACGTTTAAAAAGGTCTGAAATTTTGCGTTGTCCAATTTTTGGTGACGATATTCTATTACGATAAGCATACAGCTCAAATCCTTACTGGTTACTGAAGCACGCGGAAATCATACAATTTCACGGTGCTCAGCCAATCAAATCGCCACTTTCTAACCCCGTGATATCAAATCGGTCGTTGGAGGGAATTCTTGAGTACCCTCACAAAAATTGAAATGGCCACTAAGTTACAATAATTACATGGAATTTCTTTTTTAAAATCGGTAGAAGGGATGCCCCTCTGCAGTTTGTAGCGTGCGTGGACAATATCTCATTTGGAGTCAAAATTGTATTCATTTTCCGGTCGACGAATATTGACCTTCGTTGAAACATTGATACAATTCGCTACAAATAAGATATAAGGATAAAAATCTCAGCAATGATGGATATTGCCCTAAGAAATAACCCAAACACTTTCCCTTCTTTTACATACGAAAATCCGTCAGAAATGTTATTTGGGCCTAAGCTTCTCACCGATTAAACCTTATTCTTGAGCTAAATGATTCACTTACCAATGACTCAAGCATCCATTTGACTTCATTTTCAATTTAATGTCTCCAAATTTTGTTCAAAAACATCCAGTATTCAGCAATTTCTGCAAATTTGTTTCGTTCCGTCTTTCTCTGCAAGCACAAGTAACCTGCTCAAATGTCACATTGCTAGGTTATTGTGATACAAAGTACAGCGATTCGACACGGTTGATGCACTCATAAACAGATTTGGCACGTCTGTCATTCTCAATTCATTCAAATGGAAACAAAAGGGACAACACTTTTTTGGCTGTTTGATGAATACATTTTACACAAAACAGCCAAGCAAGAAACAGTTTTGAAAGCAGCTTTGTTGTATCTATTCTTGAATCAATGCAATTAAACAAAAGGAACAAAGCTGTAAACGTTCAGCGTAAAAAACAAATTTTCTGTTGTTTTGTGTAAAATCTATTCATTAATGTACCAAACAGCCAAAAAAAAGTGTTTTATCCCTTTTGTTGCCATTTGAATGAATTGAGAAAGACAGACGTGACAGACAGACAGACAGATGTCACGAGTCTAGCATAACACTGAAGAGCTAAAAGATCGAAATCAAATTTGAAAAGTTGTCTTTAAAATGAATTAAAATTTCCTTATTTGAAAAGAGAAAATAATTTACGCGTTCTTTACACGCCCTGTTACATGTTTCAATGCCTTAGCAATATATCAGCCCTGGTAAGATGCTGAGAATTTAGTGAAACAAGTTCAAGTGTACGGAGAATGACAAAAAACTGATGCATGTGGTAGTTGAAACCAGATTTTAATCTGCTGTGATTTGATTTAGTTTCAGAGGAAGCAAATGTAAATTATCAGATAACGCATTTCAAGGCAATCAGGAATTTGCAATTTGATCTATACCGTAAAAGCTCTATTAAGCCCCCTCTCCATTAAGCCCCCGTCTCTAATAAACCCCTTACCACTAATGTCAAATTCCAGAGATTACCGCAGATTTTCCATTTATTGATCTAAGCAAGGTTGCATCTTGCATCCCAATTTTGATAAGGTTTGAGATAAAACTGTGATAAAATAAAATGTTAAGATGCATGCACCGGGTGTCCATAAGTGATGTATTATTTCGTTTGATTGCATATATGTCGATAACCAATGAACCAATTTAAAAAACTTTATTTCATCCGATTGCCGAAAGGCTAAATTGCATTGGCTAAACTAAATTGTTGGTTGTGCTCTTACACCAATGTTTTCATGTCGAAAAGAAGATTGATAAACCTGCTCAAATTCAAGCCTTATATGGCATGAAAAAGCAACGGCATGAAAAAGAAATTGCCTACTTTCCAGTCAACATTTTAGATGTGATGCAAAAGGCTGAACTTAAATGTCATTTAGAGAATACAAATTCAGTTGATACTGAATCCAGAGAACATCAATGCGAGCTCTGCCCTTTGCATCATATCTAAAATGCTGACTGGAAAAGTAGGCAGTCTCTTTCTCAAACTTTTCAAAATTTCTCGGTAGGACGACGGTGGGCTAGCACCGCGCCGTAAGTGCAGCGAGGCAAGCTTAGTCAATAATGAAGGATGAAAAACAGCAACTTTAATCCTCATACTTCAATCCTCATTGTTGAAGACGGAGCTCAGTAGAGATAGTCTATGAATATGATAAAGAAAAGCTTACACATGATATTGTTCCCCCCTGCTAAAACATATCCTCACAAGTGTTGAAATCATCAAATACAACAGGCAGGTTCTAGACATGCATATGCAGGCTTTGAGTTAGCTATCTGTCTCCTAAACTAATGTGAAAAGGAATCGACATTGTTAAAAGCTGGCCAGGGCCAAGTTAAAAAGAAAGTCAATTGTATTTGAATACTTTGAAACGTGCCGTTTTATTGTGTAGTCACAGAAACAATGGTTGGGAATGGTTGTGTGGGCGTTACTTTGGCCTATTTAAAAAGACCACTCGGTATAGCTATGTCGGTTCCATTCGAAGTAACATTGCTTTCCGCTTTGATGAGCCAGCCGGTCTTAAGAATTCTTTCTTGGCCCCCCTTACAGCCCTGGCCCTGTGGCCCAGCCTTTCTCTCGACGGCCCTCACCATATTTGCAGCAGACAAATGCAACTTCCTTTTTCCAATCCGCTTATCTAAAGATGTCGATCGAATGTTTTTAGCGATGACACTGTACGTTCACGGAGAAACATCCCAAGTTTAAAGGCAGGAAAAACTTTGCTAGATTTTTTCCATAATGTTCTAAAATTTGGGAGCCTACACAACAACAAATTATTAGTCGATTGATGATTGGAACATGCAAAAAATCGGTGCAGTGCTTTTAAGATTTTAAGCATGCGTGAAACAATTCGAGAAAGCTTTCAGATCATTTGAAAGAATTAGCGATGAAGAAAGCCAGGGTAGTTCATTGCATAGTGGAAGTCAACCCTATGATGTGAATTTTTCATAAAAGTTAAGCTCTGGTTGAACGATGCAAATTTTTCATCGAATAAGCTCATTGCTTAAAGGCATTGAGTCCATATAAATAGCTGAGCGTTAACGCTATCCTGAATTTTTGCTGACAAACCGCTGACGGCCCATTGTTATCACACAATAGTGCACAAAGTCATTAGCAGTGCTGGAGACCAAAGGCTTCTTAATCCTTGCATTATCCTCACTAATTTCTTTGGTTTATTTTCAATAGCGATTAAGTCACAACTTTTGTTTTATGATTGAAAAGAAGTTGATTTTGGTCATGAGAGCTATATTTATGCAGACTCAATGCCTTTAAGCAAGGCCAGATTTTGCAATACATTAGCAACAGTTGCATTTGATTGACATCTCCATTCACAGCGATTAGCTACTGCAGACAAAGGAAATTCTCTCAACCAGTGCTCTCGTACAGCAGATTACAATTGGTCGATTTCTAAATCGCAAATCACCACGAACCAGTCCTCTCTTTGTCCATTCATGTCGATTCTTTAGAAAGCTTGATCGATGTTTTTTTATCGTTTCAGTGTTTTCGAGAACTAGAATTTAGGAAACTCACTTCTCGCTCTGAAAACTGAAAATGAAAAATTTGCAAAAAATCCCAGTATCTAATTCAGGCTTTCTGCTAACGATTAAGTCATAAATACTTGAAATCCGTCCAGTGCACGATTTATTGTGGCCCGCCAAACGTGCATCGTTTAATTTGGAGAGCCCGGTAGAAAATAGACTTTGGAAAGACATTTGAGAATAGAAAACAACAAATATTCAAGCAGCCAATAGTATCATTAATCTACTTTATAAAGCTAGATACAGCTTATTGATATACACATGAAGATAAAATATAAAGTTATTTCATCAGGTCAGAATAACTTTCGTTTGTTATTTAAATGTTCTTTACTTCTCTTCAACTTCATTGTCTGGAAAATAGAACAATAGGTAAGTCAAACACAGTGTGTGCCAATTTGACACCCCCCCCAGACATTAAAATACAGTGGGGAAAATTTTGAAATCATACATCATACATTTTCAACGGAGATTACAATTATCATGAGGGGAAAGGAAAAATTTCGGCAAGCACCCATCTTGTACCAAGCAGAGGGAATTTTGTATTTGCCATGCGAGAATCAGTTGTACAGGGATTCAAGGATATAAGAACTATGCACCAACTTCAATTTTTCTCCTACAATTCTCAGTTCATGGAAAGACAATTGGTGTTACTTTATGCCATTTTCATTCAAATATAGATAAATACCGTGGCTGATTTGGAAACTATGCCACCATTTTCGAAATACACGCTATAAAAATCGGAGAAATGTGCGGCCGCTATTATAACGTGCGCGCGGCCGCACATTGAAAGATCCGGCCGTATGTGCATTGTAACCATCATCCTTTTATCATCATCTCGTTTCTGTGCAGAATTATCGTCTCATGGTCGGCAAAATAGCTCAGAGAAGGTATTTCCATTTCATGTGCAGTCAGTAAATTATAAAGTACTATCTATGGAGCAGTGCTTTTGAAACATAGAAGTTTGAATCAAACAGAGAGTATTTTTTGGTAAAGGAGGCCCCTGCTAGGGCATTTCATTAGACAGGTTTATGATGTGATTGCATTTCTAGATTAACAAAGGTTTTTTTCATTGTTCCTTTAAATGAGGGGCATATATCTGCGTAGAAATCGTGAAGACTCCTGACAGAAATCACGTGTTTTTCAAGATTTATATGAAATCCTGAAGAAATGGTAAACAGCAGGTTTGGATTCATCATGGCCTAAAGTAAAATTCGCCGATCAAAATGAGAATCTCTGCAAAACCTCCCACCTTTTGGAGCAAAATGTTCGAAACTACTGTTTTGAGAATTTGAGTCAAACAATCAAACAAACATTATGGTACGTCTCCATTGTTCATCCATTGTTTACTGCAGTTTGATTTGGTGGCTTTACCCAAACCATCAAAAACTGACCTTGTAAAATCCACTGATATCAGAGCATTCGTAAAAGATATGAAAGTTTGGTTTGTTCCTCTGTGAAGTACAACAATTTTTCTTCAAAACAGCACTTTTATTTTGAAAAAAGATGCAAAGCCTGTATGATATTACGTTTCAAAAACTGCAAAATCATCGTTTCTAACAAAATTTGGAGACGGAATCCCTTTAAGATTACATTATTTAGCAATTTGAAACTCACCATCGTATTCCCTTTCTTCGTCGTCAAATTCTTCGTCATTCAATGGCTCATCTCTTCCAGGTGGTGGAGGAAATCCTCGTGGGGGGAATCCTTTTGGAGGAAATCCTTTTGGGGGGAATCCAGGGAATGGAGGGAAAGTTGGACGAGGTGGAAATGTTCGAACTAGAAGAGGAAAAAGGAACAATTTGTTGAAGCAAATTAGAAATTTTCAATGGTCTTAACAAAATGTGCAAATGTGCACTTGAAACTGACTGTGACTTGCATCTCTGACTTGTCCCATTTGCTAAATATAGTTTTTGTTAATTGTAACATATCAAGTTATTGAAATAAAGTGATTTAGAAAATATTTGCTTCAAGAAAAAACAAAATTGTTGAAAATACATCAAGTCTACACTTTATCATTAAATGTCACGGTAGATAGATTCTCAGCTAGATTTCGGGTAGGGCTTTTGCCGTCCACAATTTCAAAATTGTACAGTTGGTCAGACCAATATTTGTGAAAATGATACCCCTGGTTAGACTAATTTCTAGATCAAAAAGCCAAGATTTGGCTATTTTTATAAAAAATTCCAAAAGGTCGCGTTTTTGGGACCAAACCAAAGGCGCAAAATATCTACGGTTTCTAGACAAAAGTTTTGAGACATTTGTTCTTAATAAGACCAACAGTGCCAAAAATTATGCCCTTGTGTAGAATAGAAGTCCGAAAAGGTATACCCATGAAGGGGGCACATCCACAGGTACCCCTACCATGAAAACCCCCGTAGGGTTAAATGTTATGAAGCTCGACAGGAAAATTTTACCAGAAAAGATTCTATCTGGCGCCAACACCATAGACCTAATCATCTAGAAAAAGGAGTGTATATCAGCTTACCATATCCAGTAGGACATCGTTTACAGCAGCTTCCTTGGACTGCCTCTTGTATTGATGCAGGACATTTGAGTCGTGGACAGTAGGCGTGATGACATACAGATTGAGCAACACCATCTATAACTTTGCAGGTACATACAGCACATCCCCCCTTGTGCACTGTATATGCTTCTGGTGCAGAGAATTGGTATCCTTGTTCATTTGCACATGCTGTATAATACAATATAAATCAATATTACTGTATATACAATACGATATGTATTACAATATAAATCAATAATACTATATATACAATACGATATGAATTACAATATAAATCATAATAAGGTTAGCTGAAAAACACGAAATGAAATGATACAAGGACTTCAAAACAAACGGATGCTATTGTCTTACAAATTCTATACTTGTTCTTTCAACAATGAGTGCAAAAGCAAGAAAATTGAATTCCTAAAAACTTACCACAAACTGGACAACATTTTCCTTCAGGAATGTATGTCTTGATACAGATTTGATGGGCTGGTATCTTTTTGCAATGTTTTTGCATGAATTTGCAACCTTTATAAAAACAAAAATATCCGTTCATTACTAGCATAGGAGTCAAATTTTATAACAATTCAAAATTAATTGTTTAAAAATGTCATTTTTATGTATTCTTTTTGCTGAATTGATCTAAAAGAAGCTTTAGGTTTGGTAGAAATCGGGAAGAAGTAGTTCAAATATGGTACCGGGTGTCCCAATCCCAAACAAGGTACTCCTCTTGAAAAAATTACCAAAATTCGACTACAAGGCCGATCTTCAAATTTCTTTTTTGGCAAGTAGATCAAGCAACAAATTACTTTCTCAGATATAGCTGATCTTGTAATTTATTTTGAAGGTAGCAAGATCTTAGCTTTTTTCGACTGCCTTGTTTTGAGTCATTCTGCAAAAAAGCAATGATTATTGCCAGATCCTTTTCTTTGTGCATGTTAAAGGGAATAACCCGAGTTGAAAAGTGAGATCCAATGCATGGCGAAAAAAAGCAAAGCCAAAGAAAACAATAAAGTGTTCAGGTTTCTCTTTGTCCCATTTAAACTTGTCTAATTTAAACTCGTCTCTTTGTTCTATTTACAAATTTAAAGTCACATTCTGGTGAGAACGTAGGTTCGAAAGGCTTCAGGGTGCCAAAAACCTGTCTCTTTCTTTGCGTCCGCCTCCTTCATAGTATATAAGTGTTAGTAACCACTTTAGCATCAACGGGTGTCCCAGGAAAAAGAATACAAACTTGGTTGGGTCCAGCAATGCGAATGTGGCTTCAATGAACAGCTTATCATTTTCAAAATATACCTCGGTAGTTAACTTGAACATAGATACCTCATTTGTAAATATTGGTGATCTGAGAGCTGAGATATTCATGTTGTGAAAGTTCAACTTCCCTCCATGTTCAAACCAGAGCTTTGGCCTTTGGGCCTTAGCAAACTCCCGGAGCACATCAAAATTCTTGAAAATCAGGTTGTAATTCACCGCTAGGCTGCTCCATAAAAGATGTAAAATTCTCATGTATCACATAGTCATTTTAGGGTAACTTTACAAACAGTCATTGACTCACTCACCAACATACTCTGGTTTATGCGGAATGATTACCTAGAAAAAGAAAAACATATTTATGAAATCTTCGCTTTTATTGAAGTGTGCAGTGCAGTACATTGACCGTGAACTTGTATGTTAGATTCAACATGCAATCACTATAGGCCTAGTTGATTACGCAAAGATGAAAATCAAATTACAACTGTCTTTCACGAATCTGAAACGGTCAGTCTACACCCAAGCAATATGACAAGTGTCACTGCATAAGAGCTGACTGTTACTGCAGTAAACGGTAAAATTTGGATTTGACTGGAATCTTGAATACTTTTCTAAATCACAGCGTATTTATGTCTCAACTCGCATTTATGTTTCAACTCTTCTTTATATCTCAACTCGTTCACAGTATTTATTCATATCTATATCTCACCTCATTTAACCGTATAGTGGTTGGGCTATCTGACACGTCCTATTTTGGTTGGGTGGGGGGGGGGGGCAAAAAAACTTTTGACTAACTTTTGACCTAACTTTGGACTGGAAGAGTCAGCATTTTTCTTTGTGTGGTCAAGAAAAGTGGCAAAATCGTTCAAAATCAGGAAAAATGCGATAAAATTTAATTTGGAGCATAATGTCCATCCAAACATGAAAATTGTGATAGATTACATCAAAAGGCACTACCCTGTAAAATATCTTTGCAAAATATTGCAATTTTGGTACATTTTTTGCGAAAATCAATATTCGAGAATTGGCGATTTTGACGGAGTCAGTTCCGGAAAATTGTATCCATCTCCCTCATTTGTCAAAATATTTTTATTAAACTTCTCGAGTCGTTGCACAATAAGTAGCAGCAAAAAGTCAGAAAGTTTCTGGGCCACCATTGTTCTCCTGGCAGAGTTGCAACAAAAAGTCAAAAAGTCCACCAGAGGGGGGGGGGGGCAAATTTGCCCAACCAAAATAGGGTTAAGAGTGTGCCGTCATCCAATTGCTAAACCGTAAAACATAAGAGTGAAATACTTGTGCTTGACACCATACTGAAACCGCCTATGCTATGTTGGCCTTATATCAAATGTGAAACAGTTCCCAATCAGTGGTTAATTGTATGTGTAACTTTTTGTAGTTGTTTTACTTAATGCTCATTTATCTGCATTTCTTTAAGTTAATCGCCACGGGCGCAGTTATTGTCTTTTGCTGCCAGTGGTATCGTACATGCAGTGTTGTATTGTAGTATAGTAATTAGAAAGTATAGTAGGTAACATGTAATGTAACATTTTATGAAAATAAAAAAAATACTGTAAACATCAAATTCATTTATGTTTCGTCCAATTGGATTTCAGTTTTTTGACAATTATTCTTGAATTATTATAGGTAGGTAGGTAGGTATCATATTTAACGTGGCTAGCCTGCGAAAGTCTGAGAGAGACTTATTTCCAGCAGGGGCCACGGATGTTTTACCATCAACCCGCCGCAGCTACCAGATTTCCCTCACATGGCTCTGGTCGATCCGGGCTAGAGTTACGGACAGCGACCAAACGGTCCAGCGCGGGATTCGAACCTCAGCCGTTCTGACCTTTGGATTACGAGTCAGTCGCCTTATCCTCTCGGCCACGCGCTCTCTTAACTTTTAAATTCTCTTTTATTTAAAAAGAAGAAAACTCTTATTCTGAAAATATTGAAAATTTCGGAAAAATTCGATGGTAGAATTATAGTGCAATAACTCAAGTTTGTTTGAAGCAATTCAGTTCAAGAACTAAGACATCCAACCAACCATTTCAAAGACTTGGAACAGATGCTTGAGCATGTACTTTGATATTGAAATAAAGAACGCTGCATTATTACCCGTGGCTTACCGCTACCCCTGTCTCTGCACAGCTTTGTTTGGTGGTTTAGATTGGTAAAGATGATCTCAAGAGATAAGTGCCCAGATGAGGGTAAGGCAATTAAATTAAAACTGATTCAGGGAAATGGATCAATCGAATGTAATCGAGTTAGTAAGCCAAGTAAAGGATATTTCTTCAAAAATTTTCCTCGTGCTCTGATTCATAGGATAACTGTCACAAAACGATCAAGGATTCTTGTCGCTAAAGGCAAGCATGATATTGGGATATGGATTCTAAGCCAACGTAAGGGATCTTTCTCCAAAAATTTTCCTCTTGCTCTGACTCTTATGATAAATGTCACAAAACGGTCAAGGTTTCTTGTCGCTAAAGGCAAGCATGGTATTGGGAGTTGCTTTCTCAAATCTT
This sequence comes from Aurelia coerulea, assembly GCA_039566865.1. Taxonomy (NCBI): domain Eukaryota; kingdom Metazoa; phylum Cnidaria; class Scyphozoa; order Semaeostomeae; family Ulmaridae; genus Aurelia; species Aurelia coerulea. The sequence goes on from CM076944.1 coordinate 28,708,434, forward strand.
TTCCAAAAAGTTTCCTTGTGCTCTGACTCATAGGATAACTGTCACAAAACGGTCAAGGTTTCTTGTCGCTAAAGGCAAGCATGATATTGGGAGAGGCATTCTAAGCGAAAGTAAAGGGCGTGGCCCCAGACCCTATCGTTCTATTCCCCCCACTTAATTTACCCTGGCCACGCCGCTGGCACATGGGCTTAGATTGTCGATTGAAAATTCTCACAAGGAATCCATTGAAAATTCTCATAAGAAATCAAAAGGCTCTTAAAGAAACTGCTCAGAAGAAAATTTCAGATTGTCAATGAGTAGATTGACGCTGGCTCTTGCGACCAATGAAAAGCCATCTTGAATTTTTTGAAGAATTTTGGAAGATAAGAGAAATTGTTTGGTTTTCTAGTTAGTGAAACAGATACAATTTCTTTCAACGGGAAAAACAAGGGGTCAACCTTTGAAGAAATCAAAGGGCAGAAGACATCAATAGTGATAACTATGGCTTTCTGTCTGATTTCTGTCTTTCTGTCTGAATTCAGTCTGACAAAAGGTATAAAAATAGCGTTCCGTCCAGAATCTTTTGTAGAATAGATAAATGGTCAATAGGCTTTTATCAGTAACAGGAGCAATTGGTATTGCATACAGTTTCTGTCAGGTGACTGAAGTTAAGCTTGGTTGTTGAGTGGGGTCAAAATCCGGAGGGGTGACCTCTCGGGGGCCTGACCTCGCAACTCACCTCGCCGTCCTTCGAAAAGGACGTTAAACTAGGAGTCCCTTGCCTGTATGCTGCATGCATAGTGAGCTTAAATTAGTTTTAGGTATCTAGAAATACATCCAGCCCATTTAGAAATAAATTACTGAAAAAAAAGCAATTTGATTTTCAAAAAGTTCTTGGTGGGGAGGTCTCTTGGAAAGATATTGATAAAACAAGAGCAGTAGGGGTAATTGCTACAAAACAAGGCAAATACAATTTTAAAGAATCGACATTGTCTGATAACAAATCAATTTTGAAAAACAATATCACCCATGAAACCCTAACTTGGTTGTCACTGTGAGCTTTTGAGTGTATGTACTTGATTTTCATTAGCACGGGGTGTGCCTACCAATAAATAACTTTTTACCCGGCTCTCGAATTGTTCCTATACTCATTACATAAGTCTCAGCATCGCTCCAACTGAATTGGATGAAATTGTTCCCTGCAAATGATAGCAAGCTTTGGAAAACTTGGCACAAAATATGCTGCAAAAGTTTTCGAAGTCTGAAGACCCAATCTAATCAACTGACAAGGTCAAAGACGCAATTCCTTTTGCAAATATTAAATCGAAGCATTTTCAGTCCATGGTCTATGCATGGGTAGTTAGACACTGCTGGTGTGCTTCTATGGAGGAGCGCTGGATAATATGTATCTGCGGGGGAAATTTTTTATAGTTTCGTTCTTTCGATATCTCCTCCGCAGTACTATAAAAAATTTCCTCTGCAGATACATATTATCCAGTGATCCTCCATAGAAGCAAACCAACAGTGTCTAACTACCCATGGTCTATGGTGACTTTGCAAAAGGTGCCTTTTAATGAAATCGGTAACTTTTTCTTGGACACCAGTTACCGCTGCTTGGCTGCTTGCATGAATCTTTTCAGAAACAATGAGATCTCAGTTTGATACTTGATTGGTAAAATGAGCTGTTGCTAGGTAAAAAGAATTAAAATGAAAGCATGCAGTTTTCACTTGAAAAAATTACAAATTCAGACTGCCGCTTTTATTTGAGCATGGCCTCCAGCCTGGAACCCGCCTGGATAAGAAGTTGGAACAGTGAAAAGTAAAAAACGTCGAGTTTAAAAAGCCGCCAGTAGACAAGCTCCGCGTGTTGTTTACTTTGACTCTCTATATGCGGCATGATTTCGTTTACAGTTCAAATTCAAAACTGCAGAGATGGTTACATTTAAAATTGTACATACAGTATTCATCCAAACCGTTGAATCATTAGATTACATTACTTTTTATCTAATTTGTTTCTTTTGATCAATTTTAACCAGCAAAAGGGATATCTCTCTTATGCATGCGCAGCGACATTAGGGGACGTTGCGAAGGCTTCTTTGAAATGGCAGGAAATTGTAATATTGTTGAGGTGATTCTTGTTTCTCGTCATTGCTATTTGCTATGCCGACTGGGAACAAAATTCTATTGTTGTTGATGTTGTTGTTGTTGTCCCCTCGGCCGGGGTTTTGATTGTTCACCATTTATATTTTGGCCTGACATCTAATGTGAAACCGGCTCAAATATTTATTCGCAAAATGTTTTTATAATTAGCATTTCAATCTGTATTAGTTGTAGCGTGGTATGTATAGTAGTTTATATCAGTTGTATTTTTGGTTTATATTAATCTCAGGGGGTAGACATGATATTTTGCTCCTCCTGGCCCCCTTCCTTGTAGTGTGGTATAGTAGATCCCAGGTAGCGACTAATTTTTGTTGTAAACTTTTCAAACAAACAAACAAAATGGTGTGGATGGAAGATTGTGAAAAAAATTTGAGTCACTACCCTACTACAGTTTCTAGAATTACTATGGTTTGTTATTGTTTCAGACATTTCTTAAGTTTTTTTCATACAGTAGCAGCTTCTTTATCTTGTTAATTATCGCTATTGAAAGGCTGCCGAACGCTCCTAACTACCAGTATGAGCGGTCTCGGTTTGGTGTGGTAGTCTCGTTTTGAATAGCCATCACTGGGACTCATCGTAATCAGTCTGCCTATAGGTTACAAATCGTCTCATTTTGAAATTATAATGTACCAATAGTGGACTGATTACATGTTATAGTGTACCAATACTGGACTGATTACATGTCGTAATTGCACTCCTTGATAAACCGATAATCGATGTAAGCGCAGTGCCGTCATCCAATTCAATGAATGAAGCGGAAACTGGGACTGAGGTAATTAATCTACACATACATAGTCATATATACTAAATTGTACTGTATCATTAGCCTCACTACATAAGGACCCTCAACTTCATCTAATTGAAGTAAATTAATGTTGTTGTTGTCGCTCCAGTCAAGGGCCTTATGGACTAACTCTTCTCAAAACGGCAAAAAAATTCTCGCCAGGAACAAATTTGTTCTTGGACCAATCACGATGCAAGACTTGAAATAACTCGGTGGGATTGGCTGATTCTTCTTCAATTTAAACTTCCCGCCAAAGGCAAACAAACGAATTCGAACAACGCGTTCGACTGAACTGCTCCAACGAGCAAAATCTCAAAGCAGCGAACGAATTTACGAGATCTTTTGCGTCCCCAAACAACCAAAATATCACCTATAGGTAGGATTTTTTTGCTTTAATAGCTTGAAGAAACATTCATCTAAGTACTGATAGCTTGTTTTGCAGTGTAGCACTTCAGGAAATCACTTTTTGCGGCGATTTAGGGTCGGTGGTTTCAAGAAAAAATAGCAGATGATTTAGGCCATGTCCGTTTCTGGAAGCGTAAGTCCATGAGTCGTAGTTATAGCGTCCATCAGCCTATCAATAGACCTTTTAGCTATTCTACAAAACAGCCTGGATCGAGCGTTATTTTTATACACGAGGTTCGATAGAGTGTTGTTAGCGCTTCTATCAATATTGGACATGTTCGAAAATTCTACAAAGTGCACTTTGTAGAATTTACGAATTTGCACAATAGTGATAGAAGCTCTTAACACCACTCTATCGAGCCTCGCGTATAAAAATAACGCTCGATCCAGGCTCTTTTGTCTAAAAGGTCTATAGCGATAACCTACGAATATATAATCAGTCTACTGTATCATGACATCATATAATATATCAAGTACCATTTCCCTCGTTCGTTAGGGCAATAAACATCACTTCCCTCAATAATGACAGTATGTCCATGGTCAAAATTTTGCTACTTTGGTTTCTCCAGCTACACGTATCTTTTTTTATGAGAAACTGAGAATTTTGGCCAGTACTGAAAGTTTCTTAAAATTATCAAATTTTGAGTACTCACAGTTCAGTTATATTTTCAGAGTACTGGAGTTTCTTAATTTCTTAGCGATCCGAGACCGAGATTTGAGTTTCTTATGGGCAATTTCTTATAAAAAAAAACGTGTATATTCAAAATATCATCATATTATCAATTTATCATCATATATAAATATCATAAAAGATAGAATATATGTAGCATGTGCAGTCTCCGTTTGCCTTGCTGAAAGAAACGATGCCGTATTCCATAAAGTTTATTCAAAATAAACCACTCATTGTAAACATTTCATCGGCTTAAAAACTTTCCCACAACATGCAAATAATGTTTTCTAATATCAAATAAATCTGATTGTTGAAAGGTTATTGAAGACACAGCCTTGTGCCTTCAAGGCTCTGGCCCCGGCAGGTCTACCTTGGAGAAAAACAACGGGGATGTGCCTGCCAGAACAAAATGCTTTGAACCTGTCCTGGAATAAAATTCTGAAAACATAATACCTGTCATGGAATAAGATCGGGGAAACTGATAGTTCTCGTGAAGCTAATTGCTAACGCTACTAACATTTTAATCGAATAAGTTCATGAATTGGAGTATCTCTTTAAATGATGATTTGATCTGTCTTAGAAAGAGTAGCTCTAAAGGACACACCGGTCCCAGAATAAAGGTGCAGAAGGTATCATCCTGTCCTGGAATTTGCAGCCGAAAATGACACCCTATTGGCAGGCACATCCCCGGGTGGTCATTGTATTAAGTAGACCCCCCGGGGCTCTGGCATCCTAATGAAAATCTGGAAGGTACAAACGAACGAGTGATTGACCTCCCAGAACCTGGAGCATTCGAATAGAGTAGTTTTGCGTCCTTTTTGACCTCATTATTCCCTGCTGCTTTACCTTGTAGTGCCCCCCCCTACCTACTGGCAATTTGACGCACCATCCAACATGGATCGGCATAGATGGCCTTTTAATGTACTGTTTCTTGTCATCCGATTCACAACGGATTGAATTCGTGACTGTTAAACGGAATGTGCTTGATAGAAAACTTCTCACACATGCTCAAAGATTTCAAAGGGAATGGACATAGCTACATCGAGAAACCGTTATAAATAGGCTAAAGAAATGCACGCGCGGCTACATCTTCTTTCTCTACGCAACGACAGGGCACGTCGACACGTCACGTGTCAAAGTTGGCAAATGCAATATTGCAACGTGCAACATGCAAAATATAAGACTATATTTTTGACTTAGCCCGGGCCAGCTCGAGTCCATGTAAGTATTTCGATTCCCTTTGAGAAAAATTCCATGAGCTGACCAATATGTTAAGGAAGTGTCACCGTGTTTGGGAAAAAAATGTAACAGGAGAAATCACATTCAGTGTCGCACACTAGACTCACGAAGCACGAAATAGTCCCAGTTATCGCAACAACAACAACAACAACAATAACAACAACAAAAAATTTAAATGTAAATGATGTCATGGTATATTTCATACTTGCTGACATTAGCAAATTTTAATATCTATGACATCATTCACCTTTACGACGTCATTGTTCTAACAAAGAAGTGTAAAATATAATAATAGTTTGTCTAATTTGCTTGATCTTATTAATTTGATCCATTTTGAGTCCATATTTACTAGATAAAAGGTCAAGACTTAAAAAAATGCAATGAAAATAATTGCATAAAACAAACAGCTAGATTAAAGCTACTTGTGCTGTAAATATAGAAAATAGAATTTTTGAAAGGTATGCAATTTGAATCTATAACATGTTTTCTGCTATTTGAAACAAATTTGGATAAAATCGTTGAGCAGTTAAATAGAATTATTCTTTTCAAGAAGGTATAAATTTGCCAGTTTTCCTTGGTTTTTTGGTTTCCTGGCAACGAATAATGTGTCTAATTAATTGACATTGTTATATTTGAAAAGCCAATGGCCTAAAGAATATTAAGGGTAAATATTATTGTTACATCTCTTGTAGTTTTGGAGAAAAAGATGGGAAAAATTACCCAGTACAAATAGGGTTAAAAAAGTACATAAGTGTACGCAGATAGCGAAAAGCCTGCCAGATTTGTGGTTGCATTCCTTATCAATGGTTTTGTCACGGATGATAACATTGCTCAATAAGTTTTAAGAAATTTATCTTATCACTTAAAACCGAAAACATTGAAGAGGATCACTGTCAAATTGCATGAATAAAATACTGAAAAGGTTTATAGTTTTATCAAAATACAGGAATGAACCAAATGGCGCACTCATTCTTCATATCATTTTCATAGAAACTTAGATACGTAGCTTCTGTAAGCGAGGGAATTTATATTGATCTCCGTCAACTAACTTTAAACCATATTTTGACAAAAATTATTTCCAGGTACCTTGTTCGATCTCAAGATGAGCAATCAAGGCAAGCAGGTGCACAAATCCCTCCGTTATAGTTGCAATTTCATTGACGGCAGGATGGTGTACAATATCAAAACTTTGAATAATTTGTAAAATCAAAGCTGCAATTTCAAAATTGTCCTTACTTTCTTCAACCTGAGATATCATAGTTTCTTAATTGCGTGAGCCATTGGTTTCAGTTTCTTATGAAAAACAAGTTTCTTGAGAATAGACTAAGAACGAGAAGCATACCCGTATTTCTTTTAATAAGAAACTGGGGTCTGGGGCTGGTAGGCAGTTTCTTAAATTTTTGAGCCATTTTGCTGCCAAAAATTTCTTACATGTGTCTCGTATATTTCTAACGCTGGAAGCGTTTAATTTGGTTTGTCAAGAAGGCTCCCAAAATGCTTAGTAGGATCTCAAAATAAATAAATAACATAATTCGCACTCAAAATGTTAAACAGTTGCTTTAACTGTACAATGTTAAAACATTTTTGAGTGTGATGGGAAAATTAAAACTGTAAATTACAAATGTTTCGTAGCTTTTTAATTTCACTTAGGGTTGCTTCTTAACTTTCAAAAAATTGAGCCTACCGTTTCTTATAAGCGGTTTGTTATAAAAAATACGTGTAGCCCTCAGTTATAGTTGCAGTTTCATTGATGGCAGGATGGTGTACAAAAAATCTTGCGTGAATTGGAAAATCAAAAACCGCAAATTTCAAAAGTTTTTTTTCTTCTCTCAATCTATATGTCTAAGTTTCTTGATTTATAAAAAATTCGCATCAGTTTCTTATGAAGAATAAGTTAATTGCGAATAAATCGTAAATAGGAAACATATGACTTACCCTACTTCCCCATGATATTGAGAAAAGTACTGGCAAAATCGAAATTGTGTATAACATCATTTTGTAGACCAACTCTCTTGCTACTCTAAGAGTTATGTATGTTCTCTTGTTTCAACCAAACAGCGTTGCTCTTTGAAACCAAACACTCAGAAAAAGAACTACAGCCTATTTATAGGGTTCCCCACAGCAGTGATATGAATATTTCCAGGGGGTAACACACCGCAACCCAACGAGAGAACTTTTGAATGGCTACCAAATAGATTTTATGGCACCAGTTCTCTTTTTAATTTTCAAAATAACTTTGTTTGATTTAGGACGTAGTCTTTGTGTAATACGAAACCAAGAAACCTGCTAAAATTTCGATTAGAAGTTTCAAAAGAATTTTCGTTCATGGAGATACCTAAACTTGACATACATACGATTTTTAACAAAATCAATTGCAGATTTTATTCTCGATTTTATTCTCACTAATTTTGCTTTTTCTGCTTCTTATTTCCTTCGTTCGAAATTTTCATTATATTGCAACTGCTCGTCTTCGCTCTTTCGACAATTTGCTCGACTTTAAAATTAACGTTTTTTTATAAGAAACTTGGATCAGCACTTAGTACTAAAAGTTTCTTAATTTCGCATGAAAATTTCGGTGTTTTAGTAGTAAAAGTTTCTTAATTAGTTTCTTATATTTTTGGGCCTAAAATTGCGGTATTGTTCGAAGTTGAGCCTTCTTCTCGACAAAGGGCTTCCATTTTGCATTGACATTGTCATCAAGAAGAAGCCATGCACATCAAGGCAAAAATTTACCAATTTTGCAGTTAAAAGTCAAGAAAAGACTAATGTACCTTTGTTAGAGAGACATAGAATAAGAGAGACATACAGAAATAAAGTTTTAGAGTTTCTTAACTGTTCTTGAGCGTAGTACTAGAGTTTCTTAAATTTTTGGTCATCGTAGTACTAGTTTCTTATAAACCAGTTTCTTATAAAAAAAAACGTGTACAGTGGAACCTCCATACAACGTACAGTACACCTGAAGGGACCAATGTTATTTTCCGTTGTAGAGAGGTGTCCGCAATATGGAGGTGTCATCTTTTTTCATACTGTACTTTGGGACGAAACTATAAGTCCGTTGTTCGGAGGTGCCCGTTGCATAGAGGGGTCCGTTCATGGAGGCTCGACTGTATTAGAGCTTCTGAAAGTTTAGTCTGGTTACAGTCAGCAAAAATAACGTCTGTCTTCTTAAAGCTTTTATGTCGCTATATAAAGCTAATGGCAGACATTTATTCAGTCGTGTGATTTCTTTACAGAGGCTTAAAGGGGCTCTGTCGTCAAACAGTAAACAAATCCGTAAACTCGCACGTGTCGGGGATTATCCATTGTTCATCCATTGTTCTCTGCAGTTTGTTTGGTGGCTTCACCCAAGCCACAAAAAAGTGACCGTTAAAAATCCACTTATATCCGAGCAATCGTAGAAGATAGGAATGTTTGGTTTGTTCCTTAATGAAGTACAAGGATTAATATGGAGTGCCAAAGCCAAAAAAATTAATTTATTTTCTGTGGTTACTATTATCATTCTGAGGAGTTTTAATATCATTCTGTAGACTCTATATTATCATTTTATTATTTCTATTATCATTTTGTAAATTTGTATTATCATTCTGTAAAATCTCACTATCATTTTGTTATTTCTATTATCATTCTGTAAAATATCATTATAATTTTGTTATTTCTATTATCATTTTGTAAAATCTTATTATCATGTTGTTATTTTTTATTATCATTTTGTAAAATTTCATTATTGTTTTGTTAGTTCTATTATCATTCTTTAAAATCTAATTATTATTTTGTAGAGTTCCTTATTTTTATTACCATTTTGTGAAATTCGATTGTCATTCTGTAAACTCTTATTATCATTCTGTGCGTTCCAATCTCATTCCGTAAATTATCACATTGTCATTCTGTTCCGCATTTCTCATTATCATTGTGTGAAGCTCACACATCATGGTGAAACCATAGCAACGTATGCATTTCCGAAAAATATATGATGAAACCATGGTGACGAAGACGCCGGGGACAATGTTCAACAGCCACAACAACAAGTATCTGCCGGCCTGAGCGAGTCGGCCTAAAAGCGTAAATCAGGAGCTACGAGTCTTGAGCATAGATCAGTGGTCTTGAGCCGTCTTGAGACCACAGAGAGGGAACGAAGATCATACTTTTTGGGAGCATTTCTTGTTGTTATGTTGTTCACTGTGCGCCATCAGCGAATGAAAGAGATTCAGTTCAAGATTTTTTGCAGGAAGTTTCTTACGGTTCGATTTGCAAAACTTTTATCCCTAGACTAGATTCATATTCATTCAGAATCATATTCAGATTCACAATCAGATTCAACAAATAAGGGAAACATTGCTTTCATCATCACAAACATTCTATACCATCCAACTGAGGTTGTGTGCGCTTTTCAAAGATCCCCCCTCCCCGCAGGGGGCTTGCTTGGAACAACATTTTTAATTTTCATTGTATGTCCATACTAATATTTGCTATTACAAGCTTTGTTTTATTTTAGGCATGAGCTTCATAACGTTGTAAATGTAAGAGGGAGTAATATCTCGTTCAATTCCTACCCTGACCACCCAGGAGTCAACAAAAATTTCTTGCACAAATGCAAGGGGGCTGGGCAAATTTTATGTGGTGAATGCTCGGGGGCCGATGGGCAGGGCACTGAGAAAATGCCATATCCCCAGTTACTGCAAAAGCTCCTGTTCTTGTCCAAATGCTATTCAAATGCTTGGGGGCCACAGAAATTTACGGTCAAATGCCCGGGGGCTGGGGATATTTTTGAGCAAATACCCAGAGGTATCCTGGGGGAATGGTCAGGATAGGAATTCAATGAGCCATAATGGATTCATGGTCATAAAAACATGAGTATAAATGAGGACAGTCAAATACAAAAATTTGTGCCAAGCCCCCCAGGGAAGAGTTATGGAAAGTGCACAGAGCATTAGTTCAATAGGCTAGCATGTTTGTATTTTAGATTTGGCCTTGATATTCTGTGACAGGGTGGTGACAGGGGGATTGATGGTATTGGGTACTACGGTGACTGGTATTGATACCTTTGGTATTGGGTACTTGTTGGGGAGATGAGATATGCTTTGTCTGAGGAAACTTATGCGTCCCACCGTGCAGTCGGTTAATGCTCGTGCACAATAGCATTTAGGGTTGGAACTCTGATGGGCGCATGAGCATTAACCTTATGCACGGGGGACAAAAGTTTCCACTGACAAACCGTATCTCATCTCCCCAACAAGTACTGGTAGGAGTTACTGTAGTACCGAGAATATTTTCATGGACTTAATTTTCTCATTCCAATTGAATTTTTCCCAGCATTTTCTGCAATTCTCAGTCTAAAGTGGTACTGTTTTGCTGCTCTGGCCTTTTAGTGGTACTTGGTACTGGTGTGGTACTTGGTACTTCCCCTGTGGTACTGTGGTACATTTTTACCTGTCACCTTCCTTGGTAATGGGAGCAATTGCTAAATTTGTTGAATCCGCTTGTGAATGTGAACCCGAATGTGATTCTGAATAAACGTGAATCTTGTTCTGGAGGCAGGAGGATACGAATGAAACTTGGAACTTCCTGCAAAACCGAGAGTCCACCGTAGCGCGAGCCGGTAAATTTGAGGCGCCGGTATATCTGAGGTTTGCCGGTAAATATGAGGTCGGCAAGATCAAAGGTATTCTTCTTAGGCGACAAGTAGTCATAATCTATTGTGAATTAGACAAAGGTGAGACACAAGGTCTGGTTTCAAAGGAAACAATAGGTTTTTCCGGGGGTCGGGTCAAGGGTCTGAGGATTTCTGCCGCATATAATCTTTTCTTTCTGACAGCGTTCGGGAAAGCAAACGCTAGGATTTAACTTCGAAGGGTAGGGGTTAGGATTTTTTGCTGCGTAAGGAAATCCGCGAGAAGAATCCAATTTCATTTGGTTTCCTTTGGTATGGATTTGCTACATCTAAAAGTTATCAGTCGAAAGTAAACTGTCTTATTGCTCAAATACTTCGTTCCATTGCAATACCGTTTTGTATCTGGGTTGATGAAGATTATGATTTTCGAGCGCTGTTTTTCTTCCTTTCCGCGGTATATTTTCGTGTGATTCTCGTCAGAAGTTTTTAAGCCTTAGGGAAAATACTGAAAGTTTACTAAGATTATCGGAGTTATAAGTTCCTAAGGTTCTTACAGATTCTTAGGAGTTTCCAGAATCTCTTACAGGTTTCATAATAATCTTCATGTGCACTTTCCCGTGCCTTCTCCTGAACCTTTCAAAACGAAGTTTTTGAAGCCTTTCCGATGTTTAAACATCACTCAGACAAGTACCTTCCAATTTTCGTTAGTACGATACAGGAAACAAGTCAAAATGTGATAAACGGAGTTTCTCAAGTTTTTGGCAATCCTAGAGTTGAGTTTCATATACACGTATTTTTTACAAAAGAAACTAAGAATTTGGCCCAGTACTGAAAGTTTCTTAAAATTATCAGATTTTCAGTACTCAGAGTTTCTTACGAGTTTCTTAGAGGTTCCATAACAATCTTCATGCTCACTAATGTCCCTCGTTTCCTAGTATCAAGCCTTTCCAAGCCTTTCCAATCTTTAGATATTACTAAGTACCTCACGAGTAAAATAATAAATTTTTAAATTTTGATAAAATTATGAGACAACCTTCAAAAATATCGAAAGATATAACCTAATAACCCTTCTTTACTATGGGTTAAATTTTTTATTCATTTTCGTTACATATAATTTGCGGTTTTTAAATTTTGATAAAATTATGAGACATCTTTCAAAATCTCGAAAGGTAGAACCAAATAACCCTTCCTTACTATGGGTTAAGGTTGTTATTCACTTTCGTCGCATACTATTTGCGGCTTTTAAATTTTGATAAAATTATGAGACATCTTTCAAAATTTCGAAAGTTGGAACTTAATAACCCTTCCTTACTATGGGTTAAGGTTGTTATTCACTTTCGTCGCATACTATTTGCGGCTTTTAAATTTTGATAAAATTATGAGACATCTTTCAAAATTTCGAAAGTTGGAACTTAATAACCCTTCCTTACTATGGGTTAATTTTTTTATTCATTTTCGTTGCATACTATTTGCGGTTTTTAAATTTTGATAAAATTATGAGACATCTTTCAAAATTTCGAAAGATAGAACTTAACAACCCTTCCTTAGTATTGGTTTAGTTTCTTACTCACTTTCGTCGCAAAATCCTGTGGCATTTTTCAGAAACCTTATAGCTTATCCCATCTTTTTAAGCTTCTTTTTCTCTTTCCTCGTATATCGTTTGTCGATTTTTCAATTTTCTCAAATCTTTGAGACGTTCTGAGACAGGCGTTAAATAGGAACGTGAAAGCTACCGTTTCGTAAATCGATATCGTGAAAGATTCTCCAACGTTTCTCAACTCTCATTTTAAATATGAAGATTACGAAAAAAAAAGATGCAAATTATGCTGCTCAAGTTTGTTTTGCTTTTTTAGTGATCTGAGAGCTGAGCGCTCATAAGAGTTTCTTATGAAAAACTCTTATAGGATTTATATAAATTCGGCTGTAGATTAGAGAATGCATTTTAATTTGGCTTCTAAATTAAAAGAAACAAATTATGAATCTTGTTTAGCTAGAATAATTGCTAAACGTTTTTTGAAGAGTAAATATTCCAAGGACCAAGGTATTGCTGAACCTGTCTGTTACCAACCTTACCCCCCCCCCCCCCCCCCCGACAAAAAGCGGTCAACAGCGGTGACCACAAAAGAGTAATGTGTCTCGTACAATGAGCGATTTCTATACTGCATCGTTTAATTTGAATGGCTTCTTAAACAATAACCCAGGTGTTTGAGTAGTCCCACGACACCTCATATTTACCGGCAAACCTCAGATATACCGGCACCCCAAATTTACAGGCTCGCGCTACGGTGATATATGACTCGCCCAGGCCTCCAGATACTTGTTGTTGCGGCTGTTGAGCATTGTCCCCGGCGTCTTCGTCACCATGGTTTCATCATATATTTTTTGCAAATGCATCCGTTGCTATGGTTTCACCATGATGTGTGAGCTTCACACAATGATAATGAGAAATGCGGAACAGAATGACAATGTGATAATTTACGGAATGAGATTGGAACGCACAGAATGATAATAAGAGTTTACAGAATGACAATCGAATTTTACAAAATGGTAATAGAAATAAGGAACTCTACAAAATAATAATTAGGTTTTAAAGAATGATAATAGAACTAACAAAACAATAATGAGATTTTACAAAATGATAATAAGAATAACTAAATGATTATAAGAGTTTACAAAATGATAATAGAAATAACAAAATGATAATGATATTTTACAGAATGATAATAGAAATAACAAAATGATAATATAGAGTTTACAGAATGATATTAAAACTCCACAGAATGATAATAGTAACCACAGAAATTAGATTAATTTTTTTGGCTTTGGCACTCCATAGATTAATGCCCAAACAGCAACTTTCATTTTGAAAAAAATACGAAAATCCTGTGTGATATCACCTTTCAAAAAACAGCTAAAATCATTGTTTTGTTTACATTTTGACGACGGAGCCCCTTTAAGGACCAACCTGCGTCACTGACTAAACGAAAGAAGGGAAATGGAAAAATGGAAAAAGAATTTTCCTTTTCATTTGACCTGTGACGCAGGCAACATTAGGGAATGCCACGCCCATTGCGTCTGGTGCTCTTCCATCTGTGTTGAAACCAGCCAGACTTGTCTAGATCTCACATATAACCTGATATCCTGGCCTTTTCTTTCCTTGTCGACATCTGCTATCAAAGTTAACATTTTCCTCACTCTTACCATGTTAATCTGCAACATTTCTCCTTTAACTTTACTTGCTTTTCCCAATAAAGTTTGCTCATAACGTAATTCCTTACCCCTAAGTTGAAGCTCTGTCACAACAGAATCAAAGACGATATACTCAAAGAGCCATTATCACCCAGGGTCCTTTGCGGGCACGCTACAATTTCAGACTGTCTGAAAATCAAATTTGGCCCAAGCAGAATTCATGGATACACAATGAACTGATTGAAAAACTTGACCAGAAGATTTCAAGTTTCTGGAAGATTTTTTAAAAGTCAACAGTAGAATCATAAATGAGTAGGTAACGTTTCTTTCAACCCATTTAATTTCAAAAGAAATAGGCCATATAATTTAACAATGACGTTTTACCCCTATCAAAAGATTTGGAACCTATGCTGAGTCAGGTTAGTTCAACGTTGAATCTGGTTGATACTATGCGCATACTAACCGGTTTTGTGTTGTACAGGAAAATATAAAGCCCGAGGTCTTAAAAGTACAGACCGAGCTTGCGAGGTCTGTGCAATAAGACCGAGGGCTTTATATTTTCCTGTACAACTACAAAACCGGTTAGTATGAGTTTTATTACCTGATAGCTTCTAATTTTGACTTATACCATTTAGTCAAACTCATTTTGTTACTGTTATGTCGTTTGAGTTCATTGTAAATCTCACAGGCCTAAATTAGTTGCTGTGGTGACAAAAACGCGTCCTTGTATCGTATTATACAAGGCTACGGGAAAACCGCGGGAAATGTGCGATCAGCCAATGGGATTGGCGGGATTCTTGTATTGCCTCGTTTTTGAAACGTCAGTCAGGTAATAATATACAATACCACACAAACGATACCATGAGGAGCAAAATAGCATGTCTACCTCGTGGTCAAAACATGAAACAACTACTGTAAAATACAAAAACTGCACATAAATACTATTACAATAAATGACAATTCCATATGGGAATTTGGAAAGTTCCTCAAGGTAGATCTTTTGTGCTCATAAACTGCTTAAAAATGGACCACAACTATTTAGCAAATGATATCGTTCCTTTTTTGCATATTTTGTTTTTCTTCTGTAAATTCGAAAAATTTTGCATCTTAGATTTTCATTTTAAAATCATATATTGTAATTATTTTAGTAGTATATTCCTTAAATTGCAAGATTTTTGAAGGAGGGCCCCTTGTAAATCAGCCTTTGCTGAAGGGTTACCCCCCTATAAATGAAATGAAACGAGAACGATTTCTGATGGAACCCGCCCAGAGTGAAGCTTGTATAGAAAGTTAAAGGGAATCTAAGCATATATAAGCCTCGTGATGAAGTTAACAGTGCAAAGACAAAGGACCGTGACACATGTGGAACCATAATTGGGTAGCCGATCTACGTCAACAGTAAATACTGATATCTGATAGGCTAGAATTTGACCGCACGTGGCTTGAGCCACTTTTATATGCTTACACTCCCTTTAATGCTATGTTTAACGAAACAAATTTCTTGTTTTTTTTATAAGCTGAGTGCTTTGACGAATATTGTGCTGCATTCGAAATTAATATTTCATAACAGAGTGTCGAGATAATTGCTTGATATCTCACCAAGGCGTGAT
The DNA here is from genome assembly GCA_039566865.1 of Aurelia coerulea. NCBI lineage: Eukaryota > Metazoa > Cnidaria > Scyphozoa > Semaeostomeae > Ulmaridae > Aurelia > Aurelia coerulea. The sequence continues at coordinate 28,724,078 of CM076944.1, forward strand.
TACATTCAGTTTTGCGATTACATAAAACCTTCAAATTGCCTGGTCTGAACTCATGAATAGAGGTAATCTATAAATAGGACAAAGAAAACACCTACACATTCTATTGTTCCTCTCGCTAAACAATATCCAGGCACGTGTCAAAATCATCAAATACAGTAAATGACAGAGCAGAAACTGCGCATGCATGTGCGAAAATTCGTAGCTTTGAGCCTCCCCCTACTCCCTGCAACAGATCCCGAAATTAGGCAACAATTGAAAATTTCTTCCGTGGGTCTTAAACTCTTGATTAATCGTTTTAAAAAGCTCATACATCCATACATTTGCTTATATTAGATTGCTTGATGTCGTCCTTTTACGCAGTTTCAGCTCTGTCACAGTAAGCAGATCTTAGGCATGCTTTTGCAGTTCTTGAATTATCTTTTATTGCCGTCAATTCACAACTTTAACATGCATTATTAAAGAGTGAAAAGTTCTGGATTAGTTAAAGGCACAGTGTCGTGTCTGTGATTGGCTAGTCATAATGCTGAAATCATTAACAAAGGCTTTGGCCTTTGAATAATTGCCAAGCCATTATGCTTTTGGGTCATACTTTGTTTCGGGAATAAAGGAACTCAGATATCACCATCATGGATTTCAGTGTACAGCGAAATTACTGAAGCCTGCCTAATTCTATTCTTTTATATTGTCTCATTCATCCAATCAGCGCCACGACATACCATGGGTACCAGAGCCTCAAAATTGAGGAAAAGAAACGACAGTGTGCCTTTAAACTTCGGAAAAATATCGTATGTCAAAACTTTAATGACCGATATTTTTGAATACGTGATTTTGTGGTCCTTAAAGGGGCTCAGTCGTCAAACAGTAAACAAATCCGTAAACTCGCACGTGACGGGGATTATCCATTGTTCATCCATTGTTCTATGCAGTTTTTTTGGTGGCTTCACCCAAGCCACAAAAAAGTGACCGTTAAAAATCCACTTATATCCGAGCAATCGTTGAAGATATGAATGTTTGGTTCGTTCCTTAGTGAAGTACAAGGATTAATGCCCAAACAGCAACTTTCATTTTGAAAAAAATACGAAAATCCTGTGTGATATCACCTTTCAAAAACTGCAAAAATCATCGTTTTGTTTACATGTTGACGACGGAGCCCCTTTAAACCGATTGGAAAATGGAACCTTCCACATTGTGTGATGAATAACTAAAGTAGTATCGTCTTCTTTCTTCCGGTTTGCAAATTCTTTCTGATGTGACAGCTCTGACAGTCATCGGTATTGTTATTCTATGCAGCTGAAGATCGGTGACCATTCGTTCTCTGAATTCGGGATTTCGCTAAAAGTCCTATTTCTTAATTTGTCAAAAAACGGCCAATTGTGAATAAAGTCTTTGAATTAAATCAAACCCTGAGCCAGACAATGGAGTTAGAATTTTTCAATTCGATTTTATAGTTTTTGATGTAGTTTGCTTCAAAGAGTGTATACTTTATTTCTGATTCACATGGCTCAGAATATTTGCCATACTGTGTTGACTGTCAATGCTGGGAAATTTTGATCGGAGTACTCTTATAGAATTCATCTCACATGGTGTTTATTGTTCTTCTTTTCATTAAACTGACATTTTCTAATAATCTTCATGATTGGTTTAATCTGCAGCATAAAGCTACAAAACATTTTTGATATTTAATAATCCTCTTTCTATGTTCGCAACTTTCATTTTTAATAAAGTTGCAGTGATCCTTACATCAAAATATTTCGTATCTCCTCTATTATTATTAGAACCTACTTCAGCTTCTTTACGGAGTAAAGCATATGAACAGAGAATTTCAAGTATCCCATTGAAATGTACTGAGACACCCCCTATTCGGAATAGAAGTAGAAATCCTGTTCGGTCGATGCTTTTGTAATTGTTTAATCCATAACGACTGCTGGTTACCCTATATCATTGTTAGAAGTTCCAAGGGTATTTGGTTTGCCGTGGGAAAATATTCTTGGACAAACTGTATTGAAAACGTTTTTACGATAACATTGCTTTCTGCTCTAACTAATGGAATGGATAATGAAGTTCTTCTGAAGTGGCACCGAATCTTTCCAAAACTTTCAAATCAAATATCTAAAATGATATTGCTCCATTCTTTCAACTAAATTGATTGAGCAAACTTAAAGGCAAGTCCGGGATTGGTATGATTGATGATAGAATACAAGATAATACTGCTATGAATGATGTGATACTTTTTTCCACTATTTTTCGCCTTTTCCTTGTGAAATTACGTATTCAAATAAACGATTTGAGCGAAGTGACGTCATATCGCACAAACGAAAGTGAGGCTGTGTGATTGTTTTTGCCTCTTAATCACTTCTAGCCTCTTTATCATGCACTCATGCATTGAAAATGGCACGAGAACCCGATAAAGAGGCTTGCTACGATAAAGAAGCGAAGTCTGTCACGAATCTGATTGGGTGCAACAAAATCATAGCTCAACACAACGGATTGCAATCATTATTTCGTTTGTTAGATATCTCCAAATCACTTGTGGAGCATGTCCAACAAGGTTTTGTCCAGCGTGCCCATATACTGTGTACAATTACTATAGGAGAACCATACAGTATAGACATAAAGATTTAGAAAACTTTTTCTCAAAATCGGGTACACTGAAGAGATAGACTTTGATGAGTAGATTTAGAAAGTCTTCTTGTCTGCCATATTTCAACATTTGATTGACAGATCATGACAGATTGATTGACAATTATTACAGATTAAGTGCACCCCCTGGAAATCCATTTTCTGGAATAAGGAATGATCGATTTCCAGGGAGCACTTAATGTAGCAACTACAAGAACGTAGACATCCTGGACGAACCTCCCGTCTCGATTTGCTATGTAGCGTTCTTTTTGATTTCCTAGCATTATCCATGTTAAATACAAACATTCTTTGATTCTGTATTTAAAACCTGACACATGTCTACAGTCGGCTAGCGTAAGAACAAATAGCAAACAGGAGACAAATCAAGATTTTTCCGAGTGCTTTGTGTAACTGAGCAATAGTTTTATTCAAAGTTGTTTGTTTAGACATTCAGTGAAAGTTGACACTGTCTAAAATCAATCTCAAAGCACTCAGGTTTTCATTGACGTTGCTGCTGAGGATAATTCTCATAATTTCTTATTTTCTACTCAAAGAAAGTCTCTTTTTGATTGAAAGCTGCCATGTTTCTTTAGAATTCGTGTTTGATTTGATTTCTTCACAGTATCTTGCAAGACTAATCCTATTCGATTTGGATTTGAGCACAGGATATGAAAAATTAGTGTTCTTTAAGGCTGATTTCAATTCAGTAGAAATTTCCGAGCGGACGGAATTTTACACAATAAAAAGCTAGTCACACGTAACATTCTATTGAAATTCAAAGCGATATTCTCTCCTGAACGCCTTTATCTCTCTTCTACCGCATAACGAGCTTATCAACCGCCAAAAGGATACAGACTCATTTTTATAAGAAGCTACAAAACTTACAAGAAACTGCAGTAGATAAAACCAGAGATTTTTTCAGTTCTTATTGGTTATGAGTTGCAAAGTATCTTTAGCTTATTACCAACTCAAATAATACCAAAAAGCATAAGTTTTTCGATGATCTGGTTCTTTAGTAATTCTTGGACAAAATCTATTTGAGGGGTCTTCAATTAAATAAAACACATTGTGATATTCAATTTTTATGGAAATTAAGAAACTCTACGAGAACCTTTTACTGTAAGAATTGGACTCAAAATCAAGACATCTTACTAGAAAGCTTGCTAAGGTTTTTATCATAGCTATGGGTGCATTTTATAGAGACATTGTCATCCATGGCCTTTTGCAGGGATACTGCCTGAAAATCAAATTTGGTCCAAGTAAAAATATGGAAACACACGGTAGGCCTAGTAACGAAACTGATACCGGGTGTCCCAAAAAAGTTCTCCCGTTTGAAAAATCACGAAAATTTGATTATACAACCGATCTTCAATTTCTATTTTTGTCCAGCAGATCAAGGACCAAATCATTTTCCCTGACATAGCTGATCTTGCATTTGGTTTAATGGTTAGCAAATTTAGCTCTTTTCAGGGCTACCTGGTTTTGAACCATACTGCAAAAGAAGCACTGATGATCAGTGATCACCAGATCAATTTCTTTGTGCATATAAAGCTTCTAGTTTGGTCAAAAATGACAGAAAGAAATGCGCACCATCATTTGAGATTTCTTAGATGATAAAAATCTGAAATGTTGACTCTTAGGCAAGATTGAGTATTTTGCTTAAAACTTATCAACATGCAATATTTCTACATTTTTGTATCAAAAGCAAACATTTTATCAACTATAAGTATTTTGGGCCCTTGAAAAAACAAGTCAAAAGGAAAATTTAACTAAACTATCTAAAATTTAACTGGTTCAACTAAAGTCAAACTTGTCTTTCTTATCTAACGGACAGGGGTCGTCGATCCGTATTTTCCACTTAGGCCACATTTAATTTTCAGACCATCTGAAAGAACAGCTCCCCGCAGAACCTTGGGAGACAATGACTGTTTAGTGCCGTACGTAGGAATCAGCCTTGAAAGAAATGCGGACGTCATTATGGAATGATGTAATATGCAATGCACTCTGGGATAGTGGACGTAGATAATGCAAGAATTTCTTTTGCATTCCTAAAATGACATAGACTTGCCCCAAGTCTATCTCGTCTGATTTTTGAAGGTTAAAAAAAATTCGTCTGAATAGATGTTATATAAAAAAAAATTTAAGGGGTTACAGTTGACAAAACAGACTTGGGCAAGTCTAAAAGTGACACAACTTTAGTTCGCATTCCATACACACACATCATTTTTATAAGCAGGTGAAAACATTGTCTTATTGCGTATCACACCTTGCAAAAAACCGATTTTCCAGCCGCTTCTAAAGGTGCGCAAATTTGTTTACTTGCCACTAGTACAAATAGAGCTATGAGGATCTGAAACTCAAGCTTCACAATAAAATGTGAAATACTATCAAAGGGTTTAGCTTCTCATACATTGCTTATTTATGCTGCTTATTTCTATTGCCATCATATGATTGAGCTTGGTTAAATAAACTTCAATTCTAATTTTGACAAACAAATCAATAAAGATCTTTGAATATTTTCAAGCCCCGCTATTTGCAATTTTAGAATCTTTCAGTCATTCAAAAAACGAATTCAGCTAGCATAGCTCTTCATCTCCGTGGAGCTTAACAAAAACAAATCCTGATGAGTGAGTCGAAAAGTAGTGTTAAAAGAAGTCATTAAAATGTAAAACTTAATTTAAACATGAATTTTTCTTGAGGCGTAAGATCGAAATGAAATTCCAATAAAATTTTGGGAAATTGATCATGCTACAGATGGCACTTAATTGGCAGGTATTTGCACAGAATTTTAAGCAGATCTCTTTGACATAATTTTAAAGTTTCTTTCCTTAAAGTAGTTGATTAGCGAACGCAAATGCTAATGTGAAATTTTACAGAGGCGGGGGAGGAGGGGGGGGCAACTTGCAAAGAGGGCGCCAAAAATATCATGGGAAGTGAGCGCGCCGCGCCGTAGGCACGCGAGAATGCTTTGGACGCTTCTTAAATAAAATTCTCGATTTACTACGAAATAATGCCTTGATTTATATGTTTCCCCATATCTAAATCAAACCAGTTAGAAAATTGTGCGTTAGAGTCAGGTTAGGGGCGCTTTTGTCGCCAAAAAGGGGCGCCAAGCTGAGCTTTCATCGTGAAGGGGGAGGGCAATTGCCCCCACTTGCCCAACTAAATCCACCACTGAAATTGTAGAGCTGAGAATCGTAGGCAATATTCAAGGCTCAAACCTATGGTATGGGTAGCCTCACTACATAAGGACCCTCAACTTACGCTCATCTAATTGAAGTGAATTAATGTTGTTGTTGTCGCTCCAGTTGAGGGCCTTATGGACTAACTCTTCTCAAAACGGCAAAAAAATTCTCGCCAGGAACAGATTTGTTCCTGGACCAATCAGGATGCAAGACTTGAAATAACTTGATGGGATTGGCTGATTCTTCTTCAATTCAAACTTCCCGCCAAAGCAACAATTGTCTTGATAACGGGCTAAGCTCGAAACGTCGTGCTTTATCATCTCTGTTCAAGGTACAATTATTTTATTTCAAATAGTTATATTTCCCGCCAAAGGCAAACAAAAGCGTTCGAACAACGCGTTCGACTGAACTGCTGCAACGATCAAAATCTCAAAGTAACGAGCGAATTTACGAGATCTTTTGCGCCCCCAAATAACCAAAACAGCACTTATAGGTAAGACTTTTTTGCCTTGATAGCTTGAAGAAACATTCATCTAAGTACTGATAGTTTGTTTTGCAGTGTAGCACTCCAGGATAACCACTTTTTGCGGCATTTTAGGGTCGGTGGTTTCAAGAATAAACAGCAGGTGATTTAGGCCATGTCCGTTTCTGGAAGCGTAAGTCCATGAGTCGTAGTTATAGCGTCCATCAGCCTATCAATAGCGATAACCTACGAACATATAATCAGTCTATGGTATGGGTTTTAAGATTATCATTATTTGTCATCTTACCATGCAAAATTGTATTTAGCATCACTTACCATTATCGGCACCATCACTTCAAATGATTTCATCTTTTATATGCCCTGAAAAAGAATACATTTTTAAGAATCAAAACCAAATTTTCTTGATTTTAAAGACGGAAACATTTTGGACTCACCAGGCATCCAAACATGATACAACATAAGTTTTACTTATGTAAAGGCATAGTGAAATGATTTTCTGAATATAGAAATATACCATTTCTGAGTATAGAGTATACAGGGTGTCGCAAAATAATTGTGCCCCGTTTGCCTGAAGATTGCGACAAAATGGAAAAAGATTCTCGCCAAACTTTTATATGATGTTGCCCTCCAGATGTTCCAATAACGTTTGCTGCCTTCCCCGTAAAAATCCGTTGAAAAATGATAGAGCTATGACCTTCACAAGACCAAATTGGCCTGATGACGGAAACCAGCGGTCGGCCATTTTGTCTTACTATTTTCAGTGATAAATAGCTTCATGTGAAGTAAGAAATAGTTTTTATGAGGTAAGAAAATGATGATCGGAATTCTCACGAGAGCTATGAAATTGGAGGCTGCTGTTTCATTTCATCCATGAAGCTATTGTCCGACCGCTGGTTTCAGTCATCAGGCAAAGTTGGTCTTCTCAAGGTCATAGCTCCATCATTTTTCAATGGATTTTCACGAGGATGGTAGCAAACTTTAATTGAATATCTGAAGAGCACCATCATGCAAAAGTTTGGCTATAATCTTTTGCCGTTTTGTCGCAATCTTCAGGCAAACGGGGCACAATTTTTTGGGACACTCTGTATAGTTTAGTCATTGGCTTTCTATATTATGTACCCACTGCTTGCGCTGATAGGAAAACTAGTCCAATCGATCTGACTAAAATTTTTGAATTGAATTCTTCACTTTGGCTATGAGGGAACAAGGGAACAGACAGAAATATGAGCGTGGAACCAAGAACATTTGATGCCCAGAATGGTGCTTTCTTAGAAGATTTTACATGTTTCTTTCTTTGATGTAAAAAGCCAGAATACTTGGAAGGGTGGCGCCTGGGACTCGACTAGGGTGGGAATGTCCATCCATTTTTTTGATCGCATTAAAACAACGTTAGGTATCCCTTCTGGCAACCTTGTCCACCTTACTTTTTCAGGACTGGCACCGCCCGAGCACGTGTGAATTGATTATCGTTCTTTCTAGAAACGAAAGTGAAAACTCGTCTACAAATATTTGCATTGATCAGCTACAACGTGTACTTACGTAAGGACCATGAGATTAATGCTTGGGTAACGGAACTTCTATAGAATCCTTTGCGTGGATTAATCTATATAAAACATTGCTCCACGCAAAATTGTTTCAGCGTGTTCTGTACGTAACTGTGGAGACAGCTGGAGCAGACTTGGATACAGTATGTATTTTTCATGTGCTGAGTCACGATGAGATATAGAATGGCGTCTCCTTGTGTTAGGAGTTACCTTCTTATTTGCTCTTCTTGAGCACCATTTCTATCTAGCATCCGATGGCACCCTTTAGGATACTGAGAAGCTAAGCTTATCGAAGCAATGTCCTGGTCACGGAGGGGGGGGGGGGTTCTTCCTTATTAAAGGTACCTGGGGATGTGCTGCGAGTCTACAATTTCACATTAGCATTAGCGTTGGCTAATCGGCTGTGTGAAAGAGATCTGCTTAAAATTCTATGCAAATTCCTGGTATGCTTCAAAACAAGGTACCTGACAAACTTCAGACCCAATCAATCTAAGCAAAATTCTTGAACTGAATTAGGGGTGGGTTTTCTTCTCGATTTGACCACATCTGATCGCATCTCATGATTCCTTTAGCCTGGAATTGCAGAGAGTTGGCGACTCTCCTCACTCTACATAGCAAGTTCAATAGGGCAGGGACTCGAACGACCAACCTTCCGACTGGTAGTCAAGCGTGCTACGAGTTAGCCATCCCGCCCCTGGACTTGCTCCAAGTCTCGCTCTTGAGGGGAAGGTAGGGGGCAGGAGGGGAATGGGGTAAAGGGAGATGGCACGGGGATAGGAAGAAAGGAAGAAAGAAAGGGAAGGAGAGCTTTCCTCCTCTTTTTCTTCCTCCTTTTCTCCGTTCTTCCTCTTCTCCCCCTCCCGTTTGTTTTGATCAAGAGCGAGACTTGGAGCAAGTCCACTAAGATTATAACATTTCAAATGTTATTATCAAAAATATACGATGCCTTTGTGCACTGAAACGAGGTTTGATTTCCCATACATTTCTTTAAAAATTTTCATCAGTTTTGTGCCGCATGACTTCAGGATCGAGCCGTGATCTGAAGTACTTTTATATGACACTAGTCAAACCAAGGGCTTAAGGACGACTCGACACTGACTAAAATGTCATATTTAAATGCTCTTACCTATCCCAAGCTGTCCTAGTTTATTGTTGTCTTCGTTTTGCTTTTTAAACGGCATGTATCCAATTCCAATGTTTTCTCCAGTTGAAATAAACCTTCCTTAGTCGCCATTTTCTTTTTCTCGAGAACTAAAAACGAAGACAACAATAAACTAGGACAGCTTGGGATAGGTAAGAGCATTTAAATACGACATTTTGTCCGTGTAAAGTCGTCCTTGAGCCCTTGGTCAAATCAAAGCATCAGATTAGGGTCAAGAGAGATGAAATGGGAAGGGCATTGTTGGGATTTATCAGCCAGTTTTTGATTTCGTTTTGCTTTGCTGCAATCTGCAATATGCCAATTTAAAGAGATTGACTTCAACTTACTATGACATCAAATCCAGGGGGCAAGAAAAACGTACGTTCTTTCTTTTTCCGGTGTCACTGATGCGGATGTGAGCCAACGTGAAACGCAATGCGACGGTAAGTTTCGTTTCGTCAACGGTAGGCGTTTCGTAACTATGCAGACAGTTAATCAGTAAATTAGAATATGTTTGTCGCGTGTGGTACCATAGAAATTAAACGAAAATACAATAATCAAACAATTTGAGTCACTTGACAACGAAACGAGTACATGCTATAAATAAATTGTAGGTACAAGCTTGTTTCGTCACGGTATGAGCTTTGCAGACCAGGATCCGCTTACTTTACAATAATGAAGCGCAACGGTCTTTCGTGCTTCAAAAGCTTTGGGGAGGAGGTGACTTCAATTATTTGGCAATTTTTTTCTTCGTAATTCCGATCAGAAATGAAAAAATGTAATACCACCTTTTCCATGTGAACATTGTGCAGTAGAGGTAACATTCCAAAATGGAAGCAATACTTTGGTGCATTTTTTCTATTGCTTTTGCTTTGATTAATGTGGCTTGATAACGGGCTATGCTCGAAGCGTCGTGCTTATTTCAATTCGCATCAAAATGCTTATATTTTACTTTATTTACTTGTTTATCATTGTACAATTGCACTTCACGCAACAAGAAGATTTTGCTTATGACTTTGATTAGTAAGAGAGCAGCCAATGAGAACTTTGGGGTCAAAATCATTTTTTTGGGAAAGGCCACTATAAAGCTATAGGGCATGATTAATCAATTTAGCGGTGTTCTTTCAAGCAAAACAATCCAAATAATGTTTCGTTATGCCCATTTTCGGTAATCAACAAACAATCTCACGCCCAGCATTTCTCAAAACTGTGGACCCGTAGAAATTAAGACACTGTTAATTGTACTTTATCATTCTATATATTTCAGATAGTGGTATGATCTCAGTCTGAGTATTAGTATTAATAGTATTACAGTTCACAAAGACCTCGAACGATTCAAGGCTACAAACTTTGAGGAACCTTCTAAGAAAATGTCAAAAAACTTCCAGTACATAAAAATCTTTCAATATATGCAAGAGCAGCAATTTTTTTATTCACAATCTAAAAATGTACAATTTAACAAAAACATATTTACAGAGGCGATACCATTGGGAGCATGATAGGCAAGGCTACCCTGAATGAATTTCTTTTGAAATCAGGTCTGGTTATCAGGCCAAAATGATTTTAACAAATAACAATACGGATACTAAAGGCTACACCGAAGTTTCTGTTGGTTTCTCCTGAGGGAGGACAGGCTTAATCGGAAGGTATGACGACATTCATGAATCATGCTTGAATCAAAATAGCAGCAATTTTATTCTTATACCGCCACACACTGTCACGTCACAATAAACCAGATTTATCTGAACCAGGTTCAATTTCAACCAATCAAATGCATTTGATTCATTGGATGGACCAATTAGAAGGTCCCATTGAATAGTGTGGCATCTGGTTTTAATTGAATCGTAATTCATCGCTGATCATTGTCTTAGAGAATCGGTGATCGGCGATGAATTACTTACGATTTAATGAAAACCAGATCGTTTTAGTTTTCACGCCCCATACCGGGTGAGTCAAAAATTTAATCAATTTGATAAAGAAAAACTCTAGCATATTTAACAAGAGCAAATTAAAAATGAGTGGCCAAATATTAATATTTAATCAATCCGAAACAACTGTGAAAAAACAAAATGGCAAGAAATAAGAAAATAGCAAATTTATTGTTTGATAACTTGTGATTTTATTTCTTGTTAGTCATACACATAGGCTTGCCGACACAATGGAAACTGAATGGAAAGCGTTAAAAGTTACGCAATGTAATCCATTTTAAGCTCATTTTTGTAAAATTTCATGTTTGTTATGTCAATATAAAATAGAATTAAAAAAAAAAAACGTACCGGGTGAGTCAAGAAAAAGTTTACACGTTTGACGGGCTGTGGAATAAAAAGTATGTGGCCACTATTCAAAACTAGGGTGTTAATCTATCAGAAAAAGGTTGACTTGGATGTGAAAGTTTCGTTTGGTAACATCACTAATTAGAAAAATGCCTGTAAGGGGTTTGTATATGAATCGATAATTGCACATTCCATTATGGCCCATGATTTATTTGGCATTGAAATTTAATTTCAATTCAATAGTCAGTTTCAGAAATAGAATTTTGACTTCAATAGCACGTATATCATGGACCAGAATGGAAGGTGGAATTCTCGGTTCCCATATAAACCCCTTACAGGCATTTTTCTGATTTTTGGAACTTAAAGATGAATGATTTTACAAAACAAAATTTTCTCATCTCAGTTAATCTTTGTCTGATTTATTAGCATCTTAGTTTTGAACATCAGTCACATACTTTTTATTCCAAAGCCCGTCAAACGTGTAAACTTTTTCTTCACTCACCCGGTATGTTATTTTTAAATTTATTTTATATTGACATAACAAACATGAAATTTCTAAAAAATGAGCTTAAAATGGATTACACTGCGTAACTTTTAACGCTTTCTACTCAGTTTCCATTGTGTCGGCAAGCCTATGTGTATGACTAACAAGAAATAAAGTCACAAGATATCAAACAATAAATTTGCTATTTTCTTATTTCTTGCCATTTTGTTATTTCACAGTTATTTCGAATTGATTAAATATTAATATTTGGCCACTCATTTTTAATTTGCTCTTGTTAAAGATGCTAGAGTTTTTCTTTATCAAATTGATTAAATTTTCAATTAAAACGTCAAAGTATTGCCCGTCTATTTTTCAAGAGTAAAAATAGAAATTTAAGTTGTTGTATGAATCATAGACGATATTTTTGAAGTTAAGTTCAACATTGCATATATAGTGTGTATCAAAAAATTAAAACGTTTCAAACTTAGTTTCATAATGGCGGCATTCATTACATTTGAGGCTATAATGTCATCAAATTTCAAAATCCTAAACCAGAATAGCTACAGATTCTGCTTATCACCATATTGTAGACACTAGACCCTCATGAATGTTTCCTTGAAGGTTGTGTCATTTTTCCTCAATTGGTTTAGGATTTACGATTATTTAAATTTGATATTTCCAAAGGAAAAAGGTTAACTTAGGGAGGAACATAGATTTGGTAGAAATCGGACTTTCTGTTCCATTATTACGAGCGATGTTAGTAAAATCATATGTCACAAGGATTCTAAAATATTCCATTCAATTCGATTCATATTCATGCACGTCTGCACTGCTAAGCCATGACAAACATACTGTTTTTATACCAAAAGATCGAAGCAAAGAAAAAAGCTATTTCTATATTTCGTAGCCCTCAGAGATTATTCATTTAATAGACCTTTTAGCTATTCTACAAAAGAGCCTGGATCGAGCGTTATTTTTATACACGAGGCTCGATAGAGTGGTGTTAAGAGCTTCTATCACTATTGTGCAAATTCGAAAATTCTACAAAGTGCACTTTGTAGAATTTTCGAATATGCACAATATTCATAGAAGCTCTAACGCCACTCTATCGAACCTCGTGTATAAAAATAACACTCGATCCAGGCCCTTTTGTAGAATAGCTAAAAGGTCTATTGCCCAAATGGTATTGCTTGGAAGCAGGAACGTCTTTTAAAAACGATATCTTTTCACCAACATAGCAATATCACAAAATCACAGATATATATGGAAAGAAATAACCGATTTCAACAAACTAAGTTTCTAACAATTTAACATTTCTTTTTGCAATACTGTATGACACTTCTACCGGGTGCGCCAAAATAAACTATGCACGTTTGGCAGGCCACAATAAATCGTACACTGGATCGATTTTGAAGAATCATGACTTAATCTTTAACAGAAAGCCTGAAATAGATGCTAGGACTCTTTGCAAATTTTTCCGTTTTAAGTCTTTAGAGCCAGAAGCGAGTTTCTTAAAGTTTTAGTTTTCGAAAACACTGAAAACGATAAAAAAAACATCGATCAAGTTTTAAAAGACCCAACATGAACGAACACAGAGAAATTCAGGGTGATGTGGGGGTTTAGGACCAACTGTCGTGCAGTGGATTACAATTGGTCGATTGCTAAACCCCAAATCACGACGAATAAGTACTCTCTTTGTCCATTCATGTCGATTCTTTAGAAAACTTGATCGACGTTTTTTGATCGTTTTCAGTTTTTTCGAAAACTAAATTTAAGAAACTCGTTCCAGCTCTAAAAACTGGAAATGAAAAAAATTGCAAATAATCCCAGTAAATAATTTAGGCTTTCTGCTAAAGATTAAGTCTTAAATTTTCAAAATTGCTCCAGTGTACGATTTATTGTGGCCTGCCATACGTACATAGTTTATTTTGGACCACCAGGTACAAAACTCGATCCGAGTCACTTTTCACCAAAATATGGCTCGTTAAACACCCTATGTTTTCCTGAATCACCCGGTATATTTCCAATGCTCAAAAGAACGTGAGAAATATTGCTAACACACTTCAATCTCTGGGCTATCAAGCAAAATTCAATTCATCCCGATCCATCAAGTATTCTTGGAGCTATGAAATTCAACAGTAGGAACTTTTACGGTCTGCATCGTTTAAATTGATGGGTTGACAACTCAGCCATTGATATTTCTCTATTTGAAATTGCTAATTGCTTTGTTTTGACATGTCAATCAAAATAAATTAATGCTGTTACAATCACATAGGCTCTGTTTTCATGCGTATTTTATTGGAAATCCGGCAGAGAATGATTGATTGAATCGCACATGTTCCAAATAACAGAGACTTTCTAATCTCGTCCAAAATCGGTGTTCAAAATAATAGAAATATTATACAAACATATTTTTCTTCTAAGTTGACAGTAACATTTACACGCTGAATGAAAAAGTCGTGAAATGCCACTCAAATATTAGGATACGCCAGTGAATTTGAAAAAGAAATGTTTCCTTGAAGTCAAGGATTAAACGCTTACAATAGAAAACTGGCGAGATATTTCGAAAAATAAACACTTCGTAAGAAATCTGAAAATTGTGATAGCAAAGATTTGGTTTAGAAAATTTACTGTGTGTGCTTTGAAGATTAAAATGTCAGTCTTAGTGCAGATTACATGATCTCAATCATCTCTTTAGCTAAAAGTATTCCAAAAAGTCGATCCATACATGTACCTGATATAAAATTAAGTTCAATTGTGTTTGCAGTTTTCACTCCATTCAGCCCGTACGCCTGCAAGGTTTGCACTCTTATTTGTCTGAAGTTTTACCAGTCTCCGAGTCCCCAATGCACGTTTGTCTGCAAATAAGCAGAATTTTCTCTCCTTTTCTCGGGTTCCTCTTTCCTATTGCGGCCTAAAATTATTTCATCCAATTTGCGTAACCCTGACGATATCCAGAACGAAAATACATGTCTAAATGCATTGTTTATGGACTAACGAAGCCATTGATGTAATTTGTTGTCCACTTACGTTAAAACGGATTTGCTATTTTCTGTATACATAAATTAATGGAAGCTGTGGAGATGAGCGTTCGAGGGCCGCAAAGGATACTGGTCAGTCGTGGGTCTTAAACCTACCGGTGTGCCAAAAAACTATCCACTTTTTACAGGCGACAATAAATGGTAGCTTGTCTCCATTTTGAAAATCCACGACTTAATCTTCAGCGAAAGTCGATTTGTTACATTATCTTCAGTCTTCTCTTTCTTGAGCAAAAAGCAAATTTTTTAAATTGTTGTCCAGCAAAGATTTTTGTAGGGATACGGGGATTAAGAAATCGCTTAGTTATAACCTGCTGCACAGTGCACGAGCGTTGGTTCAAAAATAGGAGAAATGCAAGATTACGTTCAAAAATAAAAATAACTGTCCCTCCCTTTTTAACTTCACTGAATTTATTCTTCGGTGCAGGTACTATGCGTTCATATGTCAATGGGGTTAAAAGACATACAGTGAAGCGCCGTGAGGTTAAGCGAGTATGGAGTCTCGTTGGCTTGTCATGCGGCTTGTCATGTCATGCAATCACTCCAGAATTTTAGCAAAAGGCCGGTCGTTAAACAAACGCTCGTGCAGCAGATTATAACTGATCGATTTCAAAATCTACCAAATCATCATAAAAAGTTTTTTCTTCGTCCATTTGATTCATTTCGAGTCTATAAAGAATTAGATTTATGTTATTTGATAGTTTTCAGTGTATTAGTGCCTATTAGTACCCTGGGTACCAGACTCGTGGTTGACCGGCGCTCTTTAAAGTCCAAAGGCAATTCTAAGAAACCCGCCTATAGCTCAAGAAACAGATAACTAAAAAGATTGCAAAAAGCGTGAATCTAATGCAGGCGTTTTGCTATAGATTAAGTCATAAATCTTCAAAATTGGTCCAGTATATCGTGACCTGTCAAAAAAGGAGAGTTTTTTGGCGCACCCGGTAGGGTACTATAAAAAAATGAACTTACCACAAGCAGAAATATCTCATGGCTGTATTTCATGTCAGTCACTAGGGCCTGCTCAAACTTCTTTCACAAAAATGTAAATTTTAGCATACTGGCCATCGATAAGATTATGTGACAGCAAACAGTTAACACTGAAGAAAGATTTTCGAATAGGGTCGTGCTGAGAGTCATCTGTTATTATGTGTTACATGTTTCTTTAGTTTTTATTACAGTCGCTGAGGCACGTTAACTTTCTTGCTCCAAAAAATCTGACGCCAAGGAGAGATTTCCAATAAATTCGTTCTGAACGTCATGTGGAAATCAAGGGCGATGATGCACCGATTTTTGGGGGAGGGAAGACTATAATATCACACAATTTCTTACCCATTAGTTGCCCAGTTCTCTAATCAGCATATCACTTTGAGTGAACAAGATCAGTAAACTTTGCATAAAACGTTGGCCTAAATTTTCGAAGCCTAAATTTTCGAAGCATAACCGAAGAGAAACGTTGTTTGCTACCAAACGTTTTACGCACAGGAACTGATCTTGTTCACTCCAATTGACCAACGGAGATGCTGATTAGAGAGATGGGCAACCAATAGGAAAGAAATTGTTTTATTATAATCTTCCATTCCCCAAAAATCGGTGCATCATCGCCCATGCTGCCATTATGTCCTTAACGTTTCTTTCGGCCACCGTCATTAACTTTCTTGCTACAAACAATGTCTGAACCAGGGATGGCGCCAGCGGGGGTGCTAGGGGGGCAGGAGCCCCCCCAAAATTTCACTCAGATCGGCACTTAAATTTTCGACATTTCTGCACTCGGCATTTTCATAACCTAAACCTCCAATTTCTTTGCTGCGTTGTCATCTCAGTCTTGAATTGAACTCGTTCATAAAAAATTCTACTGTCGGCACTCTAGTATTTGCCCCCCCCTAGCATCTTCTGGCGCCATGGAATAGCTCGTGATAAAAAAGTCGATATCTGCTGAAATATTCAGCTTCTACTGCTCGATTGTTGCGTTAGAGAGAATCAATGGAGATAAAAAATTCCGCGTGGAAGGGGGTGTTGGCAGTCTGTAATATGTAGTATGTAATTTAAATGTTGTTATGTCTGTAGTATGTAATTTAACCTGTTGAATTTGACTCTGATTTTAGGATCTCAACCCACCAAGACACGTGCATGATGGACATTGTGTGACTAAAGAAATGATATGTAGGCTTCTTTCTTATCCTATACTCCACTCAGCTTCATTCACTCACTTTGATAACAAACATTTTAAGATTTTAAGGAAAGCAAATTGTGTATAAAGAAGCCTTTATTATTCATGATGGAGCATTTTCCGACATTCTAAATGGTGTGGTTTCAAGAATTTTCAGGGGGCAGGCCCTCGGACCCAGTAGCGAGGCGACGGGGAGTATGGGGGGGGGGGCAATTGCCCCCCCCCCCACTTTTGCCGAAAGATGGTCCTCGAGATTCCTTTAAAACCGAAGAGAAGATAGCTGGGTATAGGTTGGGCAAAAAGGTTTCCGAGAAATGTCAAATCTTCCATTTTAGCACTGGCAAGCATGATATCTTCGGGAGATGCATTCTAAGCCAAAGGAAAGGATCTTTCTTCTAAAATTTTCCTCGTGTTCTAATTCAAATTCAAGGGATAACTGTTACAAAACTATCAAAGTATCCTTGTCGCTAGTGGCAAGCATGATATTGGGAGATGCATTCTAAGCCAAAGTAAAGGGCGTTGCCCCGAAAATTTTCCTGGGGGCTTCGCCCCCAGACCCCTTCATTTCAATTTTAAGGAGCTTTCCAGATATTTGATTATAATTTGAATAAGCAGTTAGAAGACTCAGAAACTGTAGATTCAATGAAATCAGTTTTGTAAATGATTTGAGTATTTTCTAGCAATCTACCAGATATAACTTCAATACATCGATTTCAATGAATTTTTGTTCGTATGTGCTCAATCTTTTCTAAAAGTTCAGCTTTCCCAAGAGTATAATAACTTCCCAACCACAGCTCTTTTAACTCATGCAGTATCTTTCCAAATAATGGTCCTGGCTTGACACCAACACTCTTCAAATCATTGCCTGAAACAGGAAATTGAGGCACAGGCCAGGTAGATAGCTCCTCTGCAATTCCTTCCAATCCTCTGTAGAGCAGGAGTTGGTCAACATGCTTTTGTAACTGACAGAGAGCTTTAACACTCATACAAGATGCTAGAATGTCTTGATATGGCTTTTTAGGATCTTCTTTATCTTCTAAATTCCTGTGGGTGACAATGAATTTTCCAAGGTTTCTCTCTGCTGTGGACAGCTTCATTGATCTTGCTAAATTTTCTGCTTCTTCAACGGTGTCTACAAGACTCATCAAGATTGTAACAGGCTCTAACTTGTGTGCATGGCCATGATTCCACACATATTCAAATTCTTCAAGGTGCTTTTGCGTACAGGGTGGCAGACCTTCAAACAGAAAGGAAATGAAAAATGCCACAGTATAGACTTTGTGCACATTTACATGAGAAGAACTCACAAACATTCTTGAAAGTATTTTCAGGATAATTCTTCATATTCTCATAAGAATTCTTGAGTCAAATGAAAGCTATAATCTTTTTCAGACAAGAATTCTCGAGAAACTAAAAATATTATCAAGAACTCTAAGAATTTTTAGGCAGGAAAACCATGCTATGTTGTGTGTAATGCCTGTACTGTATCAGGACAAAATCCCCTAACAATGAAGCCAACAAGTAATAATGTATTAAGCATTTTCTCAATATTTTCAAAGGTAAAAAATTGACTGAATCAAAATGCCATTTTCCACAATAATGTGCTGTACTCACCTAAACATTTATCATGATATATCCGGATATATCTATAGTGTGTACAAAATTTTAGAGTGGCAAGTAAACTGGAAACAAAATTTTCTGAAACCTGTGCTTACCAATATTCTCTGCAACTCCAAGCTCATACATATGTTTCAATAAACTTGGTGCAAATTTTGCTGTAATAATTCTTGCTAACTCAACCCACACTCTTTCAACTGCAATATTTTTCAAGCCAGGAGCACACTTTCTTATCACTTCAAGCGTGGCTTTCTCATGATCATCACCATTCTCTGATATCCTTCCATAAAATCTAAAATATCTCAAAATTCTTAAAAAATCCTCCTTGATTCTTTTTTCTGGATCCCCAACAAATCTAACTTTCTTGGATTTAAGATCATCAACTCCACCAAAATAATCATGCAAACTTCCATCAAAATCTAAGCTCATAGCATTTATGGTCAAATCTCTCCTTTCCGCGTCTAATTTCCAATCGTTAGTGAACTCCACAACGGCTCTTCTCCCATCATGCTCAGTGTCAATTCTTAGTGTTGTTATTTCATAATTATGTCCATTGAGATGGGCTGTTAGTGTACCATGCTGCAAACCAGTTTCAATGTACCTGATTTTATTCTCCTTAAATATTTCTATCATTTCATCAGGGGTAGCCGTAACCGCAAGATCAACGTCCTTTGGGAGATGTTTCAATAAAAATAGATCTCTTACTGCCCCACCAATTATACGGATATGATGCCCTTTCTCAACAAATGCGTTAGCAACGGTCATCAGTTCTTTAGTTAGCAGCTTTTGGAACAGTTTATTTGAGGACAGATTTGGATGGCTTTGACAGTAGTTGCAAAATGAGCTTGCTAGTGCCATAATAGCGTTGTCAGTACTTATTGCAAAATAAAAGGAAGATGAAGTCCAAAAATCTTTTGCTGATTTCCTGAACAGATTTCTTGTTCTAGCTTCAACTAGCTTGGAACGATAATTTCCTGGCGATGTTGCACAGGGTGCAACGCCAGTTCTAGGCCTATCAACAGTCTTTTTGCTAACCCACAGCGTTGTATGATAGCAAGTTCTTTGACCAACCAGAAACTTAGGCCGCACCTGATGGCCTAAATTTAAGCCATAGACTTTGTCCGCGAAAAGGTGATCCAAAACAGTCGTTGGACTTTGAAGAGTGACGAATCTTCTGAAACAACTAGTAGCTCTCCCCAATTCTGACGTTCTGAGTCCCAAAGCTCTTGAACCACAACGGTTATAAAGCATCTGCGATGTAGAAAATTGCAACAATGTCACTGCGGATTTCTTGGAAAGACGAAATGAAAATTTGCTGGCAGCCTCGTTCTCGCATTTGCTTTTGAAACGAGTCCGTTTTCATTAGATCCTATTTTGCGGAACAGGGATTGGAGAAGATTGCCAGGATTCATGAATATTTTCATACCAATACATAGCCTCACTATAGCCTCACTACATAAGGACCCTCAACTTACGCTCATCTAATTGAAGTGAATTAATGTTGTTGTTGTCGCTCCAGTTGAGGTCAGTCTATCAATAGCGTCCATCAGTCTATCAATAGCAATCAGTTGAGTTATAGCGTCCATCAGTCTATCAATAGCGATAACCTACGAACATATAATCAGTCTAACCAATACATGGGTTGCTCGTCAGGAGAAGAAATAACAAACAACAAGAACGCGACCAATGCCAAAGATTTTCAAAATTGCCCCAGGGGGGGGGGGGATTTGGTAGTTCAAGGTGAAGTACCCGTTGCAAAATTTAGGGTCTTGAATTTTGCAATTTACTACCTCTTAAGGTAGAAAGTTTTTCAAATTTACTACCGCTTAGGGTTCTGAAAATTGATATGAAATGATAGTTTTAACAAAGTTTGATGAATTGAGTTGTTGCTAGTAAGATTCTGTAACAACAGAAATCAACCAGTACAGTTATTCATTCTCGTCACGTTATGCAAGCCAATCAAAACAGATTGCAATTAATTTCCGATCAATGATTGATTGACCATTGCCCATACTATGTCATATGCTCACAGTAGGAGAAAGTTCTCCCAATCCTACCTTTGCTTCTACAGAATGGATTAAATTTGCTCACTCTTGGTTTCGTTACTAATAATCACAGAAATCATATAATCATGCTCCTTTGTTTCAGGCATTCACTTAATAACGAGAAGGGTCAATAATTTGGAGAGGAGAGAAAGAGAGATTTTGATAATCCAACAACTAATTGCGTTTTATTGATTTTAAAGTAAAGGAACTAGAAGACACATGAATTGCCTGAAATAGGAAAGTTCAGAAGGATCATTAAGTGAACAAAGAGTTGTAGGGTAGGAGTGCTGTACCATTAAATGTTGAGCGTATTTTTACTCCATTCTTTCTGTTCTCATCCTGATATTAAGCTATTTGATTGATTCTTGATGTGATACTAATTTTAAATTAAATCAAACAAAATGGAAGTCTTTTTCTTGATCATACCTGCTATACAATAGCATTATGTTTCTGGAACAATCATCCTATTGTTATTGCTGATTATGGAAAAAGTTACTACCGCTTAGGCTACAAGGTACTACCGCTTAGGCTAAAAGCTACTACCGCTTAGGCTAAAATCTACTACCGCTAAGGGTTTAGGGTTTTACAACATTTTGCAACGGGTACGTCACCTTGAACTACCAAGTCCCCCCCCCCTTTAAACTTATTCAGTTTTTCGTCACCGCAAGCATCTTCGGATCCGACAATCGACGCTGGTATCGTGGCCTTTACTTTTTCAAATTGTTTTAGCTTTTAGCTGTGTGATGACATACCAAGAATGGGGGAATTCTTGTGATCCCACACCGACAAAGACACTTCAAATGCAAAAAAACTTTCTTGTCAATTCAAACTGTGTAGAAGCTCTAAAAATGTATTCTGTACAAAAAGTAATGTGCAGGAGCCAAACCAAACAGAAAAATTCTTGACAATAGTCAGCACGTATATCCCCATCTAAATCACAGTCCACGAAACACCTCACGTTTTTTCTGACTCACCCGGTATAACAAAAAACTGGGGATTGATGGGAATTTATGACCCAAAACTGGGATGCACAAGTCCCCGTCCCTCAGTTTTAGGTAGTTTCACGTCCAGGTATAAAAGTCGTCTCTAGCCTAAGTTCTAATTGACTTCATCTTCATTCGATGCACAAAGGATCGTGGTTGACAATGGGACTTTACTTACAAACTGATAAAATAACCTGACAAACTCGCCTCTTCTTTTTACAAATAAAATGTATTCCGAACAGGAAAAGATCAACATAGAACGAAAGTCTCCAAGGAATCATGTATTTGCATCAACAAAAAGCAAAGTTTCTACATATGTTACTAAGTCATGCAGCTCACTTGGCCTGAGAAGAATCCTTCTGGAACAAATACCAAGTAAGAATTTATATGAATCATGAAAATTGAGTCCAGAAAAATCATTTAAGTAAACCAAGTATGAATCCTCGACTTCTTGAACCTTTGTTGTTTTCGTGCCTTTGTCAGACATCGTTTCTGTATTTCTTTTCCAATGGCATTTACATGAGTCACTCTCGATGCCACTCCCTTCTCTGATGGGTACTTTCTCATACACAAAGCTGCTCGGTGACAACTTTTGGAATTGTTTAGATCTCCCACCTTCTAGATCGGAGACTGCCTGTTCCATTATTTGAGCATATTCCTCCTTGGCTTCAATCATACATGCCCTATATTGTGAATGGATATTCCCAGGTTTTTGCTTACTCGCACGATGTCCTGGAGCTTCTTTGTAGATATCTTCTGAACAGTAATTAGCGTAATTTCTAAAGTCAGTCATGTAACTTAAATCAAGTTCACTATTTGGGTAATTGCAACGAATTTCCTCTGCCTGTTTGTGTTCAAGTCGAACAGCGACACAGTTCCAGCATTCCAGCTGCTCCAGGGGCTTGTCGAGAAACTTTTCCAGAATGTTTCCATTTCTAGGACAAGATAAGAGGCCTTTTAAGATAAAAAAGACACAGTTTTGCACAAATTTGAATTTTAAGCTCGTCAAGTAAGTGAATTTTTAACGGATTGCAAAAAATAGTGTCTGAAATGAATTTAAGGTCCTAGGGGTAGGGTTATGTTCCAATTGACATCTATTTTTTGTTTGTTTGTTTGTTTGTTTGTTTGCTTGTTTTCTTTATTCCTTTCTAGCATCCGAAGGTAATTTCAGGACACTGATAAGATAGAATTAGACTGATTACAATGAGTCCCAGTAATCGCTATTCAATACGAGGCTATTACACCAGACCGAGACCGCTCATACTGGGACTCATATTATTACGGCAATATTTTTGGACTGACTTTTTTCACTTTTGAACGCCCTTTAGAACGAGGCTGCTATACACAGTCATGTACAAAGTATACAACAAATACAACGCCATTAGAATTTCTGCAAATTCGATTGATTGATGTTGACCAACGGAAACTCGAAGCTCAAAGCAGAGTTTCAAGCAGCTTGGCCGGACAGAACAAAGTCTTACGATGAAGAATACCATGGAAACAGTTGGCGACAATATCAATCTTGTATGTAGGTACTATTTTGCTGCTTTCGCTAAGCATTAGCTGATTTATTGTGAAGTTTTCAAATCAATGTGTTTCATTTGAATACTACAAATGTTTGTGCTTTTTGCTTTTCTGCCTAGGCCCTTATCGAAACGAGGCAGTCATAGTCATTTCAAAATAATGGCGTTTGATTATGAGTCGTAGTTAGGAGCGTCCGGCAGTATTTCAATAGCGATAACTACGACCATATCATCAGTCTAAGATAGAATGCCTATATCATTATTAAGCTTATCCAAACAATGTCCTGGTTTTCCTCTCGATGTGACCACACTTCGTGATTCCTTTAGCCTGGAATTACAGAGAGTTGGTGACGCTCCTCACACTCTTGGCAGGTTTGATAGGGTAGAGACTCGAACTAGCAACCCTCAGCTTGGTAGTAAAGCACACAACCACTGAGCCATTCCCGCTGATCTTTTTATGTTTTCGTTATTTCTAAATAATTAAACAAACGGCGAACGATTTTGGGGAAAACAGTGCATTTTTTGGCTTACTTCATACAATTCAGCACCAAGGTAATTGGAAATATCACTTTGGTTAAAGGGGCTCCGTCGTCAAACAAAAAACAAATCCGTAAACTCACACGTGTCGCCGATTATCCATGGTTCATACATTGTTCTCTGCAGTTTGTTTGGTGGCTTCACCCAAGCCACCAAAAAGCGACCGTTAGAAATCCACTTATATCCGAGCAATCATAGAAGATATGAATGTTTGGTTTTTTACTAAGTGAAGTACAATGATTAATGCCCAAACAGCAACTTTCATTTTGAAAAAAAGACGAAAATCCTGTGCGATATCACCTTTCAAAAAACTGAAAAAAAATCATCGTTTCGTTTACATTTTGACGACGGAGCCCCTTTAATAACATAATTACTGCATTGTTATAAAAGATCTTACCTTTCCTTGTCTCCATCGAGACCATAAATCAACTTTAGAGCCACAATTATAAAAGCCATAGCCATTTCTTCGTAGCATTCATTATTTCTTGCCTCGCGGTTTTCTTTGAAGTATGTTCTCGGAGTATAATCACTTGCTTTCATCAAAGAAATGGTCAGTCTATGTATTGCAGCTATCGGAAAAAAACATCGAATAACTATCGCGGGAAGCCCTTACGATAGGAGACAAACTGTGAATGGCTGCAATAACGCGGGGCGTTTATATTTCGCTGTATCTTTTAAAAATACGGGTTGGCAACGCTGTGAGAGGCGAGCACATTTCGTTTTCCGATACAATGCTGTTAGAGCGCTTTGGCACTGAGAGCTGATTCCATAAGAACACTATTAGATGCAAAACAACAGGCAAACAAGGTCCTGAGCTATATCGTAGGGTTGTTTAAAAAAATAAACCAATCGCAGCCTTGCAAAGTTCTCACATGATACATCATATCCCTGTGTGGCAGGGTGTCGTGGTACCGTTGTACCCAGGGAACGCCGAAGGTTGCCTGGGAAAACAATCTTTCTTTTCATATTTTTCAATTATGACGGATTAAATAACTATTCAAAATTTTTCTACATTTGTCAACGGGTTGATCGTGTTGTCTTGCAGATAAGTGAATGCCTAATAAGAGCCTAAGTGAATGCTTGCAGCATGTTAGACCTGAAAGAAGCTTATTTGCTGCCCCAGAAGGTAAAGAGAAAGGTAACACAAGTAACAGACAAGGTGATTTATGTTCTTTATTTCAAACCAATTTATATTTCATTCATGGGTTCCCAAAAGTTATCTTACAACCCGTGATTTGGTGAAGGATTTTTTAGGCCTGGTCTGAAGGAAGTTGAGATGAAGCATTTTAAAAACCGCTTGGAACTTGAAAACGATACGACCAATTTTGGCACACTACCGGGTGTCCCCAAAAAAAGTACTCCCGTTTGAAAATTCACCAAAACTTGATTACATGGCCGATCTTCAATTTTCTTTCTTTGTCAAGTAGATCAAGGACGAAATTATTTTTAGGGCTACCTGGTTTTGAATCATACTGCAAAAAAGAACTGATGATTGCCAGATCAATTTCTTTGTGTATGTAAAACTTCTAGTGTGTTCATAAATGATAGAACTATATGCGCACTATCATTGGAGACTTCAATGATGATAAAAAATCTGAAAAATTTTACTCTTATTTTGCTTGAAAACTATAGCTCAAAATAACGTTTTTCAACGTGTAATTTTTCTACCTTGTTGTATCAAAAAGCAAACATTTTGTCATCTGAAAATATTTTTGGCCAATGAAAAAGCAATTCCAAAACAAATTTTATCAAAGGTTTTAAGATCAATTTTTTGTGATTTTTTAAAAAGGAGTACTTTTTGGGACAGCCGGTAAATGTTCTCATCTAAGTTGGTTTATTAGCTATATGGGTATTATGAGTTTATTGGAATCAGAGCTACAGGCCTTCAAATGTCTAAAAGCATTTCGATTCACATGACACTGCTTTGTTTACTGATATACAGGGTGTCCTAAAAATATTGCGCCCCGTTTGTCTGAAGATTGCGACAAAACGGCAAAAGATTCTCGCCAAACTTTTAAATGGTGGTGCTCTTCAGATGTTCAATTAAAGTTTGCCACCATCCCCATGAAAATCCGTTGAAAAATGATGGGACTATGACCCTCAGAAGACCAAATTTGCCCGATCACTGAAACCAGCGGTTGGCCATTTTGTCTTACTATTTTGCAGCGATAAATAGCTTCATGGATTGAAAATGAAACAGGAGCCTCCAATGTCATAGTTCTCGTGAAAATTCCGATAATCCTCGGAGAGTTCCACTATTTCTGACCTCACAGAAATTATTTCTTACCTCACGTGAAGATACTTATCACTGCAAAATAGTAAGACAAAATGGCCGACCGCTGGTTTCAGTCATCAGGCAAATTTGGTCTTCTGTAGGTCATAGCTCCATCATTTTTCAACGGATTTTTACGGGGATGGTGGCAAACTTTAATTGAACATCTGAAAAGCACCATCATACAAAAGGTTGGCGAGAATCTTTGGCTGTTTCGTCGCAATCTTCAAACAAACGGGGCACAATCTTTTTGGGACACCCTGTAGTCTATAATCGGCATCAAACAAGTAATACGTACCAGGCAATTGAAAATCCAGTATCAGCTTTGCGATGATAAGAAAGATGTCAGGTTCTGGAATCTTAGGCAAGTC
Source organism: Aurelia coerulea (assembly GCA_039566865.1). NCBI lineage: Eukaryota > Metazoa > Cnidaria > Scyphozoa > Semaeostomeae > Ulmaridae > Aurelia > Aurelia coerulea. Next base: position 28,750,361 of record CM076944.1, read on the forward strand.
TAAAAAATTGATAAGGAAGCTTGCTCCTGTATGCAATGGTGCTACCCTCAAAGGGCGAATGAGAAAAGTGGTACGTAGATCCTCTTTTGACATTTTCATATGATCTGGTAGCATTTGTGATATCCTGTGGTATGGAACACGTCCTTTGGCTATCAGTCTAAAATTCAAATTTTGATAAAATCAGACCTCACAATCAAAATTGAAGCAAGCAATTTGGTAAATGTTACACATGGTATATTGTACCAAAAACTAAATCTACGAAGATAACATAACAAACAGTAACAGCAAAATTAAAATAATTAATCGTAAGATAAAGTAATCAGTTGTTAATCTGGAGGCGCATGGGTTAAGTTGAGTTTAGAACGGATGTTCGAAATATCATGGATATAAGATATTAGATCCAAAAGAAGTTGAAGGCTGGGGTTCATGAAAATGAATTGGAGGAGATCTTGGTTACCTAATAGTTTGGTACTTGGGAACAGAGCATAACATTTTAGTAGGAAATTTGACCTTTGGGGTTCATACTGGGTGCATTCGAAAATAAAATGTGTTTCGTCTTCAATTTGGTTATTGCTACAAAATTTACAGAGTCTATTTTCCCTTGGTATGATTGGTCTGTGGTGTCTGCCTTTTTCAATCTCTAGGTCACTAGTTCGTAATTTGGTGATTAAAATTCTTTCATTGCGAGTTTGTGCAGAGATAAGATATGGTTCAAAGGATGTTAAATGAAAGTAATCTACGTGGCAATTGCTAAGCGTATTCCCCGGGGGCTACTTTAGTTTCTATGGCAGGAGAGTACAACGTCGTGTCATTCAGAATCCTAAAGTATCACACATAAATCCGGAGAAATTGCTAAAATCGTATCCATGAAGCCGGGAGAAGCTGAAAAAGTATACCCTTATGTAGTTTTTTATAAACAATCATAAACTCGGATTCTATCGTAAAGATGGTCGCTAAATGTGGCACAACCCAGAACCATGGAGTAATTAAGTACCCCCCCCCTTCCCCTGGGGTGTACCTAACCTAGCAAGGCCAAACTTGGTGGTTTTCCAATCGATTTCATGGTTCTGCAGTATGATTTCAGAAACAGCGGATACATTCTCGGATCCAGTTAAGGGAGTTTGTACAGGGTGACTAAAAAATGTTTTGCCCCCCACCCGACATAAAAAAATTCACAAGATTCAAAAAAACTCATCAAGTCTTGTAGAACAGCCGAAAAATGGCTAAAAACGCATAGTCAACGGCAGTTTCATGATTATTTCAATATTTTCAAAGCAGTAAATGAGATATTAAATTTCAGCTCCGTTTCAATTTAACATTTTATTAGTTATGTTAACTGTCTTGATTTCAAATAGATTTTTAGGAAGATCTGAAAACAGTGATAGTGCGTAAGTTTGATATTTTTGATATTCAATTTACCAAGAGACCTTCATTTTGAAAATTATAAAAAATCAAAGTTCTCCAGCAACCAATCCTTTTGCTGTTAGAAAAATCAATTCTTATGATTATACCGGGAGAGTACAAAAAAGGCCCGGCATTTGCTCCCTGAATGTATAAGCAATGATATTTTGCAATATCTGACTGAATAGCTAACATGTTCAATTATTTTTAGAATTTTTCCTGGTTGAAATCGGTCACTCCGTTCAGATTTTAGAAGGAATTTTCTGAAAAACGTCCCTTCAAGAAGCCTGTAAAAGAGTGCTAAAATCGTGAGCAAGGTTCCCAAAAATTTTTACCTTACAGCAATGACTGTAGCATGCTTTAGCACGTGCTATCCTCGTGGGGGGAATGAAAAAGTCTTCCCCTTAGTGGGGACAACATAACATATTCAGGGGGATTCCATTCTCCCAAGAGGACAAAATGCATGAAGGCATCAAGTGTCATAACTGCTAGGAAGGAAAACAAAGGGAAATGTTGCTGGTCGTTTTCTTTTGTTTTTGCAGGTTTTCGAAATGGGCTTTCCTCAGAAAATATCCCATATCAACGGGAAGGAATGGCCGATTAAAGCCAGGTAAATTACTGAGCCTAATTAGACATATAGGGAATAAAACAAGACATTTTTCAACACTATTGCTTGAAAGCAGCATTTTTCAAACGACGGGCCTTTTTATTGACTCACCCGGTAGTGAAATATATTTTGCTGCATTGAGTCTTGTGCTAGACTCACGAGATAGTCCCAGTTACTGCAACAACAACAATGACAGCAACATCATTTGCTCAGATTTGAGTGTCCATCATCAGTCTATCAATAGCGATAACTACGAACTTGTAATCAGCCTAGTCTTCTGCTATATTCATGTCATGATGATAATGCTTCTGCAATTAGGCGAATATTTTGACTTTTGCAGACAAACAGAAATATCAGCTGATAAATTACAAAGTCCGCATAAAAGAACATTTTAAATGGCAAAAGAGACAAAATTCATTTTAATGTAAGATAAACAAACCTTAATAAGTCAGCAAGAGTGATAGGCTCTTTTGTGTACAATAGGCCAATGTAAACGATGACGATAGTTAGTCTCTGCTGCAAATGACTCCATCCACTGCTCCCTTCAAGTTTGCACCTTAAAGAGCCAATATGCTCATTTGTCTTGATTTCATCACTATCAGATGATTGCTGTGATTGATCAGAATCAGAATAATTTGATTCTTCAGACATTGCCTCGCATGCATCTTCATCTTGATTCAAAAGCATGTCAACTACGAAGGAACGAAATATTGTGAAAAATAGAAAAGATGAGTGGAGAATGAACGTGTTTGGCATTGTAAATTTTTGAATAAAGGGGCTGTACAACTCATCCTCTCTGCGAGGCTCTGCGTGGCTCTGCGTGGCTCTGCGTAGCTCTGCGTGTCAAATCATCGAATGTGTTTAGGCTAAATGGGCTGTACAATCCGTCCTCCCTGCGTGGCTCTGCATGTCAAATCACTGAATGTGTTTAGGCTAAACACAACATAGCTGATGGCACTTTTGCACAGAGAATATTAATCCAAATTATCTGCGACAATCTTGGTGATCGAAGCTTTGGTGGAGGATTTGTTCTATTTTTCAAACGCCGAATAATTGAAAGTTTTCATGGATATCAAGAGTCCCATCACATGTCGTAGACCAAGACAAGAAACCACTGCAATGAAACTTACGTGGAGGCTGCGATGAAACTGGCTGCCATCCCAAGGCTTTAGTCACGTGCGCAGGTTCTCTCCTACTTTTCAATTGTTTACAAAACTTGCACAACCTCTTTAACTTTTTAGCAAAATCTTATTCGTCTGAAATCTGATGGTGACCAGACATTAGTCATGCCAAGATTGTTTGAATTACAGCACTGTTTTCGTTTCAGGAAAAAAACAGAGCTCAAAGAGGTCCTTTATTTTGCATGAGACAAGAGAAATCATCCTGTTCTTGGCATAACCGCTCAAAACAGTTTCAATATCTAGAGCATATGACTGATTATTGGAAATGTAAAGATGACTAAAGTCTGTCGGACAATTCTGTGTTATCACGAATCTCACGTGACATCTAATTTGAGACAGAGTTTAAATTATTTCTTCTTTTTCTTTGATGGAGTTCATGCTCATAAAGGTACAAAATAATTTATTTCTAACTTCAGGATGCTATCAAAATAAAAAAAAATAAAAAAAATCAAATCAAAAATAAAATGAAAAAATTTGGTACCTCACTTTTTAAGACAAGTCAAATTTTGGCCAGATTTACCATTTAAAAATATACGATTTCTGCCAATAGTTATTGGTGGTTCAGCCAGTGATAAAGATCGAATCTCAAAGTTCAAACTCCAATAATTCTCCCTTGTTATTTTTCTGCAAGGAAGAAATCATATCGAGGAAATAGTGTACAATAAACCTGATATGTTTAAAAACCCAAAAACCAGGTCTCTTTATCCTACCAAGACTAAGAGCAAGGTCTGGGCTTTATTTCTCGATAAGATGAGGTTGCTTTTCGGCGCATCTAACAAGGACAGATTTTGTAAGACAATAGCATGAATTGCTTTTATTGACACCTGAATTCAACGCGATTAGCGATCGCAGACAAAGGAAATTCTTTCAGCCAGTAAATCAAAACAAGCAAAGCCGCAAAAGTTTCTCTGAAACCAAGTTAGCTGGCGCACTCGTTGTGCATTCCAGAAATTGTTTTTAAGAGCAAACATGAGCATAGATTGAAAGAAGAAGGATATATCTACACATCTGCCTCGGGCATTTAATTTGTTTGGTTCAAAAGCCGATTGGGAGGCGATTCAATGCTCTTGGTTTTTTCGGTGTGATTAAAACACTTACTGCTCGGCTTCTGAACCAAAAATAAAATGCCCGTGGTAGATGTGTAGATATATCCTTCTTCTTTCGATATATGCCCATGGTGGCTCTTAAAAACAATTTCCGGAATGCACAACGAGTGCACTAGCTACTTGGATTTCAGAGAAAATTTTGCGGCTTTGTTTGTTTTGAATTTATGGTTGAGGGAACTTCCTTTGTCTGCATTCGCTAATCGCTTTGAATTCACATGTCAACAAAAGCATCGAATGTTATTGTTCTATGCTATTGTGTTACAAAATCTGTCCTTGTTGGCGCATCCGGTAAAAAATCTTAAAGTCGTGTTACCTTCGTCCAGGTCAAACCCATCTGCTTGTTCGACATCTTCCTTTTCTCCTGGAGTAACATCGTCTTTTTCGACCTTCACCTTTTCTGTCGCATTTTTTGGAGTTTCACCTGATTGTAGATCTCTCTGCATCTTCATATTCTCAATTGCAATTGTGCTTCCTTCTTTGGCACCAGTGAACGCAACTTTCTTTCTGCATAAGTAACGAAACCAAATTTGGCAAACAATGTCCTGAGAGAAATAAAAATATTTGTTATTAATAAGATTTTAATCAGTTCTACTTGCCATTATATGATTCCAATCATTGCGCGGTCTTCTGTTTTTGGCTGAGTGGAAGCATATAATGGCAAGTAGAATCAACTTAAATGTTGTTAATAGCTTAGGATGCAACACTCGAGACTAAATACGAATTCTTTCGAATTCGATACAAACCAGAAAAAGAAATATTTGTTGTCAATGATCAAGGCTGCGGCCATAAATAAATGTTTAGAATGGGGTGAAGCAACTTACTTAGCCATAGGTAAATAAAATTACAACTGTTTAACATTTCGGCATGTTGGACATAAACAACGACACAATATCAATCTGTTAGATTTGAGGTTGCTCTTGCACAAAAAAATTAGTTAAAACAAGTAGCATACCCAAACACCTGGAGAGTAGATTTCTTCAAAAAAATTCAAGAAATTTCAAGCGGTTTTTAGTCCTGATTTTGTTTTATGGAGGTGGTAAAATTCAGAAAAATCTTCCGGGTCTCTTTTGTCTTCTTCCCTTGTTAGCCGTCTGATTGGTTCGTGAGTATGAGGCTTTGGAGGTTTTCGGCCATGGGCCACGAGCAAAATCGGCTAAAACATTTGATTCCTATGCTGCACCCGGTGTGATATTAAAAATGTGGTGTTTGCTCATTAAAAGCAGTATTTCATTTGCAAAACGGCTACACGCATCAATGGGAATTGTACCGTGGAGCATGCATGTGGAGAATTGTCAATTCTTTCATTATCTGTGCACGCTCCATGTTATGATTTGTGTTGACAAGGAAGTAACTTATTGAAATGATTTAGATCGTGGTCCAAAATACGTTTTCAGAACCGGAAGAAACCTCTGAAAGGGGCTCTACAAGCTAAACTTTCAAAAATCTAAAACTTTCTCCTCCTAATGCAGGCAAGTAGCACCAGGTACATTGCAAATGATATTGTTTTCAATAGGTTTGAATTCCGTCCAATTTGCCAGAGTGCAATCAGAATTTTATGCCATCGACAATTATAAAGATACAGCTGGATTCTGAGTACACTTGCCCCAAGTCTATTCCTCTGATTTGGAGAGAAAGAGAAAGAAAATGAGAAAAAAGCGAAAAGGTAAGGAAGAACGGGAGGAGGAGTTCTGTTCTCTTTCTTTCTGAGATCAGAGGAGTAGACTTTGAGTAGACTGATTACAATTCGTCGTAAATTTCGCTCGTTTTTTATATTTTTGATTTTAACCTTTTCGCTCAATCTGTTTGAGCGAGCAATTCCATTCAATTCAATAAGTAATTTACTCAATTGCAAGCGAAAACTAGGGACGAACTGTAATAAGTCTAGACTTTGAGCAAGTCCAAGTTCTGAGCGACGAGTTTCAGATGTGTTTAGCCTAAACACACGAAAGGCAGCAGGCAGGCTAAAGAAAGTGTACATCATGAGCCAATAGAGAGGAATTTCTCATTGAATTTGATGATATTGGTAAGCTGAATTTTATCTTTGTTTACAAAAATCTTGTACAGCCTCTTGAAAGTAAGCCCCAAGCAATAGACCATTAATGTCTGTTCTACTGGAGTAGATAAAACTACCGCGTGTCCCAAAAAAGTACTCCCGTTTGAAAATTCACCAAAATTTGTATACATGGCTGATCTTCAATTTTCTTTTTGTCAAGTAGATCAAGGACCAAATTCATTTCGAAGACATAGCTGATCTTGTAATTAGTTAAAAAAAAAGCAAATTTAGCTCTTTTTAGGGCTACAGACACAGTGTCATTGGAGACTTTAATGATGATAAAAAATCTGAAAAACTTGACTCTTAGGCAAGATTGAGTATTTTGCTTAAAAACTAAAGCTCAAAATAAGGTTTTTCAACGGGTAATTTTTCTACCTTGCACACCAAAAGCAGGCATTTTGTGTCATCTGTGAATATTTTTGGGTCTTTGACAAAGCAATTTAAAAAGAACATTTTATGAAAGGTTTGATGATCAATTTTTGGTGATTTTCTAAATAGGAGTACTTTTTTTTGGGACACCCGATAGAATTCTACTAACCTTCAACGCAGGATTAACACCAAGTTGTACGAGAGCATTTATTTGTGCTTTTAAGAGGCATTGCAATGCTTCATAGGTCAACCATGGCTTGCCAAAGTCAGTCGCTAAAAAAAGAAAATGCAAATACGAAGGTCTGAGAGTATGAACGTCTGAACGCTTAACCAATTACTCTGTGCGTGAGGAAAATTAGTTTCGTAAATTTCGACATTCTGTCAATGGTCAAATAAAAGATCAAAATACTCAAACACAGCGAATACGAACACAACAAAGACAGCCTCTTGCACAATTGCACTACATTACTGCTATTTTCTATTCTTTTCGCAACAACTCTGGAAGAGAACCTTGAATTTCGGTCCATCTTACCTACAACCTGACTCAAGCCAGGGAGAACAGCAATGAATCCTCTCTGAACACCGTCACCTAATTACGGTCTCAGCACGCCACACATGCTGTTACATATCTTGTTTCTTTATGCTTACTCTGCGGCAGTAGAAAATATTCTTTCTTCCAATCTATGTCTACTTAACAAGTGTACCAACTAACACAAGATCATTTTTTCAATTTCCTTCCTTGGGAATCTCTGACACCTGACCCTTTCCATACCTTTCATCTTGAAAAAGCTTCAAAATACTTTTGCTAAAACCTAAATGCAACGAGTTCTTTGCCTGAAATGCTTTGTGCTTGATGATCGAAGCGAATGGAAAGAATTTTAGAAAATTTTGGGGAGTACTCCTATTGTGAAAGGTACGGTAACATTAATACTGATTTTATTTGTTCCAATGAATTTCGTAACAAAACATCGGTGATGGGTATAAAAGATGACGATTCGCCAAGCAAGGGGCATCTGTTTGACTTCTTCAGTTGATCATAGGCTGCAATTAGCCTGATTGCAAGTTTGTAGTTATTGCTATTGATAGGCTAATGGACGCTATAACTACAAGGTTGAGCAAAAGTTGGAGCAAAAGTATATATTGTTGTTTTTGTTGTTGTCATTGCTGTTGCCGTTGTTGTTGCGATAACTGGGACTATTTCGTGAGTCTAGGCTGCAATGAGAAACAATACAAGAGATAGTTGGGAAGAAATACCCCCTCTGTACCCTTACTGGCTGCAACCCTACCTTTAGATTAAGAAAAGGCTATGGCATAAAGAAACCATTCCAAAGACTTACGAGGATATTTAGCTTTTGGTCCACTTTTCTTGCCTTTTGTTTTCATTTGTCTTTGTTGTGAATGTCCAAATGCCAAATTATCAACATCTTCTTCGACTTCAGCTTCATTTCTAATCTCCTGTAAAGCAGGATTTCACGTGAAAAGATACATTTTAGTTTAAAGTTAGTTGACGGAGACAAATAGCTAACTCAAGACTACCCTGGGCACCAGAGCAAAAAAAAAAATAAAATAAAAAAAAATCAAAAAAATCAAAATTAATAAAATAAAAAAATAAAGAAGGAAGGAAGGAAAGAAAGTAGGCTCAGGTCAAATGCCGGGGGGGGGGGGTACATGACTTGAGGATGGATGGGGGTCTGCCGCCCGGTTTTCAAAAAGCTACCCTCTTCTAATTACCGAAACTTGCTTTTGAAACCCACATTTATGATGAATTTTGGCGGAAAACTGCCCACTTTAACCATTTTTGCGAATTTCAGCGAAACCCCACCCATGTTTGTGGAAAGTCTGCCGAAAAAAGGACCCTTGTTTAGAGAATTATGGGCCCAAAAACCCACCCATATGGGACCCTAAATATGTTATGTACCCCCCCCCCCGGGTCAAATGGTGACATTGATTGTAGGAATTTTCCAATGAGAAGCCTTTATACCCAGACAGGTATATAGATTTGGTTAGATTTGATTGGATAGCGCGAGTCATATAACAAGGTTACGATTGTGACCAAAAAATTGTCCTTTCTTCCTTCTCTCTTCCTTTTCCAAATTTGCAAATTCCTTCTAATTTTGGAGGCTCTAGTACCAAGGGTAACTCAAGAGCTGCATATGCAGGTCTAAAATTGTATTTGATGATTGCGACACGTGCATGCATATTTTTTCCATTAGGGGAGCAATTACGTGTGTGTCGGTGTTTCTTTATCCTATTTATAGATTGCCGCTACTTAGCTCCGTCAACCAAGGAAGAACCGGGCAAGAAATCAATACAGAAATGAAACATAAAAGCAGACTCATTGTGTTAGCTATATTTTGGATTTTTAGATACTGTACATTGTGTTGATATATCAAAATCTAAGGCCTTCTAATTAGTAGTTTTCAGCAAACGTTCAGTAAAAAGGCTCATAACATCTGTCGAGCTGCTAATGCTGGATATGAAACACTCTTCCAAACATAAGGAATTTGCATTTTTAGACCATTATGTAACTTCTCGCAAATCACAAAGTGCATGGTATATTTTAATTTCCAAAAATCAATAAACATTTAATAAAAAGGCTCTTGACACCTTCTTAGTGGCTTAAATTGTTATGAATGAGAAAAGCTGCTTTAAACATGATAAACTCAAAGCAATATACGATTCTTAAGCTATTTGAGTATTTTTCATCAATTACAAAAAGTTCAATTCATTTTGTAATTTGCGAAAAAGTGTATGGTTGCCTCCTTTCTTTACTTTTTATAAGCTCTAATGTTGATTTTTTTCAGCCCCATTCTGCAGTGCTCTGGATGGGGAAATGTACTTCTCTGTCTCTCTGGCATTCTCTTTTCTGCTACTGTATCTTTTTGTAAATGTTAGCTTTCTATATGGTTTGTATAGTCCTTCTAGTGCTTGGGAATCTTGGCCCATATGTTGATCATCAACAAGAAAGAAACAAGACATATTAAATATCGAAAAAGACAAGTTCAATTTGAGGATATAAAAGAATTCAAAACTTTTCGCATTTCATGTTTTCTGTACGTGTTTTTTATTTTGTAAGTTTTTGCATTTTGCATGATTTTGCAAGTTTGACAAACTACAATAAGCCTATTTAGCATGATTCGGTTGAAAGCAAAGAGGCTAATTGAAGCCTTCAGAATAAATTCTTCATTATTGCACAGCATACCTGTGTCTGGGTACCACAATCACCACAGTAGAAATGACCATCAAATTCATCAAACGTTTCACCACCACACAAGTCACAGGATGGCATATCTTATCTCAAATGAGTCACTAAAAATGAAAATAGTCAGTGATCAATATAAAGATTTCTATAAAAAATAAATGAAATGAAAGAACCGTAAAAGCTATTTAGCCCCCCTCTCTAAAAAGCCCCTCCCCTCTGATCCAAAATCTTAAAGAAAACCCCCTCTATATTAAGCCTACTGCTATTTCTAAACCAACATCCACATAAGAAGAAACAGAAACAGTCATGTCACCATAATACTGTTCCGACTACTTTTGAAGGTGTTGTGGCACAGTGGAATGGTGTAATCGTTTGACTTCACAGCCAGGACAGTCAGGCGAACAGGGTTCAATTGGTAGAGCCCCATCATTTGACGGTTATGACAAGGGGTTGCTGACTTGATTAGTGCTTAGATTGTGATCCCGGCCCTTGGTTGGAGCTAAAAATTGCAACTTCACCTTAACCTGACAACTGTTTGCACTAGAGTGGTGTCGCCCTGGTCCGTCCAGTCTTCAGAAAAGGAAGATTTTCCGTGAGGTCACAGAAGTTTTGGAGAGGAACTCACCTTAAATAGGATTCTCAACTCGTGCTACAAACCTCACAGTGAGATCTGTATCATCCGTTTCCTTTTTGTCATGCTGGAACCACACAAATACGGACATGTCTTGAACGCCTAAATTAGGCCATAGAGCCCTGGTCAGACCGCGGCAGAATTGATTGACATCAAAAACTTTTCAAGCCGTTCACCAGTTTACCAACAGTATCATTTCATTTCCAGAACACCGGAAAGTTACAAAACAAATTCTAATTTTATTGAAAATAATTTCAAAATATTTTTGACTTCAGTCCCGCTTTTAACTCTCTTATCCTTGACCTCAGTCACCTCTAAAGCACATTACGCATCAACAGCCTTACAGAACTAAAGGATTTTATGGTGTGGACACACCTGGGCGCCATTAAGTCAGTTACAGTGGTGCGATCGCCCCCCCCCCAATGTTGGCTAGAACAAAGATCTTTTGTTCAAAAACAATAGAAACAAACAATGCTTTTTAACCGAAACAATAGCTTGGCCCCCCCAATATTTGGCAAAGTGTCCGCCACTGGTTACAGTGCTCTTCCAAAATGAGCCGTAGGTCTGACAATTTGTGTACGATTCTTGAGATTTCTTTGGATATGAAATCAGAAGAGTTGGAGGAACCTTTCCTGAAGCCAATTCTGTTTTAGCTGTAAGATATACCGAGAAGCGACACAAAATAGACATACTATGTGGAAACATCAAGGGAAAGGGAATTGTACATACACCTTCGCTGCAGGTAGGTCAACTTCAAAACTTTATTGTAGCTCTTCTGAGGAATGCAAAGCAGCGAAATCGAAAAAATATCAAAGAGATGACATCAGCAAACAACTTTCGTGCGCTTTTTGGAAAAGCTAGGCTCAAGCTCCCTTTGATTTCAAAGTATTATGCAAGGCGGTTGCACAACCCGGAATCCATTAGTGGACGGGGACCAGGGCGATGCTACTCTAATCGAAAGTTGATGATAGCCCCTAATTCACATTCAGTCAAAATAATGTCAAAACAGTTGCTACTTTACAGTGTCAAAATATTTTGAGTGCAAATTGCAAAAATTTCATCCATTTAGGCGAGTATCACAAATATGTTTGGTTAGTGTAAAACCGGACCTGAAAATCCGAGTCGGTCGGTCGGCAATTAAAATCTTCGGGTTTTTCAAAAATTTAGGCCCATAACTGTTTTCCTGCTCTTTCAACTTCAGAAGCAGTGAGAAACGAGTCGGTGCTCTGTGAAAATATTTTACGCCCGACTCTAAATCTCGGGTTTTTCTATTTTTGAGAACGGTCGATCGGTTTACACTAACCAAACATATTTGTGACACCCGCCTTATCTAAACATGATGATTCAATCATGACATTGATGACGATTCAGCTGAAATTGAGGTTGAATACACTAACGGAACCACTGTCAATACCAGGACGAATAACACCACATATTATGGAGACAAACTGAGATAACATTAGGACCATTAGTATTACATGATCATCATTTAGGCCTACTACTTTTTTGTTTGGTTGAAAACCATCACCCTTCGATTGTCTTTTTGTGAGATCAGCTGTTTTGAATGTGAATGAAAATGAAATGAGCTGCTCTTTATAAGAAATAGTTTACAATTAACAACATTAGGATCAAAAAAATAACTGCAGGCAGATACCCCTTTGTCTAACCTTTTCCCTTCTGGTCTTCTGATTCCTTCTTTGATGGGCTTTGGCTTGCTTTCTCCTACAGGTGTTGTTGTGTTGTGTTCACTCGCAAAAGGGTTGCTGCTGTTGTTAGACCAAAGGAACCTTAGAGAAAGGTCACGTATATTTGGTCACGCATATTCGTACAGTTGTTGGTTATCCCACTCTGGTTATACTCCCTGGCTGAACTGATTAAACATAGTTTTTTTGCAAGAAACTAAGGATTCGGGCAGGTACTGAAAGTTTTTTAAAATTATCAGATTTTGAGTACACAGATCACTTCTTGTGCCCGGATTCTTGTGCCCTCCTGATCATTTCAAAACAATTTTTTCAAGCCTTTCCAAAGTTTAGACATTACGCAAGCACCTTCCGAGTAAATTGATACAGAAAACAAGTGAACATTAATTAAAGATATGTTAAGGATTTCCTTTTCTTAGAATATACAATTTCCCAGTACTGGAGTTTCTTAATTTTTAGCGATCTGAGAGTTGAGTTTCCTATAAGTAATTTCCTTAACAAAACCTGTATACCGATAATATTATGAAGGTGTCTTAGATAAATCTCGCGCGGTCAATGCAAAATAGTCCATTTAAAAACATAACCGCAGAATGGGAGCAAATTATATCTGCCAAAGCCAATTTTAATAGCATAAATTAAACCAAGTTTCATATCATGCGCATTGTCATCAACTTGGTGACAATTAAATTATTATCAAAAAATACTGTCTATTGAGTTATTGGCGTCAAACCTACAATCCTGGACATAAGGTGTTGAGAAAAAAAGTGCCTTTCCCCTCTTTTAAGACCTCATTACCGCGTGTTAAATCAGTCGTTACAACTGATTTTAATACCAAAATTGAAAAATTTGATAGATGCACCATTTCTTGACTTAAGGCTTGTAGGAAAGTGAGGTCATATGTCTGATTCATTCTTGAATCCATAGATCAAATGATTCTAAAATACTTTTAAAACGGGAGCTGATGAAGTTTCCACACACAAATTACATCATGGTCCATCACGGACGGATCTCGCCTGAGATTCTTGCCTGTATCAAACTAGACAGGCAAAATAATGCTTAGAAAGTCAATAATCCTCCTGAAGCGTGGAAATTTCATAAATAGTTAATAAAACTTATGAAGTAATGGTAGCTCATCATAGTTTCTTAAACAATTACAAGTAACCAAAAATATTTCCCAACGGGTAACGCACGGGTAACGAAACGAGTAACGAAAATTTTTGTAAGGTTCAGTACTGATTTTCAACGGGTAACAACGGGTAACGCACTATTTATTAAAATAATAGGTATTATTTTAATAAATAGTGCGTTACCCGTTGTTACCCGTTGAAAATCAGTACTGAACCTTACAAAAATTTTCGTTACTCGTTTCGTTACCCGTGCGTTACCCGTTGGGAAATATTTTTGGATAAAAGTGAACGTCTGCCACCTCTATGAAGTAAAAATTCCAGATAAACAGTCAGAAACTTTGAGGCTTTCAACAATGTTTGCATTTGAGCAAACTTCTAGCCATCTGGAGAAAAGCTCTGCGATCTTTAATAAATGGGCACAATGGCATACCCCTATCGCTGTCTGGAGAGAAATCAAGCGCTACCATACTTCGGTCTCAAAAAGTGCCAAAAACGCCTTATTCCATTCAGTTTTCCGTAAATTTCATAGAAAGACCCTGCAGACGTGCTATCTATTGTCAAGAAACGTTTCACACCCTCATGCGAGACAAAGCCTCCATAAATGGAATGAGACGCAAAGAAAATGGAGAGACTTTTCAAATAGGGGAAATATCAAATTTTAGCTTGAAACAATCAATGCATTGTCTACTTTGCCAATTCTGTGCAGTTTATGATAGCCACTTGAGTGGCAATTAATCAGACAGCGATAAAACTCAAGCGCAATCCACCTAACACAATTTCCTAGCTCCAAAGAGCCATAATTTGCAACTTCTCCATCGCCATGGCCTGGTAAACTAAATTGTGACGTCATAATTGCAAATCGTGACATTTCAGGTTAATTTCGTTGCTAGATTTGAATTCTACTGGTCAAAAATGTATAATATATGCAAACTTGCGTTGATCCCATTGACTTTCAAAAAATCTCCCCTCAGACAATCCTGGACATAAGGTGTTGAGAAAAAAAGTGCCTTTCCCCTCTTTTAAGACCTCATTACCGATATTCTGTCAAAATGTTCATTTTACCCCTTTCCCCCATCTCAATGTTGGTTTTTTGGGATGAGTAGTCATTGCAGGTATCACATTTTACAATATCCCCTCAAACAACAACGAATTGGGGGAGCAGGGGGTCATTGTACTTCAAAGCTTTAGAGAAAATGACAAATGGAATAGCATGGCATTGAGCTGCCTTTTCACTACATATGCTGCGCAGCAGTGTGCAAATTTTCTTCGAGTCAACCAATCCATGATCTATGAGAAACACTTTGGAAATAATAATGATAATACGAAGCAAACAGAGGAACATACCCTTTTAAAGAAATATAAATTGCACAGAATGGCCCAGCTCTTGCACAGGCAGAGGGGGATCTGCAGTTGAAATGTCTTCGATGAATCTGCATACAGGCTAGATATCTCATGTTTGACTCCTCTTTTTGTTAATGCATTTTGTGCTCAGGCCCCGGAAAAATGCTGTGAAAGGCAAAGTTTATGGAAATGTTTTCAGATACTTTTTAACATTGGATACATATTCTAGTTTAATTATAAATAAATACAATCAGCTAATTGATACCAACTAAACTGAACAAACTAAATGAACTTAAATGGAAAAATAAAAACGAATAAAGATTCGAGGAAGTTGTCAGAAGGTGAATGCAACTAAAAACCAAGGTATTTCTAAGTGATTTTGAAAACCTATTTTCAAATTACACCCAGGATGAAAGCCTCCAGCAGTTAGTCGTGATCTATTGTGCGTTTTGATGGCGAAGTCTTCATGACAGACAGGAGCACTTTCCAACGCTCGTGGTCAAAAAAATGTTTGTCACAGGAGAAGGGTATGGTCGCAAAATTTTTTCTGGAGGCTGCAAATTTTTCTGACGTTGGGGGAGGGGCTGCAGCTCCCCCTGCGCCCTGTCTCCTACGCCTATGTTCCAGCCTGTTCCAGCCAGTTTCTGCCGGGATGGCATTTGAGATTGTTTGCCTGATGTCGTCACATTGCGGCCTCGCAGGGTCTCCATGAAGGATGCCATCTGGATGCGCGGCGAAAACAAACATTGTTTTGAGTTATTGTGAAGCCAAGACAGTAGCTCATTTGTTTTGCAAAGCAAACCCCCTGAATGTGTTAAGTTAACATGCGCAAAAGGATCTTACTCAATGATTTTCCTAATGCGCTTGCGTAAATACACCAAACTGGGAATAAGCTGTTTGATGACATACAACACGTAACAAGCCAAGGCAGTTGTAGGAAAAGCATGCAGAAGATCGTACATGCATGGGTGTTTCTCTCTGATTTGTTATGATTCATAAAGAGAGAGAAAAGTCTACCACAACGAAGATAGGAAGACATGCCTTTTGAATGATCTAGCAAGATAACCGTTGACGTTTTTAAATGAAGGAAATGGTCGCTATAACAAACCGAAGATTACGAACAAACCCGAGCAATATATCCGCCAAGAATCACCAAACCAGCACTTCTCAACTGGAAGAAGGACGACACACACACACATAAAATAAGAAGCAGTCACTGAATACGATGGCAACATCAGTTGGCATTTGGGATCGACTTTCACCGGGTGAATTCAAGCAGCTGCAAGAGTACACTAAGTGTAAGTCAAACTGATTTTTGTTAAGGCTAAGGAATAGTCGCCCTTCCGTTGTTTGTATTGCAAAAGAGGAGGAAGGAAGAGCCCGTTTCAAAACATTACCAGCCTTCCTTCCTCCGTATGTATGGTCGCTTGACATGCTAATTCACAGTTGCAATGATTTTTTTCGTTAAGGGCAATTCAACAAAAGTCGCCAAGCTCTCCTATATAATTTATGAAGCTCTGAGATGTAATATTACAGAGGTGAAAAGATTTAATTTTGCATGAGATGCAGCCAGCTAGGCCTACTATCCTCCTACGTACGCTAGTTGGAAATGATCAATGTTGGCCAAGAGAGCTTTCAATTTGGCGACAGTGCGTGCAGAATCGAACACATTTTCATTGTAAATGCCAATATCGAGACATTGGTCCCTATTAGCGTTAATATATTCCCAAAAGAGAATCTTTGGACTTTCTATGTTCATGTATTAAAACTGTCGAAACCTTTTGTATTATTGAAGTACTGTCAAACAAAGTTTGTGTGAGATACTAAATCTCTCTAAGGTTTCAGCTGCCAGCAGCCTGATCCCTGTGAAACAATGCATTCCTTAATTGCTTCACAAGATGGCAATGACTTGCAATGCAGATTTTTACTTGTAATGATGTACACGAATCCTCTCGAGTTAGTTACAGTTTGATGGAATGCAGAAGTTTAATTCCTTGCTAAATATTACTTTGAAATGTATCTACAATAATTTTCTAGAACTAAAAGTATTTGTGCATGTATGAAAACTGGTGTCAGCAATGTTTATCATGAGATAGCTGTCAGTAATAAAGTTCAAATTCATAGCATACAAGAATTGCATAAATGAATAGAATACTCTGAAGCAAAATTTCACATCAAAAAGTTATTAAATTGACATAAGAATTATAGTTTGAAAGTGTTTAGGATGGCCAACAAAAGTTGTTTGCCAAAAAAATCATTTCTTCGGTTGTGTGTGAATCCTTTGTAGACTTTTCACAAATTCCATGATGGAAAGCTATCATTAAGTACATGCTGTTTGGTTTATTATCAAAAATGAATATATTGGATTCAGTGTTTGCACAAGGCCATGGAAATCAGGTTATTGATAACTGGAATGCGAACAGGTCCTATTTAGTTTGGTGATATAGAACTTATTATGACCATAATTACGTTAGTAGCTTAAGACCAAATCATTATGAAAATGTTAGTTTTTAAGTTGAGCCTGGTTTTGTGATACTGTATGTTTGCATTGTGCTGTGGTGCAGTAGTATTCTGTTATGGGGCATGTGATTCTCTAGCTTTGCAACCATAAATAGTTTGATAGAAAGAGCCACCAATACAATGGGCCAAGAGCTTAATTAATGCTCACTTCTATGAAACAATAGTGCTATGGTTGACATTTGTGTGGCCATACTTTAGTGATACTACTTTCAAGGTGGAAGTAATATGCAAATGCAAGAACATTACATGATTTTTACACTCCAATTGAAAGCTGTTAGTGCTTTCGTAATATTATTGAACTTATGAATGAGAGCCATAAATTAGCAAAAATGAAAGAGATCGAAAAGAATTGATTTAAAAGTAATATGGTAAAGGGCTCTTTTTCAGTTGATTATCATACTGCTAAACTTATGTCAGACTGTTTTGTGCATGGAGGTATTTCCACGAACCCAACACTTGGCCCTTAAACCTGCAACTTCACCTTTCACTTTTCATCAAAAGTAGTTGCAGTTGTGGAGATGCATGGATTTTATATACATCTGCAGTAAGAACTACTTTGACTCTCATTCATATTTTCTGACTGCTGATATCGTACTGTGACAATGGGTACCTCAGACGAAAAGGACCTCCATGTTTCATACAAAGTTGCTGAAGGTTTTCACTGTGTCTGAAATATATTTTTAGAAGGCATACACATCCTTTTTGCATTATATCATCATTTATGTTGGTTTTATATCTGTGTTTTATAATTGTTGGTAGAAAGGCACTCATGCAGCAAAATTTAGAAGTTGTGACATGATGTGCAATAGTGGTTAAGGTGTGCAGTATTTTAATTCTTTTGGTGTTGTTTAAATGTGTGGATTTAAATCTGGTGGTCAAAACCGCAGACAACAAGTCAACAACCAACTCAGCTGTCCATGTTTCTGAGGTTCTGTAAATGATACTCAAAGGTATACTCTGAGTGCATAAGCTCTGGTGCTGCAGACCCACAATCAGTTGTAAATTGTAACTGCCAGCAAACAAAAATTGCTCGAATGCATCTTTAACAAACTGTACATTTTTCATATGCAAGCCATATCTGGTATGAACTAAAATAGAAACAATTCTAAATCATTTGCAACTAGACTCTAGTTGTTTTCAAGATACTGTATGAAGAGTTTACTCACTCAGCTTATACTGAGCAATCCCATTCATCATATGCTGTAAGTCTAGGCAGTTAGAAATCAAACAAGAATGGCAATCACCTGGTTCTCAACAATGCAGTGCTTACAATACCTATTAAGAAATAGTTTTTAATCTGAGGCGAGAGGCTGCAACACCCAAACGTTAAGTCGATTACCAACTAGGAGCTATTTGCAGTGTTATGGGTAATGCATGCCAGAGGAGATCACTTTCCAATCTCAAAGGGAGGCAGTAAATTGCTCTCTTTGAAAACCACAGTTAGAAAATTTCAATCTCCAAACATTTTCTGCAAGATGTTTTTATTAACCCAGAACTTATCTTTTGGGATCTCCTCATCAAAGTTTTGCATAATGTGCTAGTCTTGGGGTTGTGAAACAGCAGTGCTTGGTGGCCCAGAAAATGGGTGAAAACACACTGTTACAAATAATGCAAGATTTGAAATTCCAACTTAAAGCACACAAAAACTTTGCTTTGTTGCAGGATATTTGGTATTTGATAGATTATAGCCATATCAAAGTATAGGCCGGGGGGGGGGGGTACTTCACATATTTTGGGTACGGGGACGTGCCATCGGGAAGGGTATCGATTTTCGGGATTTTGGTATAAGGAACGGTATTGATTTTCACGATTTTGGTATAAGGAACGGTATCGATTTGCACGATTTTGGTTAAAGTATATAAGATTGGATATACATTTTCGGAAAACTGGTATAAGGTCAGGTGTACTTTTTCAAAAAATTGGTATAAAGTCGGGTATGCTTTTTCGGAAAATTGGAATAAGGAACGGGTATTGTTTTGAAGCTTCGATGGCACGTCCCCGACCAAAACCTGGTCAAGTAACCCCCCGGGAGTATAGGTTAGGTTATAGGAAAAGGTAACTCTTTGTTACGGACCAAGCACCTTTGTAAACATAGCAGATACCATATCTGTTTTTGGTGGTTCATTATTAGCAAAATTAAATTTTGTCAAATATAGCACATGTGAAGGTAGTATATTTATCAATTTTCAGGATAATGGCTACTTAGTAATGGTTTTCTTGCTGTCTTGATCTTTATTTGCATTTAGGTTTGGAAAATACTTCAAAAGTTGGTTTTGATGACACATTTTGGCAAGTTGATTCATGTTAGAAAGCCCTTTAGACATACTTTGAAAGGGAAAAGGAAGCACTTCTGTATTTGATAGTTGTCATAGAGATATGCCACTTAGCATGGTGTTATTTTTAAGATTCTGTTTCAAGTAAGGGAATCAATTTTCTAAAAAATTATCCAGATGGTGGGTCTATCTTTTAACTCACTGTGTATTCATTTGGTGTGACAGTACACTTTGCTGTAAATCAGAATTTCATCCCAGAGCCGGACCAACACCTTGCTAAATATTTGAGGGGGTCATTATTGGGGATACGAACAGGCTAAGTTTATGAGCCACCAAGTAATCCCCCAAAAAAGGCTCCAGATTGTATGTGCAGTAACAATATACTTCAATAATGTAATATGCAAATTAGCTTGATTGTTGAGAACAAGAGAACAAACAATGGCAGTGATGTGCATGACAATGTGAGCCCAAGCATTGATTCACTCATAACACAATGGGTCAAAACAATAGGGTCAGCACTTCATTTCCCCAACAAGTTAAATCTGTTTTTTCAGCTGACAATGCTTTGTTTGATGTCATTGATTGGGTTACTGCACGTTTTTGTCCACGTTTTCAATGTCCACCATTTTCCTGAGCAGAAATGGGGCATGACATTGTAAGCTGTTTTCATTTTGGAATTAGTAGATTTGACATTGAAAGTCAAATTTGATAAACTCTGAATGTTTGATGCCTGCTTTCTTGGCTTCTGTTCTTTGTTTAAAGTAGAAGCTCATAATAAAGGGGTGTGTTTCATTGGTACCAATTCTAAAACGATAGATTTAGTACGATCAGATTTGTGTTTGATTTGACTCTGAAATTCACAAAACAGACAGCTTTGGTAGGCTTGGAAGGCCTTCTGAACCTTCTGCTCCAAATGACAGAAGATTTTAGATACTTACGAGAGATTCTCATTTTCATTCGCAAACTGTCATTGGTGAATCCAAAGTCTGCTGTTTTTATTTTATGGGTTTGATTCAGAAACCCATTTCTGTCTCTGCAAAGTCTACTGTTTTCTGATTTTGGCAGGTTTTGAATCACCAATGAAACACACCCTAAGATGCAAAACATGGTAAAATCCTGAAGGAAACATTATAACTTTGCGTTACGACATGTTTTTCTGCTTTTTGTACCTGAGGGCACTATGACATCTTTTGGGTGTGTTTATGAGAGGATTAAGCATATGCATTGAAATACCTGAAATCATCACAAAATATTGTAAACTTCTATTACATAACAATATAATATAAACAAATGTGAACATTACAACAGTTTGCTTAAAAAAGCCTCCATAATCTTCTGAAAATAGCACGATAGCCATAACAACTCCAAAAACTGTTGACTTTTCATGAAGATTGATGCTATATGACTCTAGCATTCAATAATTCTTTTGTCAATTGCTATGAAAATATAACAGACGCATGACCTTTGCTTCCCATGAGATTCAAAACTTCATATTCTTTGGACATTGATATCATCATCCAAAACTTCTGCATTGAAACTGTCTCCGCAACATTTTTGCAGCGAACTTACTGGTCCTCGTTTGAAGGTTTCTCAAAGCTTATACCCCAAGCAGAAAGTTGCTTGAAACTTTGCCTGCGAGATGATTCTCGTAGAGCTCATTATGTAACTGTACCTCAAACCAAAATGTTGCTTTTCGTAAACGTATTTCATGACGAATCTTCCACTTAAAACTTGCGTGGAGATCGTAGTTGCAGTGCGAAACGATTGTCGCAGAGCTCATCATGTAACTGTACCTCAAACCAAAATTAGGTCATGTTTCCATTGTAAGCCTTGCAAGAAATTTTCAAGGCAAATGCACATGATTTTTGCTCATGAAGGAGGCAACAAAATCAATCTAAAGATTTGACTATGTTCAAGCTTTCTTGAATGTTGTGATGCTACACCTCACAGCACAGAACTAGCAGAAATGTGAACTCTATGGGGAGCCCTGTGACGGAGCTTATAGCACAGGAGATCAGACAAGTTTGGCCTGTTTTATTTCAAAAATTTGACTTGCCAGTTAAATCATAAAAAGCCCTGCAATAGGTACACAAACCTGTCTCGCAAGGCGTTTGCAAGCAAGCCAGGTTTCATGTTGAGTTTATCATCTTGCAGTTTATACCGTACAGAAAAACGTTTGCTATTTGACAAAAGCTGCTATTTCACAGTTTGTAAAAATTTCTGTTATTTCACAGTTCGTTGATTACCCTGTATTGTCGTGGTTAAAGACATTTCACTGTCTAGCTTCTTACTTCGCCGATTCTACGGTCATGTTTCTCTATAGTTTGTCGGAAGACGTGGGAGTAAATGTTATAATGTATTCTATTGGGAATAAAGAACTGCTGCTTCTTTTCACGTGTCTTCAAAAGCCTTCTTTAATTTCTTTATTTTCTGACTTTATTATCACTGCAACTGTAAGCTTCTTAACAACGAAGCCTCGTCCACCCAACAGCGATCTTTCATTAAGTCGAAAGTGATAACAACTTTCAGCGTTGTATGAACGTAAAGGTTTCAAAAGGCCCTACCCTTTGCGGTTTGCAATTATTCACTTGCTTCATCCTACGAAGAAATATCTTATATTTTCAAAACAGCGTAGTTTCAATTCTATAAAAATCCGTGGGCAGCACAAGAACGCATTATACACCGGCCACACATTCGGAAATATCATGAGGTATTCATGCAGCCAAGATACTGTAATCTTTTTGACAAACTTTATGTATTGAGGCTTTTTGATTTCAACCGAAGCCTCGTTGAAGTTGAAACCATCTGTTTCACCTCTAACAAGCCAATCAGTTCTCTGTCAGCACGATAGCATAGGCTTCTCAGCCTTTCTTGAACACACTTATTTGGCAAAGGTTTGTTTACACCTAATTCAAGTCTGGTAATCAATCTCTTGATGAGGAATCTTTCGAGTTCTTCAACATATTTCATGCTATGAAATGTTTGCTTTTAATGCAAAAATGAGAATATTACTAAACTTCCCAACAGTATTGTCACATGTCTTCATTAGGTGTAAAAACCTTAGAAAAATAGGTTTATTGCTCAAAAAAGGCTTGCAGCCTAAGACAGTTGCTAATTTATTGATTGGAAAATTAAGACGTCGTTTAATCTGTACGGGTACAGTTTTGATGCGCTACAAAGTTATTACGGTTCAAAAGCATTTACACTAGTCCAGAACAAATTAATCTGTAGATAAAAAATTAAAAAATTTACTGATTAGCACGAACGGCACGAACGATGTAAACGGAAGGTTGATCTGCTGCAATTTTGTTGCAGATCCAAGGTGCTTTGGTACAGTGAGCATAGGAATCAAATGTCGTCCATAGCCGAATGGCTGGTGGCGCATGGCCGAAACCTCCAAAGCCTCATTTTAACTGACCAATCAGATGGCGAATAAGCGAAAAAGACAAAGAAACCCGTGAAGATTTCTCCAAATTTTACCTACCTTCATGAAAGGCAACCAGGACAAAAAACTGCTTGAAATTTCCCGAATTTTTTAGAAATCTACTCTTCAGATGTTTTGGTAAACAAGTTTGGATACCGGTTAAAATATCTCCAGGTTTGGTGGAGTTATGGGCTCTCCAATTCACACACAAACAGATAAAGCACTGAACCTTTAACAATAGAAATTCTGGCTGAGAGACAATAACAATAGTGATTGCGTTTTAAATTGTTCTTGCTGTTGTCTTTCCGCTAAAGTGTCTTTTGTTCAAGATTCATTGCCCTACGGTATCTAGGTGAATTGAAAAAATCTACAAAGGCCTGTTTATACATTTCGTTTCATGTGGCCATAAGTTTCTGCATTATACTACTTTTTGCATGCTAGGCACAAGTTTTCTTCGTGCGAAGTAAGTTATAAAATTCAAAAGAGGCTTTATCAAGAGGTTTAATCACCCAACTTGAAGTGGTGTAAACAGGCCTTGACAAGCCTTTACTACCGATTTTGTTTATTGGAGAGGCAATACCTCCGCCAAATCTGGAGATATTTTAACTGGCATCCAATCTTGTATACCTAAACATCTGGAGAGTATATTTCTTCAAAAATGTGCGAAATTCCAAGCAGTTTTTTGTCCTGGTTGCGTTTTATGAAGGTAGGTCAAATTTTGAGAAATCTTCGCGGGTTTCTTTTGTCTTCTTCACTTATTCGCCGTCTGATCTGACTGGTCCGTGAAAATGAGGCTTTGGCGGTTTCGACCATGAGCCACGAGCAAAATCGGCGGAAACATTTGATTCCTATGCTGGTACTGTGTAAACGAGGTCTAGTTCATTGCGCATTTATATTGGCAATACATCGCTAACAAGTCCATCAGTTTTCTATCGGCAAGATAGCATATACTGCTCAGTGATTCTTGGATTGTTCAAAAGGGCTTGCAACCTAAAGCAATCGCTGACATATTGACTGATCAGTTAATTGATTGCTTATGGCTACTGCTAACAGCCAAGTCAATCAGCTTTCTATCTACGGGATAGCATATACTGCTTAGTGATTCTTGGATTGTTCAAAAGGGCTTGCAACCTCCAGCAATTGCTGACATATTGACTGATCAGTTAATTGATTGCTTATGGCTACTGCTAACAGCCAAGTCAATCAGCTTTCTATCTACGGGATAGCGTAAAAGCTTGCGATCTAGGCAGTTATATTGATTCGTAAAGCAATTGATTGCCAATACACCTTTAACGAATTAATCAGTTTGCTATCAGCAGGATATCATACACTGACCAACTTTCCTTGAATTTGTCAACACTTAGCCTACTGTGCGTTGTTGGATCTACCAGAAAGTACCAGGTGCAATAGTATTCAGACTTTCAAAGATCTCTATTAAGTTATAGATATCACATCGAGTCAATTTATCTGGGAAAAGTAGAGATTCTGCCATGAAAGCTTTTGAAATTTAGTTGCAAGACGGTAAACACCAGCGTATAAGAAGCTACAAGTCAGCCTGGATTCTTGTGCAATGAATACAAATGGATTGGTTCTGAAAGAATGGGGGTCTGATTTCACAATTTCAGCCCGTAGTCTCTTAATCCACAAGGTTCTTATACGCAGGTGTTACTGTATCACACTGGCCTGCATGTTTTAGCATTAGTTTGAAGACCATTTTAATTTTTAGCCTGTTGCGGACACTTTGCTAAATATGGGGGGGGGGGGGCGGAGTTATTGCTTCCGTTAGAAAGCATTGTTTACTTCTATCGTTTTGGAACAAAAAAATCGTTGTTCTAGCCAAAATGTGGAGGGGGATTGCATTGCACCCCCTCACCCCCAAGTGGCCGCCACTGTTTGTAGCACAATCGCTCTTTACAGCAATGGCGTTTTGGTGAGAAGGATTTACAGTATGTCTAGGCTTGAGTTTTGCCGTTCGTCTAATAGACCTATGTAACCCTGACCTGACATCTGACGTAAGACAGAATCTAGCATAGTATCCATTAGTTTCTAATCGTTCGTACTGTAGTTGTATTTAGTTAAACGTTGCGTGTCTTTTATATTGGCCATGGGGTAGTCATTGTTTTTCGCTCCCCATGGTATCGTCCCTGTAATGTTGTATAGTAATTAGAAACGTATAGTGGTATGTAATATTTATTGTAATATTCATTTGAATAAAAGGAACCTATGGATTATGGATTTGCAGTTTGGTAGGTAACGCTAATTATATGACCTCGATTCCAAACGATACAGTAAAACTGTAATTCTTGCTGGTTTGTGAATTTATGACTGATCTTCAAATCAAATGATATCAAATCATGATCATTCTTTAAAGTTGGTGTGACATAGTTGTAAGAAACTAATTTGTACCAACTATTTACAATATAATTTACAAAGATGTCTAAGAAATTAAATTTTCAAGTTACATAACATAATGGACAGGCTACTTACAAATTCTACAATTACTCTGTTCACCCGTCCAGGCTCTGATCTTTCTTTTAAATCTTGCAACTGTTGGTAGCTCCTTTATTTCATCATTGAGATTTTTTCCACAATAGGCTTCCTCTGAATGAGAGCGACTCCATGACAAATGTTATCGTTCTCGTAATCGGTAATTTGCACACATTCTTAGTTCCGAGATCACATTGAATCTCTTTGCTTTTACGTAGATGCCAAATGTATGATGGATTTAGATGGCGCATTGACTTAAAGATTTCTAGCATCAGTTTTTGGAGATTTTTAATGTAGATCGTTACAGTGTCACTTTTCTCCAAAAGTGTATCAAAGGAAGAGTCATAATCACATATTTCTGACTCTAATCTCATATAGAACAAATTTAGAAAGATGCTAAATAGCAAGGGCCCAAGAACGGAGCCTTGGGGGATGCCTATCTCGACATTGCAATGAGAACTTTTATAAGACCCAATTTTATAACTCTTTGTTTCCGATTCGTCATGTAGCTATATAGCAGTCGCAAGCATTTTACATGAAATCCATAGGCCTGCAATTTAGCAATAAGGAGGTCATGAGGTATGCAGTCATATGCTTTTGATAGGTCCATAAGGACCGTACCTACCACACCAGACGAATCTAGAGTCCTTCTCCATGCCTCTATAGCTCTCACTAGCGAATGTTGTGTGCTATAACCCTCTCTGATGCCCGAGAGTATACTTGATAGAATAGGTTTAAAAAATCCTTCCATTCATCTCTTAAGTATGCTTTCAGAAATTTTGGAAACCTATGTCAAGGCACCGATAGACCTGTAATTTACCGTTGTAATGGTTACACCTCTTTTGAAACTGGGCGACACATCAGCATCCTTTTGTTCCTTTGGAAATTCAGATTCATCGATAGCAGAGTTGATGCAATTGGTAGAATAACGAGCTTATTGACCTCTGATAGAAGAGCAACGAACTCACTCTGGGGGTGAAATTGATGAGAGGTATCAGATTGTTTTATGGAATAGCTGAAAGGTTTATTGTGTTTTACGTGTGAAAATGTTAAATTTTGATTGCTGTGAAGTGAACATAAAGCTGGGAGTTATTGACGAATTTCAGTGGTTTTTCTTTTTGCAAGTTGATGTTAAAGCCTCTAGATTATAAGAATTTTTTTTAGGTTTGCTGTAAGGTCGTACTTTTGAGGACATCTGGTGGTGTCTGGTTGAAGCCATGCTGTCTCTACGTTCGATATTTTTTTGATGACGTCGTTTTACGCAGTTTCAGGTCTGTTGTGTCAATGTGGGGCTGGACATGGTGTGGCTTGCTTTCTGGAGACTTTCTTAAGATTAAATTTCTGCATTTAATCATGTATTAAGAATCGTACTATTTTGGGACATCTGTGGTGGTACCTGGCAGTGATAATGCAGTTTCTGCTGTCAAAAGTTGTTCATGACGTCATTTGACGCAGTTTCAGCTTTATTCTATCAATGAGAGGTTGTGCAGGTGGTGGCTTGCATTCTCAAAGCCTTTTTCATATTAATTGAATCACTGGCAATCTGGTAACGTTTTTTGAATGACAATACTATGTACAACTGCTCTGCCTATCTTTTCATTCGCATTAACTCTGGCTCCATTTTTCATGTAGATTCCAAATTTGGATTTTTTTTAAAATTCTGTATCATTTTGTCGTGACGTCACAAATAAATCCATGGGAATCCTCTGAAACAATAGTGGTCTCATCAGCAAGTGAATTATGCCTGAAAAAGATACAAAGCCGCATTTTAGATCAATCGATGCATAGGTTCTTTCTCTACAACATATCCAAAATCTGCTTGAATCTGCTAGGACAATGAAGTTTTAAATGATAATAGTAATAATTATCACTGTAAACACCGGAGTTACAAAGAACTATTGGCTAAATGCTTACAGGATACGCAAGAAAAGAAAACTAAACAAAACGCAACAGGCAACATCTAAAGAAGAAATAAGTGCGAACAAACCAACTAGCTACGTTTTGAGCAGTAAGAGGAGTTGTGAGGGCATTAATCCGTTGCTACACCTGAATTGTCAACCAAAAGGTCTTGAATGCCCTGTACTCTTCTGTGCAGAAACATAATGGTTGCGGTATTTGTTGTGATATGCATGCTACCAAGCATTTTGATCAAAATTTCACTTTCAACCCTATCCCATTCACTACCAAAGCAGCGACTCATATTTTCAAAATACTTGTTTATAGCTTCAACGAGTATAAGGAGGATTCTTAAAGCACACTGTTCTAGCTTTAAATGAAATAAAATCCCTGAAATGCGTTAAGATTCAAGTAATTTTTTTCGAAATCATATGTAAGGAAAAGAAAAATCTTGATGAATAGATTCAGAAAATGCACTTGTTTGTACATACCTACATACATACCTACATACATACCTACATACATCATTTATTTTATAACGCAGGTTTAAAAAAGGCAGCCTCAAGATGGCTGATGTGGACCTGCAAGTCATATTTGGTCATCACAATGGCGAATTATGTGCTCTCGGGCTTTCCCTCTTTTACGACTATTATTGGAACAATTTAAATTCCATTGTAAGTGCCATACATAGTGGGAGCTCGCTGACTATAAGTCCTTTCCCACTATGGATGGCACGTAGTTAATTAGCCTCGTTGTTTTTGTAAATAATTGTTGTTTTTTAAATGAATAAAGAACAACAATATTTGGTCAAGTTATTGATGAGTTATGATAGGTTAAAGTTTTCGTGCCCGCTTGGAAATAAAACAATGAGGTTTACATAACCTCCCCGAAAATATTTCTTGAAAGCAGATTCGAGCAGATTATGGATATGCTGTAGAAAAAGAAATTCTGCATCGATTGATGTAAATTGCTTTTTCGCACAATTTTTTCTGGGATGATTCACTTGTCGATGAAACTACTATTGTTTTAAAGGATTTTCATAGATTTCTTTGTGACGTCACAACACGATGTCACAGAATTGAAAAAAATAGCATCAAAATTTGGAGTCTACATGAAAAATGAATCTAGAGTAATTACGACTGACAAAATAGGCAGAGTAGTTGTACGTAGCACTAAGGCTGTACGTACCGGAAATACTTTATTAGGGCCCTACCTTCGAATAAGCCACCTTCTCGAACAAGCTCAAACCTTAAAGCTGATTTTGACAAATAAGCCATCTCTCTAATAAGCCCCCATATGGAGGTATTTGAATTCCACAAAGGCTGAAGTTTGCAAAAACTTGTACATTCTTTGTCTTAGTATCATGTTTAGTGTCGTCCTGTAGGTCAATGTTACATTTTTGATATATCATCTCCTGTGAATCTTTGCTCAAAAATAGATTTTTTTCATGTTTTTCTATATCAGTTAAAATGTCAATATGCAATCAAATAAGACCCCATCCAAAAGATTATTTGTACACATCTTCGAGTATTTACGGAATCAAAAACCTGGAGAAATACTGTATGAGTCAGGTAGTTAACCTAGTTATGCTCTGTTTGAAGTTTGTGGATTCTCAGTATTAAGATTTCGGTTCAAGAATATGATTGCATTAAAGGTGCTTTCAGGAAATGTCGACAATGATCATTTGCGTCTGAATGAATTTCGACTGATTTGATTGGGCGATTTATACATCATGGAACGTAAACTGTAGGCTATGCAAAACGTACATTCCGCAGGTTGGGTATCTAACATGATATTCATAATTATGTTATTAAGTTCAATGATAATATTTTAACGGTTGTGTAAATAGGACTTTTCCCCCATTTGTTTCATTTTTTATATGTTTGCTAAATTGTAGGCCTGAATTAGCAGTAATTTTGCTATCTCGTGTATTTTAAGCCTACTTTAAAGAAATGATAATAACAATAATAATAATAATAAATGATAATAATAAAGGATCATTGTAAAGAATTCCCAAATCCATTTCTATCACAATCGAGTGATATTTTTCTATTTGTGTATTTAGGAATAAAGGCTTGCCCTTGAGAAATTTGTTAATAGTTTCATCATGGGTAGTTAGACACTGCTGGTGTGCTTCTATGGAGGAGCGCTGCAACTAGTATGTACATGCGGAGGAATAATGTCTATAGCTTTGCGGAGGAGCTATACGCTAGCTCCTTCGTAGTAGTAAATAATTTCCTCTGCAAAAGAACAAAGCTGTGGGAATGAAGCGGCACCTAACTGCGGCATCGAACCATCCATGGTTTCATTTGGTCCTTGGGGCTATGTTTGACCGCAGTAGGCGTTCTGGTTTCGATGTTATAGTTTGAAGCATTATGTTTTTAGTTTGGTTTACAGATCAAAGAGTTTTATCTTCAATAGGTTAATGCTTATCATTGCCCATTTATAAATGAGCTAGAATTAATTTAGACTCTGCAACTATCACAAATTTAATGCGAACTGAACGCAAAGAAAAGCCTTAAAGGACAAGTCCGGGGTTGGTATGATTGATGATAAAATACAAGATAATACTGCTCTGAATGATGTATGATACTTTTTTCCACTATTTTTCGCCTTCTAATTGTGAAATTACGTATTCAAAGAAGCAATTTGAGCGAGCACAAGGCCATAGTTTGCCCTACTTCGGGGCAAATTTTGCGGCTTGGGTAGTTAGATACTGCTGGTGTGCTTCTATGGAGGAGCGCTGCAATTTATATGTGCATGCGGAGGAGTAATTTCTACACTTCTGCGGAGGAGATGGTAGCTCCTTCACAGTAGAGAATAATGTTTTCTTCCGCAAAAGAACAGCTATGGAAATAAAGGACAACTGCGGCGGCTAACCACCCGCGGTAAAATTTCATAAGCAATTTTGCCTAGACATATCGGTCATAATAAATTCTAAAACATGATATAGTTGCAAACTTAATCATAAGTTTATTTTTAATTAAGAGTGAAGAACTGTAACACATGGCGCCAGAGATTTGGCGTGGTCAGTGAATTAACACATGAGAGCAAATAGAATAGTCTTATCGCCAGAGAATGCATTTTTTTTGTTGCAGAGAATGTGTAAAAATCTGACAAGCTTCTCTTCAAAAGATATTAATCGGAAGATTTTTTAATAGTGAATGTGAAGCATGGGGTATTGGAATATGTCGGTTTATGCTTCAGAGATGTTATAGTAAACTTCATACTGTCCGCCATGCTAACAAATTAAATTACTAGCATGGGATTATGTCAGAATCCTGTAAATCTTTATGTCCAACTTACCTGCTGCCCTTTGTTTTTTACATTTGCTACACAGAAGAAAAGCCTGTTTAGATATGGCAATTTAAATGTTTGAAATCGGTCTTACTACTCCGTAGTATTGATTGATGGTGTATAAATAGGCACTTGCAGTACTTGGGTGCCCCATAAAGTACTTTGGAATTGGACTATATCTTTCATGGGAAACAGACTCTGGTCTACTTTACCAACTGTAGTGAAACAGGCAAGCACGCTTCCTATCTTTAAAAACATGATTAGATGTCGGAAGGGCGAGAACTGCAACTGTAGGCTATGCAAAACATACATAACGCTGGTTGGGTATCTAACATGATATTCACCTATATTATATGTTCAATGCTAATATTGTTAACAGTTGTAAATAGACTTTTTTGCATTTGTTTTTTATATTATATGTAGGCCTAAGTTAGCAGTAATTTTGCTATCTTTTCAAGGGTGTAAGGACACGAACATGTTGATTACATATTTATTTACCTTGTTTTGATCCTTGTCTTTATTTCTTGTCTTCTTTGCTTCTCTATATTGTCTTCAACTGGTGAGTGCAACTGAACGGTTTATTAGGCCCAAATGCCTCGTGTTATTTGAATATATCTTCCTTGTATTCCTGTGTCTTAGCGCGCCTTCGCAGAAGAAAGGTTTAGCAAGTCTGTTGAATGCAAAGATTTTGCGAAGAATTTACGTGACCTTTTCTTTTTGAGAACATCGGTTGTTGGTTTAGCATGTTTGCATATGTTTTATCTTTTTTCTCCTCAATCCTTCCAGTTATTGATTTGTTTTTACAAAGCCGATGTTTATTTGTTTTGGAGAAAATTATGATGTTTACATTGAGAACTCAATCAAGGCTTTATTTGCGGATTTTCCAAACGAGCTAATCAGGTATAAGCTTGTGTTTATTATCGGTAATGCAAATGGCGTTCCTTTTGAGGAAGGCTTTGCACAGGGCGTTGCCAGTTGATTGTAATTCATTTTTATTTGACGAATTCCATAGCAAAGCACCAGACAAAGGACGATCTAACATCGGTATTGCGGAGAATAAGTCCGAGACCTTTAAGCAGGAAGGGAACGCCCTTTGCAAAAGCCTTTTTAAACCATGGGCGATTCTGGCACGTGAAGAATGTTTTTAAATCAATAAGAGCGCTTACCTTTAGGATTTATTCCTGTTTGCTTTGAATGTCCTCGCAGCTTTCGATTTACTTAGGCCCGATAGCAGATCCTCACATGGTCAAAATGGCAAGTTGTTGTGGTTGTTCTCGTCATAAAAACATAAAAGTCATGGTTCTCAAGTAGGTTTCCTTATTAGCAACCGTTGGACCCTTTTTACTGGTCCAGTCGTTTCTTATAAGAAGACCTGCTTGAGAACCATGACCTTATGACTTTATGACGAGAACAACCACAACAACTTGCCATTTTGACCATGTGAGGATCTGCTATTCGGGCCTAAGTCAATCGAAAGCTGCGAGGACATTAAAAGCACACAGGAATAAATCCTAAAGGTAAGCGCTCGTATTGATTTAAAAACATTCTTCACGTTTCAGAATCGCCCATGTTTAAACACATGACTTCTGGAAAGTAAACATAATCTGGATAGGGCTCCAGAAAATACCTGTGTTGTTTCATAGTGAAGATACTAGTCTCTGTAAATTGATAAAGACGATAACGAGCTGTGAATGCCCTCAGGACCGCTCCTTAATTTTGAACTACACGTAGTTTTTTAATAAGAAACATCTTATAAGAAACGGTATGCTCAAGTTTCGAGAGTTGAGAAACAACCCCATCTGAATTTAAAGAGCTAAGACACTTTAGTAAATTGCAATTTTAATTGTCCCATCTCGCTACAAATATTTTGACACAGTTATAGCAACTGTTTGGACATTATTTTGAGCGCGAATTATGTTATTTACTTGTTTTGAGATCCTACAAAGTAATTTTGGAGCCTTCTTACTGAACAAGATGAAGTCTACATTTCTGGCATTAAAACATAAGGAACATGTAAGAAACTTTTGGTTGAAAAAGGCCCAAAAATTTAAGAAACTGCCTAGCAGCCCCGTACCTTAGTTTCTTATAAAAATACGTGTATTATTGCAGCGGAGCAACAGCTGCTGCGCAGTGGCCATATAGATGGTCAAGTTGCGAATTTTGGATTGCCTTTCTATCTATCTTAGTAACCTGAGCCTCGAGTATTTTCTGTTTGGGGCATGTCAAAGTTTATTGTCGTTGCACTGCTATTTATATCAAAGGCTTATGCATGCGTACATTCGTAGTTCATAGGAAAGATTTTTCCCTAGACGTTTATAAGGATGATAAATCGAGGTCGCATAATCAGCGTTACCTAGCCAACCGTAAAATCCATAATGGTTGCTTGTCTGTCCACTTTTTTGACAGATTTGCGCTAAGTGTACCAGGCTGTTCATTCGGCTTCGTGAGCAGCGTAAGGCATAAGACCACCCTGGAAACGAGGTTGAAACTAGCTTTTATTATGTTGTGACGATGTTAGACAAATGTAATAAGTTTAGGACTAACATTACACCTGCTTTTCATACGTCATGTTATCTATAAATTGTTTTGAGCGATGAAGGTCGCGTTATGCTCACTAAGCACAGTCAATATTTATCAAGAAAATGGTAGGAGTTGTGGTTTTCCTATCGCGTATTTTAGACAATGAATGATGCTGTTGAAACCGCAACTTTGGCAAAAGAGTGCCGAAACAGCTGTCTTAATGGCAGTATTGCATAGTGATCCGACACTGTTGCATTATTTGCACCGTAGAGCTATGGCCACAATCCCTGCATAGGTTCCAAATCTTTAAAAAGGCTGGTGTAAAATTCAGTTACTTATTTCTTTGACCTGAATGATTTAAAAGAAACTTCAGCTATTTCTCTGTAATTCTACCGTTGGACTTTTCTGAAATCTTCAATATTTTCAGAATTAGAGTGTTTTTCTTCTTTTTCAAAAATTTTCAAAAAAAACTTAAAACCATCGTAATTTCTAAACTGTTTGAAGCAACATTAAATAATTTAAAAGAAAACCATAGTTTATGGATGTCTACAATATGATATCAAGCAAAAGTCTCTCACTTTTCTGGTTTATGATTTAGAAATTTGATGACGTCACACCTTCAAATGAGTTAAAATGTAACATACGCTGAAATTTCGAAAAATGTTGAAAATTTCTTAAATGTCCAACGGTAGAATTAAAGATAAGTAACTAAAGTTTGTTTCAAGCCACTCAGTCAGAAGAAATAGATCACAGAATTTTACACCCACCTTTTTAAGTCGAATTAGAAATTTGGAGCTATGCTCACAATCGCATGTTTTTGACAAGAAGCTTCTTGTACGAAACTGTTGTAGCCTGTTCCAGAAATTTAGAAAGACACTCTTCTTGAAGTCCAATCAAAGTTCAATTCAGATTGTCAATTTTTCATGTTGAGTTAGGAAGTTTTTTGAACAAAAAAGTTGCACAAGATGTTTGTTTATGATCTGGTTCTGTCTTGTGAATCTTGAGGCTGAGAAAACTGTATCATGAGCATAGGATACATACAGATTGGGTGATTTGAATGGCCCAAGTGAGCTACTCTCACTCTGTGTTTATTCAGTTTGCAGCGTAGTATAGTCAGTTTGCAATGAACATTAAATGACAACTTACTTGTCTTCTTCTTTGTCATTTCCTAATGTCGCAATTACTGTATTCTCCAAGCCAAATACAGACAGCACCGAAGCAAGCTTTCTCCTTTCCGCCATTTTTTCAAACCGTCGATGTTTGAAAAATGGCGGAATATGAGAAAGCTTGCTTCGGTGCTGTCTGTATTTGGCTTGGAGAATACAGTAATTGCGACATTAGGAAATGACAAAGAAGAAGACAAGTAAGTTGTCATTTAATGTTCATTGCAAACTGAATATACTACGCTGCAAACTGAATAAACACAGAGTGAGAGTAGCTTACTTAGGCCATTCAAATCACCCAATCTGTATGTATCCTATTGCTCATAACTATATCAACTATCAGCTGTTTGCGATGAGTTGTGATAAGATTGCGAGGTAAAAGTTTACCACAATTACTGACTGCGACAACGAGAAGCTCGTATTTTAACAGCTAATCGCAAGGGCATTTTCGATTTCCTCGTGTTTCTCGACTGTTGAAAGGCTCTTGTACTATTATTATTATTATCAAATTATTTACAGTTGGTACAATATATAGTTGCAAACTTATTCAAACCAATTATTTACAATACTACAAGGATTAAAAAGTCAAATTTTGGATCCTCATTATCGTCTTTTTTAGTTGCAGATCTTGCATGCACAATTATGCCAATTCTATTCTTTGATCGTTCTTTTCAGTATCGCTGTTGAGTTTACATTTTTAAAGTATCTGGTAGAGTGTTCCAAAGGAGAGCGCCTTTGAATACATGTGAATTAATTCCGAATGTGCTTGAATTTTTTCCGGTAATTGCAACAGATTCTTCGTTCGTAATTCATTTTTCACCCGAGGGGTGTATCACTCTTCTGAAAAGGCGTTCTAGATTTCTTAAAACGACAGGATTTTTATTGATTTTTACGGATTTTTCTTGAAAGCAAAAGGATTTTTGCCAAAAGTTTACGAGATTTTTATTATTATTATTATTAAACATCTATTTAAAGTAGGCTAAAATAATGAATAGCTGAATTACAGCTAATCAAGGCCTACAATCACTATTTACAGAGTGATACGCCCCTCGATTTCACCTGTTTTCTTTCAAAGAATGTCCTCATAGATGATGGATTTCCTTCTGAAAGACACTTAAAGATTTGAAGCATCAATTTCTGCAAATTCTTTGTGTCAATTTTTCGTTCATCTGTCCTTTCAAGAAGTACCTAGATTGACATATTGAAGTCAGTGCAAAATTCTTAATGCTGTGTTTTGGACATGGTCTATCTGACTATTGGATAAACTGTTACCTTCGAACCTTTTTGTTTTGAAACTCACCATAAGATAAATATAACATGACCAGGTCTGGGAACACGAAACGCTGATTTTGAATCTTGATGTTAAGTTCTGAAAACTTTCTATAATAGCGGTACCCTGGGTACCAGCATCTGTTAGAGAGTCTGTATGTCAGAGAGTCTGGTACCCAGGGTATAATAGCGGCCGTTCATCAAAGAGGTTGTATTGCCAAACAGGACCACAGCCCAGGTTCCAACTCTTTAAGGTTACTGTAACTGTTCAGACGACAAATTTTCGATTTTTCGTTTTTTTTCATAGTCTGATGGTACAAGTATTTGAGGATTGTTTAAACCAACTCACTTCCAGAAATAGTCACAATTACTTAGGAATTTGAGCATTTTAAAAGGAGCAATCATGTTTCTCAAAAATTGCGGGAATATACATTAGGGGATTAAAGTAAACTCACTTGACCTTGCAGCTATGTTCATGACATCCCGTGCTGCTATGTTATTGATATAATGCTTTACCAAGACCGCGCTTAAGCCTTATTGCTTGACGTTTCATGCATAATCGCATTTCCCGCAATTTTTGCTTCATTTTGATAAAAGCCTGATTTCTCGAAACAGGATTCCGGAGTACTGGTGGGTAATAAAAAATCTTTGTGTACCCAACAGGCCAATCGAATCGCTTGAAACTTGGCACACAGGGTCACAAAGCATATAACTACGAAACCGTGTCAGCGATTTGTGATAGATCCAATGGTCCGATTTTTACAAGGGTCTGAAAGTTAAAAAAGACATTTAAGACATTTACATTTATTCAAAATGATATCATTTCAAGAAAATACTTTTTATCAAAAATTCGTGACACAGTTTTGCAGCTTAGGCCCTTAAGTCTTTGATAAATAGATAGTCGTGGTCCAACGATTATCATTGGGGTACACAAAGATTTTTTCGCAAGGGTGGTCGATTTTGCCTTAAATCTAGAATAAATCATTCGTGATTTTATTGAATCAACTGCATATATTTTTATGATATTCTACGTTTAATTCTGCGTCGAATGATGCATAAGTTTGTTTGGTATATTTTGACGAACGGCCGTGGTAAACGGAGTTTCTTAGTCGCCGCCTGAACGGTTACAGTAACCTTAACTCAGCATAAAAAGTTGGGTGTAAAATTTTATGACCTATTTCTTCTGACTCGATGCTTTGAAAGAAACTTTAGATACTCATCTATCATTCTACCGTTGGACTTTTCAGAAAATTTGAATACTTATCGAAATTACAGCGTATCTTGCATTTCAACTAACTTGAGGATGCGACGTCATCAAATTTCTAAATCATAAACCAGAAGAATGATAGACTTTTGCTTGATACCATATTGAAGACATCCATAAAGTATGGTTTTCTTCGAAATTGTTTCATGTTGCGTCAAACAGCTTAGAAACCATGATGATTTAAGTTTTTTTGAGAATTTGTCTTGAATTCTCCAAGAAGAAGCAAAAGCTCTTATTGTGAAAATATTGAAGAATTTAGAAAAATCCAACGGTAGGATTATAGAGAAATAGCTAAAGTTTCTTTGAAGTCATTCAATTCAAAGAAATAGGTCATTGAATTTTATGCCAGCCTTTTTATTAAAGTTTTGGAACCTATGGCCTATGAATGGGTGTGGAAAGTATGACTTTCTGAAAAGAATTGATGTTGTGTTGAGTATATATCGATTCATAATGAGATTCGCCTTGGATATTAGATAAAGCTCAGTTCTAGGCACGGATCATTATGGCTGCCAGGCGAATGGAAATCAACACATTTGTTCTCGAGTTAATCATTACTGCATTATTTATTGGATAAGCTTGATTTCCAGGGAGCCAAAACCATAAAGTTAGCTAGCATAATCTTGTAGTGTCTACCATTTGGTAGGCCATCTGCCATTCATCGCAGAAAGTCAATGCAATCAGCAATGATTTTAACTTTACTAAACCTGATAAATTCTCGAAATCTTATTTGAAAGGATTGTTGCACCTAAATCTAATTGTGTTCTCATTAAGAAATCGCAAATAGCTTAATCACTGATGCAAATCGAGTTAACTCGAATCTAAAATAATCTCATGTTGATTACAGCGGAACCCACATGAGACGATATCCTTCAAAGATTGCAACTCGGACACGTTTGATAAATTATCCAACACAGTGATACTGAAGTAATGTTTTGAAGAAACTACAGTAAATCCCCGCATATAAGAACCTACAAAAATAAGAACCTAGAGGCTGTTTTTCCTAACTTGTGCACCTCGTAATTAAGAACCTGTGTCAGTTTGATGATAACATGTTCTTCTAGCAGGGGTAGCAAAGATGATTTTGGATTGTCATTATTAAGTTTATTTTTGTCCTAGTGGGCTTTTAAAGTTTGAATCTCCTCCCCTGCTGTTTGAAAGCTTAGCATTGGTCATAAGGTATATTACTAGAAGTAGCAAATCGTTAGTATGTGCGCGTATCATGTATTTTAATGTTGGCAGAGACGTGTTTCACGATGTTGTTAGCCAGAAATCAGATGTGCAGAAATTGACGGGTCCTTTCATCCTGACGAGAAATATTTTATTAGGGAGAAATGAGAATCACGTTTCAAAATAGCGGGCTGAGATTATTATTAGCTTCTTGTGATTTCCAGTAAGTTTTGTCATTCTCCGGGATTTCTTGAACGTTGCCTAACTTATTGACTCCAGTTGATTTGGAGGATCCTGTGCAAAGAAAATCGGCGATGTGTCCCATAGAATTAGGAGGGCTAGAATGCGCGGTCTATTGTTCTCCGATGTTTTTCGCGGCACAACTATGGGCAGTCAAGATGGCGGACGTTGGTTGGCAAAAAGCTGCGGTGGTGGTGGCACTGTATCGTAAAAAGGATAGATTTTTGACGAATTCTGAAGGAATCAGATGAATAAAAATGGTCTAAGGCTGGAAAATGAACAGTTGTAGATCAATCTTTGTAAGTATTGATACATTTTGATTATTTTTGCTGTTGTTACGGAATTAATTTGCTGTATTTTTAGGCCGATCTATGACAAGGGAGAGAGATCGATACGATTTCAATTGAAGTAGACCTTTAACACATCTACTAGACATCGATTTGAATGCAAATGAAACGACATTGAATCCTTTACAAGCCTATTAAATAATGTAGGAAGGTTTCTATGCCTAAGTCATGCTTGCAAGCAAGTAAAAGATAACGGTCTTGTTGGGTTGGAACTTTGGGCATAGATAGGCAGGGCTGGAGAAAAAGTTGACCAAGAAACCTGCGCAAGACTCGATGCAGGTAAGATGAAATCTCAAACTCACCGACACCACAGACACCAAGCTGTCACATCTTTCACTATTGACTAGAAATACCAAACACAGTGACATCCAAAGACTTTGAGGGTTCAATTCATTGCAATGACCAACCGAGGTATTGAGATCCCTAAGTGACTATCATTTTCCCACATCCTCCCACATAACTTTACTTATTTAATCATATTTTTCAGCACATTAACAGCTACATGTTCCTATCAGTGTTCCAATAGATAATAAATATCAAATCTAGATTCTAGCTGATGTTAATAAAATGAACAATTGCTTATCCAGGGTTGGCATTTCCTCCATCCCTTATTTACCCAGGTTACTTAACCGCCGCCTGGTACTCGGCGTTACCTCATGAAAGGATAAACAGTTGTTCATTCATTCTGAAATAAAATCAGTTTTGTGAGTTTACGTCTTTTTGATGCCCTATTGTTTTTGAGAATTCTCTCTGTAAATACCCTTCCAAACTGGTGGTAAAAAATAACAAGATATTGTTTGACGATTCCTTTGATGATAATTGAAATGTGGTCATCTCTTAGATTTTGATCTAGAATATGGCATTCCTTGCTATGCTCACTTATTGACTGAAAGGTGTTATTCCTCATTGCAGATAAAACATCTGACAGGATCTGAGCATTAGTTTCTCTGGACAAGGAGGCCCATTTACACAAGGCAAGGCGTGCTTTTCTGTCAACACAATCAACAACCTTGTAAACAGACCTTGATGGTATCAGTAATGCGCCATACTTCTTGCATGATAAGAGTGAAAGATGACCATTATGAAGGATATTTGCACTCTCAGAGCTTACATGTAATGCTGCAGCACAGTCTGGACAGTCTATAAACTCAAGCAACTTTTTGACAATGTATCCAGAGATGTAATGTAAGACATCTGAGCGCCAAATAGTGGTTGTTAGCAAGAGATTTGACACTCTTGGGTCAACTTTACTCATCTCACTTGTATCATTTGTTGAGACATTAATGCAGTTGGCGGTGGAAGGAGACTCAATCTTATTTTTCAAGAGCAGTTGTCTGATAGCATATTTGAACTGCAATGCTGTTGGATTGTTGTTCCAACCAAAGCGACTTCTAATTTTGGCAAAATACATCTCCAACTGATCTTGTGAGAAACGATATGTCAGAACATATTCAAATGGTGTTTCAGATCGCTGTAGTAGATTTTTGCTTATGCTTAGTATAGATAATGCTGATATGTAAAATCCAATTACGAACATTTTTCGTGGACCGGATATCAGTGGTAGGCCATTGGCATCTTTCAAAAATCTCAAAGTTTCAATACCACTTTTCAGGTAGCCTTCAACTTCAAGAATATTTTCAAGATTAATTGGCTTTTTATAGTTTTTGCCAAATTTACTTTTGCTGTTCAAGATGTCAAACAAGTTATTCATAAGTAGAATAAAGTCACTTGTTGGCTTGCTATCTTTAAATTCCTTCAATTTTAAATTTCTTAAGAATGTTAAAGCTGCATATACAGAGTGACTTAATGTCTGTGCAGCAACACTTACTTTCATTTTATGATTCTGCCATTGAACATGCTTGGCTTTTAATTTGTTTCCAAGATGGAGGATGTCCTTTTGCTGGGCTCTGTGAAGTTCCCTTATGTATTCCCAAGATATTTTCTCATCACCAGGGGTAACAAAGACTTGCATGTCAGCAAATGCATTCCTTGCAAGTTTTAGCATGTGGCAAATATCTAATATAACATAAATTTTACCACCTGGTACTGCTGGGTGATCAAAAGATCCATCTAGGTTTTTTATGTTACATCCAAATTTAGTTGCCATACCAAGATTTTTGGGGGCACCATCAAAAACGACAGCATGAACATCAGCCCCTTTTTCTGTTAATTTTTTTATGGCCTCAAAGACTAACTGTTTCAGAATTTCACCATTCAGACAATTTGTTAAAAAATAAGCAACAGGAACAAACCATGGCTTCTGAAGTCCACATGCCATGATAACGAGTGCATTTGTTGCCTCAGTGTCAACTTCTTCTGCTTTTATTGCTCCATAGTCTATTTGGCCAATAAATTTGGAGGTTTTCTTGTCCCATTGTAGTTGCTTTTTTATGCTCATTTCATCAAGTAAAATGATGCAATCTTTTTGGCCTTCAGTGACTTTTTGCTCAATGTAATCAAAAGGTTTTTCAAGGAAACCTGGTTCACAATTTATATTAACACACCATGATCTTATAGTTGCAGGGTGTGGTAAATGTAGAGCTTTCCTCACAAATTTATATGCTCTTGGGCTATAAAAATGGAGGGTCAATGCAAATTCTTTGATTTCATCTGAATATCTTGATCCAGCCGATTTTTCAATATTTTTACATTCATTTCTGAAAAGGGCAGTTGCCATATGGCCAAAGTTTTCATTTAATGTTTCAGCTAATTCTTCATTCAGTAATTTACATGCTTGCAATTTTGAGATCAAGCCACAAATATTTTTTTCGAGTCTTAGATTTTTCTTTTTCAAATTTCTTAATTTGTCATTTTTTTGCTTTAGTTTTTTGCGATATTTTGCTTGCAATTTTCTAGGTGAAATTTTATTCGCATATGTATGATCATGAGTTGATGTTTCTTTTGGATTTGGCTTCTTTATTTTTTGTGGGATGGATGCAGATGTAGCTTGTGGATTTTGCCTTTTACGAGGGGAACGTCTTAATTTGGTTGTCTTCTTCAAATGGTCCGGAAAATTAAAAACTGTAGGGACTGCGTCTTTTTTTAAATACTTCTTCCCGATAGATTCAGATGGGTTCAAGGATGGGGGCAAATGATAGTCACTTGGGAGGAAATGTTTCTCGCAAATTCTTTCATTGCGTGTTGGCTGCCAATCTTTACGATGCATTGCATATACCCATTTCTTAAGCAATTCTGCATTTTCATGAGGAAACCTAAAATCAGACCAGCTTGAAATCAACATTTCCAAGAATCAAGTTTTTGACGAAATTTATTCACCTTACGAACTTTACCCTAAGCTGACCCACTTCACCTGGTTTTACCCTGAACCAAAAACGTAATTATATGCAAATCTTCTGAAACTAGAAGGCTGCACATCCCCTCTAGGTAAGTCCCTTGTTTAACCCATCTAAGAGCATATTTTAGATCGGGTTTTGCCGTAATCAACAAGAAGGAACGAAGAAATAAATATTCTTATAGGCCAGCAAACGCGACCGGCCTAAACCTTACCGGTGAAAAGCGAGATTTTTCTCCCCAGGAGCAAGATCTTTCTTTAATTTCCATCTGTTTTCACAGCCAAAAGCCGCACACGAAATAACCATTTTATTTTCAGTTTTCAGTCGAAGCAAGAACAAAGATTTTGACGAAAAAATCGCAGTAATAACTACCCAACTTTGATCCAACTCTGTGTTTACGTACTGCGGCTTACAATAAACTACCCACGCTTTTG
Organism: Aurelia coerulea; assembly: GCA_039566865.1. Classification (NCBI taxonomy): domain Eukaryota; kingdom Metazoa; phylum Cnidaria; class Scyphozoa; order Semaeostomeae; family Ulmaridae; genus Aurelia; species Aurelia coerulea. The sequence goes on from CM076944.1 coordinate 28,792,673, forward strand.
CCAACCAACGTCAGCCATATTGGTTCTCCATAGTTGTGCCGTACCACGTGATCAACCACGCATTCTAGCCCTCCTATTTCTATGATGTGTCCCTTGCAGTGCTCACAATCGTGTGGTGTTTTATTACCTGGTGAAATTTCGTACGCTGTTGACGAATATGCCTTTGTCATCAAGAAAAATCCGCAAAAGATTCTTAAAAATCCTTGTAGTTTGAAAAATCTTGCACACTTTTTAGTGAGTGTCAAAGACCCTTGCTCACCGTTGCATAGGGCCTAAACGAAGGAACTTAACGTAAACAATTTCTATTTCAGTTCGTTTTCAGACATTGATTGAGATCAAACAACAAACTATTTTGAATCTCTTTATTTGATTGAATAAAGAGTTGTAAAGCACGACATTCAAAATTGAAAGCAATGTTGCCTCAAGGAAATACCTGAAATACCGCTAATGGGCGAGTCAACTTCCTTTCAAACAAGGATCAACCAAAACAATAAGTTCACTTAAACCATTAGTAATGACGCAATAAATCATCAACTAAAATCATGTGAGCACAATGTGATTCCTTTTGTTATATTATGCAAATTTATGACGCAAACCTTTTGACCAGCGGAAAATAACAATGAATAACAATAAAATATGCGTGGACCAGGAACGAAGCTCGGGTGCTTCCTAATAGTAAGCCCTCGCTTCGCTCGCGCAATAACCTTGCCAAAACAAATAATAGGGCTGAAAATCGTTGGCGAAGGTTCTAAAATGGCCTACGTAAGGCACTCTTCAAATAGGAACCATCATACCTTGAAATTTGGCTTAGTACCTTTAAAATAAGAAACTATTTCAGCATAGCTCTCAAAAAGTAGGTTCTTATATTCGGGGATTTACTGTACTTATCTTGACTTACGTGTTCCATATATCAGCACCCACTTGTCAGATTGACTCAATAAGGCTTTTCAGCCCCCCCCCCCCCCCCAGTAATTAAGTTTGTTGATCTTGTAAATGAAAAAGGCTGTGAAGGCCAAGCTCATTGAAGATTCAAACTTATCAATATTCGAGAAAGCTACCAGAATCTATCAAGCATTAGCCTGCTTGCAGAGGCGTACAGACTCAACTCCTCGAAAGTATGGAGTTGAGTGTGCACGCAGGCTAATCAAGCAATGCAAAGCTTTTGATGCCATGTGCAATTCAAAAATGTCCTCGTGAAATTCAAGTCTTTTTCTCGACATCTATAGGAAAGACTCCCATCAGTCTGATTCTTTGCTTCTTTTAATGGCAAATTTTCTAAAATGGCAAGTTGTTCCGATCTGCAGGGCGTGGTCATTGATAATTTCCCGGGGGCAAGCCCTTTTTAGCTCGCCTCAGTCGCATCTATTTTCAGCCGCCCCACCCCATATGAATTTCGTTCCGACTGGCCTGGAAACTGAGAAATCAGAATCTGATAATTTTAAGACACTTTGAGTACTGGCTCAAGTTCTTTGGCACTTGATTTCGCTTTGGTACAGATCAGCGAAACAGACTATTGCTGTAACCTCTTCCATTTTTGCAAATCGATTTCAAATTTTAAATATTTATAACTCTTGATAGGCCTTTGCAGTTTGACGTCATCAGTCTGGCCGTGCCCTATTCAAAAATACTTGTAACTAGGCAAACATGTTTGTTCTGAAGAACATTCGAATGAATAGCAGCAGGTAGCTTATTTCGATAAAGTTTATTCGTTTTCAAAAGATGCTTGTTTTGTTTGTAAGCAATAGATTCAATAATTTTGTGTCTACCTGTTGTATTGTAGCACTTTGATGTGGAAAGGAGATTGATTTGTGTGTGGTTTGATGTTTTTATAATGCCACCTTACATCTTAGATCATGAGCAATAGGATACATACAGATTGGGTGATTTGAATGGCCTAAGTAAGCTACTCTCACTCTGTGTTTATTCAGTTTGCATCGTAGTATAGTCAGTTTGCAATGAACATTAAATTACAACTTACTTGTCTTCTTCTTTGTCATTTCCTAATGTCGCAATTACTGTATTCTCCAAGCCAAATACAGACAGCACCGAAGCGAGCTTTCTCCTTTTCCGCCATTTATCTAGGAGAATACAGTAATTGCGACATTAGGAAATGACAAAGAAGAAGACAAGTAAGTTGTCATTTAATGTTCATTGCAAACTGAATATACTACGCTGCAAACTGAATAAACACTGAGTGAGAGTAGCTTACTTAGGCCATTGAAATCACCCAATCTGTATGTATCCTATTGCTCATGCTTAGATTGGAAGTCTGCGCACTGCCTCGAAGAGTTGAGGATGCGCACAATCTATAGATTAGCAGTTGATATCAAAAAAATATTTCACCAATCGAAACAAATATTTCACCAATCGAAACAAAATATTGATTTGCTTTGCAGGAACTTTAGAGGGGCTCCGTCGCCATATTGTCAGCAAATATGTAAACGCAATTGTTTGAGGCACATGTCCGTTTTTTTCTGCAGTTTCTTTGCGGCATCATCGAAGCGACCAACAGTAACCGTCAAAAATCCACTTATATCCGAGCAATCGTAAAGTGTATTCGAGAGAAAATGTCACTCTGGCATTGAATAGAAAGTTACGGCTGAGCGACTTTTTATTGTCTAAAATTCTGCCCGCTCGGAAAATTCCACTGACTGGAAATTAGCCTTAAGAGATATGAATGTTTGGTTTGTTCCTCCGTGAAGTACAAAGATTTAACATCAAAATAACGTTTTCATTTTGAAAAAAGATGAAAAAAGTCTGTGTGATGTTGCATGTCACCAATCTGCAAAATCACTGTTTCGACAAAAATTTGGAGACGAAACCCAATTTAAAGTAAATCAATTTTACATTCCCATTTAATTGGACTGTTCTTGAAAGCTAGCAGCCCAGCTATTCAGAACCCTTGCTGGAACAAGCTCAATTAGTAATGGTTCTTATATGCAGGCTTTACTATAAAGCTTTGGATGGATTTTACATTACTGTAAAGCTTTGGCCTAACGAAGTCATAAGAATGAACACGAATACTAGAACAAACATCAAGCCCGTGTAATTGATGCTGAAAACTGTTAATTAATCATTCATTCTTCAATTTATTCGTGAGATCTCGGCAAAAACCTCCAGCCCGGTAAGCTTTGCTCGCCTCCATATGAAATTCCTTCCTTCGTTATTCGTTTGATCCTTTGTTCATTTCTGTGTTCCATTCATCCCCTTTGTTCATCTCTGTGTTCCATTCATCCATCCATCCATCCATCCATCCATCCATCCATCCATCCATCCATCCATCCATCCATCCATCCATCCATCCATCCATCCATCCATCCATCCATCCATCCATCCATCCATCCATCCATCCATCCATCCCATCGCATCCCATCCCATCCATCCATTCTTTCATTCTTTCATTCTTTCATTAGCTCTTTGCTTCATTAATCAAATGATCAATTCATTGATTGATTGATTAATTGATTGATTGATTCATTACTTTATTCTTTTACATTAGCATTTATTCGGTCTAATATTTAGCTAATGGTCAGTCATATGGCTAGAATTCTGCTTCATATTTGCTCAAAGTGCAATCTATCCTGTGGATACAGAAAAATATTAGGTCGGGCTCTGCATCTATACAACAGTTTGTCCCAGGTAGCCCAACTGAGTTTAATTTCCATCGCTGTTCTCTTTTAACTCGAGAACAATTTGACCGATTTCAACGTACTGAATTTTATATTGCAGTTGACATGTTAACCAAACAACGAGAATCAATTTAAAGGAATCAAATGATTATCTGGCAAACTGTTGGCTTGAAAATATTAAATTTTTTTTATTCATCCAATAGAAGAGGATGGTGTTTGAAGCTGTCGTGGTGCAAGGTTGAAGGTCTTGGATTTGAAGGTGTTGTGGTGCAGTGGGGTGTAATCCTCTGACTTTGCAGCCTGAACAGTCAGGCGGACAGGGTTACATGCCCGGTCGAGCCCCACCACTTGAGCGTCATGACAAGGGGGTCGCAGACTCTAGTACTACTTCTGTGATCCCAACGCTTGGCGTTAACAACCACAACTTCACCTTCAATTTCACCTTCAGACGACTCTTGGAAAAGCTTCTAAAGGGTATCGATCTGTGCAGACGGTACAGTGATAAGACCTTGGATTGGCTATCAATTTTTGATACGGGACCTGCAGTTTTAGCAACTTCATAATCTGACAATTCATGTTTCCTTTCCTGTAGAAAAGTGTGTGTGGATGATTTCTATCAAATACACAAACATATCACGTTATTTGAAATAAACCAAGAGTATATCTCCTTTGAAATATCCTTTGAATCGTCCGCTAACAGATATGCTTTGAAATAGACAAACAAGATGTTTAAGATTTCTCGCTACTACGACCAGGAACCGAACGGATGGCGGATAAAAATTAGAAAGATTCTCCCAAAATAGAATAAATCTGGACAAGTAGATTTAATCGAAATTTTTGTTTGAGAGAACATATTACCATCTGGGTGATTCTTTGACAGCCCGTGTTTATCTGTGAAATTTTGCAGCAGGTTGCGCGGGAAAGAGTCACCTGGCCTACAAAACATTACCTTATTGTCATTCACACGGGGAGGCATTAAAAATCTTAAATCTTTATGTGTCATGGAGTTGGAGTTGGCCATCCCTGCAGTGTAGGATGAGACTCTGATGGCTCAATCGTAGCGTGCTAGCCTACCAATATGAAAGGTGCTTTTTTACATATTCCATTAAAAATTTACAGTACATGCAACCTATTCACAATGAAGTCAGTTATTTTGAAATGCCTCATTCGCCTCGATATGATTTGGAGCTAAACCCCAAAAGCGTGCATTGCTCTGAGCAACGCATGAAATAGTTTTGTACGTGTATTTGCATCAAAATAGGTAATTGGTGTATATTTCTTGCTGTGCTGGGATTTGCATCATTTGCCTCGAATTGATGAATAAGGTCTATATTACAGATTACTCTATAAACAAACCACTTCACGATACTACAAGGACGATACCACGAGGTGCAATAGACTATAGCTACCTCTATAGCATTACATGTTGACGTTTGTTGGTGTGGCAGAATTGATCAGAAAAGGAAAGAGGACAATAACAGGGAACGCGAGAAGCGACATCAGAGAAAAAAAACTGCCTTGAACTTTGTCAGACATCTTGAACACTGCAATTGTATATTTTAAACTTTGCAACTCGTCTAATTTTAGTGTTATACTCATATCGGGTCCTAGGCGCATATACTCCGTGATATTACATAAATACGTCGAAATACATAGAATTTTACATAAATCCTACACACGATGATTAATAACAGCAATACATTCTGTACAGGAGTCTATCTAGCATTAGATGTCAGGTCAGGGTTGTGATAGCTCAAAGAATGTCGCGAGCAAAACTCTTTTGTTGCTGCTAGATAGAGTTAGGTTTCGGGTAATTTGGGGTTAGTTTAAGCAGGGTTATTAGTAGGTTGATTTGGCCATGTTATTCTCATGGCTAGTTTTGGGTCGTTGGGGGCACGTTCACCATCTATGCGCTCACTTTAAGGTTATCTTTAGAAAAGTGGTCGTTGAGGGCAGTTCTGGTAAGTCAGGGTTAATTAGTGTTAGTGGGTGTTTTAGAGTAAGCAAAAGTAAGACAAGCACCCAAAATGAAATTATCTGACTTCTAACTGTTTTGGCGAGATCAAAGATGGATAAGTTAGGGTAAGATAGGGTAAGCTATAGGGTAAGTTCGGGTAAGTTCAGGTGAGTTCTCTAACTTGGTGTAAGTTAGGGTGGGATCGTTAGAGTAAAGTAAGATAAGTTAGAATTGGTAAGGGTCGGGGCTATTTAGGGTGAAAAGAGTTGATGTTAAGTGGAATAAGATGATGTTGGTATGTTTGGGCATATCGTGGTAGGTTCTGGTAAGTTTGCTGTGCTAGAGGGTGAGTCACGAGTTAGGGTTAGTGAGGGCTAGTAAAAGGCAGTCTGTCACACAGTTTATTGGGTGACGATGACAATACAGAGAATAGGACATTTGAATGGCTGCTAATCCTACTGACTTTCTACGACCTTAGAAAGTGATAACAGTAAGGCCTTTTTTTATTCTAAATACACAGATCCACAAAGAGATCCATTGTGTTGAGCTCTGACTTTATTGCAGCCAATCAGATACGTGACAGATTGCCTTTAAGGCAAATGACCGGGCATGCAGCGATCAAGTCAAAGAATGGAACGATAAAGGACAACAGGCCATTTATGTTGCTATTGTTTTCATCTATCTACATCAGATAAAATAGTCTGCCCCAGGCTTTTAGCCTGCTTGCAGACTCTCACGCAAAAATTGAAAAGAGGAGTTCAATTTTCGCGCGAGAGTCTGCATCCTGGCTACAGGCTTCCAGCTAAGCTTCTTTTACCTCTGTTGATTGACTTTATGGCACGTTTTGAGTGGGCTGTTAGGGTTAGGAATTATTTAGACTCACATCTGGACTTGACCAAGAAAACCTCTCCTTCTCCTCCGCCTTTTCCTTCTCCTTCCCCCGCAGCGCCTTTTGCAGTTCGAGCTCTTATCGCTCAGTCGACTGAGGAAAGAAAGTGAGACCAGGATAAATCCAGTTCAAATCTGCCTGAAGAATATGACACTCAGCGTCACTTGCGCAACTACACTTGTTTTTCCCCTGAATTAGTAATATATAATATGGATATATACAGATGAGGCAGTTGAGAATTTCTGCTGAACACAATTCAAATTACAGCCAGTCAGCGTCTTGCTACGTTTGATCATTTGCAAGACACGTGTGATACCTGTAGTTTCAATATACACACTTATCTCCCTATTCTTTCAAAAATTAAAAGTGAGATAGCCGATTTTTCCATACTTTTTGCATTCATAAAGTCAGCCGGCTGATGTGTTGTCGTTGCACAGTGATGCTCAGTTTAAGTCCTGTGTTTGCCATGGAAGCAGAAACTCCAATTGGCTCCTTGGGCAGTATATATACTAGCTGTTAGCAAAGATTATTACGGACAGATCTTTGCAAGGCCTTGGATAGAGTTCTAACTCCAGATCGTTGTCTCTGCGTGCTAAATACAAGGAAGACTTTGCTAGTTGATTAGCGTATAGCAGTTAGCACAGGTTATTACGGACAGATCTTTGCAAAGCCTTGGATAGAGTTCTCTAACTCCAGTTCGTTGTCTTTGCATGCTAAACACAGTGAAGACTTTGGTAGTTGCTGTTGGATAGCGTATAGCAGTTAACACAAATTATTACGGACAGATCTTTGCAAGGCCTTGGATAGAGTTCTAACTGCAGAGCATTGTTTATACATGCTAAATACGAGGAAGAGCTCGATTGTTGGTGCTGGAGAGTGTATAGGTGTCAGCATGGATTATTATTAAATGCATCTATGCTAGGCTTAAATATAATTACAACAGAATATTCTTGTCGTTGCTTTTGGGATATGAGAACTTGATTATTGATGCGAGGAACATCAACCTTTAAATATGTTGGAAGATAACGGAGGAGTGCAACAACATGATGGTTATAGTGATTCTGTTCCTGCCAAGATGAGCAGGGATTTCAAGTTGAACCTACCACTTGGTATGTTATTTCTGTTTTTCTAACCGTTTCTAATCCGTTTATCTAACCATTTTTCTTGGTTTTTTGAATGATTCCGCTTGTGTTGTTATGACAGTAAAGATCGTATTTCATTAATACGTATATTTGGCAAAAGCTCTTTATAAGAAACTGAACTTTCACATCACAAACAATTAAGAAACTACGAATGCTAGGTAGGATTTTTAGGAGTTCTGGAAGCTTCGGAAAGCATATTAACGACACTCGGGTCCTGGTTTGGTAGCAAGTTTTATGAGTTTTCTTGCCGAAATTTCTTACGAGATTTGCAATTTTTTATTTGTTTATTCTGTAACTTAACCCCATCTCACGTGGGGGTAGGGGTGTGGATTCCACCCCCAGCCAAATTTTCGTTTGCCAATGTATAATGTATGCTAAAATATACAAAGCACCTTTCCAAGATTCTGCAACTTTACATCTATACTGTATCGAATGAAGAAATTGTCAAGATTCGAAATATAGCACTTTAAAAACCTGGTTTCCATATGATCCCATGACGGCGACGCATGGCCGAGGCAGGCTCGGGGACATATCGGGATGATTGCGACAAATGGAAACATTTGCTGAACGATGTCGCCGACGTCGCCGATCAGATGGGGACAATACGGGGATGCATCGGAAGAGTTGAGATGAGTTCAACTTTTCCAACCGTTGCCGACCAGTAGTCGTACAGTCGCAGACTTCTGCGAGCAAGATTTTGTTATGGAAACATGATTTTTGGTAGCCTGCGTGCAGACTCAACTATCCTAAAGTCAGGATAGTTGAGTCTGCACGCAGGCTAAATTTTTGGCTGAACGGCGACCTCGGGGACCAAAAATCGATCCCAGCACAGCAAGAAAAACATATTTCCATATGAGCATAACGATTCCCGATCGGTCGGCGATTAAAGTTTACAACCTGTTGCTGACTGTTCAGATTATATAGAAACAAGTCTTCCGATCAATCGGGCATGCATCGCAGATACACGTCGCCGATCAATCTGCGACATGTCGCCCCGGGGGGGGGGGGGGGGAGGGGTACTTGACTAGGGAAGTGACAGGGGTGTGCGGAAAACCTCTCCACACCCTGCACCCTGTCGCATAAAAAATAGGCCAAAAGTACACCCTGTCGCATAAAAATTTTGCATCTCAAATATAGCGTAGAACGCAATTTTTGCTTGTGATACCCTGTCGCATAAAAATTTGCATCTCAAATATAGTGTAGAACGCAATTATTGCTTGTGATACCCTGTCGCATAAATTTTTTACCTATTATAATACCCTGTCGCATAATTTTCGTTAGAAAAGGACACCCTGTCGCATAATTTTTACCGTAAAAGGACACCCTGTTGAGTGGCACATCCCGTCAGGTCTATGGTCAGGTCAAGTATGGGAGTACCCCCCCCCCCCCCCGGGCATGTCGCCGACTATTACGATGATATGGAAACCAGGCTTAACTATGGCAACCAATGTTTTACTGCGTATTCGACAAAAATTGTATAATGTTTTAGTTATTGGATATATTAATCTCAAAACTTGGTACTGTAGTATATACTAAATAATAGGTACTAGGAGAAAAACAGACGCAAAAAACAGACAGATTTTTCAGCAAACTTATTAATCTCAAATATCATCCATATTATGTTTATTCATGGATTTGATAATATCCAGCCCAATTGGTACAATGAAATTTCAATTTAGTGCCTCATTTTATTGTTATAGTCATACTAGTGATTATCATGATGGACCTCGATCAGATGGACCTCGATAGAAACAATGAAAATCATTGATTACATTATCATGATAATCATAACTTAATTTCTTCTTATTGTTACAACAGGAACAATAGAGTTAATTGGATTTAATCATGTGATTTTCATTGTTTCTATCGAGGTCCATCTGATTGCTCATGGCTACTACTGTATAGCAGCGAAGAAAAAATGGGAAGGGCGTGGAATCCACCCCCTCAGGTACTGGCCGCTTCAAAACTTCCCATGTGAGATAGGGTCAAACTATGTCCATAATTCCATAATTCATAATAACCATGTCCATAATTCTTCAATAGATCTTGAACCAGTACAAATGTTCTCACACCCAGAACTCAATTTATTTCAATTTAGAAACTCGAGGATTTACAGCAAATATTTTAAACGACTGACATAAATTTATGCTGCAAATTGCAAACATCATCTTAACTATTTCAACCAGAGTATTACCCTGGGTACCAGACTCTCTCTCTAACATAAAATGGAGAGAAACGCTTGAAGAGATTTGACTGGAGAAGGGCTAACCGGGGGCTGACCCTCTGCGGCGGTTTGGAGCGGTTTTGTGAAATTTCATCATGATGGAACCTGCTAATTTCCATTGTAAATACAGCCAGTTTTGAGGACCACCGTCAATTAAAGAATGAAAGAAACACAGAAGAAAACAAGTCTCTGATCACGTGTCAAAGCATATAATTATTGTAGCCAGATTCACATAAGCATGTGCTATTGTGCTACTTCACAAGTGTCTCATAGCCGTGTTTATGTGTAGAGACACACCTATTTGCTGAAGCTGATAAAATACGCTAATATTTTAAGGCAATTGACGTAACACGATACCAGTGTTTCCGTTTGGGCCTGTCAAACTACGAGGTTGTAATAATGAGATATAATAACACTTAGATATCACTTGTTGGAAGAAGTAAAGAATTTAAGGATGCTGGCAGGAGTTAATGCAACTAAGCACTTGCGTTTGTTAAAGACCCTCGGCTAACCATGATCCTTTGTGGCCCCAATGCTGACTTTCGTATGATGCGGCTTATACAGTTTCCGTCAGATGACTGAAGTTAAGCTCGGTCGAGTGAGTCAAATTTCGGATGGGTGACCTCTCGAAGGCCTTAACTCGCAACTCACCTCACCCTCCTTTGGAATTGATGTTAAACTAGGGTCCCATGCCTGGGTGCGGCATGCAAAGTGGGCCTAAATTAGCTTTAAATAGCTAGAAATCCTCCCAGCCCACTTAGGGCCTGTTTATATGGGGAAAAACACCTCACCTGCCAGACCCAGGGCTGACAGGCGAGATTCCTCCTTCCTATAGAATCCCACTGCTTTTTCATTTCGCGTTTATATGACAAACGCAACACCACCGGTATAGTGAGATTCCACCTCACCAGAGGTGGAATCTCACCTGGGTGAGGTGAAGATTTTTCCATATAAACGAAACACTACCGGTAGGGTGAGGTGTATTGGCTTTCTTCGTTGATTTCTATTGGTTAATTCGTTCTGATTTCACGGATGAGAGACTTTACTCCACCTCTCATGGGACTGACAGGCGAGGTAAAAATCTCATATAAACAGTGGCTGAAATTTACCTCGCCTGTCAGCCCCAGGTCTGGCAGGTGAGGTGTTTTTCCTCATATAAACAGGCCCTTAAAATGAATTACTGAGAGAGAGCGAGAGGTGAAAGACGTTTTTCGCCTGGGGCCTAGGTTCTAGGTTCGTTTTGCTTTTCATTCATCGAAATTCATTGGGAGTTGGGTTTTAGAAATTCTTGAAGAAGACCAGAAATGGTAATGAATTTCATCTAATTTTCTTCGTGAAGGCATCCACAGTAGAGTAGCAACACATTTTTTCATTATATTCTAGTCACGCCCCCCATACTGTATGTTGTTCTCGTTAGAAAGTACCCTGCTACTAAGGGCACAGCCCGATACGTTTAGTGTTTATTTTTAATTGCTTTTGAAGTATTTTTCAGATAGAGATTATCAGTTGATATGTTGTTTTCGTTAGCTTGGAGTATGGGAAAATTTGTCGCATTACCATAATTTTAACGCAGATAGCAACGGGATGGGACCAAAATGGATACTAAATACTCTATTTTGTATTTTCAACACAGAGAGCAACGGGAGGGGGCTAAAATTTAGACTTAATACTTTAATTTGTGTGGCAAAACATTATTTTAGGGGAGTTCTCCCCGCAAGACGTGTCATATAAAGGCAGACTGCCGTCATAAGCTGTAGCCAGTAGTTTAAAAGACGCCTCAGAGTTTAAAATTTTTATAGCGCTAGTCGTCTTATTGTCGATTTGCAATCTGCCCTTATTCTGGCCAGCTGCAATGCCAACTATATGTTTTAAAAACAAATTTTCCTTCGACGTTGGTGGCTGTTTTATAATCTTGAATGTGCGTGTTTTGAACTTTACTTCGCTTGAAAGACATGTTCTGCTTTTATCCCTTTGAACCAGTAATTTAAGGTGAAAAAATGCGGTACTTGTAGCCACGACAACTTTTGATCTGTAGTGTTTTTGTGGAGTTTAGAACCTGTTAAAGCCTGTTGAATTGATGAGAATGATAAGTAAATAGAACATAGTTTCAATGAAATTAAATGACCCAAAACACACTCCGCGAGTCCGCGACACACTCCCATAGCGCATGCAAGCGTTCTTCGTAAAATTTTGTGTGCATTTATCGTTCATTACATCAAATACCATTTTCATGGTTGCGTCAGGTTGTACCGGGTGCGCCAAAATAAACTACGCTTGTTTGGCAGGCCACAATAAATCGTACACTGGACCGATTTTGAAGATATATGACTTAATCGTTAGCAGAAAGCCTGAATTAGATACTGGGATTTTTTGCAAATTTTTTCATTTTCAGCTTTTAGAGCCAGAAGCGAGTTTCCTAAAATATTAGTTTTCGAAAACACTGAAACTGACCAAAGAACATCGATCAAATTTTCTAAAGAATCAACATGAATGAACAAAGAGAACTTGTTCGTGTTGATTTGCGATTTAGGAATCGATCAATTGTAATCTGCTGTACGAGAGTTCGTACTAAACCCCCAAAATCCCCCTGAAAGCATTTTCTCTTTGTTCATTCATGTTGAATGCTTTAAAATTTGATCGACGTTTTTTGATCTTTTTCGATGTTTTCGAAAACGAATATTTTAAGAAACTCGCTTCTAGCTCTAAAAACTGAAAATGGAAAAATTTGCGAAAGGTCCTGGAATCTAATTCAGGCTTTCTGCTAAAGATTAACTCATAAATCTTCAAAATCGGTCCAGTGTACGATTTATTGTGGCCTACCAAATGTGCATAGTTTATTTTGGCGCCCCCGGTAGACTGCTGAGTGTGCATTGGCAAAGAGATACCTTTCTCAAAATTTAGACAGTTTTTGGTTACTTGGCACTGTCATTTTGTTTTGTATCCTCCGGTTGAATTAGGATTTACATGAATATTTGTCATTGTAGATTCAAAGCGACGGCTCAAAGATGTTCTCATGGAATTTAGAGAAGGCATTTACCCCAAATACAGCACAGAAAAGGTAGGCACTTGTATTATGTAAATTCCTACCGAGTGACCCAAAAAGAACTTCACAATTTAGATCATAACAAGCTCTCTGAAATGATGATTACAATCCAAAAAACCAGATTCAAAGAAGATTTCCAATGCTGGATTCCTCATTTTGAGTGAAACAATCGCCATCATTTTCCAGTCAACATTTTGTGAAAACTCAACGTAGCGATGGATTTGAAGTCGTCTGTAGTTTTTTTTGCAAAATGACTGACCCCTGTTCCTCATTCAAATTTCATGCTCCAAAGCAAATTTGGAGTTCAGCTTTTTTCATCTTCCAAAACATGGACTGGAAAACGAGGGAATAGTTCGAGAAATGATTAATGAATGGATTTTCATGTTTTTTAAACTGTCTTTTCGGACAGTAGGCATAACTTAACTGACCAAGCAACGTCTCAAAAGATAACTGAGCCTGTCAGCTACATGCTGATAACTTGTTTGTGTCCATAACATTTGCTCTCAGGAAACTATGTGCGATCTAGCTCGTGAAGTTTTTTTTGAGTCACCCGGTATGTGTGGTGCCATAGACTGCTAATGGATGCAAGATAGTTGTAGCACATAATTATTTGTATTAATTGTTCTACAGCGAGTAAAACCAACAAGATTTAGGCAATTTAACATGAAAGATATAAGCAGTAAGTACTGAGTAGTAGGAGTAGTGCGTAAAGTAGGGTTTGAAAGATTTGGGGGGGGGGAGCGAGCCTGCACTGCTGGAGGTTCTCAAGTTTAAGAATGCTTTCTCTGTTCAGATTCGCGGCAGGCTACTGTAAATCACATACCTTTGTCTTTTGATTGTGATATTTAGTAACAGTAATAGGTTATGGAGAAGGGTCACGCCTGATAAGTTTATGTTACTATCCTCACGCCAAAGATAGTAAACATTCAAATTGCCGGTGATTTTTGCAAAGAGTCTTAAAGGAAATCGTATTTAGTATTCTGTATGATGCGTAAACTTTCATCTTGCATTATGCTAATCAATGTGCAGAGTTTATGGCCGACTTTGATCAGACAAACAAGTCGCAAGTCAATTCGATTGGGTTGTCAGAAACTTTTAGTATCAAAGAATATCTGAATTTATTTCGGCAAATGTTCAAAGTAGGTCTTCTTGAACGTTCTTGCGTGGGTAGTTAAAGTGTGCCAGTTATAAATTGGGGGGGGGCGTGAAATATGCCTCGGAAGGGGGGATACAGTAATAATCCGCAGATAAGAACGGCTGCAGTAGTCACGGGGGGGGGGTTCTTCCACAGTAAAGGTACCTGGGGATGTGCCGCGACGAAGGGTATACTTTTTCGGACTTCTAGTCTAGCCAAGGGTATACTTTTTTGCAATTTTGGCCAGCAACGGTCTAGCCAAGGGTATCATTTTTGACAACATTGACAACATTGGTCTAGTGAACGGTCATGATATCATATTTGGTACAATTTGACAATATTGGTCGAGGAAATGATCAGAATTGGTCTAGCCTAGGGTACCATTTTCCGCGTAAGAATTGGTCCAGAGAATGGTCAAATTGGTCTAGCCAAGGGTACCATTTTTGTAAAAATTAGTCTAGCCAACGGTACCCTTTTGACGATGCTCGCGGCAGACCCCTACCCAAAATTTGGCCAAGACCCCCCCCCCATTGCAGTAGATTAATTGATAGAAATCTTTTATTTCAAGTTGAACCAAGGGCGCCTACCTTGTAGGAAGTGTGTTTATTCCCAGTACTGTACCGTGACCCAGTACACAGAGTCAGTCCTGTTAAGGTCAAGATGACGTATGAATAACTTTGTGGTTTCAAATTCCGGTGTTTATGTAATACGAGATCAACTGTTATACGAGCTGGCCACAGGGAATCAGACAGCGTGATCTTTGATTGGTCAATACTAACAGACGTTAGAATTTGAAAATCCCTGTAACTAGAAAAACTTCGTTTCTTATGATATACACAGATAAACAGGACTGGGTCACAGGATACTAATTACTCTGTGAACAGTAGGTCACGCGTACAGTACGAGGTAGGCGCCCTTGGTTGAACTGTTCTATCAGTTGAACTACTGCACTGTGGATCTCCTATGGTTTTCGTTCGAGCCAAATTAGATTTTCAGACAGTCTAAAATTGTAGCATGCCTTAAAAGGATCCTGAGTCACGATCGCTCTTGTGATTTCTTTCAGCCGATGGACTATGCAGGCTTCAAACTTTTCATGTCTTCGTACCTTGGCAATGACATCAGTGATGAACTATGTCAGACCCTCTTCTTCACATTCCACAAGAAGGTGCCTCTCTCTGAAGTAACATCACCGGAGCTTCCAAGGGCACTTTTGAAGAAATTCCTCGCTCATAATTCTGCTTTGTCGTGTGACAGTTTGCATACCCATAATAGTGGTAAGTGTTTACATGAGTGTTAACTTTACGCTTCATCCACGAAACTGGTCGGTTTGATTGAGATCTATTGAGACTTCAGCTATGTACTAAGCAACCACCTAGTCCCTTATCGTAAATTTTTCTTTTCTTTGTAAATTCTGTTTCACATCAGATGTCACATCATGTCTTGCATTTTGCTTACCTAAATCAACAATAAAATGATTTGGGCTAGTGACATCATTAAATCCATCGCAACCCTTACTTGACATCTGATGTGAGACAGAATCTAGTAAAGTATGTAGTATCCATTAATTTTTAATCGTTCGTAGTGTGACTGTATACAGTTTAACATTTCGTGTCTTTGTATATTGGCCATTGGGTAGCCATTGTCTTTCGCTTCCTATGGTATTGTACCTGTAGTGTTGTATAGTAATTAGAAAGGTATAGTAGAATGTAAGATATATTGTAAATTTTATTATGTTTGCATAGACAAAAGGAGTGTTAAGAAATTTTTCTTCATGTCATAGCGTAGGTTCCAAATCTTTAAATCAGTGTAAAAAGGTTGGTATGAAATTATATAACCTATTTCTTTTGATTGAATGGCTTGAAAGAAACTTTAGCCATTTATCTATAATTCTACCGTTGGACTTATCAGAAATCTACAATATAGTTCAACGGTACAATTATAGCAAAATAGATAAAGTTTCTTCCAGCCGTTTCACCATTCCCTCGGATCTGCCATTCCAACATTCCGTCATAAATGATCTCTCTCGCCCTCTTCCGGAATGCTGAAATGGCGAATCCAGGAACTATTGAAAAGGGAATGGTAATACGGATCGAAGGGATAGACTTGAGGCAAGTCTACTGGAACCATTGACCAAGGATTATATTTAGCGAACGCTTCCATTACTTATCACAATTTTCAAGGTTCAAATCATTCGAAAGAGCAAGGGCACATTTTATACAGCAAAGATTCAAGTTTCCGAAAAGACAACGCGATTTGCCTTTCTGAAGAAATAGACTTCACATGTCTGAGTGCACTCAGTTAAGTTAAGGAATTAACAGAGACAGCAAAACGTTATGGTCGGCTGCGTTGAAGTTATTAAATCTATTCGTGAGGCTGTCAAATCGCTGTCTTAAAGGTAATGGGCAGGGTTAAAAGGTGTGTTCATGAACAAGGGGTTAAGCACAAAGAAATAATTTATTGAAATGGGTGAAGTTGACACATGCAAGAGAGACAAGAAGTATGTGGCCTTTTCTTTATTCTATTAGACACACGTTTATACCTCTGTCTATTACCTTTAAATATTACTGTATCCTTTGTTTTACAAAATTCACCCTTGCTGTTCGAAAAGCTTTTCGGAGCCAAGGTAAAGTTGAGAATTCTCCTTGTTTCAGCTTGATCAATTCTCCCTGTTCTATCTTTAAGACACTTTTCATATTTCAGAATTGTTCAGAATAGCTAAAGGCACTCGAAAGGCTACTCTTGTTGCCACAGCAACAGTGGTCGCTGGCAGCTTTGGTGGTAGAGATAGTAAAACAGTGTTGTCATCAGATACGGGTATTGAAGTGGATGGCGAATCAGAGACCATTGATCCAGCTTATAACACAAGTTTACCCATATTTGAAACGAAAACTAGAAGCATGACGAGCATTTCAAAAGCAGGTTTGTTTCTTTCGCTTTGCGTTTACGTTGCACTTATCTCTTTATAAGAAACTAGATACTGCTTCCCAGTTTGGGGTAATGCTGCTGTATCAGTTAAAGGGGCTCCGTCGTCAAACAGTAAAAAAATCCGTAAACTCGCACGTGTCGGGGATTATCCACTGTTCATCCATTGTTCTCTGCAGTTCGTTTGGTGGCTTCACCCAAGCCACCAACAAGTGACCGTTAAAAATCCACTTATATCCGAGCAATCGTAGAAGATACGAATGTTTGGTTTGTTCCTTAGTGAAGTACAAGGATTAATGCCCAAACAGCAACTTTCATTTTGAAAAAAAATACGAAAATCCTGTGTGATATCACCTTTCAAAAAACTGCAAAAATCATCGTTTTGTTTACATTTTGACGACGGAGCCCCTTTAAAGAAAATTTCAAAAACTACAAAATCGATCGGCAGAATAGACCTTTTAGCTATTCTACAAAAGAGCCTGGATCGAGCGTTATTTTTATACACGAGGTTCGATAGAGTGGCGTTAGAGCTCCTATCAATATTGTGCATATTCGAAAATTCTACAAAGTGCACTTTGTAGAATTTTCGAATTTGCACAATAGTGATAGAAGCTCTTAACACCACTCTATCGAGCCTCGCGTATAAAAATAACGCTCGATCCAGGCTCTTTTGTAGAATAGCTAAAAGGTCTATTGATTCCTAACAGCATATTCGATGCTTTGCCACTGCCAGTCATTCGTGCACTTGGATGGTTCACAGTAAGGGAACTAATTGATCTTGAATCTGCTAGGATTATTTGCAAATCGCTGAATGATGATGCACCGTCCTATATGAGAGACATGTTTACAAAAATGAACGCCTTTACAACAGAAATTCGGATTCTGACCTAATAGTCCCATTTCTAAAAACGACTACAGGACAGAGATGCTTCTATGACCAGTGTGCGAAACTTTGGAATTGGTTTTCAAGGAGGCTAAAAATACGTCAACTTTAAAGAATTTCATGAAAGCAATGAAGAAACTTTGTCGTTAAATTTTTAATCATTGTGTATGAATTATTTTCGAAATTGTAATTACTTCTAGATCTAGTTTGATTTTGTATCTGTAATTTCATTTGTTTTTTGTATATTAGCATGGCCCCCTGTGAACCAGTCCTTTGACTGCAGGGGCTACCATGGGTAAAGGAGATGAAATGAAATGAAAATGGTTCAACCACTGCCGTGTGGATTTATGGTTTCCACTTAGGCCAATTTTGTTTTTCAAGCAATCTGAAATTACGGGGTGCGAATTTCGGGTGACAATGACTCTTTAAAGGACAAGTCCGGGGTTTCTACAATTAATGTCAAAAAGTAACCTTACCAACTGATGCCAAACATCACTTCTGACTTTTTCGACGTTTTGAGATGTTTTTCTGTTGTAAATTCATACAACATTTTTCATAAGTTAGGCCCAATGTCGTCGCCATTTTTCAAAACGCGATAAAATAGCTAGCCTCGGTTTAGAGGTTCGATTGTGACGTCGGAAATTACTATGAGAGTTCTATAAGAAAACAGCCTCATTCAGGTCGAAGGCCAAATGGGTGAAATTACGTCATGAAAAATGCCATCAATTCGCTCATTTCACAGATTAAAATACACAATTTCGCAGAGAAAAGACAGAAGGTTGGAAAAATGTACTACACACCATTCGCAACATTGTGATCTTTCATTTCATGAACAATTATTCCAACCCTGGACTTGTCCTTTAAGGACATTTTGAAGAGTTGTGATTATGACTGAAATTGTTTCTTTTTGAAGTGCCTATTTTGTACAGTTTTTGGCTGTCCCCCTGAAAATCAGTCTTGCTAACTGACAGGGCAACCGAAGACGTACATAAAGAATGTTAAAATGAAAATTGAACATATAAATACTTTACATATGATTTCAGGTGAATCAAAGCGTAAAGCATTCGGTGATCTGAATTCGCATCAAGGAAGTCAAGCAAGTCATTCACTGGACGAAGAAGCTTGTGACTACAAAAATCTCCGATATTTCCCAATGGTGTCTATCAAAGAAATCGCATGCTATTTGTCACTGCTAGAAGGCTCCAGAGTTGAGGATAAATTGGAATGTAAGTGTCTTATTTTATCGGTTATCATATGTTGTACCGGGTGAGTAAAAAAGAAACGCCCGGCGTTTGAAGGGCAACTGCTCTCTGAATATATAAGCAATGATAGTTTGCAATATCTTGTTGAATAGCTAACATGTTCAATAACTTTTAGAATTTTTCGTGGCTAAGATCGGTCTCTCCGTTAAGATTTTACAAGGGATTTGCTAAAAAATGTCCATTCGAGAAACCTTGAAAAGCGTGCTAAAATCATGATTGAGTTTCCCCAGTGGTTTACCAGACAGAAATGACTTGAAAACACTTCAGCATGTGCTATCCTCATCCTCTTCAGGGGATGAAAAGGTCTTCCCCCTAGTATGTAGAACTTATTCAGGGGGAGGGGTTCCATTCTCCCAAGAGGACAAAATGCAAGCAAGGAAAGCCAAGCGAAAGTTTGTTGGTCGTTTACCTTCGTTTTTGCAGGTTTTCGAAAGGGGCTTTCTGTAGGAAATCTCTCATATCGACGGGAAGGAATGGCCGATTAAAGCCTGGTAAATTACTGAGCCTCATTGAACATATCGGGAATAAAACAAGACAGTCTTCAATATTGTTGCTTAGTTATTGAGGGAGCAGCATTTTTTCAAATGCTGGGCCTTTTTATATTCAAGTAATTGAGGTTCAACTGTGTAACTACTTTCTGTAACTGATCTTAATCTTATTCCGGGGGGGGGGGGTACTTGACTTGGGAAGTGACGGGGGTGGGGGTGTGTGGAAAACCTCTCCACACCACACCCTGCACCCTGTCGCATAAAAGATGGGCCAAAAGTATACCCTGTCGCATAAAAATTTTGCCTCTCAAATACGGAGTAGAATGCGATTTTTGCTTGTGATACCCTGTCGTATAATTTTCGTTAGAAAAGGACACCCAGTCGCATAATTTTTACCGCAAAATGACACCCTGTTGAGTGGCACATCCTGTCAGGTCAAGTATGGGAGTACCCCCCCCCCCCCGGGATCTTATTTTCTTTCTGGATGCTAATTTATTTTATTTATTTCCTTCCAGTCGTTTTTAGAGTGTATGACAGCGATGGCAACGATTATCTCGATCAGCAGGTATGCTTCTTCTCGCCTTTTCTATCCCTTCTCAACCCCAGTTGATCATTCTTAAAGACCTATGGATAAATAACAATAATCCTGTACAGCCCCAAATTCGACTTTCGTCTGATATGAAACTTGTTTCTGCATGAGCAATAGGAGACATGATGATTTGAATTTGCAATTGATCCTGACCTGATGGGACCTGACTAGAGTTCTTCTTTGTCGTTTCCTAACCTTGCAATTACTATCTGTAAGTTTGTACCTTGTTTCCAAGCCTTTACAACCGACCGCCTTCTTGAATGAATTTTCGCTCCTCCTCAAGCGCATTTTTTTGAAAAGCTGCTTGCGGAGAAGCGAAGCTTCTTTCAGAAACCGTTGATGCAAAATATTGGCGGTTAGAAAGGATTCACGAGTTGTGATGCTTATTTTGTTGGCTTGGAAACTGCGATTCAGACTATAGTTGCGAGATTAGAAAACGACAAACAGAACTTAAGTAAGTTTTCATTATATCTTAACAGTGGAATGAGTCAAGTACGTAGTCCAATGACGATGAGGGTAGCTTAGGCCATCCTCAGCTTAGGCCATATTCAAATCACTCATTTTGTCTCATGGTGCTCATGGTTTCTGTGCTTGGTTCTGTTTGTTTTGTTCTTTATTTGGCACGCAAAGGATCATGGTTGCCAATGGGCCTTTAATCATTGGATAACTGATCTCAGTATTATTTGCTTTAATTTTTTGTTTATATTTTGGCAAGTATGAATCGCTGAAATATATAGACAATCAGTGAACTTCGTGGCGGAATTCCCAGGGAGCCTAGTTGATAGAGCAAGCACCCGGGGATGTGCCTGCCGAGTGGGTATCAATTTTAATAAAAAAATCCAGGACATGGTTATATCTTTCTCACCTTGGTTCCAGGACAGGTCAAAGGTATTTCAATAAAGGTGGTTTTTTCAGAATTCGTCGAAAAGTTTTATAAAGGCACAAATAAACAACAACGCAACCATTTTGCTGCATCTTGTTGCAGTGTTCGGTTTTAGGTTATTTAATACGCGTATTTTTTCTATATGAAACTAAGAATTTGGGCCAGTACTGAAAGTTTCTTAAAATTATCAGATTTTGAGTACTCAAAGTTTCTTACGAGAATCTTAGAGGTTTCATGGCGATCTTCATGTTCACTACCTGTGCCCTCGCATAGTGGCCCTCGTGAACATTTCAAAACAAGGTTTTTACCCTTTCCAATGTTTAGACATTGCTCAAGTACCTTCCGAGTAATATGATTCAGAAAACAAGTGAAAACAAAGTAAAAGCATGTCAAGGATATCCTTTATGAAAATAGATAGTTTCTTAACATACATTTTCCCAGTACTGGAGTTTCTTAATTTGTTTGCGATCTGCGAGTTAAGTTTCTTATGGGCATTTTCTTATAAAAAGAATACGTGTATGTTGTTCCGGACATGTCTGAAATGTTTTTCATTGCACAGGCACATCCCCATTGTTTTTATCCAAGGTAACCCACTCCCTCCCCCCCCCCCCCCCCCCCTTCCGCGGTAGAAGGATTTCGGTGACTCGAGCAAACGAGTAATTCGAGACGTGTCGCGTTTCGGCTCTCACAAAGAAACTTTCAATACAGCAGAAATATTGCCTGAAAGAGGAAGTAGACCTATGCAACAAGGAACAACATTGATTTGCTAAGTAGTCCACCATCTACGTGTGGTGACGTGCAACGCCCTGTGGTACTGTGACGTCGAGCAAAACAAAACTGTATTACTCTTCGATTACGTAATCATTGTTAAGGCACGGCACCCATAGAAATAACGGCACCACACATCATTGTAAGGTTCAAATTGACGTCATAATGCGGTAATCTAATGACCAAAACGTCTAATGAGCTGAATGAGCTGAATGGCCCATTGTGATAGCATTACTGTCTTAGTCGACGCAATTGTCTGTGCATACCTGACATTCATCACATTGTGGTGTTGTCTGGAAATATTTGAATGAAGCTGTAACGTCGTCAACAAACAACAAACAAATGAGCAAAGTCGTTCAACAGTATGGTCTCGCAATAGTGTGTTTATTTTTCACCCAAGATACAACTTACGCTCAAATCTCTTGGATACGGTCTCTCAATTTTTTAGGAACTGGAGTCAATCGTTCAACAGATGGTCAGCGTTGCAGAATATTTAGGCTGGGACACATCAACGTTGAAACCGGTGAGATTTATCATTTATTTCTCATTTATTTATTTACTTTTGTTTGCTTGTTGTTGTGATTTGTTAGGGAGTTGTTTTCATGTTTACTCTTAGGCTGGCTTTTCACTTCAGTTCGTTTGAAATGAAAACTGGTTTTTACTAAATAGGCAAACGGATTGATAGTTACCAATGTATTTACTTTCCGTTTTTACTGGCCTAATAACTTTAAAACCGCCTAATAACTTTAGAACCGGATAAGCTAAGACACAGATCCCACAGTAGATCGGTTTTTAACCCAGGTACCTTCTGACCTACCTCACAATGTAGTAGTGGAAACATCCATAAGATGGATAAGTTATAACCCAGTTGCTCTATCATTACCCTTTTTGTTATTTTATCATTTTTTGGCTCTGGTACCCAGGATACTCTATCATCATGTTTACTTTCTTGCACTAAAATTAAAGGGGGCGACAGATGATAAATGGGTTCAAGATGACATTGGCATTCCCATTGACTCTATTTCAAATCGGATTACTCTTAACTAATTTTACTTTAACCTATGGGCAAATGGAAACCGGCCTTCCTTGCCGCAAACTATCCATCAATCATATAGTCTTAGACCTTTCCGGCATTCTCGACGTTTTTCCGTTTTTGTGGTAGTTTTGCTCCTGAGCACGGATGATTTTCGTTTGGGAATGCTCACAAAGTGGTACACATTTTTGATTGACTGATATAAATGTTTGATAGATTGATAAACTAAAGTACCCAAAGCCTGGCAGGGGCGGATCCAGCCCGAAGTTGAAAGGGGTGCAACTTGCAAAGAGGGTGCCAAAAAATATAATGGAAAGTGAGCACGCCGTAGGCGCGCGAAAATTTCTTGGATTCTTTTTGTCTTTGAAGAAAATCAGAGAAAATCTCTTGATTTACTAATACTAAATAACGCCTTGATTTATATGCTTCCCCCATATTTAAGTCAAAACAGTTAAACAATTGTGCGTTAGAGTCAGGATGAGGGGTGCTTTTCTCGCCAAAAAAGGGTGCCAAGCTGACTTTTCATCATGAGGGGGCCATTGCCCCTACTTGCTCCTCTAAATTCGCCACTGAGGCCTGGGACCCTATGTATTAGGGCATCTTAGGACGTTGTCGAAGGAAAAACTGGGGAACAGGAGCAAACTGAGAGAGAATGAAACCTAACTTTCTCTTTGCCCCCTTATTTGATCGTTTTTTTCTGGCTCAGGTAACAGTACCAAAGGGAGCTGCATGAGTAAATTTGTGCATATTGAGGTCAAGCCCACTTTGTCCCACAAGTAAGAAAGCACTGACACTGTTAATTTGCAACAAAACATGTATTGACGTTCTTCATAGTGCTCCTTGCTCCATTTATTACGTCATTCATTGACATTTCAGGCGTCCTGTTTATCTTTATTTAGTTGTTGGTGTGCATAGTTTTCACACCCCTTCCTGTTTTTGCACCTCTCCTTTCACAGTTCGGAAAATATGAAAGTCATCCTGACCTAACAATATCCTAGTTGACTCTTCGCCAATTGATATTGACATGAGATAGGTTTAACACGTCCTTTTCATATCCGAAGGGAGCAAATGACCCACAGATACGCAGTAGGAGTTGATCTAAATATAGAATGTTAAGTATGTCAAATTTTGATCAATTCAAAGGCTGTATCCACGACTTTTATCTGGCAAAAAACTGTTTGACTTTGATAAAGGTACCTGTTCAGAAAAGTTGATAATCTTTTCAAAGTTAGAACATAAACGATTTAATTGAACTCAGTTTAAAAAATGATCAGAAAACTCCTGGCAAGACATACCTCCTAACAGCCGGGTGATCAGATGTGACATACATTATCTGTGTTACCCGAAGCTAGACGAGGTAACATTTTCTTGCCACACAGATTTAACAACTCAAACTTAGACAGTCACGACACTCTAAGGCATAGTAGCTACAAGGGCACTTTTTCGTTCTGCTAAATGGGGCTCTTTCTGAAACGAAAAGGGTATTGTATCGTTTTATTGCAAAATAATGGGGGGTAAGGTCCGCCAGTGCCCCAGATTTCTTCGTCTTTGTAATTGGTGCTGTGTTCGACTTTCTGTCGGTGTTCCATCACCATATATAAATAGCTATACCCTCATAGATATCCTCTATTATTGTTATTCCATGCCATGTTCTTTTATATTTAAAGGGAATCTAAGTATATATTAGCCATTGACAATAATAACCTCACAAAAACAATAGGCTGTGACACGTGCCGCACCATATTTGGGTAACTGATCTGTGTCAACACGAAATTCTGATATCTGATAGGCAAGAATTTGACCGTATTTGGGTAACTGATCTGTGTCAACAGGAAATTCTGATATCTGATAGGCTAGAATTTGACCGTTAGTTGCTTGAGTTGAGCCACTTTTATATGCTTACATTCCCATTAAGGGTCATACATAGAAAATGCTGCTCAGTCGCAACTGTTATACTTGAAATAAATTGCTAAGGGTAATCTTTACATTTTAGATATTTTCTGACATGCTTAGTGAACTGGATTTTGATTCAGATGGTCAAATAAGCTTGGAAGAATGGTTAAAAGGTGGAATGGAAAATATCCCTCTTCAAGTTCTCTTGGGTCTCGATGTTGTGAGTATCGATGATAATTTCTCCTTACAATTATGATGTTTTGTGTTTTGTGTCAATTTTACTGCTGCAGTTTTTTATGCAAGAAACTAGTTTACTGTATAAGGAACTAGAAGTAGCAGGCCAAAAATTTAATAAACTCTAGCACTATGTTTGAGAAGCTCGAAAAATACTTTCAAAGTAAAATTGCAAATTTCATGGCAACATTATCTCTGAACCCCTCATTCTTGAGAAATATTCATTAAAATTTTATGTTTTGAGCCCAATAAAACGTATTTCCTTCGAAGCATTGTACTGTCTGTCAAGGAAAAATGCATTGTACTAATAGAAACTACATCCTAATTCATGCACAAAAAGGTAAGAAACAAATTAGGAAACTTTTGGTACTTAAAAGCAGAAAATTTCATGTGAAATTAAGAAACTTGTAGTACTATGGGCTGATCTAAGTTTCCTATTTAAAGAACGTGTATTTGATCACACAGGATGTCTCAGAAAGTCTTAGAATAGTTTCAGAATGTTTTGCAGTCTGAAAAAAAAATTGTTGATAAACATTGGTAAGATGTCCATATCAAAGAAAATACGACCGTCGTCCTGTGATGACAAGTGACAGGTTTTTTAGATTATGTTCCTGCAAATTGTACCAGTTTTCAAATTCAGAATGAAGATCATAAGCCCCACAAAACGACAGTTTGCAGTCGAAGCTCTATTTGTCTGCTCATTAGGAATCTTGAACATTATCTATTCAGATATGGCGCAAGATATTCATGTAGTTGTTTCGTTGAAAGGAGGCTGCTTGTGGTCCGTAGCGTATCATGATCTCCGCAATTTATCTAAGTCTTAGCAATTTGAGATCAAATTTGATTCCACGATTATTCCAATTCCAATTCTAATTTTATTTTGCTTATATTATAGAGGGTTGACGAAGAAGGAAAACATCAGGTAATTCTTTCTTTGATTTTGAAAATTCCTGTTTTCTTATCGACGTATGTGAAAAGGCCAATCTCTATCAAAGCAAAACGCAGTGACCGCCGCATTATGAGTATGCATAGTTCTCTTTCCACACCTGCAGGCCGGTCACCGCGGTTTGTCCTGGAGTTCAAGCTGCTTGAACTTTTCAGCGATCGCCAGCGAAAAGTTATGCAATTTGCTTCAAATTTTCAATTCCCATTTCAATTTCTATTGTCTCACCAGCGATCGCGCGCGCGAACAAAGGGAGATCGATTTTCCTTCGGTTCACCGGCCTTCTCACGAACCAATCGCTACCATTTGCTTTTTTGAAGATTGGGCTATAGATTGGCAGTTATCAAAATTATGGTAGCGAATTTGTGGCGTATTTTAGCAGTGGCAATTTACGGTGAATTTGGGAGATACATCTTTCCTTTACAATTAGACTCTTTTATTGGGAATCTTCAATGCTTGATTCATACCAGAGCAAAAACGAATTCGAACTGAGATAACACATTTTCGATTTTCATTTTAAACGTTTTTTAATTAGCTGCCACTTGCAATTGGAATAAAAACATATTGATCCAGATGCGTTTGAACATTTTCAAAGGCACCAACAAAATCTGAAATTGAAGTTTGAATTTTTTCCGTCGAACTTCTAAATGCATTCTTGATGTGTTTTTACTGTAGTTTAACTAAGTGTAAGGAGCAGCTAATCCAGAAACATGTCATGGATGTTGTTCAAATTTAAAGTGCACTATAAGTGGATGTTTCGAGGGTTCACTCTTTTTCAGTTTCAGTGGATTGAGTTTTTAGGGCATTTGCTTGCCTGATTTTAGCCACTTGATGTTTCTGTAAAATATCGGTGACGCAACAAGTTCTGCGCTACAGTTGCAATCTATTTAGAAACCAGTTCCTAGTTGTCTGTTTTGATTTGATAAAAATTTCGTTGCAATTAGTAAGAACTATCTATCTTTATAGTGGACAATGAAACATTTCAAAGGACCTGCCTACTGCAACATTTGTCATGGCGCACTGTCAGGTTTTGCAAGAAGGCAAGGGCTACAGTGTATTTGTAAGTGTACCCTATTATCTTGAGTTGATGTGTTCGGCACGTATGGTCAAAACTGTACTGTAGTGGGCTTCTTTGAATGTGGCTATACCAACAAGAGGCTTTTGCATTATGTTCAACAATCTACATAAAATGTCATGTATTATGTTTTTTTTTTTATATGCTCATAATATTTACAATATATCTAAACTACAAATACAACCTACATACACACAATCACATACGATTACACAACGATGCCACAGGGAGCATGGAATTTCACAACAACCCTGCGGCCATTTAAAATTAACTCAAAGTTTTTTTTTTTTTTTTTTTTTTTTTTTTATATTCAATATAAAAATTTACAACAAAATTACCTAAACACTACCTACAATCTACTATACCACACTACAAGAACGGGGACCAGGAGGAGCAAAATGTCATGTCTACCCCCTGGAATTAATATAAACTAAAATACAACTAATACAAACTACTATACATACGCTACAACTAATACAGATAGATATTCTAATTATAAAAACATTTTACAAATAGATATTTGAGCCGGTTTCACATTAGATGTCAGGCCAAAATATAATAGTTTGTCCCAAAATAGACGCCAGGCCAGACATTCGGTATTATGTATGTATTATGTGTATATGATTTAAACATTTTATACACTGAATAGCTGCTAGCTGATTTCCTCATAGTGTTCTTTAAAGGGGCTCCGTCACTAAACTGTAAACAAATCTGATAATACCGCACGTGGCCATTGCTCTCCATTGTTTTCTGTAGTTTGTTTCGTGGCTTCACCCAAGCCACCAAAAAATGCTCGTTAAAAAATCCACTTATATCCAAGCAATCGTAAGAGATATGAATGTTTGGATTTTTCCTCTGTGAAGTACAAAGATCTATCTTCAAAGTGATGCTTTCATTTTCGAAAAAACAGGTAAATGTCTGTGTGATATTGCCCATCAAAAAACTTCAAAATTACCGTTTCGACCGAAATTTGGAGACGGAGCCCCTTTAATGAGCCCATTTTTATCACAAACAAGCACCTCGAGTTTAAAGTTAAATCAGGGCTCATGGAACTAGTGAAACTTTCCTTGAACATGTCACAAAAACTGCTTTCAAGATACATCTGTTTGCAGTAACTTGTTCTCTTTCTTTCAGTTTGTAAGTTTACAGCTCACGAAAGATGTGTTGCAAGAGTTCCAGCATCATGCATACAGACTTATACAAAATCAAAATTAAAAGCGCAGGTTCGTTTGATATCATCTTGCAGGGTAATAGATCTTTCAACTGCTCTACAAGAACCTGAATGGAACGATTTATTTACATATTTTGTGGAAATTTTGAATTTGCACAACAGTGAAGGAAACGCTCTGACACCACTCTATAGAACCTTTCGTATCATCATGTTTTAGAATATCCGTCGATCCAGACCTTTTTGTAGAATAGCTAAAACGTCTAATGCTGTTGGCAGAGCCTATTTTCTTGTGTGGCTGTTTTCATCAGCGGCATATACCGTGTGGCCCAGAAAAAAGTGACCCAACGCAACCTGTTATAGAAAAAAAATTAAGTGGCCGATTGAAATATTTCAAACGTTGTTCTGTCGCTAAAAGACCAGCCTGCATTATGAGTATTTTTCGCAATTTTTTTGGGCACGAGAAAGTTCCCGAATTAAGGATTTTGAAGAAAATGGCAGGCTTGATATCCTCAAAAAGTCATTAAAACAGGGGATCGATTTCAAGCCATTTCAGATCTTCAAAACAACGAGAAGCGTGTTTCATTTTACCAGAGAATATCTGTAAGTACCTAGGGACAATAAACTTGCTTTGCAGACTTCCAACTTGGCTGCCTATTCCCAGGTTGAAATGAAACACGCTCCTCGTTGTTTAGAAGATTTGAAACGGCTGTAAATCGATCCCCTGTTTTTGACGACTTTTTGAGGATTTCAGGCATGCCCTTTACCTCGAAATCCTTAATTTTGGAAATTTACCTTGCCAAAAAAATTGTGAAAAATGCTCATAGCATAAGCTAGTCGTTTAGCGACAGAGCAACGTTTGAAGCATTTCAATCGGCCACTTACTTAATTTTCTGTAACAGATTGCGTTGGGTCACTTTTTTCTGGGTCACCCGGCATACTCTTAGATTCTCTTGAATAGAAGGTTTATTCACAGTTAATCATGTTGATAGAGAGAAAACGTTGTATTTATAGACATATTCCGTTTGTACTTAGGGAAGGATGAATTTGACAGGACAATCTTTTCACCTTCCTTGAGATCTGTACAAACCAGAGTTATAATCGGCTACGATCGAGGATGTATTTCTGCCTGTATGAAGAATGCATTTCTACTTCTTGATAGATGTTCTTATTAACATGCAGCTTGGAGTATCCCCCATCAGCAAAGTAAAATTTCTTTGCCTATATTTTTATCGTAGCTTGTATTTTGCAAGTAGAATTGAATTGGAGTGAATTGAATATAGTAATCGCGGTCCTGTTCATAGCTAATTAATGTTTTCTGTTGCAGAATAAAATTTCGTTGCCTATATTTTTATCGTAGCTTGTATTTTACAAATAGAATTGAATTGGACTGAATTGAATATAGTAATTGCGGTCCTGTTCATAACTAATTAATGTTTTCTGTTGCAGAAAATGGACCACCACTGGGTTGAAGGTAACTGTCCTGGAAAATGCGACAAATGTGGAAAAAATGTTAAAAGTAGCTGTTTGACTGGATTGAGATGCGCATGGTGTCAAACCACGGTAAATTAAAAATTGAGACTGACCAACTTCTTTGCTTCAATAAATCATTTGTGGTGCTGAGTAGATTCCCTTGTCAAAATGAGAATGCTTGAAAATGTTCATGCTGCAGTTTCTTGAAGATATTATGGCGCAGTGGTGTGATCCTCTGACTTTGGAGCCAGAATATTCAGGTGGACAGGGCTTGATACCCGGTAGAGCCCCACCACTTGAGCGTCATGACAAATGGTCATGGATTTGATTAGGTCTTCCCTGCTTCTACAATTCCAGTGCTTGGCGCTAAAAAACGCAACTTCACCATCACCCTCTTGTGCAGAGGACATGCATTGTGTCGAACTCTGAAGGGAAAATGAAATCTTTCTGGAAATCGAATTTTCTAGTTAACGGACAGCCTTCATAAGAAATCCTTGCAAGGCAAGTGGAAATGAAACTTCGTTCGAAATAGCAAATATGCGAGGTAATGGGCAGTAGAGATAGCGAACGTCAACTGTGTAGTCGCATGATACATTGTATCTTTAGAAAAATTGCCGATGGGTGATTGCGTTGTTCAGTATCAAAACACACAAAATTACTCGTTACTGTGCCATCCAAAGCAGGAAAAGACTCAAGGTCACCTGGTCCCTACTTTTGCAATCATGATACTTTGACAAACAAAAAGGTACAATCTAAGGTGGCTTGGTACCAAACACCAAACGACGAAGAAAAGCTAAAGATTTTCAAAATGTGGGATCCAATCTGGATCAAAAATATGCATTTCAAGGTTTAGTTGCTGAGGTTGTACTGATGATGCATACTTCTACGCTGTCACCTTCTAGGTTTCTTTTGTTCTGTTTTTCATAAATTTTTAAAATCGTTTCTTTCAGGTTCACAATAAATGTGTACCTCACGTGAATCAAGAATGTACATTAGGAAAACATAGAGATCATATTTTGCCACCGACCTGCTTAACCCCAATGACAATGGTACGTTCTTTGATCTTTTCTTTGCAATTGAGCAGGGTACTTCATGCCACAACATGTTTTACCAAGGCAAATTTATCATTTTGCAAGATTCTACTTCGCTGGATACGCTTGTCCTTTAGAGGAGGGGCTTTTGCATTTTAAATCCGTTACCAGACTCAAGAGGAATGTCCTTCTTGACCAACACCTCGTTAACGTCGAACACAGTATAAAGAGGTGGCGTGAAGAATTTTGACTGTGAGCCACTGCATAAATTCATCTCTCTTTCATTCAACTACGTTCACGTTAAAGGCAAATCTGTTCCATATTATTCTGAGCTTAGTTACTGCTTAGTTTCATTGGAGCTAAATTCATGCATCACCGAGATTATATGACCTTGATTTCTTTGGATAAAGCGAATTAGCACAAACTTCTTGAATATACAATAAAGATCTTTTATCGATTTTATTTTCAGTCTTTGAAGGGGAGAAGGGGACAGATTGACTTTAAGATAATACCTTCTTTGGTTTCCTTCAGACAAAACAAGAAGAAGAAAGAAAAAATG
This sequence comes from Aurelia coerulea, assembly GCA_039566865.1. NCBI lineage: Eukaryota > Metazoa > Cnidaria > Scyphozoa > Semaeostomeae > Ulmaridae > Aurelia > Aurelia coerulea. Next base: position 28,823,896 of record CM076944.1, read on the forward strand.
AAGATAGAAAGAAAAATTCTGTTATCAGCTTCGATGGCATGGTCGTCCAGGTATTTGATTTGTCCTAAACAATCCTTGCATTGATATTTGTACCTTGCTTTTTACTTTGCTTTTAGTCCATAACTAACTAATTATTTGTTTGAAAGTGCTTTCTTTAAGTAGAATATACAATGTTCATTTTGGCTTGGCCGTGCCTCCTGTTAAAACCCTCTGTGTGAATGTTGACGTATGCCGTGCTTAGAGATGTTCAGAGAGGAATTCTCTGTTGGAAGTTGTCTGCAAATAATGTCTGAGAGATAGCTGCAGTGAGGGGGTTGCTCAGTGGTAACGCTCTTGGCTACCAGTCTCAAGGTTGATGGTTCGAGTCCCCAACCTCTCAGACCTGCTACGTAGAGCGAGGGGAGATAAACTTAGCTTCTCAGAGTCCTAAGAACTACCTACAGGTGCTAGGTACACACAAACAAACAACAAACAATGAATGTGCACGAGGCTTCTGGTCTAGAAGAGCTACAGCATGCACTTATGTTGATACCCTTCCAACTGAACCATTTTTAAAGCCATCTTAGATTCCAATAAACGCTGGATACAGTAAAAACCCGCACATAAGAACCTTCATTTATTAAGAACCTACAGCCTGAAATCATATATTTTGTACCCAATGGATAAGAACTATTTCAGCCTGATATCATAACTAGGTTCTTGATAAAGGGTTTAATTCATTCATTGGGAAATAAATGCAATTTGTTTGCCAATCAGCCTCTTTCGTGATCTCCAAAACAGTACTTACATATCTTTCCTTGTTTATTGGTAATTATAGCATATATTATACAGTTTTTTCAATGGTGAGCTATTCTAATCATACTCATCTAATCTAGTCTTATCTTGTCAACGCAATTTCTATTCTAAATCTTGCTTTCCTCATTTTTTAGATAAATCCACTTCCTGGAACACATCCACTGGTTGTATTTGTCAATCCTAAAAGTGGTGGTAGACAGGGTGCAAGGTATAAAACCTTCTTCATCGTATCCAAATAAAACATTTTACAAATATGTTCTTAGCAAGTTTGACATGCTGAAAAACATGGAATATAGAGCCATTCTAAAAAATTCCCAGATGCTATGATAACTATCCGTTAAAACCCTGCTCATGGAGACCCATGGTTGTATGCATGCTCACATTTGGCGATCTACAATTTACCTTTTAGCTGTTCTACAAATGATTTTCGATGGAATAATATTTGTGTGCATTTGTATGCGAATTTTTCGATTGAATAATGCTGTAGCTTCTGTCACTAGTGTGCACAATCGAACATTCCACAAATTGTTACAACATGTGCAAAAATCACGTTCGATCCGGACTATTTTATGGAGTAGCTAAAAGATTTATTATTGGTCACCAGCGAAATTTTTAGTGGTTATGTTGTAAAGGGCAAAGCTAATCAACTTGGAGCATAGTTTTGATCGCTACAAGCTGGAGCATAATTGCCTCACGTTTGTAAATCTTGATGTGTGTTGAAAGTAATGTGTCCATGTAAGTACAATCGCGTATACATCCTGTCAAAATATGCTGTCACGATGCTGACGAAAAGCCTCGAAGAGCGAGATGTGATTGGCAGAATTTAACTGATCACATGCAAACTAAAATTTCAGCTCCGAAGGCGCAACCGCAAGTATATCATCAGTCTGCTTAGATTACTCCTTGCCACCTAGCGAGCTCCTTAACCTAAATTGATCACATGAAATATCGCGAGAAATTGGCATGCCCCCCCCCCCCCGCAAAGGCACTGTACTTACATGGACACATTACCTTTAAACAACGTTGAACTTTATTCCAGAGATTAGACCTCATTTTTTCTTTGTTTGCACAGCCTATTTTTACATCTCTAAAATGTCTTCCTTTAGAAGTTGCCGATTTTTTTGCGTTTTGTCGTCGGAAAAACTTGCAAAGAGATTTATTTGGAAGAATCCAAAACTTGGTAATGTTATTATTTCTTTGAGGTCAAAAAAGGTAGCACTTTGCTCTTCAAACCAAAGTGAAAATATTTGTAATTCCGGCACTAGATGATAAGGCCCACAGATTATGTTTGAAACTAAATCCTGTGTCTTATTTTGCAGGTTACTTAACAAATTCCGATATTTACTAAATCCGAGACAAGTTTTTAATCTCGCAGAAGGAGGACCGTTACCTGGGTGAGTAAAAGATTCCGGACAATATTAGTCCGTCTGCATTGATTTATGTACGATTCGTCTCACATCAAATCGAAGAAGGAAAAGCCACGATACCAACGTCGATCGTCGGATCCAAAGATGCTTGCGATGACGAAGGAATGAATAAAACATTTGGAAGTAAAAACACCACAATTCGACGAAAAACAACAGCAAATCTGTCTAAATTTATGGAATATACCGGGTGTCCTAAAAAGGTATACGGATTTGGTTGACTCCAGCGATGTGAATTCATCTTTAATCAATGGATAATCTTTCTCAAAATGTTCCTTGATAATTAACTTGAACATAGGTACCTCGTTTGTTGGTATTGGTGCTTTGATAACAGACATATTAATCTTGAAAGCACAAATTCGCATTCACGTATAGAACGGAGCTTTGGCCTTTTGACCCAAACAAATTCTTGAGGCACAGCGAATAAATTGACGATAGCCTTGATAAAATTTGAACAATATTGGATTGGATATATTCTGTTTGCCAGAAGTCACCTCCCAGTCACCCATTTGGCAGTTTCTTAATTTTTCTTCATTTTCAGTTTTTAATTCCGATGTGCACTCACCCTCCAAAATAGACCTTTTATATATTCTACAGAATGGTCTGGATTGAGCAATGTTATGCTACATTTTTTCCAGAAGGCTTGATTGAGTAGCTTCTTACACTAATGTGCTCGTTCGAAAATTCGGCAAATTCTTACAAAATGTATAGAATATTGTTCGATCCAGATTATTTTATAGAACAGCCCAAAGGTCCATCGAAGGCTCGCCAAATATGACCGAATACTAATCAAAAGCTGAGTCTTTGAGGAAACGTCAATCAAGCGAAATAGATGAATGCCTCCATGCGTATTTTTTGTTGGCCAAGACTGGGACATTCTAATGCGATTATTTCAAAGGAAGTTAGCCTTGCTCAGAACTGCTTGCAAGTTTCTATGATAGACATTGCCCCTTGCTGTGCTATCTTGCTTGCTAGGAACAAGTACAAATAGGCCGGTATAGCCAACGCTCAACTTTAAGATATACTTTTTGCTTACAAGACCCATTACTAATCATGATCTTTTGTGGCACTAAGGCCACCCTTCGTATGATATGAAGGTCGTTGCTCGCCTAGGTTCTGTTTGTCTTGTTTTTCATTTAGCGCAGCAAGGATCATTGTTGATAAAGAGCCTTCAAAGCTCAAATAGCTTTCATTATAGCATACAAATTTGTTTGCAGGTTGAAATTCTTTTCACAAGTTTCAAATTTCCGAGTTCTGTGTTGTGGTGGAGATGGAACTGTAGGATGGGTCTTATCAACCGTAGGTGAGTTAGTATGCAACTGCTATGATAGTAAAAAGTTTTGATGCATTGAATATGTAATTATAAAAATATTCATGGGTGGATTTATTTGATTTTATCTTGGGCATCACCAGTAATGATTTGCTCCAAAGCTTTCTTACTTTTTCTGCTTTTTCGTATCAAGCTATTAGGAATTTTTTCTGAAACCATTGGGGAGAATTCTTTCAAGACGAAATTCATCCTTACAAAAGTGTTATTCGTCAAGAAACTTTTACAATCTTAGTTAGTTCAAAGAAACTGTTATGTGCTTCATCCTTCTGATCTTTAAGCAAGATTTATTGATCATAACATCCTTAAAAGGCAAATGATTTTAAGATTTGAGGGCTGTAGCATTAAGCAGTTTCTTTGAACGACAAAAGTTTGTACTATTGGCATAGCCTCACTACATAAGGACCCTCGACTTACGCTCATCTAATTGAAGTGAATTAATGTTGTTGTTGTCGCTCCAGTCAAGGGCCTTATGGACTAACTCTTCTCAAAACGGCAAAAAAATTCTCGCCAGGAACAAATTTGTTCCTGGACCAATCAGGATGCAAGACTTGAAATAACTTGATGGGATTGGCTGATTCTTCTTCAATTTAAACTTCCCACCAAAGGCAAACAAACGAATTCGAACAACGCGTTCGACTGAACTGCTCCAACGATCAAAATCTCAAAGTAGCGAACGAATTTACGAGATCTTTTGCGTCCCCAAACAACCAAAATATCACTTATGGGTAGGATTTTTTTGCTTTAATAGCTTGAAGAAACATTCATCTAAGTACTGATAGCTTGTTTTGCAGTGAAGCACTTCAGGAAAACCACTTTTTGCGGCGATTTAGGGTCGGTGGTTTAAAGAAAAAATAGCAGGTGATTTAGGCCATGTCCGTTTCTGGAAGGGTAAGTCCATGAGTCGTAGTTATAGCGTCCATCAGCCTATCAATAGCGATAACCTACGAACATATAATCAGTCTACTATTGGCATTTAACAGATTGATTTTCTCCTTGATTAGCTGACTTTCTATCGTATCAATTGGTTGATTGATCAAATGATCAAGTGATTGGCTGATTAACTGATTTATTGATTGCCTAACTCACATATTGTTCTGCCTAAGCGTGTTTATTTATCGTTTTATTTCCACAGATCGGTTAACAAGTTTAAGACCGAAGCCTCCTGTTGCAATTTTGCCTTTAGGTAAGTGAATTTGATTTAAGGGTCTGTTTCAACCTCCACGAATTGCACCTGCCATTTCTTGTGATTGGGCTTTGTTGTCGCCATTTTCGTGGCCATTGAAATGGAGACAACAAAGACCAATCAAGAGATGACACGGGCAAAGCATGCTGTTTGAAACAGGCCCTCTAAATTTAGCATATATTGTTTTTGGAAATAATCGGCATCAGGTTTGTAAAACCGAAAGGAAACTGTCGTTTCCAATATGACAAAAGTTTGGGAATAGCTAAATTTTTAAAGGACAAGTCCGGGGTTTCTACAATTAATGTCAAAAAGCAACCTTACCAACTGCCGAACATCAGTTGTGACTTCTTCCCTCGTTTTAGATATTTTTCTGTTGTAAATTCGTACAAGATTTTTCGTAAGTGAGGCCCAATGTCGTCGCCATTTTGAAAAACGCTATAAAATGGCTACCCTCGGTTTGGAGGTTTGATTGTGACGTCGGAAATTACTTGAGAGTTCTATAAGAAAACAGCCTCGTTCAGGTCGAAGGCGAAGTGGGTGAAATGACGTCATGAATAATGACGTCATTTCGCTCATTTCGCAGATTGAAATACGCAATTTTGCAGAGAAAAGACAGAGAAGGTTGGAAAAAAATACTACACACCATTCACAACATTGTAATCTTTCATTTTATGAACAATTATTCCAACCCCGGACTTGTCCTTTAATGTTTTTGATTGGAAATGTCTTGAAAATTTAAGTTCTTGCAAAGCGTAAACAGATTCTCTCTTAAATCGATGTAGTATTTGTTATCTTTTCAATGAATGGTAGAAATTGATATCAGTCACTGAAGGATTTGCTTTTTTCAGGAACGGGAAACGATTTATCTCGATGTCTAAACTGGGGAGGAGGTAAGTGCAGTTATCAAAATGTTTGTTATTACTCTCAAGTACCGAATAAACGGGGGGGGGGGGTGAGAATAATCGGGGGGGTTGGAAATGGTTCAATATAATAATAATCGGGGGGGTTGGAACAATCGGGGGGGTTGGAAAAATTGAGAATAGTCGTTTTTCGTTTTCTTAGTAAAACACGTATCTAACATGGGTACCACGTATGTAAAACACGTGTGTAACACGGGTCAGACAAACAAAGGAGAATAAAGTTAATAAATACAGTAAGTACATTTGCTTAGCAGGAATTATTAAAAAAATGTGTTCACTATTACTTCTATTTTTCAAAAATTAATAAAAGGGGGGGGTTGGAATAAAAGTGGGGGGGGGTTGGAAAATTTTTCAAAAATTAATAAGCGGGGGGGGACGATTATTCGGTACTTGAGAGTACTTGATCCTGTTCTTGTGTCTCAGAAATTGACAAACTTAAATGAAGTCTGATACTCCATTCACACAGACCAAATTAAACCAGCTTATCTAAACCAGGCTAAATTTCAACCAATCAAATGCATTCGATTTGTTGGATTGACCAATCAGAATGCCCTATTCGAAAACCTTGTTTAGTTTAAGCTGTTAAGTGTGAATGGGGTATAACTCGTGTGGCAAGTTGAATTTATTTAGATAAGTCCTCAAGACAGCACAGGGAGCCTGATCTCTTCCATGTTGGCCGCTGCTGTTGCTTTGCAGTACTTTTTAGGCCGTGGATATTATTCCGACAAAGTAATTTCCTGAAATATGATACCTATTATTACCCTTCAAAGACTAACCCTACCATATCTCTAACCCTACTAGAAATTTTACCCTAACTCTAAAAAACTAACCTTTTCCCCAACCCAAAAACCCTGATGATAATATCATTGATTTGAAATTGCATAATTGTCATATCTCTCGTGCTGTTTCTTGGTTGGAAGAATGACCAGGAAGGGGCCTGTTGCTAGTTATCCGACAATTTTGTTGGAACAATAAACCACAGCTTATTTTCTATGCTGGAATGCTTGTTTGGTAGGATGTGCGATAAAAAAGCTGTGAAGTGACATTGATGCGTATAATGCAATTGAAATGATTTAATATGAAGAGTAGATTTCTCAAATTTTCACTCCCTTTTAGGTTATGAAGGTGGCAGTTTAGGCAAAGTGTTACAACGAGCGCAACAAAGTAATATTGTCATGCTAGACAGGTGAATAGAAATATCGTTTATCGTCTTGCTCACAGTCCTCTCGTTTTGAGGCAACCAGTAATTTTAACTTTCTTGCTTCACAAATCAGCAATTACTTATCAGATTTACTAAAGCAAGGTCTCAAACTCTAAGTTGAGATCTCTTCTGTTGAGAAATCTTATCATGGCTGCTCCGCAGCAGCCATTCAAATAGCGCACATGTTTTTGAAATTCTGTGTAAAGAGCGTGTATTTCTGAGACAAAGATTATTGACTAAGATTGGTTTACGCCCATTTCAAGTCCGGTGATCTATCTCTTGGTCAAAAATCTTTTAAATTTCACATGACTTGAAGTGGTTAAGATAAACCTTAGTCGATTGTATCCATTAGAAAGTCCCTTGTTAACATAAAAATGATTCTTTAGGAGCTGAAGCCCATTGCTCACTCAAAAGATTATCTCATAAAGCCATTCCCGCTTATTTCAGATTTCCAATTTTGCCATGTCAGCAGATGGATTTTCATCCAGACAGCTGCTAGAATATCAAGATCTATAAACTTATAAACGCCACCGACATTTCTATTTCAAACTGTGCTAATTTACCTTCAAACGACCGTATTGTCGCCGGTCATATCGCTTTATAATTGATCTCGCTGTTTACTCATATAAAGCAATCGAATCCAGCGCACGATCTCAACTATTTTGATATGTAACATAACTGCCGACTCTGCTAAAAATAGTCTGCGAGACATTTTCTCATGACCTCATCAGGAGGTTATCGCGTATGACGCAGACGGCCTTTACGCCGAAAGAAGATAAATTATAATCATAATTAGTAGCCTTTTTGTTGCAACAGTGAATTTGTGCCAGTCATGTTGTGTAGGCCATTTAGCCTTGTCAATTATTAACTGTACTGGCTATTGATTGCTGACTCAAAAAGACAGCTGAACAGCGCTGTTTAGAATTCTCAAGGGAAAAGAAAATTTGTTCCAGATAGTGAGGTTTTGAGATAACCGAAGTTGTGCTCTATTTTCCACAGTGAATCTTGGAAGATAATAAAACCCGCATGAAAGAATTTGTGATTTTCTGTAACATTGTTGGGGATACGAACAGGCTAAGTTGAGAGCCTCATACTTATCGACTTTTTATTATAAAAGCCCTATCAAATTCAAGGTTTTGTTCGGGATAGCAGAAATTTTGTAGGGTTCTGTTGGAAATAACGAATAATTTTGAAATGAGATTGTCAAAATATGATTATGGCAAAGTGTTTCAAGTTCCCTTCAGGCCATTGAATCAAATAGAAGATTCATTAATACCAATTATGTATTAGTGTGACATTTTTATCAGTAGCGAGCAACCCTAACCTATTTGTGTGTTTAGAGCTTATTTGTACTTGGTAGTGAACCACCTTATCGCTGTTTAGTTATTTGAAGTTTTCAGTAGTGAGCCACGTTAAGTGAAGATCCACCTTAATTTTCACACTGATACACACTTGGTTTCCTATTGCTCATCTTCAAAGCTTTGTTTATTTCTATTGTTTTCGAACAAAATACCTTTGTTCTAACCAAAACTGGGGGCGATCCCACTCCCTTGCCCCCAAAGTTCTGATTTCTCGTTTGTTTCCTGGTAGACTTCGTTATTAAGAGAATTATGTGTTTTTTTCTTTCAGATGGAATATTGATATAACCGAGTATGAAGCCAACGAATCCCTCGATCTAATGCCGCTCAATATTCTGAATAATTATTTTTCAATTGGTGTGGTAAGTATTTAAGCGATACATGGCTCAAATCTTTAAAAAGGTGGGTGGAAAATTCTATCACATGTTTCTTTGAATTGAATGGCTTGAAAGGAACTAAGAGTTCTTTGCTGTAAATCTTTCGTGGGCATTTTATTATATTTTGACTTTTTTTCAAAATGGCGCATTTTGATTATTTTTGAACTATTGATGAAACATTTTGGAATAATTCAAATCATCGTAAATTCTAAATCAACAGTTGATGGAAATTGTACAATCTTTAAGAAAACCATAGTTTATAGAGGTCTAAAAATGGTAGCAAGCAGACATCTGTAGCTTTTCTGGTTTAGCATTAGCCTCACTACAGAAGGACCCTCAACTTACGCTCATCTAATTGAAGTGAATTAATGTTGTTGTTGTCGCTCCAGTTGAGGGCCTTATGGACTAACTCTTCTCAAAACGGCAAAAGAATTCTCGCCAGGAACAAATTTGTTCCTGGACCAATCAGGATGCAAGACTTGAAATAACTTGATGGGATTGGCTGATTCTTCTTCAATTCAAACTTCCCGCCAAAGGCAAACAAAAGCGTTCGAACAACGCGTTCGACTGAACTGCTGCAACGATCAAAATCTCAAAGTAACGAGCGAATTTACGAGATCTTTTGCGCCCCCAAATAACCAAAATAGCACTTATAGGTAAGACTTTTTTGCCTTAATAGCTTGAAGAAACATTCATCTTAGTACTGATAGTTTGTTTTGCAGTGTAGCACTCCAGGATAACCACTTTTTGCGGCATTTTAGGGTCGGTGGTTTTGAGGAAAAAATAGCAGGTGATTTAGGCCATGTCCGTTTCTGGAAGCGTAAGTCCATGAGTCGTAGTTATAGCGTCCATCAGCCTATCAATAGCGATAACCTACGAACATATAATCAGTCTAGTTTAGCATCAAGAAATTCGATTGCGTTACAGTCTCAGATATGATGATGCCGCCATTTTGAAAATAATCAAAATATCAAACAGTTTCCTGGGCAGATTTACAGCAAAGTACCCCAAGTTCCCTCCAAGCTATTTGATTCACAGAAAATTGTAATAGAATGTTACACCCACCTTTTTAAAGATTTGAGGCTTGAGCCATATGTTTTACTTAAAGAGCCACTGCTAACCATGATCCTTTGTGGCGCCAAGGTCGACTTTCGTCTTATCTGAAAGTCGTTGCTGGCCTAAATTCACTTTGCCTTGCTTTTCAATCGGCACGCAAATGATCATGTTTGACAATGGGTTTTGAGCATAGACAAAAGCTTAGAGTCCAAGAGTTGATATTTCCCTTTATCCAATTTCAAAGCAATTATGATTAAACCTTGTTTGCAACGGACATACCCTCGCAATGAATCCGAAGCAAAATTGATGCGGATCACTTGCGTTTGCAGAGCAAGAGTGATCTGATACAAAAGTGATGCGACAGCAAAACGAGCTCGCTTTCGTAGCAGGATCAAAATTGATGCGGATAGTGCAGAAGTGTATCGGATCACTTCGAGCTCGTGTAAACGGGAGGCTGATCCGCAACACTTTTTGTATCGGATCAAAAGTGATCCGCTACCGTGTCTTAATCTTTTTTAACTTTCTACCATGTGAATCAGAAAAATGTATGCACTGTTTGAAAGAGCGTACGATATAAAGCCTACAAAATCGATTTGAAAAACTACAACACCGTTGTCTGGCTGAGGTTTTCACTTAATTTCGGGAATTTATTGATAATTTACAACAGGGCATGCCGCAGGAAATTTACCATTTATAATATCCTGCAGGAATATATTCAAAATTATAAAGCAAAGAGCAAAAGCAAAAAAAAATAAAAGTAGCCTATCGAGTTGTATCTCATGTATACAATTCATTTTCATAGTGTTATAACCAACAATTATGAGATCACTAAAGAAATTGATCTGTCCAAATTATAGTGGGTTCTTCTATTGGGATCCAACTCCATCTACATCCACTATTTCATAATTGTTATGGACATGGGGAGTCTATCAGCTGTGATTGGAAAGTATCATTTATTTGGTACCAATAATAATCAATAGCTCTACGACTTAATATATTCAGGGTGTTGTGATTGATATGCGGTGCTTCCATTTTTCCCATGGAAGGAGAAGAATTTCAGTCTTGCTGCAGGACATTTTAGATATGAGTTTTGTCCGGTCACAGTAAAAAAATTGTTTTTTCATGCCCTGATTTACAATGTGCAGTCTTAATCTCAAATCAAGTATTACCGAAGACCAGCTATGGTCTTTTGCTAAGACTATAAGTGCGTGGCTCAGTTTAATCCACTTTTTAACTTTTGAAATCGTAAAATAATATTTTTTAGCCCAGCTACTGCGTTCTGATGATACAGTAACCGTTGAATCGTAATTGCACTCTGTCATCAATGCTGGGCATCAAAAACTCAAACTTTACATGACAGAGAACAGCCCATCTTTAGCTGTTTTTGAGCTTAGTCACTTATGTAATTGCATTTTAGCTGATAATTGTCAACTAACGGTAATTTGCTCTATTTTTTTGCTAATGGTACCCTCATTTATCTGCAGGACGCTTCTATAGCTCTGAAGTTTCATTTGCAACGAGAGAAAAATCCCGAAAAATTCAATAGCAGGTAAAGAGAAGTTATTATTCTACCTTTGTGGTCGGTGTCCAAGCAATATACTGGGTTGTACTGAATACTGTTTTTTGGTGTTCATGGCCCAACAGGATTATCTTGTATTACTCAACTAAGGGTTAGACTCAGCAAATTGAGTTTTCGCAAATTCAAAACACAAGTTTTAATGACACCATAAATCCAAGGTGCCCTACAATTGATGGTGTTGAGGATACGAAACACTTTTCGTTGCTTTATCCCTCTTTTGATGAAGGACGACGTGATTTTTTCGCTGGAGTTTTTGAGCTACTTCTACCATTTGGATCTATCAATCCTTCAAACAAGATTCTAATGGAGGTTTCATTGTGCGGTGATAAAGACCCTTCCAATTACCTTTATAGAAAATTAGTACGATCCACTTTGCATTTTATCCATAAAACTTATCGATTTGATTAAGATTATCACATATTTTGTTATATGCCACCACGTAGTCCCCTTGTGGTAAATTTTAATCTTTGCTTATTTTAGATGTGGTTCTGATTTGTTTCATGCCATGGGGTAGACATATTCTTTTGCTCCCCGCAATACCATCCTAGTCGTGCTCGTTGTAAAATAGTTTGTTTAAGTATAGTAATAAGTAACTTAAATCTCGTTAAATTTTTAACTAAAGGTACACGAGAAAAATACATGTACCGAACAATTCATCAGATGTATCCAAATCTCATTACAAAAAATAAAAAACCTACTTGAAACTTAATATGAGCAGCAAATGATGCACCAAACATTATGAAGACAATCTCAAAAATTAAGTTCAAGTCTCGTTAAGATCCTGGAATGAGAATGTTACGTAGTGGTTGCATAACTTTTCCTGTACCATTTTTCAAGCAGTGAATATATTTTGCTCACCTTACAAAAATGTTGATAACTCTTAGTAAGAAGGGCACGGTCGGTTTAGCGACTCATTGTGGAATACAAATCATTATAAAAATAGTAAATGTATACCGTTGTCCCTTTGACTCCTTCAGTTTTCCTTTTTTCGTTGTAAACTCAAATCTTCTATATATTCTCCACAAAATACCAAGTTTAAAATGTCTCTGAAAATTTCTACAATCATCAAATGAACTAAAAACGTTAGTACCATAAAATAATAGACTTTTAGTGCAGGGGGTGCTCTCTCCTCGATTAGTTTATCTATTGAGAGAGCTCCTCCTCAAGAAATTCCATACTTACAAACTTCCTTTAAATTAGTTTAGCTCTTTTTGTATAATTTGATATTATTTGTTGTTGTTAATGTAGTTTTGTACTTGTTGTTAGCTGGAATTTGTATGTTGGAATTTTAAAATGAAAAACTTGAACTTGAACTTTGACTATTTTATTTTTGATAGGCTAAAAAACAAACTACGATATTTTGAAGCTGGAACTTCGGAACTATCAGCATCTTGTAAAAAGATACAAGAAGATATTGAAGTAGAGGTAAGGAAACATTATTTTTGCTTACGGTGTAGTACATTTGTCAGTTGCTTTCGACTGTTTACGATACCAGAGATCCCAAGATCCAAACTGAATGTAAGCAGATTTGGTCGGGCTTAGTGATCAAACTGTAACTTTAATCAGCGGCTAGTTATTTTTAAAAACGTTTCTTGATAGTTTACTTCCCTCCGAAAAACCAGTTTCAAAAATATGGCAATGCATTCATTTTTCGGAACCCCTCCTCCCCACCCCACGCCCGCCCTTTCCAATCCATGCTTGGAAGATATGAAAAAGCTAAATTCCCAATTTGCTCAGGAGCACGAAATTGGAATAAAGAGCAGAGATTAGCCATTTTATAAACTATAGATTTGCCCCAGACAACTTCAAATCCAGCTCTGCGTAAAGTTTTAACATAATGTTGACCAGAAAGGTTGATCATTATTTCACTTCAAATGAGAAATTTAGGATGCAAAATTGTCTTTCCTGAACTGTTTCACCTGAAATCTCAAATCTATTTCGAAACTGTCTTCAAGTTAACTAAAGGCCAGAGTGTTATGTAATTCCATGCTCCCTGTGGAATCTTTGCGTAGTATTTTTGTTATTGTAATCATTTTATGAGCATATATTTATGTATGAAAGAATTCTTTGAATCTGGTCTTTGAATGGTAATGATAGCTAAAAATGACCATGCAGCATCTCAAAATGTAGCCAAGCCTGTCAAATAAACGGTGATACAAAGCATTTGTCAATAACTTTTGATTTCAGAGAGCTAGTTATGATTTAGCCCGTGAAAGCATAGGTTCCAAATCTTTATGAAAGTCGGTGTAAAATTCTACAACCTATTTCTTTGAACCAAAAGGCTTAAAAGAAACTTTAGCTTCTTGGCTATAATTCTACCGTTGGACTTTACTGAATTCTATGAAGTGTGATTAAGGCCAAAACTAAATCATAAAATAAAAACCACATTTGGAAATTAAATCCGACAAAACGAAATCATAAACTCGTATAAATCCTCTATTCGAAAAAATAAAATGCATTTCGAAATCACGAGACAATAATAAATGCAGAAAAAACACTAAATGAAATCGGAATCAAAATAAAAAGCATAATCGAAAATAAATTTACAAGACGAAATCAAAATGCAAACACAAAATCCAATCCACAAGGAAAGGCAGGAAGATATGCAAGACAAAATCGAAATATCAAACGAAATCCTAATCCTTATTTGAATCATAAATAAAAAAGACAAGATGAAATCAAGTCCAAAATTGAAACCCGAGATGGAGATTAAACGAAAATGACAAACGGAAATCCTAATTCGAAATGAAATTAAATTAAGAAACTCAATCCTATTATATATCCTGTATGCCGACTCATTTTGATACTGTTTATCGCGCCAGACCAGTGTCCAGTTTCCCTTCGCAGAAACAAACGTTAAAACCACAGCTAAATATCTCCAAAACCATCCTTTTTTGTTAAGTCTCCCCAAGACAAGGCAGCATTGAAATTGCGTCATTCCACGGTATATTCCCCGTTAATTCTCCGTCATCTCCCGGGGGTGGGGGTCGAGGTCGATAGTGCATTACTAACCCCCCAAGCACAGGGACTTAAGATGAATACATCGAACTCTAAGATGCTCCTGGCAAACACCTTGTTTTCGGGCTTGTTTTCTAAGGCTAAAATATTTTGACCCCTCTCTAATAGGGTAGGGTGGGGTAACGTGGGTCGAAAATGAGCAAAATCTCAAAATGGATAGTTGGTAAAACGAGACTATAATGCAAAACATTTCAAAAGTTTCGTTTAATTGACATTCAGTGCTTCTTCTTTCTTGGAAAAAAATCTCAGCTCTGACAAAGGCAGCTAAATATTTTTAAAAAATTTTCTCTTTTTGGCAACTAAAATAGGCCCACTTTTTCCGACGAGCGGGAAAAGTGGGTCTATTTTCAAAACTTGTACAAAATCAGAATATGAAAGGCTAAAGGATTTAAAAAATTAATGGACTTACGTTTCCCGATCGCTCTCTATTCAATAAAATCACAGTCTTTGCCTTTTATCACAAGCAATCCAGTGCCCGCGACGAAAACAAAACTACGGTCATTATGCTGTGATCCACCATCGTTGCGACTTGCAAATCAGTGATCGGATTTGATAAAATAACAGTCAACTAAAGATGTTTGCAGTATGTTTACTCCAATTTACTGGTTACAAGACAGCAACTGCGGCAATAGGAAACCCGTTTTCGCATTTTAGACAGAAAACAACGTGGCAAGATGAATATAAGTGCGAACATTTTAAGCAATTCAAGGCTTCGTTGATTTGGAATTATGGCTGAATTCTCAGTAGGCCCACATTACCCCACCTGGTAAAAAATAAATATAAAAAGAACAATCGCGTCAATGACTTTGAAATAAACGTTATTTCATTTGTAAAAGACCAAACTCTCACCTCATGGTCATTAAATTGACCAGAAAAGCAAAACAACAGTGGCAGGAGAAAGTTTTCCTGGACTTTGAAATTCTTGCACAATAGGCCGTTCAGTAAAGTTATTTTATAAAACGAGTGGAGACACATTTAAGGCGAATGTTTTATGTAAAAAGGCAGTTTATTATGCAGACATTAAAAGAAAAATAGCCAGCCTTTCTTCCATTGAACGAGGAAGGATATTTCTAGCGAATAGCTCAATAGATCCACTTTACCCCGTAGACCCACATTACCCCACCCTACCCTATACCTGTGTGTATGGATTAGACATGGAACAGGCTATTTGGAAGTAGGGTGCTTCCCTCTCAAGAGACATTTCACTCCCGAAAAATCTCGTACACGTATGGAAAAATTCATTTTGTTTTCAAGAAAAATCTATGAAAATCGTTTTGTTCTGAAAACAGTTCGTACCCTTTTTTGAATGAATGAAATTCCCCAAGCTCCCTCTGGCCTAACGAGTGAAACTATGGTTAAGTTCCCTTCCAGCTGACACTGAGAACTACCATTATGAAGTGAACGTAAAAAGCATAACTCACTGAAGATGCTGTGACAGTAGGCCTAGTCACCATCTTGACACGTGCTTGCGACACAAGTTCAAGTTAGCCTGCCGTTGCGAACCGAACCGAACACTCAGCGCGAGCGACTGCGGGCCTACTGCTATTCTTATAAGCGCGCTCGATTTGTTTTTCACTTAGCGCATGAGCGATTTCACTTAGCGCATGAGCGATTTCACTTAGCGCATGAGCGATTTCACTTAGGGCATGAGCGATTTCACTTAGGGCATGATTTCACTTAGGGCATGACTGATTTCGCTCTGCACATGGCCATTTCAGCATGAAAACGAGATTTTTTTTAAAATATCTACTGTGCACACAAGAGGCTCCCAACAAAGCATCCACCAAGATTTGAAGCTGACAGTTTTCGCCTTACATTTATGATTTAACTTTTGATTTCATTTTAGAGTTTGATTTCGTCTTGCACATTTTAATTTTTTATTTATTTCGTATTGGGATTTCTGTTTACATTTGGATTTCATCTTGCTTTAGATTTGGTGTTGGGTGTCACATTCCCATTTCGAATTAGGATTTCCGTTTGTCATTTTCGTTTAATTAGTTTCAATTTTGGATTTGATTTCATCTTGTCTTTTTTATTTATGATTCAAATAAGGATTAGGATTTCGTTTGATATTTCGATTTCGTCTTGCATATCTTCCTGCCTTTCCTTGTGGATTGGATTTTGTGTTTGCTTTACTAAATTCCGATTTCATTTAGGTTCAATATTTTCTGAATTACAGTGTTATTCTTCTTTTTTTAAATTCAAAAGAAAGTATGAAAAATACCAAAAATCATCGTAATTCCTAAACACTTTGACTAAAAATGAAATAAGTTTCAAGAACACCATAGTTTACGGATGTGTACTATATGGTATCAAGCGAAAGTCACTCTTTTGGTTTATGATTTAGAAATTTGATGACGTCACATCCTCAAATGAGTTGAAATACACTGTAATTTCGAAAATTCGTTATTTCTTGAAAGTCTATAGATAAATAGGTAAAGATTCGTTCAATCAAAAGAAATAGTTCATAAAGTTTTACACCCACCTTTTGACACCGATTTAAAAATTTGGAACCTATGCTGCTTGTGAAGTTTTTTTTTGGTCACCCGTTACCTCATTGGTTGATACTGGTGCTTTGAGTGCAACCTACAAGTTACATGTTTGCTGTAAAACAAGTTGTTTCCCTTTTTTTCAACACAATCCAAAATCGATCCAAAAAAGTATTCAATGAAAACATCACCCAAAAGCCCGTTAAAGAAAAAGAGAAAAAATTAGAGAGAACTTAACAAAATACAAAAGCTTTTACAAACTGATATTGCATTACATATATTTATTTAGTGCGATGGCCAAAAGCTGGATTTGCTCAGTGGACCAAATTTAGAAGGAATAGCAATTGTGAATATCCCAAGTGTCTATGGTGGAGCGAACTTATGGGGCGAAGTCGACAAGAAAAAGAGGAAATCACGAGATAATGGACACAGAGATGTTAATTCATTAAGTCAAGGTGAGTGAACTTTATTTCAATAATGAACTAGAAGGTGTTTACTGTAATAGACCTTTAGGCTAGTCCAAAAAAAGATCTGAATCTCACAAATTGAATTGGATTCTCTGACAAATTGAATTGGATTCTCAGTTAAAGAAAGAAATTGAAATTTGATTAGTTGTTTGTGACATGATTCTGTAAACAATAGATACATTATTTGATTCAATAGACGATTACGCTAAAGATGGCGGCGAGGAACTTTTTACCAAGATACATTGCGTTCGAATAACGAATCTCTAACGATTCTATAGGAATTCGATTAAAGAACGCGGTGCATCTTGGTAAAAAGTTCCTTACCGCCATCTTTAGTGTAATCGTCTATTGTTAAAAAATCTCTGTAGTTTAACTTGAAAATTAATTTTGTAATCCTTCCTTCTTCTTTTTCCCCCGGAAAATTTATAAATAGTTTATTTTTCTTGCAGACATTGGTGATCGTGGTATCGAAGTTATCGGGTTGGAAAATGTTCTTTACGTTGGTCAAATTATTGCCGGTGTTAGACAGCATGGTCTGCGATTAGCTCAATGTTCAAGTCTCACAATTAGGTAATTTCATTGATAAATATTCTGTATGTACCGGGTTTCGCTTAAAATTTTAGGGATATCATAAACCCATTGTGCCCGTCGAATGATTGCATCGAGGACACGGAACATTTTTTGCTGCTCTGCCCTTCCTTTGCAGTACCACGAAGCGATGTTCTCGCTGGAGTGTTAGCTCTATTACAACCAAATGGGTATATCAATGATTCAAACGACGCTTTGATGCACGTTTTATTGTATGGTGATGAGAACCTTCCTAATGACCTCAATAAAAGCATACTTCTCTTAACCTTATATTTTATCCACCAAACTGGTCGACTTGATCAGAAAATCTCAAGCTACGCTACAAGTTCCACAAGCTTTTATGTATAGTAGAGTAATTTCGTAAGTAGAGTAATTAGTAGAGTAACTTTGTAAATAGTGTAACTAGTTTTTTCATCATTTGTAGTTTAGTTGTATGTAGTTTAATGTTGCGTGTTTTTATGTTTCGGCCATGGGGTAATCATTGTCTTTCGCTCGTAAATATTTGAAATGGCCAGAAACAAAAAACAAAAAAAGTATACATATTTGGTTGGGTTACAGCGATGAGAATTTATTTTTAATCAATGACTAACCAGTTTTATAATGTTCCTCGATAGTTAACTTGAACATAGATACCTCATTTTCCCAAAGGTATAGCACGTGCTAAAGCCTGTAAAAGTCATTACTGTGAAGGTAGAGAATCTGGTCGTGATTTTAGGCCTGTTTTGAAGGTTTTCTGAAGGGGCTTTCTCAAGAATATCCCGCATAATTTCAGAACTGAGTGGCCTATTTCAGTGGAGTAGATTTCAAAACTTATACCCCGTTTACACGGCGCAAAAATACGGGATCGCGATCCAGATCGTGATCCACAAGGATCGAGATCGCGTTCAAGTTGCGTTTATACGGGCCTCAAATGAAAACGGATCAGGATCGCAATCCATTCGCACATGCGTATTACGCATAGTTACGGAGCTTAGAAACACTACAACAACAATAGACAAAATGGCGGTTGTATCTATTGTGCATGCTTAAAGGATTTCGACCGGGATCGCGATCCCAAGAAGCTTTTACCCGGCAAACTTTTTCAGGATCGGGATTGCCATGCGGATCGCGATTCACCTCTGAAGTGGGATCGAATTTTAGGGGATCGCGATCACGGTAAAGTGTTTACACGGGGCATTTTATCAGGATCGGGATTGCGATCCCGTATTTTTGCTCCGTGTAAACGGGGTATTATTTCAACATGTCCGCTACTGATGGATATGCTTGCCAATATTACTGCCTCGATATCCAGAGAGCCGTGGCCTTTCAAACGGGAATTGTTTTGTTTCTACTCTCCCGGTACAACTATTATCTGATAATCATTGAATTCTTTGCGATAGGACCCGTCGCCCACTGCCAATGCAAGTTGATGGAGAACCATGGCTGCAAGCACCTGCCAGTGTAAGTATCTATTTACCTCAGTATTAAAAAAAAGATGTACACGAAAAAATAAGGACGATTTGAAGTTCTTGAATTCTTTTATTTCATTCTTCTAATCGACGCGTTTCGACTCTGTGGTCATCGTCAGGAGAAACGATTTGGGCACTCCCTCATTATTAAGATTTTTCGTAACTGTAAACAAAACCATATAAGATGACTCAGCCTTTCATTTATCAACCAAACTTTTATTCAATAATTATTGAATTTTCTCCATCAAATGAATTTCAATTAAACGCATGATTTGGACAATTCCTATTTTCAATCATCACATCAGATGTAGGATAATTAAGTTGGATGTTTCTTTATGTTACGACCATGGCGTAGTCATTGTCTGTTGCTCCCTTTGGTTACCGTCCTTGTAGTGTTGTATAGTTGTATAGTAATTAGAAAGTATAGTAGGTTGTAACATGTATTGTAACATTTTAGAGGAATATATAAAAAAAGATGTAGGAAGGGCGAAAACTGCAGTACAGGCTGTGCAAATAGTATATACTGCAGGTTGGGTATCTAACATGATATACACCTATGACATATATTTCATACTATTATTTTTCAACAATTGTAAATAGATTTTCATTTGATTTTAAGCTACTTTTTTCTATAATAAATAAAAGTTAAAATACAAATATCAATACAACTCAATTCTATCTACTGTTGAGATGGAGGCCAAAGAACATACTGTTATCAAGTCACCTCCAAAGTCAACGTATCAAATTAACTATTATTTTACAACAAACGATAAGATAAGACTACTTAAAAGGCGATACATAGACAAAAAATACTATACATACAATGTAAAGATACTTTATTTACATGATCGTAGTCCAAGGCCATTTGCTTGGGGCTACTCTGCTCCCTACCGCAAAGAGCACGGAAAACCAACCCCCAATCCCCCCCAAGCAACTATCGACTGCCCGGGAGCCAATCGACCCCCCGAGACCCAGGAATAAACGCTCCACGTAAACTACAATGCCTGCCAAAAGTCCTTGTGGCATTTAGGCCATTTGTTGATAATTCACATTTCTATCCATGGCGATTATTTTAAGCACCCCCTCACCCCCAAATCAATGCTGATTTGCAAGGTTATTATTGAAGCATTCCATCAATCGGTACAACTTGCCCTGGTCGTTACCGATGAAACCAAGAGTGGTAAATTCCAATGCGCTTGAAGGGTTTTGCAATAGAAGGGTGGTTTTATGATCATCTCATCTCTCTCTTTTTCATAGATCACAATAACTCACAAAAATCAAGCGCCGATGTTGCGACCACCTTCAAACTCAAGGAAAGGTTTTCTTGGAATAAACTGGCATTCACCAAGTAAAAGGCCATCGAATATCGAATAGTCATCTGGTAATTTGGTTGTATCAACCGCTAAGCTCATATGCGATGCAATATCTCGTCTAGCTCGCTTGATTACATCATGGTTAGATCGTGCAATGCCTCGTTTTCTGTAGCTCACCGTTTCAATTTATCACCGCTTGGTGATAGTTCGCATTCGATGCAATGTCTCGTCTAGGTTGCTAGATTACATCACGGTTAGATCCTGCATTGCCTCACGTGCCATAGCTCACCGTTTCCGTTTATTTACCGCCTAGCGATAGCTCATATGCGATGCAATGCTACATCTTGGTCGCTTGATTACATCACGGTTCGTCTGTGCAATTGCTCCCCCCCCCCTCCCCACCACCCCGTTCTTTTACCACTTTGTGATCTTGGCAATAGCTCGTAATGTGATGCAGTTTTACGTCTGGCATGCTTGGTTTGCTTGGTTACGTCGCGGTTAGATTGTAGAATACCTCGCCTCTTATAGGTCACCGTTTCAGTTCTTTTCCCACCTCGCGATTTCTGTTTCAATCAGTGTCAGAATAGTGTTCCATCTCAACGCAGCTAACTGACAGACAGGGTGTAATGCCTGCAATTTAGCATATATCTTATCCAGATCCCAGACTCCAAAATAGTTGTACACCTTCCTCAAGTCAGATAGACGTCTTAAAGCGCTCTTGAATTGTCGAATGAATAAAAAAGGATTTCCCAATATATTAAGTGAATTTTCCTTTCGGACAGTAATCATTGCGTAAAGTCATCATGCAGCATTTAAAAGATAGGGAATCCTTTCAAGAAAACGGTGAGGCAAAACAGTAGTGAAGTTGACAACAAGAAGGAGACTTCCAGAGCAATGGCGTAACGGAGAAACTTGGGGCCCTTAGGAGTTTGACAAGATGGGGCCCTTATGTCGGGACCGCGAAGCAAAGTGAGATCTATGGAGGAAGGGGGTCGTGGGTAAATTTTTGGGACTATGCCCTTTGAAACATCGAAAAATCCACGTTATGAGGAAAAGAAACTTTAGTACATTTATATGAATTGCGTTTCAAAAAGCTAAGTAGTTTATATAAAAAACTGTTGCTCTTCGGTATAGAATTATCTGATATCAAAAATTGGGCAATATTCAAAGGTTCGGACGGTACTGTTGTGTTATTTGATGAAGATTACTTTGAACACACACAAATGTTACCATGGCAGATGGCTTTAAAACCTACGTTTGACTCTTCTGCGGATAAAATTAGTGCAATAGGTGCAGTAAATTTAGTGCAGACTAAGTGTTCTCCCTTTTTTCCTGAAAAAGCTATATATGCGAATAAACAAAATAGTTATAAACAGAATTTTAGTAAACATGTGTTAGCAGCACTGGTTAGTAAAGGGTTTTGGGATGGCCTAAGGAAGACTTTTAGCACAGTATGGCTAAAAAGCACACAACACTAAAAATTTGTTGGGGGCCCCTTTTGGTCGAGGGCCCTTAGTTCTTGAACTAGGGTGGCCTGAACTGCGTTACGCCACTGTTCCAGAGGCATGAATCTGCACTCGCGTTGTTTTCGTGCCGGCAGTTTACGATTTAGTTTATATTTTAAATGAGACTCTGCACTGTAAAATATAATTATTCCAGATCATGTATGATATATTCCATTGAATAAAAACGACATTTACTGATAATCCGAGATGGCGATATCGAATCTGCGGGTCAGAGTAAATAAACAGCACGATAACGAAGACTGATCCTTGTAGAACAGCACCTATTACAGTCTGCTTAGCCTATCATATGCTTTGTATTGTTAAGTCAATTTCATTGTGGTGTAGAATTCTAGATAGACTCTCTTATAGAATTTATTTCGACTTCGTTTAAAATTAAAGTCATACCTGTTAAAGTAAGTTTCGTTATTTTTAGGATTACAGTTAGATATTTAGGTTATCATGAAATAGGTTTCCACGAGATGAACGGCGTACCATTTTGTTATTTCATACAGCATTCTAAAATAAGATCTCTCTCTCCTTGTTTATTTTTTGCCCAAAAAATAACGAATTAGTAAGCCGTTCTTTTTTCTAATTGCGTGTCCAGAAGATTGCACGTTTCCTAAGGTCCCATCGATGATAGCTACTAGCTAAGAAGCAGCAGCCTCGAATTTGCCAATAGACCTTTTAGCTACTTTACAAAAGAGCCTGGATCGAGCGTTATTTTTATACATTTTTACATGCGACATTCGATCGAGTGTCGATAGAGCTGTATTTTGCATATTCGAAAATTCTACAAAATGTAGCCAAATATCGTTCGATTCTGATTCTTTTCTGAACAGCTAGAAGGTTTATTTTGCATCCTTAAAAACGATGCCTGGATGCGAAGTCAAGTTTGGGCTTTCAGAACTTTCTCCCACAATCGGATGGCTGTTATAGTGAGGATTCGACAGCCTAAATGGGAATGGTATACTTGTGGCACGGGGGGGGGGGGGGTTCTTGGCCAAATTTTGGGTAGGGTCTGCCGCGAGCATATTCAAAATGGTACCGTTGGCTAGACTAATTTTTACGAAAATGGTACCCTTGGCTAGACCAATTTGACCATTCTCTGGACCAATTTTTACGAAAATGGTACCCTTGGCTAGACCAATTTTGACGATTTCCTTGACGAATATTGTCAAATTTGTACCAAATATGATATCATGACCGTTCGCTAGACCAATATTGTCAAAAATGATACCCTTGGCTAGACCGTTGTAGGCCAAAATTGCAAAAAAGTATACCCTTGGCTAGACTAAAAGTCCGAAAAAGTATACCCTTGCTCGCGGCACATCCCCAGGTACCTTTACTATGGAAGAACCCCCCCCCCCCCTTCCCCCCCTGTGACTTGTGGTCTCATTCCAATTCGCTTGTCATCTCGTGGGATCCATTGCACTTTATTGCCTTGATTATTTATCATGCCATTTCAGTACTGCATAAAAATCGTTATAGCTGTGCTGTTACGTAGAAAAGCAGGTGGGTAAACAAGTAAGAAGCGGCTTCAAAGAGCCCTATTTCCGTTAGTTTCGTTTTTACCTCACGAAGAACATTGAGATAAACCAAACTCATCCAGGCCATGCCCTTGTCCCTCCTTTCGATGTGGCCACACCTTATTCAAATAACTTCGAACGCCATAGAAAGTAACGACTAAACGTACAGTAAAAACCCGCACATAAGAACCTAAGATTTTGAACTCGACCTGTTTAGGTTCTTGTGCTATGAGGCACATCCAGTAATCAGGGTGTAGGTTCTTAACATAGGAAAATGTGTGAATCGAAATCTTAGCCAAATCTATTTACATTCTTGGCCCTATCCACTTCAACCCAAGCTTACTCAGTTTACCCCGACAGGCCCTCCCTATCACATTTCTGTAAAACCTGTAAGGAATGTTTTGGAGTTCACGAAAGAGGTTGATTGGCAAACAGATTGCATTTATTTCCCAATGGATGAATGAAACGCTTTATTAAGAACCTAGTAAAGATATCAGCCTGAAATGGTTCTTATTTATTGGGTACAAAATATGTTATTTCAGGCTGTAGGTTCTTAATAGATGAAGGTTCTTATGTGGGGGTTTTTACTGTACCGGGCCGTGCCCTTCGTCAAGAGTCAAAGTCTAGAATTACAGAGAGTTAGGAATTCCCCTCACTCTAGATGCCAGGTTTGCCAGGGTGGGGATTCGGACCTCCAACTTGAAATTGGCACTGTAGTCAAGCGCTCTACCACTGAACCATTCACAAGCTATTTCGATTGCTCGGTACTGGTTATATTGCCCAGGGGGGGTACTCATTGACTTTCAGTACGGGGGGGTCCGTGCCAATATTTGGGGTCCGAAATTTTACATCAAATCAATATTTGGGGTCTGTGAATTACAACATGGACAACAATTGAATATTTGGGGTCTACAAATCTGAGGAAAGGAAGAATCCTGCAATTTGGCTCTGAAGTTGCGAATCACGAAATAAATGCTTTGGTATTATTCAAAAACTGAGAAAAATCAAGAGGCTCAAATTGAAATCATTCAAAAATATGTGAGGGGCCCCAGAAATAGATAACAATATTTGGGGTCTCCAAAACATTAGACTCAATATTTGGGGTCCCCAAATCATTAGGCTTAATATTTAGGGGTCAGCAAAGAAAAAGTGGCACGGACCCCCCCGTATTGAAAGTTAGGGAGTACCCCCCCCTGGGTTATATTGAAACGTTTCGATATTTCAGAAATCAGCAGAATTTGGATTTGCACTAAATTGTGAAAGATTCAGTTGTTCTAGCAGTAAGAAAAATTATGTTTCTGCAATCAGAAGATTTGGAATGTTACAGCTGTTTACGGTTATTTTGTGGGATAGCCTTTGCAGGGTCCTTTGTTGACTCGCCTGGCGCAGTCTCAATTCTCATCCACTTGTTTCTTACTTGTGAAGCCCGACTGGGATAGTTTGCAGATTACCACTTTAAATTGACGTTTAATTTAAGATCTGCCGGTCAGCGTTTATCTAAATATTTAAGAGTCGTTCAATAAATGTTCTATATTTTATGTTTAAGTGATTTATCTTATTTATTGCACTAATAAAGTAAGGGATCATTCGAATTGATTGGTTGCTCTTTAAGCGAATTCTGCCAAAGCTAAATTTTATTTGCAATTTAAGAATTCAAATATTGCAGTTTTACAAATCAGTTATTTAGCAAGTGAATTCGGCTGTTCGGCGATAAACAACGCATTATCGGATAAAAAGAGCCAAGTTTTCTGGATATTTAATCAAAACATTCGGCCCTTCCCATTTTCAGCTTTAGAGTAGACTTGCTCCAAGTCCATTTCGTCAACTGTAATAAGTCTATCTGAAAGTAGACTCCCTTCAATTTTTTGACGAATGTTTTTTTGACGAAATAGACTTGGGGCAAGTCTAGCTTTAGGGAGGCGTTGTCACGCAAGGTCCTTTGCGGGCATGCTGCAATTTCAGGACTGTCTGAAAATTTAATTTGGTCTAAGCAGAAAATAGGGCTCGAAACTTCAGTAGTTCAGTTGATAGAAAAGTCATCTAAAGTCAAACTTGCCAATCTCTTCAACTACTGCCGTATGGAGCCCTATCCTCCACTTAGGCCGAAATCTGATTTGCAGACGGTCTCAAATTGCAGCTTGCCTGCTTGCCTTACAAAGGAAGGACCCTCAGTGACAATGGCTCTTTCGGTCAGCAAATTGGTCTGTCGTCCAAGAGCCGGTATTTAAGAACATAGGGCTCAAATCTGCCAATTCTTCGAAAAGGTCCGTGTAAAATTCTATCACAGATTTATTTGAAATAAATGGCTTGGAAGGAGCTTCGGGTTTTCTGCTGATATTTACGAACATGGGGCTCAAATCTGCCAATTCTTCGAAAAGGTCCGTGTAAAATTCTATCACAGATTTATTTGAAATAAATGGCTTGGAAGGAGCTTCGGGTTTTCTGCTGTAAATCTGTCGTGGAAATTTATTGATATCTTGATTAGTTTCAAAATGGCGGCATTTATTAGATTGGAGGCAATGATGTAATCAAATTTCTAAATCCTAAACCAGAAAAACTACAGATTTCTTTTTGTCACCATATTGTAGACCTTCATAAACTATGGTTTCCTTGAAGGTCATATCATGTTTCCTCTATTAGTTTAGGATTACGATCTGAATCTTTTCAACATTTTTCATAAATTTCTTCAAAAATATTTAAATTGCCGCCGTTTTAAAAGAAATCAAGATATCCACGATTTTTCCACGGCAGATTTACAGCAAAGTACCATGATTTCCTACCAAGCCATTCAATTCAAAGCAAAATGTCATAGAATTTTACACCCACATTTTTTAAAGATTCGAAAGATTTGAGCCCTATGCTGTATTTAAGCAGTTTTATTGGCTGTTTTCCACAACTTGCTGCTATTCAAAGGTTTCACTATACCAAAAGTTAACCGATCCATTCGGACGATCCCTAAAGTAACTCTAACGTTCCCAGCGTCCCTCTTTGTTGAATGAGTGATGAACAATAATTGACAATTGCGCAAAAGATTGTGTCAGGGAAATTTTTACCGTGATCCTTTGCGTCACATGGTAAATAAACCAATCAAATCAATCAACATTTTTGCGACGCAAATTTTCATGGTAAAACAATTTCCTGTGACGCAGTCTGTAGCACAATCGTGCTTCTTTGGGCAGTTAACCCCTAACTACTGCTTTATTGCAAGTTTGGGCACCATTTACTCTAGCATTTACCCTAGCGCTCGACTGGTTTCCTTTTACTCTCGATTACCAAATAATCGCCCCCTCCGCTTATTAATTTGTGTATAAATTTTGCAACCCCCCCCCCCCCTTTATTTAACCCCCCCCCATTAATTCTTGAAAGATTGAAATGACAGTGAACGTATAATTGTTGAATATATATGAAAAAGATACGTGTTTAAGTAACGAAACGACTATTTGCAATTTTTCCAACCCCCTTAGAAGTCCAGCCCTCCAGCCCCAAATTGCGCCAAGGCACAAGCAAGGTTTGATATCATATTCACCATCACAAAATTAACACGGCGTACTACACTGCATGTTAAAATGTAATAGATGTTATAATCAAAGATATATTATCATTATCAGTTATGATGCACATATTTGAGACCAAATGTTAACACTTTATGATGCACATACTTGAGACCAAATGTTAACACTTTAATGATGCTTTCTTAAGCACGTATTTCAATGCTTATGGTGTTGTACTCGAATTGTATCATAGCCTTTCTTCTATTTTGTTGTCACTGCCCATTTGCTGCACTTCAATAAGCCATCTTGCAAGAAAAGGTTCAATCAACGGAATGCAAGCGGATGTAGCAAAGCATAGGTTCCAGATCTTTTTCAATAGAGTTAGGTGAAAAATCCTATGACATGTTTCTTTGAATTGAATGGCCTCAAAGAAACTGTAGCTATTTTGCTACTTTCTATATTTCTACCGTCGGAATTTCCTGAATTATTCAATATTTTCAGACTTAGAACGTCCTTCTCCTTTTTAGGAAATCAAAAAATTTCAAAAAACTTCAAACCATCGTAATTTCTAGACTTTTGGATGAAACATGAAATATTTTCAAGTGAACCACAATTTACGGCTGTCTACTATATTGAATCAAGCAAAAGTCACTTTTCTGGTTTACGATTTAGAATTTTTTGCATGCGACGTTAACTTTCTAAAGAATTTTTGATGCGTTCAGCTAATCGTTGTAACTTCTTTTTGTCACAAGAAGTACGATACACATTCAACGGGTACGAGTTCATGAGCGATAGGACACCAAGTGTGTAAACATTTTATTAGTAGCGAGCCATCTTAACCAATTGTTTTTTATGTGTTTTTACCTAATTTTTCTTGGTAGTGAGCCACCTTATCGCTGTTTCTTCATTTTTGAAATTGTCGTTAGTGAGCGATAAGTTGGCTCACTACCAAGAAAAATTAGGTAAAAACACAAAAAACAATTGGTTAAAGGAATTGAGTCCATATAAATAGCTGAGCGTTAAAGCTATCCTGAATTTTTGCTGACAAACCGCTGACGGCCCTTTGTTATCGCACAATAGTACTCGAGTCATTAGCAGTGGAGACCAAAGGCTTCTCCTTACATTATCCTTGGGAATTTCTTTCGTTTAATTTCAATAGCGATTAAATCACAACTTTTGTTTTATGATTCAAAAGAAGCTGATATTGGTCATGAGTGCGCTATTTATGCGGAATCAATGTCTTTAAGGTGGCTTGTTACCAATAAAACTTTCACACACTTGGTGTCCTATCGCTCATGACGAGACCAAGGGCGATATGACGACCTTATAGTCGCCCAGTTGCAGTTAATTTCTAATTTTTGGTTTGCAAAACTTACCTATGTTCTCCTTGGTGGCTTCTTCTTTCGTAAATTTCTTGGTTTTGCTTTCTAAACGACATATATTTCTCAAGTTGACGCCGCCACGATCCAACAGTTCATTTCAACTTGAGAAATATATGTCGTTTAGAAAGCAAAACCAAGAAATTTACGAAAGAAGAAGCCACCATAGGTAAGTTTTGCAAACCAAAAATTAGAAATTAACTGCAACTGGGCGACTATAAGGTCGTCATATCGCCCTTGACGAGACATGCAAAAGGTACTGACTCTTACCTTTTAAAAATACCATCTGCTGCTTATGGATTTCAAAACCGCAGCAACCGATTTAGTTCTTGTGAAAACCCCTGCCGTTTTGTAACGAATTTTTGTCACAAACGTATGGCAGACATTAGAATAGACAACAACCGGCTGGCAAGTGCGTAGCTTACTGGCTGAAAATGTGCGTAGCTACTGGCGGGTTGAGGGCTCTTGAGGGAGCAAGAATTTTGACAAATTGGTGGAACATTTGGAGAAAATTCGGACAGGGTTGATGATTCTTGCAAGCATCGAGGGGTGTATCACTCTTCCGAAATGGCGTACGAGGATTTTTTTAAACAATAGGATTTTTAGGGATTTTTTATGGATTTTTCTTGAAAACAAAGGAATTTTTTGCCAAAGGTGTACGAGATTTGTACAGAGTGATACGCCCCTCGGAAAGCATATAGTTGCTTTTCCTTTCGTTATAGATCGCTTTGATTCTGCGTTGCGTATTTTGCACAACATTGACAAATTATCCAAACTTTGCAAAATTCACATTTCACAACCTCGTCCCTTGGGCCTTTTGTCATATCAAGGCCCTGGGGATGAGGTTGGTAGGTTGGTCCTTTCACGAAAACCTGCTTTGAGTTTTGGAGTATCAGAACCTTTGCCCGAAAATCCAAGAATTCAGAATTGCCTTGCAAGCAAATGTAAATAAATAAAATGTAAAGAAAATGTGAGTCAAAAGGTCAAAATAATTTTTTCATCGAAAAATTGCTGAGCTTGCTTATTTTTATCTCAGGTGACATATGACGTAATGATATTATACACAAATATTTTGAGCATGCGCATTTCGATTATTCTGGCAAGATAGACGAGAAAGAAGCGAAAGGCAAAACAAGTCCAAAACGCGTCCTTCTCTTCAAGACAAATACAGCAAGATGAATCGATTATTTGGAAGAGGAAAGGACAAAGCACCTCCTCCAAGCCTTACAGACTGCATTTCTAGTGTGAGTTAAGAGATTTGGTGACTAAAATAGTAATATATTTACTGATTTTTGTTCAGGCCTAGCTAAAAAGGGCCTAAACTTTACTAACTCTCATTCCTCCCCTATTATGTACCAGTCTTGTTATATGTAACAAGAGCCAAGTAAAAGCTTTAATATTTTTCCAGTGATCATACCCTAGTTTGGTCATATTTCATAACAACTAACTAAATAAGTAAGACAAAAATTTCGGACGTTGATTTAGTATTTTAGGAAAACTTCTTCCTCCGAAATTTTCTGAAATGTTTGGCTTTTTAGTGTAGATTTGAAGGTTTCAAAAGTATGCAGGGGATTTTCAAAGTAAGGATGTAAAATGTAGCAAAATAGAATGTGATGAATTTTTTCTAATTGTGCATAGCGTATCACCAGGTTGGAAAACTTGCTTTCGCTCGCAGCTATGAAACTCTGTCAAACTCGCTGCTCGCAGCTACAATAACCAATCCTCGCATGCGAGAACAAAAGATCTATTGTTAATTTTGCTTCTCTCGCAGCTTTTTAAACTCTTTTTAAATTCCACTCGCAGCTCGCACCTTCAAATTTATTTCACTCGCTACTACGCGTAGGCCAAATCACGCATGTTTTCCAACCTGGAGCGTGAGTGTGCATTAGATTAAATACTCCATGTTAACAAGCTAATGAAAGCAATTCATCAAATGATTAAAATGTGTGGATGAAAGTTAATCATAAAAAATATGCAGACAATATAACTTTTCTTTGGAGAAAGAGAGTGAAGGCGTCCATTTTTTAACTCTCGTTCAATCTGTAAGTCCTTAGAGCCAGCCTTCTTCATCTATGTGCTGATGGTACCTGTTTTTAACAGAAAAATCTGGCTCATATAGTTTCAAATACAATATGCAAAATCTTTCCATCAGTGTAAGAATAACTGTTTGTTGACTTCCAACCCCAGCAAAAGCAAGAAATATTAGTATAATGGTGCCTGTTTCTTTTTATCTGCCTGCATAAAATCTGAGGTGTTAGATTCCCCCTACCCAGATGATTTAATGTTCTTGGGTGTCTGATGCCATAATGGGACAAAGTAGTGAGCATGTAAACAGAAGGAATCAGAAACAATGATTGCCTTTTCACAATAGATAACTAAAAAGATTTGTCACGCTTCCAAGAAATCTTATAGCAGTATTCCGTTCTCTTGAGACTCGAGGGCTTGCCCACCACCTTATCTATGACAGTTATTTTCTAAAGATTCCGTTTTGGTCACCTTGGGATATGCGCACATTTATTCATTTTCTGTATTTCCATGTTTAGGTGGATTCAAGAGGAGAATCAATTGAAAAGAAAATAAATATGCTAGATAATGATTTGAAAAAATACAGAGAACAAATGAAAAAGATGAGAGATGGACCTTCGAAGGTATCGTGTACCATTTAAACCACTTGCAGTTATCATACTGTATATGTTATGTTTCTTTTTATTGCAAACAGTTTGGATACATATAGATTTCCATGGCTTACCATATCCATATTACATGATTTATTGCTGAATATATTTTAGGGTTTCCTGTCATACAGCGGGTACCCACAAATAAGAAAGCACTTTTTAAATGAGAGTTTCTTAATTGAGGCCTCAGAAAGTTTCTTATCTAGAGACCTTTTCATGATCAGGGTCAAAGTTTTTTATACATTAGGTAATCAAGTTAAGTCAAGGTATACATGCATGTGTATTGAACATTACTGGTACATTTTACATTTTTACCATGTTACATTTTTTGTGTGAAACTTTAATTTTGAAAATGCATTCTGTTTTGAGAATGCTACATTATATTACAGTCATTTATGGGAATATGTTTTGGCATTTAGGAGCAAACTGTGACAAACCTGAAAATAAGAAATTTTTAAATTTCAGACCTAAAGTCGTTTCTTATTGAAGGAGCCCCTTTTGAAGAAAATGAGGCCTGTATCTTATACAAGGGGGTTTCTTATTTGCGGGTACTTACTGTATTATGATTAATGTTATAATCATAGTTTCCCTCCACCATCATTTTATTACCTTTCTGATCATTAGGGCAATATTATTCACCTTTGAAAAATTTAATACTAGCAAAGCCATAGTCAGGGAGAGCTGCATAGAGCATAGCATACTTGTTGAATTTGTGTGATCCAACTGCATGACAAATTTTGATCATGCAATTGACCAGTTGACCATGCAATGCTGTGTTTACTATATGTGGCAATAAGATTTGATATCATACTTTCCATACTGCCCATATGTGATAAAGTCTGTGGTGGCCCAAAGTGATACTTTTTGATAGCAACAAGGTCTCCAAAATTGTTGAAAACAGACAGACAAACAAACAGAATCCACTGGCAAAGCTATTGCACATAAGTGCTCTGCAGCAATTAGGGACCAAGGTAATACATTATCTTCTTGAATTTATTTTAATTCATTTTGTATACAACTTGCTTGAACTCTGCTTTTCTTTAGAATATGGTGAAACAAAAAGCAATGAAGGTGTTGAAGCAGAAGAAAATGTAAGTGGTATTATATAGCAGTTTTATCTCATTATGCTATTACAATTACAGCTAAGAACAGGGCTAGAATGAGAACTTGGCACTAACAATTGTTCTCAGTGACCTTATGTCTTTCCTCACCATGAATGTCACAGTTTAATGTATTTGTAGCTTGTAGTTTTAATAATTGTTGTTCTTAATTAATGTAAAAAAAATAGCAAACACTCAGTGTTGCTGAATACATCTGAACCATATTTTAGCAATACAATGATTGCCTTCTTCTCTACCTCACATTGTTAGAACCATTTCCTTGTACAGCAGATCATTCTTCTCAAAACTTTAATGGTGCAATACTGTATGATTGTTTTTTTTTTTCAATTTGTTCTCAGGTATGAAAGCCAATTAGACAACTTAAGACAGCAGTCATTCAACATGGAGCAAGCAAACTTTGCGACACAAACTTTAAAAGATACTAAAACAACGGTAAGTAGATATGTACTCTATTTATGCTATTTGATGAATCCTCGCATGCATAATTACAGCCCAATTACAGTGTAATATGCCATGCAAATGAGCTGGTTTTCAAAAAAGATTTATCAATCGCTATCCAACAATAAAATAAAATGCATATCGCTGACAGAAAAGCCTGCAATTCAATATTTTTGCCAGTTACAAGACGATTTCCCAGGAAATATTTATCTTTCTGAATCTCTAAATGCTCCCAACACCATTTCAACTTCCAATCAACAAACAATCTTATTGGACTATTTTGTCTTTATTAAGTACTGTGGAACAGATATATACCTGTCCAATGGGGATCTCTGCCTTTAATTGTTGATCTTAATAGGAATTAAATTGATTATTTAGACTGTTTGAGAAAAGTATCCTTGTCCTAATAGAAAACATTTTTTTCAGTCAGTTTTTGGGGTGGTATGCGATCAAGATTCCTGTTTAAAAGTATTAATCCCCTTTGTAATGTGATGTTTTTGTGTAAAAATATAATGTGATGCTATACTTTTAAGGGAAGAACCTTCCACAGGAATAAACTTTCGAATTTTCGGGCGAATTTTATGACAGTTTATTCCATGAAGTTTCCTACCTAAAATCTTAATTTTGCAAAAGTTTAATCCTGCGAAATTTTGTTAGATATAGAATTGAATATTCACTTAATCATATATTGATATTCCTCTTCTCGTTATTGTGTTATGTCTTAATAAAATGCAAGGAAATTCAATATGATTTGTTTAACAACAATACTTTGGAGCTAGAGAAATGGAGGAACATTGTGTATGCCGCAACAGCCGTTCGGGAAGCCGAATGTTCTGAACGATAGTAGTAGTAACTCGCAAAGTTTAGTCCTCTACATTTCCATTTTGCCTTTGGCCAATTCCCGAAAGTTAACTAAAAAAAAATTGTGTTATTCCAACTCGCGAAAGTTTCTTCCCTTTAAGTATTAGGCCTGCAGTAACACATAATTATATGGTATGATTTTGGTTTTCATGTGTTTAACTCTGGCATGATGAAGTACTTGTCAAGGATACGGAAGACTGCCCCCTTTGTCTAAGCCTTTTTTTATGATGGCAAAGTTAAAAGCAAATCAACAGCCAGGAAATCCATTGGCATGGATCACAATCGCTTTGCTAATCCTTGTTTGGATTGTGGTTGGATTCTCTGCCCACATTCTTTCCACATACCAAACGTCCTTTCTGCGCATGATCGCAGGTTTCCCTTTAAACGGTTGTTTGCTTTGAACTTTTATAATTCGTATCTCCAACAAGTACATGCTTTCTAGCCAAAGAAGCTAGAGTCTACAGACAACTTTTCTAATTGTTTTAGGTTGATGCAATGAAGATGGGAATGAAAGAAATGAAAAAAGAATACAAGAAAATCGACATTGATCAAATTGAGGTTTGTGCAGAAATTTCTACATCATAATGATCAGTCTATCACCGTTCCTAATGCAACATAGAAATAACAATAATAATGATGAAAATAAACATAATAATAGTAATGATTTTAAAATAAACAGTTGTGTTTTTATATTTCATTTTCTGTTTATGCCAGATGGTGGTTTAGTTTACACCATCCCATCATCCCATCAATCCAATAATTTATCAAATGTCAAAAACTTTTTCCACCCCTTCCCCGTGAACTTTATTGAAAATGTGATTAAACTTTTTACTTTACGTGAACAAAATCAGTTAAAAGTTGGTAAGAGAATATTTTGATTTTGAAATATTTACCAGCATCCAAATATACAATTTAGACCCCTGCTTGTAACGTTTTCAAATTTTTCCCACCCCAATTATTGAGTCCCTCCCATCTATTGGGCACTACTGGAGAGTAGGATGCTGTATAGAGTAAATAGTATACCAAGTAAGCAAGAAAAGAGTCAAGAAAGAAGTTATTTTTGTAATATTTCTCACTTTTTATGATCGCTAGGAATATACCGGGTGAGTCAATAAAAAGGCCCGCGTCAATATCAAAGCAATAATGTTGAAAACTGTCTCGTTTTATTCCCGATATGTCAAATTAGGTTCAGTAATTCACCTGGCTTTTATCGGCCATTCCTTCCGGTCGATTTGAGAGATTTTCTACTGAAAGCCCCTTTCGAAAACCTGCAAAAGCGAAGGAAAACGACAAACAAAGTTTCTTATTGATACTAGGGGGAAGACTTTTTCGTTCCCCCAAGAGGATAGCACGTGTAAAGCGTTCTCGGGTCATTGCTGTAAGGTAAAAACATTAGGGAAACTTGCTCATGATTTTAGCACGATTTTAAGGTTTCTCGAAGCGACATTTTTTAGAAAATCCCCTGTAAAGTCTTAACGGAGACCGATTTCAGCCAGGAAAAATTCTAAAAGTTATTGAACATGTTAGCTTTTCAACTAGATATTGCAAAATATCATTGCTTATATATTCAGGGAGCAGTAGCCTCTCAAACGCCGGCCCTTCTGACTCACCCAGTAGGTAAATTCGGCTTTTTTTCTATCCTGTGACAAGAAATGTGCAGATGATATATCTCACCCGTGAAAAATTGCACTTTCTTCGTTGCTTTGTGTGATGAAATTCTTCGTGATTTAATCATGTGTTTTAGGCCTTTTTTATGCATCTCGCAACCATAAAATTTTCGTAAAGTTGAACTTACATATATTTCCAGTCATGCTTCAAAATGCTTCATTCTCGGCTACCACGCAGAATTCAAATTCATTTCAATCCATCAATTACCCTTGTTGCTATCAATCGTCAAAAGTGGGAACTTTTTGCTGGCTTGCCCTATTAAGAGTAAATATTGAGTGATTGATTGATTGAGTGATTTGAAGAATTATTCCTGTTTGGTAACCTTTGTTATAGGACTTACAAGATGATATGGAAGATATGCTAGATCAAGCAAATGAAGTACAAGAGGCACTTGGAAGACAATACGGAACGCCTGAAATTGATGATGCAGACCTTGAAGCCGGTAAGAATGTGATTTTGAGCTCCACAGTTTTGCTGTGTTTTGTTCCTAAGAAAGGTGCCTAAATACGTATACCCTTGGTACTGGAAGGAGGTAAGGTTGCAGTTTGCAGAGAGAGGCAAGGTTGTGATGGAGTTCATGGAACGTTAAGAAGCCTGTAAGTTGTACGTTTACAAGAAGACAGAGATATATGGAGGTTTCTTATTGAAAATAAAGCAATGTGCAATGTTTCGTGACGATCTACCCATCACCATAGAACAAGTGAATCTCAATCAATCTTCGCCACTTGAAGGTTGCTTCGTTAATCAGCTTCATCACCTGGCTTGGGCTGGACGTTAATCGCTCATTGCCAGATCCTAACCTTCGAATTTCTTATGATGTGTGTGCGGCCTAACCTATAGCATACATATGGCCTAACACAACACAACACAACACAACACAACACAACACAACACAACACAACACAACACAACACAGCACAGCACAACACAACACAACACTCGAAACCTGACATTTGTTTCCGATGTCTTCTCATCTCAGCACTTTCAATTATCCAACCCCCGACATATCTCTTGCTAGCTGCCACAGCTATTTCTTTCTGTGTGCGTAGGAGCCTGGCCCTGGCCTGCCATTAGCGCACTGTGTTTATGTATGAAGGCTGTTCTTGCCACAACGATCAGGACTTGCCACCGCACAGTCGAGAGTGAGGAGAGCCATTAACTCTCTGTACTTCCGAGCTAAAGGAATCACGAGGTGTGGTCACATTGAGAGGAAGAACCGGGATACTGCCTCGATAAGCGTAATTTCTCAGCGTTCCTAAAAACCATTTTCGCATTCTAGGTAGAAAGAAGGATACATGTGACAAATTATAACAAACATTTCTTTTCTTCTTCCCAATAGAACTTGATGCTCTTGGTGATGAACTTGCATACGACCAGGACGCTGCATATCTCGATGATGCACTCAGCGCTCCTGCTGCCCCAGATACAATTCCTGCAGAGAGGGACACTTCTGGATCACGAACTAAGGTTAGCAAATAAGGGCAGATTTTGTAATCATAGCATTAGTTGCCTAAGCGTCTCCCACCACAAGTATCCTGAACCTACGCTCATCGAATTGATTTTGTTCTTGTCGCTCCAGTGAGGGTCTTATGTCCCTGGAGCTGTAAAACCGGACTAAAATCTCATTCGGCGACAATTTTTCCTCACCCTTGTGTGCTGATCAGAATATCAATTTGAGGAAGACGTTGTATTGCAATTATGGCTTGAAGAAGCATTCTCCTTACATCTAAGTACTGATAGCTGGTTTTATGGTACAGCTGTTCTGGATTTACTGCTTTTGGTGCCGTTTAAGGCTCGGTGGTTTGGAAGCAAAATAGCAGGTAATTTAGGCCTTAATATATAGGCCATATAGAATCAGCACGGAGCCAATCCGTTTCTGCAAGTGTAGGGAAACGAGTCTTAGTTGTAGCGGTATCAGTTGAGTCCAAGAGAGAAACAACGACATGTATTGAGTCTAGAGTCGCCATTGATGGACACGCCATTTCAAACCAATAGTCAATCGCCTTTGACAATCGTTTTTCAAGATTGTGTCCATCTTCTAGCACGCATTGTTTCCAAGATACTTGACTGTTGCTAATTCGCATACATTATTTTTCAGGATGGCGTCAAAGTCGACGAATTCGGACTTCCAGAACTACCAAGTCAAACAACCTAATACCTCGCAATATTTAAGAATCAATTCACAAACAGTCGACTTAGTTCATGTTTATTTCTTCGTTAAGCTGCACAAATTCATTGCCAGATTAAATCAAGAACCTGTTTAAAGGGAAGTGTTGTCTCGCATAGGTAGACGATACTATTCTACTGATCCTATCCAAGTGCTAAGTTTAAAGTTCGTCGCACAAATGATATGGCACGATATGGCACGATATGGCATTCTGTTCTTCAATATCTGATGAATATTGCTTAGTTGTCTGTTGATAAATATTGCTACATTTAGGAACTGTAGATTTTGTGCCCAGCCGTCATACACAGGCTTTTCTGCTACAAAATTTCGGGACAAAATTCCTTTGGACAGTATTCTACAGCCATTCTTTGGCGATTGGCAGCTACAATTTAGACCCCTTGAGCCTTTTGAAATATGTCATAGCTTGAGCCTTTTGTGGAGCACCCCTTGAGCATTTTGAAATATGTCATAGCTTGTAACTGTGTAGCAACATTAGCCCCTTTCACCCAAAAAGTAGTCTGCACGGGCAAGTTGTCTGACAGCTGTTTGTCTGATGTGAATTTCAAGGTAGGCTTTGGACGACTTCACAATAAAATACGTAACCAAACCGTCTTCGAAAAATTGTCTGCAGTGCATAGGCGAAAATGCACCCTCGAATGCACCTACTGTTTGGGAG
This sequence comes from Aurelia coerulea, assembly GCA_039566865.1. Classification (NCBI taxonomy): domain Eukaryota; kingdom Metazoa; phylum Cnidaria; class Scyphozoa; order Semaeostomeae; family Ulmaridae; genus Aurelia; species Aurelia coerulea. The sequence continues at coordinate 28,861,949 of CM076944.1, forward strand.
GAAGAACGAGAATAACAGAACTTCTTGCCCAGTTCTCTTACCTTGATCTCTTTTGACCATATTGAGTGGGAAAGATCAGCAAATTCTGTAGAAAACGTTTGCTTTCTTGTGTCGTTTCACTCTTGGTCCAACTTCCTTAGCCTCTGAGAGTTTGAAAATTTGCTGGTTGCAACATGGAGGGGCTAAGGAAGCAGAACCAATAGAGAATTGACAAAAGAAAACAACTTTTTATGCATAGTTTATTGCACTTTTCCACTAAAAATGATCAACCAAGATTTATAAGAGAACTGGGCTACTAATGGTTAAGAAATTGTGTTATCTTGCCCTCGGATGACTTGTACGCCCATACAGCAAAGGCATTTTTGTAACGCGAAAGATTCAGGTTTCCGAAAAGGGAAAGCGATTTGCCTTTCTAAAAAATAGATTTCACACCTCTGAATGCACTCAATGAAATCAAAATAATAAATACTATACAACACCCACCGATTACTATCATATAGGTTGATGGTCAATTGATAAATGTATATAAAGAGGAATTGTATCTTATCCTTTCTACAAGAAGCCTTTTTCTTTGTTTATAATCCTTTCGTGTTCACTAACAATTATCAACACAGCAAGTATTGTGTAAAAAATCATGACACCTTAATACAATAGCAACAGTTGCGTTTAATCGATACCTCAATTCAAAGCGATTAGCGACTGCAGACAAAGGAAATTCTCTCAACTAATAGTTCAAAACAAACAAAGCCACAAAAGTTTCCCGGAACTAGGAGGGCAAACTATCGCCTTGCGCAAGCGAAAGGTGGTTTTCAAGAGAAGTTATGTGCTTATTGCGAAAGAAATAGGGTAAATCTAATGTTCTGTATGGCGGATTTCGTTTATTTGATTCAGGAGCTGTTTTGTAATCGTTTCATTTTGGCCCTAAATGCACGAGAATTACAATGCCTTCTGCTCGGCTTCTTAATCAAATAAACAAAATCCGCCAGGCAGATCTTTTGATTTACCCTTCTTCTTTCGTTGTTAGCGCACAACTTCTCTGAAAAGCCACATTTCGCTTGCGCAAGGCGATAGTTTGCCCTACTAGTTTCGAGGAAACTTTTGCGGCTCTGTTTGTTTTGAATTACTGGTTGAGAGAATTTTCTTTGTCTGCAGTCGCAAACCGCTTTGAATGGAGGTGTCAATCAAGCGCAACTGTTGCTATTTTTTTACAAAATCTGCCCGTTTTTCGTGGGCTTAGATTACAGTACAAGCCCACACACAAGAATGATTTTCTGTAACAGGCTGATTTGGTTCTTATAGACAGGATGCTTTACACTATAACAGTCTCGAGTGGGTTCTTAAATCTGTGCTTAGTTTATCGTGATTATATTTACTGGATGGAACAAAAACTATAATTTAACAGTTTTGAAATTGGTATAAAATGATTGACTTTTTGTACGCTACAACTTGAGCATGTGTTTTAATGCACCAATATAATTTGGCAGGCTGAAGTGGTCCTGATATACAAGTATCTTTTCTATAAGAAACTAAGAATTTGGGCCAGTACTGAAAGTTTCTCAAAATTATCAGATTTTGAGTACTCAGAGTTTCTTACGAGTTTCTTAGAGGCTCCATATATACAATCTTGATGTTCACTATATGTGCCCTCGTGAACATTCCAAAACAAGGTTTTTTAGGCCTTTCCAATGTTTAGACATTACTCAAGTACCTTACGAGTAATATGATACAGGAAACAAATGAAAATAGATTAAACATATGTTAGGGATTTCCTTTATCAAAATAGATAGTTTCGTAAGTTATATCTTCCCAGTACTGGAGTATCTTAATTTTTTGGCAATCTGAGAGTTGAGTTTCTTATGGGCAGTTTCTTATAAAGAAATACGTGTATAACGAGTTTAATTGGCCAAAAATCAGCCTGGAGGTTCGCAGTTTCTTTTATGAGGGTTGTTGCTGTACCTGTAATTGTATAGTATTGGGATTAAGGAAGTAACTGGGCTAAAGGTAATAAATCGAGTTAGCATCCTGTTTGAGAGCTTCTTCTTGTCACGTTTTCTTAACTTATAACGGTTCGGCTGACTATCGATGAGCTAAAGTACGTCTCAAATCTGAGATTTGCGATAACGCAAAATTCCTTTGATAAACGCTGCTATTGTTGTCAATCGCGGGCATTTGCAGGTGACATCAAATTGGAGACAGACTACAGATTGTTTATTGTTTTTGTTGTTGTACTGTGGATATAAATGCGACTAGAAAATAGCACTGTATTCGTCTTTCGACATTAGCTTGTCCCATTTTCCCATTACAAGTGTCAAAATCTGACTAAACAACTGATCCCAAATCTAATTAAACCAAATCTACAGAAGAGTTGTTTGAAAGTTAATAGTCTTCACACACACGCATGATAGTTAATTGCTGTCCAAGATGTTTGCCACGAACCAACTTTTCCACTACGTAGCCAGCAAGCCAGATATGAACTTGTATCATGGAAATCGTACCAGAGCGCGAACTGCTGGTACTATTTCATCCAAACTGTCAACAGCTACAAAATATGAAAGACATTTTATAATTTTCCCTTTTCTCGTGTTCATATCGTTGAGAGGACTATTTCTCGAATGCAGGAAGTAAATCTTTGCATTTTAGGCTAACTGCCAGTCAGTGCAGGTTTCCGAGAGGGCGGAATTTGACAAAACAAAAGTACCCTCTCATCTGTAATTTTCTGTTCAACTTTAGAGCAACGTTTTCTATAGTCTAGTAAAAAATCAAATTTCCGCCCGCTCGAAAAACTCTACTGACTGGAAATCAGCCTTTATACCTCTGTTTACAATTCACAAAGGAAATCCTCTAGACTCGGGAGACCTCCAAAACGGTGGACACCCCTAGTGAATAGAAGCCTTTCAATTGTTCATTTCCCATATGTTGGTAATGCTCGCTTGCATGCAGTTCCCAAAGGAGCCATGTAAAACTACCGCAGGTATGCTCAGAAAGGGCTAGTTGAGAGCACTAGACGCGCAAGAAAAGACACGAGAGCGCAGAGAACACGTTGCTGAACAACATCTAGGCCTAGTTGAAGTAACCCAAGCCCAATTGACGTCTCGGCATGTTGTTGGCCCGTTGTTGGTGAGTGTATCATTCATTTTATTTGTTGGGGAACTGAACTGACGAAAACCATGGGAACATTGAACATTTACGACTTTGTTGTGTTGATAAAAAAGAGGTGAAATCCGCACATCGTGTTTGTACAGTGTTGCAATCAGTATGGATTGCACTGAACAATAATATGACTTTTCAGTGCAATCATCGCTGGTTCCAAGACTTTACCATTAATTCCTCGTTTGCATTAAATGTGATAGGTACAGGCCCGTAGGAAGCGGGGGGGAGGTAGGGGGGGCTCAAGCCCCCCAATAATTTTTTAACACAATGGTGCTACGTCACATGACTTAATTAGATGTATTGTTCTCTATTGTTTTAAGAACAATTGCCCCCCCAATCCGAAGCTTCTTCCTACGGCCCTGGATAGGTATGGATTATACCGCTGTCTGTGTGGATACATTTTCTGTCCACAATTTTATGAAAACTTGAAAGGAGATACATTTTGAACTATTTGTGTTTTCACTCTTTTTTTATGAGAATACTATAATTTTTGTCCAGCCTAAATATTCTTAAGAAATTTTCGTTTTGAGCCTTAACATATTCGTAAAGTATTCTTATGTTTTTCAAATCTGATATGGTTTCAGGGAAACGTAGTTAAAAGAAATGCCATGTCATTACAAAGAAATGGTCGAACGAAAGAGACATTTAAGGTAACTCTGCTTTCCGCTCTAGTGCACAGCGAGATGCCGTTTCGCAAAACCTTTCTCCTCAGAAAACAGTTAATTTCTCCAATATTATTCGGCCTATCGAAAAGCGGTAAAAAGGATGTTGTTCTGTATAATCTGGGCAATCGAAAGATGTATAAATCGCAATGTTTCCGTCAACTCTGGTTTCGCAAATCCTAGTTAAAGTCTTTTTGCTAATTTCAGAAAAGTGGATTTATCTCCAAAACTACTCGAAAAATGTTCGATTTTTTTTCGTTCCATCTTTAGCTAGGTTGTTGATCTACAACTTTGCCAAGTCTGATTGAAAAAGCTAGGCTAGATTTCCTGCAATCGAATTTCGTATTTCTGTTCACTTTTCGACAGCGAAATGGAGAAACCTTGGTCAACAGATTACCATGCTATAAAGCACGCTTGTAAAAGCTCTGGCTTGAAATAACTTTCAGAAGTTTTTCCATTGGCAAACAAATGAACTTCATCATTTGGGAATACCATACGCAGGTCTCAAAAGACATCCTTAGTGCGCTTGTAAAAGTATCATTTGCATCTATTGATTAGAAATTACTGATTTTAACCAGCAACTTCACGAAACCATGCTTTGGGTGTCTTTTGAGACTTTCATAAGCATTCACAGATTATCAATTTCTTTTAGAGTCCACTATGAGCATAGATCTTAGACCAAGAACTATTTTTTTGCAAAAACATGCTACGGGCGTTCAAATCGTTCTGCAAGGGCTAAACTGTTGACCAACTCTTTTCCCCTTCGATGTCGAAAAGTAAACAGAAATGTAAAATTCGATTGCGGGAAATCTAGCCTAGCTTTTTCAATCAGACTTGGCAAAGTTGTAGATCAACTACCTAGCCAAAGATGGAACGAAAAAAATTCGAACATTTTTCGAGCAGTTTTGGAGATAAATCTACTTTTCTGAAATTAGCAAAAAGATTTGAACTAGGATTTGCGAAACTAGGGCTGACGGAAACATTGCGATTTATACATCTTTCGATTGCCCAGATTATACAGAACAACATCCTTTTTACCGCTTTTCGATAGGCCGAATAATATTGGAGAAATTAACTCTTTTCTGAGGAGAGTGGTTTTGCGAAACGGCATCTCGCTGTGCACTAGAGCGGAAAGCAGAGTTACCTTAAGCAGTAATAACAATAAGAATGTTCTCAACGATCATAAAGTCTTAAACATGCTTTTTTGAAAAAATGAGATACGTCAGTCACGCGATTCTCTGGTATGAACATCGCAAAACAGGCAACTGCTGAAAAATGAGACACAAATATGCGAGCTAAGGCTGAGTAATATTCTTATAATATTCTTAAAAATTGGATAAATCTGAGCATGAATATTCTTATAAACAATAGTCTTTAAAAAAAGAGATTAAAGAGTGTAGTGCACGTAAATTCCACTACAGCCTCGCAAAGAAGAAAAAACTCTCACCTAAGATTTCGACGAGACTCGATATGACTGATTTGAAAGCGAGGTAGAATTCATCATATTGATCCAGTCGCTTTATTACCCTATGGAAGAAAATATAGAAGTCCATCTCAGACTTTAGTCCCAATAGACCTTTAGCAATTCTACAAAAGAGCATGGATCGAGCAATATTTTTGTATATTTTTATACGGAAGGTTCGATTGAGTGGAGACATTCTGTCACTATTGTGCACGTTCGAAAATTCTTCAAATTGTATTACAGTAATAGACTTACGACGTGATTCCTTGTATTCGTTCAACGCTTTTAATCTGATTTCTTATTTTCTCTCATACAAGTGACAGTATGAACGATAACCATCCAATTCAATGAGCGATGCTGAGACTTATGTAATGAATCTATTACAGCATCGTTCAATTCAGATTCTTTTTTAAAATAGCTAAAAAGTCTACAGTAAAAACACGAATATAAGAACCTTACATTTTGAAATCACCCTGTTAAGGTTCTTATGCATATGATACTATTCTAGAAAACAGGATGCAAGGTTCTTAAATAGGTTCTTAACAAAAAAATAAATTACAGATATTCGGGAATTTAGGCCAAATATAAGAAAACAAGGTTTTCACATACTCACTATCATGACATAATTTCATAAAGAAGAACTTTATCTACCTAGCTTTATCTGTATCAAATCCATTCATACAAGGAATCTTTTATATAATGCTTTGTATCTACTTAAGTATTTGGCTAAATTTCTTGAAATATTTTATCACATATTACCAACCAGTAATTTACATTTAACTATTTTAAGATAAGAACCTTCCTTGAATTGAAGGATGAATAGGTTCTTCTGTAATGGGGTGAATTTAGAACATTTCAGGCCCTAGGTTCTTATAAGTGGGTGGTTCTCATATGCGGGTTTTTACTGTATTCAATATTTCGTTTCACGATAACCTGAGCGGCTTGTGGTGCAGTCTTTGCAGATAAGCATGAATCATATCAAGGGCGCCTACCTTGTAGGAACTGTGTTTATTCCCAGTACTGTTTTCGTGCTCCTGTCAAAAATCACGCTTTCTGGTTCCCTGTGGTCATCTCGTATGACAGTTGATCTTGTATTACATCAACATCGGACTTTGAAACCACAAAATTATTCTTACGTCATCTTGATAGGACAGCAATTACTATGTCACGAAAACAGCACTAGGAATAAACACAGTACCTATTAGGTACTGTGTTTATTCCCAGTCCTGTTATCGTGACATACCTATAAGGTAGACGCCCTTGATCAGATTCTCCCTCGCCGTGGTATGGAAAATAGAAAGGTTAAGGCCATGCTTACACTGTACTGTATAGACACAGTTTGGATCTGTTACAAAGTTGTTACGGTTGAAGAGCATTTACACTGCTCCAGAATAAAATGATTGCATTGAAAGAAGGAACAAAAGGCAGAGTGTAAACGGGAGGCTGATCTGTGACACATTAGGGAGGGTGTACTGGGGTAAAATGGGTAATTTTGGGGTAAAATGGGTAGGATGAAAAATTTTGATAAATGCTGCTAAAATCTTTGTTCAAAGTTTTCCTCCCGCTACAACCACTAGAGCTACCCTCCTAGACACAATGAATGTTGATTTATCAGTTCAGGGTTTACTGCTTTTCAGCAATTAACACTACACATTTCACCCCCAGCCTACCCACTTTACCCCCAGCAGATCCTACGGATCCAAAATCGTACTGATACAGTGTAAACGGGGTCTAAGAAACCATGACCGTAACTGCAACTCAATGCTGCACTTTTTTCAGAAACTGGCTTCAACGGATTCCTTGTCTTTCGTGCCAATTTACTTCCCTTGAGGGACTATGAAGTTGCCCTTCTAAATTTTACAACTTGGAAATTCCATTTTACACTGAATGACGTTAATCTTAAGTCTGTAGACTCGCTAGGTCAAGCAAAAAGATACTTACGTATCCAAATCTTGCACGTGTAAAAGGTGTTTCGCTTTTGCAAGGGTTCCAACACCGTTGACAATATTTGCAGCGTTCGCATTTTTCTCTGGAAGTAAGAAAGGATCACATTTATTTGCTGTATATAAACGGCAATTTAATCTTTGAAATTGTAACAGAACCGTAGTCATAATATATTGAATTGCGGTTCTCGTGTCTTTCTCAGGCCTTGAGAGGTGTAGGAAGTTCATGATTCTACTCAAAAAAAGTTACGTTGAAAATATAGGAAAAATAAGATATTCTAGGGTAGTTATCTATAAGAGGGCCTATCAAATTTTAAAAACCGTAAATACTCTGATGTTCAATTACAAGGTATCAGGTACAACTATATGAATAATCTGAAATTTTACCCAAAATTAAGAGTAGTCTAAGAAAATCCCGGGCATCAGGGGGTACAGGAGGAAAATTGAAAAACCAAACTTTGAGCCAAAAACACAACTCTTGAAAAGCGAAGTCCCTCAAACGTACACAAACAAGTGGAAAAGGTAAAAAATGCCACAGCCATGCAGTTGACATTGAGCGTTACATAAAATTCGAAAGACATATTTACCTAAACCAAGTAAATCCTTGAGAGTACGCAAAACATTGCTCATCTCTGAATTTTTGACATAAATGTCATTCATTCTTGCAAACGTGCCAGTCACATCATCAACATCAAATAATTTCATAAAATGCTCAACAACATGTCGTAATTCATCTTGACCCGGTGCACCACGTCTGTGTTTGATTGGTCCTGTCTTGCATTCTTCTGCTAATACATGTAGTTGATTCTTGATAGTTTCTATGGTTACACTGTCTGGTACTGTTCTATTTGGATGCTTTAGGTCTTTGGGTTTCCAAGGAAGTAGCATATCTGATAGCTTTGCGATCTCAACGGACAGGTTCTGAAACATGGAAACTCACTTCAGAGAGATTTCGTTTGCAGGTGTACAAAAGAGCATGAGAGTATGCAAAGAGTAGAGAGTAGAGGGTAGAGGGTAGAGGGTTTGATCGTAGAGTGTAGAGGGTTTGATGGTAGAGGGTTTGACAGGGGTGGAAAAATAGCGGACCACAGCACCAATGGTCCCAGAAAGTTCTTCAGGTCACCAGAAAGAAATGAGAGAGGAATGCAAAGAAGAAGGAAAAGGAATTCTGAACGAAAAATGAGAAAAAGGGGAAATTAATTTTCTAACACAATGTCAAATTTCTCAATTTTCTCTTTGCATTTCAAACAAGTCTCTGGAAAATTTGACATTGCTCAACCAAAGGAAGCCACTGTTTCTACCACTGTTTCCAGACAAAAGAAGTTTTGAGTCAATGTTTGTATGACTGAGATTCTACCACTTTGCCAGAGAAACCATTTGCCAAAGTACAATTTATAATTGTGACTACAAATTTATAATCAATATTCAGAATCTTGTTAATGTATTACATATCATGACCTCTCACAAAGTGGACCTTTTTGGCACATTTGGTTCTCGCAGAAATCTTTTCAACAGTTTTTGGTCCCAGAAATTAAAATATTTTTTCCATCCCTGGGGTTTGATGGTAGAGGGTAGAGGGTTTGATGGCTCTGATCTCAACCCATGATTTATTTAGCATTGAAATTTAAATTCAATTCTGTAGTCAGTTTCAGAAATAGAATTTTGATTTCAATAGCACGTCAATCATGGACCAGAATCCAAGGTGGAATTCTCGATTCCCATACAAACCCCTTACAGTTATTTGTCTAATTTTTGGGTCTTAAAGATGAGTGATTTTACCAAACGAAATTTTCTTATCTCAGTTAACCTTTGTCTGATAGCTTAACATCCTAGTTTTGAATATCGGCCACACACTTTTTATTTCACAGCCCGCCAAACATGTAAACTTTTTTAGTCATCCGGTATTGCACCAAACTTTAACCTCCAGTTACCCTAAGAGCAACGAGAATCTCCTTACCTTCAGCTGTTTTAATTCATCTCTCCATACTTTGATGGTTGGCACAAGACATTTCCACTGTGTTTCATTGCAATTATCACTGATACTGATAGTACTTGAACAGACGGATACATCATCAGCTACATTTCTCTCGTGACTTTTTACTGTCCTTAACAGATGCCTCAGAATCTGTTGAATACAAGCAAATGTTAGAACATACTGAGTTCATACTGCTCCGTTTTTGTAATGATCCGTTTTTGATGCATCGAAGCTACCCGTTCACATTTTGCTCCGTTTTTGTACGAAAACAGAGTGAAAAACATCCGTTTTTGTCCGTTCACATTGATCCACAGGATTACAAATATGGAGCTAAAGATATTCATTTTTGTGCGTCCACATTGTTCCGTTTTGTTAAACGCATTGCTGAAAATTGGAGCGTTCTCAAAAACCTAGGTTTTTGTGGATATCCACTTTTGATTGCGTTTTCGAAAACTTCCTTTTTTGTTCCATTTTTGTTCGGATCAATGTGAATACTTTCACAAAATCGGACGTTTTTTCTCCATTCTTGTGCAAAAACGGAGCAGTGTTAACGGGGCCTGAGCGTTTTCAAAACATCTCGTATTTAAAGCATATGATATGTGGGGACCTGATATCCTTTAGTTTCAATATATACTCATTTAATTTCACACGTGAGTTGGCCATCTAGATTTCAGGGTTCCTTGTTTTACTTGGTTGAATTTACATCTACAGCTTCACTAATCACATATATTGTTCGTACTTACGATTGCATCATACTGCCACGTCAATCAAAATGTAGAGATGCTAATCGCACAGAATCTCCATGTGTGCCTGTTCTGCTGGCCTAAAAATACCTACTGTGCTCATGAGACAATGTACCGGATGTGCTAAAAGCTTATTTGGCTCTTCAACGGAGTAGCCAGAGTATGTTATTTGAAAAAAATTACTAAGAAGATTTAAGAAATCATTTCATGAAAATTCAATGAAGAAATATTTCACATGTCTGGGCTCTAAGCAGTCCTCTGGGGTAAAGAAGATGACATTTCGTTCAGTGGCTGTTAACATGAAAATGCGAATTTTAGCACACCCCATCTACGTCAGCAAATAGCGAATAAAGTGAAAAAGATGCTTACTTTTTCCATCTTATAATTCGTTTGAAAAGATTCCTCTAAAGTGTCAAGTTTCCTCGAAACGTCATTCAGATTTGTCACATCAATCCGTTTGCAGATATCCTGCGAAAAAAGCCACTTAAAATTAATGAGGACGAAGAGAACAAGAATCATACAGCAGATGAAAGTTCAGCGAATAAACTTCGGTGAATTATTTGTCATCACAATTATGAAATTCGGCAAAAAATCATGACTATTTTTTGTGACCTTAAAATACAATGTTGCATTTTGGAAACAACCAAGGCAAGAAAACGTAGCCTGCGTGCAGACTTTGGTTCCTGGGGAGGAAAGGAAAGGAAGGAACAACAAAAGTGTAACTTTCACTTCCAGTGGTCAAAGAAGACGCATACAGAGGCTAAGAAAACGCAGCTCTTCAACACAAAATAACAGCATTACTAAATATCATCAAACAATGTTTGCCGATGTACAAAAACCCAGCTTCATGTTTATGAATTCCAAAGATAAGTTTGTATATTTGATACAAAATAGGTCAGAATTAAGTACTCAAATATATAAATTTATCGGATCGAGCTTGTTCGCCAGCTATGACTATATACCAAGTAAAAACCATGTGGATCCATCTTGAAGCTTTATCTAGCTTTAGCTTGAAAGTGAAAATCAAAATTGTACTTACCTTAAGATGCTCCCTGCAAACATCGATAGGGAAGAAGTCAATGTCGTCCACCTATCAATAAAGAAACAACTTTATGGATTGGCAAAATTTTTTCATCTTTCCATCACCCAGACCATACAGAACAACATCCTTTTTACCGCTTTTCGATAGGCAGAATAGTATTGGAGAAATTAAATGTTTTCTGAGGAGAATGGTTTTGCGAAACGGCATTTCGCTGTGCACTCGAGCGGAAAGCAGAGTAACCTTAAGCGTGTCTCGAAAAAATTTCTTGTTGGGCATAAAAAGGAATATGGAGCACACTTTGATAGAAACTTACATGATTGCATTTTCGAATACTTTGTTCAGCACCAGTTGATGATCCATCGAGGTGAGTACTAAAAGTAAAACTACAGAGTGAGTTATGAAGTTTGACAAGATCATGTAAATATTCTACAGGATCTCCTAAGAATACTGCGGCGCAAAAATACCCCAAAAGAAAACAAATTCAGCTCTATTTTAACCAACTTTATCCTTAGATCCTGAATGAAACTCCGGGGGGGGGGGGGTTCTGGCTAGCCAATCATACGGTGATGTGCGCCAGTTTTGGGTAGTTTTTGGCACAAAAATTCTGGGAATGGGATATACTTTTCAAAGAACTATTCTGAGATTGTGGTTTAATTATTGCTAATAATTCTTGGAACGCTAAGGTTTGAGATAAACAACAATTTTCCTATTGTTTCGTAGTGAAAACACTTGTCGGAAATCACATGAATATTCTAGAATTGGGTGTCAAAATCCCAACAAAACGAAATGCCCTCTGGTTTTGGTCTTCGAAGTTTACAGCTCACCCACTTTAATCACTTTTATGGAGGTTGTACCAAAGTTTAATTCAAAATTTTAGCTATGGTATGGTTAGTCACTTAGACAAAACTAAGAAGGTTAAAAACATTTATCATTTAAATGTGAGCCAGTAGGAATTTTTAATGAAAGCAGCATGTTATGGGATAGATACCTCAAGTTATTTTGAATAAGGACATTTTCCATCTGCTTGTTGCGAACAAGAGCTTTCCTCCACTCTTTAACTTTAGGCCTGTGGCAAAATAGATCAATATTTAGAATAGTGTGAATTTGCACTAGTTTATACAGTCTTTCGTATTTAACACTTGTATTCCTGAAGGAAAATAATCAGTTGTTGCAAATATCACTTTTAAATTCCTTTCTGTGATGTATCATGATTGCAAATTACAGTCAAATTAAGTACAACTTTTGTTTCCTCTCTATTTGCCATTCCATTATCTCGATTCTACCGGGTGACTCAAAAAAATTTCAGGAGCTAGATCGCATATAGTACCGTAAAAGCTCTATTAAGCCCCCTCTCTTTATTAAGCCCCCTTCCTAAACCTCTCCCATCTGAGCAAAAATTCTAAATAAGTCCCCCCCCCATCTCTATTAAGCCCCCCCACTTATATCAAATTCCAGAGGTTACCAAAGATTTTCGTTTATTGAGCTAAATAAGTTTGCATGTTAATTTCGATATGGTTTGAGATACAACTGTGTCGAATTTATGCATTTGACTCATAGAATTGTACGTTGAATCCGCAAAATATCGTCTAAAAGAACTAAAAAGCTATCATATGTATCCTTGTGATTTGATTTTGTGAATAAGCCCCTCTCTCTAATATGCTGGGTAGGCTTGGGGTGAAATGGGTGGGCCAAGAATGCAAATAAATTTTGCTAACCCTAACCCTATGTTAAAAACCTACACCTTGATTACAGGATGTACCTCATTGCATAGTAACCTAAACAGGCTGAATTCAAGATTTTAGGTTCTTATGTGCGAGTTTTTAAATAGTTCAAAGAAAATGAGAAAAGGCTTAACCTCTTTTTCAGCTCAACAAGAAGCTTGCTATTTTCTTCAGACAACTCTTTGATAAATTTCTTCGCTTCCTTGAACTTTTTCTCTGTTGTCTATTGGAAGAAAAGTTCGATTACTTTTACTGTAACCAAAGTTTACGAAATAAGGACATACTCTGAATAGATTTTAACTGAATAACTGCTGCGTCTGTCTCAGAAAAGATCCCAAGTGAAAATATCCGCGAATAGAAACAATTGAAGTGTTTTTTTGCAAATCTCACGTGATATCTAATTCATTTTATAGATGGTAATAAATATTCAACAAATAATTTCGCTCGCTAAATAATTCAATACAGTCTTGGATGCCACCACGAAGCAGTGGTGACGGGTGGTACATGACATATAACAAGGGCAGATTTTGTAATACAATAGCAGCAGTTGCGTTTGATTGACACCTCAATTCAAAGCGATTAGCGATCGCAGACAAAGTAAATTCTCTCAACCATAAATTCAAAACGACCAAAGCCGCAAAAGTTTTTCTAAAACCCTAGGAGGTAGTGCGTACGTTGTGCATTCCAGAAATTGTTTTAAAGAGCAAACATGAGCATATATCGAAAGGAGAAGGACACATCTACAGATGCACCTCGGGCATTTCATTTCTTTGGTTCAGAAGCCGATTGGGAGGCGATTCAATTCTCTTATTTTTTGGGTGTAATTAAAACACTTACTGCTCAGCTTCTGAACCAAAGAAATAAAATGCCCGAGGTAGATGTGTAGATATATCCTTCTTCTTTCGATATATGCTCATGTTTGCTCTTAAAAACAATTTCTGGAATGCACAACGAGCGAGCTAGCTACCTGGGTTTCAGAGAAACTTTTGCGGCTTTGCTTGTTTTGAATTACTGGTAAAGAGAATTTCTTTTGTCTGCGATCGCTAATCGCTTTGAATTGCGGTGTCAATCAAAACCAACTTGTGCTATTGTCTTGCCAAATCTGTCCTTGTTGCATGACATCAATAAATGGCAACAGTTAAAATTTAGGTAAAAGAGGTTAAAGGATGTGTTTTAAAATACAGTGAACAATTGCGAAAAAGAACCTAATGCATTAAGAACATACAGGTTGAAATTGTCAAATCAAACTCCTATTTTAAAAGAACCAATTCACTGTTTTCATCGTTTTAGAACAAAGGCTGACTTGCAAAATTGCTGGTTCTTATAAACGAACGTTTACTGTAGTCACCTTGGACTCTGAGCCAAAAAACTGAGTATTTGCCCAACAACGTTAATATACCTTGAGACGCTTGTATAAGAATCCAGAATCACTGATTCCCATTGATAACGAAGATGCAAGACTGTCCATACCAGATGTCTGAGTTGACTCTGAATCAGCTCGTGTTCTGTGATTCTCTGTGAATGTTTCTTCGCCTTCATCATCGTCGTTTTCATCGAACCTCGCTCCAATGCTTTTCTTTTTTGTGGTTTTCGACGGCCTCGACTCTTTCTTGGAAACTTTCAGCCTTCAAAAATGTACAATACAGTAAGAAGAATGCCAAGGGATCGTCTAAAAATGCGGAATTTTTTCGGTAGAAATTCAGTCGCAATTCTTCCACTCCACCGAAAATCAATACAGCCGGTTATCATTTGTCGTGATAATCCGCTATACTCGCCCAATAAATATGCGGGAGGTTTGACGCAAAAAGGCGAACGTTTGAAAATTCAACCTTAGAAACTCCGAGAATTCCGGCGATTCTTCTTAGAGAATTTCTAGGAATCAACGTAGAGAATTTCCTAAAATATGGAAACAAAGCAGGTAGTCTAGTGATGAATTCATTGTTTAGTGGGAACGCAACGTACATATGCCTAACTCTAAACAAATGCCTTCAATGCCAAGATTTTCAATTTGAAATTTCACATTTGTGATCAAGGAAAAATCTAACCAATAGACCATTTTGACATTAAGAAAAAGGATCTGGGGAGAGCAATATTTTTCTGGTAAATGGCTGCCACAGGGCTTTCACGAACGATAAATTGAACTGTGGCAGCCATTACCTGGGCCCTTTTCTAAATGTCAAAATGGTCTATTCTAAAAAACGTATCAGAGTTTGAAAAATAGTCTTATGAAGAATAATAGATTAACTGGAATGAATTGAACTGTTTTTAATAGCAAAAAAACTGAAATATTTGTTGTGATCTATCTTATGGGCACTAGAATATGAGTAAACATGAATTTACGTAAGGCTAAGTCAGGAAATGGATTTGGTATTTTCAACCTGATTTCATGGTTTTTACAGTACAGTATGATTTTTCAAACAGTGGATAGGATACATTCTTTTGACTCACGACATACAGGGTGTCCCAAAAAAATTGTGCCTCGTTTGACTGAAGATTGCGACAAAATGGCAAAAGATTCTCGCCAAGTTTTTGCATGATGCTGCTCTTCAGATATTCAATTAAAGTTTGCCACCATCCCCGTAAAAATCCGTTGAGAAATGATGGAGCAATGACTTTCAGGAGACCAAATTTGCCCGATCACTGAAACCAGCAGTCGGCCATTTTGTCTTACTATTTTGAAGCGATAAATAGCTTCATGGATTGAAAATGAAACAGCAGCCTCCAATTTCATAGCTTTTGTGAAAATTCCGATAATCCTCGGAGAGTTCCACTATTTTTGATCTCACAGAAATTATTTCTTACTTCACGCGAAGATACTTATCATTGCAACATAGTAAGACAAAATGGCCGACCGCTGGTTTCAGTCATCAGGCAAATTTGGTCTTCTGAAGGTCATAGCTCCGTCATTTCTCAACGGATTTTTACGGGGATGGTTGCAAACTTTAATAGAATATCTGAAGAGCAGCATCATGCAAAAGTTTGGCGAGAATCTTTTGCCGTCTTGTCACAATCTTTAGGCAAACGGGGCACAATTTGTTTGGGACACCCTGTAGTCCCAGTTATCGCACAACAACAACAGCAACAACAACAACAGCAACAGCAACAACATTTTTTGCTCAAAATGAGACGAAATAATTGAGACGGAAAGGTCAAAGATTTATCTGTGCGCTCTGAAACGAAGTTATGGTGCAGTCATGGCAACCTTCTGTAGTTGCAAATTCTCATTGCTGTGGTGAGCTCATTGAAGCTAAGTGGCCTTCAAAATAAGGCATTCCTGGTTGAAAGTGAAAGGTTTCTTGATTCTTGGATTGAGGAAATATTCATCTGGATACTCGTGGCTTTTTTTCATGGCTAACCTAACATCACTGAAAACTTGAAGTCTCTCTCTCTCTCACTGCGCATTCGGCTTGCAACTGTATCATTGTTCACCTTGCGCGATACTACAAATCAAATTAGTCAAGTTTTTCCATCCATTACGATCATTTGCGTAATTTCTCAGCATGTTAAGGTCTTCTCTTGTTTTAAACTGTTTTTTTTGCAATTGTTGATGGTATTTTGCTGCTTCTACGATGTCGTTGTCAAGCAATACAGGCAAGGTTATTCTTTTTCTTCCACGGAATTTCTTTGCTTTAGGTGGGCATTCAAAGTAGTAAACTTGAAAACTTGAAGTTTGAGGCATTTTATCATGAGGCTTGAGAAGGCAACTTAAGCTCATCGGCCATTGCCTGGAGCATTCAGCTTTTCCTGCAGTGTTGCTATGGTTTCCATATCCGGACATGAAATCGAGGGAAATGATTTCGTCCTAATTTTCAATGTGAATTTCCACGAGCCGTAGTTTGAGCGTCCATCAGTCTATCAATAGCGATAACTACGAACATGGAATCAGTCTACTCATCCAGTATATATTTGCTACTTTTAATCATAAAATTAGACTACTATCAAATTAAAAAAAATAGTAGCTCATATCTTAGTAAAGGAATTGTATCTCACCGTAGTTGTTCAAGTTCTTCTTGCATCTCGACCAGCTTTTCATTATACTCATTAAGAATATCGGATTTTCTGCAAAAGAGGATAATAATAATCTCAGACCAATAATGTATCTCGTTGGGAAACAACTGGACTTGTTCCAAGTCTCGCTCTTGATCAACAAATAAACGGGAGGAAAAAGAGAGGGGAGGAGAAGAAGAAAAAGGAAGAGAAGAGCAAGGAAAGGGGAAGGAGAGAGAGTTCTCTTTCCCTTTTACCCTTCCCTTTTCTTCCCGTTTGTTTGCTTATCAAGAGCGAGACTCGGAGCAAGTCCAGGACCCAGCCTGAAGAACACGAAATCGTATTGGTTTTCATAGATGGATAAAAGGGGTCTTTCATACGAACTTCACTTCATTCATCAATTCATGATGTTATACAATTCTTCCATGAGAATTCGCGAATATCTTGGCAAAAACTAATGCTATTATAGTGTTCGAGGGCTCGGAAGCATAATACTGAATTTTGAAAATTACAAAATTTTGAATGTCTGCGGGCAAAAACTTGTTTGCTTCTTTTGGGCTTAAAAGCGTCTTGCTAGGCATAACTGATCAGATAATGATAATGTCATAGTGTGAAATGTATGAACAATCGTATTGTTTATCATTTTATGCTTCATGTAGTTTTTGTTTTTTTATGTTTACCCCCCATAAGAGACACTTTACTTAGTATCGATTACATCATCGATCAGCCTCGATTTGATATCATTGTTGTTGCTGTCACGCTAGGCTTAAGTTTTTGACCGTCTGTTTTTTTATGAAATCATGTGTATTTAAAGCTGAAGTTCTTATGAAGTATCGCGTTAAGATTTCGTTTATTGGCGTCAAACCTTACATTAATCGAGTGTCTAACATTAGTAAATGAGAGCTCTTGTCGACAAGTAGCCTTTTCTCCACAAACAAACTTATCATCACAAAAGGCTCAAAGGTTTGATGATGTTGGTACAACTGTTTATGCAGGTTTTGAAAATAATCTTTCTGGAACTAGAAAGTTGCTCATAGGTTAAGAAACTCTCAAACTTCTAAAAGATCTTGACTGCCCAAATATACTTTCCAGGTTAATAGGGTGAATGTAGTGAAATAGCAGCTTAAGTGGGCAGGGTATTTTATCGAGCCGAAAGTATTGCCTTTGTAAGCACAAACCTTAATGGCTTTTTCGTTGTTGCTTTCTTTTCATCGAGGGCAGGCATACTGATATCGTGATATGAAGATCCTGATAAATCCTGTAACAGAAGAAGGTGATTAGAGAGCTTTCAGTCCTTATATACGATGTGAATGCTTTATACTAAAATACCAATCACTGGACTTCCTAAAATCGCTCTCTATTGTCACTGGAAGCAAACGTCGTGAAAAGTGCAATTTGACATATCTTGTGCTGGCAAGAGAGAGACTTGCAGGAATTCCAAACGAATACTATTAATAAATAAAAATAATAAATAACTAATAAATTAATGTATCGATAAAATATGTGGCCTGAAATAAATTGAAGATAACTTGTGCTCAAGAAACGTATTTAAATGAACTGATTGTCGCACACAAATTCGAAGAAAGTTTGTCAGACGAAATGGTGGACATAATAGGGATAATATGGTGAGCGGTGGCAGGGCCAACGCATGGAGCCATATTGAGTGGAGGAGTGGTTATCTTCTACATTTTTTTGCAAAAACCTTCATTCGTTCCTGCATTTCTTTAGTTTATATCAAGGGCTAACAATACCTCTTAGTCTTCCACTGTTAAAATACTCTGCAGTCCCTGGGTGTTGGTAGTAGAGTACCTTAACAAAAACAAATAGCTGTACCTTTTCTCCATTCGCCAAATCTCTGCATCTCGCGTGCAATTTAGAATTCGCAGTAACTAGTTTTTGCACTTCTTCTGAATGATTTTCAAGCTCCAAGCTTCTCTGCCTTTCCATCTCCTGAAATATGAAAAAATTGTCAAATGGTACGTAAACACACAAAGTCAAAACGCAAAATATGCAATGAAATAATTACAGAGCAGCCCAGAGCGAAGAGTGCTCTCCAAAATAAAAATCACCACGTATCGAGCCCACCCCGAAACAAAGGAAGACATGTATGGGGTTTCTTCAATGTTTATATTTCGTAGCATTTCTTGCTCTAATTCCAAAACATGAGAACCAGAGTTTGCTGCACTTGTCGTTCAGAAGATGATTACACCATACCGGATACGCCAAAATAACTATCCACTATCGACAGGCCACGAGAAATCGTGTACTGGACCGATTTTGAAGGTTTTTCACTTCATCTTTAGCAAAAATCTACAATTAGATTTCAGGAATTTTGTAAATATTTTAGTCTCCTTTTTCCTGAGCTATTAGCGAGTTCCTTGAAATGTTCGGACTCGATTTTTCGTGGTGATTTGGGGATTTAGAATTGATCAGCCATAATCTGTGGCTCGAGCGTTAGTTGAACTTATCAACTTTGGTTTTTTTTTTTTTTTTATAATCATTCAAAATGTTACAATACATGTTACATCTACATCCTACCATACTTTCTAATTACTCTACAAACTATACAACACTACAGGGACGTGACCACAAGGAGCAAAAGATAATGACTACCAGGTGGACATTAACATAAAGACATGCAAAAAATAGCAACTAAATATACAACTACAAAAAGCTACAAATACGATAAATTACTGATAAATACTAGAATCCGTTTCACATTGGATGTCAGGCCAGCATAGTAGTATGATGCTGAGCAATAGGAACCCCGGACGAGAGAACAACGACGACAGCAGTTGCTACAGCTACTGATCCCCCTCCAGAGTCCCCAACGCCCAACACATTGCACATATGCTGTCAGCTCTGGGTTTCTTTGGTTTTCATCAGCTCTGGGAAAAAACTTTGGTTTTCATAAATTACAGATAAACAGTGAAGATTGCACCACTCAGTGATCTTGGGTGAATTTGGCAACGGTCTTTGGACCAACATGAGGGCAAAAAATACTGCAGCTGTAGCAAATAGAGAACCCATGAAACAAATTAGTTACTCAAATAGCATGGAAAAACTACCAATGACAAAATATGACGGTAAACCAAAATAGCGCTGTAAAAAGCCCTGTAAATAATTGATGAAGTTTGGAAGAGAAATTGAAAACATTGTGTTATTTGGACACACCTCACGTTTCATTTTTTCTGTCTGCAGTGATGCTTTCAAAGATAAGATCTGAAAGGAAAAATGATAATCAAATTTTGATAAAAAATATACCAATAGATATCAGAATGAAAAAGACAGCAAACAGCACGGTCAAAGATATTTCAAATGGCTGAAAGGTAGCAAAGCATACTTTTCCTGGGAGAGGGGTACATAACATGCTCAGGGTACGGGTATGTGCCGCCCATATGGGTGGGTATTTGGGCCCAAAATTCTCTAAACAAGGGCCCTTTTCGGCAGATTTTCCATAAAAATGGGTGGGGTTTCGCTGAAATTCTCAAACATATGGTTAAAAATGGGCAGTTTTCCGCCAAAAATCATCATAAAAGTGGGTATGAAAGCAACTTTCGGTAATTAGAAGAGAATAGCTTTTTGAAAACCAAGCAACAGACCCCTGTCCATCCACAAGTCATGTACCCCCCCCCCCCCCCAAGGTCCTTAACCGCTGCAGTACAAGGCATCCACTGCAGGAAATCTTTCTATTAAGTTGATGTGCGAAATTCCAACTCTGTCAGCACGTCATTTTGGACTCTAAGAAAGGTTATTTCAATAATATATTTGTTTATCTAGACTTGGCCAACGCAAACATATTTTATTCGTGTATTTCAAAAGAACTAGGAGACAGCTCTTTGGTTAAAATTATGGTCCTCCAATGGCAAGGAACCAAAATTAAGGCGGCCCTCACATTGAACAGCGAGTTTTTATTGTTTTGGGGAAAATTTAGGACATTGATTTGGGTAAAACAATGACTTTTCAGAAGGAAATAAGTGCAATTAAGAGGATCCAAAATTAAGAATAAATCCTTTAAAAGCTTATTGCACAAACTCCTATCAAATACAAAGCCATTTCAAGACCAAACTTTTCTCTCAAATCGTCTTGATCCTTGATACAAACATGACGAATGAAAATGTTTAGGTGAATACCACATTCACACTGACACAGTTAAACCAGCTTTATCTAAGCAAGGTTAAGTTTCAACCAACCAGATACATTCGATTTGTTGGATTGACCAATCAAACGCAACGGTTGATAACCTGGTTTAACTTGGCAGTATGATAGGGGGAATAGTCTCAGTCTTTTGGGTTAGCATGTTTTACCTCTTTCTTCTGCTCCTCACGGAAATTTCTCTCCTGGTCAAGATCTCGTCTACAAGAAAGCACATATAATGTTAACAATATTTCTTTTTCTTGATAATTTCATCTAAATCTAAAATTCTAAATTGCAAAACAATTTCAAAAACCATCTTTTAATGTCAAGTTTATTCGCAAGAAAATTCATAACTAATATTATAATGAATAATAATTCATGATGATGATAATGGATGTTTTAACCATGGGTAGTTAGACACTGCTGGTGTGCTTCTATGGAGGAGCACTGGATAATATGTATCTACAGAGGAATTATTGTTTAGTACTGCGGAGGAGATATCAATTCGTTCTTTCGATAGCTCCTTTGCGGTACTAAACAATATTTCCTCCGCAGATACATACTATCCAGTGCTCCTCTATAGAAGCACACCAGCAGTGTCTAACTACCCATGTTTTAACAAGATAATTACTTCAGCAGTTATAAAATATCTCGTTATTAATGTATGTCTTGTAAAAGGAAAAGTTGTCACAAAATTAAATTTGCATTTTTCAATTCTTAAAGATAAAAATATCGTTATTTAACTTTATTGCAAAGATTCGTTTTTGAGTGAATTTTTTTAAGTAGGAACATGTTGAAATCTATATTGATAAATGTTGTTCATGTTCTTCATAAAAACAGATACGATATCATTTCAGATGTTCCAGCACGGAGTGGTAGTTTGTTAAAAATCTTTGCACCCATGTGGAATAAGTCTTTCCACGTGTATTCAGTTCTTATGTGTGGAAGGTGTAAATATAAAACATACTGCAATTTGTTTGATGATGTATGCAGTTCTTATGTGTGGACGGTGTAAATATAAAACATACTGCAATTTCTTTGATGATGTATTCAGTTCTTACGGGTGGAAGGTGTAAATATAAAACATACTGCAATTTGTTTGATGATGTATATGAGTTCTTATGGGTGGAAGGTGTAAATATAAATCATACTGCAACTGAACTTGTTTGATGATGTATTCAGTTCTTATGTGTGGAAGGTGTAAATATAAAACATACTGCAATTTGTTTGATGATGTAACCAGCTCCTGTAATAAGTCTTGCTTTCTGTCACAGTCATCGAGTAGGGTTTCAATAGTGTTCCTGAGTGAATGTGCAACCATTTCATCCAAGATCACATAGCCTAAATATCAGATAATGAAACAAAAGTTAAAGCTTGGTGAGAACATCAAAAATGCGACAGGGCTATCCACACCAACAGGAACAAACCAATATCAAATACCAACAAAGAAAAAAACCCAAACGTTTGCAAGGCTGTAACTCGTTGGCTGTTTGTCAGAGTCTTTAAAACTGGTCATCATTGTTTAGCTAACAAGTCAACTTGAAAAATAAGATTTACAGGCTTTGCTTCCAACCCTCTTTTGGGGTCCACTTGCTAAACCACTCTCAGGGCCTGAACTGGCTCTTGGCAGCATTACTTCTATAAATAAGAAATTAGAAATCCATTGCTCAATTCAGCAAACAATTTTCATTTACCTGAAGTTGTGTTATTCAGTTTACTAGGGTGTGACAAAATGACAGGGTCATATCCAGATCTCCTCAATTTGTTGTTTACATTTAGCCAGTCAGCTTGTTCAATCTAAAATGCATAAATATATCAATCACCTGGGGTGAAGTGTAACCTAGTGGTAGAGTACTTGCTTCAGAAGTAAAAAACGTTGTCCGTACAAATTCAGGCATCTCTGGTTGAAAAACCTGAATGCATGATCATGAAAAAATCAATAGATTAAATCGACCAAAGTTTGTTTTACCCATTTCAAGTCATGTGACCATACTCTTGGGAACCTTTGGTATTATTCTACTTTTTACATTAATGGCACACATAGTCATATGGTGAATAATCAAAAGATGTTTTATCAAGGGATTGATCATTTCACTTGAAATTGGTGTAAACAACCCTTACATCAGTTGCAACTAATGATAAATCATTATATATCTACAAGAAAAAAGGCTAACTGGAAAATGTTAAAAGTCATTTTGGTAAAGTTGGTTACATCTTGTTAAGTGTTATGAGCAATTTCTTCTATGAGCAATTTTTGAATATGGTGGAAGTAGGATAGTAGAGAAGAGATATGCAATGCTTAAAGGTCAAATTCTTTCCAAATCAAACAAGGATAGTTGACAGTTCTGATATCTCAAAATCTGAGAGAAAATTAAAATTTGTTCAAGGCAGTGAAAGTTTGAGATCGTGGACAGCTTTTCTATGCAAAGCTAATAAGGGGAACTCAAATTTTAGACAGCAAATGTTCAAGATATATGCCAGCTGAGATAGCAGGTGTCAAAAACTGCTTCAATTCAATTCAGTTCAATCTGTAATGAACTTAAATGTAGTATACTTACAGGATGGTCACTCATTTGAGAAAAATCATTATGACCTAAGGAAAATGGAAAAGGAATTAAATGTCATCTTAATTTAGATAATTCAAGCATGCAGGCAAAGAGATGTTCATATTAGATGAACAAAAGTATTTTTCAACAAGATTTGATGACTATATTCTTCCAAATTCATGTACACCAAATTTATGTAGACTAACTACTATTTTATAACAGAAAACTTCAGTTTCAGTTTCATTCCTTCATCAATCAATCCTTCAAACTAGGTATCATTCAAAAAAGCTTAATAATGTGGAACTTGTATCTTAGAAAAGGATATACAGTATTGAATGTAGGTGACAGAAGGGGGTGGATCTAGTCCCTTGGGAGTTTAAAGGAATCTTTTGTTTCACAAATTGTTTAGTCCTCCCGTGTATAACTGAAAGGTGCAGGTCTGTTGCAAATGGTAATATGAAGCTAAATCTTTTCCAGAGTGACTGTAAAGCTGCTGCTTACATAGTGAAAAACACAAGCACAAATATACAGTAAGTTTATCAAAACAGTCAATAGAAATGATTTCATGGAAATTATGAATGGGTTATCTTAGACCAAGAGAAGCTAACCTATTTTTGCAGGTGTTGAGAGTATGATACTCACATATCAGAGACTTTGATTAGGCTTTTCAAATACAAAAGAGAGACCAACAGGAATTTTCTTATGCACACTGCCTGGGGATCTCCTGAAAAGTACCATATTCCTCTTGTAGACAGGCTTTTGAACAGAATTTTAGCCCTAAGTTTCAAAATGTTAAGAAAGGCAACAAATGCTGTAGGGTGAATTTCATGTGAACTCCAAGCCTAAGGATATGCTGATAACAAAGTCATTTACGCCAGGAAAACATTGATCTATATATTGAAAACATTTAAATTACAATAACCTTCCATTGCATCAGATTTTCATGCCCATAAACCAAGAAAATTTATTTACCACACTGAAGATCATTGTCTGGTCCAAATGCATGGACTGCACCCTGGGGGAATAGGATGATTGAAAACTGACCATGTACAGTAGATAGGGCAAAAAGGACAAAATACGTACCAATGCCTCCCAAACGCAAAGTGCTTTGGATTCCTTCAGTCATCACTGAGGATTGCTGGCTATCCATTTTATCTCTACAAAATACATGAAAGTTGTTCTATTAAGTCAGATTTCCTCTGGCTGGCAGAAATATAGCATGGCCACAGCGCATTCTGAGGCCCTAGTTCAAGAGAGGTTAAGGTATATGATATCAAAGTCCTGACCTGAACCCATTCCTAAAGATTGAAGATTCAAAGACAACTTTTTCCAGCGGCGTGGCCAGGGTAAATTAAGTAGGGGGAATCAAAATGAGGGGATCTGGGGGCAAAACCCCCAGGAAAATGTTTGGGGCCATGCCCCTTAGTAACTTTGGCTTAGTTAGAATGCATCTCCGTCTCCCAATATCATGTTTGCCATTATAAAACTTTGACAGCTTTGTGACAGTTATCCTTGAATTCGAGCAGGAGGAAATTTTTTGAAGAAACTTCCTTTAATTTGGCTTAGAATGCAACTCTTGATTCCATATTAGCCAATCATAAAATGGAAGATTTGACATTTCTCGGAAAATCCTTACCCAACCTACACCCAACTAACTAATTTCTCTTTGGTTCTAAAAGAATCTCGAGGACCATCTTTGACAAAAGTGGAAGCAATTGCCCCTATCTATACCCCCGTACATAGCCACACCACTGACTTTTTCTAGATAGAATTGGTTCACACTTAAGTAAAAATGCCTTGGAATTGGGACAGCACAATCTCTAGACACTTTATGTACGCGATTGTTTGTAGTGAGTCGATTCAAAATCAAATAAAAGAATTTTCTGATTCCACCCAAAACATCTTCAAAGACGCCTATAAAATCAAAAATGGAGGCAAAAATATCTCTCACACTTGTTCTGTCGCATCTTATACATTCTAACTCGATTTTAGTGTGGAACAAACAAGCTTCCAATCAAGGCATTTTTTGGCCCCCCCCCCCCCTTAACGTTAGGCGCCTTCCGGCACCCCTGCATTCCCACGCCGCTGGTCCGTATCCATGAAGAAAATATTTCTTATTATTTCTGTTGTCAGGTCGAATATCAATTCTATTTGCGATTGGACCCATTCAGGGCGACACAGTACTCTTTCTATCTTCTCTAATTGGGCCTAGCCTAGGCCTAGGTCTAGGTGTTGTTACTAAAGCATACATACAGTACCTACGTAGACCAATGTTTTAAAACATTAAATCATCAAATAAGTTTTCTTACCATGTACGGAGAATTCTTTAATCCTTTCTCTCTTCTTCTTTCTAGCAGAGAAGTTGTGAAAATTTCATTCCTGAGCTGCAAACAGTAATCGTGATTTTCAGTTGGCCTAATCCAAAGGTTTATGTTGTTGTTGTTTTGGTCGTTGCTGTTTCAGTGCACAGTGTTTCAGTGTTGTTGAGCTACTTTTCGCGCTCTTTTTCTCGCAAACATCAGATACATTTATTTGTACAGGAAACTGGTACACAGTGAAACTACAGTTTCCTACACTTCTATGCAATCAGAACTATGACGTCATCAAATTATGCAAAATTTTCCCATGACGTTCAGCGAAACTTCTCTTGTGCACGAAACATGCCAATGATTTTCGTCTGAAAACATCACAGTTATCAAAGAGAACTGGAAAAAAACAATTTTCCTTTTGAATCAGTGCAAATTCTGCGCCTCCGCAGTGCAATTGTCTTATTTTCAAATGTACCGTTAGCCAATTCTCTAACTATTCATTCATTTTCAATGAGATTAAATTCGCTCCACCAAACTTGCATTCACCCTGGACGGCATTGAATGGTCTATTGTGCCCGATGAATTGTAATCCACAACTTTTTGTTGAAGAAGAATATACCTGTTGCATAGCAGCAAGGCGGATTTGCACTGTCTGGAAAATTGAGAAAGGGATCAAATTTGTCAACGCTGCTCCCTACTTTAAACATTAATAACGTCGGCAACGTTTGCCCTATTCTAACAAATTTTGTCTCATTTTAATGAGAAAAATGAGCTTTATTAGCCTATAGTCAGTATTTGCATCGATATTTTCGTGAAATATGATTTCTGACGGTTCTCAATAGAGTTCAAAAGAAACTTATCCGGAACTGTTTATTTTAAGTTTTTTAATTTTGGAGCGCCGTGACATTTCCACCTTCCAGGCAATTTTTACTTGGTTTTTTTGCATGAATAGGAAGACTTTGATGTTAAAATGTGGAATCAGACGAATTTGCCAAAAAAGCGTGACTTATCCCAAAATTATGGGGCATTTTTCGGGTGTCTACAAAACGTGGCCTACACCATTGGCCTACCATTTGGCTTACCTTTGGCTCACCTTTGGCCTACCTTTGGCTCACCCTTGGCTTACCTTTTGTGCATATTTGGCTCATTGCTGGCCTACTTGTGGTCTATTGCTGGATCAGTTTGGCACACCTGTAGCCTACCATACCTACTTTAAGCTTATTTAATTTTTATGCTCCAGAGGGGGGGGGGCGTAAAAGAGAATGGCTTATTAGAGAGGGGCTCATCCACAAAATCAAATGACCAGGGTAGATTGATAGATTTTCAGTTCTTAATATAAAGGGCAGGGGCTTACTGACAATTTTGGCTAAGATTGGGGGCTTATTAGACAGGGAGACTAAAACAGCTTCACTGCACTATTCTTTGGCTTCCACAAAGCCACAAAAATATTTAAAAAAAAACTAAAACGATCTGGAACGAACCCTTTGGCAGAAATGTTCCTAAGACATTGTAGTATTTTTACATGTCTATAGCTAACACTTGAAATCACTTGAATTGTTTGTTTTTACTATCGAAGGGCTATTTTGTCAAGAAATTCTCAAAAACTACTAAGCATTATGTGTGTCCGGTTACCCATGCTTTAGTGTGCTTTTGTTGAAAACAAGTTACATGGACGCACAAATAGATGATTATCTTTCAAATGAAACAAAGTTGGTAAAAATCGAACCATCATGAGCGGAGCTATGGAAGTTTAAAGTTTAGCTAAAACAATAAATTTTTCCAGAAGTGCTATGATAAACAACAACATGTCATTTCCCCAAACGTCAAAAAATCGTTGTGACGATTTTGATTTCGAAAATTCTTGCTTTGTGTTGACCCCTGACAACCCTTGTCATGGAGGTATTAAATGTTGCAAATTTTCAAACTTCGTTTTTTACTATTTATTCCATAATTTCTCTGATCTGGATCACTGTGGTTTGTACAACAATGCAAAATAGGTGAAAAACAATCTGTTTTAATAGCTATTAAGCCAAAAAGAAACTAGAAACCATCCCATCCCTTCTATGAAATAATAAGACAAAACTTAAAAAAAAAATCGTTTTGAGTTTTTTGCTCTTTGACCAGAATATGGAGGTACATATTTACTATGAAATAATAAAATGACACTGAACATATAATTTAAATGTAATGCTCTTTTGCCAGAATATATTACAGGGAAATATTATTTATTATTATTTTTAATTGTTAGTAGTATCACTAATAGTATTATCATTAGTGGGCCACAAGTAGGCCAGCAATGAGCCATAGGTAGGCCAACGGTGAGCCAAAGGTAGGCCAACGGTGAGCCAAAGGTAGGCCAATGGTGAGCCAAAGGTAGGCCAATGGTGAGCCAAAGGTAAGCCAAATGGTAGGCCAATGGTGTAGGCCACGTTTTGTAGACACCCGCATTTTTCTGTGGAGCGCCGTTGTGAGAACCGAAGAATTCACAAGAAACCGGACCTCAAACAATGAGCCCAAAAGCTTTCTTGCAATGATAAGTCATTTTCAAAGAGCAGCGGAGTACACAATCTTACGATAGCGGAAGAAAGCTCAGAATCCTAATGTATGTCACTTTTTATAAGGGAATCTTTATGAGTGAAAATTGCAGCAATTTTGCCACGCCCATTTTTAAGAAGGTGCTCAGCGAATTTAACGAACAACGCCTATTTCGGCATAGATAGCTGAGAACTCACTTCTTGTGTTGGGGATGACGGTGTTAAAATTTCACACAGAAATCTCTATGGGTTCTCAAGCTATTTGTTAACAATCATTTTCAGACAATCCTGGCCAAAAGAAGCTGGGACGCAGGCAAATTTCAGTGTCTTCATGATGTTTCCTAAAATATCGAGGAGAAAACATACGTTTAGAGTCTCCTAATCCCCCCTTCCCCCTACTTCAATGTTGAGAAGGTCGAAAGGCGTTTGATTCAAGCAACTTTGAGAAGGGGGGAGCGGGGGGCACGTAATCAAAGACCGAAGTAGTGCAATTTTATGATTTGTCCCAAGTATTTTGGCCAAGATTGTAGATACAAAGCAATTTGTGATTACAGACAAAGGGAATTCCATGCTCGGTTGGTTAAGACATAAACAAAAAAACAAAGCAAGCCGCAAAAATTGCCCTGAAACTCGGGTCGCTAGCGCGCTCGTTGTGCATTTCAGAAATGGTTTTCAAGAGCAAATATTAGCACATATCGAAAGAAGAAGGATGTATCTATTTACCTCGGGCATTTTATTTATTTTGTGCAGAAGCCAATTGGGAGGGGATTCAATTCTCGTACTTTTTAGGTGTAATTAAAACACTTACTGCTCAGCTTCTGTGCGAAAAAAATAAACTGCCCGAGGCAGAATTTTAGATAGATCCTTCTTCTTTCGATATGTGCTAATATTTGCTCTTTAAAACCATTTCTGGAATGCACAACGACCGAGCTAGCTACCCAGGTTTCAGGGCAATTTTTGCGGCTTGCTTTGTTTTGTTTATGTCTTGACCAACAGAGCATGGAATTCCCTTTGTCTGCAATCACAAATTGCCTTGTATCTAGGTGTCAATAAAAAGTAGTGAGTCCTATTGTAACATTATCTGTCCTTGTTCTTCTATGCATAATTTCGTTTCGTAGCTCTTTAAAAAACTAGTTTTCAAACGAAGAGAGAAAAGTTTCTCTCAGAGAGAAAAACCTCCGTTTTTGTGAAAGTGTTCACACTGATCCGCACAAAGACAGCACAAAAACGGAGGTTTTTGAAAACGCACTTGATCAGCATAGCCGTCAAATCTTTTCTTTTGTCCAAAGCTCCCGTGGGGTTCTGACTCCGCTCTGATCAGATCGCATTTTCTCCTATGATTGACCAATCAGATGCCGTCGTTGTGCTTACTTCCGCGTTTCGCAGCAAAACTTAGGCCATTTTCGGCCGTTTTGACCCTTCTCCGAAAAAAATCATTGCACGATCAGACAAATCGAATTTCGCCAAAATTTCAATTGGAGAAGATTCTCCATGCTTTGGATCATAAGTGTTTTCGGTATGGCTTTGCGATCACTAAAAATAGCAGAATTGTGGCATTTTTAAGCTCAATGCAGTCATTCATCGGTTACAGACTCTATGATTAGCAAAAAGAAGAGTAGAAAACTGAAAACCTGAAGAAGAACTAGTGCATACACATACCTCAGATGGATTTAATAACAAATATCCACTTTTCCTGCCGCGATCTACAGCGAGTTTCACCAGCAAATAACACAGTCAACAAAAACGGGCGCGAGAACTTGAATTATCAGCTAAATGCCATCGTCCAATGAGAACAACATCCGATTCCAATGAACAGAAATATGAATAAATCAACGGTGAATAGCGAATACATGAACTTGCCATGCTGAAGATGATGGGAGTAGCTGTACGTCCACTATGGCCCAGAAAGAAGAATTTCGTGATGTCTTTTTCGATAAACCATCTATGGATAAACCGTGTCACCATTCCTTTATCCAACTGCGGCTATCACTGCCAGATGGAAACCGGCAATAACATTACATTACCAATGTGCACATAATATAGGTTTATGTACATAATCCTAGTTTATGTGCACATAATATAGGTTTATGTAACATAATCCTATATTATGTCATTTTTGTGCGAATGGCGTTCCATACACATTGCTCCGTTTTTGTGAAACTAATTGTTGAATATTGGAACGTTTTCAAAAACCTCCGTTTTTGTGCGTTCACACTGATCAAGAGCATAGCCGTCAAATCTTTTCTTTTGTCCAAAGCTCCCGTGGGGTACTGACTCACGCTCTGATCAGATCGCATTTTCTCCTATGATTGACCAATCAGATGCCGTCGTTGTGTTTACTTCCGCGTTTCGCAGCAAAACTTAGGCCATTTTCGGCCGTTTTGACCACTCTCCGGAAAAAATCATTGCACGATCGGATAAATCGAATTTCGTCAAAATTTCAATTGGAAAAGATTCTCCATGCTTTGGACCATAAGTGTTTTCGGTATGGCTTTGCGATCACTAAAAATAGCAGAATTGTGGCATTTTTAAGCTCAATGCAGTCATTCATCGGGTACAGACTCTATGATTAGCAAATACAAGAGTAGAAAACTGAAAACCTGAAGAAGAACTAGTGCATACACATACCTCAGATGGATTTAATAACAAACATCCACTTTTTCTGCCGCGATCTACAGCGAGTTTCACCAGCAAATAACACAGTCAAGTCAACAAAAATGGGCGCGAGAACTTGAATTATCAGCTACATGCCATCGTCAAGTGATAACAACATCTGATTCCAATGAACAAAAATGTGAATAAAGCAACGGTGAATAATGAATACATGAAATTGCCATGCTGAAGATTACGGGAGTAGCTGTACGTCGACTCTGGCCCAGAAAGAACAATTTCGTGATGTCTTTTTCGATAAACCATCTATGGATAAACCGTGCCCAACTGCGGCTATCGTTGCCAGATGGAAACCGGCAATAACATTACCAAAACGATGTACGAATTGATCGGTCACATCCCATCTTTTATTGCAAGAAAAATGTGTATCGTCTTATGGTCTAGCAGTCTTATGGTCTAGCAGCTTCATGAAACAGAACTGCAATGCTAGGTTTGGTGTTCTTACGAATACGAATAACAAGAAGAAATGTACATCTTATTTTCATAACGAGTAAAATAGATTGATCTTTTCGACATTTGAAATACTATTTATAGAAACTCCTCATGTCAATTTCACATTTTGGGCGGATATCATAAAACATATTTTATTTTTTAGAAGTCCTTCGTTAGAAAATCACCCCTTGACAGTCAAGCAACAGAGTAGCATCAAAGCAAAGTTGGGCAGTTTGCAAACTCATTGCATGGAAGAAAGCCCTATTTTTGTAAGAGTCTGCAACTTTGATCCAATAAAAAAGCTCCTCGAAATTCTCATTTTCTGAGTACAAAATGTTTGGTAACAGTCTCTTAAAAGTTCCCTCAAATTTCTATCGGTGGTGTAGGATCTCTGAGATCTCCTGTGCCTTCGATAAAATTGTGCGGCAAATTATGAAATCATGCCACAGTGTAGATCACGTACGAAGTCTCATGTAAGAAATTACTTGATGAAAAGTGAAATTAATTTGTTCCAGTATCCAACATTTTATATTCTAGGTGACCTGAGAGTTCAGTTTCTTGAAATTTTTCCTATGATAGCGGACCTCTATCGATGCAACTGAACTGCATACACTTTTTCTACAGGAAACTGTGCCTCTTCCATAAATTAAGAAACTCTGGTCATTTCAAATTTAAGGAACTTTTTCAAAGTAGGTTATGAGTAGCAAAAAATGTTTCAACCAAAAATTGCATTACCAACTCAACTATTACTAAAAAGTAATAATTTTTGTTATTATTTCGTTTTTTAACAATTCATTGATTCAAAATGTGGTTCTGAATGAACATCGACAAACTGTCAGTTGGAATTTTGAAAATTTGGGAACCTTAGAAGAAACTTTTCTATTAGAATCAAGCCTAAAGTAAATATAACATTTTGGAAACTGAAACAAATTAATTTCACTTTTCGTTTGGTAACTTCTTACATGAGATTTCGTATGTGATATATGATTTCATGATTTCATAATTTGCCGCACAATTTTTATCGAAGGCACAGGAGATCCCAGAGATCCTACACCACCGATAGAAATTTGAGGGAACTTTTAAGAAACTCTTACGAAACATTTTGTACTCTGAAAATGAGAATTTTGAGGAGCTCTCTTTATTGGATGAATGTTGTAGAATCTTACAAAAATAGGATTGTTCTTCCATGAATGGGCAATGAGTTTGCAAACTCCCCAACTTTGCTTTGATGCTACTCTGTTGCTTGACTGTCGAGGGGTGATTTTCTAATGAAGGACTTCTAAAAGATAAAATATGTTTTATGATATCCGCCCAAAATGTGAAATTGACATGAGGAGTTTCTACAAATAGTATTTCAAATGTCGAAAAGATCAATCTATTTTACTCGTTATGAAAAGAAGATGTACATTTCTTCTTGTTATTCGTATTCGTAAGAACACTAAACCTAGCATTGCAGTTCTGTTTCATGAAGCTGCTAGACCATAAGACGATACACATTTTTCTTGCAATAAAAGATGGGATGTGACCGATCAATTCGTACATCGTTTTGGTAATGTTATTGCCGGTTTCCATCTGGCAACGATAGCCGCAGTTGGGCACGGTTTATCCATAGATGGTTTATCGAAAAAGACATCACGAAATTGTTCTTTCTGGGCCAGAGTCGACGTACAGCTACTCCCGTAATCTTCAGCATGGCAATTTCATGTATTCATTATTCACCGTTGATTTATTCATATTTCTGTTCATTGGAATCAGATGTTGTTCTCACTCGACGATGGCATGTAGCTGATAATTCAAGTTCTCGCGCCCATTTTTGTTGACTTGATTGTGTTATTTGCTAGTGAAACTCGCTGTAGATCGCGGCAGAAAAAGTGGATGTTTGTTATTAAATCCATCTGAGGTATGTGTATGCACTAGTTCTTCTTCAGGTTTTCAGTTTTCTACTCTTGTTTTTGCTAATCATAGAGTCTGTACCCGATGAATGACTGCATTGAGCTTAAAAATGCCACAATTCTGCTATTTTTAGTGATCGCAAAGCCATACCGAAGACACTTATGGTCCAAAGCATGGAGAATCTTTTCCAATTGAAATTTTGACGAAATTCGATTTATCCGATCGTGCAATGATTTTTTCCGGAGAGTGGTCAAAACGGCCGAAAATGGCCTAAGTTTTGCTGCGAAACGCGGAAGTAAACACAACGACGGCATCTGATTGGTCAATCATAGGAGAAAATGCGATCTGATCAGAGCGTGAGTCAGAAC
This sequence comes from Aurelia coerulea, assembly GCA_039566865.1. Taxonomy (NCBI): domain Eukaryota; kingdom Metazoa; phylum Cnidaria; class Scyphozoa; order Semaeostomeae; family Ulmaridae; genus Aurelia; species Aurelia coerulea. Next base: position 28,895,523 of record CM076944.1, read on the forward strand.
CCCACGGGAGCTTTGCACAAAAGCAAAGATTTGACGGCTATGCTATTGTTCCAAAACAAAGTCACACCTTTAACTATCATTATGTGCTCTAACCCATATTATGTCGACATAAACTAGGATTATGTACATAAACCTATATTATGTGCACATAATATAGGTTATCACTACATAATATAGGTTTATGTCCCGATAACCCATATTATGTGCACATAAACTAGGATTATGTTACATAAACCTATATTATGTCGACATAAACTAGGATTATGTACATAAACCTATATTATGTCGACATAATATAGGTTTATGTACATAATCCTAGTTTATGTCGACATAATATAGGTTTATGTAACATAATCCTAGTTTATGTGCACATAATATAGGTTTATGTAACATAATCCTATATTATGTCATTTTTGTGCAAATGGCGTTCCATAAATGTGAACGTACAAAAACGGAGGTTTCTCTCTCCGTATTTGTTATCAGGCGGATCAATGTGAACTGACAAAAACGGATGTTTTTCCCTCCGCTTTGGTACAAAAACGCAGCAATGTGAACGGGTAGCTTGGATGCCACAAAGCGGATACTAACAAAAACGGAGCAGTGTGAACGGGCCCTTAGCTTTTACCATTGTCTGGAAGAGGCTGCCTTCCAGAACCTGCTGCTAACCTGTTGCAAGAAAATAACGGTCTATCCTTTGAATATAGACAATATAATGTAAATCCATCAAATCCTCAAATCAAGTACACGTTTTTTTTTATAAGAAACTGGTTTATAAGAAACTAGTACTACGATGACCAAAAATTTAAGAAACTCTAGTACTACGCTCAAGAACAGTTAAGAAACTCTAAAACGTACACTCATTTTTTTCTATAAGAAGCCACTTACACGTATTCTTTCGCAAGAAAATAAGAATTTGGGCCAGTAGTAAAAGTTTCTAAAGGCCCAAATACATGTATGACAAATCTACGCTGAATTTTTCAAACTTAAGAAACCATGGTAACTGCAATCCTTCACAAAATAAATTGAGACCAGCAACATGAAATCCCAAAAATTTAAAAGTCTCTTGTCTTTACTGCAGAAAATATTTTTTCTTGCCCCATTAACCTCTCCCCTACTTTGAAATGTCGTTATTCTAAGGAAGGTTTTTAATGCAAATTTTAATGCAGTCACACGGGGGTCACACCAAGATCACACCAATCAACATTGACTGAGGGGGAAGTGGGAACTTTTGTGAAGGATTGTGGATTAAAAAAGCTAAGAAACTTTTGCAATTTGTTGCAATCTATTTTGAGATTGTTTTGAGTGCGATGTTTATCAGTCCTTCTTTCTTTAGAATTTTGCTATCTTACCAGGTACTTTGGAAGCCCTTTTAGCAAAATGATTTCATATTGAAAGTATACAAACTTCAAGAAACTTCCAAAAAGGTATGTTAGCAAGAATGTCCAGAAGTTTAAGAACCTGGCTACTAGCCCTGGAAATAAGCTTCTTGTTGACAAAAATGAGTGTAAAGCCTTCAAATTGTGCCCAGAGTCTTCATATCTCCTAACTAGATTTATTACTTGAAGTCCTCTGTTTTTATTCTTGCTCGAGACAACATCTAAAGCAATTAATTCGTTAAAAAGGCGGGGAGCAAAACAACGCATTGTGTAGTCAGTCTATTTTCTGATTATAACAAAGGTCCATGATAAATAGTGTTACAAGATTCATTAATTTTAAATTTAATCACAGAAGACTTTTCTTTAAAGTGTGATATACAGGATGTCCAAATAAAAGTATTCTTGTTTGAAAAATCACCAAAAATCGATTATCAAATCAACCACAAAGTGATGCCATTTCGATCCCTTTTGTCAATTAGATATTTTCGTTACTCAATTATATTTACATTTTTCACTAACCGTCAAATCTACAACAGTAGTTTGCGTTTCATTCTGACATTAATTACCGAATTAGATGTCACGGGGGGGGGGTCATCCATAGTAAAGGTACCGGGGATGTGCCGCAACGAAGGGTCCCAAGGGGGTTCTCAGGTATATTTAGGATAGGGGTGCTCAGGCTGGGGTACAACGCATCAACCCAAAAAAGTAATTTCTAGCATGAAAATAGACCAGAAAAATAATTTTTCCGACCGTATCTTAAATCTGCATAATAATAATAATAATAACGAATTACTTAACAGGATAAAAACTTCAACAATTACGAAATTGCTGTTATCAATGTTTGTCCTGTAAAACGAAAGGTGCTTAAAAAGAAAATATATAAATATGTTACAACTGCAGGTCTCAAAAAATCAATTTTGTAGTATAACAAATTGAAATCTTATGTATAAATTGTGTTCATAATTTTCATAAAATCAGATGCATTGTCGGACGTCCTTGCACTCAGTGGTAGCTCATTAAAAGTCTTTGCACCCATGTAGTAGAAACCTTTCCTCGCGTATTCAGTTCTTATCCGTGGAAGACTTACACTACAATGATTGTTCCTTGTGTTCTTGCAATGTTCTTGATACATCAAGTATTGGTTTAAAGCATGACAGACATTGTTCTGCAGGACATTGTATACTAGCACGCAGGCTCTCTTTTTAACTGCATTTATTGGTGATATAACTTCACATCTTTGATTTTTTGCGACTATTTGCATTGCACGATTGTGAAACGAGTTGAGCTTGTTTTCTTGTGTCCTATTCAATTTCAGATTCAATATGCCGCAATAAGTGAGCACTGGTAATACCATTGCACGGTAGATGGCTTTCGCTGATTCTATGACCAAATGGCTTCTGATCTTTGCTAAGAGTCGTAAACGACCTGTGGCTTTCTTGTATTTGGCATCAAAATCACTGTTAAGATTCAATGAAGAGTCTAGGTGCACACCTAGATACTTGTATGTCGAAGTGATGTTGATTTGACCATCCTCGTGTAATATGCATAAAGGCCCCGTGCATTTCCGGATTCTCTGAGCTGCCCTAACTGATTAGATCTCTCATAATGTGTTTGGATATTTATGTTTTCATATTTTAGTACTGTTAGTTACTTTACTCTAATTTTGATTGTCAATTATATTTTTCCCAATTTTTTTACTTTTTCTCATATTTGAGACCCAAAAAAGTACGCTAGAATTTCTTGAACCCAAAAAATAGCTGTACAAATCATTGACCCAAAAAAATAATCCTTGCCAAAAAGTTTAGACCTAAAAAAGTAATCTGAGCATCCCTACCCTGAATATGCCAGAGTACCCCTCCAGGGCGAAGGGTATACATTTTCGGACTTCTGGTCTAGCCAAGGGTATACTTTTTTGCAATTTTGGCCTAGCAACGGTCTAGCCAAGGGCATCATTTTTGACAATATTGGTCTAGCGAACGGTGATGATATCATATTTGGTATAAATTTGACAATATTGGTCCAGGAAACGATCAGAATTGGCTTAGCCAAGGGTACACGGTTCTTTTTTCATATAAGAAACTGGTTTATAAGAAACTAGTACTACGATGACCAAAAATTTAAGGAACTCTAGTACTACGCTCAAGAATAGTTAAGAAACTCCTAAAATTCAAATTCTGTATGTCTCTTTTATTCTATGTCTCTCTAACAAAGGTACCTTCATCTTTTTTTAACTTTTAACTACAAAAATTGGTATTTTTTGCCTGAAGTTGCATGACTTATTCGTGATGACAATGCCAATTTAAAATGGAAGCCCTTTGTCGAGAAGAAGCCTCAAATTTGAACAATATCGCAATTTTAGGCCCAAAGAAATAAGAAACAAATTAAGAAACTTTTACTACTAAAACACCGAAATTTCCATGTGAAATTAAGAAACTTTTAGTACTAAGTGCTGATCCAAGTTTCTTATAAATAAAAAAACGTGTACCATTTTCGTAAAAATTGGTCCAGAGAATGGTCAAATTAGTCTAGCCAAGGGTACCATTTTCGTAAAAATTAGTCTAGCCAACGGTACCATTTTGAATATGCTCACGGCAGACCCCTACCCCAAACCCCCCCCCCCCCCCCCCCGTGCTAGAAGTTCAAAGGGAATCGAAACAGCTCAAAGCTGTCCCGGGCCAAGTAAAGAATGGGGATTTGTGGGCGTTTCTCTTGCCTATTATAGCAGCTAGAAGTGTTCATTTACACTTACTCCAATTGTCACATTGTTTTCATTCCATTCCGAAATTCAATATGGTGTTGTTGTTGTTTCGATTACTGTGACTCTGTATTGAGTTTGATGTCTATTCCCTAAACACATAAAAGAAATTACTTACTTAGTTGCTCATCAGTGCTTTTTGCAGATGCTTCAAAAAACCTGGCAGCACTAAAAAGAGTTAAATTACGTAACTGATTCAAAACCAATGAGAGGATCAGCTATTTAAGATTTTCGTGATTTGTCAATCAGGGTACTTCTTGGGACACCCGGTAGTATTCTAGAACATAAGTTGATAAAACAAATGAAATATAGAATAGTGCATTATTGCCACAAAAAGTTATATGTCGAGCCAGGCCTCAATTCCATAGGACGGAACCATGAGGACGACTGAAACTTTCCTCACAATTTTTCCATTTATGCAGATCTTGGAGCCTGACACATTAAGCATCGACATATTTTCATATGTCTTATTTCTACGAGAACATGACTTCTGTGGAAGGTCATTGCCAGCAGATCCTCCAATTCTCTCCCATTCTGATAGAAGCATTTGACATCTCCTCGTCTGATTCTCCACCATTCCTATCCTACGTTTGCCATCAACACAAACATTTATTGTGCATCCTTGAACGTCATTCTGAACATGAATAATTTTTCCCTCCTGTTTATTTTGGCAGGGATTGACTTCGTCATTTCCAATAGCATCCCTTGAATGAAGTAACACGAATATAACCACAACGACCCAAAAGGTGAACTGCATATCTTCGTTAGATCTGGAAATAGAAAAAGGGGTGAAATTTTGTCATTCTTTCATTAGCTAAAGCATGTTCAAGTCATTGATATGGGGTAGAAATGTATTAGGGAAATGTGGTCGCAACTCTAGCACGTTGTTTAAGGTTTCTCAAGGGGACTTTCTGGAGAAAATCCTTTGTAAAATATAAACGGAGTGACCGATTTCAGCCAGAAAAAATGCTAAAATTATAGACTATGTGAAGCAAAAATCCCCAGTTTGGCCCATTAGTTTGAGTCCTTTTCGTTCAAATTATTTTACAGTTTAACCCCTCTATTGTCAAGCGCCAAAAATTCCTTCCAGTGCAGTTGACATTCATAGTTACTCAGCCTTAGATGGACCTTTCTGTTTCAACATTCTAGACGTATTAGATAGAGACCTTGCTATACAATTTACAGAGGAGTCAACCATGGGCCTTCCTTTTCCCCAAAATGGCAGAAGGTGTTGTGGCGCAGTGGTGCAATCCTCTGACTTTGCAGCCAGAACATTCAGGCGGACAGTGGCGTGGCCACGGAGGGTATGGGGGGCAAATGCCCCCTCCCCATTTTTGTCGAAAGATGGTCCTCGAGAATCCTCTAAAACCGAAAAGAAAATAGCTGGGTATGGGTTGGGTAAGAATTTTCCAAGAAATGTAAAATCTTCCTTTTTAGCACTGGCAAGCATGATACTGGGAGATACATTTTAAGCTAAAGTGAAAGATTTTTCTCCCAAAATTTTCCTTGTGCTCTGATTCATAGGAAAACTGTTGCAAAATGATCAAGGTTTTCTTGTCGCTAATGGCAAGCATGATATTGGGAGATGAAAGTAAGGGATCTTTCTTCAAAAATTTTCCTCGTGGATTCATAGGATAACTGTTACAAAACGATTAAGGTTTCCTTGTCCCTAAAGGCAAGCATGATATTAGGAGATGAATTCTAAGCCAAAGTAAAGGGCGTGGCCCTAAAAATTTTCCTGGCCCCCCAGACTCCCTCATTCTCGTACCCCTCCCCATTTAATTTACCCTGGCCACGCCGTGTAAGGTGTTGTGGCTCATTGGTGTAATCCTCTGACTTTGCAGCCAGAAACAGTCAGGTGGAGTGGGTTCGATACCCGGTAGGACCCCACCATTTGAGCGTCATGACAAGGGGTCGCGGACTCTATTAGGTCTGCTCTATTTCTGCGATCCCAGCACTTGGCGCTGAAAAACGCAAATTCACCTTCATATTTAATAAGATACTGCAAAGTATAACTATTATTGCTTATGTAGTTAGGGAGCAGTAACATTTAAGCGGGTGCGTTTTCGAACTTACCCGGTATGACAATTCAAGCGCAGGTTACTTTTTACTCAGCCACTCAAGCATTTGATCTGGATATAAAGCAATCGGAGCAAGATCCTGTAAGACGTTTATTGGCGGATTTAAGGGGGGCAAGTGGCGGCAGTTGCCCCCCCCCACCCCACCACCCTTCGAGAAGAAAATTCTGTTTGACTCCACCTTTCTGGCCAAAATGCGCCCCTAATAATGACCCTAATCCACTTGTTTAGTCTGCTTCAGACGAAATGTGCAGAAACACACACAATACAGACATAATTTCGTGGAAGAACTACTTAATTTTGGAAAAAATTAGTTCAAAAATGTTCGCGCACCTTCGACGTACATCCCCTTTGTTACGTCCTTACCTCCTCTCTATAAGTTGCCCCTCCTTCAAGTTCCGCCTAGATGCGCCCCTGATTCAGACAGTTGGCATAAATAGACAGTGATGGCTATCAAAGCACCGTAAATTATGATTTATTATCAAAATCATCATCATTTCTGAAACTTACCTGCAAGGATTTTTATAATCCTGTCAATCTGTCTTCGCTGCTGCCTCTTGATCTGCAACGCACTTGAACAGCTAATTTCAAAATTTGCTTCACTTTTATATGACGATCAAACAAAGTTATTTCCCTTACTAGACCGCCAATAAACCATTGTTTTGATATCATAATTGTATAAAAACGATAACAGACGTATTCTCACGGAGGTAGGGTCAGAGTTTTGCACGATCTCCTTGGTCAAGTCTCAGATGTCGGATATGATGTTGCTAGCATGAACTCAAAGGATCTTTGTCATTTGTTATTATATGGGAACCCAAATGAAAGCACCTTTGCAAACAGAATCATCATAGAAGCAACTATTTCTTTCATCAAAACTTCTGGACGGTTTAATTAAACTTTCTGGAAAAACAGCAGCCTAACCCTTTTTTTTTTCTTTTAGACTGAAGTGCTCCCGGAATTTGCGTGGGCTGTCTCTGCTCATCGCACTGCTGCCGCGGGTGCATCGGTTGGGGGGAGTCTATGATAAATTGGAAAGTCTTTTTCCCCTCGGGGTTGAATCCCTGAAACTTTGTTTCATTCTCCCTGCCGGTGCGCTCGTGGTTGTGGTTTGGTGGGTGGTGGGCTGTTTGTGCGGGTTTTGGGGGTACTTCAGTTTTACCTTGGCTTTTACTTTGTCCTGATTTAGTGTGCATATGTATCTTATTTTTTTGTTTTTTGTGTTCTATTAGAGTTTTGCACTCTTATCTCTTTTGGGTGACACTGCCAAAGGAAGCATTTTTATCCAGTATGTTCTATTACGGTTCATTTTTTTAAAGATTTTCTGTTTCAAATCATCATTTTCTTCTGTGGCTGATTTGGAAAATATGCCACCATTTTCGAAAAACGCGGCAAAAATTGCGGTGAAATATGCGGCCGCACGTTATAAAATGCGGCTCCACATTGTAACATGCGGCCGCACATTACAATATGTGGCCGCATATATAATCTTTATATATAGCAGTTTATACATATGTTCAGTATTTCATCAAGTTGGGGCATATAAGATACGGCAAAAGTGGCGGTGAAATGTGCGGCAACACATCATAAAATGCGGCCGCGTCATATAATGTGCAGCCACATTTTAAAATGTATGATTCATTTTCATTCATTTTAAATTCTTTATACAGGGTGAAAACATTCAGTTATTAATCAAAAACTGTTTTACAATGTTCCCTGTTAAAATAGAGAAACAAAACCAAATAATAATAATAACAATAAATCAATTAATAAATAACTATCTAATACTACTTACTACATTTTCAGATGCATTACAAAACTAAACCTATTTTTTAATTAGTCCTATCGAAAAGAAAAAGAAAATTACATTGCTTTATAGCCTATCCCACATTAGACTGATGATATTTGTCTAAGTTTTGCTCCATTGAATTGAATTACTTTTTACTGTTATAGTCATTCCGCTAAAACTTCGTTGAAGCGGAATGGGTATTGTGGGGGGGGGGGGGTGGGGGGTAATGGAGCGAAAACAAGGACTCATGTAATAAGTCTAATCCCACATTACACTTCAGGCAAGAGACGGCAATCTAGCCTGACGTCTAATGTGGGACCGACTTTGGTCAATATGCAAGGACTTTGTTCGCACATGCCGCACACTTAACCGAAATTTTGCCGAGTTTTGTCGATCCAAGTTTCAGCCTCCCGCCCCCAATGTTAAACAGCTTGCAGAAACGCTACATGCAGCCCTTTGACCAAATTTGAAAGGTGATAAACTTCACAATCCCAATCAAATATATCGGTAAGAGCCGACGGGTGTGTAACTCGCTCGGAAATCAGTATATGATGCAAGATTTCTATAAGAGAAAATTGCTTCTGCCGGATTTAAGAGATTTCTTGAAAACAGCGCTATATCATTTGTGTCCATTTATTTCTATGTTTCTGTTAGACGTCTTCAAGATTTCTAGGCAGATATATGCACATGCCCCTCATATATGGATACAATGAACAAAACGCAGGTTATTCTTGCAATGCAGTGGCATCAAAGTTCTGTCTTATGAAATCACTTAGGTGAGGTTCCCTTTCACAAAATACTCTCTGTTTCCTCTCAGGTTTTAAAGTTTGTTTCACAGGCACAGCTCCATAGATAGCATTTTGTGAATTACTGATTATTGGCTGCAAAATACAAGAAAATGCCTTTTCTAAGGTACTTTGCAGACCACGAGGGACAAATTCTTCATTGAAAAGTGCAGCCGAGCTGCATCTTTACAAAAACGCAGCCAAAATCATGGTAAAACATGCTGCCGCATGTTACAATGTGGGGCCGCGTTTATAACGTGCGGCCGCACATTTCACCGCAATTTTTTGCCGCATTTTTCGAAAATAGCGGCATATTTTCTAAATCAGCCACGGTAGTTTTCCGTCTATTCTCTAACAACTCATAGATGCATTTAACTCTTCCTTGAAGGTGTTGTGGCGCAGTGATGTAATCCTCTGACATTGGAGCATGACGAAAAGTAGCCTGCGTGCAGACTTTACTTTCTACTGCGAAGGAGAGCCTATCAGGATAAGATCTGCCTTGGCTCTCCTTCGCAGTGGAAAGTAAAGTCTGCACGCAGGCTAGACGAAAAGGCGGACAGAGTTCGATCCCAGGTAGGGCCCCACCAGTTGAGCATCATGGCAAGGGATTTCAGACTCAATTAGGTCTTCTCTACTTCTGCGATCCCAGCTGCTGGCGCTAAAGACTGCAACGTCACCTTCACCTTGGAAAATCCTTTAATCTTTCTAGCTGTTGGGTTCTATACTGTAATCCATCTTCGTTGATCAGCCCCCGTTTGGAATAAAACAATTTCAAAATCATCCACTTTTAATCATCCCATATTTGATTGCTTTCTCGATTTTGTTGCCATGGCAATGCAGTTTTGCTTGGAGCAATGTAAACATTTTGACTGGTAATAACGAAGTATAGATGCAATTGAAGCGTTCAAGCACACTCTCTGTACTGGGTCACAGGACACCCATTACTCTACAGTACTGGGAATAAACACACTTCCTACAAGGTAGGCGCCCTTGGTTCAAGCACATCTTCTAATCTCGGCTCATTGTCAAAGATTAAGGCATCATAACATACTTCAGTTGCACTTGGAATATATCCTTTGAACACCAAAACTATGTTTTGATAGACTGGAATATGTTATTTCTTATAACTAGATATAACATCAGTCAGCGAGTGCTGCCGATTAGTATTTGTACTAAATGCGATTGTAGCGAGGTAAATTCTATAGAAATGAATTGAATGATTATCGCTAAGGAAACGTATATTGTGTTTGGAATTTACAGTTGGGTAATGTTTCAGTTTCAGTTCATATTTTAATATTTTAATGGTTCAAAAGGTAAATGATTTAAAATATTGAGTTCTGCATTGTCAGAAATAAACCATTGTCGTCCATTGACGACGAAGGTAGGAAGAACTCATTATCTTTTGTTGGAGAACTTTTGTTGTTGTTTGTTGGATAAATGCTTACCGCTTGCGAGCCCGCGCGCCGCAAACCGCAGCTGTGAGCTAGCCACATGGTGGCCCCTCTACATAGTCAGTCAAACAGACAGCAGGTAGGCAGGCAGGCAGGCTAATCTCGCTTGCTGGATTTAAAAGAGTATGATGCTGCCATGGGCAGCAAATATTTAGCAACCTGCCTAACCTTTTTTGATTTTATGCTTGAATTGTACTAAATCGACCATTGGGATTATATGTTGAATTTTGACCAGAAGTGCTACTTTTGATGACGTAAATAACTGTCATTTTTGATTACAAAGTCCACTTTGTAATCTAAGAAGGGGCTTCGATGTCAGTCAGTCAGAAAGAAAGTGAGAAAGAAAGAAAGTAAGTAAGTAACCCACTTCTGTCACGCTCGTTAAAGAAATTGATTAACGTTTTATCTCAGCTAATTGGCACTGAAATAAAGAGAGCGCACATAAAGCGCATACAAGACAGAAGTTTCCCGCGATCCTATAGCAACATTTGACGTCGGCTTATTTCATGTTAGACAGATTTGACACCATAAGATGGATAAATTACCATGATGTTTACCCTGGCACAACAACAAATTTACCCAGAATTGGCACCTTCTTGACTTCATTAGCAGCTCAATTATGTCAAAACAATCGTTTTCTAGAACGAACGAATCATTAGCCTTATTGATAGTACTCATTATGCAAATAAGGCAACTTTAGAGGATGATGTAACCGGCGGCCTGCACAGAAGCTAGCATTCGCAGCATCACCGAGGGTAGAAGGATCCCCCTTCTACACAGCTACAGAAAGTTGCAGAATCCCAGCAAACAATGGTGCCATTGACAGGGGGAAGGCACGAGATCACACTGAACCAAACCATCTTCATGCATATCATTCTGCACAGAGGTTATCTTCGTGACTGCTTGTCTCAAATTAGATGCCCGCGAATAGCAACAATTGAAACGTTCTGTTGGGTTCTGCATAAGTAATTTTGCGTTATCGTAAATCTCACATGACATCTCATTTGACACAAATGCACCAATAGTTTTGTGCACGAACTAAGCAAACTAGGGGTAATGACTTTTGATTTTTGCGTATCATTCTCGTTTGACATAAAGACCAAAATATTGCCTTTGATGCGGTTCTTTTTCTTATACAAGGCGCTTGATTTTCCATTGAAGGCGACTTTAGCAGCAACACTCATCTCTCTGACTGTAGCTAAAAACAGCATCTACGATCATTTGGGGTTATGAAGGAATCAATATTCAGATATTCTTAGCTTGTTTAGCTCGGGACAGACTTTGTAATCATCCAAAAGGATCTTATGTTTATAACTAATGTCGCTACACCTCTTTTCATGAAAGTCTAACGTTCTCGGATATACTGTAGATAGACAGTATTTGACTGGACCTTTCGATTGATATATAGATTGTTTCATTTCGACGAAATTTCAAAAAATTCCATGACGTCATGGATCCAATGACGTCATAATTCATCTTTTTTAGAATTCTGGATTGCAGTCGATGAGAAATTTTTATATACAGAAATAGCGCTTTAGATCTTGTCACCATCCCATTGTTTGGAGGATGCGCAATACAATGGAAAATGACATGGTCTACAACGTTATTTCTAAGCATCGAAATTGTTCATTGTTTGCAGATTCAGAATCTGCATGATCAATTTAGCTAAATCAAGGAAAGCATTCGGGATGAAATGGTTCTTAAAAAAAGCTCAATTATGACGTCATTGGATCCATGACGTCATGAACGTTTTTCAGTCGACTGGTCTAATCAAATGCTCTTTACCTGTTTAACTACAGTATTTTCGAACATGTTAGACTTATGCACAAATAGTTATAGCGATATTACTTCTAAAAATGATCATTATTGACGTCATCAAAAATGACACTTTCGGCCAAAATTCAAAATGATGAAAGTCTAGTTTTAATTCCCATGGTCGATTTAGTATGAATCAAGCATAAAATCAAAGGTAAGGCATGTTGCTGGATAGTTATGGAAAATTCCCCCCGTCTTGCCACGATGTAAGTCCGTCCACTTTTGCTCATTGAATTGAATTGATGTTGTTGTTGTCGCTTCAGTGAGGACCTCGTTGCCAAACTCTTCTGAAAATGGCAAAAAACTTCCTGCGTGGCCATTGGCCCCGACCAATCAGGATGCAAGATCTTGAATAATTTGATCGGATTGGCTGATTCTTATTCAGATCCCAAGTGAAAACTCATGACAACTTCATCACTTCGTTTCTTCGAATAGTGGAAGAATATTTCTGTTACTTTCTATGACATTATATGTTTCTATCTTGCCTATCATGCCTACCTTGTAGGAACTGTGTTTACTCCATTTCTATGGTTGCGATGACCCAGTACACAGAGTCAGTCCTGTCAAGGTCAAGATGACGTATGAATAACTTTGTGGTCTCAAATTCCAGTGTTGATGTAATACGAGAACAACTGTTATACGATTTGGCCACAGGGAACCAGACAGCGTGATTTTTTATTGTACACAGATAAGGTAACTCTGCTTTCCGCTCTAGTGCACAGCGAGATGCCGTTTCGCAAAACCACTCTCCTCAGAAAACAGTTAATTTCTCCAATATTATTCGGCCTATCGAAAATCAGTAAAAAGGATGTTGTTCTATATAATCTGGGCAATCGAAAAATGTATAAATCGCAATGCTTCCGTCAACCCTATGGCTTCGCAAATCCTTCCTCAAATCTTCTTGCTGATTTCAGAAAAGTGGATTTATCTCCAAAACTACTCGAAAAAGTTTCGATTTTGTTTTGTTCCATCTTTAGCTAGGTTGTTACTCTACGACTTTGCCAAGTCTGATTGAAAAAGCTAGGCTAGATTTTCTGCAATCGAATCTTATATTCTGTTTACTTTTCGACATCGAAGGAGAAAAGCGTTGGTCAACAGTTTAGCCATGCCGAACAATTTGAACGCTTGTAGAATGTTTTTGCAAAAAATTTAGTTCTGGATCTAAGATCTATGCTCATTGTTGACTCTAAAAGAAATTGATAATTTGTGAATGCTTACGAAAGTCTCGAAAGACACCCAAAGCATGGTTTGGTGAAGTTGCTGGTAAAAATCAGTAATTTTTAATCAAATGTAGATGCAAATGATACTTTTACAAGCGCACGCACTAAGGATGTCTTTTGAGACTTGCGTATGGTATGCCCAAAAGATGACGTTCATTTGTTTGCCAATGGAAAAACTTCTGAAAGTTATTTCAAGCCTGAGCTTTAGCAAGCGTACTTCATAGCATGGTAATCTGTTGACCAAGGTTTCTCCATTTCGCTGTCGAAAAGTAAACAGAAATATGAAATTCGATTGCAGGAAATCTAGCCTAGCTTTTTCAATCAGACTTGGCAAAGTTGTAGATTAACAACCTAGCTAAAAATGGAACGAAAAAAAATCGAAACTTTTTCGAGTAGTTTTGGAGATAAATCCACTTTTCTGAAATTTGCAAAAAGATTTGCGAAACCAGGATTGATGGAAACATTGCGATTTATACATCTTTCGATTGCCCTGATTATACTGAACAACATCCTTTTTACTGCTTTTCGATAGGCCGAATAATATTGGAGAAATTAACTGTTTTCTGAGGAAAATGGTTTTGCGAAACGGCTTCTCGCTGTGCACCAGAGCGAAAAGCAGAGTTACCTTAACAGGACACCAATTACTCAGCGTACCGGGTCACAGGACATCAATTAGTCTGTGTACTGGGTCATTCTGTGTACTGTGTCACGGGTACAGTGCTGGGAATAAACACATTTCCTACAAGGTAGGCGCCCTTGATCAAACAAAGCAAGTTATGAAAACTGACAGCTGAAAAACCTAAGCCTGCAGTATAATAGCCTTTATGATAAGTCCTAAATATCTTCATTAATGTCCTATGTGTGTTATTTCCCAAATGGGTTCCAAGCCTCGATTCCAAACCTGTAGGTTGGGCCTTCTTGACTGAATGAGAAATTCCTCACAACCTTTCCATTCACGCAGATCGTAATTTTAACGCGACCAGAACGCTTCTTCTTCGCATCAACCACTGAAAGGTTTTTAAACATCTTCTTTCGATAAGAACATGATTTCTGCAGACCCTTTTTGCCTCTGGATCCTCCAATCCTCTTCCATTCTGACAGTAGCTTTTTGCATTTAGTTGTCAGTATGCCTGTGCCTGAGCCTGTGCCCGACTTGACTCCCTCTTCGCAAACTCTGATGCTGCATTGATTACTGCCAGCTTTCTTCTGGATGTCAACGATCTTTCCCCGCTCTTCATTTTGGCAGTTGGGATCGATGGCTGCATTTGCAACCATGCATGACACCAGGAGGATCCAATAGGAAGACAACATCGTAACTGGATCTAAAAGCAGAACACAAAATTCCAAATAAAAGAATTCTGAGTCAAAATAAAGGATAGCCTGCGTGCAGACTTTACTTTCCACTGCGAAGGAGAGTCTACCTCGCAGTGGAAAGTAAAGTCTTGCACGCAGAAATTTACCGACAGCAAAACGGAGACTTTGCTTTCGGAGAGGATCAAAAGACCATGTTTACTAAAATCTTGTTGATCTCTAACCGATCCATATTTTACGCACAGGATTGTGCGTCCCCTACTTTCAAACCAAAAACGAGCCGACAAATCGTTGCTTGCATACGTATATATGTGTAATGTGTGTATGTGTGTATGTGTACATGTATTGTATCAATTTGACACTAAGGCTAAAGCTAAAAATAGATGCAAGTTGTTTGTTTGTACGTGAGGCTACACTAAAGGATTAGCACATGAAATATCTTTAAATGCAGTTTATAGTTACTCAAAATAGATACTGTACATTGAAATGTCTACAAACTAAATAATGCCTACAAAAACAACCATAATTGTAAATGGGAGAGATAGCATTAAAAGGCCGAAATGGCTTTATTTCCATAATGCTCCTCTCAAAGGTGGTTCCTAAAACAGAAAGATATAGAAATGGATAAAACATAATAAAAACTATCAACTTAAGTTCCTAATATAAAACGTTGGTCGCTCTTACCTCAGTGGTAAACGTGCCTTGTCCTGCTTGAACACTGCTAAACTTTTCTGTATCTTCAAACTTTCGATTGTCTTATCTGCTGTCGTTGATCCCTGAAGATAACCCTTTCACTTGGTTGTCTCTGCAAGGAGCCGCTCTCATCAACTTGTCAAGGCTCACTGAGCCTGTTTCACATTTGGTGATGATAAAATAGAGGCAAGGGATTTCTGATTGGTTGTTGGATTTCTCATGTTATCCTTACCGAACGAACCATCCATCCAGTGACGGATCCAGGCAGGGTCCACTGGGTCCCAGGACCCACTCAAACAAATCAAATATTGGCTATTAATAGAAAGTGCACCGTCTTTTTTATAATAAGTTATTCAGTCTTTTCTGAGTGAAATTGATTTTGAACAATAAGATTGTAAATTAAGAGAGTCAATGATCCGGTAATTCTGCCTTTCGGTGATTATTTCTAGCGATGATTATCTGTGAACGGCACTCAAGCGAATATCGAGTTGCAATAGTTTCAAATATGATGTCAATCTTTCTTTGTTCAGTGCTCATAGACCCATCATAACAGCTATTTATACCTACATTCGTCTCTATTGCAACGTCAGAAAACTTCCAAATTTAGCCTAGGGTGCGGGCGGTGGTAATCGGACGCTTAAGGAAAACTAAATATCTTCATAAGAAAGTTTAATTAAAAACAAAAACCAAAAGTACCAGGTGAATGGACAGGTATTTGGACAAATCTTCCCGAAGTGTTTTGGTTTTTGACTTTACCTGCTTTTCTTTGACAACGATGTTTTTGAGACTGATCTTGGCGGTGGTTTTCGGACAGTGGGTTCACAATGCAGAATGTGCAAAGGAAGTTATTGTTGATACTTGGCAAGTATTCCGTCTATAAACTCTTTTGCTTCATTTTTCTTGTCTTTTTTTTCTATTCTTGAATGCGAAAACAATGGTTCGAATGTCGGTTCTCGTAATGACATTCTGGAGAGCTCTCGGTACACACAAAACAATCTAAAAGCTAAGAGATGCGTTAGAAAATTGTTTTTTTGATCTCATTACTATTTTCGATTGATGTATGTATAGATTTTTATGAATGAAATGTCAAAATTCAATCACATTTCAAATCCGACCTTTATTCATGCTCCCAAACAACTGATTCACTTGGTGTCCGAAAACCACCGCCATGAACTTTTAAGACAATTCGATATGGCATCCGCTGTCCTCCCTTCAGTGAAACTGTTTTAAGTCTTTTGCATAATGCTTTGAGTTACTTACATGCTAGACATCCAATTTAAGTGATTGTTTGAGATTTTTGCTTCTTTCTGGAACAGATTCAGAGTTTTGAATCTGGGGTGTGATATTCGCAACGGCAACTTCTACACTGCCAAGCACAACGAAAAAAACTTCTTTAGTGTGTTTTACATTCATGAAGGCTTTTCGTAAAGTTGTTTAGTTTCTATAATGTTAGCTTTCAGTACCAAGAAATACCCTCTTTGATAGATTCCATTTGTAACGTACATTTCTGTTGGTTTTCGAGATATTTTCGCAAGTGTCCGATTACCACCGCCGTCCGATTACCACCGCCGACACCCTACTGTGAACCCAGCCACTGCGACGGATTCCGCAGTTGCTGGGTCCAGTGCAGACTAAATTTAGCAATTTTCTGACGTCGCAATAGAGATGGACGTAGCTATAAATATCTGTCTGGGTCCACTGAAATGAATAAATCTGTGATTGTATTATATGAAGTTTCAAATCTAGAAAAGTCATAACAGGCTACAACTACTGACTGTGGTAGGAACTGAAGAATATGAAGGAGAAAGAAAGAGCTGTAGACCTTTTTAACGGCATCCAAGGAGTTGACCATTGCAAGGATCGCTTTGAAAAGATTAAAACAGAGGATTCACTGATGATTTTGGGGACTTGGAATATTCATAGTCATGACTATAAAATATCATATAACCTCAAATGCTAAAAATATTTCGTTTTGAATCATAACTTTGCAACATGTAGTGTGTAAACATCGAGGGCGTGGTCGAAGAAAATTTCCCTGAAATAGTGTTTTAAGCCAATCTGAAGGGCGTGGCCACAAAACATTTCGTGCATCTTTTTTTATCTTTGGTGAATTTTCGGTGAATGTTTGACATTCACAAAAGAGTTTTACCACTCCGGCAATCCTTTCAAACACTTCAATTGATTCATTACCAGTATTTTTGGTAAGATTGCGATGCCCTTTGAGGATTGTAGATTCAATGTATTCCAAAAGATTGTCCCACCTTTGATAAGATATGACAAAATATCGGTGAAAAGAATGGGCTTCATCGTAAGATACCCCTGTTCTAAGATTCTTAATTCATTTTAGACATCAAAATGTTGCAAATCCGCGGAATCTTCACGGAGGATACAAGCTTTTGAAGTTAAAGTTTGTGCCAAAAAAGACTTGCCCAAAGTTTATTTATTCAAAAAAAATTGAAGGGAAAAGCGAAAAGCGAAATATAGTATACTTTCGTAGTATACTTTCAGATAGACTTATTAGAGTTGAATCAAATGGACCTTGGAATGGATTTTTGATGACCTAACTTCCTTTAACATTAATTCAAGCATATAGATGCTTTGAGGACCTCTGTTGAGCAAAGTTTGGAAAAGCCATTGAAAATTTGTTTTAGGCCCATGACAGTATCTGCAGTAAGACCAGTAAAATTGGCATTTATCAACATTAATGTGGCAGGAACTCGTTATTGCAATTTGCAAAAGCGAAGTGCAATCGGATGCAATATTTTAAAGCAGCATTGTCCGGAAAACTTGGTATAAGGGAGCGCCGCTTCGTATACTGTAAACTGCAATCAAAACAGTGCCATGCCTCAGGTTATGTAAAAAGGTCTCATTTTAAAGCCCTGCCATAAATATCAGTATCTCCGCATTCTGTTGACTGATCCGCTCTCTTTGAAGAATGTTTGCAGCGCATGAACCACATGAACGTAGGCTATGTGATATGGTATTGTGTGAGTTGCAAGTTGCAGCTCAAAATCGAATAGGACGAGGGGCATTTCACTCATTCGAAAAAGCGTACGAGATTTTTTCAGAACAAAATGATTTGTGCGGATTTTTGATGGATTTTTCTTGAAAACAAAAGGATTTTTTGCCAAAGGTGTACGAGATTTTTGGAGTTAAATGCCCCTGGAATAGGAATCTAAACCTTGTTTACACTGTACCGATACGAATGGATCTGTTAGAAAAAGTGGGACAGTTCAGCTCATTGTTTACTCTGTTCTTGCTAATCAGTAACACGTTTGTTCCTTCTACCTGTAGAAAACTTTGTTCTGGAGCAGTGTAGACACTCCTGAACCGTAACAACTTTGTAGAGAGCCTCGGGGGGGGGGGGGGGGGGGGGTACTTGACTTAAATTTGTACGGGGTGTGCCGAAGAAAATTTTTTTTTACCCTGCTCCAGAATTTTTCGCTCAAAATGATAACCTGTTCTAAAAAAAATTGATGAAAAGTATACTCAAAAACATGAAATTTGACGAAAAAACGACCCGATCAAGCAGAATATTTCCCTTTGACATGTTTTGACAACCTGCTCTAGAAAAATTGCCTCATTTTGATACCCTGTGCTAGAAAAAATTGGTGAAAAAGATACCCTTAAAAACGGCACATCCCCGTCGGACAAATATACTAAGTACCCCCCCCCCCCCCGGGTAGAGAGCGGATCAAAACTTTACCGGTACATTGTAAATGTGGTCTAAAATTTCCAATTTTGGATTCATTAGATGCCCTGGATCACAATGCATTTGGCTTTTCAATTGTTCACAGGCAGTCCTCCTAATTTACATTAGCATTATGAGACTATCAACCAAAGAAATGACTTCAAGTCACTGACAAGTCTTTGTTCTGACAAGTCAATCAAAAACGACAAGAAGTAATTGTTGGTAAGTTTTCCTTGCTTTTCTGCAAATCATTCAATTATCAACCAAGGCCTAACCAAGCCTCGATTCCCATTCTTTCCAATGTAGAAACTGGTATGTTTGTCTTTATGTTTTCATTTACGCAAATGGCCATTAGAGACGTTGCTAGACTCTGTCCTCCTTGTACGTCTGCTATCGATAAGTTTTTGAGTTTCTTCCCTCCATGTTTGCAATTCCCTGTTTGTTGCCGAATACCCTCTACGCCACCAGTTCTTTCCCATTCTGCTGCTACGTCCTCACAATGATCATCAACAAAGCCTCGATCCATGCCCCCTTCTACGCAGAAGTCTATACTGCATTGCGTAGCGTCAATCTTGTCAACTCCTATGATTTTTCCTTTGTTTTTACTCTGCTTACAAAATTCTTGCTGCTCTTCTTTTGTTAGAGCATCAACAACTGTAGCGGAAATAAGCAGTGTTGCACATAGAATGTTGATCATTCGCTGCAAATCTAGAGAAAAAATAGATGCTCGTATAGAATATTTACAAACTTAGTATTTTTCAAGGACATGGAGGTTATGATGGGTCTGCTGTACAAGCCATGTAGTGTTCTTCACGTTTTAATTGAAATCATTTTACATGCAGTAATAAAGATGTTCCCACTGCGCGATAAAATGACGCATATGGCAAAAACTATCCACTTTTGACAAACCGCAATAAATCGTTAACTGGCCCAATTTTGAAGATTCATGATCTAATCTTTAGCTATAGAATCTTTGCAATGTTTAAGTCTTATGTTTCTCTAGCAAGCGAGTTCTTTCAATTTTTGAACATGAAAATGCTGAAGATGATGAAAAACCTCGATTAATTTTTCTAAAGACTGAACGTGAATGGATCATGAGTGGTAGGACACAATTGGTTTGGATTGGAATAAATTAGGTTCTTTGCCTACCTCGAAATGCCATAAACATCCTTTCCTTGACTTTGGCAGCCTTTCTCAGCCATATTTTATTGTTTTGACGTCTTGGGTTCTCTGCTATTACTGTGCTGCATGTTTTTAGGCCAATAACCTTGGAAATGACCACTTTAACTCTCCTGCGCATTATTGTCCTACGCAGGAGTTAAGGTGGTCATTTCCAAGGTTATTGGCCTAAAAACATGCAGCACAGTAATAGCAGAGAACCCAAGACGTCAAAACAATAAAATATGGCTGAGAAAGGCTGCCAAAGTCAAGGAAAGGATGTTTATGGCATTTCGAGGTAGGCAAAGAACCTAATTTATTCCAATCCAAACCAATTGTGTCCTACCACTCATGAATGAATAAAAGAAAACTGTTTCATTCATTTGGGTGTTTAGAAACGAATGGCTATAATCTGCGGCACGAGTGTTACTTCAAGCGGTTAACAATGGAATTCAATTACCGAGTAATAAGACAACGGATGTAAACAAAGCAGATTGCAAAAGTTGCCCTAAAACATAGGTAAGAAGCTCAAGCAACGAGTGTTTCTGAACTTCGAGCCTTCGAGCCTCGAGCCTTGTGTTTCGAGCCTCGACCCTTCGAGCCTCGAGCCATGCGTTTCGATCCTTGTGTTTCGAGCCTCGACCCTTCGAGCCTTATTACTATGGAATATTTTAGCAGTATTTTCTGTGAGAAACTTAGGCCCGGGGATGGCAGCCAGTTCCTTGAATTTTAGGCCATTTTTAATACCAGATGTCTCTTTCTTAAATTGTTAATGCTTTAATTTTTGGCAACGTTAATCTATTTTTGTTGAAAGGAGTTCAAACGAGCATAGGAATCATTCGTCGTACATAGCCGATTGCTCGTGGCCCATGGTCGAAACCGCCAAAGCCTCATTTTCACGGACCAATCACACGGCTAAAAAGCGAGGGAGACAAAAGAAACCCGTGAAGATTTTTCTAAATTTTACCTACCTTCAACAAGGGCAGATTTTGTAATACAATAGCATGAGTTGCTTTTGTTGACACCTCAATTCAAAGCGATTAGCGATTGCAGACAAAGGAAATTCTCTCAACCAGCAATTCAAAACAAACAAAGCCGCAAAAGCTTCTTTGAAACCCAGGTAGCTAGCTTGCTCGTTGTGCATTCCAGAAACTGTTTTTAAGGGCAAACATGAGCGTAGATCGAAAGAAAAAGGATGCATCTACACATCTGCCGCGGGCATTTTATTTGTTTGGTTCAAAAGCCGTTTAGGAGGCGATTCAATTCTCTTATTTTTTTGGGTGTTATCAAAACATTAACTGCGCAGCTTCTGGACCAAAGAAATATAATGCCCGCGGCAGATGTGTAGATATATCCTTCTTCTTTCGATCTATGCTCATGTTTGCCCTTAGAAATAATTTCTGGAATGCACAGCGAGCGAGCTAGCTACCTGGATTTCAGAGAAACTTTTGCGGCTCTGTTTGTTTTGAATTACTGGTTGAGAGAATTTCCTTTGTCTGTGATCGCTAATCGCTTTGAATTGAGGTGTCAACAAAAGCAATTCATGCTATTGTATTACAAAATCTGCCCTTGTTCCTACCTTCATAAAACGCAACCAGGACAAAAAACTGCTTGAGATTTCTCGAATTTTTTTTAAAGCAATCTACTCTCCAGATGTTTGGGAGTAAAAGTTTGAAGGCTTGAGGCTCGAAGGCTCGAAACACAAGGCTAGAAGGCTCGAGGCTCGAAACACAAGGCTCGAAGGCTCGAGGCTCGAGGGCTCGAGGCTCGAAATATAGAATACTCTCGTTTACATTGCACCGGTGCAATCTTCATCAGTTACAAAGTTGTTACACGGTTCAAGAGTGTTTACTGTTCCAGAACAGAATTATTGTATGGATAAGATTGACGAAAGTGGTACGGATTGGCACGAACAGCTTAAACATTAAGGCTGATTCGTTACTCCTTTGTTACCGATACAACGTAAACTTTTACGTGATGAAAATATATCATTATAAAATAACGGACTCGTCGTAATAATCCACAAACGCAACATTAGACATTGTAATATGTCATGTGTCCCATGAGTCCGTTGTTTAAAGCTATCTTTAAGTTCTGTACTGCAAAATCATTTGTGAATATCTTTCGAAAAGAAATGAAAATCTTTTGAAGGCCAATTTCCAATCAGTGGAATTTTCCGAGCGGACAGACATTCTCTTGTTTACAAGAGAAAATGTTGCTTTTGTAACATGAGGGACACGACGTTTGTGTAAAATTCCGCCCGCGCGGAAAATTCCTGGACTTGTCCAAGTCTCTCTTTTTCTCATCAGTGCAGTATTCCACTTTATAAGATCTTTACTTCTTTTGGAAAGATATTGTCAGAAATGATTCTGCATGAGTACAAAATTAGAAATTACAAACCTGGCATATCTGCTTTCTTACCCTTGATATATCTGTTTAGTTTTAACAAACTATTTTGGAACTGTTTGTTTGCTCTACCTAGTTCAACATTGCTGGTTTACCATGGCTTGTCCTATTATCTATTTCCCCTTATGTGTTTATTGATGGTACCAGTCTTAGCATCACTCTCCAAGATTGGATATAATTGTCTATGCTCAGATTTTTCTGGTGCCCTGACAAGGTCATTGACTCGATGTAATTTAATATTCAGTTGTGCCAGGTTGTGCGTAGCTCATTGATACATCACGTGCAGTCGGATGCATGGATAGTTATTTTAGCGAATAAGTGTTAAAATTTTATGTAAACCTTCTCACCTGAAGTATTTCTGCATAGTTTCTGCCGGTGCAAGCCGAGCACTAGACTCATTACATGACTCCCTCTAACTTCCACTTGATGTTGTTGTTGTCTTTTTCGCTGTCCACAACAAGTCAGTTTTGGGCGCGAAATAAGAGACTTTTGAAATGCGTTAAATCACATTTTAACAAATATTCGCAAACTAGCTGCCCATGGATCATGCTGCGCGTGGGTTGATTTGAGCAAATGCAATATGATACAATATTTACAGGCGAGTTTGGAATTTAGATAAAACAAAGTCATTTCAAGAATGTCCGGGTGGTAGCCCTTGGAGTGGCGAGCTGCTCATTGAAGGGCAAGTATTCATTGGCAATCTTTCACATCTTGATCGTTTTTGATTACAAAGTCCAACTTTGTAATCTAAGAGGGGGCTCCGGGTCAGTCAGAAAGTCAGAAAGAAAGAAAGAAAGAAAGAAAGAAAGAAAGTCCGTCACGCTCGTTAAAGCAATTGATTAACGTTTTACCGCTGCTAATTGGCACTGAAATAAAGAAAGCGCAAATAAAGCGCACACAAGACAGAAGTTTCCCGCGATCCGATAGAAAAATTTGACGTCGGCAAATTTCATGTTAGACAGATTTGACACCGTAAGATGGATAAATTACCATGATGTTTACCCTGGCACAGCAACAAATTTAACCAGAATTGGCACGTTCTTGACTTCATTAGCAGCTTAATTATGTTAAAACAATTGTTATCTAGAACGAACGCATCATTAGCCACTTGTTAATAGTACTCATTATGCAAATAAGTCAACTTTAGAGGGTGATGTAACAGGCGGCCTGCACAGAGGCTAGCATTCGCAGCATCACCATCAGGTAGAAGGACCCCCTCCTACACAGCTACAGATGCAAAGATGCAAACGTCGTAGGTGAAGTTGAGAGGAAAGGTGCAGAATCCCAGCAAACAATGGCGCCATTGACTGGGGGAAGGCACATGATCACACTGAACCAAAACATTTTCATGCATATGATTCTGCACAGATGTTATCTTCGTGACTGCTTGTCTCAAATTAGATGTCCGCGAATAGAGACGTTCTGCAGAGTCCTGCATAAGTAATTTTGCGTTATCGTTAATCTCACATGACATCTAATTTGAGACAGATGCATCATATATGAACCAAGCGAACTGGGGGTCGCTGGGGGTAATATATTTTTATTTGTTGCGTATCATCTTCGTTTGACATGAAGATCAAAATATCACTTTTCGGGCGATTCTTGTCGTTATTTTGCTATTGAAGGCGACTTTAGCAGCAACACTCATCTCTCTGACTGTTGCTAAAAACAGCATCACAACGATCATTTGGGGTTATGAAGAAATCAATATTCAGATTTTCTTATGCTTGCTTAGCTCAGGACGGACTTTGTAATCATCCAAAAGGATCTTATGTTCAGAATCGCAGCGTCTTCATGGTTTCAAATGCTTCCAGTTGTTGTGAAGTTGTGAAGTCATCAGATCACCAAATCGTAAGCCATAATAAAATCTACAGATTTCTGCTTTTCGCCAAAATTATAGACCTTCAGGAACTA
The DNA here is from genome assembly GCA_039566865.1 of Aurelia coerulea. Lineage (NCBI taxonomy): Eukaryota > Metazoa > Cnidaria > Scyphozoa > Semaeostomeae > Ulmaridae > Aurelia > Aurelia coerulea. Next base: position 28,919,965 of record CM076944.1, read on the forward strand.
TGGCTTTGCTGTAGATTGTACCGTTTTTACTCAAAGGCATGGACGACAGGGGCTGGGGGGGGGGCATAAGCAAAATTTGCAAGAATCCAAAATAATCGGGCAGAAATCTGCGTTAAATCGGGCAAAATTTTTGTGAACAATGGATTTTTCTCGGGCAGTCCTCCCCCCCCCCCAAATTTCTACGCCCATGTTGCTACTCCAACTCTATTCCATTGATTTAGGATTCACAGCGATTTTAATTTTGTTTCAAAGCTTTTCGTGAATTCATTCTTTCAATGGAAATAAGAATACAATGATTTTGAAAATGATCAAGAAATCAAAGATTGCCAAAATGAAAACCTATGATGAAGTAGCATCTGAAGTTCCTACCGATTTCGAATCTCGTGCATCTCGTGCATGTTTTTCTGAGAATTGAAATCCTCTGCTGTGAAAGTGAGGAGGAGCTTTCCAAGAACTGTGATTTCAGTTCCTCCTTGCCATGGTAATGACAAACAAAAGGATTGTCTTGTATTGCTACTACCCGTATATTCAAAGTTGTGGTCGGCTGTTTAAGTTACCAAGCTGAATCGCTTCATTTCAACCATCTTTGCCGATAAAGTTTCGCAGAATACTGCTATCACAGCATAACAATCAATGGTAAGTGGACTATTCCATTCCATTCTATTTGAAGGCAAACGGAGTGGGTGAGCCTTATACTATCCGAACCTGAAATTCTCCTGTAGGATTTGTGATGACTCATATTACTATGTATCAAATTTCAATGGCTTTGGTCCGCCGATCAAAACTGTTTTCAACCGCAGACATGTTTGATTTGCTTGCCAGAACGCTAACAAAGCGAAATCGAAGTGTTTTTTATTTGTTTTACGGTTTCAAGGGTTCTATACTGCTAAGTGAAGTCTCAGACCATAGTTGGCTGTGTGTATCATTGCGTTTGTTTTTTGTCGAATTGAGATCACAAAAGACATAGACCAGATGCATTGTTTTTGTGTTGTTGAATTTCCTTTCCTGTCCATTAATTTGCTTCCATTAAAATTGCTATTTATCCTATGCAGCTTGTTATTTATTTAAATTCGAATTTGCTAATAATATACATAATTTTTCAAATCCTTTTTCCTTGTGACAGTGGTTCTTTTGATAAAAGTTGTTGTCTTCAGTTCAGTTATGGCTTTATGCTTTAGTTCATATTTGAAATTTTGTATGTTTCTTGCATCTTTCACAGGTTCAGGCAGGGCATTCCAGATCACTGGCCCTCTAAAACTCAATGTATTTCTCTCAAACTCTGATCTTAGTCTTTTGACTTGGAGTCCATCCCGTTTGTATATGTAGACATTGTGTAGTGAGCTTTCTGGCTTTCAATGGATGTTCCCCTTCTCCTTTTATGATCTTGTACATCTCTACTGCTATCTTTTTGTTATACATGTATCCCAAGTTGTTCCAGCAAGCCACCTCTAACACATTGTTTGGTTCAACTGCACTTGGAATGTTCTTTATCAATTTTGCTGCTCTTATATGCTGACTCTCGAGTTTTTGGACCGTTGGCTAGACTAATTTTAACAAAAAGGGTCCCTGGCAAGACCAATGGATCTCAGGCTACCAATTTAGCCCGTTCCCTAGGCCAAATATGATACCCCTTTGGTACCAAATATGATAACATGACCGTAATGATATTTGGTACCAAATATCATTACAGCCCTGAAGAAGTCCTGCATGGCAGGACGAAATATTGGCAAAAAATAAATTAATCATATTTGCTGTTGTTTTTTGTCGTATTGCGGTGTTTCTGCCTTTAAATTTATTCATTTTTTCGTCACCGCAAGCATCTTCGGATCCGACAATCGACGCTGGTATCGTGGCCTTTACTTTTTCAAAAAAATTGTTTTAACATGACCGTTCCCTAGTCTGATATTGTCAAATATGATACCCTTGGCTTGACCGTGGCCAGACAAAAATTGCAAAAAAGTATACCCTTGGATGTATGTTCTGTATTAATTCAATCTTCAAAGGAATGTTATTTTGCACTGTAGTCTTTATTTTTCATTTAGAAATGGCTGAAGGTTCTGAGAATGTTCCATATCAAGAATCTGAGCAGCAAGAGCAGGAAACTGGTTTAATTGCCAGAACCCAAAGGATGAGAACATGTGACCAAATTCAAGGTAATAAGATAACAGTTATACTCCTAATGTTATAATGGTAGGTTCCCTTTGTCAGATACAGTTCTTGTCCTACTAATAGATTTACTGGCCTCTTCAGTAACCTGAAATAACTACTTTTGAACTATAATTAGTTTGGGATGACCCCATTTTAGCAGATTAGCTTTGTGCCACATGTTTCAGGAACATTCTTAACCAGATACCTACAGTAGACTTATTCCCCGAAATCTATTTCCTGAAGTCCCCCTGAGCAGTTGCTTTCTTAAAGTTCCCAGATCCACAATTCTAACTTTCTGCAAAGGAACAGAGGCTAGGAATGTTAGATTTGTGGATTCAAGAAATGTGGGGGACAGGATCGGTCAAATGGAATTCCCAGGGGGGTACTCAGGTATATTTAGGATAGGGGTGCTCAGGCTTGGGGTACAACACATCAACCCAAAAAATAATTTCTAAAATGAAAATAGACCCAAAAAATTTTCCGACCTTACACACCCAAAAGTTATGAAGTCAGTGCCGCAACTGATTAGATTTCTCATAATGTATTTGGATAAAGTTAAACCATAAGTTTTTTGATTTTAAATGTTACTTGATTCTATTTTGTTTGTAAATTATATTTTCCCCATTTTTTTACTTTTTCTCATATTTGAGACCCAAAAAGTAAGACAGAATTTCAGGAACCCAAAAAATAACTGTACAAATCATTGACCCAAAAGATTAATCCTTGGCTAAAGTTAAGACCCAAAAAGTAACCCGAGCACTCCTATCCTGAATATACCAGAGAAGAGTACACCCCCTGGGATTGAGTTAAGGCCGGGCCTCGTTTACACGATACTGTTTTCATTTCAGCAATCCGATAATAAAATCTGTCTTACCCTACCTTACCCTAACTAGACCCAAAGATACTAACCCTGACTCACCAAGTGTTTTCGAGAAAATTACTTGAAAAAATCATTATTCAAATGCTCGGATGATAGAGCACGGTTTCTGCGTAGTAACGGTAAATGTGCAATGCATTATGGCTGGCTCGGCTGGCTGGCTGGCTGCGTAGAAGATGCAAAATTTAGTCTTTGGGCTTCGAAGTCGCTTTCTTTTGAACAGACCTGAATCCTTTGTGTACAAAATTTGCCCTTGTCCATTGCCGATTGTTTTTTTGGCGCTCATCATAAACGGATCGTAGGAGTATAGCATAGCATACCGTTATAGAGAACTATCAATGGCCAGAAGGCTTTTTCTTATCGCGGTGCGAAACTCTGGAACAGATAAAAAGAGACGAAATTGGCATGCTCCCTGAGAATCTTCAAAGAACAACTACCAGGTGTCCCAAAAAAAGTTCCAGCGTTTGATTGAACGCAGACGAAAAAGTTCGTTATCTAGCAATTTATTTTCATTCTAGGTACATGCTCGACATTTCAACTTACAGTTTGGCATATCGTAGGAAGAAATCAGTAATCTGAATATGGAGTTATTAGTCCTAACATCGCATCCTCATGTTGAAGGCAAAACCAGAGAGATTTGTTCGCCTTCCTGCATCATCATGATGGAGGGGGAATCTCCGGATGAGAAACACAAAAACTAGGTTTACACTTTCTTTCATTGCCTAGACGACACGTGGAAGAGTTACGCTCATTGAGCATACTGTATTTAAAGTAAGGTCTGAAAATCGAATCTTATAGGTCTCGGGGGAAAATACTATTGCATAATACGGCAGGTCGAAAAAGCAATTGAAACTATTCTTTAGTTAAGAAAAGACTGTTTATTCTATTCCGTGCCGTGAAACCGTGAAACAGTAAAATTCCCATTTGGAAGTCCCAGTTGGCACAAGGCATAAGACAAATGATTTGAATCTAAATTCTATTCAATTACAAAGCAACGTTTTCTCTTGTTTTTATTTTATTTATCAATTTATTTAAAGTTGGTTCATCATCAGCTCTAGTTCTACATAGCATAGGAATCATTCGTCGTACATAGCCGATTGCTCGTGGCCCATAGTCGAAACCGCCAAACACAGTGATCCAGATCAGAGAAATTATGGAATAAATAGGAAAAAACGAAGTTTCAAAAAGTTGCAACATTTAATATCCTCGATAAAAAGGGGGTGTCAGGGGTCAACACAAAGCAAAAATTTTCGAAATCGGACCAATGGTTCCGTCACAATGATTCTTTGAAGTTTGGGGAAATGACATGTTGTTGTTTATCATAGCACTTCCGGCAAAATTTATTGTTTTAGCTTAACTTTAAACTTTCATAGCTCCGCCCATGATTGTCCGATTTTTACAAACTTAGTTTCATTTGAAAGATAATCATCTACTTGTACGTCACATGTAACTTGTTTTCAACAAAATTACATTAAAGCATGGGTAACCGGACACACATTATGCTTTGTAGTTTTTGAGAATTTCGTGACAAAATAGCCACTCAATAGTAAAATCAAAAAATTCAAGTGATATCAAGTGTTAGCTATAAACATATAAAAGTACTACAAGGTCTTGGAAACATTTCTGCCAAAGGGTTCGTTCCAGATCGTTTTAGTTTTTTTTCAACAATTTTTTGAAAAATGCTACCAAAAGTCCTGATCTGCAAGCTAAGCCTAAACGAATTAATGTGGAATCCCTCATTTTCACAATTTTTTCCCACAGCTATAGAAGCAACCGTTTGTACAATCAGGGCAAATAAATGTTTGCAGTAATGCAAAACAACAGTCTATTGTTTCCAAATAATTGCATGAATTTTCAAGCCTTGCTTCCTTATTGTTGAGCATTTACCCCTCTGAACAACTAACAATATATGCAATCTGCCATAGCTAAAAATGTATGAAATTGTGTCAAAAACCAAGCATTCACTGATGAAGCAAGTTTTATTTTGTTCATCGACATTACATAGCGATAATTACATCTATTACTTTCTTTGGTATCTGTTGTGTGCACTTCGATATAATGACAGTGCTTTCTTAAGACATTTTGCTTGGCCTTAGCTACAAAGAAGCTGATATGAACAGAATCGGAGTCTTTGCTGGAGTCTTTGCTTATATTGAAATTTGCCTAACCCTGCAACCAGGTCCACTTCCAAGGTTTCTTCTGTTCCTTTTTCTATTCTTCTAAACTGCTTCCAGACCACATTGCAACAGGGCCTTCATCAAATATAAATATAAATATAAATATAAATATAAATATAAATCATTTAAAGCATGCTCTCATCTGTGAACAAGCATCGGATGGGTGGATGGGTAAAGTGAAGGTAAAGATGCAGCTTCACATTATACCAGCAATGCTTAAGTATTTCAACATGCAAAAATATATCATGTTATACAAGTGTTCTTTGTCTGTATTCTGTTAAAAACCAATACATACATTAAGCTGGCCGTAGACAATGCTAAAAAATCCTTCTATTCATAACGTGAACTCAACGGTTAAATCTGAAGGTTTCCGCTACGCAATTAAAAGGTGTATTACTTGCACAGAACTAATGCAATTAACCTCTTTTAGTGTCAATCGAAGGCTTAAATGTCATAAAAATTATGCTTTCAAGTGTGGTCTTTTATGCAACTGCAACGAACACTAACAAATAAAATAGAATTTTACGGAATTGATACCTCTTTCATGGAAACAGTAGGTCATCGTTTCCTATTTTTAGATGGTTCCGAGTATGCAGAGAACATTGGTAAACAGAAAAGAGAGCCAGATATCACACGATGATTCTTTTTCTAACTCAGCCTGCTGATCAGGACTTCTGGTAGCATCTTTTTCAAAATTGTTGAAAAAAAAACTAAAACGATCTGGAACGAACCCTTTGGCAGAAATGTTCCCAAGAGCTTGTAGTATTTTTATATGTTTATAGCTAACACTTGATATCACTTGAATTTTTTGTTTTTACTATTGAGTGGCTATTTTGTCACGAAATTCTCAAAAACTACAAAGCATAATGTGTGTCCGGTTACCCATGCTTTAATGTGATTTTGTTGAAAACAATTTACATGTGACGTACAAGTAGATGATCATCTTTCAAATGAAACTAAGTTTGTAAAAATCGGACAATCATGAGCGGAGCTATGAAAGTTTAAAGTTAAGCTAAAAACAATAAATTTTGCCGGAAATGCTATGATAAACAACAACATGTCATTTCCCCAAACTTCAAAAAATCATTGTGACGGAACCATTGGTCCGATTTCGAAAATGTTTGCTTTGTGTTGACCCCTGACACCCCCTTTTTATGGAGGATATTAAATGCTGCAAGTTTTTGAAACTTCGTTTTTTCCTATTTATTCCATCCTCTGGATCACTGTGCAAAGCCTCATTTTCACGGACCAATTAGACGGCTAAAAAGCGAAGGAGACAAAAGAAACCCGTGAAGATTTTCCTAAATTTTACCTACCTTCATAAAACGCAACCAGGACAAAAAACTGCTTGAGATTTCCCGAATTTTTTTAAAGCAATCTACTCTCCAGATGTTTGGGAGCAAAAGGTTGGATGCCGGTTAAAATATCTTCAGGATTGGCGGAGTTATTGCCTCTCCAATAGACCAAATCGGCGAAGGCTTGTCGAGACCTGTTTACGCCACTTCAAATCAGGTGATAAAGCCTCTTGATAAAACCTCTTTTGAATTTTATAAGTTATTTCGCAACGAGCAAACTTTTGCCATGAATGTAAAAAGTAGTACAATACAGAAACTTCCCTAGAGTATTGCCACATGACTTGAAATGCGCGAACAAGCCTTTGCAGACTTTTTCAATTCACATAGAAACCGTAGGGGCATTGAATCTTCAATAAAAGAAAATTTAGCGAAAGACAATAGCAAGGACAATTGAAAACACAGATTGTGGCGTTTTCGGGTCGTTCTTACAACAATCACTATTGTTATTACTATTGTCTCCCGGCCAGAATCTCTATTGTTTAAAGTTCAGTGCCTTGTCGGTTTGTTTGTGGCCATAACTCCACCAATCCTGGAGATATTTTAACCGGCATCCAAACTTTTACTCCCAAACATCTGGAGAGAAGATTGCTTTAAAAAAATTCGGGAAATCTCAAGCAGTTTTTTGTCCTGGTTGCGTTTTATGAAGGTAGGTAAAATTTAGGAAAATCTTCACGGGTTTCTTTTGTCTCCCTCGCTTTTTAGCCGTGTAATTGGTCCGTGAAAATGAGGCTTTGGCGGTTTCGACCATGGGCCACGAGCAATCGGCTATGTACGACGAATGATTCCTATGCTGTTCTACATTACATTATGACAATAATGTGAACTAATTTATACCAACTATTTACAAGAAAATAAACCTATAATACAATGTAATGCAACTTACTAATATAATCATTATCTACAAATTTTACACTGGCATTTGTCTCCACTCCAATTTTTTAAGTTCCTCTTAAATATAGCAGCTGATGAAGCGCTCTTTATTAAATCAGGCATGCTGTTCCATAAGAGGCTGCCTCGAAACTTGATAGAATCAATGCCAAACATAATACTTTTCGTTGCAGGGATTTGTAATAAATCTTTCGTCCTTAGGTCATATTTGGTGTCCTTTCTATCAAAACACTCCTGCATGAAGGACGGATTGGTACAGTTAAAGGCACACTGTCCCCTCGATAATTTGCTTCGTCCAAAGAAAGCAAAGTCATTCATGCATAATATTCATGGCCATGAAAATTACGCATGACTGATCCAGCCTTCGTTGAATAAAGGAAATTAGCGTAAATTTGTGGAATATTCAATAGAGATCTTTATCGATTTCTTTCATTCATCAAGGGGACAGTGTGCCTTTAAGTGTTTTGTATATCTCAATCATCACACGAAGGTTTTGGAAGTGAATAATTGTTTCATTGTTCTTTGCCAGCAAAACTTCAAATGTGGATTCATGATCGTCAAGTAGCACCCGCAGAGCTCTTTTGTGTACTCTAACTATGTTGTTATTTGACGTTTTTCCGCAAAAAAGCCAAATCAATGGGCAGTACTTGAAAGTTGATGCAATAAAAGATTGGTACAATAATTTTGCTTTTTGGAGATTTAGATAGTTAGCCACTCTAGCAAATGCACTCACTTTTCGGCTGGCTTTCAGACATAGAGGTTTGGCGTGGCTGTTGAAGTTCAGTTTTGAGTCAATTGTGACACCAAGTAGTTTCACCTCTTTCGAGGTGGTTATAGGTTCTCCATTGATTTCCAAGGATAAATTTTGATGCTTTTTGAGACCTAGAAAGATTACCTGAAATTTTGTTGGATTTGCCACCATAAAATTTGAGTCAAACCATTTTAGTGTATTATAGATATCAATTTCTAGTTTGGCAATCATTGATTCAACGTCGTGAGATAATGCATAAATTGTATTATCGTCAGCAAAATTACAGATCTCAGAAGCTTCTATTGCGTAGAAGATGTCATTTATGAAAATATTGAATAGCAAAGGACCTAATACGGATCCTTGCAGGACACCTGATTTAACATTGAGCCAGCTGCTATATATTGATTTTATTTATTACGCGCTGTCTTCTTGATGTTAAGTAACTATATATCATTTGAAGGCTATATATATCATTTGAAGGCTAGCTAGGCCAAAGCCATATGCATGAAGTTTCGCTATGAGGAGATCATAAGGGAGACGGTCATATGCCTTTGACAAGTCTGTTAGTACCTTTCCTATTACGCCTTTGTCGTCTAAGCATGTTTTGCATCTTTCCACTAGCCTTAAGAGAGCATGCTGTGTACTATACCCTTCCCTGAAACCACACAATAGGTTTGACAACATTGGCTTGATGAAAAGCAGCATTTGAGAATACATTAACCTTTCAAATATTTTTGATAATGTGTAATAAAATCGTGCGTCAAGGTAATGAACGAATTGTCAACTCTATTTTTGTGCTGCTCATCGAGGGAGTTCCCACCATCACGAAGCAGGAAGGAGTAATAATCTCTCTGGTTTTGCCTTGAACATGAAAGTGAAATGTTAGAGCACATAACTCCAATTTCCGATTACTAATTTCTTCCTACGATATGCCAAACTGTAAGTTGAAATATCTAGCATGTATCTAGAATGAAAAGAAATTGCCAGATGAAAAAGATTTTTCTATGTGCTTTGTCAAACGTCAGAACTTTTTTTGGGACACCCGGTATATACGGGGGTGTAACTTTTATTTCATTTGTAAGTTTGGAGAAAATGCGAAGGAAATTGGCAAAATTACATACGAAAACTGCATTTTTAGCTATTTTAGCCTCCCTGTTGGAAGATTTCTAGCGCCAACCCTACTTTAAAGTTTTCATGTGTTGTGCCTTTGCTCTAACCTTGCCTCCTACTTTACAGTTCATGTAAACAAGTGCGAGCACTTTTTGGATGACGCCGCAGAGGATTACAATGCTGTCCAAGAAGTTGCCAGAAAACTCGACCCTGATCAAGGGGGCGGCGCCCAAAAAGGCATCATGGCACTGATGAGTAAAATATTGAGAAAGTCTGACGACTTTATTCATGTCTGGAGGTCATGTCGTGGTGGGCAAGCTCCAGCAATGGGGTTCATGTACCACCTCGCCAGCAGCCAGGCTACAACGCTTATCCAGTTTAAAGAATTAGTAAAATCAACCGTGAATGCATTGAAAGATCTGCATCAAACCACAACCGATCGTGTTGTGTTAAAGAAACTCCAAGATTTTATCAAGGAGTTGATAATAAAGAAATGTGTGGCAGAAGACACCATATTAGATGATTTGGAATACCATGATTTTGAAGACATTGCCAAAATGTTAAGCCCAAGACCTCATAGTGCAAATGTGGCAATGCAGATCACCTGGAAGAACGTTGCAGGTCAAGCCGGAGTTGCAGCAAATATTATTGACGCCCTGGACATCCAAGCACAGCTGGATCTGCAGCGACGTAGCCTGACAAATGAGTTTTTCCGTCACTATAAAGCTGCAGAACCTGATTGTTCACTTGCGTACATTGCCAAGACACTGGTAGATATTGATAGAAAAGATGTAGTTTCATCCTGCTTGATGTTTGAAAAATGTAGGGCCGAGGGCTGCGTAGTTATTCCGGAAAGACACAGTAAGAAAAGAGTCAAGGAGACAGAAGATCAAAAGAAGGAGAGAGAAAGACTGAAGAAGGCAATTCATGACGAGACGGATGCAGTTGAAGATTTGGAGTTAAATTGACGTTAAAAGTAAAATGACCCCTCTCGATGTTTGCAATTTTATCATGAAATGTTGACAAAAATAACCTCGACCAGGGGTTATTCGACTTACCGTATTCTGCTTGCAGATTCCTAATCAGAAGGCATCACAGTTTCATAGGATTCCAAATTTGTTTTGCAAGAAAGATAAACAAAAAGATTCAAATAATTTCCAAGGGACTGAGCCCCCCCTTAAGTCAACAAAATTTCATCATGCTTGAGAGATTCAAATTCCGTTCTCAAATATGTTTTAAATGATAACAAGCATGCAGTTTTTTGCAATATAATGATACGGTAGTTCTTTGATCAAAAACTATTTTACCCTACATAGTTTTTAGTTGTACTTTATATCTTGTAGGCATGGAATATATTCCTTTTAAGTGAACTTGAAAATATTTTTCATCGTGGATTTTGAAGTTAGAAAAAGTACATAGTAGAATTAGATACAGTTTGGAATTATTCTTTGTCACCAGCGCAATTTAAACGCAATTTAATCATTTTTGAATTAAAAAATCAAACTTTTTGTGTTTTTAATAGAAGATATCTGACTGGTATAAAAACTATGCTCTGTTTTGGGTAAGGCACCATAAAAATTATCTTACATCGGCACACATTATTTCGGCAATATTGATGAAATATACCACTTCGTTATACAATCATGCAGGGTGCAATACATCAAAATCAGGAAAAATTCGATAAAATTTAATTTGGAGCATAATTTCTATTCAACCATGAAAGTTATGATAGATTATATCAAATAGCACTACCATGCAAAATATCTTTGAAAAATATTGCAATTTTGCTACGTTTCGCGAAAATTAATGTTCCAGAATTGGCGATTTTGACAGAGTCAGTTTCAGAAAATCATCTCCCTCCTCCTCATTTGTCAAAATATTTCTATAAAACTTCTTGAGTCGTTGCACAATAAGTAGAAGCAAAAAGTCAAAATGTTTCTGGGCAATACTTGTTCTCCTGGCAGAGTTATGCCAAAAAGTCTACTAGAGGCCCCCTAACCAATATAGGGTTAAAACACAACCTGCAGGCAACTGTTGCCATTGAATCGAGTTCGGAGAGAAATCATTCGGCACTTCATTTGCGTACATTCATTCAGTTGCATGTGACTAATTGTCCATACAAGTATTTTTGCTCTTGCTAATCTGGCAGGTCAACAGACAAATTCAGCCAATTTTATTTATGCTCACTTCAGGTCAATTGACCATAAACTTTGAAAGTCTTCTCTTTGCCTGTTGATACAATTACCCTGCATCACTCTTTTCATGGTACGAAGTTTTAAGCTTTTAAGTTTTTTTATATGAATTCAATACAAAAAGTTTACAATAACGAACTACCTAGAACACTACCCATGAAGAACATACGCCTTGGATACAACTAAATATACAATTACGAAGGTTCTGAGTTCGAAGAACAATCACTTGAACTGAAATGGGTGTAATAAACGTTAGCTGAATTATTCTATGCAAGTTTTCCCTCCAAAAAGCCCCGAATAAGTCGGTCAAAGGCGACAAAATATGTGATGTGTTTGATTGGCACCAATTCTGAAAACGGTAGATTTTGTAGACTCGGCATTTGTGTTTGATTGACTCCGAAATTTTCTAAACGGTAGGTTTGGTAGGTTTGAAAGCCATAAAGATCCGTGTTTGATTGGGAAATATATTTTGGGTCTGCCATATGTTTACTGTTTAAATAGAGTTTGGTAGGTTTGAAAGTGCCAAGCAAACACATCGATTGAGTTCAAAATCTCCCTTCGCTTTCCTGCAAATCTTTCAATTTATTCATTGATCAACCAAGGCCTAGCCAAGCCTCGATTCCAAATCTTTTGGTCGTAGAAACTGGTATGTTTCTTCTAACATTTCTATTGATGCATATCGCCATGCGATATGTTAGACTGTCTTGCTGTACGTCCACTATTGACAAATTTTTGAATCTCTTTCTTACACACCAGCATTCCTCTTTCTTTTGGTTAACCTCTTCGACACCTTGCGGTTGTGCATCCATTGTCGGTATGGTTTTGGTTGTCTTTCTTAAACAACAGCATTCTCCTGTTTGTTGGTTAATTCCTTCGATGCCACGAGTCCTTTCCCATTCTGCTACTATTTCTTGGCAGTTATCATCAACAAAGCCTTGGTCTACGTCCCCTCCTACGCAGAAGTCTATACTGCACGTCGTAGCATCAGTCTTTTCAACTCCTATGATTTTTCCTTTGTTTCTATCGAGTTTGCAAAAGTCTTGCTGCTCCTTATATGTTAGAGCATCGGCAACTGTAGTGGTAGCAAGCAGTGTTGCACATGCTAATGCGATCTGTACTGTCCACTGTAAATCTAGAAGACAGATTTTTTTCAAATATACTTCTGTGGTCACATGAACTATCTATAAGACCCGGTGAAATTGACTGACATTGTATCTTTCTTCGCTATAGGTGGTACAGCGCAATGTAAAAATTTATTGCTGCCATTTTATCTTCATAAGATAAAAGAACATCAACATCAATACCATAAGTCATTATTTTATAAGAGCACTGTCTTTTGTTAGACATCACAAATGTTTCCCCGGAACTTTTTTCATTCGTACTTGGTGACCGAAAAAGGTTGTTCGGCATTTCAACGGTTACTGTTAACATTCATAATTTTCCTGCCGGTGTCACAATTTGCACGATTCACTTTAAACTCTGTGCTTACAGCCCTGACCAAGGGACATCTCTAATACACCTTCCGTTGCTTCCAAAAGCAATGAAAGGAACCCTATCGGGTGACTCACGAGTATTTTCTCCTTCAGAAAAAGTCATCAACTTACTTGACAAGCCTTGAAAAATGTTCTTTGAAGATTTTATTCCAGCCTTCAAAAACTGCCAAATTAAAAGTGAAGGTGAAGGTGAAGGTGAAGTTGCGGTTTTTAGCGCCAAGCGCTGAGATCGCAGAAGTAGAGCAGACCTAATCGATTCCGCGACCCCTTGTCATGACGCTCAAGTAGTGGGGCTCTACCGGGTATCGAACCCTGCCCGCCTGACTGTTCTAGCTGCAAAGTCAGAGGATTACACCACTGCTCCACAATCGATGTAGAAAGAGCCTCTTTCTTCCTTACAAGACGACTTGGGCAAGTCCATACCTTTGTTAACTTCATGTTCACCTGATAGAAGGGGATTAGCGGCAGGTTGTATTTTATTTGCTATTTCCATGAATTTGCAATCGTATCCACTGCTTTGATGAATTTTGGCGGAAAACTACCTATTTTCAAAGATTTTCTGAACATCTTCCAAAATAAACGGACTGGGATGGACATGACCACTCCAGTTTTCCCAGAGTTTGATTTTCTAATTTGTCGAAATTGGTTAAAAGAACTTAGGGGGGGGGGTACAGATGAACACATTTTTCATTCATTTCATTTTAAATTCTTTATACACGGTGGCCCCATCAACCAAGAGTGGCTGCTTTTCAGGGGGCCGTGGCAAAAACCTACTTACAATACTACCAAAATTAAAAATAAAAAGAATATTTACAATGTTAAATTAGAATAAATGACAAATTAAAAGCTATTTACATTTCAGTCTACATTTAAAAGTAGACAGAGAGGGGGCTAGCTTGACTTCATGCTCCAACTCATTCCACAAACACACACAACACAACACAAAAGTAACACAACACAACACACAGCACAAAAGTACAACACAAAACAACACAACACACAACCCACAACACAAAAGTAAGACGACTTGGAGTTCTTCTTTTATTCTCTTCTTCAATTCAAGGGGGGGGGGTAGATTTTTATTGACCAGCAACTTTTGTGATAACTGGCTTTTGTCTTGAATTCTGAATTCCGTTGATATATGATGTACTTTCCTGTTTCGATTTTCGTTGTGCAAAAAATGCCCACTGTCATGAAAATGCTGCTTAAAAATGGTTGCTGTTCCAAAAATATCGAAATAAGATCAAAATTGTAAAATGGGCGTTTCCTCCAGTCTTTGAGACTCTAAAGGGTGCGGTCAGGAAAAATTTTCTGGTTTGCACCCCAGATTTTTTGGGCTGGCGATGCCCCTGGTGCAGAGCACAGTGCTTGGCTGAGGATATTCACTGTAATATTTGAGGCTGAAAGGTTGGCTTTACGTTCGTGAGTCCTCCCAAGGGTTCTTTGATCTCTCTCGGGCGGGAATTTCGAGATTTGACTACCATGGATAAAATTATCAACCGCGTAATTTCTAATTGTGATAGAAACGGCCAAATTGCAGGAAAACGTTCATGATAAATCAAGTTTGCTTGATAATAATGTTAGCCGAGGAAAGAATCGAAGATTTCTGCAAAACAATGATTTTCGTGGGAAAATCGTCTCTAATTTTCCAAAATTTGTAAGAAACCACGTCGGAATGGCCATTCCCATGCCTATGAAAATGAAAAAGTTTGTTTTCCTGAAAGAATCAACTTATTTCAATCGACAGGCGTGAGTATCAGATAACCTTTCGGTTTTTATTTGATTTTTGAAGCATTTTAGCTTTGGTAGTACCGGTAGTACCGACGGGAATCAAGGAATTTTCTTCATTCGATTTTCTCTCTCGGGCGGGGATTTCGAGATTTGACTACCATGGATAAAATTATCAACCGCGTAATTTCTAATTGTGATAGAAACGGCCAAATTGCAGGAAAACATTCGTAATACATCAAGTTTGCTTGATAATAATGTTAGCCAAGGAAAGAATCCAAGATTTCTGCAAAACAATGATTTTCGTGGGAAAATCGTCTCTAATTTTCCAAAATTTGTAAGAAACCACGTCGGAATGGCCATTCCCATGCCTATGAACATGAAAAAGTTTGTTTTCCTGAAAGAATCAACTTATTTCAATCGACAGGCGTGAGTATCAGATAACCTTTCGGTTTTTATTTGATTTTTGAAGCACTTTAGTTTTGGTAGTACCGACGGGAATCAAGGAATTTTCTTCATTCGATTTTCCCTCGTGCGGATAGATTTCGGTCACAAAATCACAGACCCACAGTCACAAAATCACATTTCGCGAGATTTTGGCGCAACACAAAGAACAGAGAATTGAACCAAATGATTAATAGCATATTCAGCTATCTTATTTCCAATGTTAGGATAAGTAAAGCATTTAATTTCTAGCAAAAAAATGCGAATTTCTTCAAAAATATGGCAAAATTGACAAAAACCTTGACGAATATTTTTTAAACTTCATGGAACAACCACCTAACATCATAATAATATGAATTTCATCAATTTTCAAGAGTTTGGAAGCAAAACCAACATTTTTGAGCCCATGCAAATCTCGCGATTGCAGCTCAAAGTTTAGCGATTTCGCCCATTCTGCAGAGGTTTTTCGCGATCCGCGTTTGACGTAAGGAAATCCGACGTTAGATTTAACAATGTAAAAAAAGGGGGAAAAACGATGAAACAAACGAGATTAGGTAAAACGAAGCGTGCGATTTCTATTTTGCTACTTTTTAACGAAAAAAATCATCAAAAATGCCAAATAACGGTGTTTTTATGAAGGGAAGTTTGTGAAGAAACCTTTCGAATGTCTGCAGAAAGGCCAAATTTGGGGATTCCCCAGTGAACGCAGGTATAAGAATGTGACGACTGTGATTTCCCTACCTACAGGACAAACGAAATTTTTCATTGCATTAGAAACATCCTTTCTGTTCCGAGTTTCAGGGTTAGGGTTGGGTTAGGGTTAGTTAAATATGGTTATATACGTTCCTGAGAAATATGACATAAAGCTGGTCCGCTAAAATGCAGTCGTCCCCTGAAACAAAAGCAACATTGCGTTACAGTTGCTGTTGCCGTCGTGGTTTCGTCAACTCGCAAAAAATGTTACAAACCTCGCATGTCCCTTTTTGCTGTTTCAAAAGGCCTAATTCTTTGTACTTTGTTTTTCTGTTCTTGCTTAGAATGTTCGTTTGCTCTATTACTAGTTCGTTCTTGTTGATAGTCTGAACAAAAAATCTGAAGAACAGTCGAGCGTCTTCTTTCCTTTGAACGTCCGTCGAACATAAAATCGAACGCTCCCTAACTGTCAACTTTTATTTGATTAACCAATCTAGAGTCACGAAATAGTCCCAGTTATCGCAACAACAACAGCAACAGTAATGACAACAACAACAACAATATATATTTTTGCTCAAACTGGGACTTATGGACTTTCACATCAAAAAGTGGGACGAAAATAAACAATGGGCGCACAGACTTTTCTATGCCCTTTGAAACGAGGTTAATGGCCTCTTTTCGGTAGTTGGAGAATTTCAGGAGCTGTGACGTGTTGGCGTGCACTATTGCTAGATGAAGATTGCCTTCAAAATGAGGAAATTCTTGTTGAAACTGAAAGGTTTGTCAATTCTTAGATTAAAGAAACATTCATGCGAATACTTGTGACTTTTGTTCATTGCTAACATCACTCAAAACTTGAATTTCGAGGCGTTTTATTATCTGAGGTTTGAGCTGACAATTTAGGCCCAACGCCATTACTCGCCTTTTCGTACAGCGTTGCTATGGTTTCCATATCGGACATGAAATCGAGGGAAACAATTTCGTCCCAATTTTCAATGTGAAAGTCCATGAGTCGTAGTTATAGCGTCCATCAGCCTATCAATAGCAATAACTACGAACTTGCAATCAGTCTATAACCAATCAAACGCTAAGAACAGGCACCACGTGGTGTGGTCTAACCTTATTAAGATCTTTGATGGGGTGCTTATTCTCAGAAATCAATGCAAGAGCGCAGATAACCTCTTCCAGAAATGCTGCACCTGGCACCTGACCTTTCTTTCTTTGGTAGTGTGTTTTTCCTTGAAGGTGAGTGCAAGCGACATTTGTATAGTAGCTCGATCAACGCAATATCTACAAACTAAGGCTATGATAAGGAGTTTTGGGGAGCCAGGGGACTGAAGGGAGCTGAAGGGAGCGATGACCTGAAAAAGACTGGGAGAACAGGAGCACGTGTACAAACAAAGCTTAACTTTATAGGCATTTCCAACACTCAACTGTGAAAATATCTTTGGTGGGGTGCTTACGATCAAGGCAAAGGATATTTACAGTATCGGTAATAGATAACAACCAACGTAGATAGCTTCTTCCCAGAAATTTGTGAGCCTCAACTGGCAAGGTATTTGCAATTTTCTCAACTCTTTGAATGAAAGTATCTTTGGTGAGGGGCCTAAGATCGAAGCAAAGGATGTTTGCAGTATCGGTATACGGAACAATAGATATTAACAACCAACGTAGATAGCTTCTTCCAAGAAATTTGTGAGCCTTAACTTTCTAGGTATTTCCAACTCTGCCTACTCTTTGGAAAGATCTTTGGATGGGTGCTTATTTTCAACAATTATTGCAAATAATGTATGCAGTATCGGTATAAAGAACAGTATATAACCACAAATAGCGTCGATAGCTTCTTCCTAGAAATTCTTGAACCTCTTCTTCTGAGTGTTGCCATCTCAACTTTTTCGAAAGATATATGGTGGCGTGCTCATTATAAAAGCTCAATAGAAACGATATCGGTAGTTTCGTTACACGGAACTTAGTACAAAAGTAACATAAAAGAAGTACTACCATCCCAACAAGCTGCTTCTCAGAATAACTGGCTCCCCAACAAGAAAAAGCTCAATCAATAAGCGCGAGGAACTTCTTCCTAGAAATTGTTGAACTGCATCTATTTTAAGAATAAGTAAAGCCTCCCAGCCAAAATATTTTTAGCACACCCCTTTGGCATATTTTAACGTTTTCGTAACGTCATTGCTGCGTTGGAAGCTTTGGACATTTGGACATTTGGAGAAACAAACAAACTTTCATTGTCACTTTGAATTAAATATACTTTTGCTCCCTGAGATTTATTTAGAATGTTATTCTTTAGATTCATATGCATGTGGGCAAGGCTACAGGGTAAATCAAAAAGGTAAGGACGCTTGAAAAACAAGGGCAGATTTTGTAATACAATAGCAACACTTGCGTTTGATTGACACCTCAATTCAAAGCGATTAGCGGATGCAGACAAAGGAAATTCTCTCAACCAGTAATTCAAAACAAACAAAGCCGCAAAAGTTCCCCCGAAACTAGTAGGGCAAACTCTCGCCTTGTGCAAGCGAAAGATGGTTTTTAAGAGAAGTTATGTGCTTATAGCGAAAGAAGAAGGGTAAATCTAAAGCTCTGTCGCTTAGATTATGTTTATTCTATTTAGGAGCTGTTTTGTAATCGTTTCATTTTAAGCCCTAAAGACGCGAGAATTACAATGCCTTCTGCTCGGCTCCTGAATCAAATTAACATAATGGTTGAGAGAATTTCCTTTGTCTGTATCCGCTAATCGCTTTGAATTGAGGTGTCGATCAAACGCAACTGTTGTTATTGTATTACAAAATCTGCTCTTGTTACACAGATGACTGACTAACTCATATCTTCATTGAACTTTTATTGTTTGACTATTCTTTCTTCATATCTGAGGTATTTCTCACCTTAAAAACTCACTTTTACAAAACAATTAACAAAGTATGCGGAGTGATCTCAGGTAGCAAATGGCTTCATCTCGCAAATACCAAATAGCTTCGTCTCTTCAAAGTTACAGGCACACAACTTTTCTCCTGTGTTTTTTCTCGTTCATGTTTGTAATGTTTCCAAAAATATTTTGACAGAGGGTAAAATTCGAAGTGATGAAAGTGTTGAACATCTGAGGAAAGCCTTTAAATCGCTTTGTTTGAGACCGGTTCTGTATATTGGCGCTATTTTTGTCCGTTGGTGACTTTGGCGATGGTCCTCCAAACGCTTTCTCCAAATGGTTATTTTTGTCATGTGATCAGAAAGCCAGCCTGGTTCTAAAGGGCCGGCTTCTTTTCAGGGAAAATTTCCTATCTGGGAACGAGGTTGAATTGCGCATGATGCATCAAAGGATCAAAGTACCTGATGTAAGGATCAAAGTACCTCATTCCAGAAATTGTTTTTAAGAGCAAACATGAGCATAGATCGAGAGAAGAAGGATATACCTACACATCTGCACGGGCATTAAATTCATTTTACTCAAAAGCCGATTGGGAGGCGATTCAATTCTCTTATCTTTTTGGGTGTAATTAAAACACTTACTGCTCAGCTTCTGAACCAAAGAAATAAAATGCCTGAGGTAGATGTTTAGATATATCCTTCCTCTTTCGATATACATCATGTTTGCTCTTAAAAACAATTTCTTGAATGCACAACGAGCGCACCAGCTGCTTCGGTTTCAGAGAAACTTATGCGGCTTTGTTTGTTTTGAATATCTGGTTGAGAGAATTTCCTTTGTCTGTGATCGCTAATCGCTTTGAATTGTGGTGTCAATCAAAACCAACTCGTGCTATTGTCTTACCAAATCTGTCCTTGTTACCGGGAGGCTTATCTATGGACTTCAGAGGCTAGGGAGAGGGACTCCAAAAGAGAGGGGGCCTATTCACAAGGTAAAATGACAAGAATATAAATGATAGCTTTTAAGCTATTTTACCCCATATTATGCAATTTCAACATACAATTTTACGTGCGATTTTACTAGTCAAATACATACTAATCGACACAGCATTAACATGCAAAGTTGGTAACCTTAAAATGAACGGAAAATCTTTGGTAACCTCTGTCCATTTGATATTAGTGGGCGGAGGGGCTTGATAAAGAAGGGATCTTATTCAAAATTTTGGCTTAAACTGGCTTGTAAGAGGAGGGTCGACTTAATAGAGAGGGCTGCATTATTTTCATATTGTAGTAACTGATATTTCTGTGAGTGGCATACTTTGCTTGAGGGCATGTCAATCGGATTCGAATGGCGCCTTCGCAAGAGAAGTAGACACAAGAAGAAAAACAAATCGATGTATCACGAATGGAATTTTATATTACGAAAGGAAAGCTCGATGGAAAAACCATAACGCTTTTTCTAAATTCAGCGCTTCCTACCGCCCGTGGGTGTACTGAAGATTTTGTGGCTTCTTGTGATATGATTCCTTACTAATTCCATCTCACTTTCTTAATGCTGGCAACACCCCTGCACATAACAATTTTGATCAATCAACCTGGTATATGATTTTGATACAAAATCCCACAATGTAACCAAGTTTCCAAACACGTGTTTACTGCGAGTCATTGCAAAACAAGTCAACAATTTCTGTTTATCTTGAAACAAAACATTACGAGGATTGTTACATTGCCTAACTTTAAAAGTTAGTTGAAGCTGAACATAAACAAAATTTATAGTAAAACGAGGCCCTAATCCCAAAAGAATCCCAATAAAATTGAGCCCCTTCTTCACACGCAAATTTTCTGGTAAAAACTGCCCCCAACACAGGTGCACATCCCCGAATGATTAGATAGTTGGGAACGGCCCCCGGCGATCTTTTGACCCAGCCGATACAACAGTTCCTTTCTTTTCCAGTTAATGTAGAAAAGTGTAAACATACTCTGGAAGATGCTGCCGATGATTACAATGATGTGCAAGAAGTAGCAGAAATGCTAGATCCTGATCAAGGTGGCGGTGCCCGAGAAGGCATTATGGCGCTGATGACAAAAACCTTAGATAATGAAAATTTTATTCACGTATGGAGGTCTTGTCGTGGTGGACAAGCTCCGGCAATGGGCCTGATGTATCACCTGGCCAAAACCAAGTGTATGACGCTGCTCCAGTTTAAAGAGTTGGTTGAATCAACGGATGTGAATATGTTCAAACAGCTGATTGATTATATGAACAAGCTGATGGAAGAAAAAGACGTAGCAAACATCATCTTAGATGATTTGGATTACGAATACTTCGAGCAAATTGCTAAGATGTTAAGTCCAGCGCCTAAAGCTGGACATGTTACGAGGCAGAAAATATGGAAGAATGTTGCAGGGCGAGCTGGAGTTAACAAATATACTGTCGAATCTCTTGACACTCCAACACGCCAAGATCTGGAGCAACGCAGCTTGACAGAGGAGTTTTTCAAGTATATGTCAGCTGCATACCCTACACGTGAAGCTGCCTACATTGCACAACAGTTGGTGAATATCAAGAGAGAGGATGTTGTCAGATCGTGCAAGATGTTTGAAAAATGTCGCGGAGCGGGTTGCTTGACGATTCCTTTGAAGAAAGCAACAGCGGATGCAGAGGAGCAAAAGAGGAAATCAGAAGAGCAAAAGAGGAAAATTGCTGAGCAGAAGAAATCTATACAGCATGAAGCAGAAGGCCTTGACAGTCTTACTTAAAGTGACATTAAAACTAAGGGATTGTCCGTTTTTGCAAAAATGAACTGAGTTAAAAGATGCGATCGCACTGTTCTGTTAATAGCTTAATGTATCTGATTATCACGAAGCAAGCATGGAACACAGTATGAATAAGACTCATTTTTTATAAGAAATAAGGTCCGGGGCTTGTAGGTAGTATGTTAAATTTTAAGGCCATTTTGCTACCAAAAGTTTCTGTTTATTTTCCTGAAATTTCAAATTTTTTCAATAATGAATTTTTCAATGGGCTTTCACTAGTATCACTAAAATTCACACTCAGAAATACACTAATTTGAATTTCATCACTATCAAAATCCAGTGATGATTCCTGCATCTAAGATATTAGATACTTAGCAAAACGTCAATTAAGTGAAAAATCATTCAATTAATGTACCTAAGCTTGATATGATTGGAAAGAAGATAGATTGTGCTTGTGCCTACAGATGGTTTACATTAAATCTATCTAAATCCTAGCTAGACTGATAACGATGAGTCCTTGAAATAACTATTCAAAACGAGACTATTACACCAAAAAGAGACCTCTCATACTGGTAGTTAGGAGCGTCCTGGGCGTCCGGCAGTCTTTCAAAGCGGTAACTACGGCCATGTAATCAGTCTATCTAATTCCTATCATTTTTAACACTTTCAATTATAATTTAAGTTGCATTTTTTCTGAAACACACTGTAATAAGGCTCGATGTAGCAATTGTGGATCTTATTTTCAATGCAGAGTTTCTATCAGATATTCGACAATTGTATAAACGATAGACATTGAACACTGTTTTAGGCGCAGCACCTTATGAGGAAACATACCATTACGCTGTTTGTGAGAACTGTGTTCTGACATGTGGGAGTCGCAAATCATTGAAGAAATCTCGCACAACGTAAATTAGCAGGTGGAGTATATAATTCTAATTGAGAACTATGATCAAATATTGATTTGAGGTAAATTTCTTTAGATGACATAGAGAATGGTAATTGTTTGGATAAGACCTGGATGAGACATTCTTTTTATGATTCAGAGCTTCCAAGCCACCTTCAGTGATGGTATGAAATTAAGTTCTTGTTCTAAAACTAGCATATGTGCAGCTAATTGCGCATAAGGCATCTAATGATATTGTTGAAGCTGATTTTTAAAGACCTGCTGATCGCTGGCTTCTGTGTTGAATTGCATACAAATACTGTCATTCAGTGTGAAAAGTTGCTTCTGAGCAAACTAGATGTTAGCTTGTCTAGAATCTGTTCAAAACAAGATATTGCGTAGCTTGTTTCAGCAAAAACAGAAGAGAGCTGTGTGTTCATAACAAGGATTTATTAGATGCTTGTTCAAAGCAAGAGATTAAGAAACTTGCTTCTGATAAACTACCAGAGAGCTGTGTGCTCATAACAAGGATTTATTAGATGCTTGTTCCAAGCAAGATATTGTGAAACTTGCTTCTGATAAACTACCAGAGAGCTGTGTGTTCATAACAAGTAAGCATTGCTTCTAAGAAAGCTGGATGTTAGCCTTTGCGAATCTGTTCAAAGTAGTGTGATTCTGGAAAATTAGAAGAGAGCTGCATGCGAGCGATGCCTTTTAATACCAGGAATTATTGCTGTTGAAAGGCTTTCTTGTGCAAATTGTTAGCCTTCGTCAAGGAAAATCTGATCATAAATGATCGTACAACTCGCCACTTGTTTGAACGGCCGAAGGCTGAACATTTAGTTCTGAATTAAGTAATTTTTTGTCATATCACTGCTTGCGCGACTTCTGCTCAAAATAAGACACCACTGATAGGCCTGATAGAAGGCTTTAGCATCGGTTGAGGACCTCAGGGACCTACGAACAAGAAGAACCTTGTTTAAGCTGCTCATATGGAATTCTGATGCAAACCAGACTCTCATAGTTGAGAAAGATCCTAACTTGAGGAAGACCGGAACTTGAAAACATATGTTGAGCTCAATTATTTGCTGGAGGTGAGATACAATATTGAGACCTTGGTATTGATGAGCTTTTGCTTGAAATCGAAATGATTTCCTGAGGATTCTTTAGACAATGTTTATTTTTGCTGCGACATTTTTCTTGATGAGATATCGATGAACAGAAGATTCACCTGAATATTTTCATTGAAGAATTTCATTCAATATCAAGATCTTATCCTAAAGAAATCGTTAAAAGAGCGAACAGCTTCGTCAGAAAATATCTTGGAAGATTTAAACTCTATCTAGCATCGGAGCTTCGTGAAGCAACTGTCAACATGGCTGGCCTCAAAATTGTACATGTACTTCTCGCGATTATGATTCGGTACCTTGATATCATCAGTGCTTCAACAATAACGCCATCTTTAGTTATTAACGGTGTGGCTTCTTCGAATGACACATCAAAACGTGAGATTCAAGCTACGCCAATGTTGGCATGGAGTATGTCACAAATGCCAAGCAGTATCTCATCAACAACGCCATCTCCAGTTACTAGCGGTGCGGCTTCTTTGAATGACACATCAAAACATGAGATTCAAGCTACGCCAATGTTTACATGGAGTATGTCACAAATGCCAAGCAATATCTCATCAACCCTGCAGAATGGTATCATTTCAACAAGCATGTTATCAGTCAAGCAAATCACAATCACGTCTGCAGTAATGTTAACTCAAAATCAAACAGAAACTTTGGCCAAAAGTGCTTTTGGTAACTTGGTGGAAACAAGAAGCATGCATTCCTCAGCTACAATTCTTTATTATTCTACAAAGTATCCACAATTCATTCAGTCAGAAACACACGCAATATCAAAGCTTGATGCTATTACTATGACTGCAAGTACCTCAGTGATGCAAACGTCTGTCACGAAGCAGTCGTCAGCCTTTGTCATACGAGCTACAGCTTCAGTATTTATAAATCAAGAAAGCATAGCCTCAAAATCAGTTGTTGGGAATACCGAAAGAACATCTCAGGTCTCAACAGATCACATTACAACAAAAACACAATCTGGACCGCAAGCAACGACTCTAGCTGGAGCAATGACACATTCAAGCAAAACAGTTTCAACCCCGGGTACCCCTAAACTTGATTCTCATATAACTTCAACTAAAAAACATGGTCAAGGGAGCATTGCTGCAATCAACACAAAATCTATGCTGTCGACAAACCTTGACAAGTTTTCATTTAAAGCTACGACATTATCATCATTTTTAACAGGTTTGATGTCGTCAGTGCAAGCACCAGTAACAACTTCGAGTCCATTTATCCATGATCAATATTTAATTTTTGGTGTATCAGGATATTTACAAAATAGAACTTTCAATCAAGACTTGGCTGACCGAACATCCCACAATTACACGATTCTTGCAATGGAATTGAGCAACATGGTAAGCCAACTAAAAACTGGTTACTCGAAATAGAGGATTCCTAATCTTTTCCAAGTCCTAATTCTCCCTGCGGTCGTATAATGCTTCATCTTTGTTTGAACTGCTTTGGCATTGGAAGGAGTCTCTCGGAGAAAGAAGGAGAGGAGGGAAGGGTATTCCGCTTTTCCTCTGCTCTCCTCATTTGCCTTTGATGTGGCCTATCTTATGATCTCTCGGAGAAAGAAGGAGAGGAGGGAAGGGTATTCCGCTTTTCCTCTGCTCTCCTCATTTGCCTTTGATGTGGCCTATCTTATGATCAAAATTTTATTCTTACTCGCCGTATTGTTCCTCTTCCACAAGATTGCGGGAAAAGCTTGATAATGTTGCTTTTCCTTCGTTCTTCTCTCACCACAACAAGGATTGAAAGTCATCATTACAGTTTTCAAATAAAATGCAAACTCTTTTCGCACCTGAGCTCCTAAGGCAGTGATACGCGTCTCATTTCAAGCTTCAACTCAAAATTCTAGAGCACATTTAGTGACCTGTACAAAAATACAAGACTAAACTTGGCCTTGTACAGGCCCAGTTTTAGCCTTGTAGAGGGGATTATGACCTTGTTATGACCTTGTACTAACCTTTGAAGAAAATTACAAAGCTATCAGTAAGATTCCAAGTTACATCCAGTCTAGCACAAGGTTTCTACAAGGCGAATTAGCATTTTTCGAGCTATTTACAAGGCTACAGCAGGGCTTTTCTAGGCTAGAAACAAGTTACAAGGCCATAACTACAAGGCTTGTACATGGCTACTACATGGCCTTGCATTTTCGTACAGGGAGAATACAATTTTGATCAAAGTGCATTATTGCCTGTGGTCAAATGAAGAAACTGAAACTATTGTTACAAAATTTGCCTTTGTTTCTTCAAAAACAAAATCAAAATTAAGTGCCAATTTGTCATCATCGATTAAGTATTTGCAATCTCATGGCAACTCTTTGATTTATCCTTTCCAGCTACACGGTATTCTGAATCAATCACATCATTTTCAGAAAGTGGAAATCCTCAATTTTACTAAGTAAGTAGAATTCTTTTATTTTCTGTTGTGAATGCAATGACCCAGAGGGTGTCCCTAAAAATTTTCCCCCGTTCGCCTGGAGATTGCGACAAAACGGCAAAGATTCCCGCCAAAATTTTGCATGATATTGCTATTCAGATATCCGATTAAATTTTGCTACCATCCCCGTAACATCCGTTGAAATGGCAGCTTGATGATGTTTCTAATCAGTGAAAATGCGACGAGAATCATGTTGGAACCAGACCAGTAGAGCATAGTCAAAGATGACGATTCAATTCATATTCCAGTTGACAAACAGTTGATTTAAACACATAAGCAGTTGATTGAGACAGTACTGCAAGACTATGCCATAAAAATATATGTATCATTCAATGTAGCACGAAAATATTGATGTATTGTAAATTAACTTACCAGCATAAAAATTATTTTAAAAAAACAGAAAGGAGCTTTCTATGTAGAATTCAATCCAGCATCTCAAGAGTTGGCCTGCGTGCAGGCTCTACTGATTCCCTGAAGAGAAGTGAGGGGTGAGGTTCCTACTGGAGGAGGAACCTCACTTTTCTTTAGGGAATCAGTAGAGTCTGCACGCAGGCTACTCAAGAGTCCTTTCACCTTTTCTCACATTCTTGCTATTTACATGGACTTGGGTTACCTTTCAAGCATGGATTTACACTAACCAAACAGGCTAGCACTATTTCAAAATAGATGTTTTGATGTTGCTATTAAAAAGAGACTGTGCAAAAACTTGTAGCATTTTTATGGGTGCATGACAACAAGTTTTGAAATCCTGTCCACAACTACACCCATTAATCATTAGATATGAGGTGCCCTTCTTCTATAGAGCATGTTACTTTCAAGGTGCGTTGTCAGATATTGTTAAGCCCTCTGCAGCAGCTTTCAACTTACTTGTAATAAATAGACCATACGTATATTTGAAATTACTTAATTTTGTTTCTAAAATTGAACAATTCAAACGTTACTAAACTCGGCAGTGTTTTCTCCCCGAGGAAGGGGTGGATTCTTCCATAGTAAGGGTACCTAGGGATGTGCCACGATAAAGAGTACATTTTTTCAGACTTCTAATCCAGCCAAGGGTATCCGTTTTTGCAAATTTGGTCTAGCCATAGTCTAGCCAAGGGTATCATATTTGATAATATTGGTCTTGGGAACGGTAATGTTATCATAAGTGGGTATCGAAAGGATATGATATTTGATAATATTGGTCTGAAGAACGGTCAAAATTAGCCAAGGGAACAATTTTCCTAAAAATTATTCAAGCCAACAGTACCACTTTGTAAATATGCTCGCAGTAGGCGCCTACCCAAAATTTAGCGAAGAACCCCCCCCCCCCCCCGTGGTTATCTCTGCTAAGATCCTATCAGATATGCTTCTCTCATTATAGCGACAACAGTCAGGTGAAAGTCAATGCAAAAGCATGGTTTCAAAAATCTTCAACAATTTCCAGTGGATCTTTGAAAGCTATGATTGAAAACGGAGCGATGATTTTCTCTCATCTTGAAGTCAAAGGTAAGGTATAAGTCATAACCTTGACAACTTTTGGTTCAGTGCCTAACGTAGAAGCCTAAGGAGGCCTTACTGTAACTGCAATCACATCCAGAGGCAAACTGAGGGACAGGAAATTTAGATGGTAGGATACATATACATAATACATGTTTTTAGCGCAAAGCAGTCAAAGAATAACGATTACACCACTGCTCCTGGGGCTCCATACCCTGGGTACCAGAGTCTGGTACCCAGGGTAGGGGCTCCAGAACTCCTTGAAAACTGTCAAGTCAGTCAAATCAGAACTGACTGTATTGTATGAAGAAACATGGATGCAATCCTTTCTGAAAGTTCAAGCAAGTATTTGACCTACAGTAGAAACCCGCATAAAAGAACCTAGGTTTTTTCTGGGCAGCCTGAATTGGTTCTTAATTAAATGGCTGCTATTCTAAATTCCAGCCTCTAAGGTTCTTAAAAAGGTTCTTATATACGAGCAGGCCTTGCACACATTAACACTGTTTTCCAGCCCAAGAATTCTTGAGATTTCTTGAGAATTCTTGAGAACAAATCTTTTGTACCAATGAAGAAGTCTGATCAGGATGTGAAGAATTCTAAACATTCTTGGGGGTTTTAAAGATTGAATTTCAGTCTCTAGGTTCTTATAAAAACAGGTTCTTTTATGAGGGTTTCTACTGTATTGTCAAGACTACAGCATCAATGCAATGAAACATTATTTTCCAAGATTTTGAAGTCATTTTATTTTGAGATTATCTTGTTATTAGAAAATGATCAATCATCTAATTACCCTGTCTTCAGATTCTTTTCTCTTTGTTTTAGAAATTTGTTCTCCTGTCAGTTGTAATGGAAATGGTTCCTGTCAAGCGACGAGCTCTGATGTAAACTGCAGGTCAGTGAAGTGCAGGTCATATTCTACCGGGTGTTCCAAAAAAAGTACTCCCGTTTAAAAATTCATCAAAATTTGATTACATGGCTGATCTTCAATTTTCTTCTTTTGTCAGGTAGATCAAGGACCAAATTATTTTCCAAAACATAGCTGATCTTGTAATTGGTTTTAATATTAGCAAATTTAGCTCTTTTTATGGCTACCTGGTTTTGAATCATACTGCAAAAAAGAACTGATGATTGCCAGATCAATTTCTTTGTGCATGTAAAACTTCTAGTTTGGTCATAAATGATAGAAATAAACGCGCACTGTCATTGGGGACTTCATTGATCATAGAAAATCTGAAAAATTTGACTCTTAGGCAAGATTGAGTATTTTTCTTAAAAACTATAGCCCAAAATAAGGCTTTTCAACGTGTAATTTTTCTAGCCTCACTACATAAGGACCCTCTTGTTACGCTCGTCTAATTGAGTTGAATTGTTGTTGTTGTTGTCGCTGCACTGAGGGCCTTATAACCATAGAGCTGTAAAACAGGACAAAAATGTCAATCTGCGACAAGTTTTTGTCGCAAACTCATCTGCTAATTAGAGTATGGCATAGAGGAGGGCGCTTTTTGCATTGATAGCTAGAATGAACTTTTATCGAAGTTCTGATAGCAAATTTTATGGAACAGCAGTTCTGGAAAACTGTTTTTGTGGCGTTTTAAGATCAGTGGATTTGAGAAAAAAGTAGCAGATTGATTTAGGCCCAATAGATCTTTTGGCTAAGATTCGAAAAAAGAATTCGAATCGAACGATAGCTTGATACAGTTGTAGAATGTTCGAATGTATACAATAGTAATAGAAGCTCCAACGCCACATAAGCGAACCTTGTGTAGAATAGCGAAAAGGTCTATTAGTAGAAGATATTCCGTTTCTACAAGCGTTGGGAAATGAGTCTCTATGTTGACCGAAGCGCCATTAGCCTCACTACATAAGGACCCTCAACTTAGACTGATGATATGGTCGTAGTTATCGCTATTGAAATACTGCCGGACGCTCCTAACTACGACTCATAATCAAACGCCATTATTTTGAAATGACTATACCTGCCTCGTTTCGATAAGGGCCTAGGCGCAGAAGCAGAAAAGCACAAACATTTGTAGTTTTCAAATGAAACACATTGATTTGAAAACTTCACAATAAATCAGTTAATGCTTAGCGAAAGCAGCAGAATAGTACGTACGTACAAAATTTGATATTGTCGCCAACTGTTTTCATGGTATTCTTGTTCATAAGACTTTGTTCAGTCCGGCCAAGCTCCTTGAAACTCTGCTTTGAGCTTCGAGTTTCCGTTGGTCAACATCAATCAATCGAATTTGCAGAGATTCTAATGGCGTTGTATTTGGTTGTATACTTTGTACATGACTGTGTATAGCAGCCTCGTTCCCAAGGGCGTTCAAAAGTGAAAAAAGTCAGTCCAAAAATATTGCCGTAATATTATGAGTCCCAGTAAGAGCGGTCTCGGTCTGGCGTAATAGTCTCGTTTTGGATAGCGATTACTGGGACTCATCGTAATCAGTCTACCCTCAACTTACGCTCATCTAATTGAAGTGAATTAATGTTGTTGTTGTCGCTCCAGTCAAGGGCCTTATGGACTAACTCTTCTCAAAACGGCAAAAAAATTCTCGCCAGGAACAAATTTGTTCCTGGACCAATCAGGATGCAAGACTTGAAATAACTTGATGGGATTGGCTGATTCTTCTTCAATTCAAACTTCCCGCCAAAGGCAAACAAAAGCGTTCGAACAACGCGTTCGACTGAACTGCTGCAACGATCAAAATCTCAAAGTAACGAGCTAATTTACGAGATCTTTTGCGTCCCCAAACAACCAAAATATCACCTATAGGTAGGATTTTTTTTGCTTTAATAGCTTGAAGAAACATTCATCTAAGTACTGATAGCTTGTTTTGCAGTGTAGTACTTCAGGAAAACCACTTTTTGCGGCGATTTAGGGTCAGTGGTTTCAAGAAAATATAGCAGGCGATTTAGGCCATGTCCGTTTCTGGAAGCGTAAGTCCATGAGTCGTAGTTATAGCGTCCATCAGCCTATCAATAGCGATAACCTACGAACATATAATCAGTCTAAAGCGCCATCATCAAGTCAAAGAGCACAGGGAAACGAGAGACTCAGGTAATAAGTCCATAATTTTTCTACCTTGTTGTATCAAAAGCAAAAATTTTGTCATCAGCGAGTATTTTTAGGACTTTCACAATGCAATTCCAAAAACAAATTTTATGAAAGGTTTGATGATCAATTTTTGGTGATATTTTAAACAGGAGTACTTTTTTGAGACACCCGGTATATATAAACTGCAGGTCATATTCTACAATGAATTTTATGACGTTAGGTGACTTAAACAAATATCCCGTATCTACTTTATGTAGGGATAATCTTATTCCTCTTCTTTGGTAATATCTGCGCTCAAGGCATAATAGGTTTTCATCGATAACATCTGATTTTCGATTTGACAACATTTTCGCTGCTATGATCACTTATCGATAATCAATAACCAATATACTTTTCGTCTCGAAAATAACGTCTTATCCTAGAAATATTTAATTTCAGCTGTTTACGTGGATTTCAAGGCTTCAGATGCCTTCAAACATACCTAGTTGGTGAGTGGACGCTTTCATTTAAATTTAATACCAACCAGGAGAGAGTTTTCCTTCAGTTTGAATGGTCAAAGAATGAATGCAAAATAGTGTCACTCATCGACTATTGGGGACAGTTTTGATCAATCTGTATCTCTCCTTTTATTTATATTACAGTAGTGTCCTGCATATAAGAAACACAAATTTAAGAAACACAGACCCGTTGAGAGCGTGTGGCCGAGTGGTTAAGGCGACTGACTCGTAAACCAAAGGTCAGAACGGCCGAGGTTCGAATCCCGCGCTGGACAGTTTGGTCGCTGTCCGTAACTCTAGCCCGGGTCGACCAGAGCCATGTGAGGGAAATCTGGTAGCTGCGGCGGGTTGATGGTAAAACTTCCGTGGCCCCTGCTGGAAATATGTCTCTCTCAGACTTTCGCAGGCTAGCCACGTTAAATATGATTACCTACCTTACCTACCCTGATTTTCAAAATAATACCCCATTTTATAAGAAACCTGTTCAGGTCTGAAAAAAAGCTTGTTTCTTATTTAAAAACTATGGATCGAAACCTTGGAAATTTTCAGCTTTCCAGTTGTATTGAACTGTACCTATTCAAATGACAAAAATTATTTTGTATGCAAATGCACCTTCCTGAAATACCCATAGCATTTTCTGGAAATGAAAATTTACAAATACAAATACAATTCAAATAATAATCATCAATAGAGATCATGTCTGGTTCAACAGTATATGATTTTTGTAATAAGAAACTTTACCCTGATTTGCAAGTTTATCTCATTTTATAAGAAACGCATTAGACCTGAAATTGAAAACGTTGTTTCTTATATGCGGGACACTACTGTATCATTCATGCTTGATAAATATTCTATATATTCTTATTTCCTATTTCATATACAGGGTATCTAAAAAAATCATGCCCTGTTTGCTGAAGATTTTCGCCAAAATGTTGCATGATTTTGCTCTGCACATATTAAAGCAAAATTTGCTACCATCCCCATGAAACTCCGTCGAAAAATGATGGAGCTGTAACCTTCAGGAGACCAGATTTACCTGATGACTGAAACCAGCAGTCGGCCATTTTGTCTTACTATTTTGCAGCGATAAATAGCTCCATGGATGAAATGAGTAGCAGCCTCCATTATCATCGCTCTGGTGAAAATTCTGATAATCATTAGAGAGGGGTACTTCGGGGGGGGTCCCAATACCGCAATACCGCACGAAAAAGACACTAAATACCGCAATACCGCACCAAAAAATAGCAAAATACCGCAAACGCTAGAAAACTAAAAACAACCCTGATAATACAGTATGCCGGTCTGTAGCAGTATGATTCTGACCTAAACCCACCTTCCTTCATCAAAACTTGTAGTTTGGTAGACAAGATCATAGTTAGATGTTTTACAGACAAAAGTTTGACGTGAGAACGACGGGAAAAGTTTCATTGACGTGCTTTCAGTAAAACTGCATTGACGGCAGAAATTATGAATATATACTGTAGAACATATCATTGTTTTGAATATCGATTCTGCTACATAAGGGCTGACTTTTTCGCGAATACGAGATCAAAAGTTTACTGTGGCTAACGCTCTTTTGTACACATTTTCCAAATGTCGATGTAGGTTCAGATGGTTATCCAAATCTACACCAAAGTACTAGTATGATTTTGTCTCATGAATAACGTTTGATGTAATCCATATAGCACAAATTCAGTTTTACCTTTTTTAAGTTAATGAAAAAGTTAATTATTTTCATCAAGCAGTCTGCAACTTTTTGTATTTCACTGTTAAGTAAATGTTCTATTCAATTTGAGTTCTTTCTTGCACAATATGAAACAGTATCGTCGGCATACAATATAATGCCAGACGCATCAGTGAGTGGAATATGGGTGTCGTTGATTATCAACCCAAAGAGAAGGGGCCCCAAGATGGATCCTTGTGGGATGCTACATGTAACATTTTCTTCGTTTGAGCTGGTGTCATCAAAAATTACTTTTGCTTCCTATTAAAGAGAAATTCACCTATCCACTGCAATTCCACATCATCTATACCACAACTTGGCAATTTTTCCAGCAAGGTGCATGACGTACTGTGTCGAAGGTTTTACGGATGTCAATATAGACAGCACCACTAAGTAGCCCTTTTTCAACGTTCTGATGCGTTCTGTCTATACTTTGCTGACAGTAAGGTAACTGCATGTTTCGTAGATCTCCCTTGTCTAAGCCCAAGCTGATGTGGGCACAAAAGGCCGTTCGATTCAGTACTAGGACAGTTGATTATAAATGATCTTCCAGATAACTTTTGACAGAGCAGGAATTACCGTGGTGATAGGTATAGTTGTCGAACATTGTCGGATTGCCTGATTTGGAAATAGGGGTAATTTTCCCACATCTAAAGTTTTGATTCGTGCAAATATTTTGATTCTTTTTCTTCAGATAAAATTGTTGCGTGCTCTCCTCCGCAGGTACCTTTTCAAGGTTGAGCAGGTGGAGCAGGCACAAGGAGAGAGAGATAAGAGACCTCCCTCTCCTTCGTTTTTCTTTCCTCTATTAATTCGTCTCGAAGATGTATTGTTCTTCAACAGGAAAATGGCGCGAAAAATGGCATTGCATGAAGTTTGGATGTTAAATTTCGTACAATACCGCATACCGCGCTGTAAAAGCTCGATACCGCAATACCGCAAGTTTTTTCCGTCATTACCGCAATACCGCATAAAATTTACCCCCGATACCGCAATACCGCAAACCCCGAAGTACCCCTCATTAGAGAGTTTTCAATTATTTCTTACCTCACAGAAACTATTTCTTACCATACATGAAGCTATTTATCACTGCAAAATAGTAATACAAAATGGCCGACCGCTGGTTTCAGTCATCAGGCAAATTTGGTCTCCTGAAGGTCATAGCTCCATCATTTTTCAACAGATGTTTACGGGGATGGCAGATTTGAACATCTGAAGAGCAATATCATCATAAGTTTGGCGAGAATCTTTGCCGTTTTGTCACAATCTTCAGGCAAACGGGGCACAATTTTTTGGGACACCCTGCATATTTATATAAAGTTTACAATAAAGAATTACCTAAGACACTACGCACGAACTACTATACAACACTACAAGGACGATACCAAGTGGAGCGCGAGATCATGACTACCACTTAGTCTTTTGAGTTTCTTTTGATTGGCACGCGATTAGCGGCTACAGGCAGAGGAAATTATCTCAATCTGCAAGTAACGACAAACAAAGAAGTAAGAAAATGTGCCCCGAAATCTGTAAGGCTAAGTGTCGCATTTTGCAGCGAAAAGATATTGTAAGTTGAAGTGTTTGATTGTTTTGAATCAAAAACCAAGTTAAAAGATCATAGCTGCGTTAACAATGGAGAAAATGGGGGAAGGGGGAGGGGGATGGGATCAACAGCTCCCCCAGGTATTGACCGCTTCAAACTCCCAGGTGAGATAGGGTTAGCATCCTCATTTCGCATGCACAACGAGAAAGTAAGCCATGTTGTTTTCAGGACATCCTTTATGGCTTTATTCTATTTTCATTTGCTGCTCAATGAGGTGTGGTGGATAACTCTTTGAGGTTAATGAATAACTCACGATGGTACTTGATAGCAAACAGCTATAGGAGCCTGGGGGCACTGGGAGCACGTGCCCCTCA
Source organism: Aurelia coerulea (assembly GCA_039566865.1). Taxonomy (NCBI): domain Eukaryota; kingdom Metazoa; phylum Cnidaria; class Scyphozoa; order Semaeostomeae; family Ulmaridae; genus Aurelia; species Aurelia coerulea. The sequence goes on from CM076944.1 coordinate 28,954,581, forward strand.
AGATTTTGGAAAATGACAAAACAGGCCGTTCTTATTTAGAGAGGTGCTCCTTTTCAAGACTGATGCGGGACAACTGTTAGTTAAATTTATGTCATTTACGTAGTGGTTTATTAGTTCTGTTTACTTCTCGTTTTGCATTGTTGTGAAGGCAAAGAAATCGGGGACATTCATAGCGGATTAGCACTATTTTCTGCTGTGTATCAATCAAACAAATCCAACGTATAATGACGTGCCCTTCTTGTGAAAAAGAAACCTTGAAATGCCATGCCCCTCCAGGTTTAAGATGCTACCTGCGGGCCCTGCAGCGATCCTTTCTTATTCCGATATTCTACTTAATGGAAAACACTGAAATATTTTCCTATTTGATTGATACCCTACTTGGTCTTTTAGATGGGAATTTCTCACATTGGTCAAATTATCAAAGTTGCTCAAAATCATGTGGAGATGGCGTTCAAGTGAGGACAAGGACTTGCACAAACCCAACCCCAATGCACGGAGGACGAAATTGTTCAAGCATCGGATCAGCTACTGAGACAAGGCCTTGCCTCTTGAAATCATGTAATGGTATGTTATAGATAGATACGTGATCACACCACAATTATTTTGCATTTGGTACCCGCTAAAAGCTGGAATTCAATATTTCAGTAAGTGGGCTGCTGTAATTGGAATATTTTTCGCCTTTTAGTGAATTTTTTGGAATTTTTCAAGTTGAGTATAGGAGTTACCCTTCCCATTTAAGAGGCTCCAACTTCACAAAGCTTTACCGAATAAACTCGATAAATGACGAGTTGATCAGTTGATTAGCTTACATTCGAGGGGATCCTTCGTTTTGATGTCGTCCTCGCGTCCCAAAATTAAAGGGTGGGGGAGGGGAGTTCTCTGGAGACATTCGTTTCCAACACATGTCCAAAAACTTCAATCAAATATCTGCAAATTTTCAATTTTTTTCATTGTCAAGAGCACGGATTACTCTTTTGGGAGAACGACATACGACAGAGAAAACAAAAACACAGAAGATAACTAGAGTAGCGTCGCCCATTATGGCCGGTCGCCCATTATGGCCGGCTAGCAAGAGAAATTAAATTTCAGGGGATTGACGACTAGTAATAAAATTGCAATTGCGCGGAAAATCTTCGCTGACATCTGTTTTATCATGATTTGACCTTCACTGAAGTTTCAGTTCATTTGCATTGAAACCCAACGAGATGGTTTGTGCATATCTCTATTTGATTCTTTCAAGTATTGCAAATTTCATGATTCTATTTACATCCCTTCCTTCTTTTTCGTGCGCTCGGCACCTTGCGGTTTGAAATCTTTCAAATAGGCTTTGATTTTTCAGAAGTCCTGTCTCTTGAGATGAAATCTACAATGAAACCAAATCAAAGTGACTTCTGATTCAGATTTAAGGCTATGAAGTCTGAGTGCTGCTAATTGCTATTTCGTCGCCCATTATGCACATCAGTTTACCAGAGAAGTTTCCAATCGATGCAAATATTAAAAGCTACATTTATTAAAAAGAAGCACCAATTAGGGTTAAATTCTTACTTACTGCCTTGGAAAATCATCGAAACCCAAAAAAACCCAGCATTATATTAAGTCTATCTTCATTTTAGAAACTATGCCAAAACTCATCCATCCATGCACGAGGAGATAAAGCAGGATTTAGAACAACTCGAAGCATGTATTTCAATTGCCAAAACTCGAAGTTTAGGTTAATTCTTATTGATATTTTTTGGTTTAAAGTATCAAATGATAACAAAGAACAGTAATTAAAGCTGTTTTTCTTAATAAAACTTTTTACCGGAGAGTAGTGTTCATTGTTTCTCCTGCGGCCATAATGGGCGACGCTTTTAAAATCTTCTAAAATCAGTATAAAGAGTTTACGTAAAAAATATCAATAATCTGAGATCTTTTTCTCCATTAGTTGGTAATATAATCTGGCTATTTGGTTTTTTCATTAATTGCTCTTTTTGGATCTAACTGAGAACTTCGCGACGACATGGGCATAATGGGCGACACCACTCTACTTTTTGCCAAGCACATTTGCTCATGGGCGTTACCGGGATTGGCAATGCCCGCGGTGCAGTACAGCCCGAGGTCTGCAGGGCTGTCCAATCAACGCGACGAGCATTGCAAATCCCGGTACTGCCGAAGTAAATTAGGTTGATAGTTTTTTTTATCATATGGCAGTTCATACAGCACAATCAATCAATAGGAGGATGTCATGTGTTGACTCTATCTCTTTTCTCCAAGGTATTTACGTGCGGTGTAACTATAATATTGGGCTGTGTAACAAGGACAGATTTTGTAAGACAATAGCACGAGTTGCTTTTGTTGACACCTGAATTCAAAGCGATTAGTGACTGCAGACAAAGGAAATTCTCTCAACCATAAATTCAAAACAAACCAAGTTGCAAAAGTTGCTCTGAAACCCAGGTAGCTAGCGCGCTCGTTGTGCATTCCAAAAATTGTTTTAAGAGCAAACATGGGCATAAATCGAAAGAAGAAGGATATATCTACACATCTACCTCGGGCATTTCATTTCTTTTGTTCAGAAACTGAGCAGTAAGTGTTGTAATTACACCCAAAAAAGAAGAGAATTGAATCGCCTCCCAATCGGCTTTTGAACCAAACATATGAAATGCCCGAGGCAGATTTGTAGATATATCCTTCTTCTTTCGATCTATGCTCATGTTTGCTCTTAAAAACAATTTTTGGAATGCACAACGAGCGAGCTAGCTACCTGGGTTTTAGAGAAACTTTTTCCGCTTTGTTTGTTTTGATTTACTGGTTGAGAGAATTTCCTTTGTCTGCGATCGATAATCGCTTTGAATTGCGGTGTCAATCAAAACCAACTCATGCTATTGTCTTACAAAATCTCTCCTTGTTGGGCTGTCTGAAATTTGAGGGCAGTATGGAGATCAGTTGTGACATTGGTGTATTACCCTATAGCCTCATGGTTTCCATTAAATCGCAGAGTGTCACATAATTTTGGTTTGCTGCATTGCGACAGGCAGTGTTGCAGAATTTTGGTGACATGTTTCAATGACAATATGGTGGAAATTTTGGAAACATGTGACTCTTTTGTTCTGGGATCGCAATTGGTGTTTCCATTGATCGCAGACACCAATCGCAGGGTGTCACAGCATTTTAACACAGCAGAACACAGTTCTTGCAACACATGTGACACTTTGCGACATCCTACGATTTAATGGAAACCACCTATGGAAACCAGGTTTATCTTGCTTTTCTGTTGGAGATACATGGTTTTTTAAATATCTGTGAAAATTTTTTCTCCAGAGCGTTGGATTCTTTGGATAATTATTGCCGCTGCGGCATTTGTTTTCCTTATGGTAGTCATCCTGGCATGCTGCTTTGGGTGGAAGAAGAAATACTATTACCAGGATTATGGGTAAATATATAAATGTCATGATGTACCGAATCGAAGTCGAAAAAAATGTTATCACGTTTGGCGGGCTGTGGAATAAAAAGTACGTGACCGATGTTCGAATCTAAAATGTTAATCTATCAGAAAAAGGTGAATTGAATCTGAAAATTTCGTTTGGTAAAATCGCTCATCGTTTGGACCCAAAAAATAGCAAATTTCTGGTAAGGTATTTGTGTGGGAAAAAAATTCCACTTTCGCTTCTGGTCCATGATTTACTTGCCACTGACATCGAAATTCTATTTCTGAAACAGATAATTGTAGTGAAATATAAGGTATCGAAAACACTAGCTCTGCCGTTGTAGTAAGTAATTTTTGCCTCCGCTAAAGAACAAGGCTGCGGTGTGGCAATCAAGCAGAACTGCGGCGTCTAACCACCCATGGTGATTTTGAAATTGGTCTTCCTTTTTCCTGTTATGCCACGCGCTATAGGATGCATGGAAGTTCTTCGTGCGAACGATCGTTAGAATATAAAGTAATCAATCTCACCTTGACTCTTTTCTGTCTGGCATTCTTCGAGTGACTTACTTTGTTGTTGTTGTAGCCATAGCCATGCAATCATTTTATGATCGGCCTAAATCTCAAAGTAAGTCACTCGAAGAATGCCAGACAGAAAGGAGTCAAGGTGAGATTGATTACTTTATATTCTAACGATCGTTCGCACGAAGAACTTCCATGCATCCCATAGCGCGTGGTTATGCTTTCCATAAAAGATCAATTTCATTTTGCTAAAGCAAGACTGAATTATGTTTTTTATGCGCGCGCAGATATCTCTCGAAACCGAGGCAATGGGGAAATCAGAATTATTACAAACGCTCCTTTCCTCAATTCTAGAACTGACCACAGCTGAAACCATAACAGCAACAACAACGAGCATAGGTGAAGGTCACATGGAAAGAGCTTAAACTGAAATACCTGAAATACGGAGAACATCCCAACACAAAAACAAGACAGTTCTACACACAAGTAACCCGCGGAGTTTTACCCAGTTTATTAATCGCAAGCCAGTGTTGTAAAGAAATAAAACTTCCCACCCGACGTGCGTCACTGCGAGTAACATCGATGAGCGAGTAATATTTTCTGAACGCAGTCATGCTTACCTTGAAGTAAAAATTGTTCTGTAAAATGTAAAAAATTAGCTTTGCTCAACGACCAATTTGCCATAAAGGGAATACAAACATGAAATCAATGTCACAAGAAATTTGCGATATACTTCAAAACAACGAGAATTTTGGCCTGATATATCATAAACTGACCCCCTGGTACATCAAACCAAACATCAAGTAATCAATACTAACATAGGCTAAGGACGGGGGTATAATTTTGACTTCACCTTGAGCTGTTGTCGTTGCTCTCCATTGTTTGCGGCTGCTAGATTGTAAACAAACAAAGATGGCTGGCTGGGAAATCAGCATAAAACCAACACGTAGATATCTAATTTTTACAATGTCATCCCCTATTTTCGCGGCGGTACCGATACGATTTTCTGACAGCCAAATAAAATTTCGATCAATACAAAAAGTTTCCTGAAAAGGCTGCGGCCAGATTTTTGCAAATTACATAGAAATTCGATCAATTTTTCCTCACTATTTTTGAACCAAAATCTAGTAATCTTGAAATTTCTTGGCTTGTGAGTACGGTGGCCGAAAGGGGCCATCACTAAAAAAATTCAAAATCGAGAAAAAAATTTCATAATCGAGAAAAAGTTTTCTAAATCAAGAAAAGATTTTAAAAATCGAGAAAAGATTTTAAAAATCGAGAAAAGATTTTCAAAATCGAGAAAAGATTTTCCAAAATCAAGAACACGCAAACACGACCAAGAACACGCAAAACACGATCGAAAACACGCAATTACATGATCCAAAATTTTTGTTTCAAAATCGAGAAATATTTTCAACGAAATACTCAGCTGAGATCACTGAAAAACACAATCGAGTGAAATTCTAATTGCAGAAAAGGTTACAAAAGTGAAGAGGTGAAAGGCTTCTTAAAAGTCCCGGAGGTTACTCGCCAATATTCTATATGCTATCTTTTTAACAAAATTTACAAAAAATTTTTACGAAAGATTGTAAGGGCACTTTTCCCCTTTAGATAAAAGGGCACTTCCTGAAAACAAAAAGAGCACTTGAATTCCGGATTCTGTGAATCTTGTATTCCGGATCTAGAATTAGTGTGAATCTTGAATTCCGGATCTAGAATTAGTGTGAATCTTGATTGCCGGATCTAGAATTAGTGTGAATCTTGAATTCCAGATCTTGAATCTTGAATTTTGGATCTTGAATTAGTGACTCCCCTTCGCGTAGGCCGATTTCGTGCCCACACTGACTACAAAACATTTTCAAAATGAGAGCCTCCTCATATCCACTATTGTATCAAAGGGCAAAACTACAAATTGCGTGAAAATTTTTTCAGAACGATTTCAAGTGTTCAAAAATATTTTCCCGATTCCAAATGTTTTCCTGATTTTATTTTAAACTTCAAATGTTGTCATCATATTCTTTCTTGATTTTAATAAAAAGTCTTACCCTGACTTTTAAAAGATTTTCACTTTTTGAAATGAACATTTTCTATCGTGCTTTGCATGTTCTTGATCGTGTTCGCGTGTTCTTGATCGTGTTTTGCGTGTTCTTGATCGTGTTTGCGTGTTCTTGATTTCGGAAAATCTTTTCTCGATTTCAGAAAATCTTTTCTCGATTTTGAAAATCTTTTCTCGATTGTGAAAATTTTTTCTCGATTTAGAAAATTTTTTCTCGATTATGAAATTTTTTTCTAGATTTTGAATTTTTTAGCGATGGCCCCTTTCGGCCACCGTACTGCGGCCAGTTTTGGAGTATTTTACAAAACGTTAAATCCTTGAATTCTTCGTCTTTTGTGGCAATCACCACGATATCTATTCCACGTGCTTGGAGCCCTTTAAAATGTTTGATTAACTTCAGCTCTCGTCCAAGTAATCTTTAACTTCCAACCTGTGCATTTAGAGCATAGGAATCATTCGTCGTACATAGCCGATTGCTCGTGGCCCATGGTCGAAACCGCCAAAGCCTCATTTTCACTGACCAATCAGACGGCTAAAAAGCGAGGGAGACAAAAGAAACCCGTGAAGATTTTCCTAAATTTTACCTACCTTCATAAAACGCAACCAGGACAAAAAACTGCTTGAGATTTCCCGAATTTTTTTAAAGCAATCTGCTCTCCAGATGTTTGGGAGTAAAAGTTTGGATGCCGGTTAAAATATCTCCAGGATTGGTGGAGTTATGGCCAAAAACAAATCGACAAGGCACTGAACCTTGAACAATAGAGATTCTGGCCGGGAGACAATAGTAATAACAATAGTGATTGTTGTAAGAACGACCCGAAAACGCCACAATCTGTGTATTCAATTGTTCTTGCTATTGTCTTTCGCTAAATTTTCTTTTATTAAAGATTCAATGCCCCTACGGTTTCTATGCGATTTGAAAAAGTCTACAAAGGCTTGTTCGCGCGTTTCAAGTCATGTGGCAATACTCTAGGAAAGTTTCTGTATTGTACTACTTTTTACATTCATGGCAAAAGTTTGCTCGTTGCGAAATAACTTATAAAATTCAAAAGAGGTTTTATCAAGAGGCTTTATCACCTGACTTGAAGTGGCGTAAACAGGTCTCGACAAGCCTTCGCCGATTTTGTCTATTGGAAAGGCAATAACTCCGCCAATCCTGAAGATATTTTAACCGGCATCCAAACTTTTACTCCCAAACATCTGGAGAGTAGATTGCTTTAGAAAAATTCGGGAAATCTCGAGCAGTTTTTTGTCCTGGTTGCGTTTTATGAAGGTAGGTAAAATTCAGGAAAATCTTCACATGTTTCTTTTGTCTCCCTCGCTTTTTAGCCGTCTGATTGGTCCGTCAAAATGAGGCTTTGGTGGTTTCGACCATGGGCCACGAGCAATCGGCTATGTACGACGAATGATTGCTATGCTTGCATTTAGCCAAGTACCGAAGACAATAGGCCAATTCCCAGGGGTCAGGAATCTTCGAAAGTCTATTGTTTGTTTTTCCTGCCAACTTTCCAGATTCACAGATTCCAACTAAATGCGGGGGCGCATGGTCCTGTCGGTCAGCGGCAAAAACATAATTCAGTCTTGCTTTTTGCTAAGCTAAACAACCTAGCCTTACTACACAAGGACCCTCAACTTACGCTCATCTCTTTGAAGTGAATTGATGTTGTTGTTGTCGCTCCAGTCACTCCAGTAGTTCTAGCGTCCTTCAGTCTATCAATAGCAATACCTACGAACCTGTAATCAGTCTATAAACAAGCTACAATATTACATTTCAGGTTAACAAAAGATGGCACGAGTTACAACCTCAAGACGAACCAAGCATACATTAACCGAGCCTATGAAGCACAACTCTCAGAATTTCGTTCACACGAGTCGGTAGTTCCACTGGAGATTATCAAAGAAGACCCTTTCAAAAATGGCTACTCCAACCCTGAGTTTGTTGGCGGTGACTCTATTGATCAGAGCTCGCGTACCGTTTATCAAAGAGAGCTGAAGACATTTCTAAACAATACGAAAAATATCAGAGCAAAGAAAAATGATGATCATGGCGAGTATGTGGAACCAGAGGAAAATTTGCAGCCTAAGAAAACGTCTCCCTCAAAAGTCACAGATGCAGAAGCTGGAGGGATTGTCTATGGAAATGTAAGTACAAAACTTCCATGTTGTTCAGTAAAAACTTTCAATCTCAACCACGAAATTCATCGATAAAGTTGTGCTTTGTGGAGAAAACATTTTATCTCAATCATGAAATGTTACTGTTAAAGTTTTCTAGGCGGAATTAAATATCCAACAGGGGTGCATACAAGTTTTTAATTTTCAACTTTATTGACAAGGCAGTCAGAATTTTGAGATTTTGCTAGAAAAAATGCTAAATGCTAAAATTGTCGAAAAAGAGTAAACATTTTACAAGAGGTAAATAGAAAATTCACTTTCAAGATTCTACAACATGGTTAATATTTTGAGTTCTTCGCCAGAAAACTGTCAAGATTTATTGATGAAAATATCGAGACATCTTGCATGACACAGAATGACACTTGAAAAATGACACATCGAGAAATAATGATTCATCTTGAATGAAACATCGAAAAAAGTTTTTACGTGAATTCGTTGAACTGTATCGACATAATAGGATAGAAAATGGGTAACCCACTTTACAGACGCAGATGCAAAGTTAGCATTTCACTGTTTGGGCGATTTATAGTGTATCCCTAAAAGTACGAACCAAACTACGTATAATTGAAGATTCTCAAAACTGACACGATTTGAACAGATGAAATGCATACCATAAAGCACAGTTATGAAGAATAATCCAATAAATATCCCAAGCTTCATGTCTTTGGCAAAAATAGATTACGCTTTCAAATGATATGCTTCAAATTTATCAGAATATGATTATTTTGAAGAATCTCCAATATAGATAGGTACGTTGCATTTTTTGATACACAATGTACTGTATGATGAATTTCCTCCTTTTTTATAGGATCCTGGACGCTTGTTATGATGTTGATTGTGTTGTGCTGTTGTTTAATTGCTTGAACTGTTACAGCCGATGATGGATCCCTTGTCATGATCATTATTATTAAATTCTGCATCGCCTACATGGCCGTACACAGCTCAACATTTTTTCACTAATTTATTTTACGTGGGCTGGAAGTATTTTTGCAATTTAAAGCTAATTCAAGCCCACTATGTATGCCGCGTCTAAGGCATGGGACCCCATCCTTTCCGAAGGACGGAGAGGTGAGTTGTGAGATCAGGCATCCGCGATGTCATCCATCCGGAGTCTGACCTCACTCGACTGAGCTCAACTTCAGTCACCTGACCGAAGTTGTATAAGCCGCTCGGCCGGCCACTCACCCAACAGAATTAGTTATAAATTAGTCGGGTCAATGAAAGAAAATTTCAACAAAGTGACCAAAATCGTTATAATTTCCAACTTTTCATGTCTTATTTTGAAACGTTTTGGGGGAAGGGGAGGCAACTGCTCCTGCTGCACCCATGCTCTGTGTACGGCCTTAATCGCCTACGTAGTAAATAAAGTACTAAATGAATATTTGTAGAAATAGTCTTCTTGCTGTTATTTTAGATACAATTTAATGCACTATAGAATTGCACTTCAAACTAAAGCTAATTTCAAAGGACAACACTTGAAACAAATGGCCAACAATCATTGAATACATTTTTACCCAAGACGTCATTGTTTCTGAGAGCTAACAAGACTGACGAATCTGATAAAGTATACATTTGTTGAGAAGAAAAGTACATTCAGCCTTGAATAGCGAGGTATTTGTTCGAAAAATGGTTTTTAGCAGCTGGAAGAGTATTTTCTGCCGAGAGTTTTGACAACTAATTTTGTCAGTTTCAGTGAAAGTGGAGGGTCACTGCACTGCCCCCTTAACCGCATGCATATGGTGCTTGGCAGTTACATTTGATTACACCTATGTAGCACAACATAGCAAAGGCGAATCTTACAAAACAAAGGATTCAGGCTTCCCAGAAGACAAAGCGATTTGCCTTTCAGAAGAATAGATTTCACACCTCTGAATGCACTCAATCAAATAGAAATAAATAGATGAAGATAAGAACGAGGACAGATTTTGTAAGACAATAGCATGAATTGCTTTTGATGACACCTGAATTCAAAGCGATTTGCTGTCGCATACAAAGGAAATTCCCCCAACCAGTAATTCAAACAAACAAAGCCGCAAAAACTTCACCCTTGCCCCCACTCGGTTGGATTTTTACGAGTTTTGAAAATGATTTTATTGCTTAGATTTAAATAAATCGATAGAAGGTAGATATGAGATAAGGATGATTATTTACTTGTTTTCTGCCATTTAGTCTTCTTCGACGCAACCTTTGTGAATATCGTTTCTCAAGCTTTTTTTTTTTTTTTTTTTTTTTTTAATTTATTTAAAGTTGGTATTTACATAGTTTTAAAAGAATAAAGCTAATTTACACCAACTATTTACAATAAACCTAAAGTAATACATGTTAATTTACAATCAAAGGAATTCAGTGTCTATTTACAAATTGTACAAAGGCAACTGGTTCCATCCCAAGTTTTAATTTCCTTTTTGAAAGCTGCAACAGACGCTATATTCTTTACATCATCGTTTAAGGTATTCCACAGCATAGCTCCCCTAAATCTTAGGGAGTTTATCCCATATTTTATCGTGTGAGACCTCTGAGGAAGCTCACATAATACTTGTTTTCGTAAGTTGTAAGTAATAGATTTTGTTTGGAAATTCTCCCAGAGGTATGACGGATTTAATTGGTGGAGCGTTTTGTAAACTTCTAAGAGCAGTTTCTGTAGGTTCTTTACATGTATTGTAACATCATCATGCCTAAATAGAAGTTCTTCAAAAGAGGATTCAAAATCCTGGTATAAAACCCTTAAAGCACGTTTATGTACTCGATTGATGTTACTGTTGGCAGCTTTGCTACAAAATAGCCAAATCAGGGGGCAATAGTTGAAATGTGATAGTATAACAGCGTTGAATACGACCCTTGCTTGATTAAAATCTTTTTAAATGATTAAGAATTTCAAAGCGAATCTCAAATATATCTGAAGAATTATGCACGTTCACATCAAAAATTTCTGAATCTTTTGAGGACCAAGTTTAGACTGATTACGAGTCGAGTTTTGCTCCTCCACCAAATTGATATACCCCGCTACAACTACGACTCATAAACGAACCGTGAATTTCCCGGCCTATTTGGTGGAGCCCAGGGCAGGGGATCCTCTATTTAGAGATCTATATTCCGCAAAATACATCAATGCAAACGCAAAGCTAATGCAATGATCTGCCGCCATGATCTGTTCTCTTGCATTGAATTCAACACACAGAACTATGTGCTAAAAACAATAGAAAAATAAAAGTGAATATGAAAAAGACCATGGGAACATAATCTTATGAATTTATGATGAATGGATCGGATATGAAACTTGGTTTGATTCAATTCATTCAAAACGTGGTACATTTTTTGAAACATTTGAAACCTCATTAGGTTAATGATGCTCAAGTGATAGTAAACTTGTCAAAAGAAAATGAAGTCAGAACACAGTCTATGGTTGAAATCAAATGAATTCCTAATTAATAGATCGGATATGAAACTTGGTTTGATTCAATTCATTCAAAACGTGGTACATTTTTTGAAACATTTGAAACCTCATTAGGTTAATGATGCTCAAGTGATAGTAAACTTGTCAAAAGAAAATGAAGTCCGAACACAGTCTATGGTTGAAATCAAATGAATTCCTAATTAATAGATCGGATATGAAACTTGGTTTGATTCAATTCATTCAAGACGTGGTACATTTTTTGAAACATTTGAAACCTCATTAGGTTAATGATGCTCAAGTGATAGTAAACTTGTCAAAAGAAAATGAAGTCCGAACACAGTCTATGGTTGAAATCAAATGAATTCCTAATTGATAGATCGGATATGAAACCTTGGTTTGATTCAATTCATTCAATACGTGGTACATTTTTTTGAAAAATTTGAATCCTCATCAGGTTAACGATGCTCAAGTGATAGTAAACTTGTCAAGACAAAATGAAGTCCGAACACAGTCTATGGTTGAAATCAAATGAATTTATAATTAATAGATCGGATATGAAACTTGGTTTGATTCAATTCATTCAAAACGTGGTACATTTTTTGAAACATTTGAATCCTCATCAGGTTAATGATGCTCAAGTGATAGTAAACTTGTCAAGACAAAATGAAGTCCGAACACAGTCTATGGTTGAAATCAAATGAATTCATAATTAATAGATCGGATATGAAATTTGGTTTGATTCAATTCATTCAAAACGTGGTACATTTTTTGAAACATTTGAAACCTCATTAGGTTAATGATGCTCAAGTGATAGTAAACTTGTCAAAAGAAAATGAAGTCCGAACACAGTCTATGGTTGAAATCAAATGAATTCCTAATTGATAGATCGGATATGAAATTTGGTTTGATTCAATTCATTCAAAACGTGGTATATTTTTCATAATATTTGAAACATCAACAGCAAGAGCGCTGGAGCCACGGTACGGGGGCAGCAAAGTGTCCTGTTGTTAAGGTAGGATACCTATGAAAAAATGAAATTCTCTCTGGGACCAGATAGACAGACCTATGTTAGTGATTCAGATAGGGCATACAAAATTACATGAGATTTTGCCGCAAATATTTCAAAATGGCCTACAGATGTTGCCATGGCAACATAAAAACACGAAAACAGTACGTTGCTTGTGGCAGCAATATTTCATTGCCTACTCACTATAAAAGACTGCAAATTGATTCTTACAAGTGGTATGAGTCTACTGTTTGGTCTCCACTAAGAAAATTTTTTTTTAAATTTTTTTAATCACTTTTAAGGTAGTACGTTTGGAAATGTACTTTTCCATAGATTTTCATATGAGAAATAAAGAAAGTTAGTCTTATCTGATAGATCTGGTTTTAGTGGACACCAAAGACAATATTGTCAATAACATAATGCAAAAGATTTGATCTAAATAGGTATAACTAATTTTGAAATATTTAGGTCCAAAACGTAAAATGAGGGTAATTTCGCAAAGTTTACAATCAATTTTTTAAGTGTCAAAAGTGGTTGTTACAGATCTATGGACAAGTCAGTGTTTCAAAACTTTCCTGCAGCATATGATTCTCCTTCTCAATTTGCAAAAATGTCATTCCAGTCCTTATTTAACTCCCCTGAGCTGTTTTCTTCTCATTTTTGTGTCATTTGTTTGATCGCACATATGCAAACTAACTCTTTTTCTTTTCCGGAAATGCTTCTGTTGCTCTTACATCAAGAAGAGCCATATGTATCTATCATCATTTGTAACTGTTTGCTGTACCATCATTCATTCATGTCATAAACAACACTGCAATCTCCACCTTCTTCAACAATTCAAAATATTACAGATATCACAAGAAACTTCCATTGTTGTTATGACAAAATCCAAAATTTCCTCCTGGAGATAAATCAACTTTTGATTTGATAGATGAATTTCATGCATCTATTGCAATTGCATGCAGGTTCTGTTGAGAAGTGCTTGCAGCTTTGGAAGATGAATAAATAAATTGAAATCATTCTCTATCAAGATCCAGTTGCTCAGGTATCTTTCCATTTCAATCCCTGGATTCTCAATCATCAATAAAAGGCTTAGGCCCATCAAGCTGTCAAGCACGATGGCCTTCTTCTCGACCATTTGGAGGTGCATCAGCAGTTCCCTGTTGATTCTCTGAAATGCCAAGCTGATCCTTTACACTTTCATCGGAATCAACTATTCCAGAACTCTTTGCAAAAAGATTTCCATGATTTTGATATTTGAATTCTCAACATTTTGAAATTATATGGTGAAGCTCACAGCAAGAGCAGCAAAGCAGGAAGACAAACTGGGTTATTCCTAGCCTCGTTTTGGTTGTAAGGTGGTTAAACAGCCTTTTAAGGTGGTAGGGTTCAACTATGCATCCCTTGGGGACCGTTTTGGGGGTGATAAAAAAGAAAAATTAAGAAATAAAACCCAAAATTCCGTTGCTAAGGCCGTATCTAAGGAAATAAAAATATAGGACTATTGAACAAAGTTGTCCTTTTCGGAAATGTTACATTCTAGGCCAAAAAAAACTTCGAGAACAATTCAACAAGTCATTTATCTCCCATAAAATAAATAATAAATCTTTTTTTGAGGAATTGCCATTTTTTAAACATCGGAAGCAAGTTGTTTCTCGTCCGCAGTCACAATAATAGAGCGATTCCTTCTGCTCTCTAGATCACAGTACGTTCGAAGGACAGTGGCCACGGGGTGGTCTGGGATGTCCACCACAGTTTTCACAGAGGTCAATGCTATAATTTATCAAAATCAGTTAAAAAAGCTTCGGGAATGGCCAGGTCTATAATGCGGACCACGCGAGCTCCGCGGACCTTCCCGAGAATCGTGACTTTCCGGTCCGCGAAATCAGCGTCCGCGTTTTAGAATTTTGCTATAGGCTGAAATTCTAAAACGCGGACCTTCATCTCGAGGACTTTTTGCTAGGTCCGCGAAGTCAAGGTCCTGGTTTTAGAATTTCGGCCTATAGTTAAATTCTAAAACGAGGACCTTGACTTCGCGGACCTAGCAAAAAGTCCGCGAGATGCAGGTTCATGTTTTAGAATTTCAGCCTATAGCAAAATTCTAAACTAGCCTGCGTGCAGACTATACCCAAGGAAAAGGTATAGTCTGCGCAGCGCCGCTCACTGTTGTGTAGTGCGTGCTTCAGCATTTATTTCGCAATGGTGATAACAAAGAAAGCTTATTGTTGTAGCAGCCAATAAAATGACTTTCCCGTGAAACAAGGAAGCAATCAGATTTGAGAACGGCCATCATGTGATTAAATCTCAGGTTTCACTTTGTTCTCTAGGCAAACTTCATTAGCAACACAATACTCTGGAATTTTAACTACCCTACTGCAGACAATAAACAGACGCCAAGGAGAAAGGGTCATTCAAATGCCATTGAAATAAATAGCTGACGCATACAATACACGAAATTGAGCGGCGTTGCGCAGACTATACCTTTTCCTCAGTTAGGTATTGTCTGCACGCAGGCTAACATCTTAAATTTAGGTGGGGCACGACACTTCAAGAGCACTTTTTCAGTAAGGCATTTCCTGAAACATACATAAGATGCACTTTTTCGTTAAAATTGCAAATTCTTGTGGGCACATGCCCCAAGTGCCCCTCTGTTCCTGTTCCTATGCGTTTGGACCATTCCATGTAATCTCATTTCATAGAAGTTGTAGAAGTCATTTGGCCAGTCAAAGACACGAATAATGATATGATATCATCCAGTAAATAATAGATACTCATGAAAGAATTTAGGTTTAACAAGATTAAAAATCTATTTCAAGCAGTTATTAAAAAGTTTCTCCGTTTTTTATTCGTTGGAATCCTTACTTTCCATAAATAGCAAGAACAGGACAGCCAGCGCTGTCTCTTGACGGAGCATTTTCTTTTGGTTTTCTCATGGAAAAACTTGTCGCTTTTATCACCTTTATCAAGCTCTTTCCTCCAGCCTGCACCATAGATCTTTGAACATTCACATTTTGTGCTGTCAGTTGGCCCTTGTCTCCGTAGCGCACAAAGAAGATTCCCTTTTCACTCTCTGCAGCGTGATTTTCAACGCAATGGCCATGTACATATCCAAAGCCTGTGATGTTTACGAACCTAAATTGAGAAAAGAAAATAAAAAGAGTTGAATAACTAAGAGTTGCAGATTTTAATGAAATCTGATGTTTTAATTTACTGATAATCAAACTTTATTACGATCGTGTCATGGACCAAATTTGCGTTATCGGTTGTGACCGTCATAGACCAGCAGATTTTTCTGACGCACCCAGCAGAACTCCCAGAAAGTAAATCCCAAGAACAAGGATGCACCCATGTGCAAAAGAATGAGATGAAAAGACGTTGAGTCGTTATTTGCCCAATCTTCATACGTTATTTTGCTGCTCTTTGAATACCCGCAAATTTCTATGTTTTGCTTTGTATCATGCTTCCCTCACTGCAAATCATGGCATGGTAATTTGTTGGACTTTAAAGAGCAGTTAATACAACACAAGAAAATGGACCAAAATAACGACTCAACGACTAAGCGGTTTTCACTTCATTCTGTACACAATGGCCGTCCTATTCCTCTTGACTGGATCGGCAAAAGCGCAGTTGGTTATAAAATGTCTTTCCTTCAGCAAGCCATTGCTAAATATGCATCTTTTTTCAAATTTTGACTTTGGCTATCAAGGAGAACATGTTTCTAAAACCCGTTTTAATATTCCTCAGACCTTGAGATTGTTTTCGCGGCAAATGAAAAGGTCTTCGCGTTTAAAAGGTCAAATTGAAGCATAAACTTAAGTTCAGATAAATTGCCTTCCCCTCTATAAATTGGAACGCAAAACATATCTCTAGACCTTGAAAATAGAGCTGATGGGAGCTGCCATTAATTAAAGCCGGGACAGTGCTGGAAGATAAAGTAAAATGTAATAAGTCTACTACAGGGTATCCTAAAGAGTACCCTAGCGCGTAAAAATCACCCAAATTCAATGATGAACCCCGTCAAAAAAGGTCCGATCTCTTTTTTAATATTCAAATACATTTAAAGATGATACTTTTTTGTTTTTCAGTGCTTATAAATGGTACGAAATGACAGATCGAAAAACGTTATTCTGGGCTATACTTCAAAACAACATCGCAAATCTTGCTTGAGAGCGATGACATTGAGATTTTTAATCATACTTCAAGGAGGGGGGCTTTGGGGTTTCACGGGTTGCGGGTTTGATCAATTTTAGCCCTCGGGTTTCGGGTTTTACGTCTAAATCGTGCGGGTTTTCGGGTTTTGAGATGCTCCACGGGTTACGGGTTTGGCCAATTTTGATGCTCGGGTTTCGGGATTTCTTTCAAAATTTCCAATGTTTTCGGGTTTTCGAAGTCATAAATTCCCTTTTAGTTAGCTGAGATCGAAAAACCAGCTTCCGAATGCTTGAAACGATGCACAGGGTGTCAGTGAGAACGAAAATTTCGGATTTAGTCGAAGATTATTACCGAAAATTGAAATTTTGCGTTCCGAAATGCAATTTCGGGTTTCGAATTTTTTGCTTGCGGGTTTTCGGGTTTTTGCTAATTTTGGTCCGGGTTTGCGGGTTCTGGTACCCCCCAAAGCCCCCCTCTTCAAGTCTACAATGATGGTTTGCGTTTATTTCTGACATTTATGACTAAACTAGAAGACTGATACACAGAAAGAAATGGAATTTATCTGGTAATCATCCGTGCTTTTTGCAGCATGCTTCAAAACCAGGCAGCGTTAAAAGGAGTTAAATTCATTAATTTCAAATCCAATCCCAAAAGTAGCTTTACTTGAAAAAATAATTTGGTCTTTGATCTACTTGCCAAAAAAGAAATTTGAACATCGGCCATGAAATCAAATGTTGGCGATTTTCAAACAGGGATACTTTCTGGGGAATACATAGGATGACGAAGGATGTACTTGTCATTTTAATGTCCTAAAAGAGGATCTTACTCGAAAATCTCGACTAAAGAAAGATATTGTAAAGTCTTACATGCATACCTGGTCGAAAACCTCTGCTAAATAGTTTAATATGATTACATACAAAAAGCATCTTAATGCAAATCTCGACTAACAACGAGCGAAGCCATACATACCTTGGTAGAAAACCTCCTCTAAAAATGCAATAGATCTCCAACTCTATGGAATACATTCCTTCTTTCTTTTGTAGAATAGGTAACATTTCGGTTGATGTTTGCTGCCATTTCGTTGGACTTTTGTTCACTTTTCCGTATAGAACCATCTCGGCAATTGATGCTCTTTCTTCCACCGTCTTTAATTTCCATCCGCGAGGAATGCTGCAACTTAAAACGACTTCAAAAGCCAGGTACGCTATCAGAAAAACTATTTTCATTTTGAGGGACATTTTCTATATTTTATCGATCTCTTCAAGACTTGAACGTGTTAGATAAAGATGGAATGCCCTGATTCAAATCTCTCTCCACATATCAGTGCTTAGATTAAATCTTTCTACTTGGACACGACTTTATGTACTTTTTCATATGGGCGTTTTCCCGGAATCAAATACTTGTCATAACTTATTAAACACGTAATAGACCTAACGGTAAATAGCAACGCATTGTTTTTTTCTTCGTAGAAAATAGCTAAATTTACTTATTTGCAAAAACTAGTTAAATCTGTACATCTAACATCCCCCCTGCTGCTCTTTTAAAGTTCTTCCCTGCATGCTGAAGCCATAACTACAGATGGTTTCGATGCACTGGGAACTGCGATGTAGGTTTGTTTTGTTGCATGTCACGTAGTGCTTCCCATTAACGCTTGGCAAGCTATCAAAACACACCTTGGTCCCGTGTTTATTTTGCCATGGAAATCAGGTTTCCGAAGTGTATTTCTTACAAAATGGGTCTCTAGACTTCATGTGCTATGGCAAGTTTTCGAAAAATGAAAACAACTTGCTCAGCTATGTGTTATGTTATGGAAATAGTTTTCCCAAGGGCTTATTTTCTGTCAAATGTTTTACAAGGCTGCCCTAGCTAAGATAGAACGAGTTGCTATTGATACCAAAGTTTCTCCCTTGTTTATTTTGTCTTGGAAAAAACTGAATATTTTTCAAATGGTACTTCTATAAACGACTGAAGAGTCCTTAAAACTTACAGGGTGTCTCAAAAAAATTGTTCGACGTTCGATTAAATATAAAAAAAATAACGAAATAATGAATGGAATCCCTGTTAACATAACCATATTGCTGAGATCTTAAATTAATTTTAGACACCAGAAACTAGCAAATCGGCTAAATATTCACGGAATTACGAGCGTTCGAAGTTCAAGTTTGTGCGAAAGCTGAAACCAGACACCCCTAAATTGCATATTTAGTGAAAGTAGAATCTCGTTTATTCAAAGCAAATCAAATGGAATTTGAAAATCACTTTCGATCAACTAGCTTTCTATAACATTGAATTAAGGTTATGGATGCTTGGAGGAATCCTGTACAGCACAATTTAGAATTACCCCATCTCTCATTGATTAAGTTTTCATTTCGTGTTTTTAAATACTTGCAGTCTTAAGTAAATTTTGGCAACTGTTACAAGAATGAAATATCTTTGGAAGTCCTATTTGGTTTGCTCTGATATCGACGAGAGGTAACACATTGCACAGTCTCCTTTTACCTCGATTTTAGGACGTCTTTTTGGAAAACAAGTCAGTTGGGGGCGTCTGGTTTCAGCTTTCGCACAAATTTGAACTTCAAAAGCTTGTAACTCCGTGAATTCTTAGCGGAATCACAAAATTTTGGCGTCTAAAATTAATTCAAAATCTTAGGAACAGGCTTACTTAAGCAGGAGCCGGTCCATGTTATTGTTATTTTTCAACATTTAATCAAACGTCGAACAATTCTTCTGGGACACCCTTTAGATGGTATCACATAAATAGCAGTAAGACGCAAGCAATCCCAGACCTTTTTATGTTGTTTTGCCTTGCTCACCAAAACACCTTGCTCATCCTGAATGTCTTACGACCTACAAGGCTTCATTTCAGCAACAATGACCTCCCCAGTTTTATCTTAAAATGGAACAAATTGTTCTCAATTGTTCTTCCAGAAATGGTTCTCTGAGCTATGGCTACAGAGCCAACTTTAAGTGTTGTGGTCACAGAGAGTGCTAAATTTGTCTTTCAAGTTCGTTATCGCACGAAGACTTTTAAAATATGTATTTCTGTGTTTAAAGACTGTATTGAAGATCAATTTTACGATTAAAATTGAATGACTTGATCGTAATTCCTGACCACCATGAGTAATTTATCAATTTGAAATGATTTTAAAAGGTTGGAATTTTGAAACATTCTGTTCGTTCATGTCAGTCTGTTGCTGGAATAGGACGTCTCTTTCCATTAGGAACTATCAGTGGGGCAGCAAAGAGCAAAAATTTTGCAGCCGCATTCGCAACTCACTGTGTCGCTCCCAGAGCTTTATGGTTCCTCATAAGTGTAAAATAGAGAAAATAGACAATGGAGTTTATGACAACACACATTTTTTATAAGAAACTGATTTACAAGAAACGTATACGAAGATGGCCAAAAAATAGGAATAGTACGTATGAACAGTAATAAGAAACTTTTAAGACTTAAATTCAAAGATGTTATGGAAAATACGTCTTCAAAGCCTTATTCTTGAGTACAGTAGCCGTTTTCGTTTTGAACGTAACAGAATAATGTTTATTCCAAAATGCTGCTTTAAATTTCAAAAAACATATCTGCAGCAGTGTTAGAGACTACATGATAATTAATGCATTTAAAAGAGAAGAGAACAATAAAGATCTTTCTAGAAACCTCAAAAACGGCCTAAAATCACGACCAAATTTTCTGCCTTACAGCAATGACTTTTACTTGTTTTAACACGTGTTATCCCTGTCAAAGGATGAGAGTATCATCTGGGAGCATAACAACATATTTCCGAGCGACTTCATTCTCCCAAAAAGATAACAAGTGCTGTTGAAGTCATTGCTGTGAGGCAGAGCAGAAATATCAAAAACCTTTGGTCGTGATTGCCTAATTTGGTGGTGATTTTGGTCGTGATTTTAAACCTATTTTGGTGGGGGTTTATTAGAGAGGAGGGCTTATTCACAAAATCAAATGACAAGGGGGTATATACGCGTATGATAGCTTTTTAGCTCTTTATACCATATTATGCGGATTCAGCATCACTTTACAAGTCAAATGCATAAATTCGACACAGATTTATCTCACATGTCAAATTAACATGCAAACTTATTTAGCTCGATAAATGGGAAATCTTTGGCAACCTCTGGAATTTGATATAAGTGGGGGGGAGCTTAATAGAGAGGGGGGCTTATTAGAAATTTTGGCTCAGATAGGAGGGGGCTTATTAGAGAGGAGCTTAATGGAGTTTCTACGGTAACTGAGAATAAATTGACGAACAGTTATGGAAAAAGTGCACCCATAAGGGTAAATGATGACAGTGCAAATTACATGCTACTAAAATGGCTGTACTTTGAATAAGACCGACTCTTGCATTATGTCGAAGGCACATTTAAAGTCCTCTCCGCTGGCTATATGAAGTACAACACAATGAAGTACAAGGCTTTCGTGCGAAAGGTGGCTGTTTCCTGCGTAGGAATGGTTGTCATGGAATGTCAGAGGCCTTATAAACATAACGGTTAGGCGTCTTGTGCAGTCATTCATTTTGTAAACAATCCTAATCTGAAAGCACCTCTGTGCACTTCACTTCATAGACCCCCCTAACGCAAGTTACATAGAGATTTAGTTACACTTCCTACGGGCCTAACAAAGATGTCGTGCTTTGCCATTAAATACAGCGAACTTGCATTAATAATGTACTTGTTTTAGGCACAGCTTAAACAAAGTTTTATTCTTTGAAAAAGAGCAGCTAAGTGTAGGCTTTCAGGAAAAGTCACGTTTTGAACAACATTCAAGGGTATTTCGAAATGAAAGAACTATCGTTTGATCAAAAATAGCAAACACTTTTAATCACGAGTTCAAGATTTGCTACCAATGCAAAATTATTTTCCTTTTTGGGCATCGTACGTACCTCGTAACCATGAGCTACAAAAATTCAATCTTATTTTACGCAGAAATTCTTTTTGAGCATATGCCATTTCTGTGCCTGTGCTAAAGAACTTTGGCAAACAAATTTGCTTTAAAATCATTTTTGTAGTCTCAGGGGGAGGTTCAGCTTTCAGTTTGTTATCCTCTAGAGCTAGGCAGCTAAAAGTATAGGCCGTCAGAAAGGCACAATTCTGTGAACGGCGTTTTATAGAGTATGCAAGTTCCCAGCATTTGTAACTGAAAGTACTAGAAGACTTCAGTGCGCAGGCGAGAAGACAGAGGAATATAAAGCATGTTGAGACGAGGCTTTTTTTTATCGTTACCAAACTGCTCACCTGTTGGCTATGAAGCAATACGTCTCTTAACAATCTTCTGTTGTTTTCAAACAGGAATGCCTTCGAGCTGAAAACGTTGACAGAAAATTTTCCCTCAGATGTAAACATTGCTTTATTGCTTTACAAGTTTGAAAGTCACACAAGACAGCTTATTTGTATGTGTACCAAAATGATAACGAAGAAACAATACTTTACTTTGCTTTAATACAATAGCATTGCCAACCTCTATGAGTGTTAGTTAGATACACAATGCAGCCTACTACAAGTTCTTTCTTATAAGAAACTGGTTTGTGAGAAACTATTACTACGATGACCAAATTTTAAGAAACCCTACGTTCGTTCAAGAACAATCAAGAAACTCTAAAATTTTATTAATAAGAGTCGGTATTTCGCGCGGCATTGCGTTTGTAAGTATAGTATCAAGTTTTGACTGCAAAAAAATTGGTAATTTTTGCCTTAATGTGCATTGGCTTATTCGTGTTGAAAAGATCAATGCAAAATAAAACCCCTTTGTCGATAAAAAGGCTAGGCTCAACTTCGAACCATAACGCAATTTTAGACCCCAAAAAGATGAATCTAATTAAGAAACTTTTACTACTAAACACTGAAATTTTCATGCGAAGTTAAGCAACTTTTAGTACTAAGTGCTGATCCAAGTTTTTCATAAAAAAGCGTGTATGCCAAGAGACCCCTTTGGAAAGCATTTCGTGTGGCAAGTGACCCTTGTTGGTTATTGTGAGCCGAGCCGAATGACGTTCTGTAAGCCAGTTTACTTTTCAAACTCATTATTCTTGCTTGTTTGATAATGAACGTTTATTGGTCAAATTTTGGTTAGTAGCTGGCAACGTTGTTGGTTGATAGATGGTTAAACTTTGTCATACGGAAGCTGCACTACTCTATGACTTTCATCCGGCTGTTAACCAGTGGCGCCGCCAGGATTTTTTATTGGAGGGGCGAAACACAACGGGGTCTGGGGCAGAGCTCCAGAAAAATTTTCTTGGACCACGCCCTCTACTTTGGCTGTAAATGCGGCCAACGCCCCTTTTATAGGTTGACATAAAGATAAATGAATCTGTTGAAATAGCACAAGTTGGGCACCACAATTAGAAAATGATGTCCTACCGGCGACTGAACGACGAACTTCGGATTTCCAAAAATTTCCGCAACGAATCTAAAACGTCTCTCCGTAATGGAATTATCGAAGGGCTGTCAAGTTCTCTCAGATTCAGAAATCTGAAGCATACGGTTTGTGAAAAAGAGGGCATCGGGACCAGCAGAAGCTTCAAAGTTCAGTATACAATCAGGGGCGGATCTAGCCCGATTTTTTAATGATTTCCCATGATGAGATCGAAGGTGAGCGAAGCTAGGGGGGGGGGGGTGCGGGGGGTACTTCCACGAGAAAATTTTTGCAGCCACGCCCTTTAGATTGCCTTAAGATGCTATCAAATATTTCTTAACTAATTAATAACTGATAAAATTTTGAAATGAAAAGCATCGCACCAAACCAATTTTGGACCTTCATATGATCATAAGGCCTAAGTTTACCTCAAATATTTCTCCTTCAGCCAGCCACATTTTGCCTTATTGACACATATAAGGGGCCTAGTTTGTAGCCCCTTATATAAGCGCAATTGAACAGATTTTGAAATCGTTTGTTATTTTCATCGCGGATCTCATTTTCATAATTATCGTAATTCTATTCTCAGAGACAAATCTATCTATGAATTCTATGAAATCTTGACTAAGTTTTCAAACTCATGGAACTCGCGTCAAATCCGCCACTGGATGATACACTTCTACCGATCACATGTTACCTGGTGGTGAAATATAATTGTTGATCATTTCGTAACAGTTGTTTACATTAGCATCCCCAGGAAACTATTTTTGTAAAAATATGATATTCTTTGGTTTAGAATGCATCCCATCTTTACCAGTGCCCAATTGAAAAGTTTCATAATTAGGTAACAGTATTTTTATGAATTACCACCACAGGGAAATTTTTGCGCAAACACACTATAATTTGTCCCAGAACGGTTCTAACAATCCAATTTGCCTGGCCTCAAAATTGAAATCTTGACAATTCTGTGATAGTTTGTCTCAGAAATTTTTCAAAAATCCAACCTATACATTGGCTTAGAACGACTCTCCTCTCCAATTCACTTTTCATCATTTCTCCGAAAGAATCTTACCCTACTACCCATCCTATACAGAACTACCTTCTCCTCATTTGGTTTGTGAAAAAGATCTTGACTTAGATCTTTCACAAGCTATGTTGTTGAGATGTGCAAGCTCGGAGGGCACATAGAACGGGGGTCTAGGGCCTTCGCGACCAGAAAAAAAATTCCGAGTCAGTGCCCTACAGATCGTTGGAAAATGCAATAAGACAGCAAGATTGTACAAACCAATACTCACATTATAATTGCCAAAGATCATCGGCCTAACCCCCCCCCCCCAATAATTTTACACCGGAATTAGGTGAATTAGAAAAGTGGCCCTGGAGAATATTGGGGGGGCGACCGCCCCCCCTTGCCCCCCCTCCCGGCGCTTCTGTTGTTAACCCTATTTTGTATGAAGGGTGATAGGGTGTGTGTGAAGTGATCTGGTGACGGTTTTCAACCTTATTTCACCAAATTTGGTTATTGGTTGAATTTGATAGACATGGTTGCAAACCAAGAGGGAACTATGACAAAATGATGAAGCTTTGTCTCAAAAGAATATGTAGTTATTACACTGCTAAAGCTTGGCTAAAACCGTAAACTGAGCAACAGTCTTAACCTCATAACACCAAATTTCCTAATTTAGTTAGATCTACTTGTTGACGAAGAAGGACCTGTGACAAAATAATAGAGCTTTGTCTCAAAAGAAAATAGTTATTGCCCTGATATAGCTTGAAGACCAAAAATGGAGCTTTGTCAAAATTAGTCATAGCCTACCTCCACCATGGAAAATAAAGTGAGCAACAGTTTCAACCTCACAAGATCAAATTTGGTTACTGGCCTTAAAAAGAATTATGACAAAAGAAAGGATCTTTGTCCCAAAAGAAAGAATCTTTACCCAGATTCACTAAAACCAATTGTAGCAAGTCATTTTGGGTCATCAAAACCGCTACAAAAAGGACTTAAATTTGCTAAAAATGACTAGAGTGAAAAGATCAGAAAACAAGGTAAGTTAAAAGTATCTCTAAGGCCCTTAACTTGCAACTTTCTCTTCAGTGCTTTGATTATGATTTGTGCTAAATAACAAATTGATTTTAGAGACATTGAATTAGAGAACGTTTACACTGTACACTCACTGTACCCGTTGCAAAGTTGTTACTGGTGAAGAATGTTTACACAGATATCCAGAACGAAAGTATTCTGCACATTGAAGGAACGAGAATGCCCAGGGGGGGCACTCATTGACTTTCAATGCAGGGGGTCCATACCAATATTTGGGGTCTGAAATTTTACGTTAAATAAATATTTAGGGTCTGTGAATTACAACATGGACAAAAATTCAATATTTGGGGTCTAAAAATCTGAAGAAATGAAGAATGGTGCAATTTGGCCCTGAAGTTGCGAATCATGAGATAAATGTTTTGGCATTATTTAAAACTGAGAAAGATCAAGAAGCTTTAATTAAAATCATTCAAAACATTTTAGGGGCCCTAGAAATACATGGCAATATTTAAGGTCTCCAAAAGATGAGACTCAATATTTGGGGTCCCCAAAACATTAGCCATAATATTTAGGGGTCAGCAAAGAAATAGTGGCATGGCCCCCCCCCTTACGGAAAGTTAGGGAGTACCCCCTGGGGCACATTGAGGGAACGAGAATGTTACGGATTAGCAGTAATGGTGTTGCTGTTGCTGTTCCCGTTGCTGCTGCTGCTGCTGCTGTTGTTGCAAATCCAGAGTTATTATACCGGTACAGTGTAACTGGGGTATTGCGTGATTAGCATCATCCATTCTTATAATTGAGCTAATGGTGGCAGCTATGGCAGGTTTGTTTTTCATCGATCGGCGATGGGCGATGCCTTCACATGGAAAATACCTTTTTGTAAGCCGCCAAGGAACATGCAGTGCAAGTTACAAGGCTGGCATGTCATGCAATTAGCATTTCCTTCTCTCGGAATTATTCTAAAAAAAGACTATTGTCTATTTATGCAATAAAAAGAACCAAGATAGATTGTAATTTAAAAGCCCTTCCAAAAATATACATCACCTACTGTCGTAGAAGATAACGCTATGGATTTTCATGACTCAGAGAGTCCTTCCTATTTTTGGGCATTATTGCAAAATTAACAGGATGCACTTGAATGTAAGGCATACAAATTTCAATTAAAATGCATTTCATTACAATAAATTTACTATGATCACAACTACTTGGGCAGCACATCTTTACCTTCCAATGAGGGCTTTCAATGTTTGTATACTCATCCTGTATCTTGCTGTGCTGGTTCTTGTGATCCTTTTAGTGCGAAAATGCAAAGTTTATATTTCAGGAACAAAAGAGGTGAAATCAGCGAAATCAAACAACGAAAGACATTTAAATTTTAGCAGATTTTTGCCATACCATTTTCTCTCTATGTAAGATGTATTTCTGGTACGGTAAGTGAATACCCTAGGTTGGAAATAAATGTCACACTGGGAACGATGGTCCTACCTGAGACTAATCAATTAATGGAATCTTCTAGAATCTTCTACCTTAGACGTTGCAGTCGGGTGGGATCTATCGCAAAAGTTTAATAACGTTACAACTATAATAGTTACAGCAGTCTGGGTAACTTTTTTGAATACAGCATTCAATTCTGCATCGAAACATTGCTAAAACAAATTAATTAAGGATGATCTATCGCAAAAGTTTAATAACTATAATAGCTACAGCAGTCTGGGTAACTGTTTTGAACTCAGCATTTAATTCTCCATCTGTCCGAAACCAGTTGGTGCACGAACGAATTATGCACCTCCTTCAGCTTGGTCCCAAAAACTGGTCTTTTTTATGACAAATTTCTGCTGTTATTTCTTCTGAATTTGGCTGGCAATTCTAACGGGATTCTAACATGATTGATCTCTGCCGACGATAAGTCCTAAAAAACCAGTATTAGTTTTTTCGACCTACCATTTTTCGAAAGCAAATGGTAATCGTATCTATGGGAATTAAATTGTCCCAAAACCGGATGCTGGACAAAGGTAGAAGCACTTGGTAAAAAATCTGAGACGCTGGTCTTTTTTTGGGAATTTTTCAAGACAAAGGTGTACCCCAACCTTGGGTGTAACCACTTTGGTGACAAGTTGGAATTCCTTGTCTTTTTTGTAAATTTGGCGGACAAATGTAGAACCTACCAGCCTATAGAACTTTTGGACTGTGGTTAGATAGGAGTTTATAGAAAACTTTATTTTCGTGATACGATGGAAAAGGGAGACTGATTGCAAGATTTCACCTTTGTCCTCAAAACTGGTTGTTACAGGCAAGTCGTACTGTTCGATAAAAGAACCGGTTATTTTTTCCAGTAGCTACCTTTGGACATGGACAAACATAGGAATTGGTGTTTCATAGCCTGTGTTTATGGAACACAGGCTAGTGTTTCAGGGCCCTGAAGCACCAATTTATACAATATACGATAGATTGGTCCTTTCAAAATAGGGGCTTGATTTGACAATTTCAGGATGTAGGTTCTTAATATCCACTAAACCAAACCAATCAAAGATCCAACTTTTGAAATGAAATTTTCACGTGTAGCTGTGACGGGGGATTTTTAAGCAGCCTCTGCGAGGCACATTCAAAAACAAACATGGTGGACATTTCGAAAACGATGGCCTGACGATGTGTGCATTTTCAATCATCAATTTCTTGTATAATCGGCCGAGAACAGCATTCAATACCACAGCAGATGTTGATAAATAGTAAATGAAAAATTAAATCGGATAACCGTTATATTATCAAGCACCAAAGGTGAAGGTTAAGGCGGGTAATCCAAACAAAGCAAAAAGGAGGCAAGAATAAAAAGGGCCTAAGGAGAAAGATCTGGAGACAAAGATTAAAGGCAGCAATCATGGATGACTTGTTGAAGCTTGAGAAGTTGTCACTCGTTTCAAAAGTATGTACAGAACTGGAAAACCATCTTGGCATGAATGACAAAACATTAGGTAAGAATAGACGTATTTTCTGATGATGCAAAAAGGCAAACGATTGATATGAACTGTGATGATGATGAAGTTGTTTGTATGAAGAAACTGACTGAAATTTCAAACTTTGTTCAAATCAATGATTAATTACTAAACTACAAGGCAGGAACAAAGTACTGCTTGCAACAATTTTAAATTTTACAAGAAACTAATGTTATGTACTGCATGAGTTGGGTCAAATGCAATTTAAGCGGACACAGCTTTTAAAGGAAAGCATTGTTTGAATTGAATTTATTGTTAGAACTGATTGCTGTGTGGCTTATTAAACAATAGCAATACAAATCCAATTATCTGATTGGATAATGCAAAATTTGATAATGATTCGACTGATTCGCGGATGTGAGGTGAGGACGTCCGTCAAAATGTTTTAAAACTCCTGTACAAAAATACAAGGCTAAACTTGGCCTTGTACAGGCCAATTTTTAGCCTTGTAGAGGGGATTATGACCTTGTTATGACCTTGTACGAGCCTTGGAAGAAAATTACAAGGCTATCAGTAAGATTCCAAGCTGCAACCAGTCTAACACAAGGTTTCCACAAGGCTTCTACAAGGCTAATTAGCATTTTTCAAGCCATTTACAAGGTTACAGCAAGGCTATTCCAGGCTATAACAAGGTTACAAGGCCATAACTACAAGGCTTGTACATAGCTATTACATGGCCTTGTATTTTCGTACAGGCTATGGCCTATATCTGCAACAGGGGCTGCCCCCCAAACGCCAAACTGGCTTAGTTTATCTACTTCAATCTAAATACAGATGCATTTTCTATCTAAAGTCTGTGGAAAATTAAAACATGGGGAACTGCCAGATTGCATTCCTCCATTTTGGCGCGGGGAAGCTCATTCTGAAATAAATTCTGGCGCATCTGATTGTTGGGGGTTCTAGTAAATTGTATAAACAAACTGGCACAGGTGGCACTTTTAGGGAGTTATGGCGTGGGTACGGCTGGAAGCAGTCAAAAGTGGCGTGGGGAAGATCTTTCCCGAGCACTACAAAGAATGCAAACTGGGAGAACTGTTAAAAGTGTGTCCATTGAAGTGCAAACTAGCTGGGTGAGTCAAAAGAACGCCGGGGGTTGGAAAAAAAAATCTGCTCCCTGAATATCAAAGCAATGATATTGAAAACAGTCTTGTTTCATTGCCGATATGTTCAATTATATTCTGTAATTTACCTGGCTTTAATCAATCATTCCTTTCTGTAGATGTGGGACATTTTCTGCAGGAAGTCCATTTCATAACCTACAAAAACAAGTGAAATGACAAGCAACATTTCTTTGCTTCTCCTTCCCAACAATAATAACACTGACATGTGTTCATGTATTTTGTTCTCTTGGGAGAATAAGTTATTCATACAATCGGGAAGACCTTTTCATTTTCCTAAGAGGATAGCATGTGCTAAAGTGTGCATAGGTCATCTCTGTAAAGCTAAAAATATTAGATAAATCTGTTTGTGATTTTTGGTCTGTTTTTTAATGTTTCTCAGCAGGCCTTTCTCGTGAAAATCCTTTGAAAATCTGAACAACCAATTTCAGCTAGGACGGATTCTAGAAATAATTGAACATGTGAAGTGAAGGTGAAGTTGCGGTTTTTAGCGCCAAGTGCAGGGATCAGATCTCCTAGAAGTAGCTAAGCCCTAATTGAGTCTGTGACCCCTTGTGATGACGCTCCAGTGGTGGGACCCTACCTGGTATCGGACCTTGTCTGCCTGGCTGTCCTGATTGCAAGGTTAGAGGATTACACCACTGTGCCACAACATGTTGGCTGTTCAATCAGATATTGCAAAAATGGCTTATGTATTTAGGGAGCAGGCAAATTGCAGGCTTTTTTTTACTCACCCGGTATAACACTTTAGCTCCTCTTTGTATTTGTATATTGTATTAATTTTCAGTATTATTGTATTAATTTTCTGTAACATTATCTTTTATCCTCGTAGTTTAGTTATTTGTTTGTATAGTTGGTAGTTGGGATTATAAATTGTATGTAGTGGAATTTAAATTATATGAACTGAACTGAACTGAACTGAACACATATTGAATTACGATTACAACATAATACAATACCAGACAATCCGTTTACAGGATGATGCCGCCAGAAGGGCTATCTGTCCTGCAGCCAGCAAAAAACAAAACAAAAACTACCTGCATGAAAGTGATACAATGCATGCAACCAAAGCTTGATTCTGTTGGTGGCAAATGATTTGTTGTATCCACAATGTACATTTGGCTATGCTGTGACAGTCTCTTACGTAGACATGAGTTTCAGCTTTAACCAAGTAAATGTTCATGATGGATCATGTGATCAGTAAACAGAATTTTAATATAATTGTAATCATATTCTTTTTTTTATAGCTGAGTTTGTTATCATGCTTGGAGAAAAAAGCAAAACTGTTGAGAAATTTAAGAAGAATTTGGATAAGAATGGAGCTGACTTTCCAGTGAGTTACATGTTGGCCTCGTTTATGTGTGTGAGTGCACTACTAGCACTGCTCGCAGGCACAATATATCAGTAAATGTTAATCACTGGTATCTTTACTCTACTGAGAGTGATTTGATTGCAGGCACATTTTCTCAGTCATTTTCTAGCAGGCACAAAATATTTTTAGTGAGGCCTGGTTACATACTTTATATTGCATGGTCACAGTAATATGTGCTGATTGGATTAAAGAGAAGTTTAATCTAGAATAATCATCAAAGCAAGGTTGCTTCCAAGTCTGTCCTGTTTCTGAAACTTATCATGGTTGATGATTTATTGCTATCGGATCACAGGGAGCCCCAAAAAGTAATGGAAACTAAACAAAATGCGGTTTCTGCAAGTGAGACATGGCAATGCATAGCATCTGTAAAGGAGCGATGAGAAATCAACGATGTGCATTTTGCAGTTGGGGAGGAGAGAGGGCGATTCTTTTTGTCTCCCCTCCGCAATCGTGAAACATGTATCGTTCATTTCTCATTGCTCCTTCTCAGACGCCATGCATTGCCATGTTTCACTTGCAGAAGCCCCAATTTTGTTTAGTTTCCACAACTTTTTAAGGGGGCTCTTTGTGATCAGATACAGGCCTAGCTCACATTAACATAATGTTAATGTGAGCAAGGCCTGTATCTGATCACATAGACCCCCTTAAAAGTTGTAGAAACTAAACAATGATTGTTTTCTCTCCTAAGAATCCTTGTTTAGAAAACTTTCAGCCATTCATACTGTATGGTTCAAGAGTTTGTATCTCATAATGTGAATAGGTCTTGCCATGTTTGTACAGAAGGCTTGTACTGTAAGTACCCCTTTTCCCTTTCAGGAATCTTTGATTACCAACTTGTACAGACTGATGCAAAAACTGAAGCCTGGCAAGAAGAAGAAGGAGGGTAAGACAAAGATTTGCAGCTTATTTCTGATGATTTAAAAGTATTCCAAGTGGCTGCCCATGTTTTTAGATGTAAGATGCTTGCCAGAATCCTGAAAAAAGAATGTCTTTCCTTGAATAATCATTTTATTTGCCAATTCAACAACTTCTATGAACTTATGAAATATACATTAAGCTCAAAGCACACACAAGGGGCCATTTCTAAACAGTGTAGACCACTTCTACTGGTACTTGATTCCAAGGACTTTAAGCTTTTCTCAAAGGAGTGATGTATACACAACTTTTTAGGATGCTTCACTAACATTACTTCATTTTTATATTACTTCAATGATGAGTCCTCCAAAAGAAGGTCATATTGTCATCTTATATTCAGTTTGTTTGACGAATATTCGACTTTACTTTATTTCTGGTCTTCAAGAAATATCTATGTAGTGGAAAACTTGTGAACAGACTGGATGTTATCCATCATACAGTATATCAAATTTAGTACAAATTTGTAAATTTCACACATTGATGTTTCTGTAGCCTTTCGATTGCTTTTGGAGAAATTGCATATGAGCTATTTGCATTTACTTTTAAGTTTACAGTTCATTGCATATGTGTTCTTTTTATTAGTAATCAATGTTCTCATGTTTTCCCTTGTAGAGAAGGATGAAGTTAGTGCAATGCAAACAGAAGAGGACATTTTTACAAGAAAAAAGTTCCCTGGGCTTTGTCTTCCAGACTCAAGTTACTTGCCAATAGAAAAGGTACTACTGAGTTACTCCAGAAATTCCTCACATTCGAAAATTATGGTTAGGAGAGTCTTCTGTGTTGTTTCAATGAAAGCTGGGTTTTTTTATATTTTACTGTAGCTAAAGGGTCTGTTTCATCCAGCATGCCTTGCACATGCCATCTCTTGGTTGGCCTTTGTTGTCACCATGTTCATGGGCCATGAGATGGTACGTGCAAGCATAGGCTATGGAGCAAAACATGCTGGATGAAACAGACCCTCTATTAAAAGATCTAATTTCTTTCAGAAGAATATTGTTCCTTTGTTTTAAAAATTTACACTCTTTCATATGACTCAAGAATTCTTATGATAATGTGTAAGATTCTTGAAAATCCTTGAGAATTCTTGCCATATTTTTTTTTTTTATATTCAATATAAAAATTTACAAGAACGAGGTACTTAAGACTATACTTACAAATTACTTAACTACATAACTAAGATGATAACCCGGGAAGCAAGAACCCATGACTATCCCAGGGTCATGACATAAAACACTAAACTAAATTACATCTAAATATACAATTACGAAAAGCTACATATAAACGATGAACGATGTTTACTTAGACTGATTACATTTCGTCGTAAATTTCGCTCGTTTTCATTTTGACTTTAACCTTTCGCTGTTTGAGCGAGCTGTTACATTCAATAATTTGGTGAAATAACTCTACTCAATAGATAAAATTGCTAGCGAAAACTAGGGACGAAATGTAATAAGTCTAATGTTTACTTAAAAATACAGACAAAACGAAAATGGAAACAAAAATGAAAGGACTTTGTGGCTGCTTTGTGGCTGTATGGCGTGAAACAAAGGTTTGATCTATCTTAAACAAACCGACCTGTTTTGTGGATGAAATCTAAAGTCAGCTCGAGTATACTTTTATTAGCGTCACTTGAAAGGTCTTTATCACCATATAACAAAATTTGTACAAGAACGTTGTTAGAAAGGCTGTTGATTTCAACAAATCTTGCCATATTGATGTGTGCAAAGCTTGTACTGTATGCAAAATCAAGTTTTTCTTATTTCAAGAAAATCTCATTTGTCACAATCATATCACTAAAAACAATTTGGATTTTTCAGGTGAATGCAGAAGATGAGCAAGTTGCTGCACAAGCTTTAGATGAGGTAAACTTTTGCTACCTGTTGTGGGTTGGTAACTTGTCAATGATATGGTTATGTTGAAGTTTTACATTACCAAAAGATGAGCAGTGCCATTATTTTGTCAGTCATTTCGTTGATAGCAATTCTTTTTATAGCCAACTAAAACCAACAATAATGCAACTACCTACACCATTCATAGCGGGAAAAGACATAAAATCATCGAGTTCCCACTGCGAATGATGCTAACAATTATATCAAATACAATAGGAAAATAAAGAAACATACAGGCAAATGTGTGGTCGCTGCTGTATAAATGGATGTGCATCTTTTGTTAGGATTGGGGAGCCTTAACATGTTTATTTTTTCCATTTGAAAATTTCCAAGGGGAGCAAGAGCAAGTCATGATTTCCAATGCTTTGCAAAAGCAGTAGATATTACAGTGGTTGCCATATTTGATTGTGATCTCGTTCTTGACTTTGGCCCACTGTTCCCCCCAACTCCAGACATTTGAACACATCTATCCCGGATATACAGTGGTGGATTTAGGGGGGGCAAGTGGGGGCAACTGCCCCCCCCCCCTTCACAATGAAAACACAGCTTGGCACCCCTTTTTTAGCGAGAAAAGCGCCCCTCATCCTGACTCTAACAAACAATTCTCTTCCTGTTTTGATTTAAATACAGGCAAAATGTATAAATCAAGGCTTTATTTAGTAGTAAATCAAAGAATTTTCTTTAAAAAGTGTCAAAAAATTCCGCATACCTTGGGCGCGCTCATTTTTGATAGTATTTTTGGCGCCCTCTGTGCAAGTTGCCCCCCCCCTTCAACTTTGGGCTAGATCCGCCCCTGCGGATATATACATATTCAATAATCTTCTCACAGCCTTCCTGAAGATGTTTCATATCTTCAGTATTTAGACTCTTCAAAAAGCACACATTATATCACAAGTTAAAAGCGAAAAACGAATAAAAAAAAGATCTGCGAAAAAACGTGCGGTCGTCGTTCTCGCAATCCAAAAAAAAATATAGCTATTTTCTTGGCCTGAAAATTTTTCACACAACCCTAAAATTGTGTAGATTTGTAGAACGTTGTAGGGGCAGATGCTGCCGCCGTTTGTGCTCATATTCTCTCCAGGTGGGCCATTCTACAAAGGGCAGATACAGTATGAAGTTGCCATGCTAAAAGTGACATCAAGACAGATGCACAGTGGCTGATATACTGTCCTCACCGAACCTAAACACGAAGCAATAGATGTTAATAATTTCTGCAAGTGAATTTCTTGTCCAAAGTTTGCAAAATGATGCTTTAATATTAAAGGCTGACAACTAGTGAAATTTATTTCTGTTTTCTTACCAGCTTGAAGCTTTGATGCCGTCAGCTCCAGCTCCACAACCCCAGAAACGGTAAGACTGATCTTTCAATTACTTCTTAGCTGTTAGAGTTGATTTATTTCATTCGTTGTAATCAAAACAATTGCAATTGTTCAATTCAGTTCAGTTCATATTTTTTAAATGCACAGCATACAATTTATAAATTACTCTGCTAACGGATAACTAAACTACAAGGAAATAAGATATTACAGAAATTAATACATTGATACGGAAAATTAATACAATATGCAAATACAGAGAAATGAGATAAATTGTATGGAGTGAATTACTTAAAGGAGGAGCTCTCTCAATAGGTAAACTAACCGAGGAGAGAGCCCCCCCCCCCCTATCTTATGATAATTTTAAATGATTATGGTTGCATTTAAATAATTCAAGAAATGTACGCATTTGATTTTCACGCAAAAATAGTTCAGAATTATTGTTTCATTTTTTTTTTCATTTTCAATTTTTTAGGCATGGTAGCCCCTCAGTTAGAGAAAAACTGATTTACAAGGGGCCATGCAATAAAAATACTAAAACTAAACAAAGATTGCAATCTGATTAAAATAATATCAATAAAAGTGAAATTAAATGAGTTCATTGCATAAAGCATCTCAACTTATGCTTTGTGGGATTTCATCAACCCTTCCTGGAATTTCTTTAGAGTAGGTGCTCCTTTTAATTCATCATTCAACCCATTCCAGAGACTGGCCCCTCTGAATGAAAAACATCTCTGACCAGCTGATGTTATTAACATTGGAGTCCTAAGGTTTATATTAGAATTCCTCAGTACGCGAGAGGTTGTTTCGTTCACTCTATTGAACATGTCGCTCATATAGGACGGCGCATCACCGTTTAGGGACTTGAAAACCATTTTTAGTGTTTCAAGGTCAATCAATTCCCTAACCGTGGGCCATCGTAGGTACTATGCGGTTATTAAACGATTACGAGGTCCATGCTGGAAAATATTTGGATCGCAGTTTGACGTACGGACCGAACGCAGTGAGGTCCGTACAATGAACTAAGGTCCAAATATCTTCCAGCATGGATCGAGTAATCGTTTAATAAAGGCTTTATTATATGGCAGAACCTTTTGAGAACGTTGTTTATTGTATCGTACTTTTCTGTTGTGTCTTTGATCCTGTGCATCACTGTAGTTGCTCGTTGCGACGTTAACTACATTGGCATTTTCTTCGTGTATAATTGCAAGTTCGTCTTCAAAGTTTACAGAAAAGAAATCTTCGATGAATAAGCTAAACTTGGGCTGACACTTCTTGCGGCCTAAGCCTACACAAGGAGCTCCTGCCTTGTTATTGATTTTTAAGGCAACGCCCGGTCCAATACGGCTTCGAACGAAAAATACGGCTTTTACGGACCGATTAAGAACCAATCGAATTGCTGCGTTGCCGGTCCGAGGAGCCGTATTTTCGAACGCCATATAATAATTTTCTATTGTGTCTTCGATCCTGTAATTCACTGTAGTTGCTCTTTTCGACGTTAACTACATTGGCATTTTCTTCATGTATAAAGCAAGTTCGTCTTCAAAGTTTACAGAAAAGAAATCTTTGACGAATAAGCTACACTTTGGCTGACACTTCTTGCGGCCTAAGCCTACACAAGAAGCTCCTCCCTTGTTGTTGATTTTTAAGGCAACGCCCGGTCCAATACGGCTTCGAACGAAAAATACGGCTTTTACGGACCGATCAAGAACCGATCGAATTGCTCCGTTGCCGGTCCGAGGAGCCGTATTTTCGAACGCCATATAAGCCATATAATAATATGCGGTTATTAAACGATTACGAGGTCCATGCTGGAAAATATTTGGATCGCAGTTTGACGTACGGACCGAACGCAGTGAGGTCCGTACAATGAACTAAGGTCCAAATATTTTCCAGCATGGATCGAGTAATCGTTTAATAAAGGCTTTATTATATGGCAGAACCTTTTGAGAACGTTGTTTATAGTATCGTACTTTTCTGTTTTGTCCTTGATCTTGTGCATCACTGTAGTTGCTCGTTGCGACGTTAACTACATTGGCATTTTCTTCGTGTATAATTGCAAGCTCGTCTTCAAAGTTTGCAGAAAAGAAATCTTTGATGGATAAGCTAAACGTTGGCTGACACTTCTTGCGGCCTAAGCCTACACAAGAAGCTCCTCCCTTGTTGTTGATTTTTAAGGCAACGCCCGGTCCAATACGACTTCGAACGAAAAATACGGCTTTTACGGACCGATCAAGAACCAATCGAATTGTTGCGTTGCCGGTCCGAGGAGCCGTATTTTCGAACGCCATATAATAAAAGACCATATTGAAGACGAGAGTGTGTCAACAACAATTGTAAAGCTACTGTTTGGAGTGAATCTGCTATCTTCCGGACTTTACAGTTAGATGAAGCAACGCTTGAAATTCGATGATTCTGCTTTGATATGATTTGAAATTAGTAGCGGGTTTTTAGTTGTCCTGTGATGAAGGTGAAAGTAAAGTTACGGTTTTTAGCGCCAAGTGATGGGATCGCAGAAGTAGAGAAGACCTACACTATTCGAGTCTGTGACACCTTGTCATGACGCTGATTTGGTGGGGCTCTACCTAGGATCGACACTAAAAGTCAAAGTATTACGCCACTGTACCACAACTCTGATATGTGACAGATTAATGCAATTCTTTGGCTATTTTATAATTTTATGTGGTTGGTTGCATTTCGTTTATTTTCTCGATGATTTGGTCGAAAATTAGCTCCTTTGCACGTTTCGAAAGATTATTCATAAAATGACAGAAAGAACCATCTTCAAGATAGGTTTGTTATTTTTGAAGTGCGATTTTGAACAGTGGATACCTGTCTGTAACATGGGTGGAAAAAATAGCGGACAGCGGCACCAGTGGTCCCAGAAATTGTTTCAGGTCTCCAGAAAGAAAGAAATGCGAGAAGAAGGGGGAAGTGTTGATTCGATTTTGCGTGAAAATCCAAATTTTTCTCTTTGCATTTCAAACTTTAGAAATTGGATTGATGTTTAGTTAATTTAGGCTGTCTCCGGACAACAACAATGCTGTTTATAATTTGGCAAGTAATCAATCGCAAAGTCAACAAAATTCGCTAAACATCCCTTACAACTGAGATTGAGGATTACTGACCAATCTTAAAATCTGACCCACGCATTTCTATCATGGCCTGCCAAAATTGGATTCTTGTTTAGGGCCCTGGGGGGTCACTTCAATAGGGGGATGACGGGGGTGTGCCATTTTCAATTGTAAAATCATACCCTAAAATTTATGAATTTTTCAAAAACCATACCCCTTTTAAAAAAAGATACCCTTAAAATTGTGACCAAAATTCGAAATTCTAACCAAGTACCTGAAATCAGATTAAATTCAATACCCTGGAGCATTTTTCTTCCAAAATGACACCCCAAAATTTATGTTCATTTGTGATATTACCAAAAATGACACCCTAAAATTGATTTTCAGCCTGAAGAAAGGTACCCCAAAAAATGGCACATCCCGTACTGGTACATATGGTAGTGACCCCCCAGGTTTAGGGCACACTGCTGTCACATAAAGTTGTTTCAACGACTTTTCGGTCCCAGAAATTAAAATATTTTTTCCACCCCTGGTCTGTAACTCATATTATTATATGGCGTTTGAAAATTCGGCTTCTCGGACCGGCAACGCAGCAATTCGATTGGTTCTTGATCGGTCAGTAAAAGCCGTATTTTTCGTTCGAAGCCGTATTGGACCGGGCGTTGCCTTAAAATTTAACAACAAGGCAGGAGCTTAGGCCGCAAGAAGTGTCAGCCAAAGTTTTAGCTTATTCATCGAAGATTTCTGTTCTGTAAACTTTGAAGACTAACTTGCAACTATACACGAAGAAAATGCCAATGTAGTTAACGTCGCAACGAGCAACGAGCAACTACAGTGATGCACAGGATCAAAGACACAACAGAAAAGTACGATACTATAAACAACGTTCTCAAAAGGTTCTGCCAGCCATATAATAAAGCCCTTATTAAACGATTACTCGATCCATGCTGGAAAATATTTGGACCTTAGTTCATTGTACGGACCCCACTGCGTTCGGTCCGTACGTCAAACTGCGATCCAAATATTTTCCAGCATGGACCTCGTAATCGTTTAATAGCCGCATATGATATCTTGTAATCCTTTTTCTTTTGATAGAGAAGAGAAGACGAGACGAAACAAAAATGATGACGAGTATTCGGTTG
Source organism: Aurelia coerulea (assembly GCA_039566865.1). Taxonomy (NCBI): domain Eukaryota; kingdom Metazoa; phylum Cnidaria; class Scyphozoa; order Semaeostomeae; family Ulmaridae; genus Aurelia; species Aurelia coerulea. The sequence goes on from CM076944.1 coordinate 28,993,507, forward strand.
ATGAGTATCGAAAGAGGAAGGAGGCAAAAGACAGACAACGAGAGAGGTAATTTTGACGTAATTCCGCAGATAGTGAAAATATTGCTTCAGAAATAAACGCTGAAATCGCAAAATTTGGGCAGTTTTAAAATTGAAAATGCATGTGATGAAGTAAAGCAGATTAAATGGGCTGGGTCATGAAACTATCAATAGAGCTGCAATCGCTATTGCTTCAGAAACGCGTGTTTTGTTGCATTTTTATGTTCGTGGCTGGGGTGAACCCCTCAGAAAAGACTTGCGAAATCTATTGATATTCCTGCAACCTTACAACATATGAATGCTTTGGGTGTTCGTCTGTGAAATATAGGAAGTCGTTTTCAAAATGTTGCTTTCATTGCGAGAAAATAACAAAAATGTGTATTATATGGCCTACCTAAAAATCGTCAGATCATCATTGCTACAGAAACTCCTTGACCTAACCCCTGCCCTTTAATAATGTGGGCACTGCCCTGTAATAATGTGGATGCTGAATTTGCATCATCGGGCTTTCAAGACGAGCAGTGCAGTGGTCTAACCTTCTGTTCTCAATGATAGTTTTATTGCTTTAACAGGTTAAAGCGTTCAAGATCAAGGAGCGGGAGCAGAGATCGGGACAGGGAAAGAAGATATGACAGGCATAGAGATCGTGATAGAGATGATGATAGACATAGAGACAGAAGAGATAGGAGAAGAAGCAGTAGCAGAGAAAGAGGGAAAAGAAGGAGGTATGATGAGAATAGCATTCTATCGTTCTTAAACGAGCAGGTTTTAACAGCACGTAAACTTACTGTAATCGTCGTAGTTTCGCACCCCCGCACGAAACGCTACGACAAATTCAAGTTGACTAGTTCGTGCAGTCAAGAATTAGCTCTAATCCTGTGTTAACTTAATTGGAGTTTTGAACAACCGGGCCCAGATCTTTAAATTGGTGTAAAAAGGTTGGTGTATGATTCTACGACCTACTTCTTTCATTGAATTGCTTGAAAGAAAGTTTTGCTACTTATCTATAATTCTACCGCTGGACTTTTCTTAAATTTGGAATAGTTTTCGCAATTACAGCGTATGTAGTATTTCTAGTCATTTGAGGATGTGACGTCGTCAAACTTCTAAAACATAAACTAAAAGAGTGACATAATTTTCTTGATACCATTGTTGACATCCACAAACTATGGGTTTTTTTGAAAATTATTTCATGGTTTCGTCAAAAAGTTCAGGAATTCGATAGTTTTACGTTTTTTCAAAATCTTTCTTGAATTATTCTTAAAAAAGAACAAAATTCTGTAATTCTGAAGTTATTGAAGATATTGATATTGAAGGTTTGATGGCATGATGATCATTTTTTGTAGAGCATCCAGTGTTGAACGCGATGGCAAAGGTTTTGACAGTCGACGTGACACGGTTGATCGGCCACCACCAACAGAACCAGAAGTCAGACAGGTAAGATATGATAAATCTATGATGAATGTATGTGCAATCATTTAGGTAAGGGTGGAACAACTAACGTTTCTTTATAGAGAATACTAGGGGTGATTGGCTGAGCGGCTTAAACAGTTTCCATCAGGTGACTGAAGTTAAGCTCGGTCAAATGAGGTCAAACTCCGTATGGGTGACCTCCAGGAGGCAACTCACCTCTCCGTCCTTCGGAAGGGACGTTAAACTAGGGGTTCCCTGCCTGGCTGCGGCGTGCTTAGTGGGCTTAAATTAGCTTTAAATAGCTCAAAATGCTTTCAGCCCGCTTTAAAAAAATTACTGAACACATACTTAAACATTTCTCTGCACGTTAGCTGGAACTTGTGAGAAAAAGCAAAATGCCAAATGAGAAAACTAGACTTTGAGCTAGAAGTTCTATGGAGATTATATTTGTGTATGCCGCGAGATCTCTAATGTTCTATTCAAGGTTTGTTTGGTTACTGTGAGTCATTGAATGGGTCGGCTTTCAAAGCTATGATATTGCTATATTTCTGGAATGCATAAAACAGTAGTCAGATTCCGAGTTAATTTCAATGAAAGCTGATTGAGATTATATCACAGTGACGTTTGTGTGTGACATATCAAACAGCGAAGTTTTTTAGCTGCACGGTAATCATCTGTAGAAAATCAAGAAAGATTTATTGTCACTAGGATCAAATTTGATGCATTTTGCAACTGTTAGGATGGCCTTCAAAGTTTAGGATTAGGATGGCTTTCAGTTGATGGCTAGCCCACAGAGAAACATCTACCATGGTATGTAAGTCCCTGAATGGACTTGCACCCGACAACCTTTGTCAGATGATTTGATGTTCACAATCGGGTCTTACGCAATACTAAGTTCGATCTAGCTATACCTCGAATGAGAACAGCTCATGGGCAAAAGTCATTTGCTTTCTGCGGAGCTGATACATGGAACAAACTCCAATCTGATATTAAATTAGCTCCTTCCATCCAGTCATTTAAAGCCAAGCTCAGAAGCTCATATTTGATCACATTCAAGGAAAGCTATTCATCGAAATTTTCCGAATGTCTGGCCTGGCGTCTATTTTGGGACAAACTTTGAGTTAATTTTAAATGGCCGCAAGGTTGTTGTGAAATTCCATGCTCCCTGTGGCATCGTTGTGTAATCGTATGTGATTGTGTGTATGTAGGTTGTATTTGTAGTTTAGATATATCGTAAATATTATGAGCATATATAAAAAAAAGGAAAGCTGGTTCCACATTTTTGTTTTTCTGTTCTATTTAAGGTTTTGATGAATAGATATGTTGTACATTTATAGGTTTAGATAAATATTGTAATTAGATTAGTTTTATTTTTAGTTGCAGGGTACATTTTAAAACAGTTACTTAAACTGAATTGTAACTCTGGGTAAACAATTTTGAAATAAGTAAATAAAAAATAGATAAATGAATAAACCGTGAATGAGTTTTTTGCCAACACAACTGCTCTTAAAAGTAGCGAATCATTTTTTGTAGATATACGATGGAAGGATCACAAATATCATGCAATTTGGCTGTTTTGTCCAGTTATATGGAATCAAAGGTCGCCATGAAGGCCTGGTGCATATATCACAGGTAAAGTGATTTCTTTATATCAAGTAATGCTAATTGGTTTCTATACAACATGCCTGCCTTTGTTACTGTGCACTTTCAAGTTATTTGATGCTAGCTACGAAAGAGTGTCTTCTCTTCAATTTCATCAATGAAAACTTATCAACGAAGTATACAAACGCTAATTTTTGCAGAGATATAGCCTGCATGCAGACTCGACTGATTTCTTTTCAGAGAGGTTCTCCCCCTCTTCAGAGAGGTTCTCTCTACTAGAGGAGAAGCCTCACTGAAGGGAAATCATCATGGTCTACACGCAGGCTAGCAAAGATATAGCCTGCGTGCAGACTTAAGTGGACACATTGAGAACAGTTGCCACTGTTTAATTTCAGCTGTGAAGCTTTAGTGCTCCCCTAAACCAGCAAATTTAAAACTGCTGTTCTTGGGATTGCACTAAATCCAACTATGGGTAGTTAGACACTGCTGGTGTGCTTCTATGAAGGAGCACTGGATAATATGTATCTGCGGAGGAAGTATTGTTTAGTACTGCGGATGAGATAACGAAAGAACGAATTTCGATATCTCCTCCGCAGTACTAAACAATACTTCCTCCGCAGATGCATATTATCCAGCGCCCCTCCATAGAAGCACACCAGCAGTGTCTAACTACTCATGATCCAACTACTAATATACGAGGAGGATTCATGCTACCAAATATAATATTTGCTTTCTTACTGCAAATGACGGAAAGGATTTTTTGACCCTTTGTATTTCTGTTCATTGTCTGTTTATCCATTCAATAAATTTTTCATTGATAACCAGCCATCATTGGTTCAGTAATTCGTTAATGTATCATTTATGTGAAGTCTTGAGTTTAAAAACTATTTGATTAAGGCCTAGTTTCAACATCGTATTTTTGCCGTGTCAGATCGAACCGTATTAAAAACGACAGAATCTGACTGTTTAAAATCTGATTCAAACATCGTCCTTTGTCGCGTCGGATTGAAAATGAATGGTTAAAATGGCCATTTTTTCAAAATGCGCAAGTGCAGTGGCCGATCACAGTTTGAAACTGCGGACCATGGCCTAGAATTGATTAATTTAACGCGGCAGATATACGATGTTCAAATCAAGTCGTGTTTCTTCCGTTTAAAACGACATAGTCGGTGAACTCCTGCCGTTTTAAAATTTAAAACGGCTGATGATTTAAACATCGTTTTTATGTCAAATTTAATTGACACTGGGAAATTTTAAGCAGCATCTGTTATATTCGACACGGCAAAAATACGATGTTTAAACTATGCCTAAGAGGTGATATTAAAGAATCCTTGTATCTAGTAACTTCGCATTCAGATCTTAGTGACTTTTGTCCGTGCTTATTCTTGTTTTTTCTCTCTTTTAGTTACGGAGAGAAGGGCGAGTTGCAAATGTCTCCGATGTTGTGTCTAAGGGTCAAAACGTCAAAATCAAAGTTTTATCAATTTCTGGCAAGAAGATCAGTTTATCGATGAAGGTAAGAGGGTTGTCTTTTCTGTATCGGTACCTTCGCAGGAGCATTTCTAGCTTGTTTTTACATGCCAGAAACTGCGTAGTGTTACATTGTATCTATTTATCGTTGCAAAATATGTGGATGAGGCAAACTAGGTATTATTGGTTTTCGCTATAAAGCTCATTAACATGGATTTCCAACTGACAGGAAAGGAATTCCCTTTCACGAAAAGCAGTGCCTAGATAGCCTTACTGCATAAGGACTCCCAACTTACGCTCATCTCACTGACTGAATTGAATTGAGGTTGTTGTTGTCGCTTCAACGAGGGCCTTACTTCCAAACTTTTCTGGAAACAGCAAAAAAAGTCCTGCAGGATTTAATTTTTGGCCCCGACCAATCAGGATGCAAGACTTGTAATAACTTGATCGGATATGCTGATTCTTCTTCAATTTAAACTTCTCGCCAAAGTCAGACAAACACGCGTTAGATTCAACAGCTGCAACGATCAAAATCTCGAAGAAGCGAGCGAAATTAGGAGATCTTTTGCGTCCTTAAACAAGCAGAATATCACTTAAGGTGGGTTTTTTTTGCTTAAATAGCTCGAAGAAACATCCATCCAAGTACTGATAACTTATTTTGCAGTGTAGCGCTTCAGGAAAACCACTTTTCTCCATGTTTAAGGTGGGCGGTTTTGAAAAAATAGCACGTGATTTAGGCCATCTTGAATCATGCCGTTTCGGGAAGCGTAAGGACATGAGTCGTAGTTATAGCGGTATATCAGTTCAGGCAAGGAGCAGCGCACAACGAAATGTAACCAGTCTGGTGCCTAGAGAGAATCAACCAGCTTGATTCTAATGAAGGGCCTCCTGGGGGTAGAATTAGGACCTGGAATCCCTTGTTTCCTGTGCTCTTGAACTTGATGATGTCACTTCGGTCAACATTGTTGAGCAAGGTTTACCGCAGGGATACAAGGGATTTAGGTCATCAGTTTACTTCAAGGTAGGTTTAATCTCGATTTCATAAATACATAGCGGCGATCAGGGTTTTTGAATTTATTTTGATTTTCGTTTATTTTGATTTAGTATTCGGAATTAGGTGTAGACTGTGGACTGTGGATAGACTGAAGACGTGATTCCTTGTATTCGTTCAACGTTTTCAATCTGATGTTTATATTTTCACTCAGTTTGAAGCCATAAATATCATCCAATTCAATGCGAAAAACTGAGACTCATGTAATCAGTCTTTGGACTAAGGTAAATAGGACAATCACCCTAACAGCTGATTTGAGCACACGAGTGTTGATCCTAGCTGCAAATGTAACGTTATACAAGACTTCATTTCTACTTTGCATGAAAAAGACAAAGTTCAATCGCGCTGGTGACACTAGAATGATGGATAGGAGACAATATTTGCATCATCTTGGTTGTTATTCCATAAGCGAGTTACCTAGTTAACTGATTTACAGATATTTAGCCGAACTGCCTTGTTAAAGGGGCTGTGCAACCCGTCCTCTCTGCGTGTCTCTGCGTGCCTCTGCGTGTCTCTGCGTGTCTCTGTGTGTCAAATCATCGAATGTGTATGGGCTAAACACAACATAGCTAATGGCGATTTTGCTGCACAGAGAATAGTAATCTGTGGCAATCTTGGCGATCGAAGCTTTGGTGGAGGATTTGTTCTATTTTTCTGAAACCAAATATTTGAATGTTTTAGTGGATATCAAAAGTTCCATCACATTTCATTGACATAGGCAAGAAAACACTGCAATGAAACTTACGTAGAAGCTGCAATGAAACTGACCGCCATTAAAAACCCAAGGCTTTAATCACGTGCGCGGGTGGTCCCGTACTTTCCGATTGTTTACAAATATCTTGTACTACCCCTTTAATATATATCGAGAGCAGCTCAAGTATTCGTTGGTTGAACTTCGTTGGTTGAACTTCGTTTGTCGTCTTTGCTCCTAGTCCATGAGGTTTTGATGTCTTGTTATGTTAATATTCTAGGATGTTGACCAGGATACTGGTGAAGATTTAAACCCAGACAGTGGAATAAGACCATCAGCAAGCAGACAAGACGACCTTGCATTAAGAAACCCCGACAGGTAAGTACTTTACTTCTATGGGAAGAAACTTTCACTCTTTTGAAAATTTATTCCACAAAATTTCCCAAAATATCAAATTCGCGAGAGTTTATTCCCGCGAAATTTCCTGTTTTTTTTCCATTTGTGAAAGAAAATTCCAAAAATTTAGAATTTTTTCAATATCGCGAAAGTTTCTTCCCTTAAAGTATTCGTTCCTAGAGGGCATAGAGATTGACAAGGCGTTGACTTTCACTGCCCAGATGCAAAATTTGTGCTCCAATGTAAATAGAAAGATAAATGCCTTCTCAAGGCTAAATACTTATATCTCAAGACCACAGGCCATGTTGATATGTAATGCCGTAATACTGTCCAATTTCAACTATTGCCCGTTGATCTGGCTTTTTTCTACGAAAGCTGCTAATAACGAAATAAACCGCACACACAAACGTGCATTAAGGATCCTCTTCAAGGACTATGACTCTTCCTTTGGTGAGTTACTGGAGAAAAGCGAAAGCGTGAAAATACATGTTCAAAATCTCCAGAAACTGATGATCAAAATTTACAAAACAATGTACAACTTGAACCCCTCATATATTTGGGAATTTCATGAAGAAAAGGTTGTGAAATACGACCTACGAACAAAAAATTTATGTCTATTGCCAAAAACACGAACAACAAAATTTGGAATAGAGTCATTATCCTTTAGAGGAAGCCTCCTTTGGAACACCCTTAGTGACCAGATAAAAGCACTTCCAAAAGTTGCAGCTTTCAAAAGAGCGATCAAGCACTGGCTTGGCGATAAATGTAATTGCCGGATTTGTAAATAGCTAGAATTGTAAATTTGTATATTTTCTATTAAAGTTGTTTTTGTAAATAGTTGGTATAAATTAGTGATTATATTACTATTGTAAATAGACCAACTTTAAATAAGATTATTATCATTATCATTATCATTCCTTGCTGACTTTTTGATAGGGTTTACCCATACCAAATGAACTACACAAGACTATGCTTTCCTTCAGTGCGTTCGTTTCCCTGTATTTTCACAACGACTCTGCAAAGCGCTCTATAACAAAGCTGCATTAAGCCTGAATGTTCTCGTCTGTACAGTTGCTCACACAGCGTTGTTTTGGAAACACATGGCAACAAAGACGCAGAAACAAAAAGCAGAAGTATTTTACCTTTGCATTTCCCATAATTCTATCTCTGTTTAATTTCAGACCGTCATCATCATCTCTGATTCCCGTGGTAGATGATCGTGATTTAGACACGAAAAAGAAATTTAATCGAGTATCATCACCAGAGAGATGGGAAATCAAACAGGTATGCTGTTAGCAATTGGCCTAGTTTAAACATCGTTTTTTTAACCGTGTCGAATCGAACTGTTTCAAAAATGGCAGAATCTGCTGCGTCTAAAAGTCTGATTTAAATATCGTTGTTTTGCCGTGTCCAAAAGAAATTAAAATGGCTGAATTGGCCATTTTTCAAACAAACGTAGTGGCTGATCACACGTTAGACTTGCCCCAAGTCTATTTCGTCAAAAAAATTTCATCAAAACTAATTGAAAGGAAAAGTGAAAAGCGAAATGTTTCTTAGTATACCTTCAGATAGACTTATTACAGTTGACGACATAGACTTGGGGCAAGTCTAATCACACGTAGAAACCGCGGATCATGGCCTAGAATTTATCAATTAAACGCGGCAGAAATACGATGTTTAAATCCAGTAATTTTCTGCCGTTTGATATGACAGAGCTGGTGTCCTGCCGTTTTATCTATTTAAAACGGCTGGTGATTTAAACATCGTTTTTATGTCAAATTTAATTGACACTTATAACAGTTTTTAGCAGCATCTTTTAAATTCGACACGGCAAAAGAATGACGTTCAAACTGGGCCTTAGCGAGTATGTAAAGAATGCCTGCACTATTTGAAAAATAGTATAACAAAAACTCTAATATTGATTTGAAGAGTTACAAATCCGTGGCTGGCTGATTGATTTAATGTTGAGTATCTTGTTCATAATTTACACTGCACAATCTGAATATCCAATAAAAACTTCACAAAAACTAGCTTCCATGGATTTTGACTAAAGCTCTTTAAAGACAAATGACGGAGATATAAGGCGATTTAAGTTAGGGGCCTGGGCAATCTAAATATAGCCTGTTGTATTCCATTGTATTTGATGATCTCGAGAGATTAGCAAATCAATTGGACAAATGAAAGCATTCAGCAATCTTTTGTTCTATTTTTAAACTAGGCGCTATATATCCGTCATTTGTCTTTGAGTGTGTAACTCAATTAAATCTACTTTCCAGCCATCCAAATGACAAATGATCCTTTCTTAAGCTCAGTCATCGCCTTTTAGTGATACAAAAACTTTTGAAATGTTTTCAAAACTTACCTAACAGTGAGCAACCCATTTTTGGCTGTTTTTAACAAATTGAAAACAGGACTTTTGGCGATATCCTGATTTCAGAAGGAAACAATGTACCTAAAATCTCAAAAATTAAGTTGAGGCCTCAGTAAGATGGTGGAATTAAATTTTACAAATTGATTGCATAGACTTCCTTGTGCGATTTTTTCAAACAATGGATGTATTTTTCTGACCCACTGGATTGCGGTTGAACTGGGACTGCGGTTGAACTGGGGAACTGTGCCCCAGCGGCGACCGCAGCTTAGTATATGCGTGTGGGGGTTCCCTCGCGCGGTGTGTCCGCCGTCTCTCTAGAGGATGCGCGTCGCTCCGGACTTCTTAAGGAAGGCATGATGATTTTTATCCTGTAAATATTTCACAATACATTTTTAATTTATTAACTTTAGCATTTGTACATTTTGTAAAGTAGGCCTAAATTAGCTGCGATTTAGCTATTCTTCTTTGATGTAGCCTACGTAAAATGAATTAATGACTATAGACTGCACACGACATCAGCTCCTATGATTTCCCATTGCTAGATCTTCAAGACTGGTATTTGCTTGTCTGTCTGCTTTAAAGGGACATTCCGCAGAGAAAAACTGGATATCGGTGAACTGCGTTGTTTGCTTTTAAAACGAACATGCTTATCTTGAATAAAGCTCAAACCTGCCAAAAACGAAAAAGGTATTTTTCAAAATAGAGACCGAGAACTCAGCCATATCCTGGAATTTGAATCCAAGACAGAAAACGAGAATTCTCGGTAAAGCCGATCAATTCTCTTTCGCGTAGTCGACCCTGGACACATAAATGAACGAATACAACAGGACATTCAAACTCAATTTAACGAGCGTTTAGCAACGAACCTATCAGAACTCGCCGATGACCGACCGACGGACAACAACGAAAATATTCTACCTTTGTTCGCCGAGAACGATGCATAAAATGGTAGGGTATTGAAATTAAAATTGGTCAAATGTTTCCTTCCATATCTCGCGTTTGAGAAGTGCGATCGAGGAAAGGAAAACGATTTCCGAGGGCTGACATAATCTGTTTCTCGATCGGGATGACAAATGAATCTCTGCATGCATTTAATTTTCGAGGAATGCCCCTTTAAAGGAACTCCATCGGCAAACTGTAAACAAATCTGTAAACACCGCACGTGTCCATTGTTCTCCACTGTTTTCTGCAGTTTGTTTGGTGGCTTTATATCCAAGCAATCGTAGAAGATGTGAATATTTGGTTTTTTTCTCTGTAAAGTACAAAGATTTATATTCAAACTATTGCTTTGATTTTCGAAAAAACAGGTAAAGTGTGTGATATTGCCTATCAAAAAACTTCAAAATCATCGTTTCGACCGAAATTTGGAGACGGAGCCCCTTTATGCAATGCAGATAAAAAAATCAATCGACCTTACATGATGTAGAAGTAAAATTTGTATTTTGAGAAAAGATTTTCTAACTGAGATATTCTAGGCTTAGAATCTATGGGTAGAGAGCTTCCATTCTCTTTCACTTTCGTAATATATACACTGCGAAATTCTACTTGTTACAAATAATCTTAAGCTTTATGGGCGTCTCAAAACCATAGTGCCAGGGTGAATAAAAAATCAGGTTTAAATGTAAGTGTGAGTTCCAACTAATGTTTTTGTTTTATCATGTTGAAGATAAAGTATTTGTTATTCTATCCTGTTTTTTACTCTTCTCGTCTCATTTCAGCTTATTTCTGCTGGGGTCCTAGACATCTCAGAATATCCTGACTTCGATGAAGAGAGCGGAATTTTACCAAAAGATGATGATTCAGGTATGGTGGTTAAACTGCTCTGATGCGGTGCTACAGTAGGCTTTTGAAAGACCACATACTTTTATCATACAGCCGCCAAATGTTTTAACTCTTTTTTACTCACCCGGTATATAAAGTGCATTTGACCAAATTGCTTGAAGTCAATCAGCAGTCAATCGATTAACGAAAATGAATCAATTGATTAATATACCGGGTGTCCCAAAATGATGTATTATCGTTTGATTGCTTATATGTCCGTCACCGATGAACCGATTTTCAAAAACTGGCAAAACCACAGCCAACATCTTAACATCCAATTTTGCCTTTAAGCAATCAAATAAAACAAAGTTTTTGAAAATCCCTTCATTGCTTATGGACATACAAGCAATCAAACAATAATACATCATTTTGGGAATCCCGGTATAAGTCAGTTTTTCAGTTGATTATAAATCATTTTGGTTAATCTATTGATTAGCTAATCAATGAATCAGTCAATTATCCATTTAAATGCCGTTCTTCAGTAGACTTCGCAGACTTGGAATTCGCAGTTGATTTGCACAAATTTTAGAAAGTTAGACTTCCTCCTAAGACTTCTCCCAAAAGCAGACAGTCGGCTGAGATTCTCATTTTCAATAACCAATACCTGGTTACTTGACATTGAATAATTACATTCTCAGAATTCATATCTTTTGGTTTATGATCAAAATTTCTGCAGAGTATTTAGCCTGCGTGCAGACAATGCACGCAGGCTACATAACAGAGTCGGCTGTTTTTGGAATTTCATAAAGCTTGGAATCATCAATCAAGTAGGCCCGCCGTAATCTTGTATTTTCTCTTGCAGATGAAGACATAGAAATTGAGTTAAGGGAAGAAGAACCAGCTTTTCTACAAGGTCAAACAAAACTAAGCATTGATGTCAGTCCAATCAAAATCGTCAAAGTAAGATATATACAAAGTATTTCTGTAAACTTTGTTTGCAATAATTTCTATTCCCATTCACTTAAGACTCGCAACTCCACTCCTATATGTACTCGTTTTACTTCGTACATAAAAAGTACAAACTATATTTCTCACTTGAGCTCCTACGCAGCGATGCATCTATTTTCAAATTGGGAATTTGAAATACTGTAAAAGCTCTAAGCCCCCCCGGGGGCTTATTTAATTATGGACACTTTTTAGTCCGTTTTGCACCACATTTGTGGTTTATACATACAATTTTTCGAGTTAAATACATGAATTCGCCAAAGTTTTATCTCAAAAGACATCAAAATTAGCATGCAAACTTATTTGATTTAATAAACACGCAAAGCTCAATAAATGGAGAATCTTTGGTAACCTCTGGAATTTGATATAGATGGGGGGGGGGGCTTAATAGAGAGGGAGGCTTAATAGCTTTTTACGGTAAGAAGCATCGCTGCGTAGGAGCTCAACGAAATACAGTTTGAATAATGGTGTCATTCAATTCTAGTTGTCTGTAACGAGAAGTATCAAGGAAAAGCAACATTATCAAGTTTTTCTCGCAATCCTGTGGAAGAGGAACAACACAAGAATGCAGTTTTTATCATAATTTTGGCCTTATGAAAACGGTGCATTATGCCTGTGTTTTGACCACTAATCAGATCCGCATACAATTGTTCGTACCCTCACCAAACCTCCATTTCATCATTTAGAACCCTGATGGAACCTTGCAAAGAGCTGCAATGACACAAAATGCCCTTTCAAAGGAACGAAGAGAAGTTAAACAGCAGAAACGCGAGGCACAAGAAGACACAATTCCTAAAGATATTGGCAAGTTATGGGTTGATCCGGTACCTGAAGGTGTGTACATTGCATGCTAATTATTAATTTTCAGGCTATTTTGAATCGTTCCATCCAATCTGCAGATAAAGTAACTGTGCGTTGTAACAGAGCAGAAACTTCGTGAACTGAGACTTTGAAACCCAAGAAAGAAGATATGAAGCTGCGGTTTCCGACTGATGTTCCAATCCCTTTCCATTATATGTTTTTTAAATGCATAAATCTTTAAGTGTGTAAGATATTATGCAAGTTTCATACAGGGTATAGAGATCACAATTTCCATTGCGTCCAAAGTTTTCTCATTAATTCTTATCGTTTTCATTTTTTTTTTAAATATTCGGCAGATAAAATTTTTACAATATATGCTACTTCCTAATATACTTTCTAATTACAACTATACGACCCGATAGGGACGATACTAGCGGGAGCGAAGTGACACGACTACACTCTTTTTTATAAGAATACTATGAATTTTATCCAGCCTCGATATTCTTAAGAAATTTTCGTTTTGAACCTGAATATATTCTTCAAGTATTTATGTTCAGTCATGCGATTCTCTGTCATGAACTTTGCAAACAGGCAACTGCTGAAAATGAGACACAAATATGCGAGCTGAGGCTGAAATACTCTCATACTATTCTGAAAAATTGCATGATTCTGAGCCTGAATATTCTGATAAATGTTATGCTTATAGAAAAAGAGGGTACAACATGGCCATAACATGACAAAAGAACGAGGACAATGAAAGAACAATATGTGAAGAAGCAAAAAGGGAACAAAGAACAAAACAAACAGCATACGAACATTGAATAAACTACAAGTTATGCAACCAAATAATTGCAAATTAAATGAATAGTTTACCCTTTAGACCCAAACATTATGCCTGGTAAAATTTTATTATTTCACAGCTGTTGAAGGCGAACAACGGAAACCATATTTTGCACAAGATTTACGTGGCATTGGTATGTCAACGCAAGACGTACCAGAATGGAAAAAGGCAACATTTGGTGGTGCTAAAGGATCTTATGGAAGAAAAACAAATCTGAGTATTTTAGAACAAAGACAAGGATTGCCAATATATAAACTCAGGGATCAGCTTGTCAAGGTAATTTCTATGATTGTGATAACAATAGAATTGAGGACCATCATCATGGCAATAACAATGATAAAGGTAATCATACCTATGGATTTTAGACAATAAATGGTCGCTCAGCCGTAACTTTCTATTCAATCCTAGGGCGACATTTTCTCTCGCAGACAAAGGAAACTCCGCCCGCTCGGAAAATTCCACTGACTGGAAATCAGCCTTTATAGTCTTAAGTAACATCGATCAAGTCATTCTGCTCTCATCAAATTTTTTATTTGAATTTATAAGGTAGCTGTGCTTAGCCAAATGGAAAAGTGCGTATGAATTTCGAAATGCATGCTTAGCCCATTTTCTAATAAAGAATATCAAATTCCAAACCTTAAAGGAAAAATCCAGGGTTGATATGATTAATGCTAGAAGACTAACTTATCAACTCCTGCCACGAATTTTTAACTTTGCTCCACTTTTTGGGCCTCCTAACAGCTGTAAATTCAAAATAGAATTCTGATATTTTAAGCCAAATTTGGTCGCTGTATCTTGTATTTTATCATGATTCATACCAACCCCGGACTTTTCCTTTAAGTTTTGTGCAGGAGGTAAACCAATGTGCTTTTATCTTTACACTTATGATAGGCTTTATCGTTCACATGTTTACTGAATGTGACCTTATAGGATTCCATCCTTACAGATCAGAATGCCTAGGCAGTAAGGCAATGATTTGTTGGATGGATGCCTGAGACTGGTGTAGATTGTCAACATCTTGATTATGAGTCCCAATTGCACAAGGGATTACGCTGGGAAGCAAAGGCCCTTTCTGGTCACATTTCTGTACCATGCTTTTTGAAGTCTTTGTATGCACTTTCGTTAGGTGCTGCATGGGCATGTTTTGTCTATGGTTTGTTAACTAGAGGCAAGGAAATGTAGAGGAATATTTTCTTTTAATTTTTCTACGCACGCACTTTTATTCACTCAAAGGAAGGTTTTTAGATAGAAACTCTCTGATTGGAGGGAGGCTTGCAATTTTCTGGAATGCACAAAATCAACATGAATTCTCCTTTCTAATTTAGGCCATATCAGAAAATCAGATACTAATCGTCATTGGAGAGACCGGATCTGGCAAGACGACTCAAATGACACAATACATGGCAGAAGAGGGTTTCACATCAATGGGGAAAATCGGCTGCACACAGCCACGTCGTGTTGCAGCTATGTCAGTTGCGAAACGTGTGTCTGAAGAATTTGGATGTCGGCTTGGGCAAGAAGTCGGATACACAATTCGATTCGAGGACTGCACAAGTGCGGAGACGAAAATTAAGTACATGACAGAGGGTATGCTTCTGCGAGAATGTTTACTGGATCCTGATCTCACTCAGTATGCCACAATTATGTTGGACGAAGCTCATGAAAGAACTGTACATACTGATGTTTTGTTTGGTCTCATGAAAAAGACTGTGCAAAAAAGAAAAGATTTAAAATTGATTGTCACTTCAGCGACATTAGATGCAGTAAAATTCTCTACTTATTTCTTTGAGGCCCCGATATTTACCATCCCGGGAAGGACGTTTCCCGTTGAAGTTCTTTATACGAAAGAAGTTGAAACTGATTACTTGGATGCTGCGCTGATTACAGTGATGCAGATTCATCTTACTGAACCACCTGGGGATATTCTTGTATTTTTAACAGGTAAATCCATTTATACCAGATGAGTTAAAGTATTGATAATGAGAATAGAAACGACGATCATTTAAAAAAAGAGATAGGTCAATGAAGAACTGTTGTCAATCCCAGGGGATAGACATGATATTTTGCTCCTCCTGGCCCCCGTCCTTGTAGTGTGGAATAGAAGATCATAGGTAATGTCTTGGGTAATTTTTGTTGTAAACTTTTATATTGAATAGAAAAATAATAAGAAATAGATTGTTGATGACAATTCATGGAATTGTCTTTATTTTTGATTGATCGTCGTTTTCATTCTCACTATCAAGTTTGTAATCAGACTGCGCTTCCCATCTTGATTTAAAATACGGTAAGAACCTGCAAAATAGAAACCACTTTTTAAGAAACCTGAAGCTGATTTTGGTGAGCGCCAGTACCCTCATATAAGAAACTTCTATCTATAAGTTTTAATGAAACACTAGACAGGCTGTTTGAAAAAGGTTGTTTCTCTTTTGCAGGTTCTTACTGTATTTTACTAAACCGCAACTGAAAAGTGATGAGAGATTTTTATCTATGGCAAGGACTTCCTAATTGTACTCGATCACATATGACAGATAGAAATCAAGAGCAATCGTGTTTGATGGGTGAAATTTTTGAAAATCTGTATGTAAGATGTTCCGAATTAGACTCTGAGCGTCCGAAATTTGTCCTAGTCGAATGTTTTTGCTTGCTTTGAATCTAAATTTTCCCCAAGAGCAAGTAAGAAATAAGATCAAGTAGGGCCCCAAAATTGATCTCAATTTCAAGAGATAAATTTTAAGAGAAATTTATCCCTGTTTTGTTTTCTTGTATCCGCGTCAATTATTAAGATATTAGAGAAGTTATAGAAAATAAAAGGCTTTCCTTTGCAATCCTTTTGGAATATCATACCCTAAAATTGTAGAAAACTCATCCAAAAATATTTCCACGAAAATGTTGCTGCTAAAATTCTTTGCCTTTAATCTAATGGTTATCGCAATGTAATGCTTTATATTACTGTATATCTTCATATATGAAAACTTGGTTCTTTGCAATGTTTCAGGTCAAGAAGAAATCGATACTTCATGTGAAATCTTATACGAAAGGCTGAAATCTCTTGGACCGGAAGTTCCTGAACTAGTTATCCTTCCTGTTTATAGTGCCCTTCCAAGTGAAATGCAAACGAGGATTTTTGATCCAGCGCCACCTGGTAGTAGAAAGGTGAAATTGCACGTATTTTTTTGGTGAAATTGCACGTATTATTTAGGTGAAATTGCACGTGTTATTTAGGTGAAATTGCACGTATTATTTTTATGAAAAATAGCTTATAATAGGCTCGATTTTTCGAAAGTTAAGAAAACAACCCCACCTGAATTCAAAAAGCTAAGAAACTCTTATAATTTACAGTTTTGATTTCCCATGGCACTCAAACATTTTTTGACGCTGTACAGTTATAGCAACTGTTTGGACATTATTTTGAGTGCGAACTATGTCATTTTCTTGTTTTGAAATCTGAGCCTCTTAACGAAGCTAAATTAGCTCTACACTTCCGGCATTATAAATATGAGAAACACGTAAGAAACTTTTGGCAGCAAAATGTCCTAAAAATTTAGAAACTGCCTACCTTAGTTTCTTACATAAAAAGATACGTGTACACTTTTTCATGAGTTTTTCTTTCAGCTTGAAAAGTCTTCAAATAATGCGTTATTGAGCCGAAGTTATATTTTCTCAAGGCTTTAATTAGCTCCCCTCTCCTCTGGCTTTAATTAGCTCATCCATGTCGCTATTCGCCAACCTAAAATAAATTATTTATTTTAATTGTATTATTATTATTATTATATCCCTCCCCGGTAGATAAGTTTGTTTTGAAAGAATTTCAAGATCACGTTATAGTTCTCCAGCATGTTATGACAAAAGTCCTTTGGGACAGTTTGTAGCAAAAGCAACTCTTGTGCAGCGTGCAGAAGACTATGGGTGTAAAGGGGCTGTACAACCCGTCCTCTCTGCGTGGCTCTGCGTGTCAAATTATCGAATGTGTTCAGGGTAAACACAACATAGCTAATGGCGATTTTGCACAGAGAATAGTTATCCAAATTATCTGCGATGATCTTGGTGATTGAAGATTTGGTGGAGGATTTGTTCTATTTTGCTAACACCCAATATTTGAAAGTCTTAATGGATATCAACAGTTCCATCACATTTCATAGGCATAGACAAGAAAATACTGCCAATGAAACTTACTTAGAAGCTGTGATGAAACTGGCCGCCATTAAAAACCCAAGGCTTTAGTCACGTGCGCGGGCTGTCCCATACTTTCCAATTGTTTTCAGAAATCTTGTTTAGCCCATTTAAACCACAGTGGCTCTTGCAGGAACGAATATCATACTCGTCCTTCAAGATCAGTATGCTTTTCCGCTCTTTCCTCGGGAAAAACCCAAAGTCCTTGGGGTGAGCTGCCAGTATTTGTCTTGTCGGCCCTGGAATGAGCAACTGAAGGGTTCTTGAACAGGCAAGATACCAAGAAAGTTCACAATTATCTGCACTGCACGTTAAATACCTCTCAGGCTCGTTGGGGATTAAAGTTTAAATACCCAAACTATAGACCCTATTCACAATGACGTTTGGAGCTAAATCCCAAAAGTGTGCATTGCTCTCAGCAACGCATTAAGTGGTTTTTTAAACATGTATTTGCATCAAAATAGGCATTGTGTAGATTTTTTGCTGTGCTGGGATTTGCATCATTCACCTCGAATTTATATTAATTGTAAATAAGGTCTATAAACATTTTGATATTGCTTTTGCAATTCTGATTGCAGTCAAGTTCTAAGGTTTACGTCTCAATTATAGGTTGTGATCGCTACAAATATCGCTGAAACATCTTTAACCATCGATGGCATTTATTATGTGGTTGATCCTGGGTTTGTTAAGCAAAAAGTCTATAATTCGAAGAATGGAATTGATCAGCTTGTTGTGACCCCTATTTCGCAGGTAAGTGAGTTCGTTCTACTTTTCTTCGATTTTGTTCGTTGAATTTGTCTGCCTTGTGCTGTTCCATGAACCTTGCCCACTGTTTGTCCTTATTACTAACTTTGTCATTTTTCCTTGCTCGTTCCTTTTGGACCATTTCGCCTGCGATTTCCTCTTCGACTTAGACTGCGTTTACACGATGCCGGCACATTTTGAAAACGGTGAAAAATGTTACGGATAGACCTCCCGTTCACACGAAAACGGCACATTTTGAAAACGGCAGATTTGAAAACGGTAGATTTTGAAAACAGAACACTTAAACCGGCACATTTTGAAAACGGCCTCGTCTGAACACTCGAAAATGATGAAAACGGAACATTTTCAACGCTTTCGAAACGAGGCTTATTGGCTTTGGCGCGAAAATCCAGGCTCGTTCTCGTGAGATTTGAAATCAGCAGGTCCAAATTGTACTTTGTACCGCTTTTGGAGCCAATCGGGTGATTTTTATTTTTTGATCGTATTTTTGGTGTGGGGACCGATGGGGACGCAGAGGCGGAAAGAGTTAATGAATTACTTGGACAGTGATGCTGTCTGAACTTGGCTGGTCTATGAATAAAAATCACCTTCCGAAAAATAGATATAGAGCAAAATTAATAAAATGCTTTTATGTTAGAAAGTCTTCGGAACTCCAGAAGGCGTACGAAGGTTCTTAACTCTTTATTGACCTTGGTCATTACTGTTCAAATTTTTACTCTCTGCTTTCCGGAACTGAACTTGTTCATCCATTTTTATGTCATTTGTCATTTCTTTTAAAATTTTACAGGCACAAGCAAAACAAAGAGCTGGCAGAGCAGGGAGAACAGGACCTGGAAAATGCTACCGGTAATTTAGCTAGAATGTAGGGCGTATGCGTCAGATATTAATCAAAGGTGAACCTAGGGTTGAATCGCAGACAAAAGATCTGGGATGACCAGATACTTTTATAAAAGATGCAAGGGGGAAAACTGGGAGCAGAATTGTGAAGAGGATTCCGCCTGTGAACGATTATCAATGAAAATAATGGGATACAATATAAGTACACACTATGTTATCTCCTAAACATCAGACTTGTACAACTGTTTCATGTCACAGAACCGTAGTTGTCATTGAGAACTGAACACCAAAACCCTTGACAACTGCCAAGCCATTCAAATATCACAAAGAAATTGCAAAGAAATTACCCTCTATTTACAGAATCCCTGAATGTCCCAGCACTGCATTGTGGTCGAGAGGAGCACTACATTGTGATCGAACATGACCAAAAGACATTTTCGAGTGATGTCAATGACTCAAATACGTGCTCTGGCAGTCAAAACACGATTCCTTTTCGAATGGTTGTTGTCCCTTTCTTTGGATTGAGTTACTTTAAAGGAGCTTCAGATATTTTACTTTAATTCTGCTGCGAAAATTGTTGACATTATCATTATTGTTATACTTGCTGTAATTGTTTATTTGTAAAAAAGAATTCACGTAAAGCTCCTCAAAACGATGAAATCAGCATACATTCTTTATCGATACAATTTCTCTGTTGGGTCTTTGCTGACAATTTTCTGAAACATTTCTTAAAGGACAAGTCCGGGGTTTCTACAATTAATGTCAAAAAGCAACCTTACCAACTGCCAAGCACCAATCTAGAGTTTTTTCCAAGTTTTGAGATCTCTTTCTGTTGTAAATTCGTACAACATTTTCGTAATTTAGGCCCAATGGCGATAAAATGGCTAGCCACAGTTTGGAGGTTCGATTGTGACGTTGGAAAGTACTGGAGAGTTTTGCAAGAAAACAGCCTCGTTCAAGTATAAGTGGGCGAAATGACGTCATTTCGCTCATTTCGCAGATTGAAATACGCATTTTCGCCGAGAAAAGAGAGAGAAGGTTGGAAAAAAGTACTACACACCATTCAGAACATTGTAATCTTTCATTTTATCAACAATTATTCCAACCCCGGACTTGTTCTTTAAAGATTTTCAGATTTCATTATACGATTTGCGCTTGAGGCAATTCGAAAAATAATATAGCTTATCAACAACTTTCAAGATTGATACGAATCATTGTTGCTAACAATGAAATTAACGAACGAACGTAAAATTTTGAGATGTGTAAGATAACAATATTTCCGAAATGCTTCTGTTCCCCAGCGCACTAATCAATCCTCCATGTCTCTGTTTTTCTCTTTAGATTATACACAGAAAGAGCATACCGTGATGAGATGTTATCAACCAATGTACCAGAAATTCAAAGAACAAACTTAGCAAGCACAATTCTATCTTTGAAAGCAATGGGCATTAATGACTTGTTGTCTTTTGACTTCATGGATCCACCACCAATGGAGGTAATTTGCTACCAGTATTCTTGTGGGGGCTCCGTCGTAAAGGGGCTCCGTCGCCAAACAGTAAACAAATCCGTAAACTCGCACGTGTCACCAATTATCCATTGTTCATCCATTGTTTTCTGCAGTTTGTTTGTTGGCTTCACGCAAGCCACCAAAAAGTGACCATTAAAAATCCACTTATATCCGAGCAATCGTAGAAGATATGAATGTTTGGTTTGTTCCTTAGTGAAGTACAATGGTTAATGTCCAAACAGCAACTTTCATTTTGAAAAAATATGAAAATCCTGTGTGTTATCACCTTTCAAAAACTGCAAGAATCATCGTTTTGTTTATATTTAGACGACGGAACCCCTTTAAAGTTAGTTGACGGAGCTAACTAGAGGCAGTCTATAAATAGGACAAAGAAACGCCTACGCACGCAATTGCTGCCCTAGTGAAAAGATATGCACGCACGTTTCGAAATCGTCAAATACAATAGGCTAATTTTAGACCTGCATATGCAGCTCTTTTGTTAGCTATTTATCTCCATCAACTAAAACTTTTAAAAATTAGAATAATCGTAAATCCTAAATCAATGGAGGAAAATGATGCAATATTCAAGAAAGTCATAGTTTATGAAATTCTACGATATGTTGGAGAACAGAAAACTGTCGCTCTTCTGGTTTCAGATTTAGAAATTTGATGACGTCGCACATTTAAATATAATAAATCGGCAGATTTATAGCAAAGAAGGCTAGGTTTCTTTCAAATCATTTGATTCAAACAGAAATGTAATATACAGTGATTGTACACCCATCTTGTTGAGGATCTGAGCCCTATGCTTCCTACAAACTTCCTTCCATGTTTTATATTGTATATTACCACAGCAGAGGTTTTATGGTGATGTTTCTTCTGCCGTCTTTTAATCATCAGAAACTTTCTCTTATTCTCTTATCATAGACCATGATAACAGCAATGGAACAGCTTCATTCACTCAGTGCTTTAGACGATGAAGGCTTGCTGACGCGTTTAGGACGAAGAATGGCCGAATTTCCTTTGGAACCACAACTTTCAAAAATGCTTATACAGTCTGTGCATCTTGGTTGCAGTGATGAAGTTCTTACTATCGTATCAATGTTGTCCGTGCAAAACGTATTCTATCGGCCTAAGGTTAGTGGTGACATCTCCATGTTTGTTCTAATGTACGTTGTTGAGATTTTTTGAACTGCTTTTGATACAGGTAAGCCCTAAATTATTCATATCCATGCCAACTCCGGAGTATTTTAAATCGTTTAATTTGCGGACCAACTACCCGAGATATTGTTTTCCTTGAAATGTCTCTTGTAGTGCTCCTTCCAGCCTTTTGTCATATTCTTATGTAACTTCAACCACAGTAAAATTGGTCCGCAAATAAATCGATTAAAAAAGTTTCCCAATTTGGCATGGGTATGAACTATGAATAAGGTATGGCTAAACTGGAGATAGCTGTGACAGACGTGAACCAGAACTGACGAACTACATAGAATATGCATGAAAGGTGAATGTCTTTTCATTTTATTTTACTTTTTATAATGTATTTCTGTTTCTTAGCTATTTGCAATTTTGATTTTGGGCAACTAAAAGTTATGACAATGACCATTTGATCATCACAGTAAAAGACTGTACAAATGTGAGGCCCTCTACGGAGGCCCCCAAAAACTTTCTGCACAAACGGGGAGTTTAACCCCTGAACTAGAGAGACGGGAGAGAAAAAGTTAAAGATAAGAGAAAGGACGCTAAATGACCGAGATATTAAAATGTTCTAGTTTTGATGTAGAAGAGTTTTGATTCGTGAAGGATTTGGTTCTGGAAAAAGTTGTGTGTTTTCTTTCGAGCGTATCGTTTGGTTGAGTCGTTACGGATAGTTTTGCGGGTCGTTGTTATGTGCGTACGAGCCTGTGATTCTCTGTACAGGCTGAAGTGATTTCTATACATTTATATAATGGTTCTTCGTAAGATGCTTAATTGGTCAAAATAAGCTTGGAGGTTATTGATTATCCGCACTTTCTTTCTTGTGTGCTTTGCTGTAGGTTAAGCTAAATGTCATAGAATATGCACACAAGAAGAAGATGTGCATTAATTAATTTTGCATAAGCGTTTTAACTTGATTCAAAATATGTTAACAGGATAAACAAGCAGTGGCTGATCAACGCAAGGCGAAATTCCATCAAGTTGAAGGTGACCATCTAACTTTGCTCGCAGTTTACAACGCATGGAAAAATAGCAAGTTCTCGAATGCTTGGTGCTTTGAAAATTTCATTCAAGCAAGATCAATGAAAAGATCACAAGATATTCGAAAGCAGATGTTAGGGCTAATGGACCGGTATGTAATTGCTTTGCTTTGCTCTGAGGTTTATGTAACGTGTGGCTCAGTGGTAGCGGGGGGGGGGGGGTACTTCACTAAAAATTCATACAGGGGTGTGCGCCGCTAGGATTTCTGTTATGACCCAATCCCAGAATTTTGGTCAGATATTGATATCCTATCGCAGAATATATGTCAGATATTGATACAAATCACAACATTTTGAAGAAGTAAGAAAAAACAATTCAACGCTAAATAGCATTCAATCTTAAAGCGAAAGAACGGATTTCCTCATGGTCACAAGCAGAACAAATCTGTTCTGAATCAATGGGGACATTGAACACCCATTACCAGAATTTTTAGTATAACAGTTAACCCCAATCCCAGAAAATTCCAAGTGAAAGTATACCCCATTCCCAGAATTTTCAGGCCAAAAACTACCCAAAACTGGCGCACATCCCTGTCTGACACGATAGTGAAGTACCCCCCCCCCCCCGGAGTGGTAGCAATTTGTGGGGATTGCTCAGTGTTAGCACGCTTGACTTCCAATCTGAAGGTTGGTGGTTCGAGTTCCCGCCCTGCCGAACCTGCTACGAAGTTTGAGGAGAGTCGCCAAGACTTTGTAATTCCAGGCTAAAGGAATCACGAGGTGTGGTCATATCGAGAGGAAGGACCAGGATGCTGCTTCGATAAGAATAGCTTTTCAGCGTCCTGAAACTCCCTTCGGATGCTAGGTAGGCACAAACAAAAAAGAATGTAACTGGTGAGTCAAAACAGTTAAAAGGTTTGGTGGCTGTGGAATAAATACTACGTGGCCGATATTCAAACCTAAAATGTTGATTTATCAGCCAAAGGCTAACGGAGATGTAAAATATATTGTTTGGTAAATCACTCATCTTAGACTGATGATATGGTCGTAGTTATCGCTATTGAAATACTGCCGGACGCTCCTAACTACGACTCATAATCAAACGCCATTATTTTGAAATGACTATGCCTGCCTCGTTTCGATAAGGGCCTAGGCAGAAAAGCACAAAAATTTGTAGTTTTCAAATGAAACACATTGATTTGAAAACTTCACAATAAATCAGTTAATGCTTAGCGAAAGCAGCAAAATAGTACTTACGTACAAAATTTGATATTGTCGCCAACTGTTTTCATAGTATTCTTGTACTGTGTATAGCAGCCTCGTTCCCAAGGGCGTTCAAAAGTGAAAAAAGTCAGTCCAAAAATATTGCCGTAATATTATGAGTCCCAGTAAGAGCGGTCTCGGTCTGGCGTAATAGTCTCGTTTTGGATAGCGATTACTAGGACATCGTAATCAGTCTACACTCATCTAATAGACCCATAGAAAATTTGAAAAATGCTGGTAAGGGGTTTCTTTGTACCGGAACGAGAATTCCACTTTCGATTCTGGTCCATAATTTACTTGCCGTTTACAAATTCTATTTCTGAAACCGACTAGTGTTTTGAATTGGTACTTTATGTTTACAATATTTTACAATAAGAGCATAGATCAAATTGGGACTGTTTAAAGAAAAGCGACAATGATACGGTGTGGCCGCTGCAAATAGGCTAAATCAAATGCCCACACAGCCTGGGATAGCTTTACCACGTCCATTCCCGTTGATTAATGACTTAGTGATGTAGTGGAATGCTATTTATTAATTGTTCTTTACAAATGCTCAATCTTGCTGAGTAATTTTTACATTCAACAGAATCTCCTAACTAAGCTAGGACTTGACAATTTCACTTTTTCTCCAGTCACAAACTCGATGTTGTTTCTTGTGGCAAGAATACGGTAAGAATACAGAAAGCTATTTGCAGTGGCTTCTTCAGAAATGCTGCCAAGAAGGATCCTCAGGAGGGATATAAAACAGTCACAGATAACCAAGTTGTATATATTCATCCATCGAGTGCACTGTTTAATCGGTAAGAAATTGTGACTTTAATTTTCATGTTAATACCTCAATGGCTCTCCTATGCCATTTTATGCCTCGAGGTACCATGACCACATGCTCTCATAATGATAACAACATGAGCTGACATAATTTTTAAAAGGCAGGATTTTTCAACAATTATATTCATTCCAAAAAAGTACAACGTTCATAATTTTATTTGAAATGAACTCTTGTGGCTTATAATGGTCCTAGTACCCGTACAATTTTCTAACTTTTTCTTTCAATTATTCTTACTTATCTGAGTCGTGTCTTGGTTTGTTTCTGATGCTATTCTCGTGTTATATGGACCCAGAGATTTAGGGAAAAGACCATTTCGACAATAGACCTTTTAGCTATTCTGCAAAAGAGCCTGGATCGAACGTTATTTTTATACATTTTTATAAGCGACGCTCGATCGAGTGGCGTTAGAGCTTCTATCACCATTGTGCACTTTCGACAATTCTACAAAATGTAGCAAAATATCGTTCGATTCTGATTCTTTTCAGAATAGCTAAAAGGTCTATTAGAAAAGGAGACTGGGGAGAGCGGTTTGTTCTGGTAAATGGCGGACGCAAATCTGGTAAATGGCTGCCACGGAGCTTCTTCGAATGATGAATATCCCTTTACAGAACTTTTGGTTTCAAATCCATGCTTTCCATACAGGCAATTATTTCTTGATTTTAACCATAAATTTAAAACCAACAGTCCTGCGTAGGGACATTTATCATTCGTAGAAGCTCCGTGGCAGCCATATGTTTTCTTCTGATATTTACCAGGACAAGCTGCTCTCCACGATCTCCATTTTCAATTTTTGAAATGGTCTAATGGTGCAAAATAAGGCTCGAATGCACCGATTTATGGTCGAGTTATTGCTCGGATTTTTTCAAGGTTACAAGTATCTTACCAGTGAAATGGCTCTCATTCAGTTCAAGGACAAAGATTTCAATGAGAAAGGATAATTCCTAATTTATGAAAGTAGGTGATGGGCGGTGAGAGTGACTGGAATATTGTTTAGCGTTTTATCACCTTTATCATGGATACTCCTTTTCCGTGTTATTTCGTTAAAGCTTTACCGTAATTGTCTATTTAACCCCCTTCTCTAATGAGCCTAAGCCCCCCCCTGTATTGAGCCCCCTCCACGCATTCGAACGTCAGAACTTACAAAGGATTTTCTATTCATATAGCTAAAAAGTTTGCATGTTAGGCTCGATATGGTTGGGGATAGAACTATGTCGAATTTGTGTATTTGACTCGTAAAATTGTCTGTTGATTCCGCAAAATATGGGGGAAAGAACTGAAAGCTATTATTTATATCCTTGCCCTTTAACTCGTGAATAAGAACCCCTCTGGAGTTTCCAAAGTTAAATAATCCCCTGGGGGCCTAGTAGAGATTTTTTAATGGTATGTGTATTTTTATTTCTTTGTCGCAACAGGCAACCAGAGTGGGTAGTTTATCACGAGCTAGTTCTCACAACAAAAGAATACATGCGAGAAGTGACTTCAATTGACTGCAAATGGCTCGTTGAATTTGCCTCGACGTTCTTCAGGTTTTCAGACCCAACTAAACTCAGCAAACGAAAGAAGCAAGAAAGAATTGAGCCACTGTACAACCGGTATGTCATGTCTTCTCCTTTAATTGATCTTAAATTTTCTAAATCATTCAGACCAGTAATATTGACTTGATCCTGCATGAAACCAGGTCAAGCACATGAATACAGAGAGTCGAATTTCAAAAGACCAACTTGAAAAAGGTTTGACGAACCTCAGTTTGAAGACAGATGAAAAGAAGAAAATAACAAATAACGGCAGGGTAAATCTAGGAGTCCTAATATTAGTATGTTTTCGCAGAGGCTTATCTTCTTGTAGAGGAGAACTGCTCTGAAAAGAAATCAATCGAATCTGCACGATTACCATTACGCGTAGACGGTCTTTCTCGTAATCGTCTAAATGTATAGTTTTGGGTGCAGTTTTTTCCTGAGGTTTGTTTCGCACCGACCACGATTTAACTGTTATGCTTTACAGCTATATCCAAGGTAAAAAGGTGCTCTCCTTAGTCTGAATGTAAGAATCTCAGTAAAGCTTGAGTACGCCACGCAGAGGTCATTATGATCTCTGAGCGCTGATAGACAACGTTATGGTCTAGGAGCAAGTCTATTTCCAGGGTAGTTAGCCCTCAGCAAGGCCTGCTTTCAAGAGACCTAAAAAAACGTGAACAAATAGCAGCACAAATTTTGTTCGTTCACCAAACATCCCCACATGAAATTTACTTGCACCGAGCAGAACAAAGTCTGATTATGAGTTATGCTTCTTTCAGGTATGAAGAACCAAATGCATGGCGTATCTCAAGAGCATACAGACGACGATAGTCTAAGGAATTTGATGAAATCTGCCACAGAATCGCACTGGAACACAAGATTCTTCGACAGTAAGAACACAAGATACTTGAAGTGCAGAAGTATTCAGCAGGCTTATTTAATCTTCTGTGTAGACTGAAGGTTGCACATGGTATTTATATAAATAGCATGGTACAGACGACAATAGTCTAAGAAATTTGATGAAATCTGCCACAGAATCGCACTGGAACACAAGATTCTTCAACAGTAAGAACACAAGATACTTGAAGTGCAGAAGTATTCAGCAGGCGTATTTAATCTTCTGTGTAGAATGAAGGTTGCACATGGTATTTATATAAATAGCATGGTACAGACGACAATAGTCTAAGAAATTTGATGAAATCTGCCACAGAATCGCACTGGAACACAAGATTCTTCAACAGTAAGAACACAAGATACTTGAAGTGCAGAAGTATTCAGCAGGCGTATTTAATCTTCTGTGTAGAATGAAAAAGCTACACATGGTAATTAGCGTGGTAAATAGCATGGTAAATGGCAGATGGAGATCTTGTAAATGGCTGACAGAGGTCTTTTCGAACGATAAATTTGGCTCTACAGGACTGGTTGTTTGAATTTCAGTTAAAATGAAACGATTAAGGCTGATTTCCACTCTGTCGAATTTTACGAGCGGACTGGAAATCTATTGTTTGCGAGAGAAAATATCGCTTTGAATTTGAATACAATGTTTTGCGTTACAAATCTTTTATTGTGTAAAGTTCCGTCCGCTCGGAAAATTCAAATGACTGGAAATCAGCCTTTAGTGACTAACATGAGCCAAAGAGGTGCTCCATGACGCATGAGCCTCGTAACTAAGGGAAACTGTCTCTCAAACCCTTACCTCAAATTGCTTTGGCGGGGAAATATTCGTCAGTTCTTCCTCGGTGCATCAGAATAAACGAAACAGGATAAACAAATTTTATGGTAGATTTCGACAAGAATATTTAGAATTATTGTATTCTCTATGATTTGTGCAAACTGGAAAGGATACAATAACTGGACCTGATGAGTAATTGTTTTTTGGCTATCGTTGGAAACTTTTCGCGCAATGCGCTGAAATAATGAAGAAAACCATGCATCTTTTGTAACATCAAGTATTTCCTTTGTAAGTCAGTTTTATAAGTTTGATGCAGATTTTTTAGGCAAAATATAAGTTTCATTTTATCACTATCTGTCTTCGTCTGTGTAGCCAATTTTAATGCAAAACAAACTCTTAGCATGATGCAACACTCTTTTTTTTATAAGAATAATGTTTATAAGAATATTAAGGCTCAGAATCATCCAATTCTTAAGAATATTATATGAATATTGCTCAGCCTCAGCTCGCATATTTGTGTCTCATTTTTCAGCAGTTTTCTGTTTTGCAATGTTTACAACAGAGAATCATAACAGATTTCAAAAAATAAGAATGCTTTAAGAATATATTCAAGCTCAAAACAAAAATTTCTTAAGAATATCGAGGCTGGACGAATGTATAGTATTCTTATAAAAAAAGAATGTATTTTATCGAATGATATGATTTTGGATTCAGTTCAATAATTCAATAGACCTTGTAGCTATTCTACAAAAGGCCCTGGATCGAACGATATTTTCATACATTCTTATACGAGAGGTTCGATCGAGTGTCTTAAATTAGATGTCACCTACAAATGCTCGCGAATAACAACAATAGAAATATTTTGCAAATGAATTTTGCGTTATCGTAAATCTCAGGTGACATCTAATTTGCGACGGACTTTAGTTGTTGTCATATCGAAAGATCCTCTTGGCAGAACGTTTTCCAACGAAAAAGAGCAAAATTTACATCGATGACTTTCACAGAATCTTAAATATCAGAAGTGCTGAAACAACTAAGACTTATAACCCTTTTTATCAAGATTTTTAACTATCATAACAGCTACTCTTTTCTTGGCGGAGAAAAAAATGTGTGGGACATTTTCCAGATATGCTCGACTGGCTAGCTAAACAAGAGTCGTTCTTGAAAAATTATAGCATGTATAACGGCCTATAACTACATAACTATATTACAAAATCGCAAATAAATGCAGCGAGAAATGACCGATTTTAGGACATTAAGTTTCTACAACTGATTTTATCATTTTACTGCAAAAATAAAGCTTCAACACACTCAATTTGACTTGTTTTTCACGTAAATTTGTCTTGTTAAACATCCACGCTTTTTTGGACTCGCCTGGTGAATTGAAAGTGTTGAAAGTTCTTGAAATATTATACTTGTGAAAGTATCCCAAAAATCTTTTGACAGTTTCTCAAAAAATATGCCCTGTGTTCAACATTATGAAATTATTCCATATGATGCATAAATCTCAATTAACAGATGTATTTGTCTGTTTATTGCAAATAGAGAGAACGAACATTTTGTATCGATGAATATGCGTAGAAAAACAAGAAAAGAAAGCGTAGATATCCTAGACAAAATCTAAAAATATCATACAATAGCCTCCAAATCTTTAGCTCGGCGTAAAACGGTGGGTGTAAAATTCTGTGATCTATTTCTTCTGATTGAGTGGCTTGAAACAAACTTTAGTTGTTTATCTTTGATTCTACCGTTGGACTTGTCAGGAGTTTCCAATATTTTTCGAAATTTCAGCGTATGTTACATTTTAACTCATTTGAGGGTGTGACGTCATCAAATTTCCAAATCATAAACCAGAAAAGTAACAGACTTTAGCTTGATACCATATTGTAGACATCCATTAACTATGGTTTTCTTCGAAATCATTTCATGTTGCTTCAAACAGTTTAGAAATTACGATGGTTTTAAGTTTTTGAAAATTTTTCTTGAATTCTTAGAAAAGTAGGAAAACACTCTAATTCTGAAAATGTTGAAGATTTCAGAAAAGTCCAACGGTAGAATCACAGAGAAATAGCTGAAGTTTCTTTGAAATCATTCAGTTCAAAGGAATAAGTAACTGAATTTTACACCAACCTCTTTAAAAATTTGGAGCCTATGCTAAATATCATAAATGATAGCTGCCAATACTGATAGTTTCCTGAAGTTTTTGCCATTCGCGATTTCAAGCTTTCTGTCAAATGTTTATGCAAAAATTTGTGTAATTGTTAGCTTATTAGCAAGGGATTCAAGATGTGCTCTGATAATACTCAAATACAGTTTGTTCAGGTAGATGCCAAATTTTTGTAGTCAATTTTGGCCATGTTAAACATCCTTACCAAAGGACACCAAAGAAGACTAAAAAGTAGCATCTAAGCTTCGATATACTTTGAAGCAGCCAAAGTAAATGTATTACTCTGCTTAAAGCGGCCATCACCACGCACAATCACTTTGACAGGTCCAATATCTTTAGCCCCACTGACGTTAACTTGAACAAAGTTCGATGCACTGCCAGTTGTGTCATGAAAAGGTGCGTTTCTGGTACTGCAGTCTTTGATGCTTTTTGGGCAGGCATACGTTGCAAATGCTGAGTCTTCATCGTCAGCAACGACAGCTATCATTAGCTTATAGTTGGTGATGTGTGGAAAGCAGTAGTCTAATTGCAGGAACTTCAGATTGTGGGAAATTACTGAGTACGGTGTGGACATTTTGAAGATTGGAACCAGCTCATGCATGACTTCTGACTTCATTTTTACTGTTTCGCTGTATTTCCACTGAGCACGTGATTCGAATAAATTCATGATCCATCTTTTCTCGCAGTTTGCTTCCAACGATTTCGTTTGGTGGACTTGTTTGAACTTCAGAGCGAGAGTATAGATCATCCCATCCCCTGCGCCGTTTTCAACTCTTATGTTCAAGTCACCATATACCTTGTGATAGGTAAAGGTGAATGTTTCCAAGTAATTCCCAGTTCCATTGACTTCGTTTGAAGCCCTAACTGTTCCATGGACATCAGCAACTTCAGCTTTCAAAATGTCGCTGATTGTTTGATTCCAGGCCTGCTTTTGCAGAATCAGAGAAACTACTGCTTGTTGGCCATCAAACAAGCAGCCTCCGCAGAGGTGTGCACTGAAGTGGTTAACTTCATATGCGTCGCCAAAGATATGCTTCTCTGTCACGTACTGCATGGGCACTTGATAAACGTCGTCGTTTGAGCTTTGCGCTTGAGCACTGCTCAGGTATACCAAAGCTGTATATGAATGAAGCACATTGTTAGTTTAGGACGCATATTTTTGTTTAAATACCGTAAATCCTCGATTAGAGGGTCTGTTTCAAGCAGCATGCTTTGCACGTGTCATCTATTAGCTTGCCTTTGTTGTCGCCATTTTCTTGGCACATGAAAATGGTGACAAATTAGGCCAACCAAGAGATATCACGTGCAAGGTATTCTGGTTGAAACAGACCTTTTAAGCCTCAAGCCTCCATCTCATAATCAATTTTAACAAATAAGCTCCCCTCTAACAGCCTCATGTAGGGGGTATTTGGATTCCACGAAAGGGTGAATTTTACACGAATTTATGCATTCTTTGTCTTGGTATCATGTTTCCTGTCGAAATAGTTCTATGTTACATTTGGATATGTCATTTCCTGTGAATTCTAGTTCAAAATTTATATGTTTTTTATGTTTCTCCCTACCCTTATCAGCTAGAATCGCAGAATGCCATCAAATATCTACCTTAGACCGTTCATTGTTTAGCCTTGGGGTTCGTACCGAAAAGAACTTAGTTGGGTAAGAAACATTTCCCACACAAGAAAGGTTGGGTAAAAAATTCCGTTGCCAAAAATGATGGGTAAAAGTTTCTCCTATTATGAAATTGGTTGGGGTGGGCTAAAATTAATTTTGATATGCTCGCAGTTAGGTAAAAGATATTTTCATAATCAAATAAATTTCTGTTCGGTCTCAACCCCTGGCTAAGAAGCGGGTGTGAAAGAAAGACTCTAGGTGGACCTAGAAAAACAACAGCCAGGTACTCAGTCTACCCAAGGACGAGCATGTCGCACTAGGAATTATGGTCCCACCTTTGCCCGAAAACCGGTAGTTCAAGAAAAATGTTTGCACCACCTTTATCCCAAAAACTGGTCGTTTTTGATGACAAATTTTCGCAGTTATTTATCTTTTTTCCGTAGATTCGGCGGACAAAGGTAAAACCGCTTACTGAAAATTTGAGACACTGGTCTTTTGTGCTTAAATTTGGCGGACAAAAGTAGAACCAGCTTTCAGGTAAACTTTAGAGTTTTGATTAGATGAGGGGTTAGAAAACTTAATTTTTGTGACAAATTAATGGAATAGTAAGACTGGTTTTAAAATTTCACATTTGTTCCAAAAACTGGTTGTTTTGGGCAGGAAAGTCGTATTGTGTGACGAAAGAACTGGTTATTTTTTCCAATTTCTTTGAACAAACATAGAGTCAAATATTTTACAGAACTTGCCCGCCCCTGGTCTACCTTCTTCCGCCCAAGATCAACTACAAGCAACCGCTTATGACCGATGAACATTTTAAGATACGATAACTAGAAACTAATTCTTCAAGACAAAATAAAAGTCTTTGCAGTCCTTTTGCATACAAGTGTTTGAGATTTTCAAGTTGTTGGAGATTTTACACTATAGGCAAGCTCGTTCGAAAGGGCGAAAATAACCTTGCAGAATTGCACTCAAGAAGAACACCTTTATCCTTAGTGATGCACAATCATGAACTAGTTTCTTTGGAAGAATTTGCTTCAAAGAATCGTTTAATCTGTTTTCTAAACTGCACAAGTGAAGTTTGACAAGCTCACTTACCCAGCAGAACCAAAAATTTCGTTGTGATCACCATAGCTGCTGATTAGAGATCTTTTCTAATACTGTTCTCTTTTCTTCGATCTCTTGCCGTGATTTGAAAATCTGAATGTGCTTTTCCAAATTCTTTTCAAGCCTTAAATACTTGTTCCTCGAATTGTTTGCGGTCAAATAGATATGCCGTGTTGCAATCTTGTGATAAATGACCTTTTGGACAGCGGAAAATCTTCATTCAGTTCGGAGAAATTTAACAAAAGATTGCGTCATTCTCCGTAAGACTTACATTGGACGAAGGGAAATAACTTTAGAGTTTCTAAAGTAAATAGTCTTGTGACTCTCATGCGTTAGGGAAAGAGATGGTGATGATAAAGCTCGCATCAGGAGAGTTTTATGAATGAGGAATTATGAAATTTGGGATCAGGAAACCAGAAGTGGGGGCTTTCCCTTTTTTTGTTGGGAATTCTGGCAATTTGTTTCAAGTGATAACGACATCTTTTTCATATTACCTACTTGGCAGACACCGTAAAACTAAAAACTCTCTTAGCCCTATCACACCTTGGACTTTTGAAGCGGTCAATACCTGGGGGGGGTTATTCCCCTGTTATAGTAGCTATAATCTTTCAACTTGGTAAATATATGGACTTTGATGCAAACAATCAAAATCATGTGATTGAATCAAATTATCTCCATTGTTCTTGTTGCTATGACAATAAGAAGATATTAAGTTACGATTATCATGATTATTACCAACATGATTGAAACAATGAAATGAGGCACTAAATTGAAATTTTTTTATTACAAATCGAGTTGGATATCATCGAATACATAATTTGGCATATATGTGTAAGCATAATATGGCATATATTTGAGATTAATAACTGCAACAATTAGAAAAAAAGTAAACCAATTTTGTTGACTACACAGTAAAACATTGGTTGCCACTGTTACAGTGCTATGTTTAGAATCTTGAAATTTTTATCATTCGATAGTCAAAGTAGCGGAATCTTAGCATCCTGCTTTGCATATTTTAGCATTGGCGAATAAAAGTTTGGTTGGGGGTGGAATCCACCACCCAGGTGAGATAGGGTTAAGCTCCGGGGGCTTATTTAATTTTCGAGACTCTAGAGCGGGCACTACGGATAACCTACAAAGATATGAGATCAGATTATGATACAATGTTGCTCAGAGACAATGCGGTCCCAATCCACATAAGGAATTTACAATTGCTGATGACTGAGATCTATAAAACAAAATGGGAACTTAATCCTAGTTTCATGAAGGAGATCTTTGTTGAAAAACACAGTCCTTATGGGTTAAGAGGCTGCCATGGTCTACTATTGCCACAAGCGCGCACTGTGTGCAATGGCTTGGAGACGGTATCGTTTCGTGGGTGAAGACTATGGCAGGCACTTCCCAAAGATATAAAGCAGTCAGAAACCCTCTCCAGCTTTAAAAGGAAAATCAAAATCTGGAGAGGAGAACAATGCAGTTGTAGACTATGTAGACCTTTCGTGGCTCAGGTTGGGTTCTTGAACTGATATTATTTTTCTGGAAAAAGAAAGCATTGTAAATAATAAAAACATTGTAAAAATCTGTAAATTAATGTATTTGTAGCTAATTATTCTGTATTTTATTTCTTTTGCACAAATTTTACTTAGATAGTAGGCTTGAATTAGCTCTTATTTTATAGCTATTTTTATATGTAATGCCTACTTTAAATAAATTGATAATAATAATAATAATAATAACAATAATAATAATAATAATAATCGAAAGAGAGGGGGCTTAGGCTAAAGGTAAGGTTGGCTGCATAGACTTATAACAAGAGTCCTTTGTTTTGATTCAATAAAGTTTTGGGGCGAAATAACGAAACACATTCCAGTCTTTTGGCGGTGGGAGAATATCCCCGAATGTCCGAACAAAATTGCACATCGTTTGTCTAGAAATAGACCCTTTAGCCATTCTAACAAAGGAGTTGAATCGAACGATGCTTTCATCCATTTTGTAGAATTCTCGAATGTGCAAAAAAGTGATAGAGGCTCCAATCGAATTTATCAAAATATCCCTCCATCCAGACCCCTTTATAGATTAGTTAAAATGCAAGATATATTGGTAAAAAATATTACACCAATTGCACTCCATACATTGTGTCGAAATTTGATATAAATCCTGCAGAAATCTGTTTGAAGCTGCCTGAGTCATGATTTTTGGAAGTCAAAATTTGCCTGATGACTGAAACTAGTGCCAAACATTATTTGTTACTTCAGCGGTAAATTTTATTTTGAAGTGATAAACAGTTTCACTGATAGACTGAAACAAAATTCTCTGCTGTTGTGCCGTACCGCTCTTGTACCGAAATCAAAATAACTATTATGACAGTTACAGAATAAAGTCACCCCTGGCTGAAAACCCCATCCGCCAACAAGGGCAGATCCCAGGGAGTCTACCTTGGAGAAAAACAACGGGGATGTGCCTGCTGAAAGAAAACTTTATGACCCTGTCCTGGAACAAATGTTTGAAAATATAGTACCTGTCCTGGATAATACAAGTGTCTTTTGTAGGTTATCTTAATTTTGCATGTCAAATCTGACCTGCCCTGGGAACCATGCTTTAATGAACATACCTGTGCCGGAATAAATACACAAAAGGTATAATCCTGTCCTGGAATTTTCAACGGAAAATGGGGGCCTATTGGCAGGCGCATCCTCGGGTGCCCACTGTATTAAGTAGACCCCCGGGGGTAGATTTTGTAAGACAGTAGCAACAATGCTTTTTATTGACAACGGAATTCAAAGCGATTGCAGACAAATGAAACTCTCTCAACCAGTAATTCAAAACGAACAGCCGCCAAAGTTGCTCTGAAGCCCCGATAGCTAGCTCGTTTGTTGTGCATGCCAGAAATTAGTTTTAAGAGAAAACATGGGTATATATCGAAAGAAGAAGAATGTATCTAAACATCTGCCTCGGGAATTTAATTTCTTTGGTATAGGAGCAGATTGGGAGGCAGTTCATTTCTCGTATTTTTTGGGTGCAATGAAAACACTTATTGCTCAGCTTCTGGACCAAACAACTACAGATGTTAGATATATTTTTCTTCTTTCGATAATGCTCTTAAAAAGTATTTCTGTAATGCACAACAAGCAAGCTAGCTACATGGATTTCAGAGCAACATTTACGGATTTGTTTGTTTTGAATTACTGGTTGGGAAAATTTCCTTTGTTTACAATCGCTTTGAATTTCAGTATCAATCAAAAGCAACTGATGCTATTGTGTAACAAAAATCTGTCCTTGTTCCATCTGCCAAATTGTTCAGCACCCTAAGACGGCAAATAATGGTATATCGTTTGCTTCAGTAGTAAGGCTAATTTTAATCTCCAAAGATTGAAAGTTGGTTAGTTGCTAACCAAATTTTGCAGGGTTTTATTAAATATTGATTCAATAGTTGAAAAGAAACATGATGCAAGGTCCTTTTTTAAATATTCAAACCAAACATGGGGCATCACAAATTAGGGACAGCCACCAGGGGGCACACTCAGCACATACGCATATGGGGGGGGGGGTCAGTTCAAGAAACTTTTAGGCAACCCAAAATATCAGCTTATTTTATACCTTGACATCTGTAAACGAACATAAAAGATCCTAAAACATACAAATTGAAGCCAGGATTGCTTCTAAAGAACTCAGAAATATCATTTTGACTATATTTGATGCCAAAAAATATCATGGCCATAAATTAAGTTAATTTAGACCCAAGAATATCACTTTCGCAATATTCTGACCCAAAAATATTGGATTTACCTCTCTGGATGTGCATGTGCTGAGTGCCCCCTGGGGGACAGCCTCTACAGCATGTAGGAATCAGCCCTTGTGATCAAAGGGTAATGAAGCAATACCTTTGAAAGCATTCTGAGCATCAACATATTGAAATTGGCATTGATTTAATGATAAATAACATCAAAGGAATATGTCGAATTGAAAGACTAAACAATGAAAGTATTTATAATGTATTCTTTTTAAACCTTTAAGAAAATGAGAACACTCATGCAGTTGATGTATTCGTTGGAAGTTAGTACCTCGACATGTCTTGCTTTTAAGCTTCAGAACTCAATTGTTAACAAATTCATGTGCATATACAGTAATTTGCTGTGTTTAGATCTTGTTTCATCTGTATGAATAACTTGACTAGGCCTTTTTGTGGCCATGCTTTTCCAGTTCAGCTCTAAAAACAAGCAAAACAACTTTTAGGATTCACTTCATAAAATAATGAAACTTTTCCCTGTTTGCAACTGTGAGGGATAATACAATGGAAGCTGAAAGGATTCTATTTGCATACAAGGTCAGTTCAGGTTTTTCAAATCTTTCAAGAGGAGACATACAGATACAAAGTCTACTTTTTCAATTTTTTACATTACATCCATGAAGGTGAAAACAATCCCTGTATGAAAGGCAATTGCTCCCTGGAAATTAAGATGATAATATTGACAAATACAGTTTGCTATTTAATGGTGGGCATGTCCAAATGGTTTTTAAAATTTACCTGACTGAAATTGGCCACTCTGTGGTAACAGAATTTGGTCCTGATTTTAGTCCTGTTTTGAAGGTTCCTTGAAGGGGATTTCTTGAAAAACTTCCTCATAATTTTAGAATGGAGTGGCTGATTTCAGTCAAGCAAAA
The DNA here is from genome assembly GCA_039566865.1 of Aurelia coerulea. NCBI lineage: Eukaryota > Metazoa > Cnidaria > Scyphozoa > Semaeostomeae > Ulmaridae > Aurelia > Aurelia coerulea. The sequence goes on from CM076944.1 coordinate 29,031,205, forward strand.
ATCAAGATTGTGACGAGGAAAATGTTGAAAGGCTTCAATGTGTTAAAATCATTCTCAGTGTTCATTGTTGTCCCTCTCTCTGTGTTAAACTTTTTAATAAAATGAGATTACAAACCTTAGCTGTTTAGAGAAATCATCATCTACATTATCATCATCCCAGTCATCTTCCCATAACTGAGCATCTTCTTCATCTTCATCAGCAGCTTTCCATTCTATTCAAACAAAAAACAACATTCACAATAATGCATGAGATTGCTTATCCTGCCTGCAAGAAGAGAATATAGTATGATGTTACAGTAATGAAGGGAATAGATTAGTTAGTAGATATTTGCAGATGATACTAATATCTACTATGAAGCTGAAAATCTTGATCTGCTTCAAAGGACGATCAACAAAGAATTGAAAAAAGTTCAACTGTCGCTTGATGTTAACAAATTGTCATTGAATATTGATAAGACTAATTTTCTCCCCAGCATTCCTCTTCTAGAATTATCAATATCAAAATTGGAAGCCTTCCTATCAAAAGGGCTTCCTATGTTAAATTTCTCTCCTACAGCAGATGAAAATCTTTCATGGAAATGTCAGTTGACTGAACTTTCTAAAAACTGGCAAGAACTTGTGGTACTACTGTATCTTCTTCCAAGTTCTAATAAGTCTTAATTAGATTTTTGAAGAGTAAGAGCACTTCTTACCCATTAATGTTCTAATATGTCTTTTATAGTTCTTTGTTTCCACCTTTTCTTCAATATGGAATTTTAGTTTGGGGTCTTAGCTATGAAATGTATACTAATCCAGTGTTCCTGTTACAGAAACGGGCTACAGTAATTGCTTTTGAAAACTTTACCTCCCACTCAACTCCTATCTTCTCAGATTTAAAATCTTCTAGCTGCATGATCTCTTTCAGCTAAAACTTCTAAGCTTTGTGTTCATAAAATCTCCCCTATTTGTTTACATAACTTCTTTAAATCTGAGGCATCTGTTCATCATTATGGTACACAACATGCTGGCAAGGATGATACAATATCTTTTTAACTCAGAAAAATACCAATCAATATGTATCAGATCAATACATTCCTATGGATCAAAGTGCTGGAATGACATTCATGAAGACATAAAACGGTCACCATCTGTCAATATTTTTTTGGTCAAAGACTCAAAGCCTTCCTTTTCAAAATAATTTTGCAAACTTTCATCAGTCTGGGACCAAATATTACATGGTCCACCTCCACCCTTTCAAATTATTAGACTGGAGGGGAACTCTTTGGCGGACACAGCTTTCCAAGAAAACAGAGGTTGAATTGTATTGTTAGGACTAATTGCTGATTGGCTTTCCAAACAATACTGATAGAAATCCTATCTGAAATTCAAATATGATTCAATTAATTTGCACTTACGGGAGAACATCAATATGACCTAAATACACACGTTTTTTTATAAGAAACTAAGGTCCAGGGCTGGCAGGCAGTTTCTTAAGTTTTTGGGCCAATTTGCTACCAAAAGTTTCTTACGTTGTTTCTTATGTTACCGGTAGGTTTCTTGCCCTATATCCTTTAGATTTAATTTTCTTTATCTAGAGGGTTCTCATATTACATAGTAAGATCTATCAATAAGTAAATAACATAATTCACACTCAAAATAGTTTCCAAACAGTTGCTATAGCTGTACAGTGTCAAAAACAGTTTTGAAAAATTGAGCCTACCATTTTTTAAAAGTGGTTTCTTATTGAAAAATGCATGTACGGCCTAAATCTGCAACAGGAACTGACAATCAATGTATTTGCTTGGTTAAAGATTTTTTGGGGCTAAAGTTCCATATATATCATGATACTCTGCCAACAGGTGTGCACTTTAATAGCTTACAACATAATTCCCTAGCCTTCCTACCCATAGAATACCAGGGTGAATCTCTCCATTGCTCTGTGCCAAATATTTCCGAGTGTAATGACTTTCTGCGCCAGTGTGCGCCAAAAAATAATTGATATCTATTGTTTAATACAATGAAACATTGAATAGAGGATTGCGCTAAAGATGGCGGTGAGGAATTTTTTACCAAGATGCATTGCGTTCTAATTAAGTTTCTTTAACGATTCTAGGGTCATACCTCCAGTCTGCGGACACCTCCAGTATGCGGACAACAAGCGAAAATTCTTGTTTTCGTCAATAAAAAGACCGTAAATCCACGCAATTTTCTGGTCACTGAAACCTCGTTTTATTCTCATTCGAAAATTTCCGTCGAGAATTTCATCAGGCAAAGCAGATCATCTTCTGAGCAAATTGAAAATTGACAGCCAAGAATCCTTTCCATTGCCAGCATCAGTCAATAAACCAGTGAATTCAAACTTTGTTCGTTAAATCATTGGAAAATGTTGCGTTGAGACTTTTTCACGCTCCGATTGTTTGACCATGCTTTGTTTTCAAATTCCCTTGGGAGCTCTGATGATTCCGTCTCTTATTCAGGATTCAGGGGGGTTAAAATTCAACCTGTTACTGACACGCCCCATCTCCAGTCTGCGGACACGTGTTTTCCATTTGTTTCTTGTGCGCTTTGAGGCCCTGTGGAAAAGCGGCAATTTAGGCCCAATTTTTACGGGATGTTATCATCGATTTGTTTTGTTAATTTTGGCTTAAATCGAGAGCTTATTTGGAATCATTGTGATTTGCAAGGTATGACAATGAGTTAGCAATGGCTAGATTGTTGGAAATATTCTGAAATAATGTGCTTTTAGGCAAATTTGTAGTGAATTTATTACATGTCCGCAGACTGGAGGTCATGGCCGCCAACTGGAAAGAGATAACAAGACAAAGAAGAGCCAAGACCTTTGTGTCGAGAAATTGATTAAAATTTCATTTCGATATTCTGATAGCACATGTTTCAAACTCTTTTTGTTGTGAGTCACGCGATTTCTAAGTGGTGAAAATTACCAATTTAATAATAGTGTCCGCAGACTGGAGGTGTGACCCTATAGGAATTCGATTAAAGAACGCAGTGCATCTTGGTAAAAAATTCCTTGCCGCCATCTTTAGCGCAATCATCTATTGCCCATTGTTTTAGGCTTCTTTCTACGCCACAAAAAAGGGGGGCCAAAAATCAGATGAGTTCTTTCACTGCGCCAAAGATCTTCCGAAAATAGGCACTCAGATTCACCCCGGATAGAATAGAGATGCACATGCATCACCATTGATTTTGTTTCTTTGTTGCTATAAATTAATTAAGAATAATAAAAAATGTTGTTATTATTTATGATCACCATCATCCATTGTTGCTTCTCATACTTTCTTTATCTATAAAGAAAGACTACCTCTCTAAAGAGCTCCTGGTTTTACATGAACAAGGGGAAAGCAGTTCTGCCGTCGTATGTGAACTGAAAGAAAAAAGCATACCTTAGTAGTAGGCCTATCGTGACGACCGTTTTTTTCGACACAACCAACTCACCAACGCAACCAACCCATCTTACTTACCCTCTGCTGGAAATTCTTCGAAGTCGTCATCTTCTTCTAATAGGCCAAGGTCGGTCTTTTTATTTTGGTTGCTACTTTCTGTTTTCTCTTTGCTAGACATTCTTGATTAGAAGCAGTGACTCAAAACAGTACCAGAATGAAATGAAGAGTTCGGCAGAAATGCGGTTAGGCCGATCTGTGTACCGTGTGGTTGTTGTTGTAATCCAAAATGGTGCATTTATTGCAACGTTGGAAACATGGAAGAGTAAAACAGGAGGATATGGAACAGAACATGGAAGGATCAGCAGGGGGCACATTTCAACTTTTCATTTTGGCGATACTATCTATGTGTTGATATGGCGTCCTTGGGAAGTTATAAAACAGCTGCTAACGGTTCAGTTGCTCAGATCTTCAAATAATGAGACATGAATATTGTTTTCCTTTTCTTTCGTGAAAATTTTCCTTTCAATGACACCACTGGAGGGACCATCATGAAAACAAGGTCACACTGACCCTTTAATGCTGTCCATGCCATTTTAAACTGCAGGTGTTTTCAGATGAAATCTTTAACTTTTATATTCATACCATATTGTACACCTGTAATTAGACTTAATTTTTTTCTAAATTTATGTTCCATCTAATTTTTTATTTCATATGGCTAAATTTCATATGCACACATACAATACAGCCTGGTTCAGCTGCTTATGGAGGGCTAGAGGGCCGCTGACAGTCCTACACTCTTTATTTAATCTTCAACGTGCTTTAAGTTTCGTAATGCACCACACATCATCACTTAGGTAAAGCTAACAGATATAGACATGTGGGTTACGTGGATTTTGCAATGCAAAAAAGTAATGAATAGCCCCGGGGGGAGGGGGGTACTTAGTATATTTGTCCGACGGGGATGTGCCGTTTTTAAGGGTATCGTTTTCACCAATTTTTTCTAGCACAGGGTATCAAAATGAGACAATTTTTCTAGAGCAGGTTGTCAAAACATGTCAAATGGGAATATTCTGCTAGATCGGGTCGTTTTTCGGTCAAATTTCATGTTTTTGAGTATACTTTTCACCAATTTTTTCTAGAACAGGTTATCATTTTGAGCGAAAAATTCTGGAGCAGGGTAAAAGAATTTTTTTTCGTGGGCACACCCCCGTACAAATTTAAGTCAAGTACCCCCCCCCCCCGGGTGAATAGCTAAATTGAACGAGGCTTCCCTAGGAACATAGCAGTGCAGTGACATTACCTTCTCTACTGCATATAAGTGCAGTGGTAACATTTTTAGCAATCTTTTATTAAATTGGTACTCGGCTGATATATTTCTGGCTTTATTTATTTCACAAAGATTCGTACAGCAGTGTTGCAAGAAATCAAAAACAGATGACATGTTGTATTATCCTACTATATCTTAAAATTCTGCAAGATTAAAGCCCCGTTAAAACGCTCTCAACATTGCACTGAACATCGCTCTACATTTGTAGAGTGATGTTCAGCGATGTTGAGTGGTGTTCAGTGGGGGTGTTAAAACGCTCTCAACAATTTGACTGAACATTTGTTGAGCGACGTAACTTCTCACTTTCGGAGACCCAAGACGAGGCAAACCTCTATTTGGGTACAATCGTTTTGGCGCCATATACAGTAGTTTGTGTTAGTTTGTGTTCAAAATGGCCACAGAATATCGATAATAGAATATGAACTGAAGCATGATCGTCCTGTCCGCGGTCCTGCTCTTCTTCTTCAGATTGCTCTCCATCTTGCTGCTTGAAATTCATTATATCTTCTGATTCGCTCTCACGGCCAGCTGAATCCATGTTTTCCGTAGCGATATGCCATAGCGATTTTTGAAATGAAATTAAACTTCCCCCTCGTCACTTTTCGACCACGCTCTCAATATGTTCTGGAAGTTTATTTGTTTCTTTCTTTCTTTGGCGCGAGAAGTAATGCCTAGTGCGCTTGCGCCGACTGAACATTGTTGGATGGAGTGTTAAAATGCTCTCAACATCGCTCAACAACACCTAGAACAATAGAAATGTTGAGTCGACCCACTGAACATTTTTGACTTCTTTCAAACTCCACTCAACATCGCTGAACACCGCACAACATCACTGAACATCACTGAACAGGGTGTTAAAATGCTCTCAACATTTGTCCTCTACAAATGTAGAGCGATGTTCAGTGCAATGTTGAGAGCGTTTTAACGGGGCTTAAGTCTATACATATTGATTACAACATAAATCAATGTTCACAGATCGAACAAAAAATATGTTTCATATAATGAATTTGATTAAGCATTTTTTAATTCACACATAGCCAAGCCAAGACGTGGTTAACTTGACTGCTCGACTTGTTAACCTGCCCATACTGTGGAGGTCGTAAAGATGACTGTCTTAAGGCGAATTTCCAGTCGGTGGAATTTTCCGAGCGGGCGGAATTTTAGACAATAAAATGTCGCTCAGCCGTAACTTTCTATTCAATTCCAGGGCGACATTTTCTCACGCAGCAGCATAGCCGTCAAATCTTTTCTTTTGTCCAAAGCTCCCGCGGGGTTCTGACTCACGCTCTGATCAGATCGCATTTTCTCCCATGATTGACCAATCAGATGCCGTCGTTGTGTTTACTTCCGCGTTTCGCAGCAAAACTTAGGCCATTTTCGGCCGTTTTGACCACTCTCCGGAAAAAATCATTGCACGATCGGATAAATCGAATTTCGTCAAAATTTCAATTGGAGAAGATTCTCCATGCTTTGGACCATAAGTGTTTTCGGTATGGCTTTGCGATCACTAAAAATAGCAGAATTGTGGCATTTTTAAGCTCAATGCAGTCATTCATCGGTTACAGACATTCTATGAAATTAGCAAAAAGAAGAGTAGAAAACTGAAAACCTGAAGAAGAACTAGTGCATACTACATACCTCAGATGGATTTAAAAACAAACATCCACTTTTTCTGCCGCGATCTACAGCCAGTTTCACCAGCAAATAACACAGTCAACAAAAATGGGCGCGAGAATTTGAATTATCAGCTACATGCCATCGTCGAGTGAGAACAACATCCGATTCCAATAAACAGAAATATGAATAAATCAACGGTGAATAACGAACACATGAACTTGCCATGCTGAAGGTTACGGGAGTAGCAGCTGTACGTCCACTCTGGCCCAGAAAGAACAATTTCGTGATGTCTTTTTCGATAAACCATCTATGGATAAACCGTGCCACCATTCCTTTATCCAACTGCGGCTATCATTGACAGGTGGAAACCGGCAATAACATTACCAAAACGATGTACGAATTGATCGGTCACATCCCATCTTTTAATGCAAGAAAAATGTCTATCGTCTTATGGTCTAGCAGCTTCGTGAAACAGAACTGAAATGCTAGGTTTAGTGTTCTTACGAATACGAATAACAAGAAGAAATGTACATGTTATTTTCATAACGAGTAAAATAGATCGATCTTTTCGACATTTGAAATGCTATTTATAGAAACTCCTCATGTCAATTTCACATTTTGTGCGGATAGCATAAAAAATATTTTATCTTTTAGAAGTCCTTCATTAGAAAATCACCCCTTCACAGTCAAGCAACACAGTAACATCAAAGCAAAGTTGGGCAGTTTGCAAACTCATTGCCCATTAATGGAAGAACAACCCTATTTTTTGTAAGATTCTACAACTTTCATCCAATAAAGAAAGCTCCTCAAAATTCTCATTTTCTGAGTACAAAATGTTTCGTAAGAGTTTCTTAAGAGTTCCCTCAAATTTCTATCGGTGGGGTAGGATCTCTGGGATCTCCTGTGCCTTGGATAAAATTGTGCGTTAAATTATGAATCATGCCACAGTGTAGATCACGTACGAAGTCTCATGTAAGAAGTTACCAAACGAAAAGTGAAATTAATTTGTTTCAGTTTCCAAAATGTTATATTTACTTTAGGCTTGATTCTAATAGAAAAGTTTCTTGTAAGGTTCCCAAAAAATTATTACTTTTTAGTAATAGTTGAGTTGGTAATGCAATTTCTGGTTGAAAACATTTTTTGCAACTCATAACTTACTTTTTAAAAAGTTCCTTAAATTTGAAATGACCTTTCATCTCTTCTAATAGAGTTTCTTAATTTATGGAAGAGGCAGCAACGGTTTCCTTCAAGCAGTTTCCTGCAGAAAAAGTGTATGCAGCATTGATAGAGGTCCGCTATCATAGGAAAAATTTCAAGAAACTGAACTCTCAGGTCACCTAGTATATAAAATCTTGGATACTGGAAGAAATTAATTTCACTTTTCATATACACGTTTTTTTTTATAAGAAACTGGTTTATAAGAAACTAGTACTACGATGACCAAAAATTTAAGAAACTCTAGTACTACGCTCAAGAACAGTTAAGAAACTCTAAAACTTTATTTCTGTATGTCTCTCTTATTCTATGTCTCTCTAACAAAGGTACATTCGTCTTTTCTTGACTTTTAACTGCAAAATTGGTAAATTTTTGCCTTGATGTGCATGGCTTCTTCTTGATGACAATGTCAATGCAAAATGGAAGCCCTTTCTCGAGAAGAAGGCCCAACTTTGAATAATACCGCAATTTTAGGCCCAAAAAAATAAGAAACTAATTAAGAAACTTTTACTACTAAAACACCGAGATTTTCATGCGAAATTAAGAAACTTTTAGTACTGATCCAAGTTTCTTATAAAAAAAACGTGTAGTAATTTCTTACATGGGTAACGCACAATTTTATCGAAGGCACAGGAGATCCCAGAGATCCTACACCACCGATAAAAATTTGAGGGAACTTTTAAGAAACTCTTACGAAACATTTTGTGCTCAGAAATTGATAATTTTGAGGAGCTTTCTTTATTGGATCAAAGTTGCAGAATCTTACAAAAATAGGGTTGTTCTTCCATGAATGGGCAATGAGTTTGCAAACAGCCCAACTTCGCTTTGATGCTTGACTGTCAAGGGGTTGCTGTGTTGCTTGACTGTCAAGGGGTGATTTTCTAATGAAGGACTTCTAAAAGATAAAATATTTTTCATGCTATCCGCACAAAATGTGAAATTGACATGAGGAGTTTCTATAAATAGCATTTCAAATGTCAAAAAGATCGATCTATTTTACTCATCATGAAAATAACATGTACATTTCTTCACGTTATTCGTATTCGTAAGAACACTAAACCTAGCATTTCAGTCCTGTTTCACGAAGCTGCTAGACCATAAGACGATAGACATTTTTCTTGCATTAAAAGATGGGATGTGACCGATCAATTCGTACATCGTTTTGGTAATGTTATTGCCGGTTTCCACCTGTCAATGATAGCCGCAGTTGGATAAAGGAATGGTGGCACGGTTTATCCATAGATGGTTGGGAGATGGTTTATCGAAAAAGACATCACGAAATTGTTCTTTCTGGGCCAGATTGGACGTACAGCTACTCCCATAATCTTCAGCATGGCAAGTTCATGCATTCGTAATTCACCGTTGCTTTATTCATATTTCTGTTCATTGGAATGGGATGTTGTCATTCGACGATTGCATGTAGCTGATCACTCAAATTCTCGCGCCCATTTTTGTTGACTGTGTTATTTGCTGGTGAAACTGGCTGTAGATCGCGGCAGAAAAAGTGGATATTTGTTTTTAAATCCATCTGAGGTATGTGTATGCACTAGTTCTTCTTCAGGTTTTCAGTTTTCTACTCTTCTTTTTGCTAATCATAGAGTCTGTAACCGATGAATGACTGCATTGAGCTTAAAAATGCCACAATTCTGCTATTTTTAGTGATCGCAAAGCCATACCGAAAACACTTATGGTCCAAAGCATGGAGAATCTTCTCCAATTGAAATATTGACGAAATTCGATTTATCTGATCGTGCAATGATTTTTTCCGGAGAGTGGTCAAAACGGCCGAAAATGGCCTAAGTTTTGCTGCGAAACGCTCTGAAAAACCTGACCCTATTTAGGCATAATATGCTGGGATTCCTAGCATACCAATCAGCTTGCAAGATTTGCGAATTACCATGGTTACGGCAAATCTGCTGGAACTTTTAGCCAATCAGGCGAGGTCTGGCAGGGCAGGTAGCAAAGGGAGGCTGTTCATCTTTTAATTTTCGCGATTTAGCGATTTTGCAATCTTGATTCGCCAAACAAAATGCAAGATGGCTGACTCGGAGCTTCTGCAGAAAACAGAAATACAGTCTGGAGTTGAGTTGTCCTAATTCCAGGCTGTTTATTTAAAAGTTTTAAAGCGTGAAGATATCTTCGTGTCTTGCTGCAGGAACAGGGAAAACTTACTTCTTATTTTTAGAACTTATTGCTTTGCTTTTATGTCCGCGCCCTAGCTACTTGCAAAGAACGAGCGAAGTCTTCCTGTGGACTTTGAACTCTAGAACGTCTCTAGGGAAACTAATCGAACGTCCTGAAATAAGCGAAAGAATTTTGTTCTTCATACAAAAGGACAAGTGGAGGTTTCGCAAAATAATTCGCAAAATGTTTGGGCTCTCTGGCAGGCAATCTGAAAGCGAGACTTTAAAAAATAGGGTCAGGTTTTTCACTGTTTCATTATGAGTCCCTGTGAGCAAGGTACCGCAGGGATACAAGGGACTCATCGTCATAAGTCTAGCGAAACGCGGAAGTAAACACAACGACGGCACCTGATTGGTCAATCATAGGAGAAAATGCGATCTGATCAGAGCGTGGGTCAGAACCCCACGGGATCTTTTGACAAAAGAAAAGATTTGACGGCTATGCTCGCTCGGACAATTCCACTGACTGGAAATCAGCCTTTATGCTGTTTTAAACCAAGCCAGATACTAGCAACTCCTAGCAAGATAAAACAATCACATCACTACGGCTAAAATCATCACCGTCCTCGCCTGTTCTTACCAGCCGCCATGACTACCAGGTGGGTCAGAACATAGTCCAGAAAAAGTTTCGACGTGGGTCTGAAAAATCAGAAAAATTTCGTTTTGCTCTTAAATTTTAAAATTCTTTCGTTACTTGTTTCAAATACTAAATTATTTTTAGCAATAAAACATTATATTTCTTTTTTTCTCTCCAGTGATATGTTATTTTTAACTGCATATTGTAATTAAGTTTTTATCGGGGGGGGGGGGCCCTTGAAAAGCAGCTTCAGCTAAAGGAATATGAAATATAACTGTTTAATCATTCGGAATATTTTGAAATGACAGCTTGAAAACTCGTATTTTTTGCAATTGCTTTCAGAAGAAATTGTAAAGTTTTCTTATCGATTCGTAAAAATTAGCTTTTGATTCGCCAATGATCACGAGATTAATTTCTCGCCTTTCTGGCATGGAGTGGACTTGCTACATGTCTCTCAGCTATTTTTCCTCCCCTCGTTAGGAGGGGGGCTTTGGGGTTTCACGGGTTGCGGGTTTGACCAATTTTAGCCATCGGGTTTCGGGTTTTACGTCTAAATCGTGCGGGTTTTCGGGTTTTGAGCTGCTCCACGGGTTGCGGGTTTGGCCAATTTTTATGCTCGGGTTTCGGGATTTCTTTAAAAAATTCCAATGTTTTCGGGTTTTCGAAGTCATGCAGTCCCTGTAGTTAGCTGAGATCGAAAAACCAGCTTCCGAATGCTTGAAACGATGCACAGAGTGTTAGTGAAAACGAAAATGTAGGAAATAGTCGAAGATTATTACCGAAAATTGAAATTTTGCGTCCCGAAGTGCAATTTCGGGTTTCTAATTTTTTGCTTGCGGGTTTTCGGGTTTTTGCTAATTTTGGTCCGGGTTTGCGGGTTCTAGTACCCCCCAAAGCCCCCCTCCGTTAGCGGAAAAAGCAAATACACCAAAATTACACCGTAGACCCAAATTACCCCCACCTTACTCTAATCAACAACGCAAAAGGATTCAATTTTGATCAAAATAACATTTCTAGTAATGAATTATTCAAAAAGACTCTTAGGGCCTGTTTATATGGGGAAAATCATCCCACCTTCCAGCCTGTGAGCTGAGAGGTGAGATCCCACCCTTCTATACGATCCCTTGTAATTTTCATCTTGCGTTTATATGGAAAATGAGCCAGCCCGGCTAGGTGAGATCCCACTCTACGAGAGGTGGGATCTCACTGAAGTGGGATGAAAATTTTCCATATAAACGCTGGAAGGTGGGATGAAAAGCTGGAAGGTGGGATGAAATCGTCTGTCTTGCGCACGCACCAATATGAAAACAAAGGGAAACCTAATCGCTGCTGGCGCCAAACACCAATTACGATTGTTATTGTCTGAAAACCGTGGGCTGGGAGGTGGGATGAAAATGCTGGAAGGTGGGATGAAAATTACATATAAACACACGCAGATTTCATCCCACCTGATAGCTGATAGACTGGAAGGTGGGATGATTTTCCTCATATAAACAGGCCCTTAAAAAGCATTTGAATTTGGCCAATAAAAGGCCGTTCATAGAATAATCAAATCAAATAATCGATATTCCAAATCAAATTTGATTTTTGATACAACAACTCAAAAATAATAATTTTGAATTTGATTGAATTTTCGAATTTTGGCAATTTTTCGAAGGCCAAAACTTACACAGGCTAATTTTTTTTCTATGTTGATGCAGGTGCCTTGAAATCAGTAAGAATTCTAAAATGGTTCGACAACGATGGCTTTTTATCAGCAAAATGTACTTTTTCTTTTATGTCAATACCAAGCGATTTCAGTTGTGAAACAAATTTCTTTTCTTCTTTTTCAATCCACGGTCTTGATTCGTCTTTTATTTGATAAGGTGTTACATGCACTCTAACTTTTGGAACATTATTAGCAATTTGGAACAAAACATCTTCGTCTGTCACATAAGCATTTGCATGTCCACCATTGCCCGAATCAAGCCAATACATAGCATCCAAGCGACTTGCAAAGTCCTGCAGATCATCGTGATCAGCTGATGTTGATATCTTTTTGAATTCGTAGGTGATTTGATTAAGAACCATACAACCTTTACTGAACCCAATAAGATTAATTGGGAAGTCAGCGGTGACATCCTCTTCTTCTGGCTCTAAATGAAGAACTGTTGATAAAAATAAAACACAAGCTCAGCGTTTATTTGCTAACCTTCTAATAAGCTCCTAATCAGGTAGATTTGCCGCAAGTCTATTTCGTCAACTGTAATAAGTCTTTCTATCTGAAAGTAAACTACGAAACATTTCGCTTTTCCCTTTTACAATATTTTGACGAAATAGACTGGGGTAAGTCTAGGTCTACTAATAACAAGAACCCAATCGCGTAATATAGCGGCCTAGCTCACTAAGGTGATTTACGTTGCAGCTGTTTCCTAACTGCAATATAGAGATGGTAGTATTTGATCTTTGAATTGAAGAAAATTAAATTCATACTGTAAATGGTTGATTGTTATATCGGTTATCTCTGTGTCTTTCTTCTTGTCCTCTTGTGCTCGGAAATCGTTGAAGCATTCTGCCACCATGGTAACATGTTGCTACTCTATTGATGTTGTTGTTGTTGCTGGAATAACGCAACGTTATAGGCTGCAATGGTTGCAGTGTGTGTATAAGAAATAACAAAAGAAGGAAAGGAAGGAAAGGAAAGCTTAGACAAATGCATTGAGTACGGAGTTTAACATCTGGGGAACATTTTCACGCAAAGAACTTGGCGTTTGATGCCAAATTCACCGAGATTGAGCGAGGATAAAACTGTTGTTAGATTTAGGCAGGTAAATAAGCTGCATTCCTTGTTATTTCTTATACACACACTGCAACCATTATTACCTGGCTTGCTACCAACAAAACTTTCATCTTGATACATACTTGGTGTCCTATCGCTTATGATTTGATTAAGAGTTCATACCTCGTCTCACAGCTGAATCCAACAAACATTTCAAATGGAGCAATGCATTTGAGTCTTCTCTTTCGAAATCTGGCGTTCCACAAACATCTATCTCAATGAAATTCGAATAACATGCAAACGTATCTCGATCATAAAATGAAGTACGAATCACCCAAATGAAACATTTAGGAAATCTTTTTGCCAATATTTGTGCTGTTGATTCTAAATCCCAATCCTTCCATGCCCTGTTTTCCTTGTTCCTGTCCATCTCTTCAAAGTAGTTCTGAAAGCAAATTGATGTTGGTCATTGTGAATGTTTCGAATTGAATGTGTTCAGATGAGACTTACGTATACAGTAGAAAGTCTAGAAACCCGCATGAACGAAACTGCGGATGAAGAGCATAGGTTCCAAATCTTTAACTCGGCGTAAAAAGGTGGGTGTACAAGTCAATGACCTATTTCTTCTGATTGAATGGCTTGAAAGAAATTTTAGATACTTATCTATAATTCTACCGTTGGACTTTCCAGAAATTTTGAATATTTTTCAAAATTACAGCGTATCTTACATTTCAGCTCATTTGAGGATGTGACGTCATCAAATTTCTAAATCATAACCCAGATGAGTGACAGACTTTTGCTTGATACCATATTGTAGGCATTTATAAACTATGGTTTTCTTTGAAATTACTTCATGTTGCGTCAAACGGTCTGGAAATTACGATGGTTTTAAGTTTTTTGAAATTTTTTGTTGAATTCTTGAAAAAGAAAAAAAACACTGAACATATGAAAATATTGAAGATTTCAGAAAAGTCCAACGGTAGAATTATAGAGAATTAGCTAAAGTTTCTTTGAAGTCATTCAGTTCAAAGAAATAGGTCACTCAATTTTACACCAGCCTTTTCAAAGATTTGGAACCTATGCTCGGATGAAGAACCTCCAGGCACCTTCTGCACAAGAACCACTACTGGATTAGTCAAAAAAGGGCCCGGCGTTTGGAAGGCTACTGCTCCCTGAAAATATAAGCAATGACATTTTGCGATATCTGATTGAATAGCTAATATGCTCAATTATATTTTGAATTTTTCCTGGCTGAGGTCGGTCACTCCGTTCAGATTTTACGAGGAATGTTCTCAAATAAAAATCCCTTCGAGAAACCTTAAAAAACATGCTAAAATCGTCAGCAAGTTTCCCTAACATGTTTAGCCTACCTTACAGCAATGACTTGAGCCCCAGGGGGGGTACTCCCTAACTTTCAATACGGGGGGGTCCGTGCCACTTTTTCTTTGCTGACCCCTAAATTTTAAGCCTAATGATTTGGGGACCCCAAATATTGAGTCTAATGTTTTGGAGACCCCAAATATTGTTATCTATTTCTGGGGCCCCTTACATGTTTTTGAATGATTTCAATTTGAGCCTCTTGATTTTTCTCAGTTTTTGAATAATACCAAAGCATTTATTTCGTGATTCGCAACTTCAGGGCCAAATTGCAGGATTCTTCCTTTCCTCAGATTTGTTGACCCCAAATATTCAATTGTTGTCCATGTTGTAATTCACAGATCCCAAATATTGATTTGATGTCAAATTTCAGACCCCAAATATTGGCACGGACCCCCCCGTACTAAAAGTCAATGAGTACCCCCCCCTGGGGACTTGAGCACGCTTTAGCACATGCTATCCTCTTGGGGGAATGAAAAAAGTCTTCCCCCGAGTATGAGTAACTTATTCAGGGGGATTCTATTCTCCCAAGATGACAAAATACATGAATACATGAAGGTGTCATAATTGCCAGGAAGGAAAACAAAGGGAAATTTTGCTCGTCGTTTTCATTGTTTTTGCGGGTTTTCGAAAGTGACTTTCTGTAGAAAATCTCCCATATTGACAGGAAGGAATGGCCCATTAAGGTAACTCTGCTTTCCGCTCTAGTGCACAGCGAAATGCCGTTTCGCAAAACCACTCTCCTCAGAAAACAGTTAATTTCTCCAATATTATTCGGCCTATCGAAAAGCGGTAAAAAGGATGTTGTTCTGTATAATCTGGGCAATCGAAAGATGTACAAATCGCAATGTTTCCGTCAACCCTGGTTTCGCAAATCCTAGTTCAAATCTTTTTGCTAATTTCAGAAAAGTGGATTTATCTCCAAAACTACTCGAAAAATGTTCGATTTTTTTTCGTTCCATCTTTAGCTAGGTTGTTGATCTACAACTTTGCCAAGTCTGATTGAAAAAGCTAGGCTAGATTTCCTGCAATCGAATTTCGTATTTCTGTTTACTTTTCGACAGCGAAATGGAGAAACCTTAGTCAACAGATTACCATGCTATGAAGCACGCTTGCAAACGCTCAGGCTTGAAATAACTTTCAGAAGTTTTTCCATTGGCAAACAAATGAACGTCATCTTTTGGGAATACCATACGCAGGTCTCAAAAGACATCCTTAGTGCGCTTGTAAAAGTATCATTTGCATCTATTGATTAAAAATTACTGATTTTTACCAGCAACTGCACGAAACTTTGCTTTGGGTGTCTTTCGAGACTTTCGCAAGCATTCACAGATTATCAATTTCTTTTAGAGTCCACAATGAGCATAGATCTTAGTTCAAGAACAAATTTTTTTGCAAAAACATTCTACGGGCGTTCAAATCGTTCTGCATGGGCTAAACTGTTGACCAACGCTTTTCCCTTTCGATGTCGAAAAGTAAACAGAAATGTAAAATTCGATTGCAGGAAATCTAGCCTAGCTTTTTCAATCAGACTTGGCAAAGTTGTAGATCAACAACCTAGCTAAAGATGGAACGAAAAAAAATCGAAACTTTTTCGAGTAGTTTTGGAGGTAAATCCACTTTTCTGAAATCATCAAAAAGATTTGAGCAAGGAATTGCAAAGCCAGGGTTGACGGAAACATTGCGACTTATACATCTTTCGATTGCCCAGATTATACAGAACAACATCCTTTTTACTTCTTTTCGATAGACCGAATAATATGGGAGAAATTAACTGTTTTCTGAGGAGAGTGGTTTTGCGAAACGGCATCTCGCTGTGCACTAGAGCGGAAAGCAGAGTTACCTTAAAGCCTGGTAAATTACTGAACCTAACTGGAAATATCGGGAATAAAACAAGACAGTTTTCAACATTATTGCTTTGATATTCAGGAAGCAGCACTTTTTTCAAACGCCGGGCCTTTTTATTGATTCATCCGGTATATAAATGTATATGAGCCATTTCAGCCCGTTATGAAAAATCACAGATTCTTTTATGCAGGTTCTTAATGTATACATAAACTCTCAGATCACTGCGAAATCTGAAAGATTTGAACAGTTGACACTCGTTCAGGAAACTTTTACATTTGTTCCAGGAAATCAAAAACATGTTGCTCCTTGTTTCTTATAATGTATTGCTTGGTATTACTTCAACCTTATTTGTTGTCATAACAATTCTCTAAGAAAATTGAAGTTTCTTAAAGAGCCAACATCACCCAGGGTCCTTTGCAGGCACATTGAAATTTCACAATGTCTGGCAATCAAACTTGGCCTAAGCGGACACCATGGATCCGTACTGCAGTACGTAGTAGTTGAACTGACAACAGTTTGAGCTTATTTGAAATGTTCTATCAGTAATAGCAATGTTGATATATAGATTTTGTTGAGGCAAAATTTGATTTTCAGACAGTCTGAACTTGTAGCGTGCCCGCCAAGGACCATGGGTTACAATAGCCACATAAGGAATGTTTTCCCCAGCTCTCAAATTTCATCATTTTTTGGTTATCTGAGATTTGAGTTTCTACAAAGATTTTCCTATGGAAAGACTCGCATAATGAGAAAGTTAAGAAACTTTTGGCAGCAGGGCACCACCAAATTTCAATTCTTATGCGAAATCTGATATGAATCACAACAGACTGCCTTTCAAACAATAATGCAATGTGCCAATGTAACCTTAAACCAGAGCAATGATAATTAGTGGCCTAACTGAGTTACGAAGGTCAAAAACCAAAAATATCGATCTATTAAATTCCCAAAAGCGTTTAATCCTTCTCCTAACCACATTCGATCTGCGATTTGAAATTTAACAAATATCATCGTAGCGTGCCTTCAAATGTACCCTGGATCAGAGTATTTTTAGTATATGGAAAAAAATAAAAATAAAAAAATAAAAAATAAATTTAATGAAAAAAGAAATAAAATAATACTTTAATTTTTTCAATTTTTTTCAAATACTTTAATCTTCTACAAATGCTAAAAATACTCTGATCCAGGGTACTTCAAATGGTCTGGTCAAAAATTAAATGAATTTATGACACGAGTTGTATCAGGCTATTTTGAATACGAGAACGATGAAAAAAACGCTGAATTACTGCGAAGGAGCGAAAATGAGAGAGGAAGCCTCTGCACAGATGCATACCATTACCATCCTCTCAGATACATACAGTAAATCCCCGCATATAAGAACGTACTTTTTTGAGAGCCAGGCTGAATTAGCTCTTCATTTCAAAGGTACTTAGATTTATTTCAGGCCAGGGTATGAAGGTTCTTCATGTTCTTATTTAAAGCCTCATTTAACTTTATTGCTCTTGTGATAAGAACATATTGGTTTATCAAACTGAATCAGGTTCTTAATTAGAAGGTACATAATTCAGTACTGCAGGTTCTTATTTTTGTTGGTCCTTATATGCGTGGATTTACTGTACTTTCAAGGTGAGTCGTGTCCAGTCTGACTCATGGAATCAAGCAAAGAATAACTTGGTTGTTTCAGCTTAAGAATGTTGGATAACCAAGCCAACAAAACAAATTTTGAATAAATTTTAGCATCATACAAGAAAAGCGACGGATTACTGAGAATCATGATGTCTTTGCAAAGACCTCCTTTTTCTGTTTGATACACAGCCTCGTGCTAATCTATGTGTACTCCAGGAGTTACAAGGACTTCCTCCTCACAAAAAGATGATTAAGAATCATTAATGGTGGATTCAAGGAGATGAGAAAGAATCTCATTTGGCGGAAACCTTCTTTGTCGTTTGAACGGAGCAAATTCTCTGTCCATACACGATTCATCGTCTGTAAGAGACCGTTTATTATTTCTTGCACGAGTTGGCACTGAAGAGAAATACTAAATGGCGGTCCACCTAACCATAGTCAACAGAATTTCCTCTATTGACTATGACCCAACCCACCTGACTTGTGTGACATAGAAGGTTAGGGGAAAATACCTCTGGTAGAACTTTATGCTTTCAGAACAAGACCTTGTTCAGAAAAGTAACATATTTCTAACTCTATCTTGTTGTTGCTTTGCGAGGAAAAATTCAAGATTGAGGTATGATCTGATGAAGACTCATAGAGTTTCAAACCCAAAGCAGAGCAGGTGATTCATTATAAAAAATTCTTCAATAAAGAGGGCGAGAGAAGCAGTAGCCCTGTATTAGTCTGAAGAAGTTGGCACTGTAAGAAGTACAAAGGTCAAAACGATTGCCAAAAAGATGATATGGTGTCTGCAGGGAAAAATTGAGTAGGCTGGGGGTGAAATGGGTAATGCTGATTGCTGGAAAACGGTACACCCTGGACTGATAAATCAACGTTCACTATTTCAAGAAAGGTAGCTCGGCAGTTGTAGAAAACTTAGAGAAAAGATTACAGTAACATTCATCTAAAATTTTTGGACTACCGATTTTACCCCAAGCGTAACCATTTTTACCCCAGTAGACCCTACATCATACAGCAAAATGCGTTACCAATTTATGGGAAAATCTGAACCTGATTTTTTGCAAGAACAATGCAAAAACAATAAGGTGATTAAGGGAGAATAACAGCTCAATAAGAGGGTTTCTTATCAAAGCTGGCACTTAACAGTTCCACAAACTGGTGAAATTGGAAACTGGAATTAGAAGGCATGATTAAATAGAAAGCGCGTAGCTTCCACAGTGACAGAAACCCTCTTAACAGTGCTGAACAAACAGGACAAGGCTCTATTGTACGTTTCACGCCTACAAAAGTGAAGACAAGATGGCATATCACAGAAATGAGAGGTGAACCAACAATGAACGATGTTGAATGAACGTAATACATTGCATTGATTTTCCACAAATACCTTTCAACGGGAAATTTATCTCAAAGTGGATAGAGGTGGCATAAGATCCGCTAGAATTTCGGAAAATCCTGCACATTTTTCTGAATTTGGGTAAGGGATATCGCAATCAAATTATCTAATGTACGCATCTCTGCTGAAAAATTGGAAGAAAATCACACTAAAAAAACAAGAGTATTGAGAAAAACCTTTCAACGTTTATCAGCAGCGTACAAATGAATCACCTCCTAGAGGCTCCTTGGAGGTGCTAGAAGAAACCTTTTGATAAAGGTTTTCTAAAAACCCGCACAAAACCATCGTCAAAAAGCTGTCAAGGGAGAAACTCAACGTTTCTATAAAATGTTCTACAAAACTATTGAAACTGCAGCAAAATATCCACTTTCAGAAACCTGAGAGACCAATATGGAACCTTTTCGTCACTGAGGCATTCCTAACCTCTTTCCTACTGAGGGGAGAGGGTACAAAAATTAATCACATGCAGTATATCATTCAATGGCTGTGGTCAGTTGGCGGATTATCTCAACATTAATCTTGGATATCGACTGATTCACTTGGAAAGAAATGCTGAAAACGCGTTGTCACAGCTTTATAAACTTTGCCATTCAACAGAGACAGAGATTTCAGTGATCGGTATACAGTGATCAACATTGTACTGCGCCTATCTAAGTCTGTTCATCAGGGTTCATGAGAGGTAGGCAATACCATTCCAAGATGGTGGTAGATTTCTAGGCCTTTTGGAATTGGTACCTATAACCGATCTGTCGTATGGTATTCGGACCTCGGGGGGGGGGGGGGGATCTGGACCTATCATCTGACGGGGGAGTGCCATTTATCCAAAGATTCGTACCCATAATTCCGCAAAATCTTCAGAATATTAGGGTCATAATTCCGTAGATTGCGAAGCATTTCCTGAAATTTCTATAATTTTTTTCCAGAACAGGAGCTATAATTCCGCAAATTTTCCGAGAATGACTGCATACTTCCGTAAAATATCTGAAAATGGCATCCATGAAATCCACCTCTCTTAGTTTTCTCTAGGTACTTTCTATTCATGGTTTTCCTTTTTGATAATTAAATAATGTGATTCACAAGTGTGTTTGCATCTACCTTGAAAATACCATGTTGGTAAAAATAGCTCTTTTTCATCGTAGAAAACTATGGTTTCATGGGTTGATGATGAATCTTGGTTGATTCGAAACGTTCGGGTCTAATTATCTGCCCTTATTAGACAACTTTGAATATTGATTAGGTCGCTAACTTGATACACAAATATATGGATATGACAAATGAATGTAAACAAGACGATTGTCGTCTTAATGCTCACTCTCCAATTTGTGACAAAGCCTAACAAAGCTGCGTTTTCCACCTGACAAGGGAAAAATCCCAATCATTGCAAATTTATACAAAATAAATTTTGGCTGCTTGTTCAGGAAATACACGTTCTTTCATATAAGAAACTTGGATCAGATTATAGTGCGAGAAGTTGCTTGATTTTAAATGAAAATTTCCGCCTTTGTTTCTCATTTTCTTTGGTAAGAACTATGATGTAGTTTCCAACGCTGGCGCAAATATGAACGCTGGTGCAAATATGTATGTTTCTTGGTAGAGAAAATATCAGTTAGGAAGGAAAAGTGTTTCTTAAATATAGAACGTAAAGTAAGAGTAAGAGTTACATATAGAACTTAAAAGTAAGAGATACTTTTACTCAAGAATAAGGGCTCAACGACATATTTGCCACTATATCTTTGAAATTAGCATGTAAATTTTTCAGCTTTTTAAAACTTAGTATCAGGCCCAGGGCTTCTTAATTTTCTACATATAGTACTTATAGTAGTACTAGTTTCTTATAAACCAGTTTCTTGTATAAAAACATGCGTACTTTGGATGAATCCCATGTTGGTGAGATGAGCAGCAACGAGTCTAAATTTTATTTGAAGTTATGTAATGAATTATAATGAAAAAGGATTATACAAAAACCTATATAAAAGCAATTCGAAAACGTTATTTTGGTCTTCTCACGATTGAATCTTTGTAAAACTTCTGAGAATCCCATCTATGCGAGTACAATAAATATACGCAGAAGAGTCAAACATAATCAATTCTCAACAGCTTTCCGTGTTTAAAAATAGCACGGCGGTAGCACTAGATTGGAGTAACATTTAAATCTACATCACTCACTTGTACATCTCCAGGGAAAAATATAAGATGTTGCATTGCATCTTCTCCACAAAACACAACATCATTGCACTTCCCATCGTAACCTTCAACTTTCTTGAGACAAACCATGGGAGCTTGACCTGCCATTGCAGAAATAAAAATCAAATCAAATCGTACAATACTATATTTTGTGATGTTTACGTTTTAAATCCGATATGTTAGAGTAACCTTTCAACAGTGGATACAGTGCGACTTGTTTGAGCTGCTGCGATTACACGTGCAAATGGTAACCGAAGGAACGCATTACGTCAAAACAAGGCTTATGGCAGATAACAATCCCCTAACATGTATTGATCTCAAATGTCATAGTTCTGGAGAAGGCACACGTGCACTGTCCGTGACCGTTCCTCGTTTAAGGTAACTCTGCTTTCCGCTCTAGTGCACAGCGAGATGCCGTTTCGCAAAACCACTCTCCTCAGAAAACAGTTAATTTCTCCAATATTATTTGGTCTATCGAAAAGCGGTAAAAAGGATGTTGTTCTGTATAATCTGGGCAATCGAAAGATGTATAAATCGCAATGTTTCCGTCAACCCTGGCTTCGCAAATCCTTGCTCAAATCTTGTTGCTGATTTCAGAAAAGTGGATTTACCTCTAAAACTACTCGAAAAAGTTTCGATTTTTTTTCACTCCATCTTTAGCTAAGTAGTTGATCTACAACTTTGCCAAGTCTGATTGAAAAAGCTAGGCTAGATTTCCTGCAATCGAATTTTACATTTCTGTTTACTTTTCGACATCGAAGGGGAAAAGCGTTGGTCAACAGTTTAGCCCATACAGAACGATTTGAACGCCCGTAGAATGTTTTTGCAAAGAAATTAGTTCTTGATCTAAGATCTATGCTCATTGTGGACTCTAAAAGAAATTGATAATTTGTGAATGCTTACGAAAGTCTCGAAAGACACCCAAAGCATGGTTTCGTGAAGTTGCTGGTAAAAATCAGTAATTTTTAATCAATAGATGCAAATGATACTTTTACAAGCGCACTAAGGATGTCTTTTGAGACCTGCGTATGGTAATCCCAAAAGATGACGTTCATTTGTTTGCCAATGGAAAAATTTCTGAAAGTTATTTCAAGCCTGAGCTTTTGCAAGCGTGCTTCATAGCATGGTAATCTGTTGACCAAGGTTTCTCCATTTCGCTGTCGAAAAGTAAACAGAAATATGAAGTTCGATTGCAGGAAATCTAGCCTAGCTTTTTCAATCAGACTTGGCAAAGTTGTAGATCAACAACTTAACTAAAGATGGAACGAAAAAAAATCGAAAATTTTTCGAGTAGTTTTGGAGATAAATCTACTTTTCTGAAATTAGCAAAAAGATTTGAACTAGGATTTGCGAAACCAGGGTTGACGGAAACATTGCGATTTATACATCTTTCGATTGCCCAGATTATACAGAACAACATCCTTTTTACCGCTTTTCGATAGGCCGAATAATATTGGAGAAATTAACTGTTTTCTGAGGAGAGTGGTTTTGCGAAACGGCATCTCGCTGTGCACTAGAGCGGAAAGCAGAGTTACCTTAAGCGCAAAGATTACGGCTTTATAACCAAATAAACTCCGACGGTTCATCTTACCCTAGGGACCGTTCATTATTTGCAGAGGGGTTGGTACTGAAGAGAAATGTTTTCTTATCCAAAAAATCTTCTTACCCAACTCTAAAAGTGACAGCAAAAACATCTACCCAACAATTTTCAGGTTGAAAAAATTGTCCAACCCCTACCTATAAACATGGTTTCAATGTCAAGCGATGTAAATTGTAAATTCAATACTGTAAATATTGATGACAAAGATGAGCAAGGTAGACACTGAAAGTGAAATGGACAATTTTGATAATATTGATGATGATATTGAGATAATTTTGGACTTTAAACATTTGGTATTAATTGGTGGGAAAATTTTGTTTTTCCAACCTTGAAATTACACGAAAAAATATTTACCCAACCTTCTTAAGTTAGAAAATTTCTCTTACCCAACCCATTTCTCTTCGGTACCAACCCCTTTATAAATAATGAACAGTCCCCTACTTATCCTCTCGCAACCACAGATGGTGGAGAATAGTTCATAGTTCAGTTATGAATTTGATAAAGCTTTATCTTACCTGCCAGTTAATTGTGTCACACTGCTCTTGCATCTTCTCTCTATCTATAACAGTCCGACAACCATTGTTTCTATTTAGGCCCACACGACCCACGATGGTGTTGAACAAATGGATGTCGAACTGATACAGAGAGAAGATGCAAGAGCGATATGACAAAATTAACTAGCTGGTTAGCTGGTAAGATCCCGGGGTAAGATAAAATTTTATCAAATTCATAACTGAAACTGAACTATGAACTATTCTCCGTCACCTGTGTCGCAACCACGCCAAAAGTTGCTTCCTACGAAATCGAGAGACAAGTCACTCCAAAACTCTCGTACAATTTCCTGAAAAAACCTTCAAAAATCCTAAAATCTCGAAAAATCTTGAAAATCTCCAACAAATATTAGAATTCCAAAGAAATTCTAAAAACTCCCCGAAATCTCCCCCAGCAAATGATACAAATCTTCAAAATATCTTTCAAAAATTCTTTGCAAATCTTAATAGTTTAAATGCTCAAAATCTAGCAAAATCTCGAAATATTTAGTCTCGAAAAAGTTTGAAAATCTCGCAAATCTCAAGAAAGCAAAGATCTCAAAGGGTCGAAGTCGAAGTAATCTTAAAGAATCTTTGGAAATCTCAGAAAAATCTCAAAAATCCCTTACAAATCTGAGAGAGTTTTAAGATCCCAAAAATCTCGTGCCCCATTTTTGGAGTGACTTCAGACTTGCCCCTTGTACGAGATGCTGACTAAGGCTAACCTCAGAGCCATGACAAATTGCAGAGCCTCCTTTTGCTCTCTCTTACTCAAGAAACAACATTGAAAACAATTGGCTCAAAAGCGCTTAGCATTCAGTTTTGTGCGTCAATCAAAACTTGCGACACCTGATATTTATCCAACGATTGAAAAAATACAAAGCAGGTCCCAAAAGGTCATGTAGTCTGAATTAACCACTGCGTAGGAGGGCTGCCGGAGGCGGCAACGTAAGAGGTGGGAGGTAGTGAATTGTGCGGCGATTCATAGTAATCGCATTTCGTGAATAAACTGAAATCATTTTTGCGAACAAAGCTGTTTATTATGATTTGTCTGTGCTAAACGATTGAAAATTTCTAGCTTACAGCTGCAAAAATGTTGATCAAACTAAAAACCAATAATTCTGTTGTTTGACTATAGCACAAAACACCGCTATCACCCGCAGAAATAAAACAAATTTAGCTGGTGGTATAATTTCGGAACGGATCTTAACAGATCCTGCAGACTTTAATATTGATGATTAGTCTATCCCTACTTTAAAGGTGACGCGAATGTTTCATTCATCTGGAAAAGTTAAGGGACGAATGCAAGACTGGTCTTGCGAGAGTGTTCTTGTAAGTGCAAGAACAATGCTTTCGTTTAGTCAGATTTTGGGGGGGGTTATACCCGGTACATAACATGTTAAGGGTATGGGCATGTGCCGCCCACATATGGGTGGGTTTTTGCGCCCAAAATTCTCTGAACAAGGGTCCTTTTTCGGCAGATTTTCCATAAACATGGGTAGGGTTTCACTGAAATTCACAAAAAAAATGGCTTTTGAAAACCCCGTCCCATCCACAAGTCATGTACCCCCCCCCCCCCCCCCCCTGGGCGGTTAGACTCTGCAGCTATGCTTGAAATCCGTAGCTTTATGCTTTTGCAGAGGATCCATTCATACACTCCTATGGAGGAGGTAGCAAAATAGATCGAAGGAACTTCAAAACCTCCTCTGCAGGATATAAATTTTCCTCCGCAGAAGCATACAAGTTGAAGCATAACTGTGGTGTCTAACTACCCATGGTTCGTCGGAATGTGCCAGTCTATGCCAGTCTAAATAACTGAATGAACCCCTGCATTGCAATCTGATGGTGAGAGACTTCACGCCGATGGAGCTAATCATGAGTTAATCTAGTGCAGAAATACTCCAAGAATAAAATGCTTCCAAAGAAATTGTCAGGCAAGGGCTGTACGAAATGTGATCAAATGTACAGATTAGGCCCAGAATTTAGACTTCTCTCCCTCCTTCCTTTCGTTACCTTACCCCATCCGACCTCGTTTTCAATCATTCGCATGCTCCTTTGCATTTCCTTTCTATAAATTACTAACGAATCACTGACGAAACAATAAATAGACTTGGAGCAAGTCTAGCCCAACTAAGACCCATACTTGCCCTTGCGGAGAAAATCAATCATATCAATATCTTACTTTGCCTGCAATTCAGCATTCCTCGATATTCTAATTTGCTACAAGCCTTAGTTTTGAATCAAAGTGAACTCATGTTTTATCATAATCTAAACAGATATAATCTTACGAGGCTGCTTTACTTGAAAAGTAGAGTGGCTGTAGGTGACTGTCTTTAAAATATCTTCCATTCGGTCCTCCATTCGGCAACAATGCACATGCCACTATGTCAGCAGCGCCTACGATAATAATTCAGAGCAATGATGAAAGAACAAGAAACTATTCCTCACATGGACAAGGATATCGTAAGTATCCCTTTGCCATCAAAGTTAAAATTTACATTGGCATAGGTTATAACGATTTGCGAAGAAATATTACAATTACAAATTCTTAAATTACACCTTGGATATAAGGTACACTAAAAATCTACGATATTTCTAATACCAATCTAAGATTAAAAAAGGAAAAAACTAAAACACATTGAAGTCGAAATAGCAGGGATAGCATTGAAAAGGTCAAGAAGATACCTTGCTTCCATAATAGCCCCTCATGATACATACTCATAAAGAGTTACTTTTTTTTTCTTTTTTATATTCAAATATCAAATCTTACAATATATTTTACATTCTACTATACCTAATTATAATTACTATACGACACTACTAAGAGTTACTTGACAGCATCAAACAATTGACATTGCAAGAGTATGCACAGTAGATCAAGATTTAAAAGCAAAACTGTACTTACAGGTAACATTTTGGGCCTTAAGGTTTGTGAAGGAAAAACATTTCAAATTACGTATGACGATGTACCATGGGTGGTTAGATGCCGCAGTTGTGTTTGATTGCCGCAGATTTGTTCTTTTGCAGAGGAGAACATTACTTAATACCACAGAGGAGCTAGCGCCGTTATCTTCTCCGTAGAACTATAATAAATTTTTCCTCCGCAGGTACACATTAGTTGCAGCGTTCCTCAATAGAAGCACGCCAGCAGTGTCTACCTACACATGGATGTATATCCTCAAAGCCGGAAGAAATTCTTCTGACTTCAGAAACTCATACCTCTTTCACAGTGAACTTCCATCTTGTGATATCGCTATGATGATTCATAAGGCACGTTCTCAGGAGGAAAATATCATAATAAGAAAAAAAATATTTATCATACCTGATTCTGCTGTCTTTGTTGCATTTGCTCCACCCATCCTAGTTTTTACCCAGCCAGGACAACACTGCAGAATGAATTGAGAATTTAGAACAAGAAGCTGCGGGGCAGGGGTGGAGCGAAATCAAGGACTCATGTAATAAGTCTAGGAGGGGTGTGTCTTGAGCTATTATCTGACAGGTGCGTTTCATTTTCCCAAGAAAATTGGTACTCGTGCTTCTGGAAATTTTAAAGAATTTTAGGGTCACAAGGGTTATAATTTCGAAAATTATGAAAAAATTCCTACAATTTCTACTTTTGCAAATTCATCGACAAAGCACGACCCATCTTCTTCAAAATGACTGAAAATTATACCCATAATTTTGTAACTTTTGAACAAAATTATCCCTAAAAATGGCCCGTCCCCGCACCACCAATGCACTATAATACCACCCCCGGAGCCGAGACCAGAAGCGATTTCGGGTGGGACGGGGAGGAGAGCCAAAAGTGAGAAGAACCAAAGGCGTCGACAGTGATCTATATATGATCACACAATCAGCAGCTCCTACCTTTGAATGGGAAATGTTGAAATATTGAGACCCCATTCACACTGCTCCGTATTCATATGAAAACGGATAAAAAAGTATCCATTTTCGCCTTGCGTTCACACTGCTCCAACATGAAAACGGAGACTTTTGAAAAAGCACTTTAAAAACGGAGACTTTTGAAAACGGAGACTTTTGAAAACGCAAAAACGCAGTGTGAACACCGAAAACGCAAAAACGGATACTTTTGAAAACGCTAACAACAACAACAACTCAACACCACGCTCGGCTCGCGCCGATTTGAACAACTCCTCTCAACATGGGGATGACTCACTCGAAGTTAGTGAGATGTTTTGGCGCAAATTCCCAATTTTAAAGAGGGGCAATGGTCTCGTTTTCATAGCGTTTTCTTTCTTATCCGGAGAGGAGCAATGTTTTTTAAAATTTATTTATTTATTTTTATTTTTTTTTTTATTTTAAAATTGTTTACCCAGGGTTACAATTCAGTTTAAGTAACTGTTTTACAATGTACCCTGCAACTAAAAATAAAGCTAACCTAATTACAATGAAAACTAACCTAATTACAATATTCAACTAAACCTACAAATGTACAATATATATATTCATCAAAAACTTGAATGGAAAATAAGAATAAAAATAAAAATGTAAAACCAGCCTCCCTTGAATCTGATCAATTATGAGCTTTTGAGCTTGGTTTTAAATGATTGGATGGAAGGGGCCAATTTAATATCAGAATGGAGTTTGTTCCATGTATCAGCTCCTCGGAAAGCGAAAGACTTTTGGCCATAAGCTGTTCTCATTCGAGGTAGGCTGGATCCAACTTAGTGTTGCGTAACACCCGATTGTGAACATCAGATAATCGGGAGAAAATCTGACAAAGGCTGTCGGGTGCAAGTCCATTTAGGGACTTATATACCATGGTAGATGTTTCTCTGTTGACTAGCCTGTCAACTGAAAGCCATCCTAATCTTTGCAGCAAAGGAGCAGCCGATGAAACCAAAGGGCTGCTCGTGACAATTCGCTTCATCGTTTTCATAGCGCTTTCATACTAACCTAGAGCAGTGTGGACAGGTAAAACGAATCAATATGAAAACGGATAAAAACGAATACGGAGCAGTGTGAACATAGCCTTGAGATATAGTTAATTAAACATTCCGTTCGAGCTATGTGAAATGTATTTCATGATCTTGTGATCTTGTAGTTCCATTGATCCTATCTTCTCTTGAGCTAAAAATTTATTTTCTTTTCGGCCCCTGTGAGCAATGTTTCTGTACGCTGGCTTTTAAAGTCTTGCGCGGTTGCATTGAAGAGTGTCTCTTTTTTGCGGTTAAAAGCATTTCATTGTCATGCAAAAAATAGTATCTTCTGCGATTCTCAAAAAAATAAATCGCCTGGCAAGACCTTTCGAAAATTTAGCTCAAATAATATTTTTCAAGCTAGTTCACACTCCTGCACCAACAAAACATACAATTTTCTAATTATCATAAAATAACACCTTTGGCAAGTAATGAAAGAGGTAAGGAGAACAAAGGAAGTTTGCAGTGAATATAGGTTTTCATGATCATTCGAAAATTGCAACTTCGCTCTGGTGCTCGATATGGTTGGGTACACGCAACAGAAAATATTCTACGAACAAAAGAAGAAGAAAAGTCTTTTTGGCATGTTGATACGATAAGTTTACTTACACAATTTATTAGCAAATTCGACGATGCACATTCTTTTGCCAGTATATGCGTTAGTATCGTGACTGCTAATTTCGACACGCTGTATGCTACGAATGAAGGAAAACTAACTCAAATAATAATCCTTAACAGTGGCGTAAGGAAGCGGTATGAGGCCCTTAATGAAAAAAAAGAGGTTGGGGGCCCCTATACTTAGTTATATTTGCGTCAAATTCCACAAATTACGTAACTTTATTTAGCAACATGTGATTAAAAAGATTCTATTCTATTTAAAGGCACACTTTCGTGGCTGTGATTGGCTAGTCGTGATGTTGAAATCAGTAACAAAGACCTGGCCTCTAAATAATTACCAAAACTTTATGTCCTTGGATCATACTTTGTTTCGAGAATAAAGGGAGTCATGTCGTTATCGTCTTCATGAATTTCAGTGTACAGTGAAACTACTGAAGCTTGCCTAATTCCATTCTTTGTTATTGTCTTATCCATCCAACCAGTGCCACGACAGTGTGCCTTTAAGTACAAACGAATTGCATTTGCTATCTATTCTCTCAAGCGATCTTTCTTGAATGCAAATCTTTTTACAATGAGCATCCCATAAATTGACAACGAGAAAAGTGAGGTACACGTTGGTGCAGGGATTTTCTATGAAGGAAAACTTTGACAAAATTTCAGATCGTTGGAAATGCCCATTTGTGAAAAATTTACTTCTATTGCGCAAAAAAGGATCACCTCTAAGGAGCTTTTGCTCGCAAAATTTTTCAAAAAAATCATGCAAATATGACTTTTTCGTCAAGTCATCTAATAATTTCGTGTGTGTTTATTGGTCTTTGTTCTTTGAATATCAACGGAAAATTTTCATATTTGGAGGCTCTAGTTCTATGCCTAAAGGTGGACACCATGCGTTACGCCACTGATCCCTAACATTATACTGAATGACCCCACAACCAGAAGCGAAGAAATCTGCAACATGAAATGACATAATCGGAAAATAGAATCAATTCAAAATTTTTTGAAGCGAAAGGATCATTCTAAAATTTCAGTTTTCTTTGCATTGTTCGATATCACAAATTGGTCAAAGGAGGATTTTGTGAAACTAAGCAAACTCTTGAGGCTTGTCTGAAACAGAGTATCAATTTCGTACTCTGGGTACCAGAGCCAACAAAAATAAAACATAATAAAAAAGAAAAAAAGAAAAAAGGAAAAAAGCAACGAAAGATCTTTCTCTTTTTTCCCTTTCTCGATCTTCCTTTCCTTAATTTTGATGCTTTGGTACCCAGGGTATCAAATTCGATGCGTTTCGAGAAATTACTGGAAAATTACAAACGATTTGCACAATTCTCAAAACCACATTTCCAATCCATTAACTTTGATATTGAAATGTTCGTATCTACTTTAAGTTGAGAGCTCCATGCTAACTAGTCTTGACCAAAAGCAAACCATTTTTAGGGATACCTTTCTTTAGTATATAGAAGACCACCTCTACTGGCACAACTCTACTGGCACAAAATCCCAAAGAATTTAAGCTTTTCTCCAAGAAGAGAAGCGTACACAACGCTTAAGGACATGGTCACGGGCTAGTCCTTGAAAGTGATCAGGTGCTTGCTTGGCAGACTTCTATTAAGGAAAATCTGTGTTGACCAACGCTTTTGCCCTTCGATGTCAAAAAGCAAACAGAAATATGAAATTCGATTGCAGGAAATCTAGCCGAGTTTTTTTAATCAGACTTAGCTAAAGATGGAGCGAAAAAAATCAAAAATTTTTCAAGTAGTTTTGAAGATAAATCCACTTTTCTGAAATCAACAAAAAGATTTTAACCAAGATTTGCGAAGCCAGCGTTGACGGTAACACTGCGATTTATACATGTTTCGATTGACCAGACTATACTACTGCTTTTCGATAGGCAGAATGATATTGTAGGAATTACGTAACTGTTTTCTGAGGAGAGTGGTTTTGCGAAGCGACATCGCGGCATCTCACTGTTCATTGGAGTGGAACGCAGAGACCGTTCCAAGAACACACAAGGACAATCAATCAAGCTAAGAGATAAATTGGCTAAAACTCTAACCTGCAGGCATCCAGCTGTCGGAATCTTGGTCAGGCCATCCACTCTCTTTGTGTGTATTATTCTTTACTGTTCTGTAGAAAAGATACAAGATCCTTGTTATCTCATTGAGCCTGGGCGAACAGTTAACTTAGAATTTGAAACATTGCATTAGGTGTGTCCATGTTACACTGTGGGTGGCAATTAACTCTGTTTAGAAGCCTTATGACGGTATTTTTCAAAATTAAACTGCTACTAAATGAAGTTAAATATTTGCACTTCCATGCGAAATAAGCTCAGCACAAATTTAAATAATTACAGTTATGCACATGTGCATACTTTCTTCACATCGAAATGCAAGTTTTTAAAGTTCGTTGACGGAGATATATAGCTAACTCAAGAGCTGCATATGCAAGTTAGCCTATTAGCAATTAGCAATTAGCAAGCAATTAGCCTATTGTAAAATGTTTCATAAGAGGTGGGCGTCTTCTTTGTCCTATTGATAGATTGCTTCTACTTAGCTCTGTCAACTAACTTTAACCACAGAGACCCCAGGGTATTCAGAGGCAACTCTGAGGGCATAAGTCATAGTGCCCTAGGCCCACATCAGCTGTATGGCTGCCAGAATCCTAGCCTGCGTTAACAAATAAATGTTGCTTGTTTGCCTATAATGATGAGTAAACTTACAGTACGTTGCCAGATTTTGCTAAATTGCAACTCGCAGATAGCTTACAACAACAGATCAATTCAGCATCGGTTGACTAGGTTAAAATCGCATTTAAAAGCTTACTTTATGTAGCTGCAAACCAAAGACAGAAGCCCATCACGGTCTAGAGATCTGTCCCGTAATTTCTGCTTGATCTCCTGTCCGAAATTATCGAATGAGCCAAGTCGAGACGTGACATTGACGACCCTGGAAAGTAACAGGATTTCATAATAATTGCTTTTCTAAAACAGTCTTCTTGGTGAAAGAAAGTTTAAATTTCATTAGGCGTCTGCAAAAATTGTGAAAATGACAAGCTGGATAAACACCATTCTCTCAGTCATACAGGAAGCAATCTTTAAAAGAGACTATCACATTAAAAATGCCAGGAAAGCTGCACTTACTCTTTAATTCCCCAAACATTCAGAATCTGCTAGAGAAAGGGATGAGAGTGCATGTTGGTCACAGGAACAGTATTCAAGATATGGGGTAAAGCCTGTCTGACAGGACAAAACATTCTAATGTTTTATTCTAATCTCCATACAAACGGAACTGATTGATTTCGTTAGGGCATGCCTGTTCTCTTTTTACAACCCAAGAAGCTCTTAATTTAAAAAAAAAGATGCGACATCATCAACCCAAGTAGCTCGTTCTGAGGTTGACACATTAGAAAATTATCCTCCGTTTCTGGATATTTCGTTGCTAAGTGTGAATGGCAATAACTTTGTAAGTTATACTAACACTGCAAATAAACCATGGAAATTACCTTGCTTGTGGCCTTAACAATGGAAAAATTGAGTCAAAGACGTTCAGCAGTCCAAAGAAGTTTGTGCTTAATGTGCTGTCCACTTGCTCTGCATAAGGAATGTCCTTGCTCTGTGGGAAAATGGCAGATGTTAAAAGATTTGCATGATCTTCTGATCCTGCTTCAATTTAGAGATGCTTGGTCAGAGAAATGATTATTGTTGAGGATGATGAGAATGATTGCTAATATGAATTCAATTTAAGAAATATAATATATTTTATCAATTAACACTCTCACCACATTCCTTTTCAATGCAACGCATATCATGAGCGAGACATTACATTTTCCAACAGTGGAAAAAATGTTTTGCTGTGATTTTTCTATGCAGCAAAAAATTTTGGACAGTATAAATATTTTGGACTTCAAAAACTTTCGAACATTAAAGTTTTCAAATGTATGAAACGTCCGAAAATATTAACGTCCGAAATGTTTCACTTTTAATGTATGCCTACAATGAATTTGGTCCCTATGACAAATATACATGAACAAAAAAGGTTCATGATCGCTAAAAATGCAATCAAATTCAGATCCATTTTCGAAGTTTCATATTTTCGGCTACCCAGCATGATCATACTCTAAGAATTTTACCTTTGAAGCAGAATACATTATTCCAGCATTGTTGATCAAAATATCTAATCCATTAAAGTCTTTCTTTATCTTTTTCACAACATTCTCAATGGATGTTTTTGATGTAACATCTAGATGCATGAAGCATGAGTTGAACCCATCTTGACTAAGCCTGTTGCATGCTTCTAGGCCAGAATCTTCATCTCGAGCTGCAACATAAACAATCTATGTATCACATAACAGGATTATAGATGAATTTCTTTAAAAAAGTCAGAGACTCTACACACTCACTTTGATTGCCCTTTTCCATGACAGAACAATTGAACATTTTTGTGAGGGGCGGCTTATCAAAAATGTTGGCCCAGATGGGAGGGATTTATAAGAGAGGGGGTTTAAATAGAGCTTTTATTCTGTACTCTTTAAAAAGTAACACTGGTCAAAAATGCCTGTCCTACTTGGGGCCAAAAATATGGAATAGCCTTTCTTCTGATTTAAAATCTACAAACAATATCAACTCATTCAAACAAAAGATCAAGGACAATCTTTTCCAAAATATACAAAGAGAAGAAAACAACACATATGTGTTCTACTGCATATCCTTTCTCACATTCCTTACCAAATAATGCTTTATCCAAAGGGACATACAGTAGAAAGATATTTTTCATTGTTTTTATTGTCTTCTAAGGGGAGCATTATGGAATAAGGTAAATATGACCTTTTAATGCTATCCCTGCCACTACAATTAGGGCTGTTTTTTACAGGCATTTATTTAATGTGTATTGACATTATATTTTATCTGTTTCTAGCTCTTTAAACTTGTAAATTTTATTTATTTCTTTATGGCAAATGCATACAAATATACATACTGAGGCATACCAGTTAGTATAACGGTTCCATTTGACTCTTTGAATTTCTTGCATAGGTTCTTGCATACTTCAAAACCAATGCCACGATTACCTCCAGTTACCTGCTCATAAAGAGAAATACTATATTATATCACAGTCTTCTGCCTATATGATTCTGTTATGATCTTATAATCATGTCATACAAATTACATGTTTAGTTCAGTTAAGATAATTTCAGAGCCGCCCTTGACCTTTTTGTGGTGTGTCCCCATTATTTTCACTTGGAGCTAAATTCATGCATCATTGAGCCTCTATGACTATGACCTTGACTTATTTTAGATCAAGCAAATTAGCGCATACTTGTCGAATATACAGTGAGAGTTTATCATATCAGTAGTAGTCCAAAGTCTAGTGAGTACCTATAAGTTATGTGCAAACTGCACTGCATGCAAGGCCAAGCCAAGGCAGGCTAATTTAATCAATAGGCTACTAGGCCTATTACCCGGCGGCCGAGCGAAGTAAATCAATCAATGTCAATGACCATACTATACTTACCAATGCAACTCTTCCTGACATGGCTTTTACTTTTTGAGCGATCTATGCGCCACAGCTCAGCAAGAATACCATACCAGCGACAGTGACAGACTAGCACAGTGCTTGGGCAAAAAGGCCAACCAGCTTTGTTTAGTTTAGTGGAATTTGTTGTTGTGCTGTTGTTGCTGTTTAGGATATTGGTAGTGTTGTTGTGGTTGTTGTGTTGTGTTCATATAGAAATGTTTTATAGATCTTTTCGCTATTTTTTGGGTCTATTTTCACGCTAGAAATTATTTTTTTGGGTTAATGCGCTGTACCCCAGCCTGAGCCCTGAGCACCCCTATCCTAAATATACCTGAGTACCCCCCTGGACCTTCCCTGCCTGGACTTGTTTCCGTCAGCTAAACATATCACAATGAGCATCATGTGATGTCCTTGTGGCCTTACGTGATTGATGCCGTTGTTTTCATCCTTGTTCCTAGTCCTATTCAAATTGCCTGGTTTAATGCTTCACGATGGCAAAATCGAATAATACATGCAAGAATGCTCTGACCTCACTTTCCTGCCTGCCTTTGGTGTTATTTGCATTCAACGTTTGCCTGCTGAAAAGTGCTTATTGTCATGCAACGTTTTACCCAGAAGCAGAAAGGAACAAAATTTGTTACGAGCCGATTCCAGCCAAAATCTACTCATGGCACATTCATGTCGTTTACGATCAGAATCATGCAAAGGTATGGACATATTTGATGAGGTGCCCTCACCGATCAGTGGGTCTCAAGCATAGTTAGTGCCCCTCAAGTCCAACAAGTCCTCTCATCCAACAATCTAGTAACACAATGTCGTAAAAGTATTGCACGGGCATTTGTTATGTTTTGCGTAGGGAATTCAATCCCTTTAATAAATGGCATAGTGTCAACTTGAAATTGAGAATGTTGAATACAAAACGAAGATGTAATCGCGACGCTTTACGAGGTTAAATAACAAAAGTTTCGATGTCCTTTGACAGTGGGCCTAAACAACAGTAGAGTAGGTGATTCCCATAGAAATGGTGATTCCCCAACATGGCGTGCTGATCCAAAGACGGGGGTTTACCAGCAAGACTTCTCAATTTATCGTCCATTTCAAGGTTAGGATTAGTGTTAGGTTGCGTTAGGGTTACTTTTATTGAGCATGGTAGCCCCTCAGGCTTGATAACAGCTTTGCAGAATCTGTAAAATTGGATGTCACCTGAGATTTGCAATATACGTATATTTGTTATAAGGAAATAAGGTCCGGGGCTAGTAGACAGTTTCTTAAATTTTCGGGCCATTTTGCTACCAAAAGTTTCTTACGTGTTTTGTTGCTTATATTATATTTTTAATGCCGGAAATGTAGAGTCAATTTGTTTTGTCTAATAAAGACCTCTCCCAATTATTTGGTAAAATCCCAAAGCCAGTCAATAACATAATTCGCACTCAAAATAGTGTCCTGCCAGTTGCTATATAACTATACACTCATTTTTTTTTATAAGAAACCGCTTATAAGAAACGGTAGGCTCAATTTTTCGAAAGTTAAGAAACAACCCTACCTGGATTTAAAGAGCTAAGAAACTTTTGTAATTTACAGTTTTAATTTTCCTGTCGCAGTCAAAGATGTTTTGACACTGTATACAGTTATAGCAACTGTTTGGACATTATTCTGGGTGCGAATTATGTTATTGACTTATTTTGAGACCTTACTTAGTACTTTGGGGACCCTTTAGACAAAACAAGATTAACTCTACACTGCTGGCATTAAAAATATAAGAAACATGTAAGAAACTTTTGGTAGGAAAATGGCCTAATAAATTAAGAAACTGCCTACCAGCCCAGCCCCGGACCTTAGTTTCTTATAAAAAATGAGTGTACAGTGTCAAAGCATTTTTGAGTGCGCTGGGAAAATTGAGCCGTAAATTACAAAAGTTTCTTAGCTTTTCAAATTTAGGTAGGGTTGTTGAACCTACGTTTCTTATAAGTTTCTTATAAGTTTCTTATAATACGTGTACACCAGCAAGACTTTGGAACTCATGCACTTGATAACGCTACGCTTGATAACTCAACTATGCAATTGACAATAATGAAAGATTTTTTCTTGTCAAGTAGATGGAATACTGGGAAAATGTTTGTGGCGTCTGAAGCATTAATGTGAAATTTTTATTTGTAGCTAGCAACCTATTCTTTTCGTGTGCCTTCAACTTATTTTTACTGAGTTTTTACTTAGTAGTGAGCCACCTTATTGTTGGTCTAGCTGTGTCTGATTCGTGAATTAAAAAATTTTCCAAATGAGATGACGTTTTAAAAGCGGTGTCCAATCAAATGTCAACTCCCTTAATAGTAAACCGCCAACCCCCTCCAACACATGTTATCTATGGTTATCTATATCACCATACCGCCAACCCCCTCCAACACATGTTATCTACAGGGGCGGATCCAGGAGTTTTGGTGACAGGGTTGTATTGCGGCGAAGCCGCAATGAAGGATGGGGGTCCGGGGGCGAAGCCCCCCGGAAAATTTTTGGGACCACGCCCTTTTATCTGTGAGGAAACGCCCCTTTTCTGTGCAGTTTTTGACCACACCCTTAATGTTTTTAAGGGAGTTCCATGTTTGATAAAAGTATCATAGTTAAAGTCACTGTCACAGCATCAAGCCATTAGCGAAGTGAATTCTTTTCCATGTTTTTCAGTATGACTGTGTTTCAATCTTGCTCCAGAAACTTCATCATTGAATTTATCTTCCCCTTTCTGTTCAAAAGCAAGTTGTTTTTATTCTCTCAGGCTTCTATGTTCATGAAGATTTTCAGGAATGTATTGAAGTGCTGTGCTGCTGCTCAAGGCCCTCAAGCTAACAGGGCTGACCCTACAAAACAGAGTTGTCTCTGCGTAGGAAAGTTTGAACCTCTCATTTGTCTTGCGCAATCAAATTCGGGTTGGAGCGGGTTGGCACCGGGTTGAGAGCTCAAAATGAATGTGCCACCGGGTTGGTTTTTCCTTCCTCTATTGTAATATTTCGCAATTCATGACTCACGGTATCTAACAAATGCGGTATGACAACAGAAAATTATGTTCTTCTCCTGAATACAGTACAACAAAGAAGCGATAGAAATTCTCTCGTCATCGACAAGCAAAAGCTGATATCAGTTTTCAACAGCAGAAATTCAGAGTATGCTCCTCCGTATGGTAATAGCACACAAATAGAATTGTATTGAAAAGAGTTTTCTGGAAATCTGACCGGTTTATTCAAACCTGTCAACCCGGCCTAGATCCGCCCCTGATCTATGGTTATCTATATCACCAGTGGCGGACACTTTGCCAAATATTGGGGGCGAAGCTACTGTTTCAGTTAAAAAGCATTGTTAATTCCTATTGTTTTCACATAAAAGAGCTTTGTTATAGCCAACATTGGGGGCGATCGCACCCCCTGGCCCCTCCCCTGTGTCCCCCACTGGGTATCACATACTGATGATAACATAGGTTTGAAAGGCCTTGGTGGGCTAATAGCTTTTAGGCTCTTCATTTCTTGCGTCTGCCATTGAAAATCTTTCTACAGTGCGCCTTTTCATTCCAGGTGAACAAATATGCCCTTACGTTATTGGAGAGATTCAAGGCTGTCTTTAAATCAGAGATTGGTGCACCTTGCACTGGACTTTTTCATCAAAATCGTCTTTGCGTTTTCGAGCCAGAAGCTCCTGCAGGACCATTCCCTGTGGCACAATGGTCAATTTTTCTTCCAATTGATCAATTTGCATCTAAGGTGCAATGGTTCATGCAGAATCGCGTTGTGAATGGGACAAGTCTCGATGTCCTCGTGCACCCGAATAGTGGCTGCGAAGTAGAAGATCACACATGGTGGGCATTCTGGGGACGGCTTCTGTAAAATGCGGGTCCGCAGGTCCGATAAAATGCGGGTCTGCGGGTCTCTTTGAATGTAGGTCCCACGGCCACATATAAACGGCCGCTGTATGCGGCAAGGAGCCTTTCGTTCAGAACGAAGCGATACAGCAATTCATCATCGCTGCAGTTCATCAAGTGAAACCAATATCGATGGGATTGAATGGTGACGCAGATCGTTACAAAGGTCACAAAGAGAAGAATACATTGTGAAATCGTATCCTGAGTCACAGCCTTGCAAAGAATTTCAATTCCAATGCAAATATGGGAGAACTTTGTACTTTGGAGGGGATCCCTTCACATGGGGAAGTCCCCATGCAAAAAGAGATTTTTACAAGAATCTTGACCCAAAGAAAGTCGGAAACGAGCGGGCTTTCTGGAAGACGTTCAAACCTCTTTTGAGTGCACATTTCCTGAAGAACTCAAACTCGCAGATGTTTCACCAGTGTTTAAAAATGGTGATACCACAGTGAAAAAGAACTTTCGTCCAATTAGTGTCCTTTCGTCACTATCAAAGGTTTTCGAGCGCCTACTACTAAAACAAATTCTACCTTTTATTGAAAAGAGACTTTCGTCTATCCTTTGTGCTTTTAAAAAGGGACACAGTACTCAGCATGCTCTTTTTCGGGTTGTTGAAATGGTTCGTCGCTGTATTGACCAGGGGGGCGTCACTGCTATGGTACTTATGGACCTCTCAAAAGCGTACGACTGTCTACCCCATGATCTGCTTATCGCTAAACTTGAGGCTTACGGCTTCGGCATAGACAGTCTAATACTCATACACAGTTACCTCACTGGGAGAAAGCAGAGGGTCAAAATAGGCAGTAGCTTTAGTAGCTGGAAAAATTTATCAAAAGGAGTTCCACAGGGGTCCGTACTTGGCCCCCTCTTATCTAATATATTTATAAATGACTTCTTCTATGCTATAGAGCACTCTCAGGTTTGCAACTTCGCTGATGATAACACGATCTTTGCATGTGGTGAAACCTTAGACGAAGTAGCCATATGCATTGAAGATGACATGAAAGAAGCAATGAACTGGTATAAACTAAACGAAATGGTTGCAAATCCGGACAAATTTCAGTTAATTTTCTTTGGGCTCAAAGAAGACCACGAGTTATGCATTGATATTCATGGCAATGTCATAAAGATGTCCGATACGGTGAAACTCTTAGGTGTCACCATTGACTCAAAACTTAATTTTAATGGGCACATCAAAACTATCTGCCAAAAGACCAAAAATAAGGTTAAAGCTTTTTCAAGGGTTGCAAGAAATCTGGATTCTCAAAAGGCTAGCCTGCTATATAACTCATTTATACTGACAAATTTTAACTATTGCCCACTTATCTGGATGTTCTGTGGAAAAACATCCAACGATGAAGTCAATCGAGTTCATAAGCGTGCCCTGAGAGTGTTGCTAAATGACTTTGACTCCAGTTTTGAAGAGCTCTTACACAGGAATGAGGAAGTCACAATACATGTAAAAAATTTGCAAAAACTTATGCTAGAGGTGTACAAATGTATTACTTCTGGAAACCCCTCCTTCCTGTGGGCTTCATTTTGGGGTAGCATGGTTTGGCATCGGCTCCCAGACAACTTTAAAGCTGCAAAAAGCGATGATGGGTTCAAAATCAAAATCAGAAGTTGGAAGGGATCCTGATGTAACTGCCGCATATGTAAAACTTAGATTGAAACATTGTAAATAGGGTAGAGTTGGCCTTTATTAGCATTAGCTACTTTCCAGCCAACTGTAAATAAATTGTATTATTATTATTATTATTATTATGTAGTGAAATAATGATTAAATGGCCTTTAATATTTTGAAACAGAGAAGATCACCACAATATCGTAATGCTGAGCATTTTTCTAGGAATCCGAAGGGTACTTCCGCTTGCTCGTTTTGCTTATTGGGAATAAACAAAGACATAGTTTGATGAAAATGTTTGCAGCATATTCATTAGGCTTTTTGATCGATTTTTTCTTGAGTCTGGAACACAGGCTAAGTTGAACGCAAGCATTCGAGGATGAAAACAGGAAGTGGGCGTAAGCCTCGCAAGACCCGTCGACCGCTGTAGCACGCCTTACACAACGAGACCCGCCACCAATTTTGGAGTGGGACCCCGTGGGACCCGCATTTTATCGGACCTGCGGACCCGCAGTTTACAGAAGCCGTTCTGGGGAGGAGAAAAATGGCGCTTGAACGTGGACAAATTGGCGCATGATAGTCCCTTTCCATGGACAGATGGCAGAAATTAATTGATGTGTAAAGCTTAAATTCACATGCAACACAAAGTATACATCAAATTTATGGCTTGATAAATGATTCAGATTCTCATTTAATTGCAATTCTTCCAAAGTGCTCTAGGACCTCTAGATCTTGTTTCACAGTAATAATGTATCGGATGGACCAAGAACTCCTTCGAGGCTTAAAAACTGGATTTTGCAAATGTATCAGATCATATACGCTGTTGCTTTGATATAGATGTGATTTTTAACTCGAGAGGAACGAAATGTGCTGAGTAATGAGAATATTTGGAATATTTATATTGTAAACCAAATCTTACTTATCAATTTCCAAAAATAGAACAAAATCACTAAAATACTTCAGCCTTTCGGCTAACAACTAAACTTTGATTTCTCTGCTTCGTGCATATAACTCGTTGAAACGACATCTCGCTTGCCAATTTTTATGCCGTTGTTACAATGTTTTGAACATTTTCTCCAGAATTTTTGCCGCAAGGTTTGAGAGTTGTTTTGACTGTGGGCCTTGTCGAAAAGTGACAATGCTATGGTGCAATGGATATCAAGGAAAACCAGAACGAAAATTTTCTCTGAAAGTTTCGAAAGATGTGAAAGTGAAAATTTTGCATCTCTTGGACATTTTTCCAGAAAATTTTCGTTTTGCTATCCTTTGATATCCTTCGTGCAGTTTTAGCTGCGATTTACAGTTGAGATCGGAGCTGTGTTCTGTTTACTATTGAATTGTTCTGCATGGGTTCCAAATTTGATAAAAGGGTTCTCTGTACTCGTTAGGGTCGGACGTAGCACATGGTTTTGTTCGAAAGGAAATTACCAAAATAGACTACAGTGTTTTCGATGTCTGCTGCGATAATAATAGTCATCCAAAAAACTTTCAAACCTCTTTTAAACATATATTCATAATGAAAATAATATTTCGATCAAATAATCAAGAAATTTTGTAAAAATGTTGATCAATACCTAATGATACTACCAGAGTTTGTGCGATTATCATTTAATCAGAAGAGGCAATGTGCACTATAAAAGTGAAACTAAGGGTTGCTTCAAGTGAAGCTGAAAAGATTGAGCTAAAGCTAGGTATGAATTTTATGAACATTGTACCTTAGCGAATTCGACCATTTCTCGTTGGAAGTATTTAACTACGTATTTTTCTAAAATAGATGCCAATTACCGCTACATTTACAGCGAGTCTCAACAGTTTTGCTGCACACATTTTTGGGGAAAATCTTGCAAGTAACATTTGACCTTAGCAACGTTTAAACTGAAGCAGTAAGGGTCTCTTTTCACACTTCTAGAAACGGCCTCTTTTTATTTGTCTAATTTTACCTGCAGTAACAACTTCTCTTATTTTCGATAATTTATATGCTGAATTTCTTTGACAAAAACTTTTTGAAAATTGCATTAATATAGCATGAACAAATCATTTAGACAAGTATAATCCGTATCACAATAGCTGTCATGTGAAAATGCCCGCGAATAATAACTATATAAGTGCTTTGCATGGACAATTTTGCATTATCGAAAATTTCACGTGACACCTAATGTGAGACAGATTTCAGTTTGTCAGATTAGAAATGGATCAAGAGATGAAATAAATTCTGCAGAAATTTCATCAATTTTCAAACTGGTAAAAATATGCAGAACAATTTTTTTAAACCCCCAAAGTGGTTACCTAAAATGGGCTCATTTTCGATGGTACGAGCAAAAACCGATGTTGAAGTCTTCTTATCAAATCTGCCAAATTACTGGTAAAAATATGGGGTGAGCCTGAAAAAGTTCCAACTTTCAAACAGGCCAGGAAAAATAAATCATACACTGGACCAATTTCAAATATTTTTTATTTAATCTTTTGCCAATATCCTATATCATTCTTAGTTCTTTTGTCAGTTTTTCGGATGCCTACTTATTGATATATTTACAATTTCTTGACATTTTTTCGTCTGCAGACTGCCCAAAAAGATCGAAAAACAGCCATCAAATTTTCTGAAGACCGAATTTAGCAGAACAAAGGGAATCCTCCTCGAAATGACAAGGGAATTTGGAAATGGATTATTTCACTGGAAAATCTGATGGCTGTTTTTATCTTTTTTTGGGCAGTCTGCAGGCGAAACTAAGTTTAAATGAAATAAAAAATCCAAGAAATCGATCACAAAATATGACGTCAGTATAAGTAGGCATCCGAAAGATCGATCGAACCTCCAAAATAACAAAATGGAGACGAAGTTTAAATACAACAGAAAAAACATCAAAACCCGGAAAAAAGCTACCAGTGACGTTTGGCAAAGTTGCTTTTTTTAATCGGAATTGTCCTTTAATCAAACTCTTTTAAATTGGTCCGTTTATGATTTATCCTGGCCTGTCGGAAGTGGGAACTTTTTCTGGCTCATCCGGTATCCTTGCAAATAAAAATTTACTTGAATGATGAATAGTTCTATGTAAAGGTGTCTAATGCATGAATCCTATGGGTACTTGACATCTATTCCAAAACCCTAACATTTATCGACCAGTGCAACAATATCTATTTCGATGTGATACGAGAACTATCATAAATGTCATTTCTATGGAGAATACAACAATACCTTTATCCGACAAATAATACCAGTAACTAAAACTATTCTAACCACTTTACAAAATCGTAATTCTGAATCTTAAAAACATATAAATGCTATCAGGATTTCTTGGCTCTGTTCAAGAGCAAACCCCTTCAAAGAGTTCGTGCAAGGTTAAAAGCTTGCATTTGCAAAGAGCAAACTAATCTAAAGATATCTATTCAAATTGAAGTCTTTAGAAAGGCACAGTTTTCTTTGAATTGGATGGCGAACTTATGGTACGTGAACAATGAATTGCTAAAGAAGGAATGTAAATCCTAAACTAATGTAACATTCTGAGTTTGACAAGCAGAAATCTTTTTCTACCTATAGACTGTAGAGGGAGCTTCCTTCTCCTTTTCCCTCCTCCGCACTGACTGACTGTGCACGCAGGCTATTTATAGACAAGTTTATTTACAATTGTACCTTCTCCTTAAAAGGCTCATACACTTTTAACATGAAGGTGAAGTGAAGTGGAAGTTGCGTTTTTCAGCGCCAAGCGCTGGGATCGCAGAAATAGAGCAGACCTAATCGAGTCCGCGACCCCTTGTCATGACGCTCAAGTAGTGAGGTCCTACCTGATATAGAAACCCACCCCGCCTGACTGTTCTTGCTGCAAAGTCAGAAGATTACACCACTGCGCCACAATACTCCAAGATTGACCTTATCTTGTTAAACGAATGAAGTTGCTTCGATAAAGTCTTCCTCTACACGCACACAATTTTGAGTGTTTTTGGTAAGCAACACAGACAAAATGAAGCTTCGTTAAAGAGGCTCCGTCGCCAAACTGTAAACCAATCTGATGACAACGCACGTGTCAGTTGTTCTGCACTGTTTCCTGCAGTTTGTTTGATGGCCTCGCCTTCAC
Organism: Aurelia coerulea; assembly: GCA_039566865.1. NCBI lineage: Eukaryota > Metazoa > Cnidaria > Scyphozoa > Semaeostomeae > Ulmaridae > Aurelia > Aurelia coerulea. The sequence continues at coordinate 29,075,477 of CM076944.1, forward strand.
CCAAGCCACCGCAAAATGCTCGCTAAAAATTCACTTATATTCCAGCAGTCGTAGAAGATATGAATGTTTTGTTTTTTCCTCTGTTTGTCTTTACAGATTTATCTTCAAAATTACGCTTTCATTTTCATTCCATGTGATATTGCCCATAAAAGAACTGCAAAATCACCGTTTCGACCAAAATTTGGAGACGGAGCCCCTTTGACAATCGATTGGGTGGTCTTAGGGGTGTGGGTTTGCGGGCGGATAGTGCATTATCTCGACCCACCCCGCAGTTTTTACCTTCACAGGTTATTCATAGTCTTTCCCCTGGTATCATCCTTGTTGGTGTTGGTAAAGTACATTGCAGGTAGCGTACGTTGCGCAAGATGTGTTTTGTAGATTTTTAAGTAGAATGTATAAAAATCATCTTTTCCATACCAGAAACACAAAGAATATCCGCACAAATTCAACATAATTACCACCAAAGTAAAAGATAATACCTTCCCAACAACGTTTTCCGTCAACAAAACAAATCTCCTCAAAAACTGTAACAATAAAAGCTAAATAACCATAGAAGAGTTCTTATAAATTATCTCTAACATCTAACATCTTAATCCTCTGTCCTCAGCTATTAACGTAATATAAATCAAACTGGTACAGCTTCCTCTTGACAACAGTTCCGTCTTGATAAAACAGGGGACACCCTAGGAGACACCCTAGGGGACACCCTAGGGGACACCCCAGGGGAGGGGATATGGGGAGATGCTAGCCTCCATGCAATATATGACGTCATAGATGAATGTCCTGATAATTGTCTCAGCTTTTCATCTAATGATGAGGGTGTATCCATCTCACGAATAAGATCTTCTTCTGAAAATCCGTTAGACGTTACTTCACCAATAGCATCACCATTAGTAAGGGGTACCTCAAGGCTCTCAACTGGCTCCATGCTTATTTTTGATGATCTTTTACTAACTGATTTCGAGCATGCACCATCCAAATCTTCATCATCTTGGGTCTGCGTGCCAACATCTTGTTGATAAACTGAAATCAAAACGCAAAAAATCTTAAACTATTTTACTTCAACAGCCAGAGGTGGAAAAGTGCATGAAGCAGCGAAGCAGCTGCGTAGGAAGCTCGTTTGTCTTGAAGGAAGAAAAGGAGGAGAAAAAGAGCAAGTGGAATGCACGAAAAGGAACTTGAGGGGAGAGAAGGAGGAGAAAAAGAGCAAGTGGAATAAAGGAACAAGAAAGGAAGGAAACCAGGAAAGGAGTAAAGAGGAAAGTGAAAGGAAAAGGAAGGAAGTTAACGATAAGAAGAGGAAGAACGGATATGGAACGGGTAGAAAGCAGGATGACAACAGAAAATAAAGATTGAAAATGAAAGCGGAAGAAGAAAGGGCAGAACAAAAGAAAAGGGCAATGTTTGGCTGCATTCTTTCACTGCAAATATGCGTTGTGCAATAATCCAATAGTGCTTTGAAATCTAGCACAAGAAAAAAATTGATAAAACAACAGAAGGAAGAATTTTAGTTTGAGGTCGCTTCGCAGAAAGCTAAATGTAAAGGGTGACTCAAAAAATGTCCCTTTATTTGACAAATCCTTGCAGCAAAAGCCCGAGCAAAAGCAGCTAAACGATGATTATGGAGCCTAATTTTGAAGTAGTTTTTTATTAATTTTCAAAGTAGCAGTGTCTTGGCAAATCCAAAATTCTTAAAAATCAGCCTTTTAGAACAGCCCGAAAATCAAATCTTCCAGGTCGTTTGAAATCTATTCGAACTTCTTTATGGAATTAACATGACTAATGACGTGATGAACTGAAACTGAGACAGAAAATGACGTTTATTTTATTGCTCTGACAAAATGATCAATGAAAATTGTAAAACTGACGGGTCATTTACATTTTATTTCGCGATGCCTTTGATGACGCGTTTTAGGCCATTTTCTGGATGTTATGCAAGAAAAGTTTTTGAATTTTTCGAATCTACCAATACACCTTTTAGCTATTCTACAAAAGAGCCCAGATCGAGCGTTATATTTATACATTCTTATATGCGAGGTCCGATCGAGTGGGGTTAGAGCATCTATCACTATTGTGCACATTCGAAATTCTACAAAATGTAGCAAAATATCGTTCGATTCTGATTCTTTTCAGAACAGCTAAGAGGGCTATAGACATAGAAATGGCTATAGACTACTATCTTGAAAATTACCAAAAACACAAAAAAATATTTCAATCTTGTAGCTATTAAACAAAAACCAATTTTGATGATTATAGCGCAAGTAGATTTCCTGCAATTATTTTCAGAACAGGGGAACATTTTTTGGGAATGTTCATTATTTACTTCCATGTCTGGACACACTGTTTGAGGGGGGGGGGAGGAGTTAACCTGTTATTTTTTACACTATTTTACAATCAGTTAGATTTTGACTTCAAATGGGGCTTTAGACTCTGATTCCTAAACTCTCCTCTGTCAAGTACTGGGAGAGTAAAAAATGCCCGTCATTTGAACAGCTACTGCTCCCTGAATATATCAGCAATGGTATTTTGCAACATGAAATTGAATAGCTAACATATTCCACTATTTTTAGAAATTTTCATCGCTGAAATTGGTCACTCCGTGCAAATTTTATGAGGTATTTTCTGAAAGAAGGCGCTTCGAGAAAACTTTTAAAATGTGCTAAAATCATGAGCAAGTTCCTCTGATATGTTTACCTTAAAGCAATGACTTGAGCACGCTTTAGCACGTGCTATCCTCTAGGGGGGATGAAAAGGCCTTTCCCCTGGTATGAAAAAGTTATCAAGGGGGATTCCATTTTCCCAAGAGGACAAAATGCATGAACACTGCTACAAAGGAAAGCAAAGGGACATTTTGCTCGTCATTTTCATTCGTTTTTGCAGATTTTTGAATGTGGCTTTCTGCAGAAGATCTCCCATATCGATGGGAAGGAATGGCCGATTAAAGTTGGGCTAATTACTGAGCCTAATTGAATATATCGGCAATAACAACATCTTAGACCCCGTTTACACGAGAGAAAACTGGATCGATCCAGAACGGGATCGATCCCAAACTGGTACGGATCGGCCTTGCGTTTACACGGGATCGCTTGGGATCGATCCGCTATCCGTGCTAGTTTGGGATCGATTGCCAGAGCGATCCAGTTTGGGATCGATCCCGTCAGAGCCTCGTGTAAACGGCTGGATCGATCCCAAACTGGCACGGATGCAAAACGAGGCAAGACGAAAATGGAAATCGAGGCGTTTTCATAATGACACCTTTTGTTCACCCTGACAACAAATGGCGCGAAGTCTTTACGCATGCTCAAATCTTTATAAGGAGTCTGGGAATTAGTGACAAGCTGCCTGGATCGATCCCGTGTAAACGCAACAAAATTTGGGATCGATCCCGTGTAAACACCTGCAAAATTTTGGGATCGATCCCGAACTGGATCGATCCCGTTCTGGATCGATCCAGTTTTCTCTCGTGTAAACGGGGTCTTACAATACAATTTAGCCTTTAGGTAATCAAATAAAACAAAGTGTTTGAACATTTGTTCATTGTTTATAGACATGTAAGCGATCAAACAACAAAACATCATTTTGGGACACCCGGTAGTATGTACCTAACATGAAAACTTAGATCCAACCATAACTCATTTGGTCATGAATGTGTCCAATTTTCCAACGATTTGATAAAAATCCTCCACACACACACACACACGGTCAAACATCCTATATCCTCTTTAAAAGTTTGCACATACTGGCAAATGTAGCACAATTATTGCAAAAAGGTGTCATGAAGAAAAAGCGTCGCAGCTGGAGAGACTATACTTTTCAGCATAATTTTCTTTGACTATGAGACGGTTAAATGGCGGCTCTTTATTGAATGAAACTACAAAGGTACTTACGAATCTGTTGTCGGTTTGAGCAGTTGAATTATGTATATGACGATTCCCGATGAAAGTTTGTCGGTGAAACTCATTGCAGAGTAGACGAACGCACAGGATCCCTATGGAGTTGAAAAACGGAGCAAACTGAATACTCGCAAAACAAACCCAATGAAAGAAAAGCCATACCAGCTCATTTTCCTGCTTTGATAATGTCATTTTCTAGAGATTCAAGCTTTTCTATTAAAATAGGAAAAATCTGTTAATGAAAGTCCCTAATAAACCTATGGAAAATCTGTCAATGAAAAGTCCTTTAACCTTTAAATAATTAACGCTCGTGGAGTAGATAACAATTACAGTAGTGTCCCGTATACAAGAAACAACTTTTTTAATTTTAGATCTGACGCGATTCTTATAAAATGAAATAAAATTCAAATCAGAGTAGAGTTTCTTATTAGAAATATCCTGTACTATCGATCAACTACTAAGACACGAGCTCTATGATTGTGATCAAAACACATTATTTTGATTTGAATTGGTAAATTTTCACTTCCAGGAAATGCTACAAGTATTCCAGGAAGGTGCTTTTTGCATAATTTGCATTGAAAATTCTTGTTTTATTTGAATAGGTTCAGGTACAGTTCCATCCATTCAACTGGGAGTTTTATATAAGAAAGAAGCTATTTTTCAGACCTGTAGCAGTTTCTTATAGAATGGGGTATTATTTTCAAAATCAGGGCCTGTGTTTCTTAAATTCGTCTGTTATATGCGGGATACTATGCAGTCGATTTCTAAATCCCAAATCACCACGAAAACGATCTCTCTTTGTCTAATATGTCGAGGCTAGAAAATTTGATCGACGTTTTATGATCGTTTTAAGTGTTTTCGAAAACGAAAGTTTAAAGAAACTCAATTATAGCCCAAAAAACAGACAACAACAAAAATTGCGAAGAATCCCCAGGGGGGGGCACTCAGCACATGCACATACGGGGAGGTAAGTCCGATATTTTTGGGTCAGAATATTGCCAAAAGTGATATTTTTGGGTCCAAATAAATTGAAATTATGTTTTTGATATTTTTGGGCATCAAATATTGTGAAAATGATATTTCTGGGTTCTTTAGAGGCAATCCTGGCCTCAATTTGTATTGTTTCAGGATCTTTTATGTTCGTTTATAGATGTCAAGGTATAAAATGAGCTGATATTTTTGGGTTGTAATGAAGCAAAAACTGATATTTTTGGGGTTCCTGAAAATTTCTCGGACTGACCCCCCCCGTATGTGTATGTGCCCCCTGGGGAAAAATCCTTAATCTGATCCTTTTGCAAAAGTCATAAATCTTCAAAATCGGTCCAGTGTAGGATTTATTGCGGCATGCCAAAAGTGGATTGTCTACTTTGGTGCACCCGGTAGTTTACGATACTTCTGATTGCCTTACTTAAAAACACAGCTGGGTTTAAACATTTCATTTTCGGTCATCATATCACTTTTCATACCTTAGCAGCATAGGTTCCAAATCTTTAAAAAGGCTGGTGTAGAATTGAGTGACCTATTTCTTTGAACTGAATGACTTCAAAGAAACTTCGGCTAATTCTCTATGATTCTACCGATGGAATTCTCTGAAATCTTCAATATTTTCAGAATTATAATGTTTTTCTTCTTTTTCAAGAATTCAAGAAAGATTTCAAAAAAACTTAAAACCATCGTAATTTCTAGACTTTTTGACGTAACATGAAATAATTTCAAAGAAATCCATAGTTTATGAATGCCTACAATATGGTATCAAGCAAAAGTCTGTCACTCATCTGGTTTATGATTTAGAAATTTGATGACGTCACATCCTCAAATGGGTTGAAACGTAAGACGCTGTAATTTCCAAAAATATTCAAAATTTCTGAAAAGTCCAACGGTAGAATTATAGATCAGTATCCATCAAAAAAGGTTGTATGTGTCTTTACTGGTTAAAACAGTGCTCAATGCCATGTAGGCAGAGCGAATTATAACAGGATTGAGACAATAAAACACACTACATTCTGTGTTGTTACTCAGAGTTTCACGCTATACGGCGATCATCAGACAACTGAAAAAGAGACCCCACGTAAAGAATAGTTGTAAGATTATGTCATCACGGTATATCATGTATAAATGCGTGAAAAAGAGTAGAGTTTTTCAGTTGTCTGATGATCGCCGTATAGCGTGAAGCTCTGAGTAACAACACAGAATGTAGTCTGTTTTATTGTCTCAATCCTGTTATAGATCAGTCAGTATCTAAAGTTTCTTTCAAGCTATTCAATCAGAAGAAATAGGTCATTGAATTTTACATCCACTTTTTTGCGCCGAGTTAAAGAATTGGAACCTATGCTTTACCTTAGCACTTTGAACAAGGTTCGACGAAAGCTCGAGTTATGGTTGATAATTTTTACATTCGATTCGTAACTCACCTTGTGAGAACCAATGAGATCTGCTGTCATTGCCAACGATGTCACCAACATAATTGAACATCCACCTCCCATCAACAATGCTGCAACATAAACTGATTTTCGAGATTCTTTAGTGACCATGAACAACCAAACAAATGAGCCTAATGCTGCAAGACAGCCCAACACAAATGTTAACTGTAAAGAGAAAACGGAGAATAATCGGGGATTTCTATAACGAGTAGCAGAACTAAGTAAGTAAAGTTTACAAATCTATCATTGGATATCTTCTTTCCTATTTTCGAAATTTCAAATTTTAATTTTCGAAAATTCTAAGGATATTTTTAAGGCGACTCCGGTAGACTTTCAAATTGCTCATTGCTTCTTTTAAAAAGCTTTTTGAAAAATCATCTTAGATGAAACACAATCAAAATCTCCTGCCATTTATAAGAAAAATGTCCATCGATTTTAGCAAAATTCGCCGATCCAAGTGGCGAATGAATGTTGTCCTCACTCTCTGTTTTCGTGTATTTTCATAGGTGCATGCTTTTGAGCAAACGAAAAAGATAGGTCGGAAATTTCTTGTCTGAAATTGCATGATAACTGGCAAGACATTTTTTTCACTGAAGTTTATCGTACAAGCCGACTACGCAGCAGAAGAATTCGTTAAACGGCTACATTTCATGTTTCATAATTCTTTGATTTAGAGAGAAAAAATGCCCTTGCACGTTTTTGTTATAGGAAACTTGGATAAGCCCATAGTACTAAAAGTTTCTTAATTTCACGTGAAAATTTCAGCTTTTTAGTGCTAAAAGTTTCTTAATTTGTTTCTTATTTTTTTGATGCATGTAGTTTCTACCACTGCCGCGTATTCGTTTCTTGACAGACAGCACAATTGGTAGCAAGAAGGAGAGTTCTATTTTACTCAATATTACAAAAAAAAGGCTCAACGAAAATTTTCCCATGACTTCCTTGCATTTGGCTTTACAAGTTTCTTAGCAATTTTAAAGCATAGTACTCGAGTTTCTTAAATTTGTCACCATCCTAGTACTAGTTTCTTATAAACCAGTTTCTTATATAAAAAAAACGTGTATTGTATAATAGTACCAACAATATATGCTCGAATAAAATGTTAGATAAATAATGGCTGCGGTCACACTGCTGTATTTTCCCGTTGTAATGTGAATTGCTTCATTTTCCTGCAATATATTTTCATTGCCAGAAAGCACGGAAATATAAAGGTACAACGACGCCCGGTCACACAGTGATGTAATATATCATGTGACAGCTACGCAAGGCGGCGATCGTTTTATTCTCTGAAAACAATGCTAAAACATAGCTCGGGACCTTGTTTTACTAGTTGTTTTGCATCTGATATAATTTTCTTATGGAATCAACTCCTAGGATCAAAACGCTGTAACAGCGTTGCATGTGAAAGCGAACTGCGGTCACATATTACAGTGTAGTTAACCCGTTGTTTTGAAAGTATACAACGAGGTAAAAACGTCTAAAGTGACATACCCGTCCACCAAGTCGCTTTGTTGATATTTTCGTAATGACGCTTGAAATAACTCCACTAACAAGAACCAGCAAGGGAAAATAAGCAATGGCTTCCTGTAAATGTAAGAATTCATACTATGAATTATAGCCTGTCTCAAATTAGATGTCACCTGCAAATGCCCGCGAATAATAACAATAGAAGTGTTTAGCGAAGGAATTTTGCGTTATCGCAAATCTCAGGTAACATCTAATTTGAGACGGACCTTAATATCAAGTGGAGATGTCCCATTACAATGGTTTAATTTCTTCCACTGTCAAAATGGTTTTCTTGTGAAATCAATATTCACATTTAAGTTAGCTATTCCGCTAAAATTCAAGAGACACTTACCCCAAAGATGGCGGGAAGGAATTTTTCACCAAGATGCATTGCGTTCTAATTACGAATCTTTAACGATTCTATAGGAATTCGATTAAAGAATGCAATGCATCTTGGCAAAAAGTTCCTTGCCGCCCATCTTTCGCGTAATCGTATATTTAAATAGTTGAAAATCACCAATTTTAAGCCTTGTCAAACATCAAACCGATCACTTACTCTGCGTTATGAGTAGTTAACATTAAGGCGTCACCGTATGGAGGATGATAACATGTGTCTTGGCCAGAATGGCAGTCTCCAGGGCATATTCTAACGTGGATTCAGGCCCCCTTTCTGGATATGGGATGGGAGCTGACAATACAAAAAGGCGTGTCCTGACACCTGAAATAAAATCATATTTTTCTCGTTTAAAACCATTGAACTAGAATGGTTCTCGGAAAATGACCCAATTCTTTCGTTTTGGATTATTTTGTTCGATGCAGCAAGCCAACAGAATGAAACTAACTGGTGTGTACCACCGACACACTCTTCCTTCAGAGAGTTATTACAGGGAGTACGAAGACCAGCATGCCTTGCGTCAAATCAGCGACTTGTTCTCCACAGCTTCCAGAATGACTTACTGTGCGAAATCCACAAAAACAAGAACAGACGATGGCAAAGGCTGCTGGTCTTTGTACTCCCTTTAAATAAGATTTATTTTCACATATTACTCACTTTCTCGAATTCCATTGTTTCTGTGAGGTATAGCACGAAGTATGAGGATGAAACATTAAGTGTCAATCGTGTGCACATGTAGATCAAAGCCATCTATGAAAAGAAAGGCAGCAAAACATTACAACCACTGCAAAATAAGAGCTAATTTTTTTTTTAAATGTATCTTTTTGGTGAGAATGAAATACCTATAGCATTCGTCAGAATACAAGGATGCAAAGTCCTATTCTAAATTTACCCATTCCAGAATTCTCTTGCTTCGTGACAAAAATTACATTTGCAAAATATCGTTCGATTCTTACTCTTTTCTGAATAGCTAGGGGGCATCTTGTATATTTAGTTGCATTTTAGTTTATCTCCTTCATGTGATGGCCCTGGGGTAGTCATGATCTTTTGCTCCCCTTGGTATCGTCTCTGTAGTATTGTATGGCAGCTCGTTTGTAATCTTAGGTAATTCGTAAATTGTAATTTTTTTAACATTAAGTTTATAGCCCAGGGGGGTCACTCGAACTTTTTATATACGGGGAGGTCCATCCGATAATTATGGGTAAGACTTTACTTTGTAATCTGATATTTTTGGGTACCTGATTTAAAATTATATCTTTTTGATACTTATGGGTAGCTGATTTAAAAAATATGGATTTTTGATACTTTTGGGTTCAACCAGATCAAAGACAGTTAGGATTTCTTTCAACATCCGTAAAAATGAGGTTTTTGCGATCCATCCATACAGAAAAAACACATACAAGGGACATACACTCGGCAAAATTTCACTTTTTCCCGCCAATTTCACTGTCTCGCTTTCGTTTCGTTCTAACAATTTCATCACAGGGAAACCACTGTTGGAACTTTTAAATTAATTTGAAAATATTTAGAATTGATTGAAAATGTTTTCAATTCATTGGGACTTAAAAAGGAACAATTTTCCAGTAAACCAACAAAAAATTTTTTTCAAAAACATTCAACCATGTCAACAAAAATTTTAAACCAAATAAATTAAATTTCAATTATTTCAATGAAGGCTTTCCTGTGATATTTTATCGAGGCTGATGCACTCACAACAACAACGATAATGGCAGGCAGACAGAAATTTAGAAGACAAATACGACCAGAAAAAGAACCAGCTTCTGTCTGCAGCACCAAAGTTGGTGGATTGATGATTCTATGATATTAGAATAGGTAGTAATAGATTGCACTGTGAGATCAATTGAATGGCTCTGGGGACTTTGGACTGGAGGAGTTTTTGTTGATCTAAGGCCTAGCCCCCTGCTACACAAGGCGTTCCTTCTTGGCCTGGTTTCGAGTTTCACCTACCACCCCAAATATGGGAGCAGCACTGGAACACTGGGTGCAGTTGTGATGATTAAAGGGTGAGTAGTTGGGGGGGGGTGTGAATTACTGTCAAGATGCAAAGGGGAATCCAAGTTTTGTGCTTTAAGCGATGCTCAGTAATGAAAAAAGACCAAAAATCCTAAGAAGTGAGGAACAAGGTAACAAAGCATAGCAAAATAGCAGTATTTGCCAACAAAAATTATTCTGTCCCCCAAAATTGGATATCCCTTTCATAGCAACAGTAGCTCAGGTCAGTTTGACTTGTACGTAGTAAGCCATGTTAGTGAGGAGTAACCCATGATGGAGCAGACATGGGTTACTCCATGGGCTTCCTTGGTTTCTGTCAATTATTGGTTCAATCTTGGAGTCACAAAGTGGGTTTTGTGACATGATTCTGGTAGTTTATTTATTAGTTTGCCACCTCTTCAGCACCTACTTTGAGTAAATATTTTCCATCAGTTGCTACACAGAAGAATGCACAGTGGATCTGCATGCTATTGTGTATCTGTCTCCCAAGACCTAGTGTTGTGAAATAGATGCTGTTTAAACTAAGCAAGATTTTGTATTTTTGATACTTTTGGGTCTCATCAAAAATTTTTAGTTGATATTTTTGGGTCTGTGAAATTTTATTTGATACTTTTAGGTGAATTTGGGAAACTGCGGATGGACCCCCCCGTACATAAAAAGTTCAAGTGACCCCCCTGGGGTTTATAGAAGAAAAAGATTATATATCTCTCGTGCATGCTTTTGAATGTTTCTTCGGCCACTCGTTTCAGCTTTTAATTCTACTGGCATGGCTCTTTCCAACTGCTTTTTCGTGTTGAGAAAGTTGCTTCTCGATACTTTCAATACACTGGAATAACACCCTTTTACCCTTTTACTACTTTTAATCCCCCTAAAATTTTAGTAAAAGAATGGTATCAGCTATTTAATCGAGCCTCTATTATCCTGATGTTGCAAAGGAATCGCATATTGATTCAAAAAAATTGGTGCACTCAAAAAGCCGGGGTAATTGCTGAATTCTTACTCTACTTCAGGAGACCTTAAGTGTTCGCCAAATAGACCAAGCTACCAAATTGGAAAATGCTGTCAAATGTGTCCCAACGTCTGTCATGCATGTGCTCTGCAACCAGACTCCCCATACTTAATTAAAAAAAGTGTCATAACAATTCTTTCTGACTTCTAAACTCTTCTTCTTGAGCATTATTTGCATCAAGAAGTAATCGAAATCATTTGCCTCCTCCACAAAACTCTTAACTGATACCATCAATCATTTGGGTAACAAATATATATACTACAAGCTATATCTTTGATTTATAATCAAAATCCTTGTGTACAATTGTACATATAAAAACATTATAGCCACACGTACAAACAACTGATATCTTTATTTCCCGGTGGGGGGGGGGGGTAACTACCATATATACCAGTACGGGATGTGCCATTTTTTTGGGTACCTTTTTCCAGGCTGAACATAAATTTTAGGGTGTCATTTTTGGTTTTTGGTAAGATCACAAATAAACATAAATTTTTGGGTGTCATTTTAGAAGAATAACGCTTCAGGGTATCAAAGTTGATCTAATTTCAGATAATTCGTTAGAATTTTGAATTTTTGTCACAATTTTAGGGTATCTATCTATTTTGAAAGGCCTGTAATTTTGGGGTATGGTTTTTGAAAAATTCATACATTTTAGGGTATGATTTTACAATTCAAAATGGCACAATTACGTCATCCACCTATTGAAAGTTACCCCCACCCTCCCCCTCCCCGGGACTTATCTCCTTTACTTACTTTATAAAAGAAAGGTGTCTTGAGCCATTCTTTCCAACTTCTACACTTCTCTACTTGAGCACTATTCACATCAAGTAGTAACTCCTCAGCATTGACACTTTCCTCAACAGAATCCGCAGTAACTACAATCGAAGGAACTCCATCCGTTGTCCCATTTTGATGTATTTCTTTATCATCTGAGGAGCTTTGCGACATTAATAAACTCCTTTTAACAGCTAGAATAAAACGATCAATCATGTAATCTTTGCGGCAAACAATGAAAGGGAATCGATTTACAGTAAGTCCCCCTATAAAAGAAACGAACATATAAGAAACTGCAGCCTGCCAGCATAGAAAATATTTTCTCCTTTATAACCAGGTAGCCTGATTTTTTCCAGTTTCTTATAAATGATGCAAATTTGGAAAAATACTTAACTACACTGCCGTCTTTTCTGTGTAGCTTTCAGTACTAAAATTTGCAACATCTGCTCAACGTCTAGATAACTACATATATTTGCTTCACTCATAATCATTCATTTCTTGGGGCAGCCTTGTTTACTATGCAGCATGATCCTTGAATTTAAATATGGGTTTTTTTTACAAGAAAGCATTACGTAAAAGAACATTTCTTAGAGCTTCTTTCATATTGCTGTCCTACTTCAAAATTTTCAGATTTGCATAAAATGTAGAGAAATGCCACTAGATTCAGACTTTGATATTTTTTATTCCTAACAAATTTCGTTACATAAGAAGGCATGAATTTCGATTATTTTTAGCAGAAATTCGATCCTGCAAAAGTTACGGAAAAGGAAAAATAACAGCGGCAAGGCAAGTGAGAAGTCACTTGTAAATGTTGAAAACGGCGGACAAATGTTTAAAGTTCCAAGCTCCAGCTACCACGGACCGTTTTAAAGCAACGATTTCCTTCAAATATAGTCAACGCAACATAGGGCTCAAATCTTTAAAAAGGTCGGTGTAAAATTTTATTGCCGTTTTCTTTGAAGTAAATAGCTTGGAAGGAACTTAGGGTTTTTTGCTGTAAATCTGCCGTGGCAATTTATTGATATCTTGATTAGTTTCAATATGGTGGCATTTATTAAATTTGAGGCTATGACGTCATCAAATTTCTAAATCCTAAACTACAAAAGCTACAGATTTCTGCTTGCCACCATCTTGTAGACCTCCATAAACTATGGTTTTCTTGAAGGTTATGTAATGTTTCCTCTATTAGTTTAGGATTTACAATGATTTAAATTTTTTCAAAGTTTTCCATGAATTTTTTCAAAAATTATCAAATTGCCGCCATTTTGAACAAAATAAAGATATCATAAAATTTCCACGGCAGATTTACAGCAAAGTACCATAAGTTCCTTTCAAGCAATCCAATTCAAAGAAAAATATAATAGAATTTTACACCGAGCTTTTTAAAGATTTGAAAGATTTGAGCCCTATGCTAGTCAACGCAGTATTGGCATTTAAAACTCACTTAAACGCAATATACATCATCATTCAAACAACACGTATGTTTTTCTTCAGCCAAAACTATATTTCATGCTATACTTGAATGAATTTTGTTTTTAATTTCATTTATGAAGTCTGAAATAACAAGAATAAATCACAGTTGTCGTCTTGAAACTCATAACCACATTGATATAAATATATTTCTTTCATTTTGTTCAAGAAAAAGAAACAAATAACAATATTTTCCCACAAAAAATATTTCAATTGAGATCAAAGTTGGATACACATCAGGCTTATTTGTAAAGAGGCCTATGGGTGCTAGGATACAGGAGTTTGAAATTTGAAATAAGCGTGTTGAAGTGTATTAACAAATCTTTCGTACGATCAACGGAAACTACATAAATCCTTTTCATCAGCCTAGAATGGTTGCTTAATGTGCCTTGATGATTTGATGCTAAAGTCGTTCTGATGTTAAACGTAAGCTGCAAGCAGACCAAAGGTTTCTTATTCAACTCGACAAGTATCTTATTTATATGAAACCAAGTGTTTGACCCGTTATCTAAATTTTCTTAAAGTTCTCATTTTTTGAGTATTCAACATAGTAGTCTCCTGAACAGTCTTGATGTTTGAATCCATTTCACAACGACCTTTTATGAAGCCATACCACAAGCCAAAAGCACTGAATTGCAATAAGTGAAAATAAAGTAAGAATATTCTATGGATTTTATTAATCAAAAGAAGATTCTTGAAACAGACTAGTCCCAGTACTGGCGTTTCCTTATTTTTTCAATAATGTGGGAGATAAGTATCTCACAAAAAGAATATGTGAACACGTATTTTCTATAAAAAACCGGCCATAAGAAACTCAACTCTCAGATAGCCAAATTCAAGGAACTCTAGTACCGCGAAAATATAACTCAACTACACTCATTTTTTTATAAGAAACCGCTTATAAGAAACGGTAGGCTCAATTTTTCGAAAGCTAAGAAACAACCCTTCCTGAATTGAAAAAAGCTAAGAAACTTCTGTCATTTTCAGTTTAAATTCCCTAAATCGTATTCAAAAATATTTTGACATTGCACAGTTAAAGCAACTGTTTGGACATTACTTTGAATGCGAATCATGTTATTTACTCGTTTTGAGATCTTACTAAGTAATTTTGGAGCCCTTTAGACAAGACAAAATCAACTCTACACTTCCGGCATTAAAAATGTAAGAAACGCGTAAGAAACTTTTGGTAACAAAATGGCCCAAAAACTTAAGAAACTGCCTACCAGCCCCGGACCTTAGTTTCTTATAAAAAAAAATGAGTGTAGTAGTCTCCTGAACAGTCTTGATGTTTGAATCCATTTCACAACGACCTTTTATGAAGCCATACCATAAGCCAAAAGCACTGCATTGCAATGCAATAAGTGAAAATAAAGTAAGAATATGCTATGGATTTTATTAATCAAAAGAAGATTCTTGAAACAGTACCAGTACTGGCGCTTCCTTGTTTTTTCAATAAATCTCACAAACAGAATATGTGAACACGTATTTTTTATAAGAAACCGCCTGTAAGAAACTCAACTCTCAGATTGCCAAAATTCAAGAAACTCTAGTACCGCAAAAACATAACTCAACTATTCATTTTGATAAAAGAAATCTTTGGCATGTTTTACTTTATTGTCACTTGTTTCCTATATCATATTTCCTATACATCATACTGCTATGGGACCTTTAAGAAACTCGAAAGAAACTGTGAGCACTTACATACAGTCTGATAATTTTAAGAAACTTTCAGTGTTGGCTCAACTTCTTAGTTTTTATGAAAACATTGCGTGGATACCACACAAAAACGTTTCAAATCAAAATCATTTGAACGAACCTTTCTTGCAAGGTGCCTTCTTTTTGCAAATATAATGAGTCGGCTCTTTGGTTCCAATATGGAATAGGATCGAAAATACCACCCCAGTGCCAACAACGATGAATGACAGATACTGCAAGAAAATAGAAGCTTGTCAATTTCTTGAAGAAAAAGTTTATGAAATAAATTGTCTTAATGAGAAACTCACTTTCTAAGATATGAGAACAGTCTTCAAGAAATAAAATTTGAAGCAAAAATGAAAACATCAGGTTAAAAGGTTACAAGTTCAGGCTACGATGTGAAAATTGTGAGAAATCTGTCTCGCAAATAATTTCTGGCAAGATTGAAGACCTCAATTTAACAGGACCTAGCCTAGAAAATCTGATAAACATTTTCGCATGCAAATCCATCTTTGTGCCAACTTTCCAATTTCCAAAACAAGATGTTTTGAGCGATATCTTCAGGAATAACCAAAATAAACCTGATTGTGTGACAGCCTACAAAAGATTGACTACTCTACCAATTTCAAAACAGATAGATTTTCAGGTTCTCATAATCAACCAACTGAGTTTGCGTTATGAAAGTGTTTCGACAATGATAAAAATTTCAAAAAAGGGCAAATGGTCTATTTTCTGCGAGCTGCAAAGCAAGCAAAGAACATTTAGGCACAACTCCGGATAGTTTGTCACAAGCAGACTGTGTTCATGAACGAACAAAACCAACTCTTCTTCAGAAACAACGGTTGAAAGTTGGTCGAATACGCTTTCAAACAGACCTCGCTTAGCTATTCTACACCCCCCAGTAACGAGCCCGTTGGACATTAAAAATACAGCGGGGAACTTATGAAATTAAACATTTTCAACGGGAATTAGAAGTACCATGGCGGGGAAAGGAAATTTTCGGCTATTATCTATGATGAAACTTGTATAATTTTTGACGAGGAAACAAAAGTTTCAACGGGGAACCAACTGAAACACGGCGAAGAAAGTGTTTAAATTCAAATTTTAGCGGGGAAACAAATTTTCTTGGCGGGTCATTCTTCTACCTTGGCGGGACAATGTTTCAGTGGGGTCGTTACTGGGGGGTGTTATTCTACAGAAAGCGACTGGATCAAGGGACATTATTCATTGATTCGTAAGGCTTGAGTAACAGTAGTTATTAAGTTAGAGATCTTCTATCACTGCTGTTGCAAACACTGGAATTACTTCAGATTTCTAAGAAATGTAGAACAATTTTATATCTTCTCTGAAATAGCTTCAAGGTCTTGGTTACTCCTTAGATCAAAAGCTTCTTATATCCTATGGCAAAATATTTTCTAAACTGTTGTAGGTTATCACAGTATAGTGAGAACTGGCGATAACAAGTACTAAAGTCAATGTTATCAAACCTCACGCAACGAAAAGTGGAACAGATAACTATGGGTGAACCTGCGGGTTGTTTGATAAGGTTGTCATTGTTATGAAATATTTAGGCTGGGTTGCGATATCTTTCAGAACCATAGCTTTTGCTGGAGGTCTACGTACAAATTGAGGACAGTTGGAATTAGATTTGAGGTCAATTTGACCTTATTACATTGGGTCAATTGCGTATTGTACTACCAAATTATACTGCGACCAAGATGATGGTTGTTAGTTCAGTACAAGGAAGGGAAGCGAAGATACGAATCACGTAATGAACTCATGTGATGAACCTTTTTCGCAGTTGCGGTTTCTTAAAATTTCGGAATGATTTGGAATACGTGCACAGGCGACTAAAGAAGAAAATCCCTTCCTCGCCTTAAAGAACCATTGTCACCCAGAGTCCTTCGCGGGCACACTACAATTTCAGGCTGTCTGAAAATCAATGATGGCTTGAACGGAAACTGTATTGCAGATCTACAGTGCAGTCGTTGAACTGTAGCGGGGATGGCGCAGTGGTAGCGCGCTTGATTACCAATATGAAGGTTGGTGGTTCGAGTCCTCGCCCTGCCGAACCGAACCTGCTACAAAGTGTGAGGAGAGTTGCCAACTCTCTGTATTTCCAGGCTAAAGGAATCACGAGGTGTGGTCACATCGAGAGGAACGACCAGGACGCTGCTTCGATAACCTCGGCTTCTCAGCGTCCTAAAGCTACCTTCAGATGCTAGGTAGAAATGTCTACAATAGCACAGTTCAACCAAAGCAAAACTTTTCTGTCTGTTTAACTACTGCAGTGTGGATCCATGGTTTCAGAATTACGAGTTGCAAAATATTTTTAACCCTATTTTTACCGGGGGGGGGGGGCGTTTTTCGCCCCCCTATCGGATTTTTTTAAATAGCTCCCAAACGATGCTACCTACAATGCTGAAACGCCTTGACTTTTCCTAAAATTTAGTTGGCAATCAGAAAATAGAACTTTCAAGACCTATTGTTCGACCACGTGACCACCACATGCCCATATTTGGAGAGTGGTCACAAAGAAATTCTCTAAAACGGCTCTAATTTCTTTTTTTGTTACTAAATCTCAACAATATATATACCATTCGATTCGTCTCAGTGAGTGCTTTCATTTGATATATAATTTATTCATATTTGCTGACATCAGCAGTTTATTATTTCTATGACGTCATCAATCTTTATGACGTCATATTCCTAATGAATGAGTAATTTTTGCATGCAAAACTGATGGAATTACCTCAAATATCGATGAAGGTACTTGATTTCATCAATAATATGCGAAATTAATGGTTTTAAATCATAATTATTGAGCAAACAATTTTGCATTGAATCAAAATTTCATTATTTAGTTAGTTAATTTATTAGAAACCAAAAATATTTACATGAAATCATATGAAACTACAAATTAATGGTTTCAAGCAGGTATTTGGATGGTTTTTTGCCAATTTTATCAAGCTATTTGCTAATAATGGGCCCTTTTTTGCAAATAGCTCAATTTTCACAAAATTTGCATTGTTTTTGGTTGCCTAGCAACCAATCACGTGACTACTAATTGATTGATGCTATTTTTAGATTCTCCTTTGTTCAATTATGACACAATGCAAGTTTCATTGTCATAGCTGTTATACTTGCGGAGAAAAACAGGGGGGGCGAAAAACGCCCCCCCCCCCCCGGTAGAAAATCACTTTTTTTTTACCCGGTTAAAATAGGGTTAAACTAAAAGTGTACTTCCAACCCAAATTATACTGAAAAGTATACTCAAGGAAAGAAGCTTTCGCGGGAAGAAACTTTCACGAGTTCTACAAAACACGAAATTTGTTTAATTAAATTAACTTTCGCGAATCGAGCAAAATGGGAAATTTTGCGGGAATAAACTTTCACGAATTAGGTTTCCTATCACATCTTTATGCTGTTTCAAATGTTCCTCAACTCTTCAATGACTCTTCCGAATCGTCCATAAATTAGCCTGTGTTCCAGACTCCAGAAAAAATAAATTATGTCGTTACCACTTACTTTTTCGCAATGGTCTGGAACACAGGCTACCATAAATAAGTTTGTAGTAGCATATTTCGAAAAGGTCGTTGTTAAAGAAGAGCAATATCAATATCTATTTATACAATCATTTGATTCTATATCTTGGGAAATTTCGCGAGAGTGAACTTTCACGAAATTCACATTTTAGGAAAATTCGCGGAATAAACTTTCCCGAATTTTGGCCAAAAACGCGAAAAACGCGACAGTTCCTTCCGCAAAAATCAATTTTGTTGTTGTTTATTTTGGTTCTTTTGCGTAATTCTTGATTCAAAAAGTGAACGAATTTTGATAAATTGCCAGATTCAACTTTATAAAAATCCTACGCAGTTCTTTTGTGAAATGGTACCTACCATGAATTGTGGGGCGACATTCTTGGTGACATTTTCTTCTGGGTTTGTTCCAAGCAGGAACCACGTGGCGCCAAAAACGTATATACCACATACAAACGTCAATCCTGACCTAAACGAGGAAAAGAAAGGAAATAAGGTTAGATAAGCAAACTTACTGACGTACTGACGTACGAACGAAAAAGCTTAGACAGAATCCTATTGGTCTTGTACGTCCCCATGCTAAGCCTGTTTATCAAAGGAGTCTCGAACGAACAATATCAGGTAGATGGGACATTTTGAATGCGACATTTATTCAGGTGCATGTGGCATTTTGAATGCAAGCATTGAATTTCGTGAGTCTTTCGAATTGGTTTTGAAAAGTCGGCCTGAAATACCTAAATACACTCATTTTTTTATAAGAAACTAAGGTCCGGGGCTGGTAGGCAGTTTCTTAAATTTTTGGGCCATTTTGCTACCAAAAGTTTCTTACGTGTTTCTTATATTTTTAATGCCAGAAGTGTAGAGTTAATCTTGTTTTGTCTAAAGGGTTCCCAAATTACTTAGTAAGATCTCAAAACAGGTAAATAACATAATTCGCACCCAAAATAATGTCTAAACAGTTGCTATAACTGTACAGTGTCGAAACATTTTTGATTGCGATAGGAAAATTAAAACTGTAAATTACAAAAGTTTCTTAACTTTTTAAATCCAGGTAGGATTGTTTCTTAACTTTTGAAAAATTGAGCCTACCGTTTCTTATAAAAAAAATGAGTGTAAACAACATAAGAATAAAGAGTATTATATCAACTAAACCATTCTGAAAAGTGGTGTACTGCAGCATAAAATTCTTTAGAGAATGAGGAACCTTAACATCAACCTTCTTCACTTCCTAAAAAACCATTTCTCCAAACAAAAGTTTCACAGTTTCAATATTTTCTAATAGAAAATATTTTATAGCATAGAAACCAGTTTCATGTTTAACGTGGTAAAGCCATGTGCAAACATGTATGAATCATGCACCAATACGAACAATTTATGAATAACTGATAGTTTAACTAAACCAGCTACGCTCTATTATGTGAATGTGAAGTGAAAGAAGCAAATGATGGACAACATGAATATGATAACCTGCCTCTATGCATGGATCAGAATGCGTCTATGCATGAATTCAAGTATATTTACGTGATTTTTAAGGAACACGCCTGAACAAGATCTCGATCAAAGTTACAAATAACCTGTCGAAAAAATTGAGCACTGTATTTTGGGTACTGGGGACATGCCATCGGGAAGGGTATCGACTTTCACGATTTTGATATACGGAACGGTATTGATTTTCCCAATTTGGTATAAAGAACGGTATCAAGTTTTGTGATTTTGGCAAAAAGAACAAACAAATAGGCAAGTTTGAAAAATTGGCATAAGGTTGGCTGTACATTTTCGAAAAATTGGTATGTTTTTGAAGATTGGGTGGCACGCTCCCAACAAAAATCTAGTCTAATCTCAAAGTTCCCTCCTGCCAGCGCTTCTTGAGGTTTAAATTGTCCCTACAGTCCTAAAAAGTGCCCTTCTGCGAGTTGTGCTTCACCAAGTTAGGACTGGCTCCTCGTCCCTGTATCTGCATCATGGATACCAGGCGAGGTACTTGCTTTATTGCTGAAAAAAGGCTCCTTTGCACGAGTTGCTCTGGTCGATTATCCTGGGTCTTATCTGGCATGAAGGTACAATGGCCAAGACGTAATTTGAATTTTAGAATTTTACTGTTTACAGATTTTAAACAGTGTTCGAAATCATGACGTATCCCTTGGTTGCCAGAACAGCACTGTGCAGCATTTCAAGGCCACTGCTAGTCTCACTCAACAAGGACCCTCAACTTACGTCCATCCACTGAATTGATGTGGTTGTGGGTGAAGTGGGGATGGCTCAGTGGTAGCACGCTTGACTACTAACCTGAAGGTTGGTGGTTCGAATCCCCGCCCTGCGAACCCGCTACAAAGTGTGAGGAGGAGAGTCGTCAACTCTCTGTAATTCCAGGCTAAAGGAATCAAGAGGTGTGGTCACATCGAGAGGAAGGACCAGGACGCTGATTCGATAAGTTTAGCTTCTCGGCGTCCTAAAACTACCTTCGGATGCTTGGTAGAAATAAAGAGAGATGTCGTTGTTGTTGCTCCGATGAGGGCCTTTTCCCCCTAGAACTGTAAAACCGGACAAAAATCTCAATCGGCGACAATTCTGCCTCGCCCTTGTGTGCTAATCAGAGTATCACTTTGAGTAAGACGTTTTATTGCAATTATGACTTGAAGAAGCATTCACCTTTCATCTAAGTACTGATAGCTGGTTTTATGGTACAGCTGTTCTGGATTTACTGCGTGGTTTTGAGAAAAAATAGCAGATGGTTTAGGCCCAATTGCATAGGCCTAGATATACCCTGGGTACCAGAGCCTTGCTCCATAAGGAAACGAGTCGTAGTCGAAGCGGTATCAGTTCAGTGAAAAAGCGAAACTACAACATGTATTCTTTCTAGGCCGCTGCCACACAGAATGTTTAGCAACGGTTTCAAAGGATATCTTGCTTCACCAGAAGTATCGCCACAATCTTATCCAATTTTTGCTCTGTTCTTTTTGTGGGAAGAGAGCACAGGGAACTGGGCAGACTGAATGTCCTTCCAAATTCTTTACTTGCACCGAGGCTCTCTCCTTGAAACATGGAATATGGAAATGACAATGACTTTGTAGCCTGCGTGCAGCCTCGACACCAAGTTGAGGCTGCACGTTGATTACGATTGTGATAAAATTTAACGACTGACTAAACAGACTTATTACAGTGGACGAAATAAACCTGACGGATCAAGTTTCTATGGTTGACTAAAATGAGGTTACTCGGCTGATCTTTTTATGATCTTGAATCTATTACTGATAATTGATACAAAGTTGACACCGAGAGAATGGCTGAGGAGGAAAAGTTAGTTACGCATATTTCTTGGATTCCAATTTTTCCTGGAAGAAGAGCATTCTGTAAAAGAATCAAATTGGCATCTTGATCTGCAGGCGGAGTGGCACATAATCATTGGCCTATTGGTTTTCTTTGACAAAGAAGTCAGAATGTTCCTGAACAGAGCAGTTATTGAACTCTCAGAGGGGGTCGGTGGGTTTATTCACATCACAAATACTCCCAGAAAGGAATGTGTCCTTCATAGGGGATAGGGGGTGGTTTTGCCCCTTTTGCAAGGGAAAATTCTCAAAAATAGAGCATGAGTTTTACCAAGAACCTCCCCTTGTGAAGTTCTATTTTTTAACATCATCATGGTACAAAAGTATTTTCCTTCGCAGAGGCTCTTTCTTTCGCCCCTCCGTATTTTGAGCTTTTTGGTCCATGTCTCCTCTCAGGTCGGGGTCCAGCATTCCTTACTGGGCTAAGGGGACTAGAATGAAGAATGCGGCATTGCTACCCTTCGATAGGGACAATGAAGTGCGTAAGATTTATTCTGACATAAATGTGGTAGAAAAGCTATATTTACACGTCGTCCGTGAAAACTTCCTGAAAATAAACAGCCTTTTGCGTCAAGTCTCAACAAACGGAGCAGAAGCTGGTCAAGGTCCTTCACATTGGGCTCAGTGGTGACGCAAAACAGACCGCCAAGGAGCAAACAAACAACAACGATGTTCAACGTCATTGTCCTAACAAGACAAACAAATGTTAAAGCAGCGCACACGTGTGTGAAAACAAAAGAAGCGTGCTCTTTACCAAGGCTTTCATTTGTTATATTCTTCTTGGTAGTTGTTTTCTCTCAACGTTTTTGCTGAAGATAAATACATGATGCTGATTGCTGTCTTGTACATAAGTAAGATAAACCCTTACTGTAGGCTTTTACACGCATTTCTTATAAGAAACTGCCCATAAGAAACTCAACTCTCCTTGAAATATGTTTACTTTACTCTCACTTGTTTCCTGTATCATATTACTCCTAAGGTTAATTAATTGAGTAATGTCTAAATATCGGAAAGGCCTTGATAACCTTGTTTTGAAATGTTCACGAGGGAGGGCACGAGGTCACGAGGGCTTATGGAACCTCAAAGAAACTCGTAAGAAAATCTGAGTACTGAAATCTGATAATTTTAAGAAACTTTCAGGATTTCAGTGCTGGGCCAAATTCTTAGTTTCTTATAAAAAAATACGTGTAGGCTCATAATAAGAATATTGTATCCCTAAATTTGAAATCACAGCAAAGTGAAACGTTTTTTCTGCCTTGATTGAGGATAAATGAATACAGCATCATGTTTTATCAAATGCCACCTACCTGATTGCATTTAATTCAACTTTCTCGCTCACTTTGTGGCAAATTTCTGGGATGAGGGATAAATGTGAAATTTGAACTGCTGCCCAACCAAACTGGAATACCACAACGAAACTGCTGTAATACAACAGCAAAATTGTAGGCGAGGTACTGTCACATTTCAAACATAGATTGAAGATAAACGGGAAAGACAGCAGCACGCAAAAACTGCCAATTAGATGCCAAAGTTTCCTTCGTCCATAACATTTACAGTTTGTTTTATCGCACCCATAACCAATAAAAGGTGTAAAAATTGCATCTGCCACTTGCCCGATTAGCAAAATAAGTCCTGCACTTGCATTTGAAAGCGAAACCACTTTAGTCATATACAGCAACAAATAACTGAACCAACAATTTGCACATAAATCGTTGAAAACATGTCCAACTCCGTAAGAGATCTTCTGCAAAAAAGGCAACTTGTGAGGGTTAGAACTCCTCTTATTTCCTCCACAAATTTTTTGAACCGCGTTTCTTAGCATTGTGTTTGGTATTGTGAAAATTCGCAGGATTGACAATCGATGGACGACACGAGTCCGTCTTTGTGAACTACCAGCTATAAATCTCGTAAATATCAAATTCGATCGAGCAATTTCTTGTTTATAATTCAGCTCCAAATTTCCTGTTTGTTTTCAAACCCTATTTTATGCAATCATTGCAACACATCTCAAGCAAGTCCTCAAATCCTTCATAAATCCTCTAAACTAAATCCAATTTTCCAGCGATCTCTTTTGAACAATCAATGATCTCAAGATAGAGATCTAGCAACCAATCTCCTGTCTTCTCTCAAACAAACTCCTTCTTCAAACAAATTTATTTCCAAACTATTTTACGATTTGAGAAGTGATTCATAGATAATCTGACTGTCAGATCGCCATCTTCTCAACATGCACTTCCCTACTGGTCACTCTTTCCAGCGGTTTGATTCCTGCTGTTTACATATTATGGACTTTGGCCTGGCCTTTGTGATACTTAACGCCATTGGCTTTTGTTCATTGTGGTGGTTAGGTGGTTCCGATTGTTTTCCTGCGCACATGACGCAACACAATAGCCTGCTTTCGAATATTGCTTCGAATGGGTCCCTGTGATTTGCATGGGCATAAGGACATCATTACTTCCCAATAGACGATAACAGTGAATATGGCGCCAAGGAAATCTTTACAACCTTCAATTCCGATAAAGAATTGTTAGAGAGCCATTGTCACCCAGGGTCCTTTGCGGGCACGCTGAAATTTCAGACTGCTTACAAATTAAATTTCTGTGTATCAACAGTGTCAGCTTAGGCCAAATTTGCTTTTCAGACAGTCTAATACTGTGGCGTGCCCACAAAGGACCCTGGGAGAAGATGACTTGTTAACGATTCTTTATGAATTCGATCGAAAATTGCAATGCATCTTGGTAAAAGGTTCTTGCAGCCATCTTTAGGGTTATTGTGTCCATTCGATTTCATGCACTCAAAAAATGTCCAATGTTTGCAAAAGGCTAACTAATTAGATTTTGATAATAAGATTCACTGAGTTTATGAATTCAAAAAATGATATAATTCTAGAAAGACAAGGGGCTCCTATACTGTTCAGGGCATTGAAACTGCAAATTTCGCTCCCCCTATCTTTGCAACAGTTTCGTCCATATTTATGTACAGGACTTATAAATGCACAGAGCTCCCATCAAGATTGTTAAATAATTTAGGTATTAACCCCCCGAGTGAGTTACGCCCACAGACTTTAAGAGACACATGTTTTGTTGTTTTGAGGAGAGTGGATTCTAGAGAGCCTAAAGTTAAGACCTATATTCGAGTTAGAGCCTATATTCCTATGAAAAGTTACAGTCCTCTTTGTATATATATATATGTGTTTGTAGATAGTATTCGATGTGAGCCTAAGATTCTATTGAGCCTATAGTTCTAAATACACGAGTCATTTTTGTTGTGGAACTCAGGGAGAGGCCTGAGAGGGAACATTCAGATTAATTCCAACCTTTATTAACAAAGATCGACGTGAACGGGCCAGTTGCAGGAACTTTGGCTTTCTAAAACTTAAGTTTGGGAGATATAGTTGTTTGAACAGTACACCAACTTATCAATCCTTGCTGATAACGACAGGAGTTCTCCAACTCCAAGGGGTGTATTGTATCAATCCGTGTACCCTTGGGAAAAAATTCCTATTATTATTTTGGAAAATTCCTGAAATCTTTTTGTCCAAATAATCTTGTGTGCGCTTATTCAAAAGAGTGAAACACCCCCATACCCCTCGGAGCGCCTCGGAGTTCTCAACCTCAAAGAAAATGATGTGATTCTAATGACTAAACGACGAGAGGAACAGTTTCTTGGATTTCTTTTCCCGGAACTAAAAGTTTCTTGATTTCTTGTTATCTTACAGCTTGTATTTGTTGTTATCTTCGTCGTTTCATGTGAATCCTTTTAAGACAATATTTAAAGAAAACAACATCAGCCTTCATAAGCTTATTTGGCCCAATATTGATACATGGCTTTACATCAAAAGTCCTTGCTTTGTTTGGTTTTATTGTGGATTATTATCATTTTCATTTAACCATATTTGCTGACGATATAGATCGAGCTTGTTTGACAGACTACCATTGATCGCGTCCAGCTGTATTTTCCCTTCTTCTAATGACGAAATTCCAAAGCAAATTGAACGGCCAAAAAATGTCCCTTACGTTTGGTTGACTCCCACTGACTTTCATGACAGAGTGCTTGGTTTTTGGAATATTGATTTCCACACTTGTTCTGATAGTTCACGTTAGCTAGCCATTGTTTCACTTTATTTTCACTTCTTATAAAATGGCATGGGTGCATATAGGTTCCAAATCATTAACTCGCCGTAACAAGGTGGGTGTAAAATTCAATGACCTATTTCTTCTGATTGAATGGCTTGAAAGAAACTTTAGATACTTATCTATAATTCTACCGTTGGACTTACCAAAAATGTTGAACATTTTTCGAAATTACAGCATATCTTTACATTTCAGCCCATATGAGGATGTGACGTCATCAAATTTATAAATCATAAACCAGATGAGTGACAGACCTTTCCTTGATACCATATACCAAATTGTAGGCATTCATAAACTATGGTTCTCTTCGAAATTACTTCATGTTGCGTCAAACAGTTTAGAAATTACGATGGTTTTAAGTTTTTTTGAAAATTTTTCTTGAATTCTTGAAAAGGGAGGAAAACACTCTAATTCTGAAAATATTGAAGTCCAACGGTAGAATTATAGAGAATTAGCTACATGTAGTCAAGAAACCCAATGTGCCCTCCCGGTTATCACCATGCTGGCTGCATGACAACTCGTGAACTTGGGCACACGATGTACGGTGTGTGCCCAAGTTCACGAGTTGTCATGCAGCCAGCATGGTGATAACCGGGAGGGCACATTGGGTTTCTTGACTACATGTATTACGCTCGTTGTTCTTGTGACAACTTGAGCACTCTGTGTATATCTTGAACCACATTCACCCATTAGAGATATAGCTAAAATTTCTTTGAAGTCATTCAGTTCAAAGAAATAGGTCACTCAATTTTACACCAGCCTTTTAAAGATTTGGAACATATGCTGCATGGTTATACTGTCATAAAACTTCGTTATGAAATATTCACAAGAACACGGGATGCACACATCTAGAATGAAGAAGTTGTTGAGAAGTTGCGAGCACTCAAATTTGGGTAATTTGAAGAAACTTTCCATAGTGGATCAAATATCGGAAGGTTATCCAAAACTGTAGAGGGATAACTCAGGGGCGGGCAAGAACTGTAAAATATTTGACCCCATGTTTGTCCAAAAGAAATTCGAAAAAATAACCGGTTCTTTCATCACACAATACGATTTTCCTGCCCAAAAGAACCAGTTTTTTGGGACAAAAGTGGTGCAAATTTGTTTCGTAAGTTACCAATTTGGGACAAAGGTAGGACCATCATTCCTAGTGTGACATGCCCGCCCTTAGATAACTTCAGACATGTGGAGTATATGAACATTGAGCATGCAGTGGAGTGTTTCTGCATTTATGCTCAGTAGAGAACTTTAGCTTTTAACAGATAGCTTGCATCTTTTTATCAAAGCATCGACCGTAGTAGGTAGCAATACGCAATAGCTATTTGTTGCCAATTGCAACCAAAATCGTCCATGCTCAAGGTAACGGCTTTGGCTTACGTTAGTTCGATGGGCACCACCACCCTTCTCAATACATAACCTTGATAAAGACCTGTTTGATCAGATTTTCAATGGCCTACAATCACCTGAACAAATGTTATCTAGCTCAAAATTAAGACAGGTATGATATAAAATCTAGCATCCATACAGCCTGTTGATACAGCGGGTACCAAATGCAAGCTCTGACGCATTGGTTGTGAAGAGCTCAAAGCATCGATAGAAGATATTTCGATCTCAAACACAAAAGTTGAAACGTGGCCACCTGATCAACAACTGAATGGCCTAACAAATGAACAGCCAAGTCCTGAGATGCTTATTAATGAATCAATGCGTATTTTTATATTCCACGATACTAGCAATGGAAACGATGAACACGCGCCTTAGTTGAATGTTTACTTGATTTTGATGTTGTGTGAGATTATGAAATGAATGTTGTAGAAATACAACCGTGAAACTGCAAATATTAGAAGCATCGTTTGTGCTCCTCTTTTCAACATCTGCTTGCCGATTCTTTTGGTAGCGTAGATTTTTTAACAGGTCCGTTTGAAAACCAGATATTGTTCTGAAACTTGTCCAACCTGTATAAACATTTTAAATGATGAAATGAAAAATGATTGATGATTGATGATGATGATGATGATGATGATGATGATGATGATGATGATGATGATGATGATGATGATGATGATGATGATGATGATGATGATGATGATGATGATGATGATGATGATGATGATGATGATGATGATGATGATGATGATGATGATGAGGATGATGATGACGATGATGATGATGATGATGATGAAATCGCAGATGGAAGATGGAAGATAGGGATCATCGCCGAAGATCGCAGACTGTCGTCGATCCCCTCACCATTTAACGGAAACCAGGCTTATAGCCATCTGAACTAACGCAACCATCTGATCTCTTCTTTGCATATGTAATAAAATAAACATTAGCAATACTGAACGTTGAAGGATCTTATTGAGGACTCTAAATACATAGCTTTGTATTTCATGCATCTTATTTTTGGTACATTTTAAACATTACATGGCTTCTTTGCCGCTGCTTTGTGGCATGGGGTCAGGTTGAATAATTATTAAACGGAGATAGCTCAAAATGGTGGAAATTTTAATTTTCTCCGAGTTGTTTAGACCATATTAGAAGTAGTGAAACGAGTGTGTCTGGAGACACAATCTTCTTTTTGCCAAACAATTTCACCAAACGCAGGGGTCTCTTTGGATATCCGCAGTTGTTTATATTCACATTGATTTTAACAAGCAAGAACAAATGAGACGATAAATATGGACATATATTACGAGACATAACAGTGACAAATCGCAACTTTTCTAAAACAATCACCAAAATTTGAAAGGCTTGTGTTCCTGACTTATCAGAATCATTAGATAAAGCCGACAAATGGGCATAATTTTTGCGGCTTTAGCAATACCGTGTGTGCAAGGAATAATCAATTTCGGTTTGAAAGGCCCCAGCTCTCTGAATATCAAGCTCATAATATTGGCAAATATATCTTCTAATAATGGGCATGCTCAAATTCATTTGTAAAAATTGACCTGGCTGAAATAGGGTACTCCGCTTGGAACTTATTAGGGCTTTCTCAAGAAACAACCTTCAGGAAACCTTGAAAACAGGGATTTCCTAATCCAGAAGGGTAGCACGTGCTAAAGCATGTAAAAGCCATTCTTGTAAGGAAGAAAATTTGGTCGTGGTTTTACGCCTGTTTTTAAGTTTCCTTGACGGGGCTTCCTTGAGAAAATCCCTCACAATTTCAGAACGAAGAGGCCGAGAAGATATCTCATAATTTCAGAACGAAGAGGCCGATTTCAGTCAGGTAAATTTCAAAAATATATTTCAACATGTCCACTATTGAATGATACATTAGCCAATATCATATCATATTATTGTTGGGAAGACGAGATACGGTTTCTCCTTGGAAATGTATGTGTCCCCCCTGCAGTAGGTTGAAGCTCATGCGCAGTAGCGTTTTGGGTTGGAACTCTGACGGGCGCATGAGCATTAACCTACTGCACGGGGGGACACATAAGTTTCCTCGGACAAAGCATATCTCATCTCCCTAACAAATTACATCATATTATTGCCTTGATATCAAAGAAGCAGAGGCCTTTCAAACGGGGAAATGTTTTTTGCTCATCTGGTGGCTTCTAACAGCTACAAACATTACGCACCTACAAACCGCCTATTGCAATGAAAGATTTCTATCGAGATTAATTAGAAATAAACTGATGCTCAAGATGAGAAATTAGATCTCGCTAAAATATTGACTATGGGAATGACAATTAAAGAGATGTGTAATTATTGATTTTGTTTCTCATCGTCAGGTTTCCCACCTTGAAATTGTCTTCTTAACGAGTCTACAAGATCTGGGTCGTTTTGTTGAAGTTGTTGTGCGAATTGTTGAGTCCTGAAAGGAATATAAAATGTTCAGACACAGGGAATCCACTACTAAGATTGCCTTCTAAAAGTAAAATTCGTTTCTTTCCCAACTGATAGCGTAAAATCTGCTTCTTTCCTGAATGAAATGATCACTTTTTAAAATTTTCTTTATTTTTCCTCTGCGATGGCGCTTGTTTTTGTTCATTTTATTACTTTTTTGTTTATTAGTAGTTTGTTCGCATTATTCCTGTTAGTTTTGCTGTAATTGTTATTGTCTAGATTAATTAGTTCGTATTTTTATTAGCATGACGCTCCAGTACTGTGTAGCAAGTCTATATGTTTAAATGAAAAATGAAATGAAAATGAGGTATGGCGAGGGTTGTTCGAACGCTTCCGTGAGCAGAAGAAAACAATAACGTTCTTAAAAATTGGCAGAATCCTCGATTAAAGACAATACTTACGCTCCCATCACCTCCGACATATTGAAGGGTGGTGCTTGACTTGCAGCAGGTGGAGCTGTCTCTCCTTGAGCGCCAATATCTGGTGGAGGAGCAGCAGCACCACCACCATCAGGGTTCACTCCACCCATCATGCTTGAAAACCTGCAAAAAGGAGCCCGGTGTCAGTGCACTGTCAGTCACTGCAGTGGTAGATATGACTGCAGTGGTAGCCTAAGGGTAAGACAAATAATAATTCAAATATTGCAGACACATACAGAGCAAGTAGAAAAAACCTGAAGCATTTGCCGATTTATATGATATCAGTTTCCTTTCAAATTCATGTCTTTACAAATTTTTTGCAAAGTAAATATGCTACCTCTGAGGTGAAAATTAATTTGGCTGATATTGGAACTGTTCGCGGAGCGACTTCAATAAAAGCGGGTTTTACAAGATTCTTAAATAGGTCTCCAATGGGATCAATATTCCATGCATGTGTGAACAAAGCGTATGATAAACGCATTTTCTTCCGTATCACAAATTTTACCAAATGCATTCCGAGTTGTTTATCACTAAAATATGACCCGATAAAGGCCCTAAAACATTCGGTATTATCGGTATTATCTCCTCGAAAGCATTCAACTAACCCATTATCAAAGCCGAATAGACACATTAACTTACTGGCATCCCGAAAGATACAAGAAGAAACGTTTTGGATGTGTGGTGCTACCATGACTTTCTGCACAGAAAGAAATAGCACTGAATGCAACAAGGAGAGATTTTGTAAGACAATAGCATGAGTTGCTTTTGATTGACGTGACACCGCAATTCAAAGCGATTACCGATCGTAGACAAAGGAAATTCTCTCAACCAGTAATTCAAAACAAGCAAAGCCGCAAAACTTTCTCTGAAACGCAGGTAGCTAGCTCGCTGGTTGTGCACTCCAGAAGTTATTTTCGAGAGCAAACACGAGCATATATCGAAAGAAGAAGCATATATTAACACATCTACCTAGGGCATTTTATTTCTTTGATTCAGAAGCTGAGCAGTAAATGTTTTAATCACACCTACAAATGAGATAATTGAATCGCCTCCAAATTAAATGCCGGAGGTAGATGTGTAGATATATCCTTCTTCTTTTGAGATATGCTCATGTTTGCTCTTAAAAACAATGTCTGGAATGCACAACGAGCGCGTTAGCTACCTATGTTTCAGAGAAACTTTAGCAGCTTTGTTTGTTTTGAATTACTGGTTGAGGGAATTTCCTTTGTCGGCAATCGCTAATCGCTTTGAATTCATGTTTCAACTAAAACAAGCAACTCACGCTGTTGTGTTACAAAATCTGTCTTTGTTACTGAATGATTGACCACATATCGGCTGACAGTGACAGGAAATTAGTTCTAAGATCCAAGTATTTCTAAATAGTGTAAGTCGGAAATGAGAAAAAAAATTCCAGCAGAAATGGTCATTGAAGAACAATCAGATATTTGCAATAATGATCGGTTTTAAAGAATCTTACATTTGCTGCATTTGTGGATTCTGCATAAAGCTTGATGCCTAAAGAGAAATTATTACGTCATAAGCTAGGTTGTCAGCGTCAAAAAGGCAGCTACATCAACTAACTACAGTTTTCAAAATCATTATCACTTTCACTTAGCTCTATAATAATTCTCTTACACATTCTATTACAGCTGTATAATCAAGCTTTTTGTTATCAAGAATGCAATTCAAGATAAAATAATTCTTATTGGCAAATGCCTGAGTTTTTGAGTTGCATATTCATGTGATTGAAATTCCTTTTGTTGCATGCAGTGCAATTGTACAAAAATAAACAAGCTCCGAGGCAAAACATTGCTTTAAAGGGGCTGTACAACCCGTCTTCTCTGCGTGGCACTGCAAGGGCAAATGATTGATTGTGTTGTGTTTAGGCTAAACACAACACAGCCAATAAAGATTTCCCACTGAGAATAGTAATCCAAAGTATCTGCGACAATCTCTGTAATCGAAGCTTTGATTGAGGATTTGTTTAATTGTTAAACGCCGAATATCTGAAAGTTTTAATGGATATCAAAACTTCTATCACATTTCATAGACATAGACATGAAAACACTGTGATAATTACGTAGAAGCTGCGATGAAACTGGCTGCCATTAACTGTGAAGGCTTTAATCACATGCGCGGCTCGTCCCGTACTTTCCAATTTTTTATAAAAATCTTGTACAGCCCTTTTAAAGTTGGTTTTTAAAAAACCAAAGTAATTTTGGCACACTTGATATGATCGAAAGTAATTACCATATTCATGACTGCTGGGTTAGAAAGAAGAGAACCAATGTCTAGACCACCGAGACCTCCAGGTAAGCCCCCAGGTAGGCCCCCGGTAAACCTCCTGGCATTCCCCCTAAAAAGAAAAAATACAACGAAGAGCACAATGAAAAATTGAAAAACACGAGATATTATCAAAAAAGGTCATCTACTGTGTTCCGGAATGGTCGATTGCAGACATTTGGTGAGTATTGTCAAGGCAAAGACAAAAGGTCAGTATAGGTAGAGAAACTGAAAATAATATTGTATCTTTATTAACTCTGAAATAAGAAAGCAAGGCCCTCCGAAAGATTGTTAAAGGTGGGGACCCATTGAAAGGGCAACTAAAGATGCCCGTATAGAGCGCCATAGCTATCTTTTAAAGTAAATCGCATCAGTTTAGAGCAATGATAAATGTATTTTGAGCAAAAACCTGTCTGAGTTAACGTAAACGCACAACGAGAAGACAAAATCTGATTGATCAGATCTAATAATAATCATCATCATCATTGTAGTGATGATAACATTGAATAAGTAAAGACTGACATGTCTTGTTTGCCACTAAATAGCACACAAGAAAAAAAGATATTGCAGTTAAAATTTTCGATACATTATAAATCTTCTTCTTCAGTCACAATAAATGTTCTACCAGGTACGCCAAAATAAACTATGCACTTTTGGCAGTCCATGATAAATCGTACACTTGTCCGATTTTGAAAATGTATGCCTTAATCTTTGGCACTGATAACAAAATTTGATACAAAGGGATGCTATAAAAATGGATAGTTTGTTATTCTGTCAAGTCTTCCATCAAACCTGTCTTGTGGCCTGTCTTCAACCTACATTCATGATATTCTGAAGACGTTTTTTGACTGCAAAAGACACTTCACTGGTGGGCGAAATGGGCATGACTGATGGGGACATTGAAGGGGCTAGTGGGGAATTTCCCTACCACTTTGTGTGTTAAAAGATGCCCTGAAAGAAAGTGGAATGCTAGAAGTATATTCAAATTTGTTAGGCTGCACTGAAAAGTAAGTATATTCTAAGCGGGTGCTTTAATGGCAAGAACAATCGTCGTTGTTCCAAAACTAAATGAATTTAGGTCGACGTTTCTTTCCATTTTGATACGAGTCGTAAGATTCATGCAAAATCAGCTTCAAATACATAAAAAACAGTCTTAATTTACAGCAGTAGTTGCTGGAAACTAAGCTACTGCCATCAATAAAGAACACCTTTCAACGCGTCTTACTGCCCAGAAAAACACTGAGCTGCAAGTTGCCTATTTTGAATGTTCCAGTTTAATTTTCAGATAGCTCCGTCAGAAGTTTTGTTTGCACAAAAATTCTAGGTTCAAATTCGTCTCTCTTTCAAACACTGCAGAAGCTTGATAAGGATGACTACGTTAGTTAAGCATCAAGCTATACAGAGCTAATTAGTATAGCCTTATAGCTCTAACTAAACATAAGATCAGCCAGAGAACGATTGCTCTTATGAAAAGGCACGGTTTGGCATGCTGTTTTAATTAAGAACAAATCAATAAAACATCTGGAGCTAATGACGTACGAGTCAAATTCGAGTCAATAATAGATAGGCAACCCCTAAGTTAACGTAATGAGCTGCAAAAAAGATCTGACTGTTTTATAATCAAATACTGTACATGTGCAAGCTAACTTCCTGATGTAAAATAAATTCAAACTCATGATTTTTCTCCGGATAAGAGTACTTTAAAAATTGTGATAGGTGTCATGAAAAATACATTCAGAAGTGTCGGGTATTGATATCGCAAACCTAGATTTAAAAACCTTGTGCAACTTGCTTCTTTACGGCAGTTTTAATATGAATATGATTGACAACAGGGTAATTATTGAAGCAACAAACAGGTTAAATTGATCGTGGGTGCTGGAGTGCAGCCTGGGCGAGGGGGTGGAGTTTCTTCGTCCTTTCGCTTGGGCGGCACGTTAGTATCCATGGATCAACATAAAATCAATTTGAAATGACGTGATGATCTAGCAGCTCTCCTTCCTATCTTCCAGACAGTTCAACACCAAACTATCCAAATTTTCCCATAGTGCTTGACTTCCCTCGTCATTGTACCGTCCAGTTGATATGTGATGGTGCAAAACTGATGGAAGTCTACGATATAAAAGGGTTAGACCCATTGCATGGTTTAGTGTGGAACTGCCAGTCCCCTTCTTTTCTTTTGACTATTTGTGTGTTGCTTTCTTGTTTTGTTTTGTCCCTTGTATTGCTGTATCTTTTTTTGTCTTGAAGTTGTATTTGTAAATTGTAAGTACCGTTCTTGGTGTAGGCCAGATGACTTTGTGTCTTCTTACACCAAGAGCGGTACAGTAGTAATGTATTTAGATTAATTAGTTTTAATTTAATCATGAATAGAAAAAGAAATGCATTTCTTCCATTGTGATCCACCTCATAACTGTCAAGTGCAAAGGGTTCAGATTTCAATAAGTTTATTACTGATGAAGAGTTATGCATAGCCTTAAATAACGGGCTCATCATATTAAACCCATAAACGCAACAAAAACACCGAAACCAGTAGAAAGAAGACTATTAATTCCTGTAAAAGAAAAAATAACCAAAATAAGCCTGTAACAAGAGAAAAACTGCAAAATCCTGTTCAGTTTTGTTTTGTTCGTTTGCTATAAAAGTGGCCTGTTTTATTGGTAATTTGTTCTTCGCACGAACCAAACTGATGAGAGTGCGACTAAACTAGTAATTGGTAATTTCCACGTTTATCTTTTCAGCAGTTACTGGTGAGTTATTAACTTATTTCTTTTCTTTCAGGTTTTAAGGTTAATTCGGTTTTGTCTTACAGGATTTAACAGTTTTTCTCTTGTTACATGCTTATTTTGGTTAATGTTTCTTTTGCAGGAGTTAATAGTCTTCTTTCTACTGATTTCGGTGTTTTTGTTGCGCTTATGGGTTTAATATGATGAGTCCGTTATTTAAGGTTATTTTAAAATTTTGTACCACGAATCATTTGTTTACATATTTTCAGTGAAGAGTTATGCCCAAAACCTCTAATCAAAAAATGTTCAAGGCTATATATTTCATCTTTTATTAATTTCTTCGTGCATATTTGAAGAATTATAGCCGCACATACAAACAACTGATACAATGAAATTTCAAGCTTGAGAAATAATGTCCAAGCCATCTCAAGCTTAAATTTCTTCTCACGTCACATTTGAAATGTTTCTTTCACATCAAATATGAAGTGGGCACATGATCAGCCAAAGACTGGACTCTGGGGTTGCTAAAAGTCCTGCAGAAACTCAAGCACATAAAAACTGCCGCTCAGGTACTGGAAACAACAGTGTACAAGAACTTAGTGGATTAAGAGCCTACAATGTTTAGCTTGTAGGTTCTTAATCCACTCAGCTAATATTGTGAAATTTGATGCCCGTTACATAAGAACCTATCTCATACTTCCTTATACAAGAACCCAGGCTGACTTACAAATCGCAGGTTTTTATACGTGGGTGTTTTTTGCACTGTAAATAGCTCCTAAATATCAGCAACCTCCTTTTTCCGGAAATATCCAGGCAATTCATTTTTCCTTCCTTAAGAATTGGTTTAGTTGGAAACGAAAAACCTCCATCCAATGATCTACTTGTCTTGTCTATCACAGGTTAACCACAACCTTATATCTTGCTTATCACAGTAACTCAACCTCCATTCTGCAGTGAAAGCTATCATTCACCTTAACGTTTGCCTCCGAAGGTTAGTTGCAAGTGCATCCAAGTTAAAAGAAAGAATCTATACCTAGATTAGGCCCGGCTGGGCTTGGTCCCTTCTTTTCTCCAAGTT
Source organism: Aurelia coerulea (assembly GCA_039566865.1). NCBI lineage: Eukaryota > Metazoa > Cnidaria > Scyphozoa > Semaeostomeae > Ulmaridae > Aurelia > Aurelia coerulea. The sequence continues at coordinate 29,112,004 of CM076944.1, forward strand.
TTTGCTCGATCAGCTCTAAATTTTGCTTATATCCTGTATTTGTGGGGTCTAGTTCCAATGCCTGAAACATAAGATTAACAAGGATCTTGAGATTAATGCAAATGGAAAGTAAATACAGGGGTACAAATGCAACGTTTCCTTTTTTAATATCAAAAGGTAAGTGCCGGCTACCCCCGTTTGAAAAATAACCAAAATTTGAATATCATAAAAATTTCATTTGATCTGTTTTGCAAATGATCCAAATGTATCTGAAGATGATAAAATTAGCTTTCATCACATAAATAGTATGAGATAACGCAATGAACAACCTTATTCTGAGCTACATTCTTGCCTAAGAGTCATTGCAGCTAGATTTTTCATCATACTGTTGCGTTTCTTTTTGACAGTTGTGAATAAACTAGAAGCTTAACATACAAAAAGACATTAATGTGGTAATTTTAAGTGCTTTTCGCAGTATACTTCAAAGCCAGGCAGCCCCAAAGAGAGCTAAATTTATTAATTCTAAAACCAATCACAGGATTAGCTATACCTTGGAAAACACTTTGCTCTTCGATCTACTTACCAAAAAAGAAGACAATTGAAAATCGGCGATATGATCAAATGTTGGTTATTTTTCAAACAGGAGTACTTTTTGGGACACCCGGTATATTCTTACTTTGATAAAGTGGATTTTTCTGCCTTTTTGCATGCCCTAGACATGGCCAGAAACCTCCCCAGTACTCAAATCACAATACTACTTTCTTTCGCGTCTCGGTTAACGGTGTGCTGTTATGCAGCGATGCTTGCAATAGCAAAGAAAAAATGTACATTAAGTAAAGAAAAGAAGATTAAAAACCGTCGATACCTTTTTGCAACTTTCCTGAGCTTTTTCATAGTCTCCCATATTCAAGTATGCAAGGCTGTGAAGGAGTAAGTAAAGATATTTTATTTTGATGAGAGCAAAGAAGTCCGAGGGTTACATAGCTAACAATGCAGCATAGAGCTCAAATCTTTCAAATCTTTAAAAAGGTCGGTGTAAAATTCTATTGCAGTTTTCTTTGAATTGGATGGCTTGAAAGGAACTTATGGTACTTTGCTTCAAATCTGCTGTGGAAATTTTTTGATATATTGATTTTCTCAAAATGGCGCAATTTAATTCTTTTTTGAAAAAATTCATGAAAAATTTTGAAAAAATTTAAATCATCGTAAATCCTAAACTAACATATGAAGCATTACACAACCTTCAAGAAAACCATAGTTTATGAAGGTCTATAAAATGTTGGCAAGCAGAAATCTGTAGCTTTTCTAGTTTAGGATTTAGAAATTTGATGACGTCATAGCCTCAAATTTAATAAATGTTGCCATATTGTAACCAATCAAGATATCAATAAATTGCCACGGCAGATTTACAGCAAAAAACCCTAAGTTCCTTCAAAACCATTTAATTGAAAGGAAACGGCAACAGAATTTTACATTGACCTTTTTAAAGATACGAGTCCTATGTTTAACAATGCTAGCATAATAATCAATAGGTGACTACACTACAGATGGCGCTAGAAGCATTGTATCAACATTGATCCGTTGCAATGAAAGACAATCAATCAATCCATCAATCAATCAATCAATCAATCAATCAACTAAGGTACGATTCTGTAACGAACAAAGGATATGTGAGTGCGTTCGAAAATAAAGCTTCTCAGACCGGCAACAGAGCAATTTGATTCGTTCTTGATCAGTCGCAAAGCCGTCATTTCTTAGCCGTATTGGACGGAAGGGCATATTTGTTTAGGCCTTCTGCACTAAAATGGATCATCAATGTTTAGCTTTAATCTTCGAAGACTTCTTTATTGCAAATTTGAAGAAGAATTTGAAATCATAAACGAAGAAAATCCGAACGTAGCTGGTTTCGAAACGAACAAATACAACGATGAACAAGAACAGAAACGCAATAGAACTGCACGGTAATCCAAACAATTTTTTGAACAATTTCTGCCATATAAAGCCTTATCAAACGATCACTCGATCCATATATGAAAATATTGAGAACTCAGTTTCTCGACAGGTTTTCCGGCATTGATCTCGTAATCGTTCAATAACCACATACATTAAAAGCCAAAAATTTAGGACAAACAAATTTCGGGCAGAAATTTCAGACAATTAAAAAATAATATATTTACACTTCATTTTGCTCATTTCAAACTGAAAATATCGTACGTTTATAGATCATGCTTCATTTTAGGGGTTCTTTGTCAGAAATTGCGACAAATGATTATTGTTGAGGATGAGAATGATTGCCAAGATGGATTTAGTTTGCGGACATGGAAATGTAATATTTTTCGTTAATTAACACGCTGCGCTCATCACATTCCTTTTCAATGCAAAGTGTTTCGCGAACGAGACATTATGTCGTCAAACAGTGGAAACATTTTGCTGTGATTTTTCTATGCTGCAAAGAATTTCAGATACTAAATATTTCGGACTGCAACAAATTTCGGTCATCCAAACTTTCGGACGTATGTAATGTCCGAACGTGTTAACGTTTTAAATTTTTTCTTTTTAATGTAATATTTCGTTTCATTATGATACTCACCCTAATCTGCCATACGCTCGACTGAAGTTTGGGTCTATGCTTACAGCTTTTTGACAATCACTGATTGCTTCATTGTATGTGCTTAGCTTTGTATATGCTGCAGCTCTGTGTTAAAAAAGTAGTGTTAAAGGAAATCTAAACATATGTAAGCCCTTGATAAAAATAGCTACGCGAAGACAGTAGGCTATCGCACGTGCCGCACCATATTTGGGTAACTGATCTATGTCAACAGGAAATACTGATATCTGATAGGCTAGATTTTAATCGCAAGTGGCTTGAGCCACTTTTATATGCTTACATTCCCTTTAATATAAGCTTTGATCTGAACTGAGTTCCTGATAATAAAAGAAATATTTACAGCAAGGTCTGGTTTTTGCTAATAAGGTGCATGTGTTGCTATAATTGTATTCCAGCATAGGAGTCTCATTTATAGCTCTTCAGGTAAACTTTGTGCAGATTCTCGGTCCGTTTAGGCCGGCCGCGTGAAGCCTTTTTGGTCATGATTCTTATCCAATAACTGTTCGAAATCACGGTGAGAGTCATGATTGGTAACAATTATGTTGCACCTGACCATCCTTTGCGACGATTGCAAAGATATTCAAAGAAATGAAACAGTTCTATTTTCATGGACCATGAAACGGCCACCGTTTATTTTTAGCACGCGTAAAGCATGATGGCTGAAAGAGACCCTTTAAAATATGAACAGAGATGTGGTGAGATAGTCTAAACACAGCGCAAAAGAACGACATGCGCCACTTATCTTTCTATTGTTTTCATCGATAGAGAACATCAAATACAATAGGTTGTATTTAGATTGACCCAGTTGCCCTAGCTAAGCTACTTTTAACACCGTTGACTTATTTTAAAGAACGTACAGTTAAGCCCGAAATTATTCATACCTATGCCAAATTTGGAGTATTTTCAATCGTTATATTTGCTAACCAATTCACAAGATATTTCATTCCTTGAAATGTCTCTTGTAGCACTTATTTCAGCCTTTCATCACATTCTTACGAAACTTCAGACACAGTAAAATTGGTCCTCAAATAGAACAATGCAAAATACTCAGAATTTGGCATAGGTATGAATAATTTCGGGCTTAACTGTATCTACATCTATTGTATCAAAACAGCAGGCAGCGCGAAGATCTCAATGTTGGCCGAATACCTACTAATTAACATACCTTCTCAACATACATTCAATCGTTTGTTGGTTTTTGGCATTCTATATATTATTTCAATGTTGAAACTACCATGTTTGTTCGTTCTTCCGCTGTGTTCACCTGCTCTCGTATCGAAAAGGCCATGGCACTTTGCAAGCCAGTGCAGCCAACCGCACTTGCTTGCCTTGCTTTAAATATAGGCCAAATAGCAATGGCAACAGGCTGCATTGACTTGCAGTGTGCCTTGACAGTTTCGCTCTGAAGATTTAAAGAAGGTTGCATGACAGAATGAAAGTTTTTACCTGTTCGAATAATAAATCGCATTGTTCACATCGATTTGAATAGCTTTAGTGTAAGATTTTATTGCTTCTTCATACTTGCCAGCCTTCATTAAATCATTTCCTGAAAAGGAAATAAGATTAATAAATTTGATAGTTACAAGACAATGCAGTACCGGGTGTCCCAAAAAATGTATACGGATTTGGTTGACTCCAGCGCGGAGAGTTCAGCTTCAATCAATGCCTAATCACTCTAAAAATATTCCTGGATAGTTAATTTGAACATATGTACCTCGTTCGTTGGTATTGCTGCTTTGAGAGCAGACATGTTAAAATTGAAAGCTCAAATTTGTCTCTTCCTGCAAATCAGAGCTTTAGTCTGCTGGCCTTGGCAAATTCTTAAGGCACAGCTTATAAATTAACGATAGCCTTGATAACATTTGAATATTAGATCTTGTGTTATTCTTTTTTCCAGAAGTCACCTCCCAGTCGCCCATTGGGAAGTTTCTTAATTTTTCATTAATTTCAGTTCTTAGTTTCGATGTGCTTCAGCAATTTGCAAATCCAAAAGGCCAAAGCTCTGGCTTGCAAGTGAATGCAAATTTGAGCTTTCAAGATTGATATCAAAGCACCAAAACCAAAAAACGAGGTATCTATGTTCAAGTTAACTATCGAGGAACATTTTGAGAGTAATTAGCCATTGATTAAAGCTAAATTCACACCGCTGGAGTCAACCAAATCTGTATACATTTTTTGGTACACCCGGTACAAAAAACGCACGCACTGTCTTCAACCTCGAGCTGCAAAACCATGCAAAAATTCGAAATCATATCATTTCTTCTTATATGAATGAAGCCAAAAACAATTTTTCCCTCACCTTTTCTCAAAAATGATCTAAAAAGCACTATTTGATTTGATACAGATTTTAAGTCCAAAATTCATTTTTAGCTTGTAAGATCACATTTAGAAATATTGGAGATCATATTTACAACATATCTGTTTTCTCATCATTCAAAAGAATTTATCAAGCCCCAAAATAATCTGCTGCTATCTAATAATGGAAAGCGAATTTAGCTAGCCTTAGATCTTGCAAAGAATTTGGCAAATACGGTATTCAGAATGCCCCCAAGAGTTTCAATTTGAATTAAATCAAAACTAAATCTAGCATGAGACTATTCCATCAATAAAATCACCTGTAGAACAGTAAATTTTAAGGAGCCCATAACCGAAAGCTAAGTTATTGCTTAATCCACGATTGAATCGTTGCAAAAATAACACTGTTTATAATCCTTACTGAAAGTAAAATAAAAGATTACATAAGAACTATTTCACATCAAACCACTGCCCTGTTGCAGAACTACCGGAATACAGCTGAAAGGATGAGAATATTTGCAATAACAAGCATTATTGCATAAACAGTATGGATTTGTATAGTAAGCCACGCTATCTGCATAGCCAGCTTTCAAAGCTTTCTTTGACAAGCAGAATTTGCTGAAGGATGTCTTTCAAGGAATCTACAATAATCCTTCCTTTCCTGCAAGCTGACTGAGAAGAGTACTCCAACTTATACAAAGCACTGAGGAAAGTATATTACGATAATCCATCATTGCCTACAGAAAACATCAAGAAGCGTTGACCAAGGGGTCTTTGACTCTTTGTACAACTGGAAATCATCTGCTCAAATGGCTTAAAAGTTTTTTACCCTTGATGTGAAATATGTCAGTCTTTGATATATTGTGTCCAAAGAGAAACCAGGATTTGTTGGTAATAAACAAAAAGAAATGAATAAATATAAATACGTCACTCTTTTATCGTTATTTTAACGTTTAATGACCCCGCATCAGCCCCGCCTACCCCAGGGGTGGGGGGGGTCGGGGCAATAAAATGATAGCTGCATTATTAGCAGATAAACAGCGTAAAATATTATTCATTCTTTTTGTTTATTACAAATAAATCCTGGTTTGCCTGTGCTAGATTGCTATGCATCCATCATTTATCTTTCAACAAAGACACTGATAACTTGGGAATCACAGCATTAATTTGAACAAAATAAATCAATTCCAGTGCAGGCCATTCCAAACAGAATCTCAATTGAAAGACAGCTTGACACATTTTGTAGACTTTTCAAAAGTGTACAATAAAAGCTACTGTAACACCATTCAATCTAATGTTTTGCACAAAAACATCACTCAATCCAGACTCTTTTGTAGAGCAGGTAAAGGTTGAATTCAAAAGAGTTCTCAGAGAGACATACTGTACAGTACTGTAAACTAGCTAATGTCTCCTCTTTTTTGCATCCACCTCTGCTGTGTAGTTATGCTCCAACTTACCTTCTATTTTCAGTTGTTCTGCATGTGCTTTGTCTGATGGTGAAACTTCAGGCACCTACAATTGAATAAGTGTATAGTATGAATTAATATGTCTTGTATGGCATTATAATTTCATTTTATCCTTTCAATTGTACTTTTTCTTTTGCGTTTAATTCCTTTAGTTAATTGTAAGTGTCACTCATGGTGGGAACTCGCTGAGTATGTGTCCTTTCCTGCAATGAGTGGCACAATAGTTGTATTGTTGCAAGTTTCTGTGTTTAATTGATTAAAAAATTCATATATATATCTATAACGGAATTGATAAAGGATTTTCTTGCTGGTTATTGGAAACGATTTGATGAAGTCATAAAAAACAAAATTGGTGATGTCTGCAGTCATACACTGTATCGCATGGCATTTAGTAAGACAGTAGACTATTACAAGGCTCAAAAAAAGAAGTAGCGTGGAAGTGGCACTACCAGGAAGGTAGCTGAAATGCTCAAATTTCCCAGGAAGGAAGAGGGAAAAAGGGAAAAGAAATGGTCAAGCAAAGAAATGAAGGAAGGGATGAAAAGGGCAGTGACACAAACTAAGAGAGTAAGGAAATGAGGTTAGAATCGGGCAGTATATTGGGAAAGAAGAAGAAAGCATGCGACAAGAAACAAAGATGCTTACCTTGCTACCAGGAAGGAAAATATCTTTTTGAGCCCTGGACTATTATTTGCTGAATGCAGTAAATACTGTATATGTTGTTATGAGCAAGCCAAAAATTTGAAAGACATTCAAAATCTAAAGATAAAAACTTTGGGACAATATCTAAGAGCACAAGATTATGGGATATTCCCAAAATTTGGATGAAATTTGAGGATATTTTATATTAAACTGAAAGTAGTGTAATACTGTACATATGACTAAAATACTTCATGGTTTCATGGCTTAAACTTACTATTTCTGCTGGAAATGGAATAAGTGCCCTTTAAAATTAGTGGCTTAGCCTCATCAGATCATTGACCTACAATGACTTCTCACTTCCAGTATAACCTCACAATGATATTGATAACAAATTTAAAGAACAAAAAGGAAATTATCGCATACCTTTGTTGTGCCTTGTTTGAAAATGTCCAGTAACGGTGTCCTACAGTCTAATTCTGAATTTTGACCATTTGAATCAATTTTGTATGCTTGCTCTAGACACTGGATGGCAACTTTGGGAAGAAAAACACACTTTTAGCACATGAATAGATCTAATTTTTAATCACTTTCTAACAATTTTGAATAAAATTATTGTTCTCATTGGGTGTGCAAATGCTACACTCTGCAGACTGGATACTAGAGACAAAACGTTGGAGCCTTTTACTTTTGACTTTCATATCTTTTAGCGGCATTGGTTTACTAAGAGGGAGGGGGAGAAAAATGGCAACATTTAATTTGCATCTAGTTTACCATCGAGAGCTTTCCAGTCCATTGATATTGACTGGGCCTTCAAGAAGCTTAAACCCTAAAGAGCTTTGATTGCATTACAGTAGAGCCATTCATAGAAACATATTTTGGTTATGCTAGATCACTCTTTAGGCGGAAGGCCATAAAGAGGGAAGGGGTAGGGGTCTTGATTTTAATGGCCCAATGTAGTTAAAAATATGAAAATCCAAAGTTAAAGGTCCCTAGCAGCCAGACCGAAGAAATAATTATTCTACACTGGAAAGTTTGCATAGTACACGCAATATCTCTTGCACATGCGGGAAGTTGCGTGGTTTTCAATCTGAGCCTCGTAGTTGGCACTAAACGAAAGGTCACTGCCCAATTTCTGTGAAAATCTTATTTAGACCATCTCAACTTGCATGCGCAATGTCTAAAATTACACATTGTTTAGTGGGGAAACAATGCGTAGGCCTCTCTTTGTCCTATTAATAGATTACTTCTACTTAGCTCCGTCCCGTCAACTAACTCTGTTCATTGTCATGCGATTGTACAAAGCAAGTCACATCGTCACCACGGTCAACCATACCAGTCTGTAGAGTATGGCACTTTTGAACAAGATCTCTGGTGTGCAAGGACGAGAAATTTCTACTCTGCAACCACTTACCTGAAGTAGTGAATACCTATTCTATTGTTATATTATCATGCAACCAAACCGAAAGATGTTGTTGAAACTGAGAGATTATCATAGATTCAGATTCAGATTTTCATTCCCAATCAAAAGCCTAGTACATGCTTTATACAAGTATACTTAATACAGCTAATGACGGGGTAAATAACAAAACGGAATAACATAACAGCAATACATATAATAAGCGAAATGCAGCAAAAGCGATAAAAAGATGAAATATAATCGTAATTAAACTACTGCCATTGTCAGATATTTGTAAGTTCATCTAGATCTGTTTTGCTCTATATGTTGACTTTAAGCAACTTTCAATGAATTTATTGATTGCATGATTTAGTGGTATATTTTTTTCATTCATCAGGTATATAAATTTACTTTTTGTGTCCAAAAAGTTGAAAATTGGTGTTATTGATGATATTTCGCCAAATAGTTTGATTCTCTCCTCGCTGTTTATCTTACATGTCATTAGACAATGTATTTCATCCTCCATGGTGTTACAGGAAGTACATGTTCGTTCTTCTGGTTTTTTTGGTGGTCTGGAGTAACGCCCAATCTCAATTTCTAAGCGATGATCTGACAACCTAAATTTACTAACGAAGATTCGTGTAGCAATGTTTGTTTCGTGCATCAAATACGATTCAATCTTTACATTGTCTTTAAATAGGCAATATGTGCGCATTTTTGGTTGGTTTTTTAAACTCGTTAAAGTGTTTTGATAGCTACAATCAATAATACGTTGGTGAATAATATTTACAATGTTCATTGACATAGTTGTCTGGTTGTCCATGTTGTTTGGTGGTAATTGCCATAAATATGCTAAGCCATGTTTACAGAGAATATTGCTAAATGCAGTAGTCCAGTCGAGGTTCATTATTATATTGTTGTTATAAACATTACGCAGAAGTGAATTGGTTTCGTTCTTGAGGATACGTAACCAATTTTTGACAGTCGATTTGAATCCAGTGACATAAAGTTGGAGTCTACCTAATTCACATCTACAAGCGTTATTTGAAACTGAGTTTTTCACCCCTAATAAATGTTTACAAAGTTTTATGTTCAATTTCTCAATGGGATTCGTGTCACCAAATCCATGTTTAAGGCAACCCCAAAAATCGACCCCATACAACAGGATTGGTTTAACTAGACTATCAAATAACTTGATGGTAAGAATGATATTTCGTTTAAATAGGTCATCTAAACAGCTTTTAAGTTTAAAATATGCTTTAAGGCCACGTTTGTATAGATCGTTCAGCAGTTCTTTAATACTTAGATTTGGGGTTATTAAAAAGCCAAGGTAATTAAAAGTTTTTACGGTTTCTAGTTTTACATCTTTGAAATGAAATGTGTTACTCTGTAAGAGTTTGCCTCCTTTATTCATCACCATGCATTTTGTCTTTTTTGTGTTTACCTTTAATTTATTTTCGCTACAATAATTGTTTAGATCGTTTAAAGATTGCTGTAAACCTAATTTTGATTCCGATATAATAACGATATCATCTGCCCAGAATAGAGATCCGATGGTTGTATCTCCTATTTTTGCAGGTTTATTCGAAGGTTTTTGAAAAATTTCAGGAAGATCGCTCAGAAAAGTATTGAAAATGTTTGGGCTTAAAATACATCCTTGTTTGACTCCTCTGTTAACATCAAAGAAATGTGTTACTTTGTCTCCAATTTTGATGCAAGTTTCATCATTTTTGTACATGTTTTCAATAACGTTATAAATTTTGCCTCTTACGCCCAATTTGTATAACTTTTGTAACATCAATTTTCTAGATATACTATCAAAAGCTTTCTCGAAGTCTATGAAAGCAACATATAGTTTTTTGCCATTTCTATTGCAATAAAAATTGATCAGGGAGTGTATAATCATTAGGTTATCGGACGTTCTATTTCCTGGAACAAAGCCAAGCTGTTCTGGCTTAATTACATTATGTGTAAAGATATGTTTACTTATTCTGTCGTTAATTATCATATTAAACAGTTTCCCCAGGCATGATGATAAAGCAATTCCTCTATAGTTCATTTCCGATGATTTATCTCCTTTCTTATGTAGTGGCACTGTCATACTTTTTGTCCATTCTGAGGGAAATATTCCGTTATCTAATAGACTGTTAAACAAGGACTAATAGACTATCATATTCATGTGCACTAAAAATGACAGATAGGCCTAGATTCTTTCGTTCGTGCTTTGTTTTCTACTTTGTGATTGCAACATTGCAATAGCAATAAACATAAACACAATTTGCCTCTCTGCTGTTGCTGTCAATTGTTTTCATTTTGTCAGCTGACCCTTCCTCGCTCGTCTCGACCTCACTCAGTCGTCTCTATCGAACAATAATACAAAAAACATGTGTCATATTTATACCTTCCAGACTTTCAGAAGTGTCATCATCGTGTCCCCCACTTGATACTTCATTTTTCAGGTGCTTTACTATAGCAAACGCTAGCTGTTTCTTTCCGTCCATCACTTGTTCTAGCCGTTTTTCTGGATGCAATTTGATGAATTTGACCCTGCACCGTTTTTGCTTAGGCCGTCTTCCAATTCGAGCATTGAGTAAGAACCGCCTCTTTTTCAAACAGAGGCCTTTGTAGGGGCAGTGCCTTGGTCCCTCAATTTTGCAGTGGAGGAGGGAAGAGTAGATCGACCATCGATCTGGGCTGGGAGGGGTGGGGGTCGGCCACTGGGATCGGTGAAGCCGATTGATCAATGAGGGCGGAAGAGCAGTGCCCACCTGAGCTGGAGCTTGGTAGCCTGTGTCTAATAAAGTCCAGAAAGTTTCAGACAAACCATTTACCAGGGGGTATTCACCCCGGGGGGGTACTTGACTAGGGAAGTGACGGGGGTGTGCGGAAAACCTCTCCACACCCTGCACCCTATCGCATAAAAAATAGGCCAAAAGTATACCCTGTCGCATACAAATTTTGCCTCTCAAATACTGTGTAGAACGCAATTTTTGCTTGTGATACCCTGTCGCATAAAAATTTTGCCTCTCAAATACTGTGTAGAACGCAATTTTTGCTTGTGATACCCTGTCGCATAAAAATTTTGCCTCTCAAATACGGTGTAGAACGCAATTTTTGCTTGTGATACCCTGTCGCATAATTTTTTTTACCTATTATAATACCCTGTCGCATAATTTTCGCTAGAAAATGACACCCTGTCGCATAATTTTTACCGCAAAAGGACACCCTGTTGAGCGGCACATCCCGTCAGGTCAAGTATGGGAGTGCCCCCCCCCCCCGGGGTATTCACAGACTTTTGGCACATCTTCTACCATTGCACATCTTGATGAAGGTTGGGTAATTTTGAAGTTATTTTGGCTTCTCGGCAACTGCTTGGAAACTTTAGGGGTTATAAAAAGGGCGAATTTCTTTCACTTGATAAACTGGGGAAGGTTTAACTTCCAAATTGGCTTCTGATTTTTTCTGGACTTTTTTCATCAATTCCATTCTTTCCCTATGTACAGTGTTGTTCATTGCAAACATAAGCGTACGGGAAGAAAATATCTAGGGGGGCTGCCCAACACAAAGTCCATTGTTTAGCATAATTTTTGCCCGACTGAGCGCATTTTTTGCCCGATTGGGGCTCATTTTCGATGATTTTTCTAAAGTTGGGGGGCTGCCGCCCCCTTGGCCCCCCCGCCTCGTACGCTTATGATTGCAAATATCAAGTTTAAAACCAAATATGCTTGGCGTTGCAGAAAAAGACAGAACAAACTCAAACCTTGACGTAATCATTACTATTATTTCGTCTTGATACCTTGGTTGTAAAGAAAGCCACACATTGTGAAAACATGTACCCAACATGTACACACACATTCAGGAATTTACTGAGGAATTTACCGCAAACATATATTGTCGTCAGCAAGGGAAGTCCCCGGGCACTTGACGCAGGTCGCATTTTTCAAGACATCAAAATGATTTCAAAGCCACACACCATCGGTTGGACTTGTCCAAGTCTCACTTTTTTTCATCAGTCGATTGAGCCACAAAAATGCAAAAGGTAAAGGGCGCTGCGGGGGATAAGTGAGACTTGGACAAGTCCAACCATCGGTAGATATGCAATTCAATTATATGCAAATAATTGATTGCAACCTTTGAAATTTTGGGGAAATTCTGGAAATTCTCCAGGAATTCAAGTCCGAAGAAGTTCTGTTCGGTTGGGACATCGTCAGGGGACTCGTCGTGCACGTCACAGAAATTCCCACAACAACAGAATAAATCTATTTTTGGATCAATTTAATATTGATAAGGTTTTTAACCGACAGAAAAACTTTGATCCCGTACATTTCTCGCAACTGATGGAAAGGGAAAGAAGTCGTAGAAGCTAAATGTGTACTTTGATTGATATAAACTTTGATACAGAAGAAAGACATTCATTCAGGTACTATAAATTTGTCTTCTGTTCATGTTCACCCAAGAAGTGTCCTATATTTTAGGTCTTTCATGTCATACTCACTAGTGTTCTTTGGATGGGATTTGATTTGCGCTCAGCTATTCTATTTTTCAGAGGTTCTTATCTTGTGGAATGTGGAGGTGCCAGGTGGAGGGCGTATTTTCCCAGGACTTTCTAGGTTTCTCTCGCTAGTGATTCATACTTTGGACGGCGTTTAGTCTATGTCCAGGTATACAATGGTTTTGCAAACTTGTGCTGTGCCCCTGAAAAGTGCTTTTTTCTGAGTCCCTTTTGCTTCATCAGGTTTTGCATAGACTTGCCCCAAGTCTGTTTTGTCAACTGTAATAAGTCTACCGGAAAGTATTTTGCTTTTCACTTTTCCCTTCAATTTTTTTGACGAAATTTTTTTTGACGAAATAGACTTGGGGCATAAGTCTAGGTTTTGCATGATTTTGCAATATTAAATTTTCGACAAATTTCATGGTAACAGGTTATGAAAGCTGTAGATGTATGACATACAGTATATGATCCCTGAAAACTTCCTTGTCGAAGATGGCGGAACAAGAAACAGGAGAAATTATTTGATGCACTGTTTATTGAGGAGGGCAGAAGGAGTGGCTGCAGGTGCAGAAAAACAACGTTATGACAATATTTGACATCTCAAATGATTTAACATAGACTGATTCAATGATAATCGAGAGCTCTCAGAAAACTGTCATGGTAAGCATGTTTGTGGTGGTCTGATGTGATGATAAAGATAGTTGTGGGTGAGACGTGGTGGGCCTAAAGTAAAAATACTGGTGCTCCATTTGATACTTTTACACTGAGATAAGGTGGTTACAAGCCTCGCCAATAATAGCAGTTATAAGCTTAGATTCAAGCAAGGACGCAGTTCAAATTACAGAATAAAATTAATTGCTGTGTGTCTAATTTCGTTGCCATAATAATGCTGAGCTTAAAAAAAGGATTTTTCCTGACAACATAGGATTTTTGCCACACAGGTGTAGACTACGAAATTTTTTGGGAGTGAAATGCCCCTCGTCGGACATGTTCAGGAAACAAGAAATTATTTTGTGTACTGGCTTATATGTGACATAAATCGCCTGTATTTTACACTATACTTTAAGGGAAGAAGCTTTTGCGGGAAGAAACTTTCGCGAATTCGAAAAAAACGCGAAATTTCTGGAATTAACTTTCGCTAATGGACCAAAAATGAGAAATTTCGCGGGAATAAACTATCGCAAATAAAGTTTTATATCACATTTTTACAATGTCTCAAATGTTCCTCAACTTTTGAGTCTTCCGAATCAGCCATAAATAAGCTTCTACTAGCATATTTCGAAAAGGTCCTTTGTTAAAGAAGAGCAATATCAATAGATCTAATTGTAAAAATGTTTGATTCTATCTCTTCTAAGGAAATTTCGCGAAAATAAACTTTCACAAAATTTACATTTTAGGAACCCGGGGGGGGGGGGTACATAGCATATTCAGGGTACTGGTATGTGCCGCCCATGTGGATGGGTTTTTGGACCCAAAATTCTCTAAAAAAGGGTCCATTTTTGGCAGATTTTCCATAAGCATGGGTGGGGTTTTGCTGAAATTTGCAAAAAAGTTTCTTCCCACGAAAGTTTCTTAACCGTTAAAGCACCATACATGTATTATAGTTTATTTATGTTGATAGGATTGATTATACCTGATTAGCATGGGGAACCAGGGCTACGCAAGATTTTAGTAAACAAACACAAAGTTCAACAAGCTAATATCATCAAATTCAATGAGCAGTTCCTATCTAATTGGCGCATGGCATACAATTTCTTCAGCCTGCCATTTGCCTTTCGCATGTTGAGGCTAACATTTGAAACCCCCTGAAACTCATCATTCAGAATTTCAGAATCCAGCTGTATCTTTATATATAGGTGTTAATGGCATAACAAATTCAACTGCACTGATGAATTCAACAGAGCTCAAATATGTAGAAATAATTTTCATTCATTTGCAATGCATCTGCTGCTAATTCCTAATTGCCTAAGGGAGAGAAAGTTCGTGATTTTTGGAAGTTTAGCATGTACAACCACTTTAAAGCACACATTAATTTTCCAAGGGGAACATGCCTGCAGACTCCCCTAGGGGGTGCACATCTGGCAAAGTGTACACATCGGCGTAGGGGGAGATGAAATTTGGGGGGGCTGCCCAACAAAAAATCCATTGTTTGAGAATTTTTTGCCAAACTTGATGCGGATTGCTGCCGATTATGGCTGATTTTTGCAATTTTTTTGACATTGGGGGGCTGCAGCCCCCCAGCCCCCTATCTCCTACGCCTATGAGTGTGCATCTTCTGTACATTTCCCTTCCATCCAACTGCCATACGCATAGAGCCTTGAAATTCACTGTCAGGTGTATTACATTAATAGTCAGGCCTAACCTACTGTTGCCCCTGGATTTATGCACCAATTGGCATTCATAATTAGGTTCTGCAAAGTTGCAGAGCCCTAAGCAAATTAAAAGTGTTAAGTCTAAATCTTAATCACACATTCTTTCAAGACAATTTTTTAGAAAATCATCTTGACAGAATTTGAAAACAACCAGAAACAGGTGAAAAGCAACACAACTATTACAAAGGGTACCTACTGTAAGCACGACATAGTTGAGGAAGGTATCCTGCAGTAGATCTATGGAAGCCAGTGGTGGCACTGTCACCAAGAACTGGGAAAGACAGAAAACAGTAGGGTCTAAGGGTGAAGCCCATGAAATTTTCAGGACCACGCCCTTTTTACGCATGGGAAACGCCCTTTTTATTGCAAGGAAATGCCCTCATATGTATCCTCAATCTAACTACTTAACCCCTTCCTTTACAATGTCTCTATGGATTACCAGCCTCAAAGAGCAGGGGGAACAAAATGAAAAAATTACAGAAAGCAACAATGATATTTATGCATCAGAAATCTTATTCATTTATCTATTTATCCAGTGTGAAATATGACTTCGAAAGAATACCTTATCTTCAACTTTGAAAGACCTGAAACACCAACTGGTATCCAAGGGACGTTTGCTCCTCCACAACACATTCAGCTTGCAGCAACAAATTCCTTAGACCTTATTGAACATGGAATTGAAAGCCCAGCTACACCAACTGAAACACCGGGAGGAACAACTGGTCCAAAGGGCAGTTTCACTACAGACAGGGGAATATCACCAATCTCACAGACTGAAGATGATGAAATCTCTTCAGAAGAAGCTGTAGTGTCTCTTGCTCAGCAGAAGATCGAGGAATTAGAGAAAAGAGTAGAATTACTTGAAAGAGAACTCAGGTTGTCACAAGAACGATCAAGGAAGCTTGCATCACAAGGCAGAAGAATAAGGAGATTAGCTCGTAGTGGAGATCTATTCAGACGAAATCAAGGAAGTTTTTCAGAATTTCAAATAGGTAGCTAGAATTTCAAATACTGTAGGTAGCTATCTACCGTGTGAGCCAGAAAAAAGTTCCCACTTTTGAAAATCCATAGCGTCAAGAGTACTGGATGGATTGGAATGAATTAATATTTGCTTAACAGCCAAAAGATCGAAGTATTTTTGAGATTTTTCTCATCTTGTTACGTGCACTGGAAAAATTGGTAAATTTAAGTTTACAAAACTTGATAACTGCAAAATGATTGAAAAGGGCCTAAGATGCTTGATCAAGTCATAAAGGACTCCTCGCACAGAACAACAGAGAAAATACAATTTCTCATGGGTGAGAGATATCATCTGCACATCTATTTGCATGACATTGAAAACCTTTAGTAGCTGTTTGAAAATCTATGTCTTATAACTCTTCAGATAGGTGAAACCAAGATAAAACGCACGTGCGTATTGTTCTGTGTGAGGAGAGTCCTAACGATTTGATCAAGTGTTTTAGGCCCTTTTCAGTCATTTTGCAACCATGAAATTTTTGTAAAGTTTTAATTTTACCTATATTTGCAGTGCTTGCAAGAACAAGAGAAAAATCACAAAAATACTTCGATATTTTGGCTTTTAACTAGAATTTGAATAAATCAAATCCACGAAGTACTTGTGGTGCTATGAATTTTCGAAAGTGGGAACTTTTTTCTGGCTCACCCGGTATAATTCGTTTTTATTTCGCAACTTCGACTTTTTCATTTCAAAACGTAAGGATTGTAATTGCATTGCTTTGCTATATATAATGTTGCATTTTTCAGCTCTCAAAAGACGTTTCCTCTTGAAGAAAAAGTTCTTGTCAAAAACAGATTCTTGCTTGATAAGAATCTGATGATAACTGTAACATCGGCGTAGGGGGGATAAAATATGGGGGGCTGCCCGACAAAAAATCCAATGGCGACTTGAGGCGGATTTCTGCCCGATTATGGCTGATTTTTCCAAATTTTTCTGACGTTGGGGGGGGGGCTGCAGCCCCCGCAGCCCCCTGTCTCCTACGCCTGTGAACTGTAACTGTACACTGTAAAAATATTTTTGAGTGCGATAGGAAAATTAGAATTGTAAATTTCAAAAGTTTCTTAGCTTTTTCAATTCAGGTAGGGTTGTTTCTTAATTTTCGAAATATTCAGCCTACCGTTTCTTATAAGCGGTTTCTTATAAAATATTATATATATACGCCTAATCCCGAGAAACGGGTAAAACACAATTAACTAAAGATACAGTAAATCAATCTAATTCCGTTCCTTTCCTTCTCCTCTTGTCCCTCTGTTTTTCGTATGCCTGAACTCTTTTCTCGTTGACTTTGCCACAGGTTTGATGAATCACTTTTCTCCATTCAGCTCGGTCCTCTACTTTTGTATTCCAATGGTCCAGAACATCACCACATTTCAACGCGCTTTTACACGTGTCTTTATATCTGAGCTTTGGACGACCAACAGGACGTTTTCCTTCAGCTAACTCTCCATATAATAAATACTTCACTGGACGATCATTCTCCATTCTGGACACATGCCCTAGCCAGCGTAGTCGACTCCTTACCAACAATATTTCTATATCTTCCACGCATGCTATTGCGACATTACGTGTATTGTTAATGACAGAACAATACATCGCAGTTTTGTTCAGTAAGATTGTTAATGATGTTATCTCGTTCTCCGCAGATGTTGTTAAGGAAGGAGAACATATAGGAGAATATGTCACCCTTACTGTGTCTCGAATCAGTGGATCTTGGAATGAAGCAAATAATAATGAAAATGGAAATCAAACTTCAAATGTACCACTTTACCTCAGGCGTTTTGAGGGGCAAACATACACCTTTGGTACCAAAGGTGTTTCCATAGGGTGTGGTAAGTGGTTTAATTTCTCATTAGTTGTTTAATTTCTCACCCCTTAGTTTTTTAAGTCTTTGGTGGACTTATGAGCAAGTAATACTAGATTTGAAATAGGTAGCCAAAACCTTGATGGCCTAGGCCCCTTGTTTTTCTTTCGATTCGAACAAAGTCTTCTCAATAGCCCTCCTGCGAAAATGTTTAATTTATGATTTAAAGTGAATAACCTGAGTTAAAAGATGAGATCTCATAGATTTATAAATAGCCTATTGTATTTGATAATCCAGCTCGTGGCGAATGAAAGCAATGCTAAAGAAAACAATAGAGGGATTAGGTCTTTCTTTGTCCTATTTATAGACAAGCGCTATATATCTCAGGTCATTCACTTTAAAGGTTTACCTCATTCTTTGAGATGTTAGTTGGTCCGTTTTGGTACTATTCCCTCCCAAAAATGATAACGATCAATGATGATTGTCCAATTCTAATAAGATCACTATCATTGCAAACCGCTCTTTTAGGAAAAGTAAAAGAACGTACAGTAATACGTTTCAAAGGGATCTTTTCGTGTGGCGATGGTATTCATTCCATAGCTTTACATTGCAAAGCCAAGATATCAAAATAGCGTACAATTAAAGTAGATGTTGTAATCAATCTTTGTGATTCTGCAGTATGTTGGAAAGTTTGGTTGCTCTTTTTGTTTCACTGATACTAACAGCTTCTAAAATCAATTGGTCCTTGATTTGATGAAACAATCACACATTTTTGTGATGGCTGACACATCTTTGTGCCATCCAGTAAGAGGTCACATCAAAATCATAGAAAAGAGTCCTTCTTTATTTAAAATCCAGGGCCATATTACATCGTCGTCGCCAGGGCTATGTTTTTTTTATCAAACTTCTGAAAATTGATAATAGTTCTTTGCAGCACGTCCAAATTACATAAATTATTCGTGTCCATCCCCCCTCTAGGGTTTACGATTGAATTCTTCCAACTGACGACTGAATTCTCTTCCAAGGTAACTTCTGTGGAATTTGGCTACCAGATGAAGCAAGAGTAAAAGAATTTCATGCTGTCATCAACTGGGACGAAGACACTAAAGAGTTCAGGCTATCGAAGGGTGACAGTGATGGTGCGGAAATTTTTGTCACAGAAGCACCACATGTCACCGAAGCTTTACGTCTGAATGAAGAAACATACTCATTTCCTCTGCGCAATGGGATGCGATTTAGAACTGGAATGATCGAGTGGACTGTCAGTCCAGTTCCGAGGCGAAGACTCATTGTCATGAGGATGTTTGAAGCACTGCGGAATAAAGATATCGAAGCATTGAAAGAGCAGTGGCTCTTTGCAGAATCATGGAATGATTATCTGAAGCAGCTGAACATAGACAAGATGACCAAGACGAATTTCATGATTGATAGCAACGCAGAAGAGGATCCTGATTACAGGATGATTGATGAACAAGCGAAAAAAATGCCGAAAATGTCTGATATGTGTTTAGAGCTGCCGTCCTCGCGAGATAGCCATTTAACGTCAGATTCTGAAAAGCCTGGGAAGTTCTGTTTGTTACACGTTGCTGTTGATTATTCGTTTGTGGAGGGTGTTGAATTCATCCTTCAAAAAGAGCCACAGGTGAGAAATGAGTAGTCCCAAAACTTGTAATCCCGGGGGGGGGGGGTACTTGACTTAAATTTGTACGGGGTTGTGCCCACGAAAAATTTTTTGTTTACCCTGCTCCAGAATTTTTTGCTCAAAATGATAACCTGTTCTAGAAAATGTGGCTGAAAAGTATACTCAAAAACATGAAATTTGACCGAAAAATACCCGGTCTAGCAGAATATTCCCCTTTGACATGATTTGACAACCTGCTCTAGAAAAATTGCCTCATTTTGATACCCTGTGCTAGAAAAAATTGGTGAAAATGATACCCTTAAAACCGCACATCCCCGTCGGACAAATATACTAAGGACCCCCCCCCCCCGGGCTTGTAATGTACCACATTTTTCTTTTTTCAAATATAAATGGATACACTTTTTTTTTTGAACAATTGTTCATAATCTACCGGGTGAGTCAATAAAGAGAATCCCTGTTTGAAGGGTCACGGCTCCCTGGATATCCAGATGATGATATTTGCGAATATATAGTTTAATGGTAGACATGTTCAAATCCATTTCAAGATTCACCTCATTGAAATCGGCCACTCCGTTCTGAAATTATCAGAGATTTTCTCGAGAAAGCCCTTCAAGCAAACTTCCAAATGTGCCCAAAATCACAAACAAATTTCCCTAACATTTCTGGCTTACGCGGGTCTTATTGCAATGACTTCTGCACACTTTAGCACGTGCTATCCACTTGGTAGGATGAACAAGTCTTCCTTCTGGTATCTCTCGCTCGGGGCTTACTTGACTTAAATTTGTGTGGAGGTGTGCCCACGAAAAATTTCTTTTTTACCCTGCTCCAGAATTTTTCGCTCCAACTGATAACCGATTCTAGAAAAAATTGATGAAAAGTACACTCCAAAACATGGAAACTTGACCAAAAAACGACTCGATCTATCAAAACATCTCCTGCTCTAGAAAAATTGCCCTATTTTGATACCCTGTGCTAGAAAAAAATTGGTGAAAACGATACCCTTAAAACGAATATACTAAGTACCCCCTCTCCCGGGTATCAATAACCTATTTAGGGGGATTCCATTCTCCCAAGAGGACAAAATGCATGAATGCATGTTAGTGTCGTCATTTTTGGGAAGGAGAACCAAGGAAAAGTTGTTCATTGTTTTCACTCGTTTTTGCAGGTTTTCAGAAGGAGCTTCTGCAGAAAATCTCCCATATCCTATCCACGGGAAGGAATGGCTGATTAAAGCCGGGTAAATGACTGAACTTAATTGAGCGTGTTGGCAATAAAACAAGACAATTTTCAATTTTATTCGTTTGATATTCAGGGAGCAATGGCTTTCCGAACGGGGATTCTTTTTTTGACTCACCCGGTAATGCATTATCTGAACCTCGGACGAAGAATTACCGAAGACTGGCCTCAGTAGGCCTTGCCTAGACTCATTCCAAAAGTCTCTTGTTTCGTTCCCCAATAACAACAACAACAACAGCGTAAGATAGAGGGACTTATGTAATGATTCTAGGCCTTGCCTAAAACTGTGAGCGAGTGGGTCATTTTGATCAATCTTTAAACGATGAAAATTGTAAGAGGATGTTTTTCTAACCTCGCGCATTGCTTTCTTGTGATATGGAAACGGGGGGAAACGGGATGGAACTCTTGAAAATTGCCGTAGAAGCTCTATTAAGCCCCTGGGGGGCTTATTTAATTTCTGACACTCCAGAGGGCGGGGGGAGGGGTAGTTCATTTGAACCATATTTTGCGGATTCAGCATACAATGTTACGAGTCAAATGAATAAATTCGACACAGTTTTATCTCAAATCATATCAAAATTAACATGCAAACTTATTTTGCTCAATAAATCGAAAATCTTTGGTAACGTATTGAATTTGATATAAATGGGGGGGGGGGGCTTTATAGAGAGGAGGGCTTATTAAAGATTTTGACTCAGAGGGGAGGGGCTTATTACAAAGGGGGCTTAATAGAGCTCTTACGGTATACTTTCCCATCAATGTATGGCATCAAGAAGTGAAAATCTATAGCATAGCAACCATGCCATTTTAGATGTGTTTGGGTATACAGAGAGCGGGATCGAGAGATAAAGCTTTGATTAATTCCTGATTTCACAAGGAAATAATGTCCCTAGAATTATGAGAAAAATCTTGAAAATTAAGTTGAAACCGCGGTGTGATGATGGATTTAAGATTTTAAGAATTAGTTGCACTGCTTGTCCTGAACAAGGACAGATTTTGTAAGACAATGGCGTTAGTTGCTTTTGATTGACACCTGAATTCAAAGCGATTAGCGATTGCAGACAAAGAAAATTCTCTCAACCAGTAATTCAAACAAGCAAAGCCACATAAGTTTCTCTGAAACCCAGGTAGCTAGCTCGCTCGTTGTACATTCCAGAAATTGTTTTCAAGAGCAAATATGAGCATAAATCAAAAGAAGGAGGATATATCTACACATCTGCCTCGGGCATTTTATTGATTTGGTTCAAAAGCCAATTGGGAGGTGATTCAGTTCTCCTATTTTTTAGGTGTTGTTAAAATACTTACTGCTCAGCTTTTGAACCAAAGAATTAAAATGCCCGAGTTAGATTTGTAGATATATCCTTATTCTTTCGATACATGCTCATGTTTGCTCTTAAAGGTGATTTCTGGAATGCGCAACAAGCGCGCAAGCTACCTGGGTTTCCAAGAAACTTTTGCGGCTTTGTTTGTTTTGAATTTATGGTCGAGAGAATTTCCTTTGTCTCCGATCGCAAATCGCTTTGAATTCAGGTGTCAACCAAAGCAATTCATGCTATTGTCTTACAAAATCTGTCCTTATTCTTGTCCTGTAAAATTTGTCAAACAGTGGATACATTTTGTGACTCATCCGGTATGCTATCAGTATTTTATTTTTCAAAGCAATTCTAAAGTTCACTAACCGCAACAAAATTGTTAAACTTCCATTTTGATTTTAGGTAAATAAGCAGTGTGGCAGTGCTAAACTTTCACCTCTTCACATAGCTGTGAAACGTGGTAACCTGGAAGTCACGCGTTTGCTTTTGTTTGTGAGTATTTACATGATTGATAAAATCGGCGGAGATCGATGGTTCTGGCGATTGACAAAATCGGCAGTTTTACCCATTTCAATCATGTGACCATACTCGTGGGAACTTTCTGTATTACCCTACTTTTGGTATTCATGGCATGAGTATCATGGCACGAAGTATGCTTAAAAATCAAAAGATTTTTATCAAGAGATTGATCGCCTGACTTGAAATGGGTGGGTGTAAACATAGACTACCTCAGCCGATTAGGTCTGTTAACCCTGGACTTGAACAAGTTGTCTTGAAAGCAAAGGAAAGGACAACTTGTCCTGAACGAATCACAACTGGAAGAAAGAGCTCTCGTGCCATGCACCTGCAACCGCAACTCTCAAATCTGCAAGAAGCAGCAATCCAAATGGACGAAATTTCTCAAAGGACCAAAGCTCTGAAAACCCACTATTCATTACATTTTTGTTGAAATTTACTACCCCATTATTTCCACCTCTGGTTCTCTTTTGACTGCTATTTTGCAAAATCATGAAGTTGTTAAAGACGTGTGGAACAATGTTATGTATCTAGACCTGCAACGACGATTCAATGTTTCCCCTCAAATCTCTCTCGACAATACCCTTTTCAGGTTCCCATGTTCTTTCTTTCTCTTCTAGCATGGTGCAGATGTTGAACGGACTGACTCACAACATCTCACTGCAGTGAGTCTTGCTGAGACATATCAACTAAGGTACCGTAAAATTCAATTCAATTCAGTTAGTTCCAGTATCGATTTATGGATAGATAAAGTAGTATGGGCCATATTGGAGTTCCTGGAGGTAAAAAGTGTGCCACATCCACATCGTTTCTGACAGCCAACCAAACACCAATTTGGCGAGGTTTTACGCTATTCAACAATGACTTCAAGGAATTCTACCTTCCAGACCCAAATCAAAATTATGGTTCATTACCAAAACTGCACATGATTTTTGGGATTTTTTCAAGAAAATCTCATCCTTATAAGAGGCACATACTTTTTAGTGTGCATGAAAATTTGCTTTTTGCAGGGCGGTAATTTCCGGAACCTTAAATAAATTATAAACGCTCCAAATACCAACGGGTGAATTAAAAGATCCTCGTTTAAAGGCCACTACCCCCTGGATATCAATGCAATAATATTGGCAAACGTATGATTTAATAGAGAACTTGTTTAAATAGACTTAACATTTGCTTGAATGAAATCGGCCACTTTGTTCTGAAATTATTCCGAATTTTCTCAAGAAAGCCCCTTCAAGAAACCTTCAAAGCAGGCCTAAAATTACTACCAAATTTTCTGCTTTACAGCAATGACTATTACTTGCTTTAACGTGGCTTATCCCTTCGGGAGGCTGAAAATGTCATCTTTGAGAGCATAACAACATTATGCCGAGCGATATCACCACCCCGAACCATTGAAGCACCCTGGATCTTATCTCGACATTCCTTTCAACATATTCATTTTTTTGTCTATTTATACCTAGCATCTGAAGGTGAAGTTGCGTTTTTCAGCGCCAAGCGCTGGGATCGCAGAAATAGAGCAGACCTAATCGAGTCCGCGACCCCTTGTCATAACGCTCAAGTGATGATGGGGTCCTACCGGGTATGGAACCCACTCCGCCTGACTGTTCTGGCTGCAAAGTCAGAGGATTACACCACTGCGCCACAACACCTTCATCTGAAGGTAGTTGTAGGACGCTTGGAAGCTAAGATGCTCGAAGCAGTGCCCTGATCCTTCCTCTCGATGTGACCACACCTCGTGATTCCTTTAGCCTGAAATCACAGAGAGTTGATGACTTTCCTCACTCTACGTAGCAGGTTCGGCAGGGCGAGAACTCGAACCACCCCCCGTGGGGTGTATCACCCTCTAGAAATTTCGTACGCCTTCGCAGAAATCCTTTTGTTTTCAAGAAAAACCCGTAAAAAATCCCTGAAAATCCTATCGTTTTAAAAAATCTCGTACCCTTTTTCGGCAGAGTGGAACCACAAACCTTCAGACTGGTAGTCAATAATTTGTCAGTAATGCTACCATTGAGTACAGTATAAACCCGCATATAAGAACCACCGATTTATAAGAACCTAAGGCCTAAAATGTTCTAATTTCACTCCATTACAGAAGAACCTAATCATCCTGAAATTTAAGGAAGATTCTTATCTTAAAAAAAGTTAAATGTAAACTACTGGTTGGTAATAAATATGTGATAAAATGGGTAGATTAGGTTGTTTTCTTTTAGATTAGGTTGTTCTTTATAAAATTGTGTCATGATGGTGAGTACGCGAAAACCTTGTTTTCTTATATTTGGCCTAAATTCCTGAAGATCTGTAATTAATTCTTTTGATAAGAACCTATTTGAGAACCTTGCATCCTGTTTTTAAGAATAGTATCATATGCATAAGAACCTAAACAGGGTGATTTCAAAATGTAAGGTTCTTATATGCGGGTTTTTACTGTGTCTGAATTACCTTGTAGAAAGATGTTACTGTCATCATTGATGCTTTGCGCCGCTGCTGATGGTGGGGATTTCGAAGAAGTGAAGCGACTTATTGAAAATGGAACCAGCCCAAATGCCAAAGCTCTGTGGTATGAAAACAA
The DNA here is from genome assembly GCA_039566865.1 of Aurelia coerulea. Lineage (NCBI taxonomy): Eukaryota > Metazoa > Cnidaria > Scyphozoa > Semaeostomeae > Ulmaridae > Aurelia > Aurelia coerulea. Next base: position 29,137,352 of record CM076944.1, read on the forward strand.
TTTCCCAAACGACTCCTGATAGCAATTTCATCAGATTTATGTACCTGTCTTGCAAATTTATTTTGCAGTCATAATCTTAAATCAAGCTTAAAGGGGCTGTGCAAGATTTTGTAAACAATCGGAAAGTACGGGACAACCCGTGCACGTGGACTAAAGCCTTGGGTTTTTAATGGCTGTCAGTTTCATCGCAGCTTCTACGTAAATTTCATTGAGATTTTTGTTGTTGTCTTTGTCTATGAAATGTGATGGAACTTTTGATATGCATTAAAACTTTCAAATATTTGGCGTTAGAAAAATAGAAAAAATCTTCCACCAAAGCTTTGATCACCAAGATTGTCGCAGATACTTTGGATTACTATTCTCCATGCAAAATCGCCATTAGCTATGTTGTGTTTAGCATAAACGCATTCGATGACTTGATACGCAGAGCCACCCAGGACGGGTTGTACAGCCCCTTTAACGGACCTTTTAACACTATCATAGAATAATCGTTCTTTGTTTATGGCTGGAAATTGCAAGGAAAACTACATTTAACATTGGAGAATGAAGGAGCAAAATTGAAAGTGGAGGGAAAATTGTCAAACTTATGTTAGTTGCTCAGTGAGATGAAGGACTTGAAATTGGTAGATTTGGCTACTTTTATCTTATCTTATAGCTGCTTGATCTTATTTCGACTTTTTTTTATCTGACAGTCACAAAGCTCCATTACACCTTGCAAGCCTCCAAGGACATGTGAAAGTTGTCGAATATTTACTTGAGAACGAGGTATATGTTGTTGTTCGTAATTTGGATGCGTAGTTTTCTACGTGTGTTCCTTTTAGCATCGCAGTCTATTCGATATTTAGGCTAGATTTAAACAGAAAATTGTTGGGGAGACCAGATACGCTTCGCCCGAGGAAACCCATGCTTCCCCCCGTGCAGTATGTTAAAGCTAATGCGCAGTAGTGTTTTGGAGTGGAAGCTTTAACGGGCGCATGCGCTTTAAACCACCCGCACGGGGGGACACACACGGTTCCTCGGACAAACCGTATCTCGTCTCTCCAACAAAAAAAACATTTACCGTCAAAGCTCTATTTAGCCCCATCTCTCTGTGGCCTTAATTAATATCCCCCTCCCTTCTAAGCCAAAAATTTGAACGAGCCCCCTTATCTCTATGCGTTAGAAATAGAGAAGCTACCAGTGATTTTCCATTTATTTAGCTAAACAAATTTGCAATTAATTTTGATATGGTTTGGGATAAAAACTGTATCGAATGTGTGTATTTGACTCATAAAATTGTATGTTGGTTCCGCAAAATATAGGGTAAAAAAGCTGGAAAAGACTTGTCATTTGATTTTGTGAATAAGCCCCCCTCTCTAACAAGCCCCCTCTCTCTTAAGCGCTCCCCCCAGAAGTCTCCCAATCACAACTTTTTACGATTTTTGAATTACAGTGTTTCTCAACAGTGACATTTTTTACTCATCCTAAGTCTTTTTCTGTTGCAGGCGTTCATCAACATCACTGGAGGCAGACGTGATCGCACTGCATTACATTACGCAAGTATAGCAAACAATGTCGGAGTAGTGAAAGTGTTGCTTCGATTTAATGCGGATCAAGAAATGATTGATAATACTGGATATACTGCTTTGAATCTATCTAATGGTGGGGAAGTATGCAGACTTTTGCACCAGGTTCGTAATTTTGTATAAATAATGATGATGATGAAGTGAACCCCGCCGGACATTAGAAATACAGCGGGGAAGCTATGAAATTGTACATTTTCCACGGGGGATTATGACATCATGAAAGGCAAAGGCAAATTTTCAGATATCATCTGTGATGGAAGTTGTATAATTTTTGACGGGGAAACAGCGGGGCACAAGACGGGTAAATGATTAATAAACTAAAACTGAGCGGGGAAACAAATTTTCTTGGCGGGCCATCCTTTTTCCTTGGCGGGGCATCGTTTAGCAGGGTCGTTACTGGGGGTGTGAGGTAGGAGGCAATCATAGTTGTTGCTGTCTGTGGTCTTGTCCTATAGAAGTAGAGTAGGGTAGCTTGTAGTAGGGTAAGGCAGTAAATTTGTATCGTGAAATTTCAGTAGGATGAATGAAAAATATCATAGCCGTTGGATCATGGTTCAGTAACAATCTCTAAGGCTTGGGTGGGTGGGGGGGGGGGGCTACATAGCTACATAGCATATGAAAGGTGAGGGTATGTCCCGTCTATATAGGTGGGTTTTTTGGGCAAAACGTTCTCTAAATGAGGGTAATTTTTGGAAAATTTCCCTTCAAATAGGGGTCGGTTTGGTTGAAATCAGCAGAAATAGCTAAACGTGGGTAATTTCCCGCCAATATATACCATAAATGTGGTTACACGATTGCAAATCTTGGCAATTAGAAATGGGTAGATTTCTGAAAACCGGCCGACAGACCTTATCAATCCACAATTACAATTCATATCCCCTCCCCCGAGTGTAAGGACATTGATTTGCCTGTATTTAATTTATCTTGGTCAGCAAAGTAACGTTATCGAGCCCTTTATAAAAGTATAGATTCACAAGTATCACCTTTGGCTGTTTTTCACTAACAATTAACCTTATATGATAGTCCATTTTGATAACTAACGCTTCGATTCAAGAAACAGATTTTGTTTTTCTTTTTAGAACCCGTTGTCCTTGTGCCTCGCAACGCAAGCCGGAGATATCGAAGAAGTAAAATCAATACTGGACGAGAACTCATTGAGCCGAAAATCATCAAGGGAGGCCAATGTAAGACGAATCTCCCATACTCTCAGTGGTCGTAAAATAAGCCATTACATCACGTTATCGAATTTAGGCCGTTGTCTGGCTGTTGATCAAAGGAATGAACAAGGCCACGCACCTATTCACCTGGCGTCTGCTGCTGGAAATCTGTAAGTTTCAGCATTACCTGACTGAAGTTTCGAAAACGAAGTTAATGGCACATTTCCCACTGTTTCTCCGTTGACTTTTATGATACGATAAAAGGACATGTTTTGTCGCCATAGCAACTGCCTTATGCCTGCAAGATTTACCATAGATCAAAGCGACAAAACAGTGACAAAATGCGTTTGACTAAATGATACGAGTCGAAATTAGAAGCTATCAGGTGATAAATTCATGCTAACCGCTTTTGTTGTTGTGCTGCTGTGCAGGAAATATAAAGCCCTCGATCGGTCTGTTCTTTTGATACCTCATGCTGTATATTTTCCTGCACCAAATTTCTATCGTTATTTTTGTCATTTGCTTTCAAAAGCCCATAAGCTTTGCATACAGTCATGAAAATATTCATGCACCAAAGATAGCATCAAATATCTACCCTTGACCGGTGGACTGTGATCTGTGGTTCTGATTCTTATTCTGGTTAGCATTAACTATTGAAAAACGATTTTTCTAAGCTTAAGAAAATTGTATTGTCAATTCCAGCCAAACGTTTGATTTCAAGCCCCTGCTTATTTGGTTCATGATGTCATTCTTTCCCTCGCATATATTCCAGTTGTCCTCGTAAGTTTAATTCAATGGAGTCTACCATAAGCAACTAATGATTCTTTCATATCTACAGGGAACTAGTGCAGTTGCTGGTCTCGCATGGGGCGACAGTTGATTTAACTGGAGGCCTTGACAAATGGACTGCGTTGTTCTACGCCGCCCTTGCTGGTCATTCTGAGGTTGTTGGATTTCTACTTGCTATAGGTAATTTTTATACTCTTGTTACTAATTTAGAACTACAACGAGCTTTAATCTATATTTTATGAAGACTTCCTAACGGGGCGAGATGTTCGTTCTTCATTGCGCTTCCTTGTGAACTAAAACTACATATAGGGGTAAATAAAGTACAGAGCAACGACCTGTTGCCTATACCTAGATATTTGCGTTACTGCAACGAAACTAAACCTTGTTCCAATTTCTAAGAGAAAATCGCAGAGTTCCGTTAATCTATCATTTTCTATGTTTGTTTCACATCTGATGTTAGGCTTAATGTCAAAGACTATCCATCTTCACTACATGTGAATCTAATAAAGACCATTAATGCTCTTCATTTTTACAACCGACTTTGAAGAATTTTATAATGATAATAATACTAATAATGATAATAATAGTGATACCATTATTTGTATAAACAGCTAGTTTTGAGTATTGTGCCAAATTTAGATAAAGCATTTATTCTTTATCATGGTTATAGGTGCAGATACCAGCGGGACTGATGCACAAGGGCTCACCATCATGGAACACGTTGAGCAAAACATTGAGGATATGAAAGAAAAAATTGAACAGCGGAGTTTTCGTGGGAATTCAATAGATCAAGATGCCCCTAGACAACAGTCACAATCGCTTATGGTAAGTCTACGCGTCCAGGCGTGCTCTTCGATTTTTTCATTTGATTAGTCTCTTCACTATTGCCATCCCAACTTGGCTGTTTCTCATATAAACGCCTTTTCTCCGTATTTTGATCAGGAAATTCTCAAATAACTACCCATCTACCAGAATTATGGTTAAAAACAGACCCATTTGAGGGAATTTCAGATCAGAAAACCTACCCTTATGAGCGGCACCCGGGGGAGGGGGGGGGGTACTTAGTATATTTGTCCGACGGGGATGTGCCATTTTTAAGGGTATTGTTTTCATCAATTTTTTCTAGTACAGGGTATCCAAATGAGGCAACTTTTCTAGAGCAGGTTGTCAAAACATGTCAAAAGGGAATATTCTGTTAGATCAGGTCGTTTTTCGGTCAAATTTCATGTTTTGGAGTATACTTTTCACCAATTTTTTCTACAACAGGTTATCATTTTGATCGAAAATTCTGGAGCAATGTAAAAGAAAATTTTTTCGTGGGCACACCCCCGTACAAATTTAAGTCAAGTACCCCCCCCCCCTTGGGAGCGGCACGTCCAGTATAATTTAACAATTAAATACCCCCCCCCCCCCCGGGCTTTAACCTCTCTCATCGTAAACTCCTAATCTCTTATTCAGGTTCCTGCACAACTACAAAGGCAATGTAGCGATGCATCACTTGATAACAAAGGACAAAGACAATGGCTGAAAAGACAACTTGGTCGTTTGCAACAAGTTCTTACTGTTTTGCAATCAGGGCAACAGAAATTACTGAACGCCTTAGAACAGCGAAGTTTGCAGCTGCTAAAAGATGTGCTAAGAAATCCTGATGTAAAGATAAATGAACCATTGTCAAAACATTCTCAAACGACAGCTCTTTTGTATGCAGCAAGGGAAGTAAGTTTTTGCAAGCTAAACAATTTATAAGTGACTGTACATTCTAAAGTTTTCAAGGTTTCATCAAACTGATTATCCTAGCCAGTGTATCATGAACAATCATTTATTCAGTCGAAATCAGTCCTTTGGTAAGATCAAAGTGAAAGTGAAGTTGCTTTTTTTAGCCCCAAACGCAGGGGTCGTAAAAGTAGAGATATCTAATGGAGTCCACAACGCCTTGCGTTGACACCCAAGTGGCAGGGCTCCAGCTGGGATCGAACCCTGTTCCGTAACTGTTCTGACTGCAAAGCCAGAGGATTAGAACACGTTACGTCACAGCACCTTCAAGCTGCATGTAATAGACCTTGTAGTTATTCTACAAAAGAGCCTGGATCGAGCGTTATTTGTATACATTTTTATAGTCGAGGTTCGATCGAGTGGCGTTAGAGCTTCTATCACTATTGTGCACATTCGAAAATTCTACAAAATGTTGCAAACTATCACTCAATCTGATTCTTTTCAGAATAGCTAAAAGGTCTATTTAAGACAATGGCTGCAGTCACACTAGGCGTTTTACCTCGTTATATCTTTTCAAAACTGTGACATACAACGCTGTTACGGCACTTTGATCCCCAGAGCTGATTCCATAACAAAACTATCAGCTACATTACAACGGGCAAAACAAGGTCCCAATATATTTAGCGTTGTTTTGCAGAATAGACCAATCGCAGCCTTGCGTAGCCGTCCCATAATAAATAATATCACTGTGTGACCGGCTTTTATTGTACCGTGATATTGCCATACTTTTTGGTGACAAATACAAATTGCAAGAAAGTGAAGCAATTCATATTACAAAGGGAATATACAGTTGTGTGACCGCAGCCAATGTACAACATCAGAATCCTTCAACGCGGGTAAATTCCTTGCCCAGAATTGAAATATTCTGTGCTACAGCTTTTACCGTTGCGCTCCTACTCTGTCCATTTTAAGCCCTAACTCCGTCCAGCCGTTAAGATAAATCTTGTTCATAGAATCGCCCGATATTTGGGTTGAAAAATTCTTCGTCTTATAAGCAAGGTTTCTCTTCGTGCATAACAGGTCAAGGCTGTTATGTGTCCCTTGTGATCCTTGAAATGCACGAGCAAGGTGCTCACGTAAGAAGTCCACTTAAAATGTACTGTTTTGATTGTAGGGAATGCCTGAATTCGTGCAAGCTCTCTTGAAACACAAAGCCAATACAACTGTCATTGATAATCAGGGTCTGACGCCAATTCATGTCGCTGCGAAGGCAGGCCACGAAGACGTCGCTGGATTACTCTTACAACATGGAGTGGATATTAATATACGAACGAATTACAGTCGGCAAACGCCAATACATATTGCAGCATTGGAAGCAAGAGAAGAAGTCGTCAAGCTGCTTGTAAAGTCAGGTAAGAGATGAAAAACTGTTGTCAATACTTTCAGAGTATGTAGTTGAGATGGAAATATGCATGGCTTGAAATCGTCAATGCCTTTGGACGTAATAACGTTCTTTTCGCTTTGTAAGATTTATATTTTCTTCAGCCCCCTATATTTTCTGTAGCTCAGAATTCGCTTTTCAGTTGAAGGGCCTTGGAGGCGATGGATGGCAAGACTGAAAAGCCATTTATTTAATAAGAAAAAATTGTTCAGTTTTTTTTTCAGTTCGGTTGTTCTCCGATGATACAAACTTTTTTAGTGTTCTCATTTGATCTCCTTTATATCTCACTTGGTAATTTACAATTTTCCAATGACCGACAAAACCTTCAAAATCCTAGTTTATCCAAACCCTATCTTGAAAACTTTGTCCATTTATCAAGTAAACCAAGAAGCATAACTTGAAATGTAAATAAAATAAAATGTGAACGGAATCATAGTTTTAAGCCAAAAAGTGCGAAAGGTAACCAAACTGCGTCTTAAAGCTTACCTTGGGATGATTGAACTTTTTTGCTGTTTATTAAAATTGAATTTCATTCTAAATCATCTTAAAAATAGAATAGGATCAAAAACGGAGAATTCGTCAATAGTTCAGTGTCAGAAAATATAAGGAGACGTAAACATAAATTCTTTGAACTTCAAAGATGTGCGCAGGATGTTGCACAAATGTAGTATTATACCAATACTAATTTTTGCGAGAATAATACAGAAAAATTTCAAGCCTGAGGTCTTGACCGAGCTGAGGAGGTTAGTACGATGACCGAGGCCTTGCTATTTTCCGTATTGCTAGAGGCAAAAATTTAGTATTGGTTTGTTACCCGATCCAGAGGAAGCGAAAGAAAACAATCAACACAGTGATTGAAAGCAATGCAAGAACTGAATGGCCATTTTGTCCCTTGATGACTGGCACTGCGACACAATAGAAGGTTTACGAACAAGGACGGCAACACCAGCCAGAACGCCATCTTCTGTCCTTCATACCAAGTATTGAATTGAATTGAATTGAAGCCTTGTATACCAAGTATTTTTGCCGATATGCTAATGTTTACATATTATTCAAAAGCCAAGCTAAACCTTCCCCTTCAGGTAATGTCGGAGAACCCTCATTTTTTCCTTGAAAACTAACATTGGAAATAAGTGAGTTTTACTTCGAAGGCCTAAATTTTAAGTACCGAAGGACATGAATGGGCGTTCCAAGTTGTGCAGTCGAAAAAGACGACTTCATAGCCTCTCAAGGGAAGCAAATTCGAACGAAAAACAAGGTATCTTTTCAATCGGAAGTTCTGAAACAAAAGCACGTTGCGTTGCAGTTGCCGTCGTGGTTGCGCAAACTCGCCAATTTTTCCCGCTCTTCGACCATTCAAAGTCGCTATCGAGGTCTCTGCCCTGTGAGGATCGGGTGATGATATAAGATATTGATTTTACTAGGTGCTGATCTTAGTGCTATCGATGCAGAACGAAACACTCCATTTGACCTGGCTGAAGATCTTGAAATAAAGTCACTGATCGCTTCAGGATCCAACTTATTATATATTGCAATTGCAAAAGGGAATTTGGCTGAAGTTACTAGGATGATTCAACAGACTGAGATGAGTGCAAATACCATATTTGGTTCGCGGATGTCTGCACTGCAAGTTGCCTGTCAATATGAGCAATTTGAGCTAGTAGATTTCTTGTTGAAGCATGACGCAGATGTTAATTATCAGGTAAGCGTCGGATTGTTTTCAAATGTTTTTGCATGATGCAGCGTCACAAATATCCTAGTAAAGTTAGTAGTAAACTGTGGATGTTGTCCCTCTTCTTCATCGTTCACTATATATCTAATAAAGTTAGTAAATATGTCATCTTTCTTGGAAAGGTCCCTTTCTCTTTCTCAGGTATTTTATTTATGGTGTTGGATGATTTCAGGCAATACTCCAGTTTGAAACTAAATGATTATTTTTGAAGATTATTGTGGCTCCTTCATTAAGGCATCTGAAGTTCCGGACATCTCTTGAAAGTGGTAGACGTTTCTGAAAATGGTAGCAATCTGAGAGATTAAAGACACAGTCAAAGAATTAATTCTAACAATGTCAAAAAGTTAATTAACAATTTATCATTCATTTCTACACTTTTTTGAGTTGCAAACGAAGCTCATCCAAATTGTAATTTTGTTGTTATCTGACATAGTGTTCTCTGTTTTAGGGTGGACCGAATTCGTCATCTCCTCTTCACGTTGCAGTCCAGCGTAACTCTCTTATTGTTGCGAAAATGCTCGTCGAAAATGGAGCGAAACTAAGTGCGACAGATACCGACGGTAAAACTCCATTCGAAGTAGCGACATCGAATGCAATGCGAAAAGTGCTTGTTGATGCACGGCCGTATAGAAAGATGAGTAACGATCCTCTTATCGAAGAGCCGAACCCAGACAGCAGTGGCGATGAAGAATCGACGCATAAAAATCTTTGTAGAATCTGTTTTGATAATCCAGCCAATACGATTGTTTTGCCTTGTGGACATCAAGTTTTCTGCAAAGACTGCGCAAGTAAGCTCAAAGAATGTGCTTTTGATAGAAGACCAATATCACAAGTTGTCCCTGTTTTTAGACTTAGTGGAGAGTAACAAGTTCAGTTCTCCAATACCAGCATAGGTTCCAAATCTTTAAAAAGGCTGGTGTAAAATTGAGTGACCTATTTCTTTGAACTGAATGACTTCAAAGAAACTTTAGCTAATTCTCTATAATTCTACCGTTGGAATTTTCTGAAATCTTCAATATTTTCAGAATTAGAGTGTTTTTCTTCTTTTTCAAGAATTCAAGAAAAATTTTCAAAAAAAAACTTAAAACCATCGTAATTTCTAAACTGTTTGACGTAACATGAAATAATTTCGAAGAAAACCATAATTTATGAATGCCTACAATATGGTATCAAGCAAAAGTCTGTCACTCATCTCGTTTACGATTTAGAAATTTGATGACGTCACATCCTCAAATGAATTGAAATGTAAGATACGCTGTAATTTCCAAAAATATTCAAAATTTCTGAAAAGTCCAACGGTAGAATTATAGATAAGTATCTAAAGTTTCTTTCAAGCCATTCAATCAGCAGAAATAGGTCATTGAATCTTACACCCACCATTTTACGCCGAGATAAAGATTTGAAACCTATGCTTCCACTACCTTAGGTTACAATCTCAACTGTCCTGTCGGTAATTTTCCGTTTGCTGATGCTTGAGAATTGATAGAAGTGAATAATCTACAGTATTTTGTTCCTAGCTACTATAAAAAGTTCGTAAGAAATCGAACGGAATAGATTTTTGCTAGAAATTCAATATTCTGTAAAATACTATTGCTAAAAACCTGTTTGCTTTATTTTGCCATTTGTCTCCCAGTAGAATAAAATAACAGTCAAATACACGAAAGGAACATTTTAAGATTGATAACGTAAGCAAGTTTTAGAAATTTTTGAAAACTTTCACTTTTTATTGAGTTACCCAGTGCCCCAGAACGCAAATAAAGGGTTGTGGTTGAGTTGTTTCACAAAAGTGCAATCATCTCGTCATCCAAGAAGTATAAATAAAGTTCAAAGTTAATTAAAATTGCTTCGAATAAATAAGTAATCCGCAAAATAGTTTGCTTGGGTGTGAAAGTGAATTAGTTCTTGCAATCTTCATGACGTTAATGAAATGCATTTTTATAATCTTTCTTCAAATTATTACGAAACAAGAAATCAAATATACCCAAGGGAAAATTATTCATGGATAAGATCCTTAAAACTGCTCATTCGTGCTTGGCTCTTTTGCAGGTGCACTATGATTGAAGAAATATATTCCTTTGTGAATTTTCCCTTCGGCATTGTTATGTTTGTCAATGTTTAGCTTTCAAATTTCAATTGAAATGTGTGCCTAAACATGTGTGCCTTAGCATGCTCACAGTACTACACTTTGCATATGACTGAGGAGATTCCTCAAGCGCGTTTTCAGTTAGGCCAAAACCCGAAACCTCTGGTTTGGAGATGGAAGCAAATTTGGAGTTTCAAGATTGATATTTCAACTCTCCATGCACCAATATCAACAAACAAGGTATCTATCTTCAAGTTAGCTATCGAGCATTAAGATAAATAAATAAAAAAGATAAATATGAATAAATAAGGCATCGTTTAACCCTAATCCTACCGGGCTTTTTTTGATCTAAAATAGCCGGGGGGGGGGGAGTGTTTCATTATGCTGTAAAATGTCAAAATATTTCTTTTTCCGGCTAATTTGTTCTAAAAACGGAATGAAGGTAATGTGAATCACTTTTTCCCTCCTTTATTTGGCATATTATTCATTTCCAATTCAAATATGATGCATAGAGGTGTTTTTAGACTGTTATTTTGGATAGAAAATGACAAAAATTGATGACATCATAACTAAGAACTGCGTTTTCTGCCAAAATTTACCCTGGGTACCAGAGCCTAATTGGCTCAAAATGCTTTAAAAGTATTGCATAACGCAATTCTATGCATTTTTAACATTTTCTGTTCGAAAGAGCTTCAAAAGTTGCCAACATAACCCAAAATGGCGGCCCGAGTGACGTCATTATTTAAGAATGCTGACTCCAGCAAATTTCATTGTTATTGATAACAATAGAGAGATATTTGTTTGCTGATTCTTTAAAAGTACGATAGTAAACATTTGGAACTAATTCTTGGAGTAAAAATATCAAAAACATTAATTTTTCAAATACCTTCTTCCAAATATGGTAGTGTCACCTGTCACGTGGCACCCATTGCTCAAAAATGTTATTGTCAAAATGTAGCTAATAGATAATGAGTAATTGTCAGAGAGTTTGAGGGTCATAGCTTTTGCCATTAAAGAATGCTCTGGAAAAAATCGACAAAGGGGGTGGAAAACACCCGGTGGGATTAGGGTTAAGTTGTTATTTCTTTTTCTATGCAAAACGTATCTTCGTTTTATACATCCGTTTTCTTTTATAATGTATTTAATGTCCGTCTCAAATAGATTTCATGTGAATAAGTGCCAATTGCAGTGCAACGTACGTTCTTTGCAATGATGCGCAGACTAACAAGGACAGATAATGTTACAATAGAACTCGCTACTTTCATTGACACCTAGATACAAAGCAATTTGTGATTGCAGACAAAGGGGATTCCATTCTCGGTTGGTTAAGACATAAACAAAAACAAAGCAAGCCGCAAAAATTGCCCTGAAACTCAGGTCGCTAGCGCACTCGTTGTGCATTTCAGAAATGGTTTTCAAGAGCAAATATTAGCACATATCGAAAGAAGAATGATATATCTAAACTTCTGCCTCGGGCATTTTATTTATTTTGTGCAGAAGCCAATTGGGAGGGGATTCAATTCTCGTACTTTTTAGGTGTAATTAAACACTTACTGCTCAGCTTCTGTACGAAAAAAATAAAATGCCCGAGGCAGAAGTTTAGATACATCCTTCTTCTTTCGATATGTTCTAATATTTGCTCTTTAAAACCATTTCTGAAATGCACAACGACCGAGCTAGCGACCCGGTTTTCAGGGCAATTTTTGCGGCTTGCTTTGTTTTTGTTTATGTCTTGACCAACCGATCATAGAATTCCCTTTGTCTGCAATCACAAATTGCTTTGTATCTAGGTGTCAATGAAATGTAGCGAATTGTAACATTATCTGTCCTTGTTTGCGCAGCATTCAAACCTGACATAACAAGGGCAGATTTTGCAATACAATTTGTTTGATTGACACCTCAATTCAAAGCGATTAGCGGATGCAGACAAAGGAAATTCTCTCAACCAATAATTCAAAACAGACAAAGCCGCAAAAGTTTCCCCGAAACTAGTAGGGCAAACTCTCGCCTTGTGCAAGCGAAAGATGGTTTTTAAGAGAAGTTATGTGCTTATAGCGAAAGAAAAAGGGTAAATCTAAAGCTCTGCCGCTTAGATTAATTTGATTTAGGAGCTGTTTTGTAATCGTTTCATTTTAAGCCCTAAAGACGCAAGAATTACAGTGCCTTCTGCTCGGCTCCTGAATCAAATAAACATAATCTAAGCGACAGAACTTTAGATTTACCCTTCTTCTTTCGCTATAAGTTCGCTATTGTTTCGGCGAAACACTGGTTGAGAGAATCTGCTAATCCTTTGAATTGAGGTGTCGATCAAACGCAACTGTTGCTATTGTATTACAAAATCTGCCCTTGTTACCTGACATCTATTCGGCGATGAACTTCAGGCAATATTATGATACCTTGGATATATTTTCACATGTATTTTCAATTAAAGTTTGTAATTTCGTACATTTAGGAATTGTAATGAATTCGGTTTTCAATGCTTGTTTCATTTTTACTCTGCATCTCCAATGGGAAGGCTCGCACAAACATGGGTTGTTAGATGACGCAGTTGTGCAGAACTGCCGTAGATATGTGCTTTTGCAGAGGAAAAAGTTATACACTGCTACAGAGAAGCTAGTGAAAACCTGTTCCGCACAACGATATAAATTTTCCTCCTCAGAAGCATGCACGGTGAAGCATAACTGCGCTGTCTAATTACCCACGGTACAAAGTTATGTCTTCTAAATTAATTCACTTGCAGAGTGTACAGGTGGCTTCACGATATATCAGGAATGTACACAAACCCAGGGGGCGGGGGTACTTCGCTATAAATTCATACAGGGGTGTGCGCTGCCAGGATTTCTGTTATGACCCAATCCCAGAATTTTGGTCAGATATTGATACCCTATCCCACAATATTGTTCAGATATTAATACCCAATCCCAGAATTTTGAAGAAGTAACAAAAACAATTCAACGTTATAGAGGCATTCAATTTCAAGGCGAAAGAAAGGATATCCTCTTATCAGATTTGGTCACAAGTAGAACAAATCTGTTCTGAATCAATGGGGGCATTCAACACCCATTACCAGAATTTTTAGTATAACAGTCAACCCCAATCCCTGAAAATTCCCAGTGAAAGTATATCCCAATCCCAGAATTTTCAGGCCAAAAATTACCCAAAACTGGCGCACATCCCCGTCTGATCCGATAGTGAAGTACAACCCCCTCCCCGGGAACACAAACTTCATGCTGCTGTTTCATTCGAAGCTGCTGGAGAAAGTCCAAGAATGCAGTAAGAATCTGCAAATAAGGACACTCACTTGTTTGGATACCATAAACAAGAAGGGTCATAATTCCAGGGCGTAGATTTGATCAAGTCTAACGGTCTAGCTTTTAAGGCTCACTAATGCAGTTCATCTTCCGACGATGATTCTTCTTCCCATTTTGGAAAACAGCTCAGTAGCTCAACCTAAGAAATTAACAGTAGAGTAAGATGAGTATTGCCGTAAAGTAGGTATCTATGTATGACTGTATCAAAAGAATGATTGAAAATTTACAGCGGTTTAAAGAGCTAGAAATGTATACATTATAATTTCAACACAAATTGAATAAATACCTATAAAAACACCCCTAATTGTAGTAGCAGGGATAGCACTGGAACACAGGCTAGGATAGGATAGGATAAAAAGGGCGAATTGACCTTATTTCCATAATTGTCTCCTCAGAGGGCTCAAGGTAGTTTCTTGAATGGAAAATGTAAGTTTTTTTTATATTCAATTAAAAATTTACAATACATGTTACAGACTATTTTACCTACCAACTACTTTACAATACTACAAGGACGATGCCACGAGGAGCAAAAGTCTATGTCTACCCCATGGCATTGTTAGATGTCTGGTTGGGGCTGTAATGTAAGATTGTTAGACAGAAAGAAAAATATATGAAATGTGAATAAGAATATAAACTTTAAAGTGCTTTTTTGATATTAGTAGGGCCGAATCATGAGTGTAAAGGCGGGTTTCCACTTGTGCGAATTTGGTCGCATGGTCGCGCGACCAGTTGTCTGGGCATGCGTAGTTTGTTACAGTTACGAAGATTCCCCTGCCTTCAGCGATCGCGCGACTGATTTTGGAAGTTGGATTGACTTCAACTTCTTCGCGACCAGCGCGACCAGAGCCAATCAAATACGCACGAGTATTCAAACGAGCACGAGTATACGCACGAGCCAATCAAATACGCATGCCCAGACCATTGGTCTCGCGACCAGATTGACACAAGTGGAAATCATTCGCGCGACTGCTCTCGAGCGATCGCACGGGTCGCGCGACCAAATTCGTACAAGTGGAAACCCGCCTTAAGAGTGTGTGTAAGAGAGTGTGTGATATTATGGGGTGTGTTACTTTTTTGGCCTGTGTTACTTTTACGAAATGGGACGTTTTTATTCCACTGTGTTCGACTGGATGGAATATTTCGTCAGAATAAGCTGGAGCAGTTCCTTTAAAAAGTTTCAATATATTTGCACAGATATTTTGATTCATTCTGTGCTTTGTGGGGAGCCAGTTTATTGCTTTGAATTATGTATCCCCAACATCTGCTGTGTTTTTTTAATTTAGATACAAACGAATGTATTTTTTTTGTGCCGATTGGATTTTTTGGTAAACAGTCCTAATCTCACTAGACGATAGTATGGTAACGCTAAAGATGGCGACATAGAACTTTTTTTGTGTGACAGGAACAAGTTTAACCCACTCCATAGTAAAGGTAACTAGGGATGTGGTGCGAGCAAGGGTATACTTTTTCAGACTTCTAGTCTAGCCAAGGGTATACTTTTTTGCAATTTTGGCCTACAACGGTCTAGCCATGGGTATCATTTTTGATACTTTTGGTCTAGCGAACGGTCATGATATCATATTTGGTACAAATTTGACAATATTTCTCGAGAAAATGACCAAAATTGGTCTAGCCAAGGGTACCATTTTCGTAAAAATTGGTCCAGAGCATGGTCAAATTGGTTCAGCCAAGGGTACCATTTTCGTAAAAGTTGCTCTAGCTAACGGTACCATTTTGAATATACTCGCGGCAGACCCCTATCCAAAATTTGACCAAGAACCCCCTCCTCCCCCCCCCCCGTGGTTTAACCTGGAAGCTGATCTGTCACATTTTTGTTATGGATGCAAAGTTTTACCGATAATTGACAGGGTGCTAATTTTGTTATGCTTATGGATTCCTTGCTCCCAAAATGAAGGCGCTGTAAAGGTGTGTTTTATATTGTAGTTTATGCAATGTAAATTTCATCAAATCTTGCGTTCAAAAAATATTTATCAGAAATTTTTCAATCTTGATAATTAGGTTTTTGGCCCACGTTACATATTTTAAAAAATCATAGGTTCCGTTGGTAAACTCAGAAGCTTACCTTAATTCTTGGTTCCAATGACGTCAATTTTCTCGCTACTGTCTTGCCAACGGGATTCATACTACACAGCATTAGCTTTTTCAGCTTAAAGTCTCCTTCGCATTCATCCCTCGTCAGTCCTCCCATCAATTCCTTGCAAGACTCATCACTAAAGCCGTCGTCTCGAAGAGCGAACTCTTCCGCATATGGAACACAATTCTTTAAGTGCTTCCAATGATTATATTCTAGTTGGCACCGAGCTATCGTAAATTTCTCCAATTTCAGTACAGATAATTTCCTGCTTAGCACATCTCCCATGATTTTCAGCAGCGAATCGCCCAGCTCACATCCAACAAAGAACAGTTCACTGCAAAAGTACAGCATCCTAAATAGCTCTTTATTTGGGTTTGCCGCAGGAAGAGGGGTATTGCATATTTTGAGCTTAATGTTGTTGGATTTCTTTGCTGGGATGTCATTGGCATTGATAAGCTTGATGAAATTCACGAGTAGAATGCAATCGATCGGGGTAAAAGGATTGAATTGGAATTCCAACATATTGTCAAATTGGAAAGATCGAGGGAGCTCATCATCTGGAGCAAACAATTCATAGAAGATACTCAAAAAGGATCTCTTGTCGTCTTGAAAGTATTTTGAATCTGGGGGGAATTTTCGAAGAAGGGCGTTTGATATTTCAGATACTTTCTCAATGTGGATTGATTTGTCTTGTTTTATTTGACGAACGAACAAAGCGACAATGTCGTCTTCTTTCCTCTGTCTTTTTTCTCCCTCTGCAGATACAAAACCAGCAACAAACTCAGCTAATTGAAACAAATTCTGTCCCAGTAATGTATCCATGTCGATGTTCTCTAGAAAGCAATGTATCGCTGCGAAGAACTCATGGAACTCACGATGATGTTAACCTTATCGTTGAACAGTGGACCTCTTCGTTCTCATTGATTCTTGAGAAACATGCGCCACTTCGCGAAAGACGTGTCTCAGAAAAGTTCTGTCCTTGGCTCACGAAGGATCTTAAGCTTATGTCTGCTGCTAGAGATAAGCTGAAGAAACAAGCGGTTCGCTCAAACTCTGAAATATTGATGCAAGCCCATCGGCAAATGCGCAACAAAGTTAACAAACTTAACACAGAGTCTAAGCGTGAGTATTTTTCAAATAAGATTGCTTCGCATAATGGGGACCTTAAAAACACATGGAAGACCATTAATCTTGTTTTGAACAAAAAATCAAAAACCACGCAAATCGCATCCCTTGATGTTGATGGAAAGCAGGTCTGCGACAATAAAGCCATTGCAGAATCGATGAATGATTTTTTCTGCAATATTGGCAAAAACCTCAGCGACAAACTGCCACAGACAGAAAACCCCCTTCTTGAAAATAGGTTCTCTGTTAACGAGCATAATTTGCGGTTTGAATTTCAAGCTGTAAATATTGCTCAGGTGGAGAAGGTCTTTGGAAAATTCAAAAAGTCCTTGGGTTTTGGCACTGATGGAATTGCCAATCATTTCTTGAAAATTGCGCTTCCTGTCATCGGTGAATCACTTTGCAACATTTTCAATCTTTCTATAGCAACTGGTGTATTCCCAGACTGTTGGAAGATTGCCAGAGTTGCCCCCATTTTTAAAAGTGGTCAATCTGATGATCGATCAAATTATAGGCCGATTTCAGTCCTCCCTTTCTTGTCTAGGGTATTTGAAAAATTGGTTTTTAACCAGCTTTATGAGTATCTAGATAAAAACAAGCTCATATACTATAAACAGTCTGGGTTTAGGTCATTACACTCCGCTGTCACTTGTCTGCTGAAGTCTACAAATGACTGGTATGTTAACATGGACAAAGGTAGATTCACTGCTACAGTTTTTATTGACTTGAAAAAGGCATTCGATACTGTAGATCACGATATTCTACTCCAAAAGTTAGAAAAGTATGGAGTGATTGGCCTTGAACATACCTGGTTTTCGTCCTACCTGAAAAATAGGCGGCAGCTTTGTAGAGTGAATGGGGTAGCCTCAAATATGGAAGAAATAAAATGTGGAGTTCCTCAAGGCTCTTGCCTTGGGCCCCTTTTGTTCCTCATATACATAAATGATCTGCCGTTTTCTCTTAAAAACAGTGAAGTAACGATGTATGCCGATGATACAAGTATATCATATTCTTCTAAGGATATCAACGAGCTTAATGAAACCCTTAACAGTGACTTAGACTCCTTGAAACAGTGGCTTGAAGGTAATAAGCTGTCTCTGAATGTAATCAAAACACAAGCAATGGTTATAGGCTCTAGGCCTAATATCAAGAAGATATCAGACAAATCAGTACCGACCCCATCTTTCGCCATTGGCAATTCGCATATTGATGTTGTAGATAATGCGAAATACTTGGGAGTACAACTTGATAAACATCTTGTGTGGGATGAGCATACCAAGGCTTTACGTTCAAAGATATCTTGCTCTTTAGGTTTCCTAAAATATGCTAAGAAATTGCTTCCAAAGCATACCCTTAGTCAAATGTATAGAGGTATCGTTGAGCCCCATTTTCGCTACTGTTGCTCTGTGTGGGGTAGCTGTGGAGACTCTCGCCTGTTGGCGCTACAAAAGTTACAAAATCGTGCTGCGAGAATAGTTACCAACAGTAGCTATGATGCACCAGCAGCAAACTTGATAAAAGAGCTCAAATGGCCGACAGTCCACGACATGATCAAACAAGAGACGGCTACCATTGTTTTCAAATCAATAAGTGGTCTCGCGCCCACTTACCTCTCTACTCTATTCACGAGAAACTCGACAAGGGAGATTGTAAATTTGAGAAATTCTGAGACTGACTTGCTTGCTCCACGAATGAAAACAAGCAATGGCCAAAAAGCATTTTCGTTCCGTGGATCAAAGCTTTGGAATGAGTTGGAGCATGAAGTCAAGCTAGCCCCCTCTCTGTCTACTTTTAAATGTAGACTGAAATGTAAATAGCTTTTAATTTGTCATTTATTCTAATTTAACATTGTAAATATTCTTTTTATTTTTAATTTTGGTAGTATTGTAAGTAGGTTTTTGCCACGGCCCCCTGAAAAGCAGCCACTCTTGGTTGATGGGGCCACCGTGTATAAAGAATTTAAAATGAAATGAAATGAAATGAAATGGAGTGTTAGATGACGGAATTGGTAAAACGAACGAAAAGAAGATCTTTTCTTGATGATGAATGATTCTAAAATCTTCCATAAACGTGGATCTTGGCGAGCAATATTGTCAAAATCTTCAAAATCACCCTTTCGAAAATTGATTTTATTTTTCATCAGCAAATGGTGGGAAATTTTTGACATTACAGTAATGAATTTGATTACTCTTGTGTCCTCTAATAACTCTTCTGGAGGCTTATTGAAGTTCTTTATATGCTGTCGTATGAAGGATAATAAAATCCATACATATAGTGCTGTTTTCTTCTCGATCTCAATTTCATCTCTCTTCATGGACAGAACACAACATATGCTATTCAGGTATTGCGGGATGGTAGCGAGTGCTGCGATACTGGGAGAACCTTGCACCACTGATACGATCCTTTCTTCAAGGGCTGATTTCCCGTTGCAGAAATTCTTCACAAATGAATCAACAGCCTTTTCGCCCAACCCAATGATTTCAATCACTCGCATATTCCCCGTGACTTTCGCCGCATGCTCCTTCAATGCTGCTTCAACATGTGGTCTCCCTGTGATCAAGGTCGAATGCCCGGGAATGGCACCACCTGATTTATTTATCAACCTCTTCAACGCGGTGCTCTCAGAAAGCGCCTTCTCAAGGTCTGCTACTTCATCTATACCTTCAATTATTATCAAAACCTCACTGCCATGATTTCTTAACGATGATAGTTGCACCCCAAATTCTTCTTCAAAAATATCCTTTAATTGTCTTTTGTCACAGAGTTCTAAGTCGCGGCATTTGATGAGAAATAGGTACTTGAAATTCTCGTATATGAGTTCTTTAGCCCATGCTAAAGCGATATATTCAGCAAGACTAGTTTTTCCAACACCGGGCACACCTCGAACAAAACTTGTATTGCAGTCAGCTGTGATAATTTCTTTTGGCTCTATCGCCTCATCTCCTGCTTCGTTCAGCTTCTTGATGTATCCTTGAAGTTCATCGACAATTCGCATTCGTTTCTCCAAAGTCTCATTTTCAACAAGAAGCAATTCTGCCATGAATTCTGACCTTTCACGCTCCTCCACATCGTACTCTCCTTCTTTGTTTATGAGACTGATTGGCCATTTACTCAAGCATTTGATATACTGGCTTCTCAGCTTCTTTGACATCGCTAGAATATAGACAGACCTTTTAAAAGAAACTTGACGTAACTAAGAGCCATTTTTGATAAACTATGGTAGGCTATGCCATAAAGTAGTTGATGCAGGGAGAAAGCATCTTTATATTCTTGAGGTCACACCATTTCAAGCAGATAAAAAGTGGTGCCCTTGATTACAATTAATCGCACCTCGCAGGGTCCTCCAGAAAATATTGCAACCTTCATCCTGTTGCCAATTTCGTTTGTTAAGCCTTCCTCATCTTCGACTCAAAATAGTCAGAATGTTTGGACTATTTGCGTTATTTATAACTCTAAAAGCTATAAGCCAATGGCTGTTGCCAGAAAACCAGGGGCAGGCAAGTACTGAATGAGATATTTAGGCCTACTTTTATCCAAAGTAATTCAACAAAATGTTTCAACAGTAGAACAGTACAACTTTCCTGCCCAGCCCCCCTGTCTCCTACGCCTATGGTTTTTGCAACAAGGGTGAAATTTTAAATCAGTCTTCCTTTTTCATCAATTTGTCACAAAAATCAAGTTTTCTAACTCTAAACTCCTATCTAATCAAAGTCCTGACAGGTTACCTGTAAGATGGAGTTTGTCAGCCAAATTTAAGCACAAAATATCAAGATCTCAAATTTTCACATAAGCGGTTCCACCTTTTTCCACCAAATTTACGGAGAAAATACCAGCAATTCCTATTTAGCACCAAAGTGGTTCTACCCTCGTCCGACTCCGACCCGACACAAGGACAATCTAAGCAAGCAAGACTACCAGTTTTGGGACACTACTGCTCTGCAGATTTACACTTCAATGTTGGGACGAAATATTTAACAGACTACGGTTTGGTTCATTTAATCAATCAGATCAAAGCACAGTCAGATGCTGGAGCAAGCAGAGACGTAGGAACTGAGGGCACGTGCCTCCCAAGATTTCGCAATAAACAATAAAGAACTGCCCTTCATATTTTCAGGAAGTGCCCCTTTAGCATGAAAAAAGTGCCCTTGAAATGTCATGACCCTCCACGTTTGAGATGCTTCCCACATCCCTGGGAGCAAGCATCCAAAAGTTCATGAAGGGAGCAACAAATTAAAGGGGATTTAGGCGTTGGCATCAAAAGGCAAGCTTGAATGCAGATCCTATTTTTACAAGCAGTTTTCTTTCATTACTGTTGTTGACATTGCAAAACTGTAGGAATTGCTTTCAATTCTCTTCATAACTCGGCCACTTGGTTGAATTACCTTCTTGTCTAAAAATAGGATCGTTACGAAAATAGCGCGAGCAGAGAAGATCAGGCTCTGGAATCAACATAACATCTAAAATGATCTAACCTTCTAAATCATCAGCAGCTGCTCTTTCAGTTTGGTTGTTACCAATCGAACAAGCCTGCAACAGAAAAATTAACGATCGAAAGAAAATTAGCAGATTACACCACGAGTGACAGGACACAATTGGGTAGGATTGAAATAAATTAGGTTCTTTGCCTACCTTGGAATGCCATAAGTCTACCTTCCTTGACATTGGCAGCCTTTCTCAGCCATATTTTGTTGTTTTGACTAGAGTGCTCTTCTGCCCTCTCGCCTTGTGGGCTGTTGTTTAGTGCTAGGCCCATCTGGGCGAGAGGGCAGAAGAGAACTCAAGTAGTCAAAACAATAAAATATGGCTGAGAAAGGAAAGGCTGCCAATGTCAAGGAAGGGAGATTTATGGCATTCCAAGGTAGGCAAAGAACCTATTTTATTTCAATCCAACCCAATTGTGTCCTGTCACTCATGATTACACCACTGCGCCACAACACCTTCAATTTAACCTAAAGGCTTTCGCTCTCTTGTTCCTGCATGTTGGAGGCTTTCTTTGTGATTTCATGATTTCACAGGGTCAACTGGATGGATGATCCATTTTTCATATAATCCTCAACACGTTAAAGCATGGGTAGTTAGACACTGCTGGTGTGTTTCTATGGGGGAGTACTGCAACTGATATGTGTCTGCGGAAGAATAATTACTAAAGTTCTGCTGAGGGGATTGCACTAGCTCCTCCATAGTAGTAAACAATGTTTTCCTCCGCAAAACAATAAAGCTTTGGGAATCAAGCACAACTGCAGCGTCCAACCACCCATGGTTAAAGAAACATTATCAAAGAACAATTTAGACTACCTTGCCTCCGTCCATTTGTCGCCCATACTTTGATTGCTTTTCACCCATACTCTGCATCTGCAGAAAAAGTTTTAAAGGATGGAATCAAGAACGGTTTTATCTGAATCTGCACTTGTTGGGCAGATACGCTTTGTCCGCGGAAACATATGTGTCCCCCATGTAGTAGGTTAAAGCTCATGCGCAGTAGCGTTTTGGGGTCGAGCTCTGACGGGCGCATGAGCATTCACCTACAACACGGGGGGGTCATACACGTTTCCTCGGATAAAGTCTATCTTGTCTCCCCAACAAGCATCATCAGTCAACTTTTCCTACACGATCAACGATCAACAGTCAATTTTTCCTTCAAATATTACATCAAGAATGTTGTTCCATCCAGACTTTAAGACTTTCGACAATCAGTATCTACGCATATTTCGTGCTTTTTTGGATCGTACCTGACGCTTTGTTTCGACCAAAAGTGTCCAACGAGAATATTTAGTAAATGAAAACCTGTACTCAATGTGGCATACAGTCGTTATTGATGGTGGAAATAATGCCTCGTTCAATTCCTACCCGGAACACCCTCCGCGTAGCACAGGGGTCAGCAAAAACTGCTTGCACAATTGCGGAGGGCGGGCAATTTTTCTGGCAAAAGCCCGGGGGCCGGCACTGAGAAGATCCATATTTCCAGTAACTTTGAAAACAAAAGTATCTGGTATTGTCAAATGCCCCAGGGCCAGGGAAAATTGACGGTCAAATGCCCGGGGTCCGCGGATCTTTTATTAGCGCGAGGGTCTCCCGGGGGATGGTCAGGGCAGGAATTGAACGAGACATAACGACTAACATGATATAGGGCCGAGATGCCTTATTCAAAATAATTTCATCTGCAAAAGTAAAAAGTGCTCTCAAAGAAGCTCATGACATAACGAAGCTGTAAACCAGAAAGTACCGTCCTTACCATTCTGTCATTATCCAGCCATCTCTTGTTATTTGCTGCATTATCTATGAAAGGTGAACTTGAATCATTGATACGTTTTTAGTACACTTAAAAACATTAATATGTTGTGAGGGCTAAAGGGTTCTACCCTCTGCTTTGGGTTGGCATCCAACCTAAAGCGTCCTGTTCCAGAACAAGAGCCAAAAAAGAAAGGCAAAGGGGGCCAAAAACTTTAGTTTGCACTTCCAGGGTAGCCATACTGGAGAACGTTTGTCTGCAGTAAAAGCGCAGGTTGTTCATTGTGATGGAGTGATGGAGGAACTGCATCATGTTGTTAGAGGGATAACATACGGTAAAGCAGAGGAAACTCAGCCACATTTAAGATCCAAAGAATTAAAGATACTTTTTATGTAAATGCATTATCTGCAATGATCAATTCCAACCAGCTATCTAACTTTAAACATAAATATAGTTTTTTGTTTATAGGATTATTCTATATTTACATATACATATTTAATTTTTCACACACACACACACACACACATAGTGCAAAATGTAAGAAAGGGTTGTTGTCGCTTCTGTAGTTGTTGTTATTGCGATAGTTTATTGGACCATGCCGTGAGTCAACTTCCCGGGTTGGGGGGGGGGGGTAACTTGAGTCTTGGGATGATGGGGACGTGTCTCTCAATGTTCAGGAGAAGTTTCTTGGACGATCTACCTTTTCAAGGATTTTTGAAAAAAGAGCCTGTTCCGTTAAACTTGCTAGAAATCAAATTTCGTTTCACTTTAAACACACAATTATGAAGATAAGGTTACCACCAACCAAATTTTAGAACCAAAACGAAAAAGTCCAACATTAAAAACAAAAAGCTTTACGAGGCTTTGCCTTTTGTGACGATTTTGAAAGCTACCAATTTCTAATGGGACAGTTACATTTTGAGACCCATATTTAGGGATTTTCGAGGTTTCAAACCGCAGCCTTATGGGCTGCAAGTTTTCTTATTGAACAAAGTCAACTGATGATTCAAGCTATTTTGATAGTGCCACAATTTCTGTGAATCTATATGAAAAGAAATGCACAAATATTTAAATTCATCTAAATTTGTCTGATAATATTTTAGGATAGGGGGGGGGGGGGCTCTCCTCGATTATTAGTTTACCTGTTGGGAGAGTTCCTCTTTTAAGTAATTCCCTGAATACAATTTATTTTGCTCCTCTTTGTATTTGTATGTTGTATTAGTTTTCTGTATCTTTGTATTCATTTTCTGTAATATTGTCTGACATCACTGTTCTTACACTCATTTTTTTTTGTAAGAAACTAAGGTCCGGGGCTATGGTAGGCAGTTTCTTAAAGGGCATATGAAGCGAAAAGTTTTTTCTTTGATATTGGTTAATTTTTGGGTGCTGATTCTGAATATGTTATCAAAATAATCATTTAACGAGCCATTGTGGTGTAATTAACAAATTAAATCACTTGGATTGCAAGGAAAAGTGACTGCGGGGCCTGGTGCGAGTTAGCCGCCTTTCCGTGCGTGTGACGTATTGTGTTTATTACGTTTCGAGAGGCAAACAATATTTTCGTTCAT
The DNA here is from genome assembly GCA_039566865.1 of Aurelia coerulea. Classification (NCBI taxonomy): domain Eukaryota; kingdom Metazoa; phylum Cnidaria; class Scyphozoa; order Semaeostomeae; family Ulmaridae; genus Aurelia; species Aurelia coerulea. The sequence continues at coordinate 29,162,160 of CM076944.1, forward strand.
TTCGTATTGGCAAAGTCGAGTACAGTTGTTTCGAAAATATGTCTATCAGCGAAACGGATAAGTCACAAGCCCCAGACGATGAATCCAGCGATGGAGAAGATGTTGCCACGTATGGTGGGCCTTATTTGCCGTACCAACACGAGCCACTGGCTTCGGAATCGGCAAGCTCGTCTGAATCTGAAGATAGGCCTAGACATGCAGGAGGAGCAAGAGCAAGGGAAGGTCGTCGCGAAGATGAACCTCAGGACAAGGATGGTATCAGACCGTCACAACTTCGAGCCAGATTTGAAGGCACAGTGTCGTTACAAGAGTGGTAAGTAAACATTGAAATCTTACTAAAATAGCTTCTTGCTTGTTGGGGGAAAGGCCGTTTGTGAAATGTGTTTGCTTGACCATCACATAAATTTCTGGCTGGGGCTTCCGGCTTCGAGAGGCGTGTAGGCTTGTAGGCCAAGGTTTCTTGTTAATGTTTTGCATAGCATAGTACATGTACAAGCATCGAAGGATAATTTTGCCTACATATTTTATATTTAGGTGTTCCTGTGGAAAGTGCTCCACCGAATTGTTAGAGAGTGCACGGGAATACCGCTGTTGTAACGAAGTCCATGAGGCGATTGGTAAAGTGGTGTTCGAAGGTGGCGATGAGAGTTGTCTCACTCTAACTGAAAATTTTAAGGCTGTGGTGAACAGGGAGGTTCTGTTGCTAGCAGCACCTCTCCTGAAAACACGAGAAGGCAAGAGGTACAGAAAACATGCCAATGAGAATGAGTAAGTTTAATTTACATAAATCAAGGTATATATATTCAAAACAATATTTTGTAACTCAGCAGAATAGACTTAATTAAACATTTCATAAAAAGGGCCTCGGAACTTTCTCCCTGATGTTTGTCTTTTAATTTTTGTTGACATTTTGAAACCAGAAAAATCATGAATTGGACAAGCCCTCCCCCCTTTCCTTGTAGTGAGGTCTACTGGGGTGGAATAGGTAGACTGGGGTAAAATTGGTAATGCTGATTGCGGAAATATGGTATATTGTGAACAATTCAATCAATATCCAATATTTGAAATTGCTTGTGTGGCTATACAGACGTCGAAACTCGAGTCGAAAGATCAAGAAAAGAGCAAAGCTGATGTCGTTTAGTTGCCAGAGTAGAAGTTTTCGGATTTATTTTATAAGTAACCGGTATTTTATGGAAAGGAGAAATCCGCAGCGAAGAGAATCAAGCCAGTCAAAGCTTACGCCATGAAAATCGTTGTTTACCTTAGGCCCTCTGATGAAAGTTCACGTCGAAGTCGTCCTTCCACAGTGTGGTAGGTTTTGTGTCAAATCATATTTGTTTTCGTCTATATATACCGTACGGAAGACATGGATAAATTGGTTGGGGTTTCGCAAACAAGATAGGTAAACTTCGTCATGGATATGCATTTACGTTCTCAGACACCGTTGCGAAATCGTGGCAGTGGTATGCATGTTTACTGATTTGCGTCATAAATTCACAAAGTTCTAACATATTGTCAGGCAGTGAAGCAAGAATAACTTTGAATGAGCAATTGATTTAATTCCAATAACGTAAGCAAGTATTTTCGAGTAAGAATAAGTCCTTACACTGAAAGAAATCGTTTTCATTCCATTCATTTTACTCTGTTTTATCAGCTTTTACATTACACTGCGTATACGAAATTATGAGGAAATCGAGATCATAAAACCGACGGGATAAACACAATACGTCGCGAGGTCTGGGAAGCAGCGTCCTGACCGCGTTCGCAGAGCGCCGCATTCTTTGACTAACCCGGGTACTTTGAAGCGCTAATTTGCAACTTTAGAGGTTGCAAATAAAAATTCTTTTTATGCCATCGAGCAAAGCGATGTTTGAAGTCCTAAAAACTGGAATAAAAATTTTCGCTTCATATGCCCTTTAAACTTTTGGGCCATTTTGCTACCAAAAGTTTCTTACGTGTTTCTTATATTTTTAATCCTGGAAGTGTAGAGTTAATTTTTGTTTTGTCTAATGGGCTCCCAAATTACTTAGCAAAATCTCAAAACAAGTAAATAACATGATTTGCACTCAAAATAATGTCCAAACATACGCTATAACTGACACGGATGGTCGTAGAACATCGAGAATACCACCATTCGAAAGCTCTCGGTTTTATCCATTTTTGATGACGTCAGCAAATTTAACGTTAATGACGTCATCAACGTTATGACGTCATATATATAATAACAAATGTATCATATAACTTTAAGTGGTCAAAATTGGTTCTATTGATTGTTATGAGTGAATTTTAATCACATGAAACTGAAACTAAACTGAAGCTGCATGTCCCCGTCGCCCCACACACGGGAAGCTATCACTCCGGGGTCAACTTAATAGCTTACCTTTTTCCAGTTCCATAATTCTACCATCGTGTTCGGATAAATTTTCCGCAAAGGCAATCATTTGCCTCTCGATGTTCTCGATTCGTTGCTTCTCGGCTTTTATGTCAGACACCAGTTGAGGTTCATCTTCGATTTTCAATTGGCCTGTTTTGATCATTTTTATGTTGCTTGTATTCCATCCAAAAAACGTATACTCCACTTCTAACGCTGCAAATATGGAATCAAACTCATTTGTGCTAAGTTCTGCTACATCTTTATGAAATAATTCATTTCTCATTCCTCTCAAGTTGTCAACATGTTGTCTTTCATCCTTTGTTAGAAGATTTAGTTTCGAGAAAATGAGAACGGAGAAAAGGGCTGTGCAATCCCATGTGAGAATATCGCCTTTACAAACGCAATTTTTTATCGTGTTGTTTTGAAAGTTTGTTTTGCTGTTCTGTAGCTCAGTCTGGAAACGCTTGCTACTTGCTTCGTCATTACCCCATGGCAGGCTGAACTTTTTGTTCCAGGATTGTTTAAAAACATTTCGAAGATTCCTTGGTATATCTTCTAGCAGGATTGTTGCCACTTTGTAAAATCTCCCTCTTTCTTTACTGATCTCCATTTTGATGTATAATCTGAAAAGACAGAAGAGAAAACTGCATTGGTGTTACTGATACACACAATTTTTTGGAGGAGATATTGGTCGCGGGATTTCTTAACTTTTCGGGAATTTGTTATTATGTATCAAAAGCTCCATGTTAAATTGATTAGGAGAATGAGCCACGTTTTTCGATGTTGCAGCTCACAATCTTCAAATAGACAAATTATGCTGACGTGTTTATACCCACTCCGCCGGTCAAGTGACCATACAATCATCTTTTTATCTGTTGATAGTGATAATTGACTCTGGTGATAGGTACAGTTACCGGGATGATTAGTTGACGGAGCTAATATAAAGTCAACGGCTTTTTAAAAATAACTTCAATTCAACTCAATTGAAATGAATTGACCAATCAGCGATTGCATTTCATCACGCCACTGAATAGACCTTTTAGCTATTCAGAAAAGACTCAGAATCGAACAAACTTTTGCTACACTTTGTAGAATTTTCGAATGTGTACAATAGTGATAGAAGCTCTAACGCCACTCGATCGAACGTCACGTATAAAAATGTATAAAAATAACGTTCGATCCAGGCTCTTTTTTAGAATAGCTAAAAGGTCTATTGAGGAAGAGGGGTAACCCCTGGATGGAAAACGCACAAGGCTGTACAACTACAATACAACAAAATAATATCATCCTCTATAATCACACTTGCCCTCTTTTCGTGGAACTTTCTTGCATAAGAATATCTTCCAGCATGTGAACACATCCATCTTCCAGCTTTTCAATTTTTTGTCATGCACGGAGTGAGTTTCTGGGGAGTTTCGTACGTCTTCGGCAACTATCGGCCTAGGCGCCTTAACTCGACTGTTTCCGAAATCCATTCTGTTAGTGTTGTCTCTGCTGAAGTCTCGAAGCCTAATAACAACTGGATATCGTCGTGCTCGTCCAGCAACTCCTCTTCCTTTTCCCCGTACCCCAAAAACAAAGTGTACAACTTTCCAGCTCGTAGAGTTCACTAGTTTCTTGCAGGAGAACACAACTCTGAATCCGGAATTTTGAATTTGTTTGATCTCGAGAAAACCTGATCACGTGAAAGTGGTGATCACCACAAGAGTTCTCAATTTTCATTTGCTAAGAAACAAGATTTATTTTTGGCTTGCCCAGCTCCCTGCATATACAGGCCTGGAGGTGGCTATTTATCTCCGTCAACTAACTTTAAGGCTAATTTCCGGTCAGCGAAATTTTCCGAGAGGACGGAATTTACACAATAAAAGGTCGCTCATCAGGCGTAACTTTCTATTCAACTCCAGAGAGATATTTTATCTAGCAAACAATAGAATTTTAGTCTGCTCGGAAAATTCCACTGATATGACTGGAAATCAGCCTTTACCCGAGCCGTTACCCTTGCCATCTCGCTTGCGAAGGTGTACGAAAATGAAAGTTTCCTGAACTGAAGAGGACAATCACGTGACCTGAAGTGGGTGTAAACAACGTTAATATTTCATTTGGGATTTAAGCCTATTTTCATTCAGGTAATTTTCTTCACACGTCTGCACTTTTTCCGACTCTGATTTCGAATAACTGATTTGGTAGGGTTAACACGTCACACAGTTCACACCAAAGTTTAAACCAAAGTCAAGTCAGTTGCCAAAACTGCTTGGATTTCTTTGTAACGGCTGTCCTCTCACCCTTTGGCCTTTCCCTGAAACATATTCTCGCAAATCAAAGTCCAAATTAAACTCCATATCAAAGCGGGATTCATCAACTGTTTCAAGGATTCCTAACAAGGATTCATATCTTCATAGCGCTTACCCCGCTTACCATTTCAAATCTTCAAACTTGTTTTCTTGACAGCTTTCCACGTCTAATCCTTCCATTCTGATTCACTGTTCCCTTGTGAATATGTAAAACCGCACTGGACTTGGAGTATACTAATATGAACAGAACCAGACAAAAGAGAGCTGCGCTGCAAACCTGATTGGTTACTGATTGGTTGCTTGCTAGCATGATGTCATTAAATGAATAATAAATGTTTTGATTCCCTAAATAATTCATTGAGTCATGCGGTAAAAACTGCCTACCGTCGAACATGCGTTGAACAACGTTCTCAGAACGAAACATAAGATCCTTTTGGATGATTACAAAGTCCGTCCTGAGCTAAGCAAGCATTAGAAAATCTGAATATTGATTTCTTCATAACCCCAAATGATAGTTGTGATGCTGTTTTTAGCTACAGTCAGAGAGATGAGTGTTGCTACTAAAGTCGCCTTCAATAGGGTAGGGTGGGGTAACGTGGGTCGAAAATGAGCAAAATCTCAAAATAGATAGCTGGTAAAACGAGACTAAAATGCAAAACATTTCAAAAGTTTCGTTTAATTGACATTCAGTGCTTCTTCTTTCTTGGGAAAAAATCTCAGCTCTGACAAAGGCAGTTAATTATTTTAAAAAAATTTTCTCTTTTGGCAACTAAAATAGGCCCACTTTTTCCAACCAGCAGGAAAAGTGGGTCTATTTTCAAAACTTGTACAATATCGGAATACGAAAGGCTAAATGATTAAAAAATTAATGGACTTACATTTTCCAACTGTTCTCTATTCAATAAAATCACAGTGTTTTCCTTTTATCGCAAGCAATCCCGTTCCCGCAACGAAAATAAAACTACGGTCGTTATGCTGTGATCCACCATCGCTGCGACTTGCAAGTCAGTGATCGAATTTGATAATAACAGTCAAATAAAGATGTTTGCAGTATGTTTACTTCAATTTACTGGTTACAAGACAGCAACTGCGGTAATAGGAAGCCCATTTTCGCATTTTAGACAGAAAACAACGTGGCAAGATGAACAAAAGTGCGAAAATTTTAGGCAATTCAAGGCTTCGTTGAATTTGAATTATGGCTGAATTCTCAGTAGGCCCTCATTACCCCACCTGGTAAAAAACTAAAAATAAAAAGAACAATCGCGTCAATGACTTCGAAATAAACGTTATTTCATTTGTGAAAGACCAAACTCTCACCTCGTGGTCATTAAATTGGCCAGAAAAGCAAGACAACAGTGGCACGAGAAAGTTTTCAAGGGCTTTGAAATTCTTGCACAGTAGGCCGTTCAGTAAAGTTATTTTAAATAACGAGTGGAGATACATCTAAGAGGGATGTTTTATGTAAAAAGGTAGTTTATTATGCAGACATTAAAAGAAAAATAGCAAGCCTTTTTTCCATTTAACGAGGAAGGATATTTCTAGCGAAAAGCTCAGTAGACGCACTTTACCCCGTAGACCCATATTACCCCACCCTACCCTAGCAAATCAAGCGCCATGAATAACGACAAGAATCGCCCGAAAAGTGATATTTTGATCTTCATGTCAAACGAAGATGATACGCAACAAATAAAAATACATTACCCCCAGTTCGCTTGGTTCATAGATTAACGATAACGCAAAATTACTTATCCAGGACTCTGCAGAACGTCTCTATTCGCGGACATCTAATTTGAGACAAGCAGTCACGAAGATAACATCTGTGCAGAATCATATGCATGAAGATGTTTTGGTTCAGTGTGATCATGTGCCTTCCCCCAGTCAATGGCGCCATTGTTTGCTGGGATTCTGCACCTTTCCTCTCAACTTCACCTACGACGTTTGCATCTTTGCATCTGTAGCTGTGTAGGAGGGGGTCCTTCTACCTGATGGTGATGCTGCGAATGCTAGCCTCTGTGCAGGCCGCCTGTTACATCATCCTCTAAAGTTGACTTATTTGCATAATGAGTACTATTAACAAGTGGCTAATGGTGCGTTCGTTCTAGATAACAATTGTTTTAACATAATTAAGCTGCTAATGAAGTCAAGAACGTGCCAATTCTGGTTAAATTTGTTGCTGTGCCAGGGTAAACATCATGGTAATTTATCCATCTTACGGTGTCAAATCTGTCTAACATGAAATATGCCGACGTCAAATTTTTCTATCGGATCGCGGGAAACTTCTGTCTTGTGTGCGCTTTATTGGCGCTTTCTTTATTTCAGTGCCAATTAGCAGCGGTAAAACGTTAATCAATTGCTTTAACGAGCGTGACGGACTTTCTTTCTTTCTTTCTTTCTTTCTTTCTGACTTTCTGACTTTCTGACTGACCCGGAGCCCCCTCTTAGATTACAAAGTTGGACTTTGTAATAAAAAACAATGGAGCACCGGTAGATACAACAAGAAAAAACCGCGGAACCGCGACCCACGAAAATTACAGAAGTCAAGAAGTCATTAAGAATTATATTACACAAGAGAAGTGAATGACTTGCTGTCAAAATCCCATGATTCCCTGGCTCTTGATCCACTGATCGCGTTCCGTAAAGTAGATTGATACGTTAATGAATTCCCGGAACTCGTTAGCTGCGCTGATCTGTGGAAACAACAAACAAGGGAAGCAACCAAGCAAACAAACAAAGTGATTGTCCGAAGAAAATAAGATGGGAAGTTCCCTCAGCTATTTTAACTATTTTACGCAGGATCTTGCATCAGCATACTCTCTGTGTAAAGGGGAAAAACCATAACGATATTCACGAATTTTTGTTTACATCATTAAACAAGAAACAAGGTTCTTTATGTTGCCAAAAATTTAGAAACTTGACTTCAAAGAAACTTCATCTATTTCACTATAAAAATTCTACCATTTTTGACTTTTCTGAAACTCTTCAATATTTTCAGAATTAGAATTTTTCTCCTTCATCAAGAAACAAATTTGAGAAAAACTTTAAACCATCGTAATTTCTAAACTTATTGAGAAATCAAAGAACAATTTTCAAGACAGACATATGTCTACAGTATGATAGCATCAAGCGAAGTCTTCCACTCTTCTGGTTTACACGGTTTTTTTTATAAGAAATTAATTTATAAGAGACGAGTGCTTTACTGCGATGACCAACAATTTTAAGAAACTCTAGTACTACGCCCAAGAACAGTTAAGAAACTCTAAAACTATATTTCTGAATGTCTCTCTTATTCTGTGTCTCTCTAAAGCCGGTTTTCCACTTGGCGAATTTTTCCGTGCGAAGCGAACTTTTTCGTGTGCAAGCATGCGCACTTTGATTTTCAACAGGCGCCACATTTTTGCTGGCTCCTTTTCTCTGTGAAAAAGTGAGTTCGAACAGTTTCTACTTTTCAACCGCGACGAAAAAAGTCGCTTCGTGCGAAAAAATTCGCCTAGTGGAAAACCGGCTTAACAAAAGGCGCCTTCATCTTTTCTTGACTTTTAACTGCAAATTGGTAAATTTTTGCCTTAATGTGCATGGCTTCTTCTTGATGACAATGTCAATGCAAAATGGAAGCCCTTTGTCGAGAAGAAGGCTCAACTTTGAACAATACCGCAATTTAGGCCCAAAAAATAAGAAACTAATTAAGAAACCTTTACTATTAAAACACCGAAATTTTCATGCGAAATTAAGAAACTTTTAGTATTGATCCAAGTTTCTTATAAAAACGTGTATGATATAGAAATTTGATGATGCCACATCACCAAATGAGGTAAAATATATATTGCTCTGATTCATGAAAAGTCCAACCGTCGACTTATAGCATAGTAGCTTGCTTTCATGAAGTCATTCGTTTGAAAGGAAAAGGTTCTAGAATCGTACACCCACCAAGATAAGGCTCAAATCCTTACTGGTTGCCAGAGCATGTGGAAATCATCCAATTTCATGCTTGTCAGCCAATGAGATCACCGCTTTCTAGCCCCTGGAGACAAAATCGGTCGTTTGAGGTAAATTTTCTAGTACCCTCACTAAAACTGCAATGGATGCTAGAATACTTCAGTTATTCGCAATTTTTTTTGATAAATCAGTTGTGGGGATGTCCGTCCCGAGTTGTTTAAATGTTTAGGCACATAGCTTGTTTGGGCCGGAGCTGCGTTCTTTTTCCGGTGGAAGAATATTGACCTTCGTTGAAATATCTATAGAGATCGCTACAAATGAGATATACAGATAAGAATTTCAGCAATTATGCATACTGACCTCAGCAATAACCCAAACTCCTTTACTGCTATCATATCTCAAAATTGGAGGCAATTTCTAATGATTTCTAGCAGAGATATCATTTGGGCCTAAGCTTGTCCTCGCTTAAAACTCATTCCATTGCACTTAAAAAGTAATGGTAAAATTCTAGAGCTGAATAATGCACTTACCCATGACTCAGGCACCAGTTTGACTTCGTTTGCCTTTTTTACATTAGCAAATTTTTATAAGAAACGACCAGTTGTGGGTGATTTGCAAAAACTTTCCACGGTCCATATTTTTATCTGCACAGTCTCTCCGCTTCAAACAACAAACAGTGAACTTTGTATCATAAAAGTCTTGCATCACAAAACATTCCTATAGCTATAGAACGATTCCATGCGTCTTAGCGAGGCACTCGTGAATTGTTTTCACGCATTTGGTTCAATCAGTCAGTGCAAACAAACAAAAGAGCAAAATCGGGTATCTTTTTTAGCGAACCCAAAAAAACAACGTTTTGTTCTTTTTATGTTTTGCATTGATTGAAATAAGAGCGACAAGAACGAAATGCGTGAATACAATTCACGAATGCCTCGCTAAAGCGCATGGAATCGTTCAAAAGGAATGTTCTGTGATGCAAGACTTTTATGATACAATGTCAAAGTTCACTGTTTGTTGTTTGAAGCGGAGAATCTGTGTAGAGAAAAATATGGACCGAGGAAAGTTTTTGCAATTCGCCCACAACTGGTTGTTTCTTACAAAAATTTGGGAAGTTAAAGAAGGCAAACGAAGTCAAACTGGTGTCTGAGTCATGGGTAAGCGCATTATCTAGCTCAAGAATTTTACCATTACTTTTTAAGTGCAGTGGAATGAGTTTTAAGCGAGGACAAGCTTAGGCCCAAATGATGTCTCTACCAGAAATCGTTAGAAATTGCCTCCAATTTTGAGATATGATAGCAGTGAAAGAGTTTCGGTTATTGCTCAGGTCAGTATGCATAATCGCTGAAATTCTTATCTGTATATCTCATTTGTAGCGATTTCTATAGATATTTCAACGAAGGTCAATATTCTTCGACCGGAAAATGAACGCAGCTCCGGCCCCAAACAAGCTGTGTGCCTAAACATGTAAACAACTCTGGACGAACATCCCCACAACTGATTTATTAAAAAAAATTGCAAATAACTGAAGTATTTTAGCATCCATTTCAGTTTTAGTGAGGGTACTAGAAAATTTACCTCAAACGACCGATTTTGTCTCCAGGGGCTAGAAAGCGGTGATCTCATTGGCTGACAAGCATGAAATTGGATGATTTCCGCATGCTCTGACAACCAGTAAGGATTTGAGCCTTATCTTACACCCACCATTTTACACTAAATTAAAGATTTGAAACCTATGCTGACACTACCTTCGAATGCTTGTAGAAATATCAAAGAAAGCACATTAAATTCCAAATTCAACTGAAAGAATGTTACATACAAAAATCCAACGAGCAGTTCTCCTGGGAATCAAAATAGTCAAAAATTATGATTCTAGTGGTTATATAAAAATTGCACAAGAATTGCAAAGCTGGGTCATTTCCCAGGGGGGGGGGGAGGGGGTTCTTCGCCAAATTTTGGGCAGGGTCTGCCGCGAGCATATTCAAAATGGGACCGTTGGCTAGACCAATTTTGACCATTTCCTGGAGCAATTTGTCAAATTTGTACCAAATATGATATCATGACCGTTCGCTAGACCAATATTGTCGAAAATGAGACCCTTGGTTAGACCGTTGCTAGGCCAAAATTGCAAAAAAGGATACCCTTGGCTAGACTGGAAGTCCGAAAAAGTATACCCTTGCTCGCGGCACATCCCCAGGTACCTTTACTTTGGAACAACCCCCCCCCTGTGGGTCATTTGTACAACAGTTTTCATTGAACGAATGATTTATAACGAGCTAGTAAATGTTGAAAGTAGGATTCAGGATTCAAACGTTGTATTCAAATCTGTTCTACGTTTGTAAAACGCGCTATAACAGGGGACAAAGCAAGCAAAACGTGCGCTATAAAAAGAAGAGGACGTCATTGGGTACCTTCTTATTTTTCAACAGCAGAAGACATTTTTCCAAAGCCTAAGACCATGATGACAATGAACCGGTACGGTTTTGATCCGTTACGAAGTTGTTGCGGTTCAAGAGCGTTGACACTGCTTCCGAGTAAGAATTTTCTATAGATTGGGGCGGGGGAGGGCAAATATGTTGCTGATTAGCGAAAACAGTGCAAACCAGAGGTAGCCTGTATTCCAGACCACTTGAGAAGGAAAGTGGTCTGTGTAATCAAGCACTAATCCGTGTTCACAAATTTTCTTCGGAATCTGAAGAAAAATTAATATATGCAACTTATAATTCGCATAATCACTATTTGTTTTGTTATCAAAAGGAAAAGCCTGTCTCATTTGAAGAACTCACATTACAATACAAAGAATAGAAAATTTCAATGTCTGCTAATCCTATTGACTTTTTACGATGAAAGAATAGGAGATTTGAATGCCTGCTAATCCTACTAAGTTTTTACGCCCGTGCAAAGTGATAACGATCAGCCCTGGTTTGTTTCAAACACACATATGTTCACAAAGACATCCGTTGTGTTGATCACTAACTTCATTGCAGCTAATCAGATCCGTGAAAATATGCCCTTAATTATTTCGCAATTCAATTCATCGTCTGAACACGGATTAGTGCTTGGTTACACAGACCACTTTCCTTTCCAAGTGGTCTGGAACACAGGCAAACCAGAGGCTACTACACTTTTGTAACGGATCCATATTTTATTTGCATCGGTCAGTGTAAACGGGGTCTAAACCACATTTGATATTTCAGCTTTCTTTACTGAGTCAATCAAGAACAAAATAATTTTACCAACTAAATAATGATCCCAAACGGTAAAGTAAAGAAGATACTTCCTGTAAAAAACTAAAGTACATGCAATTACAGCAGGAACACGGCACTAAGAATTACGTTTTCAATATCATAATATTCAGGCAAATTCTCGGGAGCTAGGATTACTCTCAAGTACCGAATAATCGTCCCCCCGCTTATCAATTTTTGAAAAATTTTCCAACCCCCCCACTTTTATTCCAACCCCCCCTTTATTAATTCTTGGAAAATAGAAATAATAGTGAACATAACTTTTTTAATAATTCCTGCTAAGCAAATGTACTTACTGTATTTATTAACTTTATTCTCCTTTGTTTTTCCAACGCCCCTCCCGATTGTTCCAACCCCCCTATTATTATCATATTGAGCCATTTCCAACCCCCCCCCCGATTATTCTCACCCCCCTTTTATTCGGTACTTTAGAGTACAAAGTAATGTCATACAAAAGTTAAATTCAGTAACTGCTTAATCAGAAATGAATTTGCTGATTAAATCAATATTAATCAATATAAACAACTCTGGACGAACATCCCCACAACTGATTTATTAAAAAAAATTGCAAATAACTGAAGTATTTTAGCATCCATTTCAGTTTTAGTGAGGGTACTAGAAAATTTACCTCAAACGACCGATTTTGTCTCCAGGGGCTAGAAAGCGGTGATCTCATTGGCTGACAAGCATGAAATTGGATGATTTCCGCATGCTCTGACAACCAGTAAGGATTTGAGCCTTATCTTACACCCACCATTTTACACTAAATTAAAGATTTGAAACCTATGCTGACACTACCTTCGAATGCTTGTAGAAATATCAAAGAAAGCACATTAAATTCCAAATTCAACTGAAAGAATGTTACATACAAAAATCCAACGAGCAGTTCTCCTGGGAATCAAAATAGTCAAAAATTATGATTCTAGTGGTTATATAAAAATTGCACAAGAATTGCAAAGCTGGGTCATTTCCCGGGGGGGGGGGGGGGGTTCTTCGCCAAATTTTGGGCAGGGTCTGCCGCGAGCATATTCAAAATGGGACCGTTGGCTAGACCAATTTTGACCATTTCCTGGAGCAATTTGTCAAATTTGTACCAAATATGATATCATGACCGTTCGCTAGACCAATATTGTCGAAAATGATACCCTTGGTTAGACCGTTGCTAGGCCAAAATTGCAAAAAAGGATACCCTTGGCTAGACTGGAAGTCCGAAAAAGTATACCCTTGCTCGCGGCACATCCCCAGGTACCTTTACTATGGAACAACCCCCCCCCCCCCCGTGGGTCATTTGTACAACAGTTTTCATTGAACGAATGATTTATAACGAGCTAGTAAATGTTGAAAGTAGGATTCAGGATTCAAACGTTGTATTCAAATCTGTTCTACGTTTGTAAAACGCGCTATAACAGGGGACAAAGCAAGCAAAACGTGCGCTATAAAAAGAAGAGGACGTCATTGGGTACCTTCTTATTTTTCAACAGCAGAAGACATTTTTCCAAAGCCTAAGACCATGATGACAATGAACCGGTACGGTTTTGATCCGTTACGAAGTTGTTGCGGTTCAAGAGCGTTGACACTGCTTTCGAGTAAGAATTTTCTATAGTTGGGGGCGGGGGAGGGTAAATATGTTGCTGATTAGCGAAAACAGTGCAAACCAGAGGTAGCCTGTGTTCCAGACCACTTGAGAAGGAAAGTGGTCTGTGTAACCAAGCACTAATCCGTGTTCACAAATTTTCTTCGGAATCTGAAGAAAAATTAATATATGCAACTTATAATTCGCATAATCACTATTTGTTTTGTTATCAAAAGGAAAAGCCTGTCTCATTTGAAGAACTCACATTACAATACAAAGAATAGAAAATTTCAATGTCTGCTAATCCTATTGACTTTTTACGATGAAAGAATAGGAGATTTGAATGCCTGCTAATCCTACTAAGTTTTTACGCCCGTGCAAAGTGATCACGATCAGCCCTGGTTTGTTTCAAACACACATATGTTCAGAAAGACATCCGTTGTGTTGATCACTAACTTCATTGCAGCTAATCAGATCCGTGAAAATATGCCCTTAATCATTTCGCAATTCAATTCATCGTCTGAACACGGATTAGTGCTTGGTTACACAGACCACTTTCCTTTCCAAGTGGTCTGGAACACAGGCAAACCAGAGGCTACTACACTTTTGTAACGGATCCATATTTTATTTGCATCGGTCAGTGTAAACGGGGTCTAAACCACATTTGATATTTCAGCTTTCTTTACTGAGTCAATCAAGAACAAAATAATTTTACCAACTAAATAATGATCCCAAACGGTAAAGTAAAGAAGATACTTCCTGTAAAAAACTAAAGTACATGCAATTACAGCAGGAACACGGCACTAAGAATTACGTTTTCAATATCATAATATTCAGGCAAATTCTCGGGAGCTAGGATTACTCTCAAGTACCGAATAATCGTCCCCCCGCTGATCAATTTTTGAAAAATTTTCCAACCCCCCCCCCACTTTTATTCCAACCCCCCCTTTATTAATTCTTGGAAAATAGAAATAATAGTGAACATAACTTTTTTAATAATTCCTGCTGTATTTATTAACTTTATTCTCCTTTGTTTTTCCAACGCCCCTCCCGATTGTTCCAACCCCCCTATTATTATTATTATATTGAACTATTTCCAACCCCCCCCCGATTACTCTCACCCCCCTTTTATTCGGTACTTTAGAGTACAAAGTAATGTCATACAAAAGTTAAATTCAGTAACTGCTTAATCAGAAATGAATTTGCTGATTAAATCAATATTTTTCAAGAAACTTTCTGAAAATAATTTGCAAGCTTTGCAAAGAAGGATGCCTGACAAGAACTGCTTTCAGGAGGGGAGAGCGCAATGTTTGAGAAGGAATAAGTTGATAAGATAAATCAGTTTAGAAACGGATGCTTAAATTTGACTTTCTTCCTTCGAAATTTTCTCACGTCTGTTCTTAAAAGCCTCACGCTACCTTGGGCATGCAATTCCAGTGAGTTAGCCACCTAAGTGTTAAAGCATCATGTACGATTTGATTTATTTACATTTACAGTTAGCTAATCTGACGTAGAATTATCTTTGTATCGAATCGGTAACTGTGCTGACAGTGTGTTTCTCAAAAAAAAATCAAATTGTGCTAATCTGCCCTTGCTGTAACTAAACTTCTATTGACTGTGAACTGTCCGATGCTATCATTACGAAAATCTGTCCTTGCTGCATTCAACAGATGCAAAATTGTTTGTGGACCATAGAAGGCGAACAAAATTGTGTTTGAACAAAATTACCGTTACAATTGTGATACATAAATAAAGTTTTAAAAGAGATTGTTGGGGAGACGAGATACTCTTCGCCCGAGGAAACCCATGCTTCCCCCCGTGCAGTAGGTTAAAGCTCATGCGCAGTAGCGTTTTGGGGTTGAAGCTTTGACGAGCGCATGCGCTTTAACCCACTGCACGGGGGGACACGTTAGTTTCCTCGGACAAAGCGACCTCGTCTCCCCAACAAGAGAGCGAAAGGGACCCTACTTAGTGGTCCCTAATCTATAAGTGCTTTACAGTTTACGAAATAGCTGTTTTGATTAATCAACGCGTATTAGTACAAATTGTTTTGACACATCTAAGCAATACCGCCAAAGTTAGAGATAATACCTGTTGGCGATTTTCAAGATTCAGGAAGCTGATATCTAACACTTTTGACAAGTGTACATGAATCAAATTTCAGTAGTGCGAATAGAGACCCTACTCCCCAGTTTCTATAGGTGTTTTACATAGTTTACGACATAAATGTTTTCGATTAATCAAAATCACTCTAATCGCGTTGAGATATCCAGGCAATACAAAAGTTTAGAGATAAATCAAATTTTTATAGCGCGAATAAGGACGCTACTCGTAGTTCCTATAGAAGTTTACTCCAAATTGTTTTGACACATTTCTGTCCATACAGTTTGAAAAGTGGAGATAAATCAACTTTGTATAGGACGAATAGGGACCCCAGTCCAAAGTTTCTACCGGGTGTCCCAAAAAAAGTTCCGGCGTTTGATTGAACGCAGACAAGAACGTTCGTTATCTGGCAATTTCTATTCATTCTAGGTACATGCTGGACATTTCAACTTACAGTTTGGAATATCGTAGGAAGAAATCAGTAATCTGAAGGTGGCGTTATTAGTCCTAACATCGCATCTTCATGTTGAAGGCAAAACCAGACAGATTAGTACGCCTTTCTGCATCATCGTGGTGGAGGGGGAATCTGCAGATGAGCAACACAAAAACTGGGTTGACACTTTGTTTCATTGCCTTGACGACGTGCAAGAGTTCCATTCATTAAGCATATTTGAAGTAAAGGTCTGAAAATCGAATCTAATAGGTCTCAGGGGGAAAATACTACGTTCATACCTGGCCACTTTCGGACTGGACGAACACAGAAAAATGCATTATTGCATAATATGGCAGGTCGAAAAAGCAATTGAAACTATTCTTTAGCTAAAAAAGGACAGTTTATTCTACTCCGTGCCGAGAAACTGTGAATTCCCATTTTAAATTCCCAGTTGGCACAAGACAACAATAACAGCAGCAAACAGTTGTCCCGAAAACTATTTGTTTCAATTCTTCACACCTTAGGCTAATTCACACAATCAAAAATGATTTAAATCTAAAATCCGTTCAATTACAAAGCAACGATTCCTCTTGTGAATAAAATTTCTGTCCGCTATGGACGTTAAGGTAATGAACGAAATGTTAACTCAATTTTTGTGTTGCTCGTCGAGGGAGTCCTCACCATTACGGAGCAGGAAGGCGTAATAATCTCTCTGGTTTCGTTTTGAACATGAAAGCGAAATGTTAGAGCTCATAACTCCATTTCCAGATTACTAATTTCTTCCGACGATATGCCAAACTGTAAGTTGAAATATTTAGCACGTAACTAGAATGAATAGAAATTGCCAGATTAAAAAGATTTTTCTCTGTGCTCAATCAAACGTCGGAACTTTTTTTTGGGACACCCGGTACAAATATTTCACCTAGTTTACGACATTAATGTTTGTGACTTATCAAAATTGATTACTCCAAGTTGTTTTGATACAAGCAATGCCAAATACGGGCTGGCGATTTTCAAATTCTAATAGGGAGAATACGGACCGATCCTACTACACAGATGCTTTACATAGCTAGCGACATAAATGTTTCGATTAATCAAAATCAACTACTCCAAATTACTTTGATAGATCCAAACAATACCAAACTTTGAGATGATACGGGATTGTGATGTTCAAGACTCATGAAGTTGGAATTTAACTCTTGCCACCAAACAAGGACAACAAGAACAAGAAAATATAGATGATATCCACATAAAGCATCATTGCTGCAAACACATAATCTTCTGGAGAGATCTCGTATTTCCGTCCTCCCATTATCAGTTGGGTGTCAAAGGCGAGGAACTGAAAAAAGAGCAAACATCAAAATCCAGAGGTTTCAGACGATAATAAAAGTTTCAGGAAGGTCCAAGCATTCGGTGCCAATAACAAGGACAGATTTTGTAAGACAATAGCATGAGTTGCTTTTGATTGACACTGCAATTCAAAGCGATTGTCGATCGCAGATAAAGGAAATTCTCTCAACCAGTAAATCAAAACAAACAAAGCCCTGAAACTCAGCGCGATCGCTGTGCATTCCAAAACTTGTTTTTAAGAGCAAACATGAGCATATATCGAAAGAAGAAGGATATATCTACATATCTGCCTCAGGCAATTCATATGTTTGCTTCAAAAGCCGATTGAGAGGCGATTCAATTCTCTCCTTTTTTTGGGTGTAATTAAAACACTTACTGCTCAGCTTCTGAGCCAAATAAATAAAATGCCCGAGGTAGATGTTTAGACATATCCTTGTTCTTTCGATATATGCTCATGCTTGCTCTTAAAAACAATTTTTGGAATGCACAATGAGCGCGCTAGCTACAAGGGTTTCAGAGCAACTTTTGCGGCTTTGTTTGTTTTGACATTATGGTTGAGAGAATTTCCTTTGTCTGCAGTCGCTAATCGCTTTGAATGTAAGTGTCAACAAAAGCAACTTGTGCTATTTTGTTACAAAATCTGTCCTTGCTGGTGCCAATTGGTTGTTAAAATTCGGTTAATTCTATGCCAATATAACCCATTCCAAGCAGTGGCAGACACTTTGCCAAATAATGGCGGTGAAGCTATTGTTTCAGTTGAAAAGCACTGTCTATTTCTATTGGTTTCAAACAAAAGATCTTTGTTCCAACCAACACTGGGGGCGATCGCGCCCTGTTGCCCCCCCCCCTCAGGTGTCAGCGAACGATTTCAAGCAAAAGCTTTGATCAATAAGTTGTAGCAAAGGAATGTTTTGTCCGAAACTTTTCCGTAGGAAACACTTGAGTGCTGATGCAACACGATTGCGTCACATATGGGCAAATTTGGTATTGTGTAAATCATCACTTCCTTCTGCATGAAGGTTAGAGATTACTATCTCATATCATTCTGCTGTGGCCTTTCATCATTCTTGTGACTTATGAGAGAAAATTTGATTCAAAACAAAAGTTTAATCCTGAGACAACAGGTTGCCTTTCTTCTCGAATTTTCAAGACATTTTTGAAGACTTCAATAGAACAAATTTGTTTCACCCAAAGACATAGACCACGTTGACCACGTTACCGGTACAATTTTTGATCCGCTTCAATTTTTGATCCGCTACAAAGTTGCTACAGTAAAGACCCGCGTATAAGAACCTACAATTTTGCAAGTCAGCCTAACTAGCTTCTTATTTTTTGGGTATTTAGTGGGAAATGAGGCTGTTCAGGTTCTTAAATTGGTTCTTATTTTATTGATGGCTTTCAGGAATTTCTTTTCTTCAGATTCAAACTTCAGGCCTAGTGTTTACTGTCAGTTCACATCAGTTGAGTTTGAGATATATTCCCAAACAGAAATTTATGAAAGAATCAGAAATGTTTATATGATCCAGAGAAAATCTTTTAAAAGCTTCTCATCAGTAATATAAGCATTTGTTATTCTTCCACAAACTTCTGTTGCGAATAAGACCCCATGCTCTCTAAAAATAAGAACCTATTTCAAATTCCAGGCTGAATGGGTTCTTATATAATTGGGGTTTAATTGCAAAATTTCAGCCTGTAGGTTCTTAATCCACTGGGTTCTTATACGCGGGTTTTTACTATGCGCATACTAACCAGTTTTGTGTTGTACAGGAAACATATAAAGCCCGAGATCTTAAAAGTACAGACCGAGCTTGCCAGGTCTGTGCAATATGACCGAGGGCTTTATAGTTTCCTGTACAACTACAAAACCGGTTAGTATGAGTTTTATTACCTGATAGCTTCTAATTTTGACTTATATCATTTAGTCAAACACATTTTGTTACTATTATGTTGCTTAAGTTTATCGTAAACATCACAGGCCTAAACCAGTTGCTGTGGTGACAAAAACGCGTCCTTGTATCGTATTATACAAGGCTACGGGAAAACCGCGGGAAATGTGCGATTAACCAATGAGATTGGCGGGATTCCTGTATTGCCTCGTTTTTTGAAACGTCAGTCAGGTAATAATGTACAGTTCAAGAGCGTTTACACTGCTTTAGGCAAAATTTGTCCGTACACAGAAGAAGCAACGGTGTTGTGGATTTGCAGGGACAATGTAAACAGGTCGATGATCTGTTTGTTATTGATCCAAAGTTGTAACGGTACGGTTCTTTTTTCTATATCCACTAAAAAATTACAATATATATTACTTACACTACCTACAAATTACTATACAATACTACCAGAACGATACCCCGAGGAGCAAAAGGCTGTGACTACCCCGAGGCCATTTAGACATGAAGCTAAAACTACTACGGTCTGTCTCAAATTACTGACCATGAGAAATATCTGCGATCAGGTTGACTTTTGTTTGGATTGGTAAATTAGGCATTATCGCAAATATTGCATGGCATCTAATTTGAGATAGATGTTTAGAATACACGACTTAACTAAACAAAAACAAAACAAAATAAACTAAATGGGACATGAAACATGGTGGCTGTGGTCAATTGACTTATAGCGGAGTTCTTTGGAATTTTCTAACCGAATCGACCAGATTTGTGGCTACATTTAGAGTCAGAAGGAGTATAATTTTGCTAAGTTTGTTGTGGAAATTTCTAACAAACCGGTACGGTGTAAACCAGGCATAGCCTCACAAATGACAAAACTCGTCATCCTTGAAACATTGCTGAGAATCCTGTGAGATCCACCCCCTGTTGACAAAAACACAAACATTCAAGTAAACTCTTGCACTGGAGCATGCGTAGAGAACGCTATCTGCTTTAGGTCTTCAAACCCAGACAAAGCAACGGGCGCACAGTGGAGGGTGAAGACGTGGCGAACCGGTCGCATTCACATGAATGACCAACTAAACAAATCGAACGATGACAAACGGGGTTTCCATGGTACGACATGATTCGTGTAAGACAACGCCGGAGAGAATTCCCAACAAGACAAACATCCTAGTCTCTGTGGAAATTGTTATTACGTTGTAGCTAACAGCTAAAAGGTTATGTGACCATGTAAGTGCAGTGCCTTCGCTACTTGCTCATGATATTTCATGTGATCACTTTGCCATGGAGCTCGAAAGGTAGCCAGCTCTAATAAAAGCAGACTGGTGACCTACTTGCGGTTGCACTTTCAGAGCTGAACAAAAAGTCTCACAGCAGGCAGCTTCGTTGTGAAATTTAAATTCTATTTTTGCGTGTGATGAGTTAAATTCTATCAATCACGGTGCGTTCTTGGGGGCTCTTCGTCAGCATCGTGTCAGCATATTTTGACAGAGTGTATACGCAGCTGTACTTACATGGACACATTACCTTTAAGAACAACCTAACACTTACCCCCATGAACAGAAGTGCTCCGAGACCAGCGTATACCAAGTTCACAGTCTACAATGAATAGAAAAACGAGGTTCAAAGCTCGCGATATTTAAAGACAATTGGAAAATCTTGTAGCTATTTAAAGACAATTGGAAAATCTTGTAAATATTTAAAGACAATTGGAAAATCTTGTGGAACACCTTTGGTCATCCAGGCAGAGGGGAATTTCACTCTCGAAAAGATGGTATAATATCTTTTGAGAAGAAAAGGCTGTTTGATAAAGCAATGGAATGGCCCAGAATATAAATGTAATGCCTGCAGTAATTTCAATTTCATTCAATAACAAGTTTCTTTATTTCAATTTCATTCTTAATTTCATCTTAATTTCGTTCGATTTAGATTAGTTAACTTTGTATATATTGTATATAATGCTAGCTATATATAAAGTGTACCGTTGAAGAGGGCCTAACCATTCGAAGAAAACAGGCATCAATTTGATCTTTTGCGCTTTTTATTCTTTATTTCAGTGCTGACTAGTTTCGCCCACTAGGGCATCTTCAGAGCAACTGATTTATTCAGAGTATCTACCTCTATTTATAGTGTATTGTCTGTCCATATAAGGTTAATTAGTTTACAAGAATAATTTTGTCCTTATAAGGTAAAAATGTTCTTGTCGTATGCTGTTGTTGTTGTTAGCCTCGTTCTCGTTGTTTTCAGTTGAGTCGTTGTTGTCGTAGGGGTCGGTTCTCGTATCATGGTGTTGTATTTTTGTGCTATGTCACTTGACGTCAGATTGTCTTTTGTCGATCGTTCTACGAGCTTCGCTTTTCCAATTTCATTTTCGGTCCTTCTTTGCAAGTGGTTGATTCCGTGAATCTTAAGCCACCCCGGGTGTACCTTTACCCTGTTCGTTCTGTTCTGTTCGGTTCTTTTCAATGGCGTTGTTCGCAATGCGATGTTTTCGTTTTGAAGTGTTGTTGTTGTGATGTTTCTTGTCCTGTGACGTCGGTTTTGTGTCTTCGTAGTCTTGCTGTTGTTGTTGTTGTTATGTGGTTTCTTACCGTTCTGTAGTGTGTCTTTCGTAGTCAGATGTTTTCCCTGTGTTGTAAGGTCAGATGTTGTTGAGTTGCAGTTGCAGTTGCAGTTGCAGTTGCAGTTGTTGTTGTTGTTGTTGTTGTTGTCGTCGTACTTGTTGCAGTTGTTATAGTTGTATTCTTTTGAAGCGCTTCCTGAGTCTTTGTAGCGGGCCATTCGCGTCTGCGTCCAGACAAAATATTATATAAAGTGTACCGTTGAAGAGGGCCTAACCATTCGAAGAAAACAGGCATCAATTTGATCTTTTGCGCTTTTTATTCTTTATTTCAGTGCTGACTAGTTTCGCCCACTAGGGCATCTTCAGAGCAACTGATTTATTCAGAGTATCTACCTCTATTTATAGTGTATTGTCTGTCCATATAAGGTTAATTAGTTTACAAGAATAATTTTGTCCTTATAAGGTAAAAATGTTCTTGTCGTATGCTGTTGTTGTTGTTAGCCTCGTTCTCGTTGTTTTCAGTTGAGTCGTTGTTGTCGTAGGGGTCGGTTCTCGTATCATGGTGTTGTATTTTTGTGCTATGTCACTTGACGTCAGATTGTCTTTTGTCGATCGTTCTACGAGCTTCGCTTTTCCAATTTCATTTTCGGTCCTTCTTTGCAAGTGGTTGATTCCGTGAATCTTAAGCCACCCCGGGTGTACCTTTACCCTGTTCGTTCTGTTCTGTTCGGTTCTTTTCAATGGCGTTGTTCGCAATGCGATGTTTTCGTTTTGAAGTGTTGTTGTTGTGATGTTTCTTGTCCTGTGACGTCGGTTTTGTGTCTTCGTAGTCTTGCTGTTGTTGTTGTTGTTATGTGGTTTCTTACCGTTCTGTAGTGTGTCTTTCGTAGTCAGATGTTTTCCCTGTGTTGTAAGGTCAGATGTTGTTGAGTTGCAGTTGCAGTTGCAGTTGCAGTTGCAGTTGCAGTTGCAGTTGTTGTTGTTGTTGTTGTTGTTGTCGTCGTACTTGTTGCAGTTGTTGTAGTTGTATTCTTTTGAAGCGCTTCCTGAGTCTTTGTAGCGGGCCATTCGCGTCTGCGTCCAGACAAAATATTATATAAAGTGTACCGTTGAAGAGGGCCTAACCATTCGAAGAAAACAGGCATCAATTTGATCTTTTGCGCTTTTTATTCTTTATTTCAGTGCTGACTAGTTTCGCCCACTAGGGCATCTTCAGAGCAACTGATTTATTCAGAGTATCTACCTCTATTTATAGTGTATTGTCTGTCCATATAAGGTTAATTAGTTTACAAGAATAATTTTGTCCTTATAAGGTAAAAATGTTCTTGTCGTATGCTGTTGTTGTTGTTAGCCTCGTTCTCGTTGTTTTCAGTTGAGTCGTTGTTGTCGTAGGGGTCGGTTCTCGTATCATGGTGTTGTATTTTTGTGCTATGTCACTTGACGTCAGATTGTCTTTTGTCGATCGTTCTACGAGCTTCGCTTTTCCAATTTCATTTTCGGTCCTTCTTTGCAAGTGGTTGATTCCGTGAATCTTAAGCCACCCCGGGTGTACCTTTACCCTGTTCGTTCTGTTCTGTTCGGTTCTTTTCAATGGCGTTGTTCGCAATGCGATGTTTTCGTTTTGAAGTGTTGTTGTTGTGATGTTTCTTGTCCCGTGACGTCGGTTTTGTGTCTTCGTAGTCTTGCTGTTGTTGTTGTTGTTATGTGGTTTCTTACCGTTCTGTAGTGTGTCTTTCGTAGTCAGATGTTTTCCCTGTGTTGTAAGGTCAGATGTTGTTGAGTTGCAGTTGCAGTTGCAGTTGCAGTTGCAGTTGCAGTTGTTGTTGTTGTTGTTGTTGTTGTCGTCGTACTTGTTGCAGTTGTTATAGTTGTATTCTTTTGAAGCGCTTCCTGAGTCTTTGTAGCGGGCCATTCGCGTCTGCGTCCAGACAAAATATTATATAAAGTGTACCGTTGAAGAGGGCCTAACCATTCGAAGAAAACAGGCATCAATTTGATCTTTTGCGCTTTTTATTCTTTATTTCAGTGCTGACTAGTTTCGCCCACTAGGGCATCTTCAGAGCAACTGATTTATTCAGAGTATCTACCTCTATTTATAGTGTATTGTCTGTCCATATAAGGTTAATTAGTTTACAAGAATAATTTTGTCCTTATAAGGTAAAAATGTTCTTGTCGTATGCTGTTGTTGTTGTTAGCCTCGTTCTCGTTGTTTTCAGTTGAGTCGTTGTTGTCGTAGGGGTCGGTTCTCGTATCATGGTGTTGTATTTTTGTGCTATGTCACTTGACGTCAGATTGTCTTTTGTCGATCGTTCTACGAGCTTCGCTTTTCCAATTTCATTTTCGGTCCTTCTTTGCAAGTGGTTGATTCCGTGAATCTTAAGCCACCCCGGGTGTACCTTTACCCTGTTCGTTCTGTTCTGTTCGGTTCTTTTCAATGGCGTTGTTCGCAATGCGATGTTTTCGTTTTGAAGTGTTGTTGTTGTGATGTTTCTTGTCCTGTGACGTCGGTTTTGTGTCTTCGTAGTCTTGCTGTTGTTGTTGTTGTTATGTGGTTTCTTACCGTTCTGTAGTGTGTCTTTCGTAGTCAGATGTTTTCCCTGTGTTGTAAGGTCAGATGTTGTTGAGTTGCAGTTGCAGTTGCAGTTGCAGTTGCAGTTGTTGTTGTTGTTGTTGTTGTTGTTGTTGTCGTCATACTTGTTGCAGTTGTTGTAGCTGTATTCTTTTGAAGCGCTTCCTGAGTCTTTGTAGCGGGCCATTCGCGTCTGCGTCCAGACAAAATATTATATAAAGTGTACCGTTGAAGAGGGCCTAACCATTCGAAGAAAACAGGCATCAATTTGATCTTTTGCGCTTTTTATTCTTTATTTCAGTGCTGACTAGTTTCGCCCACTAGGGCATCTTCAGAGCAACTGATTTATTCAGAGTATCTACCTCTATTTATAGTGTATTGTCTGTCCATATAAGGTTAATTAGTTTACAAGAATAATTTTGTCCTTATAAGGTAAAAATGTTCTTGTCGTATGCTGTTGTTGTTGTTAGCCTCGTTCTCGTTGTTTTCAGTTGAGTCGTTGTTGTCGTAGGGGTCGGTTCTCGTATCATGGTGTTGTATTTTTGTGCTATGTCACTTGACGTCAGATTGTCTTTTGTCGATCGTTCTACGAGCTTCGCTTTTCCAATTTCATTTTCGGTCCTTCTTTGCAAGTGGTTGATTCCGTGAATCTTAAGCCACCCCGGGTGTACCTTTACCCTGTTCGTTCTGTTCTGTTCGGTTCTTTTCAATGGCGTTGTTCGCAATGCGATGTTTTCGTTTTGAAGTGTTGTTGTTGTGATGTTTCTTGTCCTGTGACGTCGGTTTTGTGTCTTCGTAGTCTTGCTGTTGTTGTTGTTGTTATGTGGTTTCTTACCGTTCTGTAGTGTGTCTTTCGTAGTCAGATGTTTTCCCTGTGTTGTAAGGTCAGATGTTGTTGAGTTGCAGTTGCAGTTGCAGTTGCAGTTGCAGTTGCAGTTGCAGTTGCAGTTGTTGTTGTTGTTGTTGTTGTTGTCGTCGTACTTGTTGCAGTTGTTATAGTTGTATTCTTTTGAAGCGCTTCCTGAGTCTTTGTAGCGGGCCATTCGCGTCTGCGTCCAGACAAAATATTATATAAAGTGTACCGTTGAAGAGGGCCTAACCATTCGAAGAAAACAGGCATCAATTTGATCTTTTGCGCTTTTTATTCTTTATTTCAGTGCTGACTAGTTTCGCCCACTAGGGCATCTTCAGAGCAACTGATTTATTCAGAGTATCTACCTCTATTTATAGTGTATTGTCTGTCCATATAAGGTTAATTAGTTTACAAGAATAATTTTGTCCTTATAAGGTAAAAATGTTCTTGTCGTATGCTGTTGTTGTTGTTAGCCTCGTTCTCGTTGTTTTCAGTTGAGTCGTTGTTGTCGTAGGGGTCGGTTCTCGTATCATGGTGTTGTATTTTTGTGCTATGTCACTTGACGTCAGATTGTCTTTTTTCGATCGTTCTACGAGCTTCGCTTTTCCAATTTCATTTTCGGTCCTTCTTTGCAAGTGGTTGATTCCGTGAATCTTAAGCCACCCCGGGTGTACCTTTACCCTGTTCGTTCTGTTCTGTTCGGTTCTTTTCAATGGCGTTGTTCGCAATGCGATGTTTTCGTTTTGAAGTGTTGTTGTTGTGATGTTTCTTGTCCTGTGACGTCGGTTTTGTGTCTTCGTAGTCTTGCTGTTGTTGTTGTTGTTATGTGGTTTCTTACCGTTCTGTAGTGTGTCTTTCGTAGTCAGATGTTTTCCCTGTGTTGTAAGGTCAGATGTTGTTGAGTTGCAGTTGCAGTTGCAGTTGCAGTTGCAGTTGTTGTTGTTGTTGTTGTTGTTGTCGTCGTACTTGTTGCAGTTGTTATAGTTGTATTCTTTTGAAGCGCTTCCTGAGTCTTTGTAGCGGGCCATTCGCGTCTGCGTCCAGACAAAATATTATATAAAGTGTACCGTTGAAGAGGGCCTAACCATTCGAAGAAAACAGGCATCAATTTGATCTTTTGCGCTTTTTATTCTTTATTTCAGTGCTGACTAGTTTCGCCCACTAGGGCATCTTCAGAGCAACTGATTTATTCAGAGTATCTACCTCTATTTATAGTGTATTGTCTGTCCATATAAGGCTAGTATATAATGCTAGCTATGTAAATATAGAATCAACATAAATTAAGAACAACAACAACATTAATACGGTTGAAGGACATGTCTTGAAAACAGAATGATTGTTGCCAATTCGAAATTCTTTATCAGTGAAAAGCTATTTTTGTGGAGCTGAATCTACCTGTATGTTCAGTACTCATTATTATTACCTGACTTATTTCAAAAACGAGGCAATACAAGAATCCAGCCAATCCAATTGGTTAATCGCATATTTCCCGCGGTTTTCCCGTATCCTACAGTTTTACTAATTAAAACACACACAAAAATAGGAAAAAATACTTAATAAAAAATGCGAAAATATAAAAAAGCTGCATTATTCTAGGCGCTTGAAATTTTCAAACATCTGAACTTTTCTGACGCATCAACAGATACAAAAAAGAAAAGAAATCTGCTTACCCTGATGCCTCCAATAGGAATAAAAATGCCAGCGAAGAGTCCAAACAGGAAGAGACATAACGCGAGGACAAACAGCAATCCGCCACATGTCGTGAAATCATACTGTAAAAGAAACATTATCTAAAGTAGAGCGACCTTACGCCAAACGTCTAGATACGGCGAAAACAAATGGCTTGAGCAAGGACGAATTTTGTAAGACAAAAGATTTAGGTTTCCCACAGAAGAATAGGTTTCACAACTCAGAGCGTGCTTTCAGTGATCTGAAGCGAACATTTTTATTGATGCAAATGAATATGACTGTTGAATGATAAAGAATATCGTTAAAAATTCTCCAATACCTTGTTTAATATTCAAGTTATCCACTATTTTGTATGATTGGATGATGACGTCATTTTGTTTGCAAAAAGTAACGACAGTATACAAGGTAGACCATGTTTCCAAAGGGAAATTGACTCTAAGAACTTTTCTTTAGTTGAAATGCCTTTCTAAACATCATATCAATTCATGAGACAATTTCTTTTACGTTTATTCAGCTTACCTTAAATGTCTCATACAACTGTAAGCTTTCAAAGATCAGATACAGCTATATTTCCACATATTATCGTAGTAATTTGCAAACAAAATGACGTCATCAGTTGGTATTTAAAATCAATGGATAACTTGAAAACAAAATGAGATATCAAAGACATATAAACAGGGTTCTTTATCATTCGCCAGTGCCGTTGATTTGCATCAATAAAAAATTTCGCTTCAGGTCACCTGTCACACTGCCGTGGCTGTGATTGGCTAGTCATGACGTTGACATCACTAAGGAAAGATCTCGCTTCTGAATAATTACCAAGCCTTT
Source organism: Aurelia coerulea (assembly GCA_039566865.1). Lineage (NCBI taxonomy): Eukaryota > Metazoa > Cnidaria > Scyphozoa > Semaeostomeae > Ulmaridae > Aurelia > Aurelia coerulea. The sequence goes on from CM076944.1 coordinate 29,189,850, forward strand.
ATGCTGTTGGGTCATACTTTTTTGAGAATAAAGGGAGACAGCTCGTGAGCTCACCTTAATGAATTTGGAGTGTACAGTAAAATTACTGAAGATTACCTAATTCTATTCTCCCTGATTGTCTAATTCACCCAATCAGCGCCACGACAGTGTGCCTTTAATGAAATCAAGATAAACATTAAAGGCAAAGCAGTATGGTTGTGTAGCTTGATCAGTGCCGGCTCTATATTGATACTTCATTACTTGATAAGGGGCTATGTTCGAAACGTCGCGCAGAATTTCTTTGATTTCTTTCAAAGTGCAAATGTTTTACTTTATTTAGCTGTGTAGCCTTGGAATTGTTTAGCATCTCTCTCGACATCTTCACAAAGCAGCTACATTAGTTTCTAACCTTACACCTTTTGCCGATGTCTACAAAAGTTGGAATGACTTCCCTAATTTTCATCTAGAAATAATTACGGTTATCTCGCTCTATTCTACACACTGTGAAGAGCAAATGACACAAATATACCAGGTCAATGGAGACTAGACATATTACCTCGCGTTTTTAAGCTAAAGCGAAGCTATGCAAGTCGCTGAAGAGGCCTCAGAGGTGAGGCGAAAGCTCCTGACAAAACACAGCAAAAGCGCAATGGAATGTAAAGGAAAAAATGGCAAGTTGAGCTGATTTAAAATTTATAAATAATATCTGCAGCATTCTCTGCATGACAAATTTTCAAAAAAGTGAAGTCCTTTTTGGTTCTTCACCCGACAGGTTAAGTACGATAATGCCTGTCATTTTGAAGAAAAATGAATGCAATGACTCACAAAATAAATCGAAATATCTAAAGATTCTGAATATAATTGAGGAGAGCATAGGTTCCAAATCTTTGAAAAGGCTGGTGCAAAATTGAGTGACCTATTTCTCTGAACTAAATGACTTCAAAGAAACTTCAGCTATTTTTCTATAATTCTACCGTTGGATTTTTCTGAAATCTTCAATATTTTCAGAATTAGAGTGTTTTTCTTCGTTTTCAAGAATTCAAGAAAAATTTTCAAGTAAACTTAAAACCATCGTAATTTCATAACTGTTTGACGCAACATGAAGTAATTTCGAAGAAAAGCATATTTTATGAATGCCTACAATATGGTATCAAGCAAACGTCTGTCATTCTTCTGGTTTATGATTTTGAAATTTGATGACCTCACATCCTCAAATGGGTTGAAATGTAAGATACGCTTTCATTTCGAAAAATATTCAAAATTTCTGGAAAGTCCAACGGTAGAACTATAAATAAGTATCTAAAGTTTCTTTCAAGCCATTCAATCAGAAGAAATAGGTCATTGAATTTTACACCCACCTTTTTATGCTGATTTGAAGATTTGGAACTTATTCAATGGAGGAGAAATGATTACCTTGGTTTGACAAGCAAATAACATAACAGCAGTGCAACAGACCTGTAAAATGAAAGATGTGCATGAATTTCCAACAGCAAACAATCTTGCAAATTACAGCACTTTTTATAAACTGGGTAATTAATTGTTTCTGGAATTTTGACCTAAAATGCGAGATTAAGAACTTAAGAAGGTTTCGTCTCAAAATGTTTGTCAAAATGGTGATTTTTACAGTTTTTGAAAGGCAATACAACACGTTTTTTTCAAAGTGAAAGCGTTATTTTGAACATAAATCTTCGTACTTCACATAAGAGCAAACCAAACATTCATATCCCTTACGACTGCTCCAATATAACAGGAGACATTCGATCGCAGAGATTTCCCATGGCATGTAATTTGAGACAGACTTTAGTTTTAATCTTTAGTTTTAATCTCTATGTCAAATGGCTTCGGGGTAGTCATAGCCTTTTGCTCCTCGGGGTATCGTTCCAGTAGTATTTTATAGTTGCATAGTAATTTCGTAAAGTAGTGTAGCTTGTAAATCTATATTGTAATATTTATATAAAAAAAATATATATATAACTGGATGTCGATGACGACGGTTATTTTTCTTATGGCTTGGGTGAAGACACCAAACAAATTACAAAAAATTGGACATGTGCCCAAAACAATGGTGTTTACAGAATTGTTTACAATTTGGTGACAGAGCCCCTTTAATTCAACACAACACCAGACATCGACAGACAGAAGGACTGGCTATTTCTGATGATGTGATTCGCAGAATTTATTTTGTTGAAGCTTCAAAGCTTTCCTCTTATTGTAAATAAGACATCTGATGATCTGATCATCATCACCACAGGCCTTGAAGCATTCTTAATCTATGTTATTTCTACAGAGTAATAACATTCAGTATACATTGTTTTACAATGCACCCAGTTAAAACACAACACTGCCCTAGCTGGCTTACAAGACAGATAGATGATTGAAATATTTGACTATGTGTGACAAATGTTGAGTTAATACATAGAAAAATCTTGGGACTAGCACAAATATATACAATACCCAGAAACTAAGGATAGTATATACTCACAAGGGTCATTCCAAATGCCATGAGGACAATTTTTGTGTCATGAAAACTAGAAGCAAAATTTGCAGATCAGTATATGGGGCAAACGTAGCAAAAGGTATTTAGAAAGTAGATTTTGTAAAAATGTTCTACAGCAATCAAGCGTGCATAGGTACGTGGGAATGGGGATAATAGAGAAACGCCTACAACAGAAAAACAGATGTACATATACTGTGTAGCTATATACCTTATATTATATATATATATATATCTCTCTCTCTCTAAAAGTGAGATCTGAGGAGCTTCATCCCAATGAGGCTTCATTTTAAAACTGCAGCAATCAAACGTTCTAACGACGCAGCGGCGAAACACGACTGGGATTTTGAAAATTTGTCAGAAATTCGAACTATTTCTAGCTACTTTTCATAAATTAACTTCTCAAAATGTCAGATTATTTGTTATTCACTATTTAACATCCTGGATAGCTGTGGGTCACATTTTGGCAGACATAAAAAATGTACACTCGATAAAATGCTTCCAGTTTAATTCAACTAACCTTGTAATGGCTGCAACCATGTAACCCAAACTGACTGTCTGTGTAAGGCAAAATAATACCATTTTAATGATTTTAAAGGACAAGTACGGGGTTTCTACAATTAATGTCAAAAAGCAACCTTACCAACTGCCGAACACCAATTGTGAGTTCTTTCCAAGTTCTGAGATCTCTTTCTGTTGTAACTTCGTACAACATTTTTCGTAAGTTAGGCCTAATGTCGTCCCCATTTCGTAAGAGTATGCGATAAGGCTGGCCTCGGTTCGGAGGATGGATTGTGACGTCGGAAAGTACTTGAGAATTTCGCGGAAAAATGGCCTCGTTCAAGACGAATTGAGCGAAATGACTTCATAAATAGTGACGTCATTTCGCTCATCTCGCAGATTGAAATACGCAATTTCGCAGAAAAAAGAGAACGAAGTTTGGGAAAAAGTACCACACACCATTCATAACATTGTAATCTTTCATTTTATCAACAGTTATTCCAACCCCGGATTTGTCCTTTAAAACAGATTACTTTATTTTCTTCTTCGGTATAACAGCAACATCAACAAAACTCCGCATACAAGACGTATTACTATCAACAACTTTCAGGCGTTTGTCACGTTCCTGAATGGAATCAGCTATGATCAAAATAAATAAGTAAATAAAAAGTCTGGAGACAGTATGCAAAGAGAAGTTTGAGTTTGCTTCTGGCACAATCTCCTGTTTGGCTTGAAATCAATTTTGAACCAAAAATAATAACAGAAATGAAACATTTTTCAACTTACAAAGATACTTAGTAGGATCATGTTGATTGGGTAACTTCTTGCTACACTTGAGCAGCAGACCAAAACGAAATAGAGAACAAAGAATAAACCACTGAAAAAGATAAAAAAATTAATTAAGTAAAAAGAAATAAATTCGATTCAATTTTTCATGTCTTATAGACGCTTGAAGATGGATCATTTTGTGTCTGACGTATTGTTCAATCCCTCCCTTGACCCCCCCCCCCACAGGTATTTGCTCAAAAATATTCCTGACTGTAAATTTATCCCAGCCCGGGTCATTTTTTGAGTGGCATTTGAAAAAATACCAGGAGCCAATTTTCTTTAAATTTGGGTTTTCGGACAGTAATTATTGCTTAAAGTGATCATATGCAGCATCTCAAAGGAAAGCCCAAGGCCGCCTACCTTGTAGGAACTGTGTTTATTCCAAGTACTGTAGAGTAATTGGTGTCTTGTGACCCAGCACACAGAGTAAATTGGTGCCCTGTTAATCTGTGTATATAAGGACTTTCAAATTCTAACATCTGTTAGTGTTGACCAATCAAAAATCACGCTGTCTGTTTCCCTGTTGTGGCCAACTCGTATAACAGTTGATCTCATATTACATCAACACCGGAATTTGAAACCACAAAGTTATTCATGCGTCATCTTGACCTTGACAGGATTGACTCTGTGTACTGGGTCACGGTACAGTATTCTACAGTACAGCACAGTATTCTACAGTACTGGGAATAAATACAGTGCCTACAAGGTAGGCGCCCTTGGATAGCCAAGCCTTTCAACAAAACAGTGGAACAAAGTATTTTCAATAACCTTCGATTTTAGAGAGCTAGTTATGATTTAGTTCGTGAAGTATTTCTTAGGTCAGCCGGTATAATGCTACGAAGGTGGAAGTATGCAAATACTGCAACTTTTAACTGGGTTTGAATTTAAACGATTTTAATAAAACAATTGTAACTTACTATGCAGTGAGATAAAACCCAATATGTTTCTGCACAAATGATTTTGTCGGCTCGCTGAAATAAATGAAAGGTGTCACTGTGAATGCTGCAAGAAAAACTGATACTATTGCATACAATGATGGGAGGGATTCAGCAGAGAACAATGAATAAATACCGTAAAAGCTCTATTAATCCGGGGGGGGGGGGGCTTATTTAATTTTGGACACTTTTTAGTTCTTTTATACCACATTTTGCTGTTTAAACATACAATTTTACGAGTTGAATACATGAATTCGACCCAGTTTTATCTCAAACCAACACGAAAGCTTAATATTTAACTGAATAACTGGAAAATCTTTGGTAACCCCTGGAAGTTGATATAAGGGGGGGGGGGGCTTAATAGAGAGGGAGGGGCTTAATAGAGCTTTTACGGTATAAAGGCATATGGGTGACACAACAAGTATATATCAGACAGATCTGAAATCAGTCAATAGCAATGCGTAAACGCTATTTTGCATTTATAGTATAAACTGTAATCAATACAGCGATTATTTGAAACATGTTGAAAATTGATAGAAAAATAATACTGAAACAGGCAAATCTAAAACCAACTGAAAGACCAAATGTGAGAAATACGCTTGCATTTCTACGTCAAGCATTAAATTAAAGATCGCTAGAACGACATGACCAATTCCAGCCAGCTATCTTTTCCAATCTATGTTTAGCAAGTTATCTACACAATGAAAATGAACTTAATGGGGCCAAAAGCTGACACAAAAAATGTTCCAATATCTTTTCCACTCACCCAGTGTATCAAATTTCTGTATTTGTTGTGGTAGGAAACGTAAGGAATAGAGGTGAAAAAAGATGCAATTGGAACTTACTGGAACATAAACCAACAAGACATTGCAATTGTAACAACCATTTGCAGTGCAAGAATAGCATAAACCTTGAAAGAAGAAATTGATATTTTGTCACCGTTGTTTTAAAGAAATCACCAAAATTTGTTTGACTATTCTATGGATCTTAAATGTCTGTTTCCTACAATTGTGACAACAACCAAATGTATTCCAAAGTTGATTGCTGTTGTACCCCTATTTTATATGATATCTAAGTTAAGAATTACAACAACCATACCGCAAAACTGACAACAATTGATTTTGGCTATTTCCGATGCAGTATATTTTTGTGGAGTCACTTATTGCTCTCTGAAAGTAGACCCATTACATAAGTCTCAGCATCGCTCATTGAATTGGATGGTGAGAAAAATAAAGAATCAGATTAAAAATGTTGAACGAATGAATAAAAGGAAAAACGTCGTATACTCTAGAAGGAGGACATCAAAAAGTAAATAAAATTACCAAGTATTACTTGGGATTTTGACTAAACATCAAACCCCCAATCATCAAAATCGGTCTGGTCTGTGATTTATTGTAGCCTGTCAATAGGGAATACTTTTTCTCTTTCTGGCACACCTAGTACGTTTGAAAAGCATTCTTTAGAACTATAAACATTGGAATGAGCTTTGGAAGTAAATTTCACAATCCTTGCAAATTGAAAGAGATTATCAATTTTGTTCAAAGAATTGGTAGTCTGTGAATGGGCCTTGGAGCTAGGATTAGACCTCATCAGCAGAGACAAGTTTATTCCGCGAAATTTCCTAAAATGTGAAATTTACAAAAGATTATTCCTGCAAAATTTCCTAAAATAGAAATATTATCAAATAATGATATTCCTATTCTCACTATTTTGTTGCATGTCTTAATCAAATGCCCGAAAATTCAAGGTGCTCTTGTTTAACAACAACCCTTTCGATCTACCGGGTGTCTCAGAAAAAAGTACCCCCTTTTGACTGGAAATAGGAACCAAGCAATAAGATATCATTGCTCCCCGACTTCACAGCTAAATTTATCAATGTTCAACTTAGATGCACGTACCTTGCATTTAGAAATCGTCCACCAAACACCGGAGATACAGGTTCACAAAGTCAAAATTTACAGTGCACCCAAAACCAGAGGTTTTGAAAAAGGGCCTAGTCATGATTTGTATCGTGGACATTTTCCAAAGTACCTGTAGACTTTAAGTTTCTGTGTTTTGCTCTTGAAAAGAATAAAAGATGCATGGACACATGGCGCTGATTAAACAAATATAGTAAAAATGTGGTAAGCGTGATAAAGTCGTGCCACATCTCCAAAATACGCGTGCATATGCTCCTTTTCCTGTCCTTTAATACAAAGCGCTTGGGATCGAATGCAATGCAAGGACCGTTTCCTCAAAAGAAAACTCACTGCAAGAACAATTGAAGTAATTCAAGGTATAAATCTTTTCAAAAATAAAAAGTAAAGATCAAAGTCGAAAATTTGTTTGCAAAAATGCCTGTTTGTTGTCAAATTATGGCTAGGCCATTTCTCAAAACCTCTGGTTTCAGGTGCACTCCAAATTTTGACCTTATGAACTCATATCTCCGGTGTTTGGTGGTCGATTTCCAAATGCAAGGTATGTGCATTTAAGTTGAAGACCAACAAATGCAGCCATGAATTCAAAAAGTCCCGAAATATTATCGTTTTGTTGCCTTGTTGAGTCAAAAAGGGGTACTTTTTTTGAGACACCCGGTACAATACAACAAGCTGAGATATGGAAGATTCAGAAGAGTCGTTGATGAGTTGAGGAACATTTGAGACTTTTAAAAATCTGACAAGGAACCTAATTCATGAAAGTTTATTTCCGTGAAATTTCCCCTTTTATCTTATTTGCAACAGTTAATTCCAAATGTTTCACATTTTATCTAATTCGCAAAAGTTCTGGTGCAAGAGACATCAATGAGCATGGTACAAATCTTGAAGACTGTTATTTTTGCAAACACAATTGTAAAATGAATTAATATATAAATGCAGCAATGATCTTACCTTTCTGATAAATCCTACGAAGGAGAATGGTAAAATAATGTTAAAATATGATTCTGAAACAAAGCTTTGGACCTTTGGACCACATTAAATACAGGGTTCGTAGGAACTTTTAAATGAGACATAATTTAAACAATTGTATATATAGAATATTTAACAAAACGACATAGTGCATGAAGGTCTATTATATGATGTGAACCAGTCTGTCATTTGCATACAGTAAGCAGCGCAAGTTTTTGAATTTGATGGTTTCACAACTTCAAAACTATCTTTTAACATAATCGTTTTTTAATCTATGTAGCATAGGTTCTTCATTTTCAAACATTGAGCAAAGTTTATATGAGCAGCTTCTTTTAAAAAATGTCTGCAACCATTTCCACAATAGTTTTCAAAGATTGAAATTGGACTGTAAAACCCTACAGTATAGGCCTTGCACCGATTAACATGATAAAAAAGTTCTACCATGATGAGAATCCTTGAGCCATTTGAAATCTTGTACATTGTTCTAAAGGAGGATTCTTATGTCCTGTTTATATGAAGAAAAACACCTCACCTGCCACACCTGGGGCTGACAGACGAGATTTCATCTTCCCATAGAATCCCATTATTTTTTCCTTTCATGTTTATATGACAAACGCAACTCCACTGGTATAGTGAGATCTCGCCTCATCAGAGGTGGAATCTCACCTGGGAGAGTTGAACATTTTCCATATAAATGAAACGCCACTGTTATGGTGAGGTGATATTTGTATACATTTTTTTTTACGAAGGTTCGATTGAGGGGCTTTAAGGATTCTTTTCCTTTTGTGCATATTCGAAAATTCTACAAAATGTAAATGTGAACAAAACAGAACACTATTTGTAAAAAAGGGTTTAAACAATGTTTGTTAATCTATATTGAAATATTCAGCAATAATTCCATTAGTGATTGTGTAAAGACTCAGTTCAAATCAACAAAGACAATAAGCATAACCATCATGCAAATCAATTTAATTTTGAACAGAGCAAAATTATTTCATGCTCAGGGTACCTAAAAGTAAGTATTTGATTGCATGCACACCTACAAAGGCTCTACTGTATCTTGCACAAGCCCCTTTAAATGTGTGCAAGGTCGTACTGTATGCTGTAAAATCATTTGTCTATAGTCTATGCTTACCAAGCCTGACACTCTTGTCATCAAACGAAAACATTTCATCATTCTTGTCATATGCAGTACCATCTTGTGCATTGATAATGACTGTTGTGCTTGTGGCTGTCATCGCTGTATTATCCAATCCATAACTTGGAGGTGGGGCAGCTGGTGGTGGGTTATACTGATCCAATGGTGGGGGATATGATGGGGCACCATACGGAGGAGGGTATGGGGCTCCTGCACCCTGTGCATTGCTCTGAGGAAATTCTGGAGGGTATGATGATCCTACACCCACACCAGGTGGATTGCTTGGGGCAAAAGATGTTGGAGGGTATGGTTGCTGTCCAAATGGTTGCACAGGTGGGTACTGGTCAGAGGGTGGGTAGGCTTGTTTTGTATCAGCCATTTTTGCTGGTTTTCGGGAATCACTTCTGGAATAAAGATACATGAGATGATTAAAAATCATAGTAAAGATGCTTTTAACATCAACTAAAGTTCTTCAAGTCATGAAGCAATGAGGTCTATGAAATTCTTTCTTTTTAGGTTTAAAAACAAGTCATGGATAAAAGAAATTTGCAAAGTTCTACACCTGCTACATACAGTAAGGTCAAATGGGGGTGAAAAGGGTGGGGAAAAAGGGTCATTGAAGAAAAGTTCACTGTTCAAGTAATTACTGTAATTCTAAAGGAGAAAAGCATTTACCCTAAACTTTGCAATCAGCCTAATTGCACTATGATTCCTGCATAGCATGATTCCTATAAAATATATGAACTGAACTGAACTGAACTGAACTGAACTGAACTGAACTGAACTGAACTGAACTGAACTGAACTGAACTGAACTGAACTGAACTGAACTGAATAGCAATATTGCTGTTGACATTTAGATTTGGAGAGTATAAATTTTTAAGTGGTTTACAGAGATTTTCCAAGGAAACTTTGCTGTGCACAATGTGTATTAAATCATTGCTTTACACAGCACCTGTTTGCCTTAGGAACCAAAATGGCATCTTCACAGTACATGTAGTAAACAGCAAAGATCAACATTTCATCTCACATTCTTTCATATTTGTTGAATCTTACAGTATTTGAAGTGGTTTATAGAGATTTTCCATAGAAACTTTGCTGTGCACAATACTGTATGTATTACATCATCGTTTTACACAGCACCTGTTGCCTTATGAACCAAAATGGTATCTTCACAGTACATGTAGTAAGCAGCAAGGATCAACATTTCACCTCGCATTCTTTCCTATTTGTTGAATCTTACAGTATTTGAAGTGGTTTATAGAGATTTTCCATAGAAACTTTGCTGTGCACAATACTGTATGTATTACATCATCGTTTTACACAGCACCTGTTGCCTTATGAACCAAAATCTTCATAGGACATGTACTGTAGTAAACAGCAAAGGTCAACATTTCATCTCACATTCTTTCCTATTTGGTGAATCTTACAGAATTTTCTCTTTGCTCAAGAGATTGATTTCAAGTCAATCACTTCATAAAGAGTACATGCTCAAAACATTGTGCTTTTTAACATCTAGGCTATTTTTAGTATTTTGTATCAGTTGATGCTTGTAGTATAAAAACAAAGAATGGAGTGAGTATAGCCGTCATCAACACTTTAAAAGCTATATTTACAGAAATCAGTTGTCCAGGCTGCTTATGCACAGCAAGTTTGATGTACGTTTTGTGACACTGGTTGTTTTTGTTCAAGAAACTTGGCTCTGTTCCTTGTAGAGGATTTCTAAATATTGGGCAAAATTCTCAAAGTAAAACTTATCATCTGGTTTGGAAAATCTCTAACCAAGTTCTAATAATTGGTTCATTATTAAAAAAATCAAAATACGAAAAATGATTGCTTTCAACTGCGTTGTTGTTCCATTTTCTTGTTCTTTCAATTTTAAATGAAGGAAAGACTGTACACATGTTCCCTATCTCTGAACTCTTTCAAAAGCCAAGAATTTGAGCAAGAACTGAAGTGAAAGCTTCTTTCCTGTGAAGTGAACATCTTGAAACGAAGTTTTGTTGTAAAGCCTTTCTTTGCAATACATTGCTCAAGTATCTTCCAACTAATATGATACACCAAACAAGTGAAAATTAAGTAAAAACATTTATGCTAAGGATTTCCTTAATTGATACTGTAAATTGTGTCTTTCAGGTTATATTTTCCCAGTACTGTACTGAAGTTCCTTAACTTTTCAGTGATGTGAGAGATCTGCTGTGAGAGTTAATTCTTGTAAAAAATTATGTAACACTAACACCAATTTAATATTTCACTTCCCAGCACCAGTCTGCACAAGAAACAGTGAGTGCAGTCTGTAGGTAGTGTGCGGCCTGATTACTGTATTTTTGTAATAATGAAGTCAATTTTGTTTGTTGAAAGCAACTCACCAATTTAACCACACTAGCTATACTATATCTACACAGCAACTTTATCTCGAGTATGAATGAAAACACGTACATCCTCTACCGTGCTTATGTTTACCAACGAACGGCAGAACAACGAGGCAATCGGTATTGCGAAATACGCCTGTGATCAACTTGAAGTGAAATACGCAAGGACGGGCCTAAAAGGCTAAGCTAAAAGCACTGACTACTGAGCAGTTGGTTGGCCTAAACCAGGTCAGTCGTTAAAAAGACAGGCATTCAATGGCGATATGGTTTGTAATAATCACAGTATTTGCATGAATAAAATGGGAAAAATTTATCCATTTATAATGTCTTCAAAGAATAATATAGATGATTTACTTACCGGTGTAATTGGTGATGTTTCACTAATGTTTCTCAAGCAACTTTCAGCTGTTTGTCTGTTGCTTTCGTTCCGCCTCGATCATTTGACCTTCCGGTGAAACGAAGTGCGCATGCTTAGGTAAAGAATTGTTCCTTGTAAGGACGATTACGTAATCCATTTGCTGACTGAAGCAATTTGAATGTGTTAATCTCTTTCGGACAGGGAAGCGGGCAATCAATTGTTTCCTTGATTTATGCCTATTGTTTGAAAAAAGAAAACACTGGATCTAAAGAAGGGGCCAGGGGGGCAATTGCCCGCCTTGCTAGTGTTCTTTACCAGCGGTAACGAACCCTCATGTCAATCTTATGCGGAAAATTTGATAACGGAAAAACCGCTTTTTTTCCTTAATCAAATTTTCCGCATAACGTTGACATGAGCCTGCCTGCGTGCAGACTCTCATGCAAAACATGTTTGACATTATGGTTCTTTGCGTTACAGCTGATCGAGGAAGAAGAGTGACCAACAAAGAGCTGATTGAATGCGTTTCTGTCCTGTCTGGATATGTTTTATTAAAAACCATTATAATTTCACATAAGAATTTCCACTTTTTGGTATTGAAAAGTGAAATTATAATGACTGTGTTATGATGTAGTCTACACTACATACAGCACAGATGTGTTTCTCGGCAGACAATGAAACACACCCCCCCCCCCCTAACGACACCCCGCTGAAACGATGCACCGCCATGGTAAAAATGATGACCTGCCAAGAAAATTTCGAAAATAATTTCACGAGTCGTCGTTGCACAATAAGTAGCGGCAAAAACAGAATCCAGAATCCAGGCCATAACTTTTCTCCTAGCCTGCGTGCAGACTCTACTGATTCCCTGAAGAGAATACCGTGGGTACCAGAGCCAAAAAATAATAAAATAAAAAAATAAAAAAAGTAAAGAAGGAAAGAAGGTAACTCCTTTCTTCCTTCCCTCTTCCTTTTCCAAATTTTCAATTTCTTTCTACTTTTGAGGCTCTGGTACCCAGGGTATGAAGAGAAGTGAGAGGAACCCACTGAGGAACCTCACTTCTCTTCAGGGAATCAGTAGAGTCTGCACGCAGGCTACTTTTCTCCTGGCAGTTGTAACAAAAAGTCTACTAGGAAGGTGCAAATTTGCCCCCCCCCCCCTACCAAAATAGGGTTAAAGGAAGGACACCTGACGAAGCAGACCAGTACCAGCTAAAGAATAAACAATGTTTCCACACACACAGACAGCACAGAATATTTCAAAACTGGCTTGCGTCAAAAGAGACTTGTTGATAGATCGTGGGATTTTGCGTAATGCTACCCTGGGTACCAGCCTCTCTAACGTTAAAAATAGAGAGACTGGTTCAGTGCGCCCCTCTCCTCGTTCTGATGTGCCCATATTGACCAATCAGGAGCCAGTATTCATATCTGTGTAAGTGCAAAAGGTCACAGTGAAACAATAGCGAGCACTTGCGATAAGCTTCGATGTAAAACACAGAACATTAATTTGGTTGCGTGACTGAAGAAGGCAACCGATTGCGAATAAGTTTAACGATACTGTCACGCGTTCAGCCATTAGAACATTTACAGACAGATGGGACACACTTGCCAAACTGCCCATGGATTTAAGGATCAACGATATTTTGTCAAGCTGCCGCTCTAATCATCGCAACGAAGTTGGGCCTAAATTTCACTGTTCTGTTGACAACCACCATCGTCAATCGGCGCTCCCGTGAAGCTAATAAAGCCTATTGCCCGTCATCTAATATGCAGCAAGTCATATTTACACCATAGAAAGGACATTTGTATCAGTATACTGGAAACAGGTAAGTTCGATTTGTTATTTTGCACTCACTGACCTCCCAATCATCATGGGCTATTCCAGTTTTTAATCCATGTAGGTTTATGAGAGGGGGGTGACAGGGGGGGTCTTTGGTACCGGTACCACATGGTTTGGTACCAGGTTCCACCCCTGATGGTACCAGGTTCCACCCAAATTGAAAGCAATGGTACCACGTAATCCCAATTTTGATCGAAGGAGATAATAGCTGATAATGTAGACATAGTTTACCATCTACGAGGAGTTCTCGAAAGAGGTCGTGAAAATAGCTCCTCTAACAACGTACCGAAGGCACCATAGACAACTTGAATGAACAAATATTTCAAACAAGAAAGGAGAGAGTAAGGAGGATTGTGAGCTTTTCTTTTCCTGCCCCAAAAACAACTGTTCAGAATGAAATGTTAATACGTATAAATTGCAATGTGTTTGAGGAGCTGAACAACTTTGATGATGACATTGTTTCTTGTTCGAATCCTTCTCGTGGTTGTGATGGCCTACAGCTTCATCCAATCCCATTCCAAAGAGTGCACTGTGATCCAGATTTCCATTTTAGTGTAATTAATGCCAAAAAATGAAAATTTCAGAATTGTACAACACTGATTTTTCTATATTCAACCGTAGCCTGAGGTATATCAAGACGCAAAAATTTTTCAAATCGGACAATTTAGTGCTGAGAAAATATCATTTCAAGATAGGCCTAAAAAGTGTACTGCAGGCTTCTTTTGTAGCACAGCAAGGCTACAAAATAGCACTAACTTTCAAATTCAAATTTCTTGGCTTGCACTCACTCGATTTTCATGATCTTTGTTTTTTTTACAGATTGAACCCTGCAGAAAATGTAGTTAAAGGTCGATTGAAAATTTCATCTTGGGATGTGCAAATTTTTCAAATCCTTAATGGTAACCAATCGTTCATAAAAACTAAAACTGAATCACGAAACGCTCCTTCTACATTGAAAACAAAAAATCTATGTTTCAGAACTCTCGTAAAGCCTATTGCAGAATCAAGTTTAACCTATTGGGAACATTTTTGCAAAAGGGCTAAGTAGAATAAGCTCTCAACTAATTTTGGCGAATTTTTCACGAAGGCTAGTGAAGAAGAAGTCTTTTTTAGCAAATTATGTCTGTATTTGCCACTGTACTATAGACTGAACTAGATGTTCAATGAAACAAATATTTCCCGCTTATAGTCAAAAGGAGGTTAGAGATCAACTCCCTAATCATATTAGGTATCTATTTTGGTGTTTGTTCTGTTTTTCGATGTTACTAGGTGCATTTTTCACCTTGGGATATAACAAATCATTGTAGAATTGGCTGCATGTTTTCAAAACCTTAAAAATTAGTGAATTATGTAAAAAGACTTTATACTTCTATTGCTAAAAAGCATGTATTTGAAACTGTGGAGATATGATGAAATATTGGCTTTGCTAATAGATTTTCGTCATAAAAAATGCAATTTTTACTCTGAAAAGGCGCAAAACTGGTCTTCGTGAAAAATTCGCCAAAATTATTTCAGAGCTTATTCTACTAAGCCCTTTTGCAAACGTGTTGCCAATAGCTTAAACCTGATTCTACAATAGACTTTCCGAGAATTCTGAAACATAGATTCTTCTTTTTTAATGTTGAAGAAGCGCTTCGTGATTCAGTTTTAGTTTATTTAACGTTTAGTTACCAGTATGAATTCGCAAAATTTCCGCATCCCAAAATAAAATTTTCAATCCACTTTTTCACTACATACTCTGCAAGGCTTAATCTTTTGAACAAAACAAAAATCACGAAAATCGGGTGAGTGCAAGCCAAGAAATTTGAATTTGAAACTTAGTGCTACTTTGTGGCCTTGCTGTGCTTAGAAAGAAGCCTTAAGTACACTTTTTAGGCCCAACTTGAAATGATGTTTTCTCAGCACTAAATTGTCCGATTTGAAATTTTTTTGCGTCTTGATATACCTCAGGCTACGGTGAACAATAGAAAAATCAGTTTGGTATAATTCTGATACTTTCATTTTTCACATTAATTACATGCCCTGGAACACTGTTATAATCGATGTAATAACAACAACAGCAACAACTCTGTGCTTGCAAGACAACGCAATTGCGCACCTGCACGTCGCAGACGTCGCATCGCTTCCGCTAAGCTGAAACTTTGTTTGTACTGTTAAAAGCTGTTCAAAGAATTCCAAAAACATCAATTGACAAAACATTTTGTTGGTACTAACTCCTATAGGCTGGGTACCGGTACCACTACTTTTGGTACCAGGTTCCACCATCTTTCTAGAATTTGGTACCAGGTACCACCCCCTCTGGTACCATGGTACCACTACCCTGTCACCCCCCTCTTATGATGGAAGGCACCTTTCACCGACAGAGTCTAGTCCTGGAAAATGAAGGGTGTTTGGCGGGTGTTTGCTATGAGGACGGTGAAATCCAGGTGAATTCCACACTAGAGAATTTACACAATACATTTTGGCACACTTTGAACAACAGATTTGCAAACCTGAGGTTATCTTGTTGAAAACTGGTGTACTGTGCACTTGTTGTGCAAGGGGCAGAGACAAGTATCCTTCCCATGGTACTTTTGCCTCTGAAAATGTGCTAAGTTTAAAGGATTACAGGGTTGTGCCATTTTTAAATGCCTTTTTCAATGCACCATATGAATTTGTCTGTATGCTTTTTCTCTCATTGCAGTATTTTTATGTATGCTTTTCCTCAGTTCTTCTGGATTTAATTACAGTATGACAAGATGGGCTAACCTTTAATAATGACTCATCTTTATTTTTATCTTAGGATATCCGACAAAAGAACACATCTGTTCTACCAAATGACATCAGTCTATGAAACCATCAATGGGAACTCTTAGCAAAGAACTATGTTAATAAAGGAATCACACATCAATTTATCCTGAAGAGGTGCTGCTTGGATCTATAAAATGGTGGCTGCATTATCAGGAGAAAGCAGCTGCCATTGATGTTTGCTTATTGGCCTTTTCGTGTATTGGTCCACATGCTCATTGCAACTGAACAAAATTCCCGTCATTGTCTTGTGAAAGCACAATAAGGGGGTATCTGGCTTTTGTTGAAGAGAACTTAAAAGTGCTGTTTCAGATATGAACTATCACCATTTAGCTTACGTGCAAAATGCGAATATCATGTCTTGATATGATAATGTCTCAAACATAAAATACTGTGTAGTTTTCTGCTTACTTGCCTCATCTTTTGGCCTCATAAATTTACAGCACAGGTCAGTGTACATTGGTGGTGTTCTTTTAACAATTTTATAGAGATCAATGAATCGCCAAATTTTTTCACACTCCTTGAAGATTCTTGAAAGAATTTATGTGGAAAATTCTTGCGGATCATTGAGCGGTCTTGTGGTGTCAATGTATACATGGCCTGTACTGTATACTAGTAAGATCTAGCAGCAGTCACTGCAGAGATATGAAGCAATGACTTGTCAAATCAGAAACTCAGACACTAGAAATTTATTGTATCAAACAGATAAGAAACTTTTCAGGCTACACTCAGATATATTTCATGCAATGCTTACAGTACACATATTTAAAACAACTAAGAATTTGGACCAGTACTGAAAGTTTCGTGAAATTGTCAAATTTTGGGTACCAAGAGTTTCTTAAGTTTCTTATAGGTTCCATAACAATCTTCATGCTCCATAACAACATGGGTCAACATGTGCCCTTGTGAACGTCTTAAAACAAGATTTTTCAAGCTAAAGAGTAGGGCTCTTCTGTGCTATATAATGTACAGCAGCAACCAATGGATGATAAAAGGTACAGCAATGTCTTCTCAAAAATCCTCACACACAGCCTGCAACAGCTGATTAGGAAGGAAGAATATGTTGCTGGCTGGGAGCATTATACTGTCATGCTCAAAGCTAAGGAACAATATGGTGCCAACTTGGAGCATAGTTCATCATAAAAGTAGATGATCATTATTGGCTTAATAAACATCCTTGAAAACATTTACCATTAAACACTCTCGGTTGGTGGATTTTCTGCTCTTGCCTTCCTTTCTTACCATTCAAGGATTAATTAGCAGGTTTTTCACAAGGAACTTGTTCAAGAAACTCCACACTTAATGTGATGGACTAAATATTTTAGGAAACTTGACTACTATGGACAAGAAGCATTAAGAAACTGTAAATGTTAAATTCAAGGATATTAATGGCAAATTTGACATTGGACGTTTATTCTTGCATAATTTCCACTCCAATTTTATATTTTGAGTCAAACAGTGTTTTTCTTGCAAAATGTTGCTTTTATGTCTATAAACACATCTGCAGAAGTAGGAGTGGTAGAGATCATGCCATAATCCTTGTACCGAAAGTAGAAACAAATTAAGAAACTTTTTGTATAAAGAAGTGAAAATTTCACTTGAAATTAAGAAACTTTTTTTTGGTGCTATAGGATTGGCTGTTACAAGTTTTGAATGTATGGAAAATGTTTCAAAACTCTTCCACCACTCACAACAAAAGAATCCAACAACCTTTAGTCTCAGTGATAACATGAAGAACTGGTATAATATATAGCAAGATACAATGGTGTTGTGGTGGGGCTGACTTGTAGCTGGCGAGGCGAAGCAACTTCATCAAAAAGACCCTTTTATAATTGTTTCTGCAGCCATACCTGCTCCTGACGACTGTGAGCTAAATGGTGCTGCTAATATATATTTCAAGGACTCGTGTGTGCTTTAAAACTTCCACAGTTGCTTAAAATATACTCAAGCCAAGTTTGTAAGTTGTCAAATTGTCATTTTCTTTTTCACTTGATAAGTTCAGAGTTCATACCATTGATGATATGAAGATCGCAGTGCAATTTCCCAAGCTTCAGTTCTTGTCAAGTTTTAAAATCGATTCACACCACAATAATAATAATAGGAAGGAAAAGCACATATTTGTTTGTTCTTTGCATGACCGCGGCGCAATGCATAAACCATGCATAAATAAACGCCCACATATCTCTTTGACATATTTATCCTTTGGACCTTTTAGATCAAAGTTCTGAGTTCCTCTTTCCACGTAGATATTTTCCGAGAAAGTTAACAGCAATTTTCGACAAAATGGGATCAAACAGGACTTCGAGAGGAAATTTGCAGTCACCGGGTATGTCCCAAAACTGTCCCACATTTGAACTAACTCAGTGAACCTCGCCTATGAGCCTTTGTGACGTTTTGTGAGTTTTGTCACACTTGTTATTTGTAGTTTTATTCCAAGCAACAACAGCTGTTCAATAACCTTCAATTAAGGATCAATCGATTTCATGACTGTATGATTTGATTTGATGGACATATGAGCAATAATGAGATATGAAAACACTGGGGTTTCAGACTTGAGCTTTGCTGTTAACCCGGGGGGGGGTACATCCATTATGGCCTAACAGGGGGGTCCAGTCGGTTTGAGGGTCTTACGAAATGGCTACCAAATGACCCTTTTTATCAAACTCATACTACCAATTTGGGGTATTCCAAGATTCCTGGTCAGTTATAAGATTTCAACTCAGTAGGCTCCTCCGCACGGCAATATGGTCGTTGCAGCAGTAATTATCAGCGAATTTTGAAGTTTTCTTGCTTTGTTCAATCAGTTTTTACAATAGAAAATTTTGGAAAACTGCAGAAAATTTTGCTGCCAGACGCTACCAAATGGCCCAATTTTAGGTCCATGAACTACCATTTGGGGGTTTCTGCGAAAAGATACTACCATTTGAGGGTATTTTGCAAAATTTTTGCTTTGGCCCTCTTTAACCCTGACTGGACCCCCCTGTCAGGCCACAACTGGAGTAGCCCCCCCCCCCGGGGCTGTTAACTAGAATCTAGAAAATACCTTGTTGTTGGGAGACGTCAAATTGGGCTGCTTGACATTTAATGTTGACAAAAACACTTGGTGTATGATGTTGATACCAACATCTCTTATTTTAAGTAAGAATTTTGTCACGACAAGAGTGTGAAAAGCAATCTCTATGACAAATCTAAATTCTATCGCTGCAAAGATTGGTTCAGATGTGAGGAACTCGTGAGATATCTCCAGGGTTCCTTTGACAGGCTGCATTGGGTGCCAGATCGTCGTAGTAATCAGAATGAAAAGGGAGGGAAAAGAAAAGAAGGAGAAGGAAAACTTCTTCTCTCCTTATTTTATCTCATTTTCGTCCCATCTGTTCATTAAGGCTCTTGTTGGGGATATGAATCCTCAAAGTTCAAAGCAACTGTTATCCCCCAAAAAGGAAACCTGTGATCATGCGCAGAAAGCATGTTTGGGTTTGTGGAAGGAATGTGGGCGGATAATCCTGCCACAATCCAAACAAGAATTAGCAAGGAAACAAAGAGATTCTCGCGCATGGTAATAGGTTTCCCAGCTGTTGATCTGTTTTGAACTTTACCAGCATAACAAAAGGCTCAGACAAAAGGGGCAGTCCTCGGTATCCTCAACGGAGAACAAATAAAAATGAACACTTGGACCATCTAAGAATAATGAAACCCATCATTTTAACTGGCTTACATGCATAGTAAACAATCAACAACATACAAATTTCACATTACGATTCAAATGAAATTTAAACATTGTTAATAATGGATTGTGTATGATATTACGATACAATAAGTTATGTAGGTTTTTAAACTAATATTTTACAGCTCCAAATCAAATTATTCAAAAATGAGCTTGAAGAAACAATTAACGAGTATGAAGTCTTCTCTCTTTGGACAAGGATCAAGTTTAACTCCATAAAGATGATAATTCAAAAAAGCTGTCGAAGGAAATCTTCTATACATACAGGCCTATTTTGGGCTAGAAATAGGAACGCTGCTGCTTTCTGGGAATTCCCAACATTTCTCTAACGAAATCATGATTAATTCTGTGCTCATAATTTGCTAGCAAATGACTGGTGCAAATTTTTAGACTTTCTGATGCGTCTTCCTACCAATGCAAAATTAAAATTTCATACATACAATATCAAAACCATTGGCATTGTTATTAAGTATCAAGGGGACAGTGCGGAGGCTTTACAAAATGTAGCCCCAAAAATTTGATAAAAGACAGATTTGCAAATTTTTGACATTCTCATGTAATAGCTACAGTTTATTTTGAATAAGGATTCGAATGTGGATAAACATAAGCGTACGAGGCAGGGGGCTGGGTAGACATCGTACTTGGGCAAGTTCACGATCTGGGGGCTCAACGTTGGAAAAATGTCCAAAAATATTAGTACACTGGATTTTGTCTTCCAGTAGACTCATAAGAATAAAAATTGCATACTGTTAAAGACGAGGACTTCTCGAGGCAAGCTGACTTTGAGAAGTTTTCTTTTCAGAATAAGCGATGCAACCACGTCGTAATTCTATTCGCCCTGATTGGGTGAAACTATCCTCAGCTATCATGAATTAGATGGAATTTGACCAGTATTTTACAATATAGTCTAGGTCTCAAATTAGATGGCACGTGAAAATGCCCACAAAAACAACAATTGACGTGTTTTACATCATGAATTTCGCGTTATTGGAATCTCACGTGACATCTAATTTGAGACAGACTTTCGACTTGCCCTCTCCCACAATTCCTAGATCCACAATTCCAGCATTCCTGTTTCCTCCAAAGCCACGGAATGGTTAGCCTGAGTTGAGGCTGCGCGCAGGCTACGGAATGGCGAGCTGCGATACTGTGAACTGCGGAATGGGATCGGTCAAAAGGATTCAATGAAATAGATTAGGGGTTTAGGGGTCAGTGTATCATTTTACATGCTAGTGCTTCCAAAACCGCCATTTGATCCCCCTAATTTGTCTGATTGAAGGCCAAGTGGTCTCTCGATTATGTAATCATTGGAGGTTGTGATATTCGCAGATACCGGGTAAGTGTTCTCATCAACTGCAAAAATCAGTACATACAGCAATCCAGCCACAATTGCGCCAAGAATTGGCCCTGCCCAATATATCTGCAATGGAAAATTGCAAGGGAGTACTGAAAGGAACTATTGTAAAACAAAGGATGCATGATACACAACAATAAAAAGCGGTAAACCGTGTTCTTCATTGTGCATCTTGTGCACACAGGCGATATTTTTGAAGTTATACGATAGTAATCAGAGGCTGGTACTTTGATGACTTGAAATCGGTCGAGAAAGTATTCCAATATCCAGGACCGTTGAGAAAGGGGGAGGGGGTAGCTAGGTGTCTAAAACTCAAAACAGTCTCAATCCTAGTTTCATGAAACAAATCTTTGTCGAAAAAGATATACCATAAACCCTTCGCAGTTGCAAAAATATTTTGGCACCAAAACCAAAAACAACGGGGTATGGTATCGAAAATGCACGTTTTCTTGGATCTAGGATATGGCAAGCAATGCCATGTTCCATAAGAGAGTCCCAGACACTAAGCAACTTCAAAGGAAAAAACTAAAAACTCCGAATTCGGTGCAGCTGTAGACTATGTAAATTGTATGTTGATAATTTAGAGTTTTTATAGTTGTAGTTTTTTAGTTGTATACACTCTTGATTTAATCTATTATAAGGCTTCGGTTGGCATTGATTAGCATTCAGCTAGAACAGAGCCAACCTTAAAGAAAGAAATTATTATTATTATTTATAGGGTAGTTACCAGGGGGCCCGCAAGAAATAAGGTTTGTATTTTTTCTTTGTTGTAGTTTTCTTTCAGGAACGTTTTCAGGCCGCAGGCCCACTGAGATTCTAAATGAAATCTAAAAGCAGCGTTTTAGTGGATAGGAGGGCGTGACCAAAGATAAAAGGGCGTGGTATAAAAATTTTCGGGCCCCCTTCTGGCCTTGACCCAGGGGCTCGGCCCCTCTCTCGACGGCCCTGCAATATCCATTCTGACATAAACATCTGTCTGATACACTTACCCAATGATAGCTTGGCCAGTGAGTCATAAGAACAGCAGGAGCCAATGCTCTGGCTGGATTCATACCACAAGATGTGTAGGGCAACTAATGAGAGAAAACAGTAGAACTCGGTAAACTTAAAACAACAAATAGTTACAAAGGTACAAATGATCTTTAAAACTGCATCCAGCCAAAGGATCTGGGCGAACTAATATTTCAAGGGAGTTGCCAGGGGGTGAACTTGAGTGGACATAGAGTGGATATGTCCATCCCAGTTTTTCTAAGGACGATAGTTCTTCATAAGGACAATAGGTGCAAAAACGTCTAGGTATACACTTTAGGACATATTACTTACTACGTCGACTCCACTATTTGAAAACTGGTGACGTCCCTGCAATCTCGTCAATCAAGGAATGTTCTCCATTTGATCACTCCCTTTAGCCTATAGTGGTTGGGCTATCTGACACGTCCTATTTTGGTTAGGGGGGGGGGCATAAAGCCCCCCCCCTACCTAACTCTTGACTGGAAATAGATAGAGCAACCAGATTTGGTGTACTAATAGCCCCAGGCATGTACTTTATGAAAATATAAAAATCAAGCTAAGATTGGCCGTCATTACTGCTTGCGTCAGCATTTTTCTTTGTGTGGTCAAGAAAAGTGGCAAAATCGGTCAAAATCAGGAAAAATGTGATAAAATTAAATTTAGAGCACAAGTTCAATCCAAACATGAAAATTATGATAGAATACATCAAATAGCACTACCCTGCAAAATATCTTTCCAAAATTATGCAATTTTGCTACTGTTTTCGCGAAAATTAATATTTGAGAATTGGCGATTTTGACAGAGTCAGTTCCGGAATATTGTCTCCCTCTCCCTCATTTGTCGAGATACTTTTATGAAACTTCTTGAGTCCTTGCATAATAAGTATTACCAAAAAGTCAGAAAGTTTCGGGGCCATAATTGTTATCCTGACAGGGTTATAACAAAAAGTCTACTAGGGCCCCCCCTCAACCAAAATAGGGTTAAATTTTCGGTGAAAAATCAAAAACTGATTGATATCTACGATGATATGACGGGGTTAGACCCAGGATGGTTTGTTATGGAACTGCCAGTCGCCTTCCTTTTCTTTTGACCGATTGTATGTGGTCTTTTTTCGTTTCTTTTTTCTTTTCCAGATGGATTTGTAGAATTGCAAGTATCGTTCCTGCTACCCATTATAGACCTTCATGAACTATGTTTTTCTTGAATAGTCACTCCAATTCAGCTCCATTAATTAGGAAGCTACGATTATTTCCAATAGTTTGAAAGGTATCCCTGGATATATTCTAAATAACGACACTTGGAAAAACGCTGCAATTCGGAAATTTTTCCAGATGCCAAAAAAGAACACAGTAGAATTCCAGGTATCTACCTAGATAAACTACCTCAGTCCCAGTTTCCGTTTCGTTCATTGTATTGGATATCAGTTCATCAAGGAGTGCAACAAGACGCAAGACGATGAGTCCCTTGTATCCCTGCGGTAACTCTTCCTCAACAGTTACTCTTGTATCCCTGCGGTAACTCTTGATGAAGCGCCATCATCAAGTCAAAGAGCACAGGGAAACAAGAGACTCCAGGTCATAAGTCTAGAGGGCAACTACGACATGCAACCTGCCATTCAATCCAAAGAAAATAATTGAAGTTACAGCTATAGATAGCCAACCCCTTCGTCAAACGCACGGGGGGGGGGGGGTTCTTGGCCAAATTTTGGGTAGGGGTCTGCCCGCGAGCATCTTCAAAAGGGTACCGTTGGCTAGACAAATTTTTATGAAAATGGTACCCTTGGCTGGACCAATTTGACCATTGTCTGAACCAATATTTACGAAAATGGTACCCTTGGCTAGACCAATTTTGACCATTTCCTCGACCAATATTGTCAAATTTGTGCCAAATATGATATCATAACCGTTCGATAGACCAATATTGTCAAAAATGATACCCTTGGCTAGACCGTTGCTGGCCAAAATTGCAAAAAAGTATACCCTTGGCCAGACTAGAAGTCCGAAAAAGTATACCCTTGCTCGCGGCACATCCCCAGGTACCTTTACCATGAAAGAACCCCCCCCCCCCCGTGGTCAAACGTCGAAGAAAGACACAGAGAAAATAACACTACAAAAGAACAAGTTCCTTACCGCCAGCAAATGTCCGGCTATATTTGCAGAGCCATACGCAAGTCCGGGACCAAAGCTTGCATCTTCTCTGTTAGGATCAGTACCGGAAAGATAAACAAAGCTTATCATAAAACCAAGAACGCCTTCCATCCCAAATCCTTGCCAATATGTTGTGCCATTTCGTAAACTCAGAGCGCCCAATGAACTTCGTCTATTTGGCTGTGTCATTGCATGTATAATGGCAGCTCCAGTGATTGCTACAAAAAAGGAATCTATTTAGACTAATGATCTTCATCCTAGTTATCGTTACGACCGCCTTGATTATTACCAACCTCATCGCAGAAGCTTGAGAAGCAAGCGCGAAGCAAGGAAGCTAGTGGCGAGGCGGTTGTTGCGATGACTGCGACGAAAATAAGCAATATAGGGACTGTTTATCAATTTCTTTAAAAAAAAGTTGGCTAATAAATACAGTAGCTATACTAAAGCTAATCTAGGCCAACTAAGAATTACAATATACATAAATATACATATAATTATATATCGATTTATATATATCGACATATAGTTTTCCTTACGCATAAGAGATGGCAGAAAGCAAACAACAGGAAGGTTTTGAAGAAACGAGAGTTGTTTTTGTTAATGCCTTCTTATAGTTTCGACATATATTTTACTTGCGTACTGAGTTTCGACATATATTTTTCCTTACGCATAAGAGATGGCAGAAAGCAAACAACAGGAAGGTTTTGAAGAAACGAGAGTTGTTTTTGTTAATGCCTTCTTATAGTTTCGACAGATATTTTACTTGCGTACTGAGTTTCGACATATATTTTTCCTTACGCATAAGAGATGGGAGAAAGCAAACAACAGGAAGGTTTTGAAGAAACGAGAGTTGTTTTTGTTAATGCCTTCTTATAGTTCGATTCTTATAGTTTCGACATAAATATACATAAATACACGATTAAGAGTAGTAAAATAGTAGATATAACAAACATACAAAATTGAAATACCTTCAGTATAAAAACCATAAATGTTAAAATCAGATAAAGCCTAAGTTTGGAACAAAAGTTTTACATAATTGGCAGTGGCAGGTTTTTCCAGACCAAGATTTGATTTTTTTTTTAATTCAGCAAGAGATGTAGAATCTTTGATAAATTGTGGAACAGTAGCCCAGACTTGCGGGCCTCTGAAACGAATCGCTTCTGACCCATAAGTAACAGTTCTAATTCTAGGAAGAGAAAAATCGTTAGTGTTCCTCAGATTATATGGACTTTCATTTGGACAAAAAATCTCTTTCATAAAAACTGGATTAAAGCCATTTTTAGTCTTGTATATTTCGGTCATGAGAAGCTGTAAGTTTCTCTGGTGTACAGTTATTGATCTATCCTTTTCTATTAAAACCTCAAAACTGGATTCATAGTCCTGATAAGTAACTAAGTAACTAAGTAAGTAACTGAGTGCTCTCTCTTGGATTTTATCAATTTTGTGACAAAGTTGACGGCTGTGGAACATCTTTTTTCAAATCAGTATCTTAAAAGAAATTTTAGTAAATTGACCGCAATTCGCCTGCAGAAATTATAGACATCATCATCACAATTTTATAACTGTTGACATCATTTCATATATATTCGCTATAGGTTGCGACATCGTTATATCGCCGAAACGTGAACCAAAACAATCGAAAGACTTGCAGTCACGAAACAAGAAGTTCGACAATACTGTAGATTTCTTCAAAAACTTTGCTGTCCTTGAAGAGACTGCCACCGGTGATTTTTTTTTGTTACAGATAGTTTTATGACTTGATGGTAAATGTCTTCTAAGGGAAGTCTTAGGACTCCACTGCTAATGACTTTAGCACTATTGTGCGATAACAAAGGACCGTCAGCGGTTTGTCAGCAAAAAATCAGGATAGCGTCTAAACTCAACTATCTATATGGACTCAATGCCTTTAAGCTTAGAGTAGGAGAAAATGGACTTCTTATCGGACCTCTTGGAGCCATTATTGGCGAAGGGAGCCTGCAGAATCCTAGCTCTTATTCTTCATTACCCTGGGTGCCAGAGCCTTAACCATGAGACGAGAGAAAATAGGAAGATTAACTATGACGCTATGGTGGGTGTGGCACACCAGGTCACATTTCATTTGCTATCTCCTCGATATATTCCACGAGGCTTTAGCTATGTATAGTATCATGTAGTATGCAGGGTGCTGATGCATACAAGACCGCAGAAGAACAACAATTTAATCATTTAAAAGCGTACTTTCTTGTTTGTACAACAAGTGAATACTAGCTGAATACAACCATGAATTCGATAAACTTGGAATATCAAGATGAATCAAGTTATATATTTTGAAATGAATAATAAATGAGATGTTTGGGTGTAAAGATAGTATTTTGAATAAATGAAAATTACTTTTATCGACGACGATATCTAATATAATCTAATCTAAAGATATACCGTAAAAGCTCTGTTAAGCCCCCGGTGGCTTATTAAATTTTGGACACTTTTAGTCCATTTTGCACCACATTTTGCCGTTTAAACATACAATTTTACGGGTTAAATACATGAATTCGACAAAGTTTTATCTCAAAACACATCAAAATTAACATGCAAACTTATTTTGCTCAATAAATGGAGAATCTTTGGTAACCTCTGAAATTTTATATAAGTGGGGGGTCTTAATAGAGACTGGGGGGCTTAATAGAGCTTTTACGGCAGTACAGTCCCCCTGACGGGTATTACGTCATGGTATTACGTACCAGTGGTACCAGTGGTTAGTATGTTAGTGTTTTGTTAAAAAGAAAAATGATGATATTGGCAAAAATACGCAGGTTAGCAGTGCCGGATTGCTAAGCGTTTATTACACTGAAAAACTGTTGTTTATTTTGGAGTTTGGCACAACACCTATAATAACAAAACGATTCAAGAAGCAAAGATAAGACCATATGATAAGACTCAAAGGAGTTCACCCACAATGGCCTGACAGGTGGATGTAGGGTAAAATGGTTTTTGTTCATAGCACTATCATCCTATTGCAAAACACTTGCAAGCTCGGTATCATTTATACCGCGCCGGTGGTATAGTGCGTTCGTTATTAGCCTTCGATCAAACCCAACGCGAAATGAAAACATAAAAGAACCTATGCGAAGGTGGAATCTTGCCTGTCAGCCCCGGGTTTCGCAGGTGAGGGCTTTTCCCCATGTAAACAAGCCCCATTCAGTTAACTGTACCAGTCTTGTTTGATGTGCAACGAAAGTTTAACCAATGCTTTTATATTTCACAAAGGTGGTAGGGTACAACAGTAGTACAACAGTAATACAACAGTAGTACAACACAACAGTTGAAACATACCTCCTCCACATTGCACCAACAAATATGCAACTGCTCGCAGCACTGGAATTCTTCTTGCAATGGCACAGCTGATCGTAACAGCCGGGTTTAGGTGGCCCCCACTCGCTGGCATGAACATATATGATACAACGGCAAGTGCCAGTCCAAAACACAGTGCAACACGCAAATGATCATCTACTTTGTAGCCATCCCATGTCAATGACACGCCTAATGCCACTGCAATGTAAACTGTCGTTCCTAAAAATTCTGCTAAAATAGCTCTCCAGAAAAACAAGCTTCGTAACTGACCCATCTGTTTTCCGTGTTTCCCTCGGTCGCTAAAGTTAACCAATTTCAAGTGGGTATGTACGAGCTGCAAGTAGAACTCATGTAAGTAAGCACATCGATGTATATTTAGGCCCTTCCAATTCCACGGCTTTCCGTGTCCTGTTTTCAACCAACAATAAGTTGAACAAAGATATCTTTATCTCAGATAAACACAGTTGAAAGGCAAGTGAAGATTTCCAGACACTCCGAGCGACAGCTAATGCTCTTAGCAGATCTCTACGAAGCAATGAAAAATTTATCATTTACAATTCATAATTGCGGTTGAAATTCAAATATTTTGACCATGCACAACCCGGGAGAGCGTGGAGAATCCTTATCATTTATTCATGTACATTTCATTCAACTTTCATGTGATGCATAAGCAATCATTTATTAGTCACGATGCATTGTTTTGATTTCAACAATTGCATTTTGCATGTACAATGAAACAACGGCATAAAAGAATGTCAAGAATTACGCATGCCCACACAATGCTACTGTATCACAATTGGCATTACGTTGTCATTGACTACAGTAGCAAAGGTGGCAGCACATTGGCCAATGCGTTGATATTACCTCAACTTTAATGGAGTTTCTACACCTCGATAGATGACAGTCCCCAATCAAAATCTGTTTCAAATTTGGGGTCATATGAGATTTGCGACAACACAAAATTGATTCCTTATGGAAAACATTTCAAATAGTTGTTATTCGCTTTCGCTAGCCTTTTCACGTGACTTCCAATTTGAAGCCCTTTTGATACAAGAAGACGAACAGATCATATGGACAAAGAGGTAGACTAGAGAAGAGACAGGACCAGTCGACTGGTACGAAAATAGGAATAAAAAATCCGTCGTTTAATCCGTCCGTTTATCTTTTCGTCTGTCATTGGCTTGATACAGGTTTATAGCCATGAGGAGTTGCCAACGCCATATAAGATGGTTGTGATTACGATGTTGATGAAGACGCTAGGTGTTAGGAAGCGTTTATGAATTTTCTTACCAGAACCATATCAGTTTTGTTGGTATTGGGGTATTGATCAGGAGAGTTCCACAGGACTTTCAAAGAATGTTGTGTGTAGCTCGCAGTGGCTTGCTTCATGGCTCTCACTGTTGTTTGTGTTGTGTGGTGCGCTTATGTTGTGTTGTGTTGTGTGGTGTGATCCTTTGCGGCCAGAGATCCTTGTTCAATTAAACTATTTTTGCCCTTGATCCAATGTTGACTGATATCAAAGCCTAGATTATTAAAACCCACAATAATGTTGTGCACAAAGTCAAGATAAACAGCAGAAGGCAATGAATATTTGTACTCAGAGGTCTGGGTCCCGCAGGGCGATTGAAGTAAACCACTGACTTTGATCGTCATATGCAATTAGCATTGTTCTGTCAGTAATGATAATTGCTTTGCAGAACCCTTGCATCGGTAGATTCAAGAGTAGAGTTCAGTCCATAAAACTCGGGAAATGAAACACCAGCGAGAGGAGTTAACAAATTGTTGAAAAGCTATGAAGTTCCCAACGTCTATAATTTCCTTGCAGCAACAATCATCATTTTCTCGGATAACTGGCAATCGGCAATGCCTTCTGGATATACAGAAATAGGAGATTAAAGAACGCCGGTCAACCAGCATCCTTTGCGGTCGCGCTTTGCTGAGCACTGCTATGCACGATGTCATATGAAAATGGCTGCCGCAGTCGAAAGGCAAAATGGGAAGCGCGCAAAGGATGCTGGTTGACCGGCGTTCTTTAATGTGCGTCAATAAGCGCTTGGATCGCAGAAGGATACACCTAATAATCCAACCTTGACTCCGGGGCTATCGTTGTATTCAGCCTCCGGCTTCGAGGTTGCACCTAATCGAGTCCGCAACACCTTGCCATGACGCTCAAGTATCGATAAAGGTAGACTCTAGATAAAACTAAGGCGTATGCGTAGGCGTACGGTAGGAATGGCTACATACCAATGGCTAAATGCTGTTGAGACACGTGAATTATGTCTCGTTCAATTCCTACCCTGAATGGGATGGCTACATAGGCGCTTTTCGCATGCACCCCAAGCCAGTTAACCATCTAGCCATCTATTGCACAGTGCTTTGTTTACATGCACAGCTTGAGTAATTGGCATACGATATTTTGGTTTGTAATGAAGAGCTGATCTCGTAACAATAGCATCAGTTGTTTTTGATTCACACGCCAGTTTGATCACAGACAAATCAAATCTCTCAAGCTACAAATCAAAACCAACGATACCATGAAAGATTCTCTGAACCAGCATGGCAAACTGTCTCGTTGTGCACACGTAAAGGCATTATTACGAGAAGTCACAAGTATAAATCCAAGCATTTGCCTCGCTATCTTTCTTTTTCGATATATACATACTACTTAACCAAATAACAATTGTTCGTGTGCAGCACGAGACAGTTAGCCATGCTGGTATCAGAGAATCTTTAGTGACTTCGTTTGTTTTGATGTGTTCCTTGAGAGAATTCCCTTAATCTGCAATCACTGATAACTTTCAAATGTCGTGTTTATCAAAACTTTTTCCAATTCTTTATAAGAACATTTCGAGCCCAGATTCAGATTTAGCACCCAAACTTTAGTCTAGCAACTTGTTTTAAACTACTGGCGATTTTGATGTTGATCTTACATCGATGTAAAGTTAAAAAATTTGTAAGGGATTCGAGTGGGATTCGACCGTCACATATCGTTCGGGTTGGAACTTTACTTCCGAGTCATTTTTCACGGTCAAATCCCTTGCAGCATAGGTGCCAAATCTTTATCTCGGCGTAAAAAGGTGGGTGTAAAATTCAATGGCTTGAAAGAAACTTTAGATACTTATCTATAATTCTACCGTTGGACTTTTCAGAACTTTTGAATATTGAAAATTACAGCGTATCTTACATTTAAACTCATTTGAGGACGTGACATCATCAAATTCCTAAATCATAAACCAGATGAGTGACAGACTTTTGCTTGATACCATTTTGTAGGCATTCATAAACTACGGTTTTCTTCGAAATTATTTCATGTTACGTCAAACATTTTAGAAATTACGATGGTTTTCAGTTTTTTTGAAAATTGTTCTTGAATTTTTGAAAAAGAAGAAAAACACTCTAATGCTGAAGATATTGAAAATTACAGAAAATTCCAATGGTAGAATTATAGCAAAATAGCTAAAGTTTCTTTGAAGTCATTCAGTTCAAAGAAATAGGTCACTCAATTTTACATCAGCCTTTTTAAAGATTTGAAACCTATGCTATCCCTTGTAGGTTTTCGAACTTTACATCGCCATAAAATTAACACTAGGACCGCTAGCAACTTAAAAACTTGCAGTTAGACTAAAGTTTGGGTGCTAAATCCGAATTTCGTATGAAAGAATATTGAATAATTTTAAAAACGAGGCTGTTAATTGAAGTGGTGTATTGTGACGCACCCTGCCCTGTTGAATCAATAACCAAGCTACTTGACCAAGCGACGGCCCTGAACAAGTCATGACCAAGTATATCAGTTGCTGAGAGCATTGACGTACAGAATCATGTGCTTGTTGTGCGGTTGCGGGCATCCAATGTCGCTTAGGTCGTTTTAACTATTGACAGATTTTCTCAACATCTTCCGCTTTCCCTAATCCTACGATTTCTTAGCAAAACCATGCAATAAAACAGTGCAGAGAAAGAGCTATCTTAAGAAACTGTGCCTAAAAAGATGCGATAGTTGTGTGAAAAATTCAGTCACTTGGCTTGTTTGTGGAACAAGGTGTGAGACGAAGATCCTAAATCTTGGACAGAATTTGAACACTGCGTTGATTAACAAAACCATATGCTAAATATTCTCATTTGATAATTGTCTGTCAGACACTCATCTGAAGATTTTACGTGACTAGTGTCAGATGAGAATATCTAACAAAATCTTCCGTTACTCAACGAAAGTTTCAAATCCTAAATCCGTTTCAACTTTGCTCCCACAACTTTTTTGATCTAAGTGAATTAAATCAAATATAAACTTGCTTACCGATGACTAAATGTTAAAAAGGTAAGCTCCAAGCACTTGGTCCACTTGTAAGCATCGTTCCACTGAAAGATAATGCACTCGTATCGGAAGAATTTCGTTTGTTTACTTTGATCTGAATTAAGCGAGCCAATGCAGGCTAATGGATTCTTGAAACCAGTTAAACTCGCAAAAGCTACAATCAAGATATGTTATTTGATATCACTATTCAAATTCCAAAATATGACCTTTACTTATCTCCTTTGACTAAAGGTTGTTTGTCGCACTATGGGATTTACGAAGATCTATTTCTGGTTGCGCTCTTACAATCTCCTTGAAATGTGTGCTTTTAGAAGCTACCTTGTTTCCAAATGTGAAAGGAAGTTCTACGAAAGTGCCCGAATATAGCGAGAAAGCTCACTTTATAGAGTCATAGAAACGTACGACTCTCCTATGGAGAGGTTCCCCTGTCATTTTGCCTCTGACATTTTGCATTGTAAGTTTCCTCGATTCATTTTCAATAGAACTGCACATTTCACATCGCCAGTGGAATTTAAACAGTGGAAATGCGATTCATGCACCTACAGATTCATATAAAGTCGTTATCAAAGATTTAGGGATTTCACTTTCATTAATGTTAGTCATTTCTGGGTATTGTTTTTCTCTGTAAATTAGAATGCATTTTCTTTAAGTTCGAGTTGGCCTTAATTAGCTGTTATTTTAGCTATTTGAATTATAAAGCCAACTTTAAATAAATCGATAATAATAATAATATAATAATAATAATAATCGCCCTTGTGAATAGTGCATATGAAGTACAACTGAAAGTTCTTCTGTGAAATTCCGAATTTGTAATTTGTAAATCAAGTCCCTATGATCAATAACTCGACGATCAAGACAAAGAAATTTGACAAATTTTTTAGGAAACTGAGAATTTAAATACCTACTTAAATGTTATTTCAAATTACTCTACGCTGTTCAGTGTCGTGCTATTTAAGCTTTTCAATCAAACACTGAATTCTCTTACAAAAATAACCCCACATAATCATTTCTAATACAAAAATATCAATTATTTTTACTTAGCTAAAATGCTGTTCCAATGCGGATAACGGATCTAACGAACTATTTAATTCATCATTATCAGAATGTTTTGAAGTAAAACTACCCCCATGAAGAGGAACATCTTCTAGCGCAGTCCCAAATTCGTCAATTCCTTTTGATTTATCGTTTGATTTTGTCCCATAATTATCCTTAATGGACGATAACTCCTTTTCGAAATCACCTGGAGAATCGATTGGCCTAAGATACCCCCATGGTTCAGGTGTTGCACATGATGGGGTTGAAGATTCAGATTTGCTTGCTGCTGAATTACTGCCTGAATTGCTGCTGGATGAATTGCTTGGATTGTCTGGATAAATACCTTGTGTGTAACCTAAATAATCGAATCCGTCTGAATCTGCATGTTCCCTTGAATCTGAAGGTGAATCTTGCGCTATCTCTGGCTTTTGATCTACAGTAATCCGCTGATGTGTTCTTGAATCTGAAGCAATCTGCACATTTATTCCAGAATCTATTACCAAATCTTGATTTATTGGCTCCCCTGCGGAGAAATAGTTTTCATTTCCTTCTAGTGTAAGATGTTCACCGTGTGTTCCTTCGGTCATTTCTGCCGGGATATCACTAAATGCCATTGACAAGTTCTTGTCGATCGAAGAGAAACTTTGCTCGTACGCGTCGGTCGAAATTTTCAAATTAGTAGTCCTGCTTAAAATATCCCTTACCTGGAAAAGACAAAAGGAAAGTATAAAACAATTATCATTGTTCATCGAAGACAGCCAGATAATAGGAGAAAGGTAGATGTTAGTTATATTTGAAAGATGAGAGGTCCCCTCAGAGTCGATAATAATATCAAGATACTTCTTGGAAATTACGCTAACTCTGATCGCATCTCAGGGGAACCCTCCTGCTCAACACAAGTCAGTAGTATCAGCCTGCTGGGAAATCGGCAAAGGGCAAATTTTGCGAAACAAAGGATTCAGGTTTCGGAAAGACAAAGCGATTTGCCTTCGTGAAGAATAAATTTCATGCCTTTGAGTTTTGTCTCTGTTTAGTTTATTCTTGTTTTTTATTTGTTGTGTTGATTGCTTGTTGGCTGTCTTTTTGGAATTGTCTGCTTTAATTTGTAAGTCTGATCTGAACAAGGTGACTGCGTGTCTTTTCCCGCGGTCGATGGGACCAATAATGTATTGTATACCGGGTGAGCCAGAAAAAAGTTCCCACTTTTGACAGGCCAGGATAAATCACACACTAGGCCAATCTTAGTTGTTCATGGTTTAATCTTTTGTCAACATCCTACATTATTCTGGGTTATTTTTTGTAGATTTTTCGGATGCCAATTTATCGATATATTAACGATTTCCTGAAATTTTTTGGCCTGCAGACTGCCAAATAACATAGAAAAACAGTGATCAGATTTCCTACAGATTGAACTTGGCTGAACAAAGGGAGTGCTCTTCGAAATGATGAGGGACTTTGGAAATGGATTCGGTACAATCTGTCGCACGAGCGATCGTTCAATGATTGCGCAAGTTTAATGCCATTTTTATTAATACAAAGACTCTCAGTTCTTTTATCATTTCTTTGAAATTAAACTTGCGCAATCATTGAACGACCCCGCGCTCGTGCGACCGATTGTACGCAATCCATTTCCAAATTCCCTAGTCATTTCGAAGAGCATTCCCTTTGTTCTGCAAAGTTGAATCTGTAGGAAATTTGATCACTGCTTTTCGATCTTTTTGGGCAGTCTGCAGGCCAAAAAATTTCAAGAAATCGTTAATATATTGATAAATTGGCATCCAAAAAATCTAAAAAAAAATAACTAAGAATAATACAGGATATTGGCAAAAGATTAGATCAAAAACAACTAAAATTGGCCCAGTGTGTGATTTATCCTGGCCTGTCGAAAGTGGGAACTTTTTTCTGGTTTACCCGGTACTTGGGTTAGATTGTACTTGATAGAAAGAAAAAACCTCTGAGTGCACTCAATCAAATCAAAATGAATAGAGAAAGCAAAACATTATGGTCGGCTGCATTGAAGGTGTGAAAACTATTGTCCAGGCTGTCAAATCCTTTCTCTTAAACAGAGCTGAATCCGTCGTTTTACGAAATTCACCATTGCTACGAAATCTTGAAATAGGCACAGGTCGCAGAAAATCCCTGCCCATGCAGAAAGATACCTCCGTTCTTCGAGTTACACGTTTTTTTTTATAAGAAACTGGTTTATAAGAAACTAGTACTACGATGACCAAAAAATTAAGAAACTCTAGTACTACGCTCAAGAACAGTTAAGAAACTCTAAAACTTTATTTCTTTGTGTCTCTCTTATTCTATGTCTTTCTAACAAAGGTACATTCGTCTTTTCTTGATTTTTAACTGCAAAATTGGTAAATTTTTGCCTTGATGTACATGGCTTCTTCTTGATGACAATGTCAATGCAAAATGGAAGCCCTTTCTCGAGAAGAAGGCTCAACTTCGAACAATACCGCAATTTTAGGCCCAAAAAATAAGAAACTGATTAAGAAACTTTTACTACTAAAACACCGAAATTTTCATGCGAAATTAAGAAACTTTTAGTACTATGTGCTGATCCAAGTTTCTTATAAAAAAAAACGTGTACTACTAACGAGAAAAGGCTAATGGAGCCTGCCTTTCCTGTGGAAACGAATAACTGCAAGTCAAGGTGCAGCAGTAATGGCAATGATGGGAACTTAGCGAAAGAAATTTGAGCAAAATCTTCGAATTTGTTATCTTGTAAAGATTTCGGGCATGGCAGCCAATTATTTCAGAACCATGAGTGAAGCAAGTAATTGCTACTTACCTGTTTCAAGCCATTTATGCATGTTTTCGTGACTTCATTGCTCGAAGGCTCTTCGTCAATGCTCGTATCAACGAATCCTTCAATGAGGAAATTGAAATTAATTTGAAAATGAACGCAGTTCGAATCAATTTTTTATATAAAGTCAATGTAAAAAGTTTACAATAAATAATTACCTAAGACACTATGAGCGAGTTACCATACAACACTACAAGAACGATATCAAGGGGAGCAAAAGATCATGACTACCCCCTGGTCTTAACATAAAAAACATACACTTAAATACAACTAAAATGGAGTTACAAAATGCCACAGATAAACGATTTATACGAATAAATACTTGAGCCGGTTTCACATTGTAGGCCAGGCTAATATCAGATGAACAATCAGACCCCGGGCCGAGACAACAACAACGACAACGACCGTCCCCGTCACTGCTCCCTCCGGGTGAGTGTCAGGTATGCGAATCAATGAATCCTTCGGAAGGAAATCGAATTACTTGCAGCATGAATGCAATACGGATTATATGAAAAATGAGATTTGCTTACGGAAAGCACCAGCAATGGTGGGAAAAAGGCAGAACGTAAATAACCAATCATTAATGATTTATTAAAAGTGATAAGTTCTCTTTCAGCACTGTTCTCTGGCAGAACAACATTTGTTTGTTTCACGGTGTTTAATCCTAAACGCTATATACATTTATAGGGGCATTCGCTCCCTTCTTCCCCGAACTGCTCCCCAGTTAGTAGCATCTCATCGGTTCTCTTAATGGAGCTCTGTCTTGCAGTGGATTAGAGAAGAAAGCCTGCACAGTAAAACACCCAGAGCCCAGACTTCTAGAATCCTTTACAAGGTAAAAATTGATAACGATTTAATACTTTTCTGGTAATTCTTTACCAGCAAAGTTTTTAAATACTCTTTACAATTTACAACCAATTACAAATACCTTTAAAATTTCAACGAATGGATATGTAAAAATAATGAGTGATTTAACATATTACTTGTTTAAACTTGATACAGGAGTTTACAGAACGAAACCAGTTAATTCAGATCCGGCCACCTGGTAGAACGTCACTTTCAGGAAAACACAAGAAGCTCACCTAAATAGGAGTCCATTTTTCCAGCACAGAATAAGCACAGTGATTGTAATCGATCAAATTCTGATTGCAATTGAGAAACTTGCTTTTGTAATCTTTCGTGATCCTGTAACGAATAATAAAATCAGGGTAAATCACCATGTAAACAAACTCGTCCACAAATCAGTCCATATCAACAAGGGCAGATTTTGTAATACAATAGCAACAGAAGCTGAGCAGAAGGCATTGTAATTCTCGCATATTTAGGGCTCAAATGAAACGATTACAAAACACCTTCTGAATCAAGTAAACTAAATCTGCCAGACATAACTTTAGATTTACCCTTCTTCTTTCGTTATAAGCACATAACTTCTCTTAAAAACCACCTTTCGTTTGCAAAAGGCAAGAGTTTGCCCAACTACAATCCTCGCCAAAACCTCTTGTCACAAACTGAATTTTTCAGCATTTTCAACAAAAATCAAAGTACCTACCACTTTAGCAGAAATATCTCGTAAACCCCCCTTCCCCCCAAGTCAATGTTGTTTGTCTTCACTCAGGACACTCGCTGCATGATATTTTCCAAGTTAGCGAACTCAGCAACATTGAATTGGGGGGTAAAGGGGGGGTATTTGTTCTTCAGATCTACCTTCTCCCATTTTGTGACAAGGGTTTTGGCGAGAATAGTAGCATCGGGGAACTTTTGCGGCTTTGTTTGTTTTGAGTTATTGGTTGAGAGAATTTCCTTTGTCTGCAGATGTTAATCGCTTTGAATTGAGGTGCTAGTCAAACGCAACTGTTGCCATAATATTTCAAAATCTGCCCTTGTTATTCAGCCAACAAAACTGTAAGTTTGAAAGTACTATGGTCGCACAAAACGTGAATAAAGCATTGTAAATAATGGCAAGAATGAACATGGATACAGCTTTTCAAAAGTTTTACAGTGGTGAAAGCTACAGCTCTTCGTGGCTCTGAATTGTGGAAACTACGAGTAGATTTTATGTTGTTGTTCTTTTTGTGCATGTCATGTATTTTCCTTGTCTTTTATTTTGATTAGTTTCTTCTTTTCCTTATATTATATATCTATATGTATATATCTATATGTTAATGGCCTCAGTGTAGACATTGCTTTTTGCTCCTTGGGGTATCGTTGTAGTAGTATTGCAGGGTAGTTATGTAAGCAGTGTAGGGTAGCTCATATTGTAGAGTTAGTTCTGTAAGTAGTGTAGTGTAGCTCGTAATATATATTGTAACTTTTTATTGGAATATAAAAAAAAAGAAAACAAATGTGGAAATGAAATACCACTGCGAAGAAGCAGACTCGACTTGCCATAGACCATTTTGACATTTAGAAAAGGGCCTGGGGAGAGCAACATTTTTCTGGTAAATGGCTGCCACAGTGCAATTTATCGTTGGTGAAAAGCCCTGTGGCAGCCATTTACCAGAAAAATGTTGCTCTCCCCAGATCCTTTTTCTAAATGTCAAAATGGTCTATCGTCCTTCTCGATATACTTTAGATTTTGTTTGAACATTACCCTACAGCACAGAAAAGTAGGGATCAAACATCGAGAATAGCGTATGAGACGACACTTCTGGCCAAACAAATTTCGTCTGACATTGGCCACATAAAACTGGGGAAGCATATATTCAGAGGAATGGACTTTCCGTCCCGAAATACATAGCTTCGAAGTACCCTTCGTTCATTGCTTCCTTTAATGATTTGCTGTAACCAAGGTCAGACGAAAAACTTCAGAAAAATATTCCTTAACAGCAAAACGCATGCTTGTTCAACTAACCTCTTCCAACTGAGAAACATTCGCCTCTTTCGGTCGATTTTTACCTCTTGATGCAAACTTTGATAATACATCATTTGATAACCCAGCAG
The DNA here is from genome assembly GCA_039566865.1 of Aurelia coerulea. Lineage (NCBI taxonomy): Eukaryota > Metazoa > Cnidaria > Scyphozoa > Semaeostomeae > Ulmaridae > Aurelia > Aurelia coerulea. The sequence continues at coordinate 29,228,625 of CM076944.1, forward strand.
TATGCTTTCCAATTGCATTTGATATTTGAGAAACAACATTTCTTGGTGATTTATCTGTTCTCCTTGTTTCTGGTTTTTCCAACAATGATTCCCTCGTGATGACTGCAAGGAAAAAGGAAGAGTCTTTATCCTACCTGTGAAGGAATAATCATCAGCACGCAGGGGATTCAACAATTAAAGAAAAAACAGTTCTTAGCTATCTAGCAAAACAGCGTGGAATAAGCAAAGTTTCTGAGCTACAATCTTGGTCAAAATGTATGGGACAGTCAATGACAAATAGGATGTTTTCACTAAACCCTTTTATTTCCCCCTCCCCCCTTGTTCAATGTTGGAAAAAAGTTGTCATCACGTTCACTCAACATTGACAAGGGGGGTGAAAGGGGGATTTTGCCAATCGCTCTTCTTGTTTTCAAAAGATTTGCTAAAGCTCTTTTACGGCTCTTTTTGCATGATTTTCAGCAGTGTCCCATATCTTTTTGGCGAAGATTGTAACTAGCAATGGAGATTTTCGAATTTAAGCAATAAAGCTCCAACCGGGTGCATTGATTAACGGAGCTACCATTAGTAAGTTCAAGAATGGATCGTTAAAAGTCATGACGCTAAATTTAATTGTACCAAACTGTGGATGGATCCAAAGAGAGTTTACTTAAAGATGACCAATTTCAAAATTGCCCGGTAGGTACCATAAAAGCTTTGTTAAGCCCCCGGGGGCATATCTAATTTCGGACACTGCAGAGGGGGGGGGGGGGTTAAAAGAGAGGGGGACTATTAGAGAGGAGGGGGCTTATTCACAATATCAAATGACAATGATATATATGATAGCTTTTTAGTTTTATAATACTATATTTCCGGGATTCAACATACAATTTTACGAGTTGAATCCATAAATTCGACACAGTTTATCTCAAACCATATTAAAATGAACATGCACTCTTATTTAGCTAAATAAATGAAAACTCTTGGTAACCTTTGGAATTGGATATAAGTGGGGGGGGGGCTCAATAGAGAGGGGGCCGATTTAAAATATTGGCTCAGACGGAAGGGACTTATCAGAGAGGGGGCTTACTAGAGCTTGTACGGTAGTTCCATACCTGAGTGCTATCCGAAACAGTAAAGGCCTTAATATATACGAATAAATGAGAGCAAGGGATGGTCTCACTACTTTAAATTCGTACCCCTTACCAAAGGTGACATGATTTTCACTTACTTTCCGCTGACCATGTCCTGGATCGTTTGACTTCCTGCGCAAATACTTCTCTCTTTGTGCCAACTTCTGATGTCTCTACTTCCCTATTCTTGGTACCGTCTACTGATTGTGCGTACCATTGAGCAGATTTTGGGACAAATTTTACAGGACCAATTTTCTTAGCAAACTGAGTCTTGCTTGAGCCAAGAGCTTGGGCAAACTGGTAAATGAAAAAAATTAAACAATGAGATATTTAGGGGAAACAAGACCGATCGAATCTTTAACATATCGTTCCGGAACATCTTATTCTTTCATTAACTTTATTCTTTCTGTAAAGGTGAAGATAATGAAAAAATAGTATTCAAGTCTCTACAATAACTGGAATAAGAAATGCTACAGAGGTCCAAGTTCCACAGAATATATGGGAGATACCTTTGAAAAAACATCAAGGCCACAATTCCATCTGACCATTTCAAAGATTCTTGGGAATAAAAATAATACGAAGTAATACCGGCTGAGGCAAAAAAGCCCCCTTTAAATATTGGAAACATTGTAAAAATCTGTAAATTTATGCAATTATCTGTAAATTATGTATTTGTAGTTAAATATTCTGTATTTCTTAGATAGTAGGTGTGAATTTGCTTATATTCTACAGCTATTGTATATAGGTAGGCCTTACTCTGAATAAATTAACGAATTAATGAATTAATAATCATGATAATAACAATAATGGTAATAATACCGATGAAGACTTAAGAATCACTGATGAAGATTTTATGATCAAAACGTTTGTTTTTAACAGTTTTGTTTTTACAATAATGATAACAACAGTATTAATAACAGCTACTTAACCAGCAGAAGCGTTAGTTACAACTGTCAATTGAAAATAAGCTACACATAAGGATCGAATGAACCAACCTTCTGTTCCTGAGTTAAGGATTCACTGAGGTTTCTTCTTAACGATGCATTTCTATCGTTGACTCGTTTGCTCTGTAAGTTCGTTGTCGGTTTCTTTGCTTTTCCACCCTGAGGCTGCATCAAAACAAATTGGATTTTAGACACACACGAAGGCTGATTTCTATTCAGTGGATTTTCCAACCTGCGCGGAAATTCTCTTATTCTCAAATTAGTGTCACTTTGTAATTGAATAGCATCAAGGTTTTGAATGGTTTTGGTTGAGTGGAATTCCGCCCGCTCAAGAAATTCCTCTGATTGAAAATAAAATAAATAGATTTCACTTCACCAGACGTTCACTTTGGTCACCTTTTATAATACAGACGTTCCTAGACGTTCCTACGTTTACAGACGTTCCTAGTTCACTTTAGTCATATTTGACGGTAGGTTGGAATTATAACAGGCCTAAGTTCATACATGCTAAAACATACATGATTGAAGACATATATGCTAAAACGTTTCGAGCTCTACATTTCCAGATTAGGAAGTAAAAGAAATCAATAAGCTTAACTGAGAATATTGGCTGCGGTCGCACTACTGTCTTTTCCCGTTATGATGTGTATCGCTTCATTTTCTTGCAATTTATTTTTGTTGCCAGAAAGCATGGCAATATAACGGTAAAATGATGCCCGGTCACACAATGATGTGATGTATCATATGGTACAGCGCTTGAGAAAAACCGGGTGACGAAAAAACCATCCCTATTTGAGAGCTAAAATATAGATCAGGACCTTGTTTTGCATCTGATACAGCTTTCTTATGGAATCAACTCCCAGGATCAATGCGCTGTAACAGAGTTGCATGTGAAAGCGAAATGCGGTCACAAATGACAGCGCGGTTAACCTGTTGTTGTTTTGAAAGAAACTTTAGCTATTTCGCTATAATCCTACCACTAGATTTTTCAGAGGTCTTCAATATTTTAAGAATTAGACTGTTTATTTCAAGAATTCAAGAAACATTTTGAAAAAAAACATAAAACCATCGTAATTTCTAAACTTTACGAAGAATCGCAGAATAAGTTACAAGAAATACTTAGTTTACAAATCAAACGTCTACAGTATAGTATCTGGCAAATTCCTTTCACTCTTCTGTTTTATGATATGGAAATTTGAAGATGTCACATCCTCAAATGAGTTGAAATACAAAATACGCTGCAACTTCGAAAAATATTGCAGATTTCTAATAAGTCCAACGGTAGACTTATGGCAAACTAACTAAAGATTTTTTCAAGGTATTCAATTCAAAGAAATTGGTCATAGAATGGTACACCCATCTTCTTACACCAATTTTACGATTTGGAACCTATGAACGAAACATGTGCAACGGCGTACAAGTGAGGTACTTGAAAATTCATAGATAGCACTTATAAGTGCAGGTCAACAGTTGAAAAAAAAAATTTTGGATACCTTTGACATTCTTAATGACAATGCTTTTCTAAGAATCATCTTTGCGTCAGTAGAAGCTGGATACTTCATTAGTTGCATGAGACTGGTCGAGTAATCATTCTTCAACACTGGAAAAAAAAGAAATTTACATGAGAACTGAAAAAACTTCAGGTTTCTTTCTATTATAGAACACTATAAAAGCTCTATCAAGGCCCCCCTCTCGATGAAGCCCCTCTCTAACAAGCCATTGAAAGGCGAAATGTTGAATAAAAATACATGCCTCTGCTTCTAAAAAAACAAGTCGCCACCGAAGCTATACTTGCAGATTTATCTTACTGAAACAATTACCCTAGCAGAACATGTACACAACAGAAAGATTTTTACCGACTGAGGAAAAAACCTTCCCTATTTGAGAGGTCATTCCTCATTGGATACCATGATGATAACATTACAAAATATATTATTTAAAGGGGCAGTCAGACGTGACACTGCGCGGGACGTTTTGACCGAAAATGCTTGGGCTAAGCAGCGCCTCGTCAATGGAGATTTTGAATAGGATTACAGCACATTTTAATCTGTTTGCATCGAATATGTTGTTGACAATCTCGCAAATTGAATTGAAATATATTGTTCGCCTTTGTCAATTTCATCAATTTCCAAAGTTATTTTGTTAATCACGAATTCCTGAAAGTCAAACAGCGATCTTGCCGGGGCAACTTTGAAGATGCGAGGGGATAATCTACAAGTCGAAGTGGGCAAGAAGTCTACCAAAGAACACGGTCTTTGAGTCAGATTTCTGATGCTTGGTGAAACCTAAAGGTGAAAAGAACCATTTCAAGTACTGTTGGATTCATTGCTCAATCATTTCGTCGGAATTACAACGAACAGAGAGGTAATGTCAACATGTTTTGGTATTTAGGCCTATACGAATGGGATTGTGCCACGCAGAATATGTTACCCGCGTTTTGCGTCCAACTGCCCATTTAACGGTGAACATGTTCAAATCGATTTTAAAATTTACCTGACGAAAGTCTGCCTCTCTGTTCCGAAATTATGAGTGGGCTTCTCAAGAAAGAACATTCAACAATCTCGTCCCCAGAGTGAGTTAATTGCTCTACCTCTACTCTGGGATGCAAGAATTCATTCTGCAATTTGCTTGGCTACTCGAAAACAATAGCAATCAGTCTAATACTTACAATAATGACGAATGTGCATGAGCATAGCAATATAAATATAATCAGCCAAATCTAAACTCATGCCATCTGCAAACATCGCATCCCATAGATACAACACACTGGGCAACGAATATTCCCTTCCAAACAGCAAACGTATCCAGCGACTGCAAAAGAAAAGGAGGCCTATTAGCCATGACGAAAGTTGGTACAGAATAAATACTACCAAGAAAGTTCTTACTTTTATAATCTTCAATCACATTTCAAATATTTCTCTTGGCTTAAAATCTGATGTTTGAATGGCTTAAAGTAGTTAACTGTATTAGTATTACTATACTATTTCAAATGTAACTTTTGGATATCTCGTTGACAGCGCAAGCTCTATAAGCTTTGCTTATCTTGTCTTGCATAGAAAATATATTCCTTGTATTTAGAACTGTAGATTGTATTCTATGAACAAACTTAATTGATAGATAAAAACAGTCGAGGGTAGATGCACTCAATAAGACAGTCTTGGACCAACCTCGTGCTAATAGCTCCAGGCATAAAAATCAACTCAAAATTAGTAGCATCTCTTTTGAAATGAGACGTATCGCTGCGTAGGAGCTCCAACAGTTCCAACTGAATTTGGATAATGGCAGCATTTGATTCCTTGCTGTGACGAGAGAAGAATGAAGGAGTAGCAACATCATCAAGCTTTACTCGCAATCCCGTGGACGAGAAACAGCACAGTAAGTAAAAATACAACTTGATCATAATATAGGCCACATCAACGGTGCATTATTGCCCATGAACTTACATGCCATAAAGCTGTGGTGCAATATCAAGCTCTTGTAATCGCGAGTATAATTCATGATCATATCTTTTCAACATAAAATTCCGAATTCTTGTCAGTTTCTTCGATATTGCTGAGGTCTGTATTAAAAGAAAAAAAGGTTACAATCAAACCTAGTTAAATGTATAAGTATTATATTTGAGATGCTTTTTGAATATCAATTAAAGTCCATAAAAATATTCCTCAAGTACCTCTGAAGAACCGACGTTCCTCAAAGGGGCTCCGTCGCCAAACCATGGGCAGTTCGAGCACTATGGTCGTGATTTCTGAACTAACCATGAATAATAATGAAATAAGATGATTTACTTACCAAGTAAAATTGTTTGTATTCCGTTAACAACATCGTGGCTTGCTTAGGCCCTCTGAGTCCCAACTGCAGCAACATTCCGCATCCCAAACTAACTCAAACGAAAATGCCCCCGCATTACTTGCTTTCCCTGGGCTTGCTGGTGCGGGGGAATGTTCGTTTGGGTTAGTTTGGGAGGTGGAATGTTGTTGTCTGTTGCTCAGTTTGTTGCTCAGATAAGCCTGGCCTAAGCAAGTCAAGATGTTGTTAACAGAATACAAAAAATATTTCGTTATCGTTTCATGGTTAGTTCGGAAATCACAACAATAGTGTCCGAACTGCCCATGGCAAAACTGTAAACAAATCTGACAACACCGCACTTGCCCATTGTTCTCCATTGTTTTCTGCAGTTTGTTTGGTGGCTTCACCCAAGCCACCAGAAAATGCTCATTAAAAATCCACCTATATCCTCGAAGCAATCGTAAAGGATGTGAATTTTTGAATTTTTCCTCTGTGAAGTACAAAGATTTATCTTCAAAATGATGGCTTTAATTTTTGAAAAACAGGTAAACGTCTGTGTGGTATTGCCTGTCAACAACTTCAAAATCAACTTTTCGACTGAAGTTTGGAGACGGAGCCCCTTTAGCAATGTCAATGAAGCTTCAGGTTCAATTTCTTGAAAGACGTACAACTTATACCCTTTTCATATATGGAAGTTAAAATTAAACAAACAAGGTTACCGAATATAGCTGTCTAGTTGGTGACTCCAATAAATCGAATGCACCTGATCGGTAGGAATTTAACCTGGTTTAGATAAAGCTGGTTTAACTGCGTCAGTGTGAAGGTGGTATTTGGTCCATGGCAGCAAATTAGAAATCAAAGGACCTCTGGGGTGACTCACGGACCCTTAGCTAACCTTTCAGTCACAAATACAGTGAATATCCTTAGCCAATGGTACGTAATAATAGCGTGGTCACATACATATTTTGAAAATATCTTAATTAGCCTTGATGATATTGGCAGTTTTAGTATGATTGCCATTGTGTACAAACCCCAACCCTAACCATACGTTAAAAGTGCATTTCAAAATGAAAAAAATTACAATTCTGGGTCTCTGGAGCGCTATCCCTCTCTCAATTACTCATATTTTGAGACAGAAACTCCTTAAGCATGGCAAGGCTGCTAAAAGACAACATTTAACAGAATCGCCACACAATCAAACCTCTCGCATAAAAGTACATAAAAATATCGCTCGATCCAGCCTCTTTCATAGAATAGCTAAAAGGTCTATCGCATGCTACATATATTTATCTACTTACAGGCTGATTAGCTGCTGAAGGTACGAAGAGATTATCAACGTCTGCAACCTTTTATAAGAGAAAAGAATCTTTTAACACGATCTACTATGAAACTAGCTTCACTACATAAGGACCCTCTAGTTACGCTCATCTAATTGAGTTGAATTGTTGTTGTTGTTGTCGCTCCACTGTTGACCGAAGCGCCATCATCAAGACAAAGAGCACAGGGAAACGAGAGACTCATCGTCATAAGTCTACTATGAAGCATCGCCAAGCCACAGGTAGTGAGTAACATTGTGTTAATTAGAATCACAGAAGAGTTGAAATACCTTTGTTTTTTTTTCATTGTGCTTCCTTTCCAAACTGCACTCCAATCCAGACTGTACTGTCTAGGCCAGTCCCTCCCCAGTACAACTGAAATTTAAACCCAACCCAGTCCTGGGGACACAATGCACAATGAAAAAACAAGGTATTGGGAATTGACTTGCCTATGCAGTTCAGTTTGAATTGGAGTGCAGTTTGTACAGGAAACGCAACGAAAAAAACAAAGGTATTTCAACTCCTCTGTGATTCTAATCAACACAATGATATTCACTACCTGTGGCTAAGCAACTTCAATTACAATGGCTGTAAAATTAGGGACGCACAGACATTTTAAAGACTTCCGAGAATTTTTTAAAAAAGAAGAAAAACGCAATAATTCTTAAAATAATCAAGATGTGCCGATTAACACTTATAACGAAGCACCTGAAGTTTCTTTAGGCATTAATCAAACGAAAGAAGCATCAACTAATCGTGCAACACAAGGACAGATTTTGCAAGACAATAGCATGAGTTGCTTTTGATTGACACCGCAATTCAGAGCAGCCATTAGCGATCGCAGATAAAGGAAATTCTCTCAACCAGTAATTCAAAACAAGCAAAGATGCAAAAGTTTATCTGAAACCAAGGTAGCTGGCTAGCTTGTTGTGCATTCCAGAAATTATGTTCAAGAGCAAACATTAGCATAGATCGTTAGAAGAAGGATATATCTACATATCTATATAGCTGCCTCGGACAAATAATTTGTTTGGTTTAAAAGCCGATTGGGAGGCGATTCAATTCTCCAATATTTTCGGTGTTAGTAAAATACTTACTGCTCAGGTTCTGGATCAAAGACAAAAAAGGCCCAAGGAAGATGTGTACATACATCCTTCTTCTTTCTTCTTCTTCTTCTTTCAATATATGCTCAAGTTTGCTCTTTAAAACAATTTCTGGAATGCACAACGAGCACGATAGGTACCTGGGTTTTAGAGAGACTTGTGCGGCTTTCTTTGTTTTGAATTACTGGTTGAGAGAATTTCCTTTGTCTGCAATCGCTAATCGCTAATCGCTTTGAATTCAGGTGTCAACAATGCTATTGTCTTACAAAATCTGTCCTTGTTATCGTGCAATGCTCATTAAAGATTCGATTTCTATGCTGGTAGTTCTCATAATCGCAGAATATCTGATTTAATTTCTCACCTTTTGCCTGTCATTACCGCCATCATCCTCTAATGGTCTGTGGTTAACGAACATTGGTTCTAATGTGTCCATTATCTGGCTGAATAAACAGCTAGAAATAACAGAAGTAAACTAGATTAAAACGTTAGTTTTCATCCACTTTTAAATACAATTTATGTCCAAGAATTTGCTAACTGAAATTTAAGCTATTTAGTCAAACTTTCTATTTCTTATTGAAGAAATTAAGTGAAATCCTGACAGCTTGAAGACGCATTGTACAAACAAAATCACATACCTGCTTCCTCTTTGAATCAAAGTTCTTTGGCTTGGTTTTGACCAGAGTTTACACAAGGAAAGATTCATCCAGAAAGCCCTCCCCTTATAATGTATGCAATAACTCAAACTACTCGATATCTCGATATTTTTTTCTAAATTAATCAATGGACCTACCTTCTAGGAACTGTGTTTATTCCCAGTACTTTTCGTGACATAGTACACAGAGTAATAGCCGTCCTGTCAATCCATGTATGACGTAAGAAAACTTTAGTTACAGTGATTTTCAAATTCTAACGTCTGTCAGTGTTGACCAATCAAAAATCACGCTGTCTGGTTACCTGTGGTAATCTCGTATAACAGTTGATCTAGTATTAAAGCAACACCGGAATTTGAAGCCACAAAATTGACAGCTATTACTCTGTGTATCATGTCACGAAAACAGTGCTAGGAATAAACACAGTTCCTACAAGGTAAGTAGGTGCCTTTGAATTAATAACCAAACTTCCTTGAATTGGCATTCTAAAACCGCTTAAATTTTGAAATTGCAAAGAAACTTAAAAGCATAATCTGGCAGTCGTCAATGTAGCATTGCAGTGCCACTTGTTAAATGGACACGAGTGTAAAAATTATGGAGCTCTATACTTACAACGCATCGTGTTCAATGTACTTTTGATCGTTCAAAACCAGAATTACTTCCCTACGATATAAAAACATGATTGTTGAGGATACCGAGAACTGCCCCTTTTGTCTGAGACTTTTGTTATGCTGGTAAAGTTCAAAGCAGATCAACAGCTGGGAAACCTATTACCATGCGTAACAATCTCTTTGCTTCTTTGCTAATTCTTGTTTGGATTGTGGCCGGATTATCCGCCCACATTCTTTCCACAACCCAAACATGCTTTCTACGCATGATCACAGGTTTCCTTTTGGCAGATAAGGGTTGCTTTGAACTTTGACGATTCGTATCCCCCAACAAATGAACATAAAAACTTCATCCTCAAAACACAGTTTCTTGGCTTCGTTCATCTTGTGCATATCTTTAAATGGGAAATAAAAGCATGAACGATTCTAAGTATATTTCCAAATGGCAATAGTCTTCCAAGGTCTGTCTAATAAACGTTTCATCAACCATGATTATTTCTTCGCTCTCAGTGCTGTCGTCGCAATTTAACTATAGGCCGCTTCCAAAATCAAAACACTTCAAAGCCTTAGCAGCCTTGATAAGTTCTACAGTCAAATGCAATTGGGGAGCTACCAGAACGCATTCATTCAAGTTGTTTCAATCCGGTAGGAAAGATTATGCCAAATATATGCGAAAATGATCTTGAAATCAATTGTTTGTGCTTTACTGGATGGGTCAATATGTATCACCATATGGGTGGTTAGACGCCGCAGTTGTGCGAGATTCCCACAGCTTTGTTCTTTTGCGGAGGAAACAGTATGGAGGAACTAGCGTTCGTTATCTCCTCCACAGAACCAAATTAATTATTCCTCCGCAGCCGAAGCTACATAGCGATCCTCCATAGAAGCACACCAGCAGTGTCTAACTACTCATTAACTCAACATTCTATATCAACACTATCAAAGATTTGTTGAAATTACAACCTGGGATATTGTCTTTGGTACAGCACAGATCAATTTCATGTAAAGTTCCGAACAGCCAAGGTGTCTTGCAAAAACAATTCCCAAACAAAGGCACCCATTGTATCCTTTGATATCTTTTAAGATTGAAAAAACATTGCACTATTGAAAATTATCAGATCTGAAAGCAGAACAGTCATCACTTTTCATAAAGATTTCTTAATTCACAACTAAAAATACTGCGTTGCAAAAATTTGAAAGAAGTAATGGCAAGTTTAGTGTGTAAGCAAGATAAGTGGAGTGAAAACATAACCAAATCCACTTACTGCAAATCTTCTTTACTATCTTTCACATTCTGTGAATTTTCCCACAGTACGTAAACAACTGGTGCAAGGATTTCGTGCATTCCCTACAAAACAAATAAAATTTTCACTACTTTTATCTAACGAAAATATGCAATGATGTTACCGCAATTCTTTCCACAATCACTTACAAAAAACAATGCTCAATACCACGCTTATCTTTTCAAGCCACCTTTTATCAATTCAAAGTAACACGTTGTACCAAAATAAGGATCAAGATGAATGTGGTAGCATGTTTTGGATATGAATAACCAAAAAGCCAAACAAGTTTGAAGCGATGGAAACGAGAATGTAGGCGAGGAACATTGGTGCATACAATTTTACTTCATGGTAATCTAAAATTACAAATCGAACCACAGTGGAACCTCCATCAACGGAAACCTCTATATTTTAATGGACACCTCCGAACAGCTGACAAATATTTTCGTCCCAAAATACAGTATGAAAAAAGATAACACCTCCATAAAGCGGACACTTCTCTACAACGGACGATAACATTGGTCCCACAGGTGTCCGTTATATGGAGGCTCAACTGTATCTACAAAAGATGAATCACATTTGCAAATAAAGAATCAGTATTTAAGGTTCTTACTTGTTTGTAAACAATGTGAGGATGTTCTTTGGCATATACAAACAGGCATCGTAAGATGATGTTGCTGAAATGAAGGAACACTTCTGGTTATAAACAAGATCCACGAGTTTCTGTGGATGTAACTAACCATAACATGCAGTATTCTATACAATTATTCCACTGTTTCAGACATGTCTTGTTCACCAAAGCAATACTGGTGATAGACTCCACAAACACTAGCACCGTTCTTCAAGGCACTCTGCCATGGATGTGACTGGCAAGTTGTGATATTAACATCATTGACAAAAGATCCAGCCTTTGAATAATTACCGTGTCTTTATGCTCCTGGATTATTCTTTTTTCGAGAATAAAGGGAGTCAGATCATTACCATCGTCATGGATTTCGATGTACAGCAAAGGGGCTTCCTAGTTTTCTATGAAAAAATATTAACGAAGCCGTAATATGTTGAAAACTCCCAAGAAGCATTCACCCTCTGCTTGACTTTTAAATTGTAGTAAAAACCTAAATAAATCTTTTCTTTCTAATAGACCTTTTAGCTATTCTACAAAAGAACCTGGGTCGAGAGTAATTTCTTTAAATTTTTACATGCGATGTTCGATCGAGTGGTGTTAGAGCTTCTTTCAATATCGTGCACATTCGGAAATTCTACAAAATGTAGCAAAATATTATTGTTCGACTCTGATTCTTTCAGAATAGCTAAAAGGTCTATTGCTTTGTTCAACCGATCAGCACCACGGCTGTGTGCTCAGTCTTTGTGGGCACTCGGGGAATTAACGGACTACAGTGTAGTGTAGATGGTCTTTTCCAACAAATTCTCTAGTTTACTGCTAAATGGAATTGCTGACAAAGCAAAGCAAATCCTCAATGAGAGCTACAATACTTTTTTATTAGTTGTTAAGCAATCATGAAATTTCGAAAAAGTGCTTTTCAACAAAGCAGCAACTTTGGGAAGCATTACTTGGTGCAGAACATTTTTGATATTTGTAAAAGCAGTTGTTACTCGTAAGCACAAGTGAGAATAAAGATTAAATACAAGTTTTGATCTGTCCAGCTACATTACTGTTACTGGGTGATAATATTTTCATGTTTAACTTACTTGATTTCTTCTTTTCTGAAAAATTCCATTTCTGGATACCTAAGAAAGGTTGTAACAATTGAAACTAATGCAAGGTGTTACCAATCTTAACGTGCAAATCTGCTTGTAAAGGAATGAAAAGTTATGCAACAACAAAAAGGCATTGCCCCTTGATCTAAACTTCAAAGCAGCAAACTTTTGATCGCTTTTCTATCAAAAAATTTACTGTGACAATGTTCAAATAGGATTCCTTCCTATAAATTTTGGCTTGCGACCAAGGAAAACTATATTCAAATTTTGCATTGCATATTTCATTTAAATCTACCAAAAATACATTTGCGACCAGGATGCTCCAAATACTGGGATATTTTAAGGTCAAAGAGCAATAATATTGAATCTGCAAGGATATATTGCTTGTGGATTGCATACTCACAGCCTTTCCAAGTCCTTACAGATTGTACTCCTAAGTTCACCATCTTGAAAGTATTGATGCCATGGGCTCTGAAATGTAAGATGATATTTCAGAAACTATGAATTTGTCTGCACAAAAGTAGACTTGCCCCAAGTCTATCTCTTCCATCCGTCTACCGTTCCCTTTACGGTCGATCCTGGATCCGCCATTTCCTGGATCCGCCATTCCAACTCTCTGGGTGTAATGTTGGAATGGCGGATCCAGGAAATGGCGAATCCAGGAACTACCGTAAAGGGAACGGTAGACGGACGGATGAGATAGACTTGGAGCAAGTCTAGCACAGAAGCAACATGAATTTTGTTTGCACCTTAGAAGAGCTCAATCAAACTTCATACAGTAACAAAATATCAGCATAACACTGTTGTATTCCAATCCAACAACTACAGTATTAAAAAATAGTATACCAAAATACCAAAAATAGTATACGGAATACAGAATGTTGAGAATCCTTGAGCATTGTTAATTTGAGTCATGTTAATGTGTGTAGGTCCTGCACAACTCGTGCAAAAGACAAAAATTTCCACTTACTCAGTAAAATGCTATCACAGTTGTCTTCCCAAAGGAAATCGAAACAAATTGAGAATATCTTCTACTTACCTCTTCCTCTTGTGATAAAGGGTTGTTCACAGCCAAGTCTATTTCAGTAGCAGATCGATATGGATCAGTTAGGTGCTGAAACAGAGATATAAACATCTTAAAATTCAAACTTCACTAGCTCTCCATTGCCAGTGATGATCAAATATGATTGAAACCCATACCCAATTCATTGAGGGTTGACAGAGCTCATATTAACTCATATGCACAAACATTCGTACTTTAAGTCTACACTCTCTGGCTCCTGGCAACATGTTTGTAAATAAGGCAACACTTGATAAAAAAAGTGTATTCTTTCCTTGGCCTTAAACTCTTGTCTCATCCTTTAAAAGGGCTCATGCAGCAAGTTCAAATTTTTTCTCATATCACATTGTATGATGTCACCATTTTACGAAATTTGTTTTTTTATAGGGTCATAAACTGAATGGTGCAGTAAAAGGTCTGACTCTAAAAATCACCAACATATGATTCTGCCATTATTAGTCCACAAATTACCTGATCAGAATACGCAGAATCTCTATAACACTAACCTTGTCTCTAATATTCTCATAATCAGCTCTCAGTGTACTAGTAAACGATATCCAGTTCTCTCGTTCTTCTGGCAAGCATTCCCAAAAAAGCTGTAAACAATGAAAAAGATTAGAATTGTGCATTATTCTCTCTGCTACAGCATACAGCAAGAATTGAACTGAATGTACAACTTTTATTTCTTTGAACTGACATTACAGTTTGCCAAAATTGAATGCCTTGACACATCTGGTTGCAAGGATTGGCTCAATAGACCTTTTAGCTATTCTGCAAAAGAGCCTGGATCAAGCGTTATTTTTATACATTTTTATACACGAGGTTCGATCGAGTGGTGTTAGTGCTTCTATCACTATTGTGCACATTAAAAATTTTACAAAATGTAGCAAAATATCGTTCGATTCTGATTCTTTTCAGAATAGCTAAAGAGTCTATGGTATAGCACACTTGAATACCGATCTGAAGGGTGGTGGTTAAGTCCCCACCATGCTGAATCTGCTATGTAGAGTGAGGAGAGTCGCCACCTCTCTGTAATTCCAGACTAAAGGAATCACAAGGTTGTGGTTACATCGAGAGGAAGGACCAGGGTTCTGCTTTGATAAGCTCAGCTTCTCAGCATTCTAAAACCATCTTTGGATGCAGATGCTACAGTAGGTAGACACACAGAAAAACATTTTGTTGCTAATATTACACTGAAAGACAGAAGCAAATCAAACGTAAATCTAGATTAATACCTTCCAGCAAACACCACGAAAAGATGAATAACCAAGTCTTCCTTGAAGAGCTCTTTCTCTAACCTTTTGAAGAAAAAAAGGTACTGATAATACATTGAATATACTTAAAGATTATACTCATTAGTCTTCCAGTTAAGTTCGGTCGAGTGAGGTCAAACTCCGGATGGGTGACCTAGGAGGCTTGACCTCCCAACTCACCTTGTCATTAAAATAGGGGTCTCATGCCTGGATGTGGCATGCATAGTGAGCATAAATTACTGTAGCTTTAAGAACTAGAAATACTTCCTGCCACCACTCAAATAGATTATTGAAAAGAGCTTACCATGCGTAAATAATCTTCAGTATCAAAGAGTTCATGCCAATCATTTCTGCAATAAAAAAGAAAGACTATGAAAACCAATTTAAGTACAAAATGGTTTAAAATTCCTCTGTATATGATGCATAACATGGACAAACCTGGTGCAAAAAAAGTTCAGGTGTTTTGACAGCAATCATTTTAAGTAAATTCAAATTCTCCTAATACCTTCAATGCTCAAAAAGGCAAAAAATGTCAAAATATTTCCGTCATTTAGCTATCAAGCACAATTCAATTCATTCAAATCCATTTAACACTTCAGGCATTACAATTTTTTAAACGGTTGAAGTGTTTTTGGCATGCCTGGTGTACCTTACCATGCATCTGGTTTGCAAGCTCCAAATAACAAAAAAGTCTTGGTCAAAAGCCCTATGGTAGATTGAAGTTATTTGTTTTGACTCACTGCAAAAAATTTCCAGGTGATTTGGCAAATTGTATTGCATTGTCATCTTCAGGATCCTTTTTGGGTGTATCTGCTTTCAAGGGGTCACCAGAAAAGACATCGTCAGCCTTCACTGTCTGTTGCCTTGGTTGAAAGGACACCAACAGAGGATCAGTAAAATTCAAAGGATCTGAAAAAATGAAAATACTTACAACTTTGCAATTAGGCAAGTTTCAAGCGAATCTTATCTGAAGAGCATTTCAGCTTCTCAAAAAAGTATCGGATATGCCTCACATCCCAACAAAAGAACTTTAACATTTGTTGTTTAATATATTTATTATTTTTCTTTTGCAACGGGGACCATTATGGAAATAAGATCAATATGACCTTTTAATGCATCCCTGCCACTACAATTAGGGGTGTTTTACAGGTCTTTATTTAATGTGCATTGATGTTGTATTTTTTCTATCTAAGCTTTTGAAACTTGTAAATTTTATTTATTTCTTGTAAATTTTTTTATTTATTATGTGGCAAATGTGTACATTACATGTACATACATATTCAGTTTATTGGAAAATTTGTCAATAAAGTTGGGCACATTCCATTATTGCCAACAATCAAACCCTGCACACCCACTTTGTCAGAAAATTTGGGGTCTTTCTTTCCTTATAAGTAAATTTTCCTTCCATACAATTTATCTTGTTCTTTGTTTGGTATTTGTATATTGTATTAATTTTAGGTGCAGTATTGTTGTTGTAGCTTAGTTTAATTAATTGTTTGTATTAGTTTATTATGATAAATTGTATGTGGACTGGAGAATTTAAAATATGAAAACTGAACTGAACATAACAACAACACAGCACAATACCCAACATTTCAACATCAACTTCAGTAATTCGAAGCATCAACATTACTGTGTATGCAAGGCCTAGGCTAAACCTAAAGACATCAGTCCAAACTCGTCTGGCTTGGCATGATCAACTGATTCTGATCGGCCTAAAATCTATCTTGGCAGCAAGAGGAGGGGTCAGAGATTACAGATTACATCTTGAATACCTTGGTTTTCGCTCATGGCTGTCGCTGCAGGAGGACTGTTCCCATAATGATCTAAAACATCATGGATATCTTCATCTGAAATCTTCTGCATTACACTTTAAAATCAGATAAGCAGGCCCCTTTCATCTTGAATTGTGAAACATGACCAGGAACAGCTTCCGAGCGACATCATCCATTCTATTGCAGAAGAGGAACTGCAACAGCAACAACAACCCTTGATATTTGCTCGCCGCAGAGGCCAGAGATATGATAAGGCCCCGCAGCTACAGGTGGCCTCTGGCGAAAATTTCTATTTACGCCTCTGGCGATTTGAAGTACCATAGCATAGGTTTTGACTCTCTGGAGACGTCATGTGCTTTATTACATACACGTTTTCATTGATAGTCGTGCATGTGGCATTTTTATGCGCGCGCAGATATCCCTCGAAACCGAGGCAATGGGGAAATCAGAATCATTACAAACGCTCCTTTCCTCAATTCTAGAACTGACCACAGCTGAAACCATAACAGCAACAACAACGAGCATAGGTGAAGGTCACATGGAAAGAGCTTAAACTGAGATACCTGAAATACGGAGAACATCCCAAAACAAAAACACGACAGTTATACACACAAAGAACCCGTGGAGTTTTACCCAGTTTATTAATCGCAAGCCAGTGTTGTAAAAAAATCAAACTATTTGATTCTGGGCAATAAAAATCTCTTGCAAAGCCTGGAGTTTCTGCTCTCTCAACTAACCCTTCGATGGACTAAAACTTCCCGCCCGACGTGCGTCACTGCGAGTAACATCGATGAGCGAGTAATATTTTCTGAACGCAGTCATGCTTACCTTGAAGTAAAAATTGTTCTGTAAAATGTAAAAAATTTGCTTTGCTCAACGACCAATTTGCCATAAAGGGAATACAAACATGACATCAATGTCACAAGAAATTTGCGATATACTTCAAAACAACGAGAATTTTGGCCTAATCTATCATAAACAACGAGAATTTTGGCCTAATCTATCATAAACTGACCCCCTGGTACATCAAACCAAACATCAAGTAATCAATACTAACATAGGCTAAGGACGGGGGTATAATTTTGACTTGACCTTGAGCTGTTGTCGTTGCTGTCCGTTGTTTGCGGCTGCTAGATTGTAAACAAACAAAGATGGCTGGCTGGGAAATCAGCATAAAACCAACACGTAGATATCTAATTTTTACAATGTCATCCCCTATTTTCCCGGCGGTACCGATACGATTTTCTGACAGCCAAATAAAATTTCGATCAATACAAAAAGTTTCCTGAAAAGGCTGCGGCCAGATTTTTTGCAAATTACATAGAAATTCGATCAAGTTTTCCTCACTATTTTTGAACCAAAATCTAGTAACCTTGAAATTTCTTGGCTTGTGAGGCTCAGAAGAGTCAAACAGGCTTGCAATTCAATGAAATAAACAACAAAGTATCTACCTCTTCAAAAATAATTTTACTGCTTGTTTATTTCAAGGATTTTGAACACTAGGAGGGTTTACTTTGGCAGACCAAACAAAATACTTAGGCCGATAACCATGTGAAGATCACCGGTACTTCGATAAAAAATTGAAGTATGATCCCCTATTTTCCCGAATAGCTCACCTGGCTCAAAATGTTGCTCAGATCTTGGAGAAGGATTTCGGAGATGATGGTGAAAAGGCTGCGGCCAGTTTTGGAGTATTTTACAAAACATTAAATCCTTGAATTCTTCGTCTGAAGTGACAATCACCACGATATCTATTCCACGTGTTTGGAGCCCTTTAAAGTGTTTGATTAACTTCAGCTCTCGTCCAAGTAATCTTTAACTTCCAACGTGTGCATTTAGCCAAGTACCGAAGACAATAGGCCAATTCCCAGGGGTCAGGAATCTTCGAAAGTCTATTGTTTGTTTTTCCTGGCAACTTTCCAGATTCACAGATTCCAACTAAATGCGGGGGCGCAAGGTCCTGTCGGTCAGCGGCAAAAACATAATTCAGTCTTGCTGCATGTGGCATGGTCTCTTCTATGTGGTATAAAATTAAAACAGAGTGTGATTTGAGAATTTAGTAAATTTTGCACACTGATGCGGAGGGGTTGCAAATTAAATCTCCCAGCCATCCGCCTCTTTCACATTTTTCATGTTGGATCTTCTTTCTTTTGCAGATGCACCTGGAAACTTTTTTCCAACATGGACGAGTGGATTAAATTTGCGGAGAGGATGCAGGTTTTCCTTCCAACACCACCTTCAAGAGAGTGATTTGAATTTTCGGGAGTTTGGCTAGTTCCCCCAAAGCCTTACTTGCCCTGGTGATGAGAAAATGCAACCTTGTTTTTGGCCGATGCTTATGAGGAAAGATTTACGAAAATGTTGCAATATATCTGAAGGGCAGCCGAGCCCCAGTAGCCTTAGGCCTATATCTTTGGAAACATGGTCAACCTCATACTTTCTTTACTTTTTGCAAACAAAATGACATGATCAGCTAATCGTACAAAACCACAAAACAGTGGATAACTCGAAAACGAAACAAGGTATCAAAAATTTTGAACGACTTTCCATATCGTTCAAATGCGCTATGCATTTGCATCAATACAAATTTTCGCTTCAAAGAAACTAAAGAAAAAACATGTGCAATGTTTTGGCAAATAGGAACCAGAAACAGCCCGAGCTAGACTTGAGGTATATCTTTGCTTGTTCTTTGGAAAGGACATAGATGATAGGTAATCGATAATCTTAATAGATAATAAGTAATGGTAATAGATAATCTCCTCCTTCTATTATCTTTGGAAAGGAAAAGCAGTACAAATTTCTATATATTAGAAACTATGGTTAAAACACTTCCATGTAGCAGTGTTAGAAACTACGTCATAATTCGTACAATCAGAAAAAATGAGAAACAAATTAAGACACTTTCAGCACTTGAAAATAGAAATTTTATGTGAAATTAAGGAAATGTTAGTACTATGGCTGATCCAAGTTTCGTATATGAAAGAACGTGTACCCTTGGTACAAGAGTCAAGAGAATAGTCAATAGAAAACATGGTCAGAGTCCCGAAGTCAGAAACAGAGAGGAGAAGAGGAGACAGGAAGAAATACAAGTTCTGTTCAAGGTGCATCCTGTCCCCACCCCAGGGCAGAGGAGCAGAAGATATTCCATCAATGACAGTACTAACATTAAAGCAACTTAAAAACGTTATGATGTTAGCCGATATGGAAATCTTTTACGAAATGCCTTTCGTTGCCATTCACTCATTTTTATATGCACTTTTGACTTTCCATTTTACTCAAAAAGTTGTTACACTGCACAAAGCAAATTTCTCGTTTTGAGTGCGGGTTTGAGTGCGTGTTATGTCATTTCTTATTTTGAGAGCTCACCAAGTAATTTCAGTAATTTGGAAGGAAGCCCTTTTGACAAAAATAAATGAATTCTGCGCTTCTGGTATTCAGACTATGAGAAACCCAAAAGAAACTTTTTTGGCAGGAAAAGTGTCTTAGAATTTAAGAAACTGTCTTCTAGCCCTGGGCCTAGTCTGATTACAAGTTTACAAGTTCGTAGTTATTACTATTGATAGACTGATGGGTAAAAACATATGTTGTTGCTGCTGTTGTTGTTGTTGTTGTTGTTGTGATAACTGGAACTATTTCGTGAGTCTACCCTGGACCTTCCTGTTAGAATAAGAATGATCTAAGAATGCGTGCATCCATCTGAAAAGCCATGAGTCACATACTAGATGTATTGGTTCCATACAAATTTCATTTCATCACTTGTCTACTTAAGGTGATATAATCCGAAACTTATGTCAACAATAACATAATTCTTCTACTTTTAATGGAGTAATACCATGCCTTCTTCTTTTGTTACACTCATGGTATGTCTAATGTCAATGCATACCGAACTTTCAGAGTTGATGACTTTTGCAGAAGAATGTTCTGTGGGAAAATTCCCTCTTCCTGACAAGCAGTCTGAACGGTCGAGTATATTTACTGAAAGAATTTTCTGTGGTAATCCCGGGGGGGGGGGTTTAGATTGGAGAAAGACAACGGGGAATGTGCCTGCCATACATACATAGGCGGACTGGACCGAGATACCGGGAAATTTCCGGTTTGAAAAAGCCTTGTTACTTTAAAAGTCAACAAAGTCATCTTGCAAAAGTACGGCAAGATTTTTCCAGAAGTGGTGGAATGTAATTGGGAGAGAAGTTGTTAGCCAAAATAAAGACTGGCATTCAATTCAATTTCATTTACAGAATACTACAAGGTTAACAGCAAAGAACTGTATTCTACACGAGCCAGGAGTGTTATTTCCTAAAATAGAAATCAGGGGGTAGAGCAGCATTAATACAAACATTTTCAAAATAAGGAACTTTTGATATGTAGCTATGTGACAATTTTGCGTTCTTCAGAGCTCACTGCATTACATGAAACTCACAAAGTATCAAAATAAATCGATGCAAAAATGCACCGAGAAGCAATTTTTGCTTTATTTGCAAGCAGCTGCTTCTTGCTAGTAACGGCATTTAATATCGACATTCGCTCGGCAAAATCCTTCAAAGGAACGAAGAATGGAGAGTATTTTGGCTACTCGGTGGCATTTCATAAAAGTGGATCAAAGTTTTGGTAAGTGCCAAATTGATTTCTCCTGTATCCAGGGTTTATATAGCCTGCGTGCAGTAGTAGTGTTGAAGCTGCACTTTCGCGGAGTAGTGTGGAGGCTGCACGCAGGCAAGGGTTTATAGCCTGAAATTGCTATAAACCCTAGCCTGCGTGCAGATTGCAGTAGTGTATTGTTTAAGTAGGGGCCTTTAGCGCACAAAAAAGTGCCCGTTCATAGGACAACGTTGTAATGCTGTTCCATTCAGCAGCATCAATCCAAAACAGGATACGGAAATTGGTTATGCAGTATCGCACACCTATAGGGTTTTAGTAGGGTTTTGGAAGGGTTTTGGTAGGGTTTTGGTAGGGTTTTGGTAGGGTTTTGGTAGGGTTTTGGTAGGGCTTAGCTTGGATCAGTAGCGCCAAAATGTGCGAAGCTGCATTAGCACTCGATATCGTACCCTACCGCTGCTTCCGTGTTAACGCACTAATATTTTGGCCCAGAAAGGGGGGCAGCAAAAAGTGGAACGAAATGATACAACAGCATACTCGTATAAACAAGATCTGAAGGTCGCAGGAAATGGAGCCTTCAAAATGGGTACTAGGCATAATTTAGGCATAAATGGCCACTACAAGCATGACTCAAAACGTACATGAGCCTACATCATATCGGGCTCCGTTAAATTATGCAATGGGTATGAAGGTGGAAGCTCGAGCAGGCATGCCACTTTATCAACATTTTTACAATCTGTGTATCGTTCTACCCTGGGTTCCAGATTCACCCAGTAAGAAAGACATGAGTTATATGTACCGGATAGATTTTACATTAGTCAACCAACAGTTAGACTTGTCTCAAGTCTTTTTCGTCAACTGTAATGAGTCTATCTATCTGAAAGGAAACCGTTTTTCCTACTGAACTATTGGACTTAAGATGGCAGACCCTAAATGTTTCGAATTATACACACTTTTGTACGTTGATAAGTAACTTTTTTCAACTCAGCATTCAATTCTGCTCACCTCAATAGAATAGATGTTTTTCTGGGGTAGTGATTCTCCATCAAATTCTCGTTCTCACATCTATTGCAATCTATCGCAAAAGTTAGATATCTCTGCAACTACAACAGTTGCAGCTCGAAATATTGCTACAAGAAGTCAGTTAATAATTCTCTATAAATTTCTCACCTCAATAGAATAGATGTTTTTCTGGGGTAGTGATTCTCCATCAAATTCTCGTTCTCACATCTATTGCAATCTATCGCAAAAGTTAGATATCTCTGCAACTACAACAGTTACCGCAACTTAAGTAACTTTTTTGAACTCAGCATCGAATTCTGCATCGAATCGTTGTGATACGAAGTCAATTGATGCAAAATCTGAAGAAATGGGAGATTGCCTCCTGAGACGTCTCACTTAGGCAACCTCCCATTTCAGAAAGCTTCATCAGATGTTTCATCAATTGATTTTTTTTATAGCAATGTTTCCATGCGGGATTGAATGCTGCGTTCAAAAAAGTGACTCAGACTACTGTACCTTTGTATTTGCAGAGATAGTTAACTTTCACTGAATAGCAATTTACGAATCCCGCAGAATATCAGGTCTCCGGATAGACAATCTCACGTTTGAGATAAATCCCTCAGATTTCTCAAATATTACATCAACTAATTTCTTATTAGCCAGACCCATTATCTGCACGCAGGCTAATTTCTTATAGGATAGCAATGTATCGACGTAGATTTCATGGCAACGCCCTTTAGATCGTTGGAAAACGCCCCATTTTTGAAGAATCGGCCATTGAAAAGAGCAAAGGATGAAGTCTGATGGGGGTTTTTCCAAGAAGATTCTGAAAAATGGGACTTTAATTTCACGAGGATGAGGATATAGACAATATTTGAATTCCATAATATCAAGGATGATGGCTTGATAAATTCTAATAATTTCTTCGAATATAGATAAGTTTGAATCTTCATTTCCACGTGATGGACTTTCGCAGCCTTTTTACCTACAAAAATGAATGAATTGCAGCAAATTATTGGGCAAATTATAGAAAGTATTCATAAAAAAATGCTAGCACTAACGACCAGAAATTGCTCAATGACGTCATTTCATGAAACCTCGATTTAAAATCAGCCTCTTCTGCTTTCTTTCGCGCCATTTTATTATTTTTCAAAACTTTATGGCCCAAGATAATTCGGGCCGCAGAAAATTCAACTAAAGTCAAGGTGCGAAGGTGATTTTTGGTTTAATGACGGTAAGCATGGTTAGTATTTCAATTGTAATACTGAAGACAGAGTTGGCGAATGAATCTTTCACATTTTGGTAATTAGATTTAAGATTAGAAGGCTTACAATGCGGGATATATGAGTATAACTAAGTATAACCAAACGACGTGATGTTTTTATTTTACTCATCCGGTACAAAATATTTCTGTATTTCACAGGGCTTTGGTTGGAGCACCATTGGGTGATGGGCCAAAAGACAAGTTTGCATCTAACAAAGAGAAGTATGGCTCTGTCTACAAATGTGATTTGAGTGGAACAGATTGTGTTAAACTGGATTCAGATGTCAAAGGTAATATAATAATTGCAACATAAGTTTATGTGCAAGTGTGTTATCTTAAATGCAATACTTGGTGGGTAAAACAATAGTTTTATATTAAGAGAAATCTCTCCATTATTGAACGACTCTTAAAGACAAATGACGGAGATATAAGGCGATTTAAATCAGGAGGCTGGCAAATCTAAATATAGCCTAGCCTATTGTATTCCATTGTATTTGATGATCTCGAGAGATTAGCAAATCAATTAGACAAATGAAAGCACTAAGCCATCTTTTGTTCTATTTATAAACTAGGCGCCATATATCCGTCATTTGTCTTTAATGTCAGAGAAAATGTGGGGTGTTTAACAAGCCATATTTGGATGGAAAACAAATCAAATCAGTTGTGCTGAAGTTTTATTTGCAGACGAATGATTGAATTAGGTGCAGAAATTTAATCATCTGTTAAAATCATTAATTTCTTTCTATATTTATATGCCGTTTTTGATACAGCCATTTTTGTAAAAAGTGTTACAGTATCGGTCGTACAGGAGTTTTCTGCTTCCTGATAATGACAATTAATTTATAGTTAATAAACGGAAGAAACCAAGTTACATTAATGTTTCCTTTGTCCTCCAACACAAAGGATGCCTTTTTTCAATTTTTGGTTTAAAAAAAGGATAAACCGGGTAACAGGGTAGACCGGGCTTGTTGTAACACTTTTAAGAAAAATCAAATTTTCTCCCTGTCTTTATACCACCATGTGTTGTGTTTGACCATTGGCTATTGAACATACAGTATGTTGTTTCACAAGTATAGCGCCTTTAGATTTTCAGTAAATTGCAAATGAAAATCAAGATCAGATTATTAAAACTTGCCCCAAGCTTGGGGCAAGTCGTAACGGAACAAAATGAACAGTGAATAATGTCTGTCTGATAGTATAATCCTACTGTACTTTTCACATCAAATAAACTCAAAATCAGGGAAAATATAATCAAATAAACTCAAAATTAGATAAACACATTTCATTCAGTATTCATTATTTGCACACCAGATGTCTTAGCTGCTTTGGCTGATCTGAAAATCTTGAAATCACATGCTGAATGTATCAGTTTCACTCAATTTCACTCTCAGTAAACTTTAATTCTATATCAAACATACAGTATAGAACAATTTGTTGTTTTTTGACTGAATAGCTTCCAGAAAGGACTTATTCGTTTTTTTGGTGGGATGTTTTGTTCTGTTACAACTTGTCCCAGAGCGACAAGGTGCGAAAATGCACTGCTCTGGAAAAATGCATTTGAATGTAGCATTCAAGGTTGAATGTAGCATTCATGGGAACTAGGAATTCAGGCTAACTACGGAACACTGCAGAACGAAAAGTTCTGAAATCCAAAAATTTACATTTGGACCAAAAAATGGGGATAGCAGTGCTAGAAAAAAACTGCCGGCAAGAACAACGAGAACCACACTCTGTTAAATTGAAGGTACTAACAAGATATTCATTCACACAAAAGCTGGTGAGCACAGCTTTAATAGCGCCAGAGAAATACCCTCTGTTACAACTTGTGCCTGTTACTTCTAGCCCCAGTCTCCCCTGTACGAAAATACAAGGCCATGTAATAGCCATGTACAAGCCTTGTAGTTATGGCCTTGTAACCTTGTTATAGCCTGGAATAGCCTTGCTGTAACCTTGTAAATGGCTTGAAAAATGCTAATTAGCCTTGTAGAAGCGTTGTGGAAACCTTGTGTTAGACTGGTTGCAGCTTGGAATCTTACTGATAGCCTTGTAATTTTCTTCCAAGGTAGTACAAGGTCATAACAAGGTCATAATCCCCTCTACAAGGCTAAAACTTGGCCTGTACAAGGCCAAGTTTAGCCTTGTATTTTTGTACAGGTCCCTATGTTTGTCATGGTAATAGGAATCTTGCGCAATACCATATTTTACTGACATCGCTCGTAATTAAGGAATGGAAAGACTTTTATCAACCAAACAAATTTCATTTCTAAGTTAGCCTGTCTTCTTTGCAATAAATTTCAAGGATGCGAATTTAAAAAGTAAAGTGCATCACTGCGCCAGAAAAAGTAATGTTATTACTATTATTGAGACTATTATAACTCATATTTAACGATAAAAAGATAGCATGAGATGCTGAACAAAGTTGAAACATTTGCAAATACAATTTCTTTATTTGAACATGAGTCATTAATTGAAACTTCAATTCGAATCAAAACTTTACTTCATTGTCACACGTTAGCCGTTAATGTTATTTGCAGACTGTGGCTTGAATTTGCACCCGCTATTCATGCTCTGTCAGAGAGGTTGTGCCCGCTTTATGAGTAACAATTTCTCTTTTTGAGATGTGACATGTTGATGATCAGATAAATTGTGGCAAAATTGATTATCCTGGCCATGGCTATCAATTTGTGAAACTCTGGAGCTTTTTTTTATACATATAAAATATTACAATAAATCTTACATTCTACTATACCTACCTAATGCTGCACAACACTACAGGGACGATGCCAAGGTGAGTGAAGGACAATGACTACCCCATGGAGCTTGTTGAGCTATGGAGTTTTAAAGCATTCTACAAAATAGAAGTTTAACTTTCCTTTCAGCTGGAAGTAGAGAGAACAAGACTTTGCAATGGATGGGAGCATCAATTCTTTCGTTTGGAACTGACCAGGATATTGTGGTATGATGAATATTCTTATGCAGGATATTATTACCAAGTGTTTCAGGATGATTTAGAAATGTTTGCTAAGTCATACTGAGTGAATCAGAAAAAATGCACGACGTTTGATTGGCTACTGTCTCCTGACCATCACAGTAATAATATTGTGTTATTTTCTTTCTCCTGACATAGCAGAAATGTTACATTAATTTTTGGAATTTTCCTTGTTGAAAGCGGCCACTTTTTTCCGAAAATGTGAGTGATTATCTCGTGAAGCCCCCCCCCCCCAATCCTTCAATGTGGCTCAAAATCGTGGCCATATTCCCTCATTTGATTTGATTTTATAATTATGAGTTTTGCCTAATAACAATGACTGCTTTCTTGTTTGGAAGGCGAACGAGTGCTCTGCAACAGTATAAGAAATTTAGCCATTCTCCCAGGAGGAGAATAGGTAGTAAAATTAGTAAATGTCATTGTTGTTAAGAAGGAAAATGGATGAAATTTGGTCGTTGTTTTCACTCGTTTTTGCCGGCCTTTGAAGGGGGCTTACTGCAGAAAGTCTTCCATAACCACTTATTGAAATGACTAATCAACGCCAGGTAAATTGCTAAAATCTAATTGAATATCTTGGCAATGAAACAATTCTTATTTGGATATTTAGGGAGCAGTACAAACAAGAACAATTTACTGATTGCAAGCAACTAGCAACCATTTTGTGACAGAAAAGCCAACTTTGATGTACATATTTATTCCATAAAAATCATTAACCTTTCTATGTGTATGGGTGCTATTTCGTAGATGTTTTTTCACATTCTGCAACTGTGACTGGAAATTTTGAAGATTTTACTTGCAAAATGATCTTATGCATACAGTGTGCCAAGTAAAAATGTCAACTGATTACGTCGTTATTCTAACTGAGTAACGAAGGAAGTTCTGATAGAATCACTGATGGAATAAGTGAAGGTTTATTTTCACGGTTGAATGTAGGGTTAAATGAATGTCATCATTATACTGACGCCGATGCAGTTGATACGGCAGATCGTGTTCTTTTCACGCGTATGATAGAATTAATTCATTACAGGCATGTGCTCCGAGATACATGTCAACCCCTTGGTCTAGTGCATGGCTGCAAGGTCGTTGTACCCTCTTTGATGGTAAAGATTTCACCCGCAAGAGTCATTACTGGAACCCTACAAGCCAACGTAAGTCAAGTCTTTACGTTTTATCATCATCCAATGTAAGAGTTAGATTCTACCGGAAGGTCTTGTACATTGTTATTAGAAGAGCGTTCATAAGCAAATGATACCAAAATGACCGAAAGCACCTGTCGCTTTGATTTACCTCATTTTTTTCATTTATCATTCTTTAAAGTTGGTTATTTATAAATAGTTATCAGCATAATATATACATCAACTAATTTAAACCAACTACAACTAAAAACAATTACATAATATAAAGTATGATACAATATCCTATTTACAACATAGTTTACAGCTGCAGTTTGCCCCCTTCCATGGTTTTATTTTCCTTTTGAAAGCTGCTACATTTTCACATGTTTTAATATCGTCACTTAGTGCATTCCAAAGGATGCTGCCTCTGAAGGTTACAGAGTGTAGTCCAAAAGTGTGTGATCAGAGCCTCATTATTGTGTGTGATCAGAGCTCTCAAAAGTGTGTGATCAGAGCCTCAGGGATTCATTATCAGAGCATGATATTTTTGAATTACACATGAACATGTACGAAAATCGTAATGCCTACACTTAGGCTTCTGAAGGAGAGACAAATCCAAGATAAGACAAATCCATGTAGTTAATGATTAAAAGACTAGGCCATATAATATAATTGTTATTGACGTTTCGAGGCAATGCTGAACAGGTTTTCGTGCGTAAGAATTTTCTTAGAACACTCTTTGATATGGTTCAAGAATTCTTGTCATACTGTAATGAATTCTTGTCATGTTAATGTGCACACGGCCTGTACTGTACCTGATGCTAGAGGCGGATGCGTTGATCTTTCCTCTTTCTTTCAATGTATACTCATGCTTCTCTTAGCAGCCTTGCAACATGCACAATCAGTGATTTAGCCGTCAATTTTTTGGAAATCCATTGCTACTTTTTTAATTTACGTTTGCAGCTTGACCAAGCTTTCCTATTTCTTTCAATGTAAACTCATGCTTCTCTTAGCAGCCTTTCCACACGCACAATGAGTGATTTAGCTGTCACTTTTTTGGAAATCCATTGCTGTTTACGTTCGCAGCTTGACCAATCGGCTTTGAATCCAGAAATTCCTTTGTTGATAATCGTCAATCCTCTTTTACTTGACCTCAATTCAAAGCGATTAGCGATCACAGACAAAGGAAATTCTCTCAACCAGTAATTCAAAACAAACAAAGCCGCAAAAGTTTCTCGGAAACCCAGGTAGCTAGCACGCTCGTTGTGCATTCCAGAAATTATTTTTAAGAACAAACATGAGCCTAGATCGAAAGAAGAAGGATGCATCTACACATCTGCCGCGGGCATTTTATTTCTTTGGTCCAGAAGCCGAGCAGTAAATGTTTTGATAACACCCAAAAAAATAAGAGAATTGAATCGCCTCCTAAACGGCTTGTGAACCAAACAAATAAAATGCCCGCGACAGATGTGTAGATGCATCCTTCTTCTTTCGATCTATGCTCATGATTGCCCTTAAAACCAATTTCTGGAATGCACAACGAGCGAGCTAGCTACCTGGGTTTCAAAGAAAGATTTGCGGCTTTGTTTGTTTTGAATTACTGGTTGAGAGAATTTCGTTTGTCTGCAATCCCTAATCGCTTTGAATTGAGGTGTCAACAAAAGCAACTCATGCTATTGTATTACAAAATCTGCCCTTGTTCATGCCAATGGAAAGCAACGGCTGGTATATTGCTAAAAATCTGTCCTCGTTGCCTAACGCCATACTGTCGTGGTGCTGATTGGTTAAGTAAGGCAATTAGACATAACAGAATTAGGGAAGTCTCAGTAATGTAGGTGTACACCGAAATTTATGATGATGAGAATGATTATCATCAAAAGAAAGCGTGAACAAGGAGCATAATGGCTTCATAAGTGTTTAAGACTTTTTTACATTCCAATGAAAATTTACAATACGAATTTACTAGTTACGCTACAGATGCATGATACTATGACTATTCCGTGGCATCACAAAAAACTAAGACGACATACATATGAATAATCAAAGGAAAAACAACAAGACACGAGAAAAAACCAAGCAAAGAACACTACATTCTGTCTCAAATTAGACATCAGGTGAAAAATTCTCCGCGAATAACAACAGACAAGATGTTTGCTGTAGTTATGGGTAATTTTGGACTACCGCGCTAAAATATTTAAGGCTGGATCGTTTTTTATATATAATTCAATCAAAAGCTACGATAACATAATTACTAGTTACACTACTTACAATATTTCTCTACTATACCACTAAAACGATACCAGAGGGAACGAAATACTGTGTCTACCCTGCGGCCATAACATGAAGTTAAAAACTACTAATAAATACGGAGCAAAAAAAAAGACAATACCAGACAATACACGTAACTACTCTACAATAAAACTACATCCCCCTTGCAGGCAGCAGCAGCTAATCATTAGTAGCATCATTTTATTCAAAGCGTTGTGTTGCTTTTATGTACTTTACAGTTGGATCGTTTGATAGTGATGATAACATCACAACCAGCCAACCACATTCACGACAGTGTGCCGTTAATACTTAATTTCATTTGGAATCGTGTGAAAAAATTCGTTGCTTTTCGATGACTTTTATTTCAATTTTATATCTTTAGAATCAAAAGGACGTGATCGTTATGGGTACAGTCTTGCTGGGTTTAGTTTGGCAAAAGGGACCAAGAATAGGCCGCATGTGATTACTGGTATTCCTGGATCAAGATACTTTGCAGGTTGGTTGAGTGTCTTTGATTCATCTCAATTGTCTGCAGCAGAAGGTTGAACTCAGCTTTTTGATTCTTTTACCCCGTATTTTATGGAATCAACATACAATTTTACGAGTCAAACACACAAATTAGACACAACTTTTATCCCAAGCCATATCAAATTAACATGCAAATTTGCTTTACTAAATAAATGGAAAGCCTTTGGTAACCTCTGGCATTTTATTTAAATGGAGAGAGGCTTAATAGAGACGGGAGCTTATTTAAAATTTTGGCTTAGAAGGGAAGGGCTTATCAGAAAGGGGACTTAGTAGAGATGGGGGTTAAATGGAGCTATTTGCATACAATGATGTCAGCAGGCACCTCTGTTTTCGAAATTTGAACACGTCAACTGATCTTTTTTTGCATTTGCATCAAGTGAAGTCTAAATTAATTTAAGAGATTTATCTAAAAAAACTCCTAGCCACAAATGCTGGACAGGAAATCTTTTTATGATCGGTAGAATAATCAAAGTTTAGTGATTTTTCAAAAATTTTCGCTTTCTTGAGTCACCTGATATATTTCATTAGGATTTTCTCGAAAAATAATCCAGTACTATTTCGTAGCTTCTAATAGGTGCAGAACAGGGCTGGAGACCTTCAGGTTTTTTGCAACGAATCAAAGGGTCTGGAAAGAGTCTAATTTTTGCATTTAGTGGAAATTTGAGGAGTTTCAAAATTCAGATTCTGATTAGTTAAAAACTGAAACCGCCGTTTATGAGAAACAACAACAACCCAAGTCGTCATTTTTTTAGTTTATTTTTGTTATAGTAATGTATTTTTACATCACTAGGTGGCCTGGTCTTTCTGAAACTTTCAGTGCTTGGACAATCAGATGGCTCTAGATATTTTCAAGCGACTAGTACAAACAGACTGTCTGATGGAAATTATATGGGTATGTGTTGGACTTAAAATATTCTTGTTGCGTGTAATGCAATTGTACAATGATAAACAAGTAAATAAAGTAAAATATAAACACTTTGTTGGACTTGTTTTGATTGGTCATATTTTTAGTGTGTCCAAATGTATAGCCAGTATGTCAGGGAAAAGTTGTACATAAATGACCGACGTAAAAATTTGCTTTGTTGGATCAACAAAAGTCTCACATAGAAGTAGGGACTAAGTTTTGGAATTAAATCAACATGCAAGTATCGGAGTAACTTGAAATAGCATTTCGGTTTGATAGATTTCATTGTGCGTCTTTGCTGACTGTTTTAAAAGTAAAAGTCAATTTTTGCCATTTATAATCACAACAAACTTTCAAAGTTGACGGGTCAGGTTTGAAAGGCAAATTGTTTCATATTGGCTTAGTTTAATTTCAGACAAGAAGATTAAATTTTTTGATTCTCTCTAGGGTATGATGTTGCTTGGGGAGACTTCTCTGGTGTATTTTATGGAGGTAGGTAATGCTTTATCAACAGTGAACTGGATGAGTCGGCCCCTACCTCGATGTTTCATTATAGACACACATAAGTTTTCTTCTTTCCCATTACTGTCAGCAGAGGCTCAAAATGGGACCTAGTAAATGCAGCTAAAAGTGACAGCCTATCTTGTTTCTCTGTCACTCTTTTAAAAAACAGAAATTAATTTCAGAGAGTAAAAGACAAAAAAAAGTGTTTTGATTTGCTCATTCATGAAAGTTTATTAATTTTGCACGATCGTCCATCACTTAACTCTCAGCAATCTCCTATTCCCTTAGCCCTGTTTTAGGTATTGTCCTCCCGGATTACCTCATAATATATTTTTCACGTAGGACTTGTAAAAACGCATTTTTGGTAGTTTATTGTCCTTATGGACATGAATTCAGCCTCATGCTTTTGGAAACTTGATATTCTGATAAGCACATCATTGCCTCGAAACGTCAACAGCAATCATATCATATTTCCTGGTCTTTTAATCATTAACTACTTGGATTTGTCAACATGGGTTTGTCTTTGATTATCTTTGCGATTCTTGTTCTTCGTTTTTTTTATAAAAGTACACTGAATAAAAGGTTTCTTGCAGACATGGTTGCAGGTGCACCAAAAGGAAGCAAGGGTAAAGGAAAGGTATGCATTCATAGTCAAATCATAAGAAACACAACTTTTAGGAACCTTAAGTGAGTTAAGGTTAAGATTTTGAAGGGAAATGTTCTGAAGTTTGTGAAAATTCCATTGAAACTGGAAACAAAGATTTTTGCAAAGATGTTTCAATGATGCCCAAAGCATGTCATTTATAGTGGTTTTGCACAGTGCATGCATTATCGTAAATTTAAATTCCCAGTATTAAGAACTTTCGCTAGGCTAAACCCAAACAGTGATGATATAGCTAAATCAAATACCGAACGAAAAGGTTATAGCAGTTTTGGTATATATTCGATTATCGACCTGCCTAATATGGTTAAATTACTGTCACGTTACCAAATGTTGCACAATGGGATATTGATGATTTAACAATGATTTAGCAACCAATTTCAAAGCTCTATGTGTTATATTGTATTGAAAGGGCTGACATGAATTCAAAACTTTCTTTCACATTAGTCGCTCAGGGTATTCTACGGCTAGGGGGAGATTTGCTTTACAACTTTTTCTAGAAATAGGTGAAACATTTAATTGTGTTATTGAAATGCTAACACCTTAAGTTGGCTGTTCCACTATAATGGAATTTATGGAGAATTTATGTTTTTTTCTCACCTCACCGTCTACCGGGTGACCCAAAAAAACGTCACGAGCTAGATCGCACATAGTTTCCTGAAAGCTAATTTTATGGACACAAACAAGTTATCAGCATGTGGCGGAAAGGCTCGGCTATCTTTTGAGATGTTGCTTGGTCAGTTTAAGTTATGCATACTGTCCGAAAAATAGATTCAAAAATATGAAAATTCGTTCATTTCTTGGACTATTTTCTCGTTTTCCAGTCCATGTTTTGGCAGATGTGAAAAAAGCAACACTCCAAATATACTTTGGAATGAGGAACAGAGGTCGGTCATTTTGCAAACAAAACATTTCTCCAGGCGACTTCAAATCCATCGCTACGTTGAGTTTCTCAAAATGTTGACTGGAAAATGTTGGTGATTATTTCATTCAAAATGAGGAAGTCGAGATTCGAAATTTTATTGAATCTGGTTTGATCATTGCTTAAAATGACCATGCAGCATCTCAGAGGATGGCTAAGCCCTTCAACTAAACTGTGACACAAAGCGTTTGACAATAGCTTTTGATTTAGAGAGCTATTGATGATCTAGCCATGGGTATTGTGGACACAATTTGTGTCGATCGTGTCCACAATACCTGGCCTAAATGTTACTAAATGAATGAATGTAGTTCGTTACCTTGCTCGTCTTCATTTCATGAGTATAGCTTTTGATTCCAGAAAGCTATTGATGATCTAGCTCGTGCAGTTTATTTTGGGTCACCCAGGTACATTTGATCATCAGGCGTGCATAAACATGGGAACGTGGGAATAAAGTTCCCAGGCAGCTTTTTCCTAAGCAATATTTTGCAGGCAGTTTTTCTAAAATAGTTTTTGATGAAATGTAATTGCAGTAAGATGATGAATGATAGCAAACAAATGGTACCAATTGCTCATGTTCTGCTGTTGAATATATGATTAATCGTTTCGTTGCTCCATGTGTAAAACAGTTTGATACCTGCATTATTACTGGTTCTGGTAATAGGCTTTTCTACCTTAGCTGTACAAAATTGATATGCAGGCAGGTTTTCAGAGAATTTCTTCCGCTCCCAGGCAGGTTTGAACATTATGCACGCCTGTTGATTATGATTGTCTTTTAGGTTCTCATTTATCAAATGGGTGGATATGGGAAGATCCATCAAGTCATTGAAAATTCAGATACACAGACAGCAGTAAGTTATTTCCCAAATATACACTCGGGCAATGCTTATTTGAAGATGTAAATGAATCGAAGAGATCAAAATGTCTATGACTTAGCACATAACAGCATTTTGATAGATCTCAATTGATTGCAGAGAACAATCAATTGAGGCAAGTAATCAAGAGCGGAAATTTTTGTCGGACGCAGATCTGTTGGATTAACTTCCGCAAAGAGTTTCAGGAAAAAATGGTTATTTTTGTGAAAGTTTTGTGCCTGATTTTAATGAAGTTTTGGCCAAAACTTTCAAGTTATGAGAATACTTTTGATAAAAAACTCTGATCGACCTGGAACGATCTGACTTTTGCAATTTTCGCGGAAGACGTGCTGTGATGAATGGATTAATTAGGACTAAAGAAGAATATGATAAAGATATTTCATTAAATAGACCTTTTAGCTATTCTACAAAAGAGCCTGGATCGAGCGTTATTTTTATACATTTTTATACGCGCGGTTCGATCGAGTGACGTTAGAGCTTCTATCACTATTGTGCACATTCGAAAATTCTACAAAATGTAGCAAAATATCGTTCGATTCTGATTCTTTTCAGAATAGCTAAAAGGTCTATTATTTCATGTATTTTGTTCTCTTGCAGACTGGATCATACTTTGGTGCTGTTGTATGCACGGTGAATTTGAACAGTGATAAGTGAGTACAGTCTGTTTAAAAACTTTCACAAATGATTACCTTTGCTTGATCTAGACTTGTAACATTGAGTCCCTTGTTTCCCTGCATTCTTTGATTTGCTGATGTCAATTCAGTTAATATTGACGGAAATGACATCAACAAATCAAGCAAGGCACTTTTTCTATTCATATGAAATGTTACATTACAGGCCAGCTATGATACTTTCTAATTACTATACTACAATACAGCACTACAGGTACGATACCACAGGCAGCGAAAAACGATGACTACGCTCTTGGCCATTAACATAAAGACATGCAGATAAATGAACATTAAGTAAAACAGAAACAAAAAGTTATACATACGTACAATTAAGTACTGATAAATACTGGGGTCTGTTTCACATGTGATGTAAGGCCAGCAAAAGCGCACGATGCCAAACGATAGGAACACCGGATGAGAGAACAACAACGACAGCAATTGCTACCACCATTGGTCCTCCTCCTGAGTCTCAACCGCCCAACACACTACGCAGATGCTGTCAGGTCAGGGATACCGATTTGCAATGTCATTCTTCTGAAATACTTCGATTTTATGTGGATGAACTTTCATTCACACTTCATTTGCCGAACATCAAATGTGACACAGACTTAACAACAAACGGTGCACTTAATCATGCAGCGAAGCTTCTCTAAACTTCTAGTTATTTAATTGATCTCTGATTGCAGCTTTCACACAGATCCGTGATTGCAGCTTTCAATTGTGCCTTTCATGATGGGAACTTCGATGACCTAGGGTCTATTCCCGCCATGATAGGCACAGTAGATGTACTTTTTGAGTTCTTCTTTTAAATGAAAAAAAAAACTTTCACAGAACTACGGTTCTTTGAAGCTTGTAACTCAGTGAGTTACAGTGAGAACATTACCCTTGTTTCAATGTTTATCATTTCCCTTTCAGAAAACCTGATATTTTAGTGGGTGCACCATTATTCACAGCAAAAGAATACGAGGAAGGAAAAGTGTATGTCTATTTGAGTGATGCAAAGGTAAGCCTGACATCTATTTATCTTGGCCGGGCGCTAGCACGAACCATTTATGACGCGTTTATGTCTAAAGGCAAATACTTTCAACAGCATGCGCTGCTCACCACGACAATTAGAATTAAAGATTTTGCTTAATTCTATCGATTAAACTTAAAAATTTTTAATCGTGACAAATGTCAAATCATCAATGGCAGCCTTTACATCTGAAAGTGGGGCGTCTTGCTTGAACTTAGAATCAGTAGGTTTTTTGCCGTCGAATAGCTATTCTAAAAAAAATTGAATCGAACGATATTTTGATTTGAGTTTTGTGGAATTTTCGAAAGTGCACAAAAGAGATAGAAGCTCTAATGACACTCAGTCGAATCTTGTCGAATCTTTCGTCTATAAATGTATGAATATATTTTTAGATCCAGACTCTTCTGTAGAAAAGCTATGAGGTACATTGGATTGGTGGATGCTCAAAACAAATACAACGTAGATCTTTGCAAAACTCGTGGGAAGAATTTCTACTATTTACTGTATAAGAAACCTAACTCTCAGTACAAATACACTGCGAAAATTGAGTTGAAGAAAAAGATATTTACGAAGCTTTTTCAGTTAACCTTGAAGATCCAAAGTATATTTTTGCATGTTATGTTCACTATTACTTAGAAATACTCCAGTAATTTCTGTACGGAGGCATAGTTTCATAAAATTGGCTGTGAAATTTGCACAAAGGCACACGAGAGTCAATGCTAATAATGTTAATGTAAATGCAGAGAATTTAGGGAAATTTTTTAAAGAACACCCTTAGTTTTTTCAGTACTCAGGATACAAAAATTTTATTCCTCTCATTTAAGGGAACTGTTAGCTTAGTTGGCTCGATGGTTGGTGAGACTAAAGGTGCCAGATTTGGCTCAAGCATTGTCTCTGTTGGTGATCTGAATAAAGACGGTTTTCCAGGTAACTGAGTGCATTTGATTGTCACAATTGACTTTGTTTGATTTAGTAAATTTCTTTAGAATAGCCTTGAAGACATGAACCAGATTTTGACTCCTTGAAAGCGTTTTCCTTTTTGGCCAGTCAGAGAGCCCAATTAGTGTCCGACTTTATTTTCTTTGCCAATATAGGGGCTTTCTACCCTTTTTGCCTCTTCTATTGACCATACAGAAAAATTGCTATTATTAACGCTATCTTTGCCACAAAGAGTTTAGAATGGATTTCGCAAAAATCATTGGTATGTGGAAGTAGAGCATTGTTTGATACTCGTGTTAATACTGTTACCGGGGGACCCAAAACAACTTCACCAGCTAGATCGCACAAAGCTTCATGAAAGCAAATGTTATGAACACATACAAGGTATCAAAATATAGCTGAAGGGCTCAGCTATTTTTTGAGATGTCACTTGGCCAGTTTACGTTGTGCCTACCATCTGAAAAATCCGTTTCAAAAATATGGTAATTCGTTCCTTTTTTGGACTGTTCTTGCCTTTTTCAGTCCATTCTTTGAGGATGTGAAAAGAGCCGAATTCAAAATTTGCTTGGGGACACGAAATTTGAATGAATGAATGACAAAGGTCAATCATTTAGCAAACAAATAACTTCCCCAGACAACTTCAAATCCATCTCTACGTTTAGTCTTCACAAAATGTTGACTGGAGCATCATGGCGATTATTTTACTCTGAATGAGAAATCTGGGATTCGAATTTTTCCTTAAATCTGGTTTTTCGGATGGTACTAATAGCTCAAAGTGACCATACAGCATCTCAAAAGATAGCCAGGCCTTCTAACTAAACGGTGATACAGAGCATTTGTCAAAAAC
The DNA here is from genome assembly GCA_039566865.1 of Aurelia coerulea. Lineage (NCBI taxonomy): Eukaryota > Metazoa > Cnidaria > Scyphozoa > Semaeostomeae > Ulmaridae > Aurelia > Aurelia coerulea. The sequence goes on from CM076944.1 coordinate 29,266,325, forward strand.
TTTTAAGTTTATAAAACTAGTTATGATTTAGCTCGTGAAGTTTTTTTTGGTCACCGCGTAGTACACCATTTAGTTTATCATTAGATTCATAGGATTGACTTATTTCTTGCAGACATTGCTGTTGGGGCACCATATGGTGGAGATGATGGCAATGGAGCTGTTTATATTTATCATGGGTCTGCTACTGGATTAGGAAACAATTTCCAACCCGTGCAGGTATTATTATACGATATATGTCTTTATTCTATATTCCAGCTCAACGAATTATTGTTTTGCACTTTTTTATCATATGCCTTTCCCGGTGACAAAATCATATTGTGGTGAAGCTTCTCTACAGTGAACATTTGCCAGAGAAATATTGCTCTCCCCAGACCCTTTTTTCTAACAGGTAAATGGCCTATTGTTGTTATTATATGGCCTTTCAGCTGTTCGTACTGTGATTTGTACATTTTATCGATCTCTGAATAGGAACTGTTGATAGTGGCACAATTGATGCGTGTGTCTGTGTCACATTGTTGATCTAATCCAAATCTATTATGATTTTTCATTATTTTCCGTCAAAGAAAATCTATGCAAAAGACTTCAAACCTCTACCATCTGCATTTGGTCAATCTATTTCTGGTGATTATGACGTTGATGGCAATCAGTACCCAGGTACAGCCCTCGTTTGTATTTTCGAAAGTTGTATCTCAACCAATTTAACAGTCTTCAAACTTTGTGTTATTTTCGTGATGAATTGAAAGACCAGCAGTTTTTAATTTGAAAGACATGCTTCTGTCTATCTTCAATCTTCTTCACATGCATGTTTATTTATATCTCATTAAAATTTTACAAGACAAGCAACTTACTACGCTACCCAGTAATTACTCTGTGAAACACTACAAGGACGATAATGCCGCGGGGAGCAATAGACTATGACAACCCCGCGGCAGTTAACATAGAAGAACGTAAAAATTATCGGATGAATCAGGAAGGCGTATCAGCCGCTCGCAAAAACCGCACCCAAGAGCCACCCAACCGATTCGCATAGATTGGTTATATGTTGATACACATACGTGTTAATAAACATAACACATACATGTTAATCTGAATTATGGCGAATTTATATATGCTCTATTATTTGTAAAGTGTAACATTTGTGAGCAATCAAAACCTGTCGTTTGAATAAAATATGTCTTCCTTTTATCAAATGTCTAGTCTAGTTTTTAGGCCATACGGTAAATTTAATTTACGAAATGGAACGAAACTTTCAAAGTACCAAAACCAAATTGGCACAAGTACTTTTAAATAAACTGATTTCCTTCCCATACTGTTTTCGTCATTTTGTTTTGTTTGTTTACACGTCAAAATAACGAAGAGAGGGCTTATTTTCTGCACCGTAAAAGTCTCAAGAATTAGAAAAGACTTAGCTAAAAACCATTCTGTAAACTTGCTGGCAATTGAAAATTCGAAGTTTTTGATGTAAATTAGGTTTCAAATCAACTGTGAGAATTTAGCTACGGTTTTAGTGCTCTATTTTGCATTTAAATGAAGAATTTGGCATCAGACCTTCTTGGTGAGATAGGAGACTTCCCTAACAGATTTAGGACGAGATTTTCTCGGAAACATTCAGTCTGTTAGTCTTTTAAGTGTTGGCAGGTGTCGTTTAAATTTCAGTTTACACGTTTGCTCTCCTTTTCAGATATTGTCGTTGGCAGCTTCGTTTCAGATAATATACATGTACTTAAGTAAGTGCATTTCTTCAATTCTTCTTTCTTGCCTGTGTGTAAATGATGAATGTTTCAAGAACTGGTGTATAAGGTACCGGGTGTCCCAAAAAGCAGTACTCCTGCCATTGCGAAAATCTCCAAAATTCCATTATGAAACCTATCATAAAATTTAATTTTTTATCTCTTTCATCAATGACTCAAATGTATTTGAAGATGATGGATTGTTTTTATTCACTAACTAAAGGGTATAAAATGACTCGCTGAAAAGACCCTATTCTGAGCTATACTCTCTGTTCATTCATTCATATATTTATTTACAGTTGGTATTTACATAGTTTTAAAAGAATAAAGCTAATTTACACCAACTATTTACAATAAACTAAAGTAATACATGCTAATCAAAGGAATTCAGTGTCTATTTACAAATTGTACAAAGGCAACTGGTTCCATCCCAAGTTTTAATTTCCTTTTTTGAAAGCTGCAACAGACGCTATATTCTTTACATCACCGTTCAGGGAGTTCCACAGCATAAAGTAAAAAACCAGTATAAAGAGACAGTAGAATTTTTTTGATATTGAAATATTTTATGATACTGAAATATAAAGCTGGTTCATTTTCTTGCAGGAGTAGACCCATCCTTAAACTGCAGGGCCAACTGACACTAAATACAACGAAGGTTTCTCTTTCGACAAAACAAGGATCTAGTTGCAAAACTATTAACAGTGTTGGCTATGGATGGTAAGTGAATTAGGATAATTGCACACAGTGTCGGGAGAATGATATCAAACTGTTGAATTTTAAACATTTACAACCGACCTTTTCAGAGATAGAGCTTTTAAAGGACAAGTCCGGGGTTGGTATGATTGATGATAAAATACAAGATAATACTGCTATGAATGATGTATGATACTTTTTCCCATTATTTTTCGCCTTCTCCTTATGAAATTACGTATTCAAATGAGCAATTTGAGCGAAGTGACGTCATATTGCGCAAACGAAAGTGAGGTTGTGCGATTTTTTGCCTCTTAATCGCTGCTAACCTCTATATCGTGAGCTCGTGCATTGAAAATGGCACAAGAACACGATGAAGAGGCTTGCAATGATAAAGAGGCGAAAAAAACAATCGCACAGCATCGCTTTCGTTTGCGCGATATGACGTCATTTCGCTCAAATTGCTCATTTGAATATGTAATTTCACAAGGAGAAGGCGAAAAATAGTGGGAGAAAGTATCATACATCATTCATAGCAGTATTATCTTGTATTTTATCATCAATCATACCAACCCCGTACTTGTCCTTTAAATTACAATTTCGAAGAAAGCAGCTCACTGACACTCTTCGAAATTCGAAATGGTAAGTTGTCCTCCGTTACATACACTACCTATAGCAATGCTCGAAGCTCTTCAGTGATCAGCGACGTTTCAATATCTCTTTCATTTGCAATCTACTTCCTTCGAGTCTTGCAGCCTCGTACTTTATCCGAAAGGTCTTTTCCGTATTCTAATATATCTACTATACCCTAAAGGTCCTAAACTATATCCTAAAGGTCTTTTCCGTGAGTCTGTGAGTAAAAAAACTTGTTGTGGGCACAGTTATATGCCGCTCATGTAAACATGTTTCAAGGCCCAAAATCCTACAAGAAAACACAATACCGGATGAAGAAAGAATCTTTCTACTGTTTTAAAAATGATACCCTGAACATGGTCTAACTGATCTTAAAAGTTCAAACATCTGTGGCTTGACTTTGGTTATGAGCACTTTAGAGAATAGGTTTAAAATGTTATATAACCACAGTCTATCTTGTCTTGAGTCATTGACGAGGTTATGCCTTTCTTGCAGTATCTTAGTGCAATTCTGCATGCAGTACAGTGGACTTCAAGTTCCATCTGAAATTGGTGAGTAAATACAAATTGAGTCTGAAAAAAATGTGCGGGTGTTTGCCAATCTTTATTGCTGCTGTCTACTTTGCAAACCAATTTCTTTAAAATTCATTGCATAGAAGAGAGGTTGAAGGGAATCGACATAGTTAAAAGCTGGCCCGGGCCAAGTTAAAAATATAATCTATTGTATTCAACAACTTTGACGCCTGCCGTTTCATTGTGGGGTGAAGGAAACAACGGGTTTGTGGGCGTTTCTTCAGCCTGTTTATAGCAGCTTGTCGATATAGCTATGTCTGTTCCCTTTAACTGAGGTAGGAACATTTATTTTGTCAAAATCAGTCTTTCCGTTCCATAATTAAGCGATGTCAGTGAAACGGTGTTTCGCAACATTCCTAAAATAGGCCTTCAGTTAGATTCTAATTCAAACACGTGTGAACTTCCAAACCTTGACAAAGAAACACACTGTTTTCTGCCAGCAAATTGAAGCAAGGCACGTTTTGTGTTAGAGCACAAAAGGAAAGACTATCTGTATTTATTTTGTATCGCTTGGGGACTATTAGATTTAAATGTCATAGCCAGGAAGCAGAAAGTTCTTATCCCTGTGACAATTTTCACCGAAAGTTTCTACGTCATAAAACTGCGAATAAGTGTTGAAAGAAACGACAGATGTTAACAAACTAAATTGCCATAACTAATTCAGTCTTTCTTCTGTAAAATGAAACTTCAACAAACTTGATTTGATTTGTTTGTCATCAAAATATTGCTTGCTAAACGCCCCAGGTTTTTCTGACTCACCCGAAGGTAAACATCGTTTTCAATTCTTTGAATTAATTCTAGAATAGCTGAACGATAATTGCAAATTAGGTTTGCATTTACGTTTATTGTAATGTTGTTATGGCCCAGAAGAGCCCACTTATCGCAAATCTCAAGGCAAGGGTTTAAGGCCGACTATGTTTGCAACAAATACTTCGATATTTGACCTTTTACGTAGAAGATTTTTATTTTCGCAACTATTTTCTTACCCTGGTGAGAGATATCAACTATTGCATCAGTCATATTACTGTTCTCTCAAGAAGTCGACTGCAGTTCCTACTCTGTTATTTAGAAGCAACGCTGGCTCTCTTTGTGTCATAGTCTATTTGGATCTCCGCAGCCAAATTTTCTTCTCATTTCACCTAACGGAAGGATAACGTAATCATTGGTAACAGTGGGTTGTTCCTTGAGCTACTCGAACAAAAATGAACTCTTAATGAAGACTGTCTTCTGATCCGATAAATGTACATGAAGCTGAAACTAAGAATCAGAAAATGCCTTCACTTTCTCTACGTTAAAGATTTGTATGCTTTCCCTAGACATGCTTTCCCTATTATTCAGAAGCAACGCTGGCTCTCTATGTGTCATAGTTTATTTGGATCTCAGCAGACAACTTTTCTTCTCCTTTCACCTAACGGAAGGATAACATAGTCATTGGTAACAGTGATTTGTTCCTTGAACTCCTCGAACAAAACTGAACTTTTAAAATTGAATTCTGCTAAAATGTACATGAAGATGAAGCTAAAAATCAGAAAATGCCTTCACTTTCTCTACATTAAAGATTTGTATGCTTTCCCAGGATATGCTTTCCTTATTATTCAGAAGCAACGCTGGCTCTCTATGTGTCATAGTCTATTTGGATCTCAGCAGACAACTTTTCTTCTCCTTTCACCTAACGGAAGGATAACATAGTCACTGGTAACAGTGATTTGTTTCTTGAGCTACTCGAATAAAAATGAACTCTGAAGACTGTCTTCTGATCCGATAAATGTACATGAAGCTGAAACTAAAAATCAGAAAATGCCTTCACTTTCTCTGCATTGAAGATTTGTATGCTTCCCTAGATATGGAGGTGGAGCTTGACTTAGACAAAGGCAAAGCTGGGGCAAAGCGTGCTGTTATGGCTTCTGGTGCGAGTATACAAAGTTCCAAAAAGTTTACCGTAAGATATCAAAAGGGGACAAGTAAATGCCAGCAGGAGGTCATATATGTAACGGTAAGCTGGTTGCAATATCTCTTATGTGTTGTACAGGGTGTGCCAGAAAAAACCACAACCCAACCTTATTCGAGATTCTTCAGCAAATGATAATATTTGAATCAATTGGACGCAACCATCTGGAAGCACAGCCTATCTTCTTTCCAATGATATCCAGGTTGGGCGTATTAATTGAATTATTCATCTCTTAATAGACCATTTTGACATTTAGAATAAGGATCTGGGGAGAGCAATAATCCAATTATATTTACCAGAAAAATGCTGCTCTCCCCAGGCCCTTTTCCAAATGTCAAAATGGTCTATTGACGTTTTCATAAGTATGGCCTATTTTAGATGCCAGAAAATGATAGGATGTTTCAACATCACGAAAACCCATCTTTGCGAGAGCTTATTTTATCATTCTTAATAAATGCATCTAATGTGAATAAATTTTGCTTTTCTTACTATAGGGCATCACCTCAAGTGCTTCTAGGCCTGGGCCGGGTTGTTCAAACCATGATTAGCGCTAATCTTGGATTAAAGGCATGATTCTCTAGTCATTTCCATAGTACTAATCTGGTATTAGCCTAATACCAGTTTTGAACAACCGGACCCTGGACTGTTCTGACAAAATCTATTTTGTGACTTTTTACTGTAAAACATGTTTTGATTTTCATCTTACAGCATGATGCATTTGCAATAGGCCATATGCACTAAAATATCAATTAAATGATGAATAATTCCATTAAGTCCATTGCTCTGCTCTGCTAAGACTCAGCTTGGGATGCAAAATCATTGAACATGCATTGCAGCACCTAAATCTGGACACAAATACAATAATACCTAGAACTGGTTGCTGACAGAAGTAAGCAACCAAACTGTATCCAGATTGCATATTATTAGAAAGAAGAAAGACTACACTCTCAGGTGATACAAATTTCATCCACTAAAATTGTATCAATTTTTAAAGATTTTCAACTACAGTTGGATTGCGTTTTTTCTGAAATACCCTGCATATATGAACATGTAAAGTCTGTCGAAGGGCACGAATCCTTCCTACGACCGGGCAAAAATCATGCTTATACTTCCTACTATATCCAGCAGCAAAAAGTGACAAGATCCAGCTTACTTTAAAAGAGGTCACCCTCCAAAGCTAGCCGTGCAGTACAGAAGAAACCCCGCACATAAGTACCTAAGATTTTGAACTCAGCCTGTTTAGGTTCTTATGCAATGAGGCACATCTAATAATCAGGGTGTTTGTTCTTAACACAGGGAAATATGTGAATCTAAATTTTAGCCAAACTTATTTACACTCTTGGCCCTATCCATTTCAACCCAAGCTTACCCAGTTTACCCCTGCATGTCTTGCCTATCACAGTTCTGTAAGTAATGTTTTGGAGTTGACGAAAGAGTTTTATTTGCAAACAGATTTATTTCCCAACGAATGAATGAAACGCTTTTAAGAACCTAGTTAAGATATCAGTCTGAAATGGTTCTTATTTATTGGGTACAAAATATATTATTTCAGGCTGTAGGTTGTTCAAAGATGAAGGTTCTAATGTGCGGGTTTTTACTGTAACGGGAACACCGGTTACAGTAATCCTCTTTTTAGTATTTCCCTTTCTTCTTTTCAGAAAGACCCAAAATCAATTAGCACTGCAATAACAGTTGACACGAATTACAAATACATCGAGCCAAAAAGTGGATGCAATGGTGGCATCTGTCCGGTCCCAGAATATGAACAAACTGGAGCTACATCATACAACAACGAGAAGGAGGTTCGTAATTTACCGCAGAGTTATTTGCTTTGTAGTTTCGGGTTTCTAGTATAGTTCTGACAGGGAAGAATATTACATTTTTGGCATGTTTTTTATCATTAGAAAGCGTTACTGAGATCGGTTGTGTACTCCTCTCCCATTTAAATCCTGGAAATTAGGGCCTGTTCATATTGAGAATGTTTCCCCGGCATTTTCCCGGTGAAGCGGGATTCCCGTTCAACCGAGATCTCGCCTCATATAGCTTTATCACATAAAATAGAGCGAGCGTTCACATGAGAAAACATTTCCCCGGCTAGCCGAGATCTCGCTTGAACTCTACCGGGATCCCGCCTAGCCAAGGAAACATTTTCCCATATGAACACATTTTCCCGGCTAGATGGGGAAACTTCTCTCATATGAAAGGTCAAGGAATATTACCTCGGCTGAGCGAGTTTACGGTGAAACGGGAAAATGCCGGGGAAACTTTCTCCATATGAACAGGCCCTTACATTTGAGCCATTCATTCATCCATATCGAGCATGGGGCCCAAATATTTTAAATCTTTAGAAAGGTGGATGGAAAATTCTATGACATTTTTCTTTGAATTGAATGGCTTCAAAGGAACTTATGGCACCTTGCTGTAATTCTGCCGTGGAAATTTTTTAATATCTTGTTTTTTTCAAATGGCGGCAATTTAATTATTTTTGAAAAAATTCAAAGAAAATTTTGAAAAAACTTAAATCATCGTAAATCCTATACAAATAGATGAAAAATGATATAACCTTCAAGAAAGAGGGTCGTTTAGGGGGGGTATATGTTCCCCTGTTCCCTGTTTAATTTCCGCTTGTTCCCCTGTTCCCTTGAGAAAATCTGCTTGTTCCTCGGAGTTTGGTAGGCATATCTTTCACATTGATAGTTGATATTTTACCTATGCTTATTGTTGAAAGTTCTTCCAAGAGGAAGACGAACGTAAAAATGTGAAGAAACCTGGCTTGACTTTTGATAAAACATTAAAAACGTTATAAAATAAAAAAATTACCGGCCAAAGTATTTTTATATGTTATGCAGCTACTTCGTTAAGTGTTGCAACCAAAATAATTTGATCATTTGCATCAATATCACAAGTTAGTGTTCGCACAATCAGGAGAGAGGCAAACATCTCAAAATGAGCTCCCGGGAATTTTCCTTTTCTTTTGTTATCATTCTCATTCCTTCAAATTGTATAAATCCTGGAAAAATTCTTTGCTGCTTCTGATGAGCGTCATATCTTTTCATTTGTGGTGTGGTTCCTCCTCTTCCTCTGGTAATTTATCTTACTCTTGCTTGATCTCTATGTTCTAAGACATATGCCATGAAATTGTGATACGCCTCTCCTTGGATAGTCAATTCTGATTTATCTTCTGAATAAGATCCTGGGGGTCCCGAGTTTGTGGAAAAAACTCGATCAAAAGTATACTCCAAAACACACAAAATTGACTAAATAACAACCCGATCTAACAAACTTTCCCCTTATGACATGTTTTGACAACCAGCTCCAAGAAAAGTTGCCTTCCTTTGATGCCCTGCTCAAGAAAAAAATTGGTGAAAATGATACCGAGAAAAAAGGCATCCCCGTCGGACAAATATACTACCCCCTCCACTTGACATGACAGATAATACCTTTGGTGTGATTAGCTACCTTTCCTCCTTTGTGCAGCGGCGTGACCATGGTAAATTGTGTGGGGGAATTGAAACGAGGGAGCCTGCGGGAGAGGCACCCAGGAAAATTTTTGGGACCACGCCCTTTACTTTGGCTTAGAATGCATCTCCCAATATCATGCTTGGCATTAGCGACGAGGAAACTTTGATAGTTTTGTGACAGTTATCCTATAGATCAAGAGCACGAGGAAAAGAAACATCCTTTACTTTGGCTTAGAATGCATCCTATGATTCCATATTTGCCAGTGCTAAAAACTAAAGATTTGACATTTCTCGAAAAATTCTTACCCAACCAATACCCAGCTATTTAGTCTTCGTTTTCTAAGGAATCTCGAGGGCCGTCTTTCGAATTGAAACTTGATTTCTGGGAAGTTCAACAGGCTTTCCCCCAATATCTTTTAAAAATGAGTAGGAAAGTGGACTACAAATCCTTAACCATAGGTCTTCCCCTAAAAGTTGGGCGGCACGTCCCCGTCATCCCAAGAACCAAAACCCCTCCGCTCCAGGCGTTGAGCATTGCGCTTTCCAATAGTTTACAAATCTTCATCTCTTTGCTGTCATGTAAATAACTTTCTGAGCCTTGGAAAGAACTCATCATTGAAGAATGATTTGCGTCTCCTTTCGGTGCGGCTTAGCCAGAGCCAGTAAAATTAGAGGGTAGTAAAATGAGTGGGATCGAGGGTGAAGCCTCCAGGAAAATTGCTGAGGTCATGCTCTTTACTTTGGCTGGGAACAGTCCTACAGATACCATGGTAGCTGGTGCTAAACAGAATTGTTGATCATTTTGTAACAGTTGCATTTATAGATTGGCATCCCCAAGCGAAAATGTTTTTAAGTTAAGTTAATTTTTCAGAATGCCTGTCTTCATCCCATCTCCACCAGTGCGAAATTAGCAACGTTCATAATTTTGTAACAGTTTTTCGTAAATCACCACATAGCAGAAAGTGTGGGCCCAAACCACATCACACGTTCCCAGTTCCTTTGTTTGCATTCGTCACAATCCAATTTGCTTGTCCCCAAAATGGAATTCTTGACGAAAACTCTTCTAGTTTTTCCAGAAAAATTTTCAAAAGACAGCGTTACTTTGGCTTAGAATGCATCTCAAGGACCCTCTTTTGATTTGGCAGAAGAAAATTCCATTGAATGTCAAATTCCTTGAAATAATTATTACAGATAGAAATTTCCCTGATCCCTGGATAAGATCCGAAGTTCCCTTGTCCCTTTTTATTTTTGGCCATGTTCCCTTGTTCCCTGGATACATTTCGCATGTTCCCCTGTTCCCTGGAACCCCTAAACGACCCTCAAGAAAGCCATAGCTCATGAAATTCTGCAATATGGTAGCAAGCAGAAATCTGTAGCTTTTCTGGTTTAGCATGTAAAAATTGAATTACATCATAGCCTCAAATTTAACAATAGATTTATCCAAGAGTTACTGCATACTATTAGACGCTTTTATCTTTACCGTAAGGTCACATATCTTCGTAACTGTGGAGGAGACGACGTATGCAATACAGACCTGGTTGTCGATGCGTCTATTGCCCTTAAAGAGTGAGTGACCTTAGTTTGTGAGTTCTCTGTGACATATAACGTTGCGATGAAGCAGGAGTTTTTGTCGCGGAACAGAGACATAGTTTCAGCTGTAGTGTTTTTGCCCCAAAATTTTCTGCTTTTTTGTAACATAAACAATTTGTGAAACTCTCGGAAAAATTTTGTTTCTAAGATCTCAAAAATATGCAATATTCTTATTCATCCTTTGAATTATTAATCTGAGGAATTCCAAAGCAAGCCTGTTAGAAACTAGCACATATCCTTCCCGAAATGTCTAAATTTATATTTTCATTGGAAATACCTTGAAAAGATTACATTATCTTCGTAGACTTTCCCATTCTCCGCCGAAATTTGGCTTTCCTGAATATGCTATCAAAGGTGAATTTTGATACAAAGCGATTTGCCTTACTGAAGAAAAGATTTCACGCCCTCAGCGCAGCCGATCTTCATGTTATGCTCTCTCTATTTTATTTTTTTAGAATGAAGAGCAATACGACAAACATATTTGCATATCATTTATTTGACATATCCATTAACCCTATTTTGGTTGGGGGGGGGGGCAAATTTGCCCCCCCTAGTAGACTTTTTGTTATAACTCTGTCAGAATAACAATTATGACCATGAAACTTTCTGACTTTTTGCTTACACTTATTGTGCAATGACTGAAGAAGTTTCATAAAATATTTTGACAAATGAGGGGGAGGGAGACAATTTTCTGGAACTGACTCTGTCAAAATCGCCATTTCTCAAATGTTAACTTTCGCGAAAAAAGTAGAAAAAATTGCAAAATTTTGCAAAGATGTTTTGCAGGGTAGTGCTATTTGATGTATTCTATCATAATTGTCATGTTTGGATGGAAATTGTGCTCCAAATTAAATTTTATCGCATTTTTCCTGATTTTCACAGATTTTGCCACTTTTCTTGACCACACAAAGAAAAATGCTGACGCAAGCAATAATGACGGCTAATTTTAGGTTAATTTTTATGTTTTCGTAAAGTACATGCCTGGGGCTATTAGTACACCAAATCTGGTTGCTCTATCTATTTCCAGTCAAGAGTTAGGTAGAGGGGGCTTTTTTGCCCCCCCCAACCAAAATAGGACGTGTCAGATAGCCCAACCACTAAAGGGTTAACAAAGACATTTCGACATAATCAGTTGCGTTAATTAGCCCAAGGCCAAATATAGACAAGACTCACATCATTTTGTGAACGTTTCGAATCGTCCATGATTTATAATCAACACAAAAAATTGAGAGTAAACATAAGCTATTTATAATCAAGATAGAAACTATTTATTTTTGTTTGATGGAGTGCACCTAGAGGTGTCATAGCCATTCTTTACAAAGGCAAGTCGCTTTGTAATGTCATAGAGCTGAATCTTTAGTATTCCAAAATTCATCCTTGCTGCATATGCTACCAGCATCTTGGTAAATGTTTATCTGACAAGCATAGGGCTCAAATCTTTCAAATCTTAAAGAAGGTGGGTGTAAAATTCTTCTACGTCTTTCATTGAATTGAATGGCTTGAAAGGAATTCAGGGCACTTTGCAGTAAATCTGCCTTCGAAATTTCCTGATATCTTGATTATTTTCAAAATGGCAGCATTTTAATTATTTTTGAAAGAATTCATGGAAAATCTTTGAAAAAATTGAAATAATCGTAAATCCCAAATCATTAGAGGAAAAATGATGCAATCTTCAAGAAAAACATAGTTTATGAAGTTCTACAGTATCATAGCAACAAGGCAGCTGTAGCTCTTCTGGTTTAGGATGTAGAAATTTGATGACGTCACAGTGTCAAATATTATAAATGCCGCCATTATGAAACCAATCAAGATATCAAAACACTTCCACGGCAGATTTTCAACAGAGTACCCTAAGTTCCTTTCGAGCACGTTAATTCAAACAAAAGTTTGATAGAATTTTACACCCACCTTTTTAAAGATTTGAGCTCTATGCTTACCTGACAGTGTTTCTCTTATTTTAGTGGATTGAACGAGATACAATATGGAAGCATTGATAATTTCAAACTAAATATAAAAGTTGAAAACAAGAAAGAGAATGCTTTTCTTGCCAAGATGAATGTTGAATATGCAGATGACTTCGCTCTGATCGGTGTGCGATTCAAGGGTGTAAGTTAAATTATTTTTATTGTCTGAAATTCCTGCAGATGCTACAGCTACCGGGTGTCCCAAAACATCAATAACATCCTTTCTCTCATCAATTAAAGGGAAGAATAATAACATGCTTGCTCTCATCAATTAAAGGGAAGAATAATAACATCCTTTCTCTCATCAATTAAAGGGAAGTATAATAACATGCTTGCTCTCATCAATTAAAGGGAAGAATAATAACATGCTTGCTCTCATCAATTAAAGGGAAGAATAATAACATGCTTGCTCTCATCAATTAAAGGGAAGAATAATAACATGCTTGCTCTCATCAATTAAAGGGAAGAATAATAACATGCTTGCTCTCATCAATTAAAGGGAAGAATAATAACATGCTTGCTCTCATCAATTAAAGGGAAGAATAATAACATGCTTGCTCTCATCAATTAAAGGGAAGAATAATACATGCTTGCTCTCATCAATTAAAGGGAAGAATAATAACATCCTTTCTCTCATCAATTAAAGGGAAGAATAACAACATGCTTGCTCTCATCAATTAAAGGGAAGAATAATAACATGCTTGCTCTCATCAATTAAAGGGAAGAATAATAACATGCTTGCTCTCATCAATTAAAGGGAAGAATGATACCATGCTTGCTCCCATCAATTAAATGACATGCAGCAGGACCTTATTTTGAGCCATACATTTCAGGCGACATTTGTCAATCTTTCGGCAGAGGCAGTGCCAAATTTTGAGATTTTTTCGTCGTTCAAGTTTCCAGTGACGATGTGCCATAGACTAATGACCTGGAGTCCTTGTTTCTCTGTGCTCTTTGATTTGATGATGGCGCTTCGGTCAACAGAGACTCATAATGTTATTCTGAAAAACCTGACCCTATTTAGGCCCATGCGGACGATTTTCAGGCAGACCAGTCAGATTGCGAGACTTGTGGATTACTATGGTGACGGCCATCATGATGGAACTTTCATTTCGATTGAACAACTGATAACATTCGGACGAGATTCGAGGTTAGAGGCTTTGCTTCGAGATTCGAGGGCGTGATTCCATCATAATTGGACTGCTGAATGCATATTATTGGGCCAGCTTTTTCACAGTTTTCATTATGAGTCCATGTTTAGCAAGGTTTGCTGCTTTATACAAAGGACTGATCGTAATCAGTCTAGATGTCCCTTTCTGATATTTACGACCAAGCTGGAAGCTATGCTACGCACAAAGAAAATTAATGTTGTAAGAATATGTGTCTTTGCAATATGCTTCTAAACTAGGCAACTCTAAAAAGTGCCAAAAAGAGCTAATTTTCAAATCAATCAAAACTATAAACGGGTGATTAAAATCAAGTTAACATGTTTGGCGGCTGTGCTCTGGAATAAAAAGTGCGCTGCCAATATCCAAAACTGAAGTGTTAATCTATCCGCCCCAAAGGCTAACTTAGATGTTGAAATTTTGTTCAGTAAATTGCTCATCTTTTAGACCCAGAAATTAGGAAAATGCATGTATGGGGTGTGCATGTGAACGAGAATTCCATATTCGGTTCTGGTACATGTTTTACGTACCATTGAAATTGAAATTCAATACAATTGTCAGTTTTAGAAATAGAACTTGAATTTCAATGGCAAGTAAATATTAGACCAGAGTCGAACATGGAATTCTGGTTCCCATACAAACCCCTTACCTGCGTCTTTCTAATTTCTGGGTTTGAAATATGAGTGCTGTTACCAAGCAAACTTTTCACATCTAAGTTAGTCTTTGACTGATAGATTAACATTTTAGTTTTGAATATGGATCATGCACTTTTTATTTCAAAGCCAGTTAACCTTAAGAAATTTGAAGATTGGCCTTGTTATCAAAACTTTATGTTTTTCAAACAGGGGCAATCCGTTACAGCATCATGCTACCTAAATGAGTTCGAAAGTTCAGTTATAATAAGAACGTTGTTTTCACAGGAACAATCGCCATTGTACGACGAGGAGAAGAAAAATGGTGTCAACACAGTCAAATTTGATCTTGGTAATCCTTTGCCGACTGGCAAGAAGGTATAAACTTTCAGAATCAAAACTTTATATAAACTGTTTTTGCGCTCAAATAGATCATTGCTATGGGGGAACTTGAGTTTTGAAGCTAGGCTAAAAAGTTTCTTATGAGGAGCTATAACAACGTTATGGCCAGGTTATTAAATTTGGGTTACTGAAATTTCCCAAGTATGCTGAAAGATTGAGGAAAGCAGTTCCAACAAGTTAGTACCTTGAAGATGGAGGTTAATAAGGTTGTATGCTTCATGTTTCTCTTTGGCCATCATTTTAGTTGAAGTTTTCAGTCTTCGGACCAATAATGAATATTTTCTAAAGACATGGTTTTTGTAATTGACAGAGACAGAATTGAAAGATTTTATATTTCAGCTGACGAACGTTAGTCCTCTTTTTACCCATTGGAAGCAAAAATGTTTTTATTGGTAAAATTGATTTTTTCCTTGATTTACTCGAACAAATTAAATTTGAAGATTGATTTCTGATAAAATTTCTATGAATCTGAACTCTGATAGTTCTTAGGGAACTCAGTAGTTCTTCTGAAATAAATCATATCTGGAAATGATAGAGGATTGTTTATTGTATCCTTGCATATACACTCTACAATCTAATAGTTGACAGTTCTTCACAACACGTGTTTGTTTTTCATTTCAGCTGGACATCGAAGTTTCATTTGGTTTTAAAAAGCAACGACCAAGTAAAAAGCAACTGACATTTAAAGCTACAGCCTCAAGGTATTTTGTGCAATAATATTTTGGCAAATTTTGTTAATTTAGTTTAGCCTAAATTTATTTAGTTTTGCCTAAATTTTGGCAAATGAAATAACCTATCGATTCCCATCATATCAAATCGATGTAAAATGTCACCGTGACTCATCAAATAAAGTTATCACTGAATTATGGAAACATTGGTTTGATATTCTATTGGTTCCAGCAATCGTCAGTCAAGATCAGAAATGTTTCTCCTTCTCGTTTCTTCTTTTTGCAATATTTTTATTTTCGCCATGGAACCTCAAAACACTGCAAAGAATTTTATTGCACTACTTTCCCTATTTAGAAAAGACACTTGGTTGCCTTGTTTCAACTCTACTAAGCCTTCCACACATAGACAGGGCGTCCCAACAAATGGTGTCATTTTTATGTGGCTGCTGCAGAAGAGCTGTGCGTTCTGTTGGTCCTTTCTTGATACAGTTGCAAAAAGGATAAACCTCATCTTAGAGTTTGAGACCTAGTAGCAACCAGTCAGACAAGTGGTTGCTGACTGATGGCGCAGCAAATTCGAAGCAGTGATTGGTTCATGCTTTGTTCTGCAAAAATGTAAAAATCACGTAAATCTTGAAAGAATGTAAGGGTTCTAGCGATGTATTTGCATTTTACCTACGTTTGAAGCGCGGGGGAGGGCGTACTTAAATGTTAAACGATACTGGACGCGCCGCTCATGTGGGTGGTTTTTTTATTTGAAATTCCCTACATATGGGTCTGTTTTTAACCATAATTCTGTTAGATGGGTAGTTTTTTGAGAATTTCCTTATTAATGGGTCCCATATAATGCGAATTTGTGGTAGTCCGCACCAAACGACTGAAATTTTCCTTTCTATTTTACTTGAGAAATTCATACACAAACTTCCTGATATTCATGCAAATGGGTTCGGAATTCTGGAATATTCTGTCATACAAATGGGTCCTTGTCTCAAAGTCCATAAAATGAACTACCCCCCTCCCCCGCCCGGGGTTTGAGTTGGCTCAGTATGTTACAGTGTTATGAGTGTGGCTTGGTGTTATCAGTAAACAATACAATTAATCTATTTGAATAGTGGAGAAAATTCCGACAAAGCAATAGGACCCTTTCTATTTGATTTTGTCACTTTTGGAGGACAAAAAAGTTTCATTTTCATGTTCCATAAATCAGCAACCACTTGTCAAATGTGCCAAAACAAGGTCTCAAACTCTAAGATGAAACCTACCCTATGTATCAAGAACGGAACAACAGAAGGAACAGCTCCTTAACAGCAGCCACACATATGGGCCACGATTGTTTAGGACGTTTTGTATAATAGACCTTTTAGCTATTCTACAAAAGAGCCTGAATCGAGCGTTATTTTAATACGCGAGGCTCGATCGAGTGGCGTTAGAGCTTCTATCACTGTTATGCACTTTCAAAAATTTTACAAAATGTAGCAAAATATCGTTCGATTCTGATTCTTTTCAGAATAGCTAAAAGGTCTATTCAACTAAAACTATGAAAGAATACACCATTGGTTGGTGGTAACGTTTCAATAAAATGTTCATCATTATGCTTTAGAGGCAGCAAACCCCTTCTTCAATGAATAATTCTTTTTATTTCTCTTTTTGCAGCATAAGTATTGAAGACAATTCCAGTGATAATTCGAAAACTGTTTTAGTAAAAACAGCGTTGCTTGCAGACCTGACTGTATCAGGGTATGTATGATTTTGTTTGCTGAAGTTAGATGAAAGCTAGAAATTTTAAAACGGGAAATCTGATCAAGATTTATTGCATTTTGAATACAGCAATAAAAGACAATTTACAAGAGGAGTTGTTTGCAAAATTTGTATTTCAGTTATCTTTCCGGCACTGCACTGGTTGTTTTTCAGATCGTAGAGAAACGGTTAAGTCCAATTAATGTTGCAGGCAGACCGAACTGTCCAGCAAAACTAACTGCCGATATTATATTTTTTGGCCTTAAAGAGAATCGACATAGTTAAAAGCTGGCCCGCGCCAGGTCAAAAATATATTCTATTGTACTCGACCACTCTGACGCATCCAGTCTCATTGTGTAGCTGAAGAAACAATGGGTTTGTGGGCGTTTCTTCAGCCTATTTATAGCGGCTACGAGATATAGCTATGTCTATTCCCTTTAACTAAGAAAAACAAATTCGTGTCGGATGGACAACTGAACATTTCGAAAACAGCCTCCAAATTCTACGTTTGTTTAAGTGCTGCATTGAAAGTTAGAGTTTGTCACAGTAATAGAACTCGAATTGAAATTCATAACACTTGCGTAGCAATGCCGTAATTTAGTGAAAACATCAGATTCTCCATTACTTCAGCTTGCTTCCTTCGTTATCATTCCATTGTATATATGTTGGACTCTTTTTCGATGACACTTTCGCTGTCTGATTTTGACTTCTCACACTGCCCGAAAATAGTCCAATTGAAAATGAGTTCTGTTTGCAAAATGACAATGTTTTCCATTCCATTCGAAGGTCTGCCAGCCCATATAAAGTAGAATATGACAAGGAGCCTATCGTGGAGACGAGTCAGCTATCAAATGAGACTCAAGTTGGAGCCAAGATCAACTACGAATTTCTGGTAAGTGGATTTCTTTATTCAATTTGATTAAAGTGCTGAGCTTGATTTCTTAAAAAATCAATATACTTGGTGTCCCAAAAAGCTCTCACTTTTGAAGCAACACCAACATTTGATTACAAGGCCAATCTTCAAATTCAAGATTAACAATTTTACCTCAAAGTCTAGCTCAAAATAAGGTTTCTCAGCGTGTCAACAGAGGAAGCATTTTATTATCATTGAAGATACCTGGATCATTGACGAAGAAGTTTTACAGACAGGCTTAATAACACAGTTTTCTGGGGACGTTTTAAGAGGGAGAGCTTTTTTGATTGTGTTGTTCTCAAGGAAAATGATGAAATCATCGTTCGAAAGCCTTCGTTTGTGCTAAAGTATCTCACAGCATATTTTATGTTACCAAAACGACGACGATTTGCGCATTACTATGAAAGTTTGAATCAGATATGACAACAGAGCTTTATCAAGGACAAAAGCAACCAAACTAGAAGATGGAATAAAAGGTGGATCTAATATTCGATTACAAGATCACAATGTTTACAAAATTTCTCTACAAATCTGGGGCTTTCGAATGTTAAATATAGCTTCTAATAGATTCTAAATCTACGTCCAGGTACAGAATTTGGGACCAGCTCCTATCCAAGAAGTCTCAGCACGTATAAGTCTGCTGACAGAGCATAACGGAAAACTGCTTGCAATGTTGTTTAGTGCAACGGTAAGTTACAATCTTTTCAAATGGCAAATCAAGAAGCTCAAAATTAAGTTAAAGCCTCAGTCAACCGTTCAGTTCAGTTCATACGATCTGAAGAAATGCTAACCACACAACTAGATAAGTCAACTACATGGATATAAGATACTATTACTGGAAATTAATACAATATGATACAGAAAATTAATACAATATACAAATACAAACTGAGATTCATGATAAATTGTTGTAGGGTTTCACTTAAAAGGAGGAGAGAGCCCCCCTATCCCATATAGAATTTGATGGATTTAAATAATTACTCACTTATTTTTCGAATAGAAATCGTGCAAGTATCTATCAAAAATAGCTGAAATTAATTAGTTGATCTTGTTCAATAAATAAGATTTCAGCTTAGCTTTCAAGTATATTTTTATGGAGCATTTCGACTTTCCACAGGTCACATATTCAAGAGTTTAGCACCAAGATATTGACTTTAGACCATTGAAGTTTAACCATCTGCTTTGGAATTTTCAAATCGGTTGGACAGTTTTCCCAGCATGATTTTTTGAACAGGAGATGCATTTTTGATAATTTACTCGCTATAACAACTAATCAGTTGTTTGCTTGAATAAATGTTTCTATTTGATCTAAACAGGTCGATGGATCAAATCTCTGTAATGTGGCTGGTAAAATTAATCCATTCAACTTGACGGTATGTATTCTATAATTATAAGTTCATTCGATGATTTTCTTCTTTTTAAATGTAGCTCTGCACTACGGAACTTTGATACAAGAATAGGGAAATTCTTAACAAGTTTCTGATGCGTAAATTGCAAAGAAGCCTCCTGAAATTTGCATTGAAGATAACGTTTAGACTGGTTGCAATTATGATCAGTAACAGTTGTAACAGAAACACAATCGTACAGCTCGATGGACAGTGCACTTTGATTACAGGTAATTGCAATTACCTGTATTTACCAGTTAATTGCAGGTAGCATCTTGCAGGTAATTAGAAGCCGTTACATACTTATCTTCCGAAGGTCATATCTAGGGGAATTCAAAAGCCGGAGTAACTATCAAGCTGCTATGATCTCAGTAAAGATGTTAAAGTTAGTCGAAAATAGGGATTTCCATTGCATATCTCTCTTTAAAAATTCACCACACAGTCAGTCATATTTTTGAAACACCTGGTAGAATTTCTTTTACTGAACCTTTAAACCAACTGAAAAATTGATCAGCCACCTATATCTTTCCAGGCATAAATATTTTAGCTGCCATTTCTTCAAACTTCTATCTGTTTCTTCAGGATGAGTCAAAACGTCAAAGAAGGGATCTTTCTGACGCAATGGAAAAGGGAGACAAAGAATTGGTAAATTAAACAGTGTTTACTTTCTAGTGTTTACGACCAAATTTTTCTAATATATCTGCCTTACAGCAATGACTTCAGAGCATTTTAACGCATGTTGCCCTTTTGGGAGGATGAAATCGCTTGGAATGATGTTTTTGTGGTCCCAGGGATGACACTTTCATCCTCCCAAAGGGATAACATGTAAAAGTCATTGTCGTAAGGCACAAAGTCTGGTCGTGATTTTAGGTCTGTTCTGAAGGTTTCTTGAAGAGACTTATTTGAAGAAATCTTTCATGATTTCAGAACGAAATGGCTGATTTCTGTCAGGTAAATTTCAAAATTTATATAAACATGTCCACTGTTGAATGATATACTTGCCCACAATAGCATGATTTGCTTTT
The DNA here is from genome assembly GCA_039566865.1 of Aurelia coerulea. NCBI lineage: Eukaryota > Metazoa > Cnidaria > Scyphozoa > Semaeostomeae > Ulmaridae > Aurelia > Aurelia coerulea. Next base: position 29,286,841 of record CM076944.1, read on the forward strand.
GTTGACACTTTAATTCAAAGCGATTAGCGATCGCACACAAAGCAAATTCCCTCAACCAGTAATTCAAAACAAACAAAGCCGCTAAAGTTTCTTTGAAACTCAGGCAGTTAGCGCGCTCGTTGTGCATTCCAGAAATTGTTTTTAAGAGCAAACATGGGCATATATCGAAAGAAGAAGGATACATATACATATCTAGCTCCAGGATTTAATTTTTTTGGTTCACAAGCTGAACAGTAAATGTTTTAATAACACCCAAAAAATGAGAGAATGGAGTCGCCTCCTAATCGGCTTTTGAACCAAACAAATTCTATGCCCGAAGTAGATGTGTAGATATATCTTTCTTCTTTTGATATATGCTCGTGTTTGCTCTTAAAAACAGTTTCTGGAATGCTCGCAGGGATGCACAACGAGCCAGCTAGCTACCTGGGTTTCAGAGAAACCTTTGCGGCTTTGCGTGTATTGAATTACTGGTTGAGAGAATTTCCTTTGTCTGCGATCGCTAATTGCTTTGAATTCATGTGTCAATCAAAAGCAACTCATGCTATTGTCTTACAAAATCTGCCCTTGTTATATTTGCTAATTTGTTGGGGAGACGAGATACGGGTTGTCCGAGGAAACGTATGTGTCCCCCGTGCATTAGGTTAATGCTCATGTGCAGTAGAATTTGGGTTGGAACTCTTCCGGGCGCATGAGCAGTAACCTACTGCACGGGGGGATACATAAGTTTCCTTGGACAAACCGTATCTCATCTCCCCCATGATATCCAAGGAGCAACGGACTTTCAAACGGGAAATGTTTTGTTTTACTCACCTGGTATCTGGTTTGATTTTTTTTGCAGAATTGCCGTAATGCAAAGTGCATAACGTTTGACTGCTACATTGGAAAACTAGAGAAAGGAAAAGGCAAGGCAGTCGTTCTTCGCACGAGGATATTTCAAAACACGTTTATCAAAGTGAGTGCGATGAATTTTACTTTGAAAGTTTGTTTTCGTCGTATTTTTATTGGTAAGGAAACTTTGTGACGGTTTGGGGCGGCACTGTATTGCACATATCGCTTCTAGCTCTAAAAACTGAAAACTTAAGAATTTGCAAAAAATCTTAGAACCTAATTCAGGCCCTCTGCTAAAGTTTAAGTCATAAATCTTTAAAATCGGTCAGGTGTACGATTTATCATGGCCTGCCAAAAGTGCATAGTTTATTTTAGTGCAGCCGGGTGCATCAGCAAAAACTGGGCAATTTTTATCATGCTACCGTGGTGTGGCCTTTTATCTTACATTTTCAAACTTTTGTTATGAAAATCTGCAGCATGAGTTCCAATATTTAAAGATGTGTGTACAATTTTGTAAACTAATCCTTCGAATTGAATGGCCCGAAAGAAACTTTACCTACTTCGCTATAATTTTGCAAGCATTTAATTTCCCGAAGACTAATCCAAGGGAAAATTGAATATTTTCTGCAAAATATTTTAGAATACCCATGAGAAATCCAAAGAACCAAATCGTCTGTCATTGGCTATTCAAGAGATTCGAGAACTGTTGTGGAATACTTCCGAGTTCAAGCAATGCAACTGCATCAAAGGGGTGTTTGACTTTGGGGTTCATGACTACAGGAGTACTAATCATGATAATGGTAGCTGTAGGCCTCTTCTCAAAAAGATGTCAAAACTGGTCCGTTTTTTCTGATAAGAACAGAAAGATGGGAAATTATCGCAGCACATTTCAAATCAAGATGATCGGTTTACTCGTTTCAGTAGAAAGCATTCTAAAGTTGATTTTGGCCAACGACTTGAAATTTCACAAATTAGCTCAAGGGCGCCTACCTTGTAGGAAGTGTGTTTATTCCCAGTACTGTAGAGTAATTGGTGTCCTGTGACCCAGTACAGAGAGTTTCCCAGAACCGCACTTTGACCCAGCAGTACACAGAGTCAGCCTTCTCAAGGTCGAAATGACGTATGAATAACTTTGTAGTTTCAAATTCCGGTGTTTGTATAATACGAGATCAACTGTTATACGAGTTGGCCGCAGGGAATCAGACAGCGTGATATTTGATTGGTCAACACTAACAGACTCTAGAGTTTCAAAATCCCTGTAACTAGAGAAACTTTACAGATTGGTTTCTTATGATATACAGAGATAAACGCTGTTTGTTTTTTTATTCGTTAAACAATTTTAAAACAGTAATTCCGTCGTAGGAAAAACGTCCGCTGACGAAACTAACATCAAAGATCATTATAATACTGGACCCAAAGGAAGAAAGTTATCTTCGACAACCCCAAGGACAAAAACCAGACACAAACGAAGTAAGAATCTAGATTTTGTAGCATGCACATGAAGTAGTACGCACCATCCTCAGGTAATGAGATTCTTCCTCAGATATTTAGCATACATGTCAGGTACTGAGCTGAGCACCATTCTTAGGTGCGTAAAACATGATAAACTTCCACAGATATTTAGCACCCTCCTCAGGTAATGAGCACTTTCCTCGGGTACTTTCCAACCTTTCTAGGTAATGTGCACCCCCTCTGTTAGTAAGCACACTCCTCAGATATTGAGCACCATCCTTACGTACTTACCACCCTCCTCATGTACTCTTAGCACCCTTCTCATGTGCTAACCACCGTCCTCTGGTATTTAGCACCCTCTTAAAGCGATGAGGTACACAGCACCCACATTAGTTAGTAAGCACACTCCTCAAATATTGAGCACCATCCTTACGTACTTACCACCTTCATCGTGTACTCTTAGCACCCTTCTCATACCGTCCTCTGGTATTTAGCACCCTTTTCAAGCGATGAGGTACGCAGCACCCACATTAGGTAAAGGGTACCCTCCTCAATAAATGAAGACCTTCGTGAGGCACTACCGCATTTCTCGGGTAATGAGAATTCTCCTATTGCAATTTTCACTGTTTCTACAAGGGTATACAACACAAGGGCTTTAGATATTTGTCTTTCGTTATATTTCTTTGTGTGTTTTCAGGTTCTTAGTTTTTTCATTTCCCGCAGGTAAGCGTTTATGTTGGGCCTATTCCATTGAATCCCCAAGGAAAAGCAACACCAATTGCATGGTGGATATTACTGTTGGCCATATTGGGTGGTTTACTTTTGATCAGTGCACTCGTTCTTGCAGCTTACAAGGTGAGCTTTTTTTTATCTATCATTCGGCATAAAGTCAGACTTACTCCAAGTCTCGTTTGTGTCTTATTCGGGCGCAACTCACTGCCGATGCCAGCCGACTAGGACTGGATAAGATAACGAAGGAGGCATGGGGCAAGTCTAGCATAAAGTTTGCAAGGTGTAATAATGGTTATCGCACGTATCATTTTCGTGAGAAACTCAGAATTCTGATTGTGTCCTGCCACCCTTGGTTTTATCAATCTTGGTTTTAACATTATGTATTAATTTTAATTTCAATTTAGTTTTGTAATTAGATTATTTATTTTCGTTTGTAAATTTTAACATGTAAATTTCAAATTGTAAATTTTTGTCACGGCCCCCTGAAAAGCGACCTTGTCGACGGGGTTACCGTGTTGAAAGAATATATAATGAAATGAAATGAGAATTTAACCCAGTGCAGTACTGAAAGTTTCTGAAAACTTAAAAAATATAAGAATTTGATGTGAAACGTCTCTTAATGATTTCTTGAAATTTCGCTACATTGACATTGGTGGAAGATTTCCTTTACATGTAAGAACATTCAGAATTAATGCAATGGAAATCTAACCCTCTGAAAATCAGTGAAGCATTGTTCAAGTAATACCTACCGCATCGGGTGAACCAATAAAAAGGTCCGGCGTTTGAGAAAATTCTGCTCCCTGAATATCAAAGCAATAATATTGAAAATTGTCTTGTTTATTCCGATATGTCCAATTAGGTTCAGTAATTTACCCGTATTTAATCGGCTATTCCTTCCCGTCTGTATGGGAGATTTTCTTGAGAAAGCCCTTTCGAAAGCCTTCAAAAACGAATGAAACGATAAGCAAAATTTCCCTTTGTTTTCCTTTCTGGCAAATGCATTCATATATGTTGTCCTCTTAGGAGAATGGAATCCCCATGAATTAGATATTCATAGTTGGAGGAAGACTTTTTCATTCCCTCAAGAGGATAGCACATGCCAAACGTGCTCAAGTCATTGCTGTAAGGTAAACATAATAGGGAAACTTGCTCATGATTTTAGCAAGTTTTTTAAGGTTTCTCGATGGAACTTTTTTTGAAAATCCCTGGTAAAATCTGAACGGAGTGACCGATTTCAGCCAGGAAAATTTCTAATAATAATTGAACATGTTAGCTATTCAATCAGATGGTGCAAAATATGATTTCTTTGATAATTAGGGAATAGTAGCTTTTCAAACGGCGGGGGAAACGCAGGTTAAAGGGAATGTAAGCATATGTAAGCCTGTGTTAGAAATAACCTTACAAAGACAATAGGCTGTGACACGTGCCGCACCATATTTGGGTAACCGATCAACGTCAACAGAAAATACTGATACCTGATAGGCTACAAGTTGATCGCAAGTGGCTTGAGCAACTTTTATATGCTTACATTCCCTTTAATGCTCGTGCACCCGTCAGAGTTCCAGCATAGATAAAATGAAAATAATTCTTACTTGATTCATTCCTAGTACTCAAATTTTTACCGCTTTGTGGTCTGTTTGTCCGTCTGGCCCTATCACAAAACATAGGTTGGAAGCAGTCCCAAGCAGAAAATGGTTTTGAACTTTTTCGAAAACAGTGTCCAACAAATTTGGCACATAATGTTTGCTTGTGCGGCCAGGCCTTTGGTACCGTGGGTACCAGACTCTCTACATTTTATGTTAGAGAATCTGGTACCCAGGGTAGGCCTTTGGCATTTTTGTGCCAATCCTTGTCGTCGTCACAGGTAAATTAATTTTCGAATGCATTCATTTCCAACTAGGTTGGATTCTTCAAGCGCAAGAGAATCAATGACATTACTGGACCAACGCAAGATTGAAAACACCCAGGTTGCACATTTTCGATTTAGCAGACAGTGTTTGCTTCTCATTAATAAACTAAATGGACTGATATGAACACTATTTACTCTACTCTCAAGTCAAACACAGAGCATTATTTTGTCCAAACAGAATACCGCGAAGAAATGTCATCCAAATAGTAGCTAGCATCCGTAGCACACGTCTATCGTACTTCCAAGGGGTACTTCTTAGTTTTTGATACTGGGATCCTTGCTATCTATTCATATGATGGAGCCCCAAACAGGAGTGGTGGCAGGGTAGGGCTAAGAGGGCTACAGTCCCTCATCGGGAGAAATTTTGATTTTTTCCCGAATGAATTTGACACAATTACGTAAAAAGACTGCATCTGTTGGTCGTTTTAGTCCCGGTTTTAGCTATTTTCGGAAGTTCTCGTGCCGCCCATGCGCTCAAACATTGATTGCAAATTTTTTGAAGAACCCAGCTATTGTAAATGACGCTTGGAGTATCAACTAGACAAGTTTTTAATCTACAAAAATACGATGTCCACTCTCTATTTTTCAGATGTACGGTCCCCAAATGTCGAGGTATTGATATTTTTCTATCAACAGGGCCCAAATAGTAATTTCATGGTCTCCTGTGGCTTCGATTATGATTTATACAACTTTAGGCCAGGCCAGCAAGGTCCATAGAATCGTATTACATTTTATAGATAGCAGTTGTAAATAATGAATTTAGAGCAATTGAAAAAGGTTAAATTTTGTTCCTGCTAAAACCAACGATGCTTCATTTTTTATTGTTGACTGGTAAATACTCGTTTTTATTAGGGTTATTACGCGTTGACCAGGAGAAATCTGGTCCGTGGTAGAATCCATTTCCACAGAACCACAAAGATTTGCACGGTCCATGCAGGTGGTCTGGTGATTTCATGATTTTGCAATTTTGATAGTTTTGAATTCTTGAAACAGATTTTACTTTAGTGGCCATTTGCTTCCCGCCTAGCCTACGCGTAGACCCAGGGTCTACGCGTAGGCTACTTCCCACCACACCAGAGAGTTTAGAGAGCGTAGCAGCATATTTTTCTTGCGAAGCTATTACCTTCGCAAGAGAAACAGTGTTTTTTGCCTTTCAAAGGAATTATTCTCAAAATCTAAATGACCTTATGTAGCCAGTTTGGTGTTAATCAATTTTTCTCACCTTGCTCCTCCTCCCTTTGAAACAAATCCTTATGTCCAAGCAATCTATCAAGTCATCAGCTCAGTTTTTAAACTCATGTCCATACAAGCAATATTGCAGTACACTTTCTCTTGAAATTCTAATAAAATCTCTACAAAGTATGTAGAATTCTTGCAGACCATGTAAATATGTCACTTCACTTTGAGACCCTTGAGTCTATGATGAAACGAATTTTAGTATGATAGATTACAGGACTCGCCTCATAATACCCTCTTTCGTTGACAAAGTGAGGAATTTTGGGTTCTCAAAAATTGAAATGTCCAAGAAACGTATCTGCCTGCCTATGCAATAGAGGGAAGCAAACTGCGTGCAGTGGAATTTTAGATGAAATGGAATGAACTGAAACTGAACAGAAACGGAAAGAAATTTTCAGTATGTAGGTTTAAAAAAATGCAATAAACTCAGTCTACTCTAAAAGATCTGCAAGACATCCAGTCGCTGAAACTTTCAAATCAGGATTTGCTGCAACAAGCAATTACTTATTCTCTGACTCTTCTTGCAATTTGATTTCATTTTCTGTAATCATTGTTTTGATTTCTTCATCATCTTACAAACGAACTTATGTGATCAAAACAAAGAAAGCGGGAAGACAAACTTGGTCCTGAATTTTGTAGACGGTTCCGTAACCCTTAGTTATAGTGAGAGTTTTTTTTATATAGTTTTCATTAAACTGAATTTCACGATTCACAATCACAATTCATGAGAACTGCAAATGTCTTATAGCTGTTTAAACTCAGAAAATTGCGAGAAAGAATGAAATCATAATGAAAATTTATAGTTTTTAATATTATTTGAGTTGTTAATGCTATATTTTGCAACTCACAACCAAAACAGTTAGAAAAGTTCATTAACTTTATATAGCTTCTCTCGGCTTCTACAGCACAGCTTTGGTTTTCAGACGATCTACTAGAGAACTATTTCTTTTTTTCGTCAAGAATTCAAGCTACGGCAACTAAAAACATATGCAATTTAAAATACAAACTTTTAATACTATTTTCTACCGATTTAATAATAGATGTGTAGCTTAGGACACCTAGAAAGAACTCTAATGAGCTTTCGGGCTAGGTGAAACTAGAGTTTCTTATGAGCGGAGGAGATAAGTTTCTTTCTTTGGAGAGTGGAAAAATTCTCCTATTGTTTAAAATATGGCCATTTTGTTCTTAAGCCACTTTCATCACGTCTTTCTAGAGTTCTGGCAAGTCCAACTTTTTCAATTGTTTTCCTTCCTTCTTCATAGTCTCTCGTAGGCCCTCGTACCTGGTAAATTTCTATTGAACATATTGAAGACCCAGGGGGGGGACTTGGTAGTTCAAGGTGACGTACCCGTTGCAAAATGTTGTAAAACCCTAAACCCTTAGCGGTAGTAGATTTTAGCCTAAGCGGTAGTAGCTTTTAGCCTAAGCGGTAGTACCTTGTAGCCTAAGCGGTAGTAACTTTTTCCGTAAGCAGCAATAACAATAGGTCAATTGTTCCAGAAACAATAGTGCTATTGTATAGCAGATATGAGCAAAAAAAGACTTCATTTACGTAGATTTACTTTGGAATAACACAGTACAAATACACTCATCAATGAAACTACCCCCATTTCAGACAATTGATGTTTTTGCCTGGTGTCCTTTACTTCAATAAAATTAATAACGCAACAGGGCTTGTAACTAACTCTAACAAGCTGAAGGGAGGGCAAGATTTCAAATTTTAACATTCTAGGACAGACTGAGCTAGAAATTTATCCAGATTCTTTCGACTAGCTGGAGTTAAAGGTGTGCCCCCGGGCTCAAACAAAGATCTTAAAAATTGTTCAAACATAAATAGATTCCATTAAAACGCACACCTTTCTCGTAGATGAAATGATGAATGGGAATCCGATTGGATTTGAATCGAAGACGTTGCATCAGCATATCAATTTGTAAATCATTTGCTAACTAAAATAATCAAACGGGTGCTGGAATTTTAGTTGGAGGAAATGCGTTTGCTAGAATTCAATCAGAACAAAAATTCAATTCATCAAACTTTGTTAAAACTCCGCGAGCTAATCATATCGATTTTCACAACCCTAAGCGATAGTAAATTTGAAAATTTTCTACCCTAAAGGGTAGTAAATTGCAAAATTCAGGACCCTAAATTTTGCAACGGGTACGTCACCTTGAACTACCAAGTCCCCCCCCTGGGATTGAAGATTTGTCCTTCTTTACCACAAAATGTGGGAAGTTTCGGCTATCAATATCTGGGAATTTTCTTCAGTGACGTCTTCCCACTTATATTGTCACCGTCATTGTAATTCTTTTGTCATTTTTCGATTGAAATGCGTAACGTGCCGACGGGAGGGGCTTGATATCGGAAGTTACGAAACCAAAAATTTGCATTTTTGAGGGAATCTCAAAAAGTTGACTTACTATATTTGTCTAAGTTATTGACATTGTATAACAACAGCAACGTTTTGAGTTTTCTGTATTAGAGGGTGCTATATGACGTCATTATATTCAATGGTGAGAAGCATTGCGACTGAAGTAGTAGGTACAAGCGCCGGGTATCGAGATAAGGAGGGTGCGACAGCGACAGCAGAAGCAGTGAACGAAAAGAACAGGAGAGGAACGAAAGATTTGGCCGGAAGATTTGAAACCATCGTAACACCAATTTCCATGCACGAATCATTCACTTGAAAAGAGAGGGCCCAAGACCAATATTTCAAGATGAGGGAATACCTTGCTTCGGTCATTTTCCTGTTGAATTTCATCTTAAACATTGAATGTTTCAATGTGGAAGTCACATCCCCGAAACGATTCGCTGGAACGAACGGGGAATCTTTTGGCTATGCCATTGCCTTGCACAAAGCTAATAATACATACTGGTAAGTATGAAGTGATATTTATGAATCAAAATATATTGGCTGATATTTGATTGTGATGATTAGCAGGTGAACGAATTTGGAACTCACTTGCAGCAATGGGAAGTGTCTTGAATGTTTTTAGGCCCACTGCCATTTGAGAATGAAAACAGAAATATGCCCAATATCGGACGCATTGTGATTGCATTGTTCAAAGATTAGCTATTTTCGTTGTGTTTGTTCACAAAATGATGTGATTTGATTAACATCGCTACGGAGGGATTACAAGGTCTGATCTATCTTTGACAGACAGTGTAAATAAGCAAACAAGAATCTCTACTGGTTCTTGCCGAGAAAAACCTCCAAAAACCTCGTTCACTTTTGTAAAAAAATCCTGGATTTCTATAAATTCCATAAATCTAACAAAATCTTGGAAATCTTAAAAATCTCCACAAAATCTTACAAATCTTATGGAAAATACTAATGTATATCATATCGTCGACAAAATTCACGGTATTTTTTCTAGATTTTCGACAACGATTTAAATATGTAATATTATTTAAATATAACCTACACAATATAATAACGATTCTTTCATTGTCTGAAAAATTGTTAAATCCCTAAAAATCTTAGAAAATTTTCTAAAGATCTCCAAAAATGTTGAAAATCTCAAGAAGTGTTTAGAAATCATAAAAAATCTTTGTCAATATCAGAAAAATCTCCCAAAAGCCTTAAAAATGAGAGATTTTAAAATCTCATTGTGCCATTTTTGGACTTATTTGGCCTTTTTGGTTCTTGCTAAAGAAAATGCTCAATAAGTTTGCTGGAATCTTTTTCTTGGGGAATTTCTTAACGTCAGGACTTTTTTTACCAGCAAACAATGTCTTGTGAGTTTTGTAAAGTTTCAATGCTCTAAAGTAGAATTTAGTTATTTTGGCTTTGGGATTTCTAACTACGGTATCAATTGTTATTAATTATCAGCACCAAAAGCAGAGCACTTTTACGATAATTTCCAAATATTTAGGAAAAAACATTGAAAAAATGAAGTTGCGGTGGGGGGGGGGGGGGGAGGGAATTACGTAGAGTTTTCAGTCCCCTGTACAGTAGTGAATGACTCAAAAATGTCTACTTGTGTATTTTATTATGCTGTACTGTCTAAACATGAAAGTTTCTGCATGGGCTTATAAATTCTCTTTTCCTTTCATACCTCTCATGTCTCCTGTCATCTCTCACAGTCTCCTTGAACTTCAGCTTGGGATGAGATTTCATCCCAGGCTAAAATTGAAGCCTGTACCTACAGTATGATCTATCAGTGCTTAGAGAACACAATGATCCTTTAAGAGGGTGTAAGCCATGGCTTAGATTCTAATCCAATCTTGTGTTCTCTAAGGACTGATAGAGTGCCAGATTGTGTTCTTTGTGGTGTGCAGGGAACATCTTCCTTGTGCCACTTTGACTGCTTCCAGCTGCACCCACACCATAACTCTGTAAAAGTGCCACCTGTGGCTCAGATGCACCAGAATTTACTTTAGAATGAGCTTACCCTGGCCAAAATCGAGGAATATGCAATCTGAATAGAGTGATAGAGCAGGTACAGGCTTGAATTTTTGCCTGGGATGTAATCTCATCCCAAGCTGAAATTCAATCCTCCTAGCTCTGCCTGGGCTGGAAGTTGAACTTGCTTAGGCTGAAAACGTCCAATTTGAGCTTGCCACTATAATCAGTGTGGGTTTCATGAGCTTATACACAGTATCAAGCACAAAGTTGCAATCTTCTACTACTCTCCTAATTTCTTGGGGTACTCTGGTACTCTGAGTTAAACAGATGATTGGAGCTTTGGATTCTACCCTGAAGTAGCCTGAAGCTTAGCTAAGCCAAATATCTTTTTAAATCCAGTTGACCCTCTTGTGTTGTTCATCACAGGGCATTACTGCACTGAAAATATTTGTGGTAAACTGTCAGATGCCTCCCCTCAAAGCATTCTCCATGTTTCCCAAAAGCTGAAAGTGGTCCCCCAAAATGGTTTGCAAGGCCCTCCCTGCCCAGATAAATGTCCCATGGAATATATCAAACAAAATTTTTGGCAACTGTTGACATGGTTTGGAAACTTGACACAAATCAGTGACAGTGTGCCACTTGTGGTAAATCATTATGGACACCAGAGACCATATGACTCATTGTTATGACCACACAGTCTTGGCCATCCCTTTGTTGTTTTGGAGTGACTTTATGATATTAGGTCATTGTTGTGGGAGAAGTAAACAACCAACATAGCACAATTCAATGGCATGAAGGTGAAGTTAATTAAATCTCATTTGCAGTTTTCATATAATACACCTTTTTATAAAAACTGAAAATTTATTAAGCCAGTAAGTATTAAAATTTCCTTATGATATCAGATTTTGATCCAGGGGTGTTCCTTCAAATTTGAATCTGAGAGATCTTTCCACAGGACATGCCATTTTTCGTTGATTGAGCTCTATTTCAAATTGTAATTTTTTTTGCAGGGCAATTGTTGGAGCCCCATTCAGCAACTCTACTGGAAAGCTGACCCAAACACTGAATGGTGCTGTTTACAGATGTCACATAAATGGCAATTCAAGTTGCATCAATATGGGCATTGATGATACTGGTACAAATTAACATTTAAAAGTACCTCTGCAGTACTCCCAAATACTAGAGGGGCAATTAATGTTTATCTTTGAAGCCTGCATTGCTTGAAAAAGTTTCGAAATGTATCAGTCAAAACATCTGAAAGAGCAATGTCTGGCTGCTAAGAGAAATTTGGGATCTTACTGGGTAAAGGAGGTTTTTCCCACTGGAATTTTAGGAAAATTTTTGTTTCAAATTGTTGGGGTCCAATGCACTGGGGTCCAATCTAGCTAAAATGAAAGGAATTGAAAATAGAATCATCTTTTCTAGTAAATGAACATTGATACAGCGGTTTGGTGACACAGCACAAAAGAATGCACCATGTGCCACACCACATTCCTACTGTTTTCATCAATTGCTATAAAATACAATATATAGATACAGGTTAAGTTTAGATTGACCCCCTAGCTAAGCTACTTTGAACACTGTTGGTGAAGCCAGTGTTAATAAAAACATTTGCAATTCATTTATCTTTTGATTGCTAATTTATAGAGAACAGTATCCTGTTTACAGCTTTTCAATAGTCCAAGCAGGGAATTTGAGAAATTATCAGGTTTCAGAGGAAGCTGGTTGGATACCTGCATATTTCCTAAAGTAATGATAATAATAATTATAATAATTATAATTATAACCAGTAGTTATTGGAGCATTAGGGACAGTGACAAAGAATTTTGATAAATGGTTGGAAAAGTTAGAATTGGATCTTACAATAGAGATGCTGCAGAGACCATGTTTGCTTGGAACAGCGAGAATAATACGGAAAGTATTGGATATAAAGTAAAGATCAGGGAAAGAAGTAATGTCAAGAGACGTAAAACCACTGGATGTGGTCCGCTATCGTGGCAAATAAACCAGGAAACAAGATCAATCCTGTGAAAAAGACACATAATAATAATAATCAATTTATTTAAAGTTGGCGCAACATAGCCATGTACAGTAAAAGTAAAGATTACTGCACTTTACTAGCTAATCCAGCGAACTGCTAAAAACTAATACAATCTAATGAATATACATATTACACAATAGCAGCCTGCTGTCGACTGCAGAGGAAAGCAGAGTTAACTTGATTTCTATAAGGCCTGTGTACTGTATATTATGCTTTTTGGAGATACCTTTCATTCTCAGATTTCTTTTCATTTTGATTGTAGGCCCAACACGTTATCAAGACAAGAAAAGTCAAATGATGGGGGCAACAGTGGCCACCTTTGGACCCAACCAAGACATTGTTGTAAGTGCAAATTTCATATCTACATAATAACAAAACAGTTTCGATACAATTTGATATGTTGTGCGTTTACAAAGATGGATGATGTGTAATTCAGGGGAGCTTCCTGATAAAATGGGCACCTCTGTGACCAAGAAGTAACAGGAGGTGTCTACAGTGCACGCCATGCACTCAAACATGTCAAGAATTCTCAAGAATCCTTCACATTCCTGGAGAAATCTTGAGAACTCTTAGGTTGGAAAACCATGTTAATGTGTGTATGCGTGTACTGTATTTCTTTCCCAAATTTTTTAGGCCTTGGAAGCCTAGAAAATATTACTTTAGACACTTTTATAGGCTTAAGAATTATGCTGTACCTCATTTGAGTACATACCGGGTGTCCCAGAAAAAGTATACAGATTTAGTTGGATCCAGTAATGACAACTTAGCTTTTATCAATGGCTAATCACTCTCAAAATTGTCCTTGATAGTTAACTTGAACATAGATACCTCGTTTGTTGACATTGGTGCTTTGAATGTTGGAACATAAACGTTGGAAGTTGAATTTTGCTGTAACCTGCAAAAGAGAGCTGTGGCGCTTTGATGCTTTGGTCTGGAAACATTCTTGAAGCACAGTAACTAAACCAACAAAGATGCCATTTTTCATTTTTACTTAATTTTATTTTTGAAAATTTCGAACTGCTTCGGAAATTTTCTGAGACCAAGAATTTTCAAAAAGTGTTACAATTGACCCCGGTCTCCCCTACTTTTTTGTGTGGGAAAATGGTTAAAGTACCGAGTGTCCCAAAATGATTTATGAACGTTTGATTGCTTATATGTCCATAACCGATGAACCGATTTTCAAAAACTTTGTTTTATCCGATTGCCGAAAGGCTGAATTGTATTCGAGGATGTTTATTGTGGTTTAGGCCGATGTCTTCAGGTTGAAAAGAAGATCGATAAACCTGCTCAACTTCAAGCCTTATATAGCATGAAAAAGAAACGGCCTACTTTCCTAGTCAATATTATATGTGATGCAAAAGGCTGAACTTATATGTCGTTCTTATATGTCGTTCAGAGAATACGAATTCAGTTAATACTGAGTTCAGAGAATACGAATAGGAGTTCAGCCTTTTGGAATCACATCTAACATGTTGACTGGAAAAATAGGCCGTTTCTTTCTCATGCCATCTAAGCTTGAATTTGAGCAGGCTTATCGATCTTCTTTCAGCATGAAAACATCGTCGTAAAACCACAAACAATTTAGCCTTTAGGCAATCAAATAAAACAAAGGTTTGAAAATCGATCCATTGGTCATGGACAGGTAAGCAATCAAGCGATAATATATCATTTTGGGACACCCGGTAGATATGAACATTTGCTTGATCAAAATCCGTCTTTTCATTCCATAATTTTGAACAATTTTAGTCATATTGTGCTTTGCAAGGGTCTTGAAATAGGCCTCCAATTTATTTCTGTCTCAAATTAGATGTCATGTAGAAATATTCACGAAAAAAGGCAATTGAAGTATTTTGGATGAGTAATTTTGCGTTATCGCAAATTTCATGTGGCATATATCTTGACCTTAAATGCTTTGCCCTTCCTTTGACATACAACGACGAGATCTCCTCCCTGGAGTTTCGGTAGTATAACGACCATTTGTTGAAATCAACAGCCTTTCTAACAACGCTCTCGTACAAATTTTGTTGTGTTGTATGATGATAAACACCGTTCTAGTAACAGTAATAAAAATATACTCGAGCTAACTCTTTGATTTCATCCAAAAAAACAAGTTTGTTTGATTAAAGGGAGTACAAAGACCAGCAGCCTTTGCCATCGTTTGTCTTTGTTTTTGTGAATTTCGTACAGTCAGTAATTCTGGAAGCTGTGCAGAGCAAGTCGCTGACTTTGCGAAATGCATGCTGGTCTTTGTACTCCCTTTAAGAGAGATTTGAAACTTTGTTTCACGCCACTCAGCCAAGAGTTCTTTTCGATTGTTTTCCCTATTTCACTCGTGTACGTCTGTTTTGCATTGGATGTTGGGTAATTCAGTGTATACAAAATATTGTGATTGATGTTTAACTAACAATTAAATTGAAGCCTTCCAATGTTGTGAAGAGCAACCCCGACCTGCTATCATGCTCGAGATGTTTTGAGCAATGGTGACCCTCGGCGAGGAGCAATGACGTCAGCAGTTGTTGTTGTTGTTGCTTTCTCGGTGGGGGTCCTGTTGTTGAGCATCATCGTCTACGGTTGACTGACATCCAATGTGAAACCGACTCTAGTGTTTATCAGTAAAAACTGTTATGGCTAGCCTTTAGTAATTGTATTTAACTCTATATTTAGGTTTGATTTGATTGCCTGTCGTTATGTTAAAGCCATGGGGTAGTCATGGTCTTTTGTTCCCCATGGTATCTCGTTCTCGGTGTAGTAAAGAAGTTCGTATAGTGTTGTTATAAGTAATTTCGTTTTTATAAATGTTTATATTGAATATATAGAAAAATACATATATTTTTAGATCGACTTTAGATTTGCCCACCTAAATTTTTCAGCATAAGATGAGAGTTCTGTAATCTGGGTCTCCAACCCTGATTTTGAGTTCGCGTTTTAGGCTGCGTCAATTGACAGGCAATCAATACCATTTCCACTGAAACCAACTGTTTATCATATACAGTCATTTTTAATAAAGAAACCGCTTATAAGAAACGATAGGCTCAGTTTTTCGAAAGTTAAGAGACAACCCTACCTGCATTGACAAAGCTAAGAAACTTTTGTAATTTACAATTTTAATTTTCCAATCGCACTCAAAAATGTTTTGACAGTGTGTACAGTTATAGCAACTGTTTGGACATTATTTTGAGTGCGAATTATGTTATTTACTTGTTTTGAGATCTTACTAAGTAATTTGGGAGCCCTTTAGACAAAACAAAATTAACTCTGCACTTCCGGTGTTAAAATTACAAGAAACACATAAGAAACTGTTGCTAGCAAAATGGCCCAAAAGATTTAAGAAACTGCCTACCAGCGCTGGACCTTAGTTTCTTATAAAGAAAATGAGTGTCATCAACCAGAATTTATTTACAACATTTCAGAAATGGGGTATAAAGATCTGGACGATCGATCTTGGACAAGAGTTTGCAGCCATTCGCTATGCTAAACACGGTAGACACGGAAACTGTACGGAAGGCGAGTGTAATGCCGCAACAAACATCTCAAGTTAGCTCTGTCGAAACTTGGAAAGTCAACAGCCTCGTATCTAGTTTGTCCATGGTCATGGTTTGTGCAGGTCTGTGAATGCACACAACAACTTTACAAAAATATATCTAAACTGTTTGAGTTTGAGGCAACATGAAATAATTTCGAAGAAAACCATAGTTTATGATTGCCTACAAAATTGTATCAAGCAAAAGTCTGTCACTCATGACATGACCTTATGATTTAGAAATTTGATAACGTCACATTCTCAAATAGGTTGAAATGTAAGATACGCTGTAATTTCGAAAAATATTCACAAATTTCTGGAAAGTCCAACGGTAGAATTATAGATAAGTATCTAACATTTCTTTCAAGCCATTCGATCAGAAGAAATAGGTCATTGAATTTTGCACCCACCTTTTTACACCGAGTTAAAGATTTGGAACCTATGCTACAAAAACGCTACTTTACCAGAAGGTAAGAGAAAGTGTCTTCAAAGTGACTTGGCGACCCTTCGACTAGATACCCCTCAAGCTCCTTCGTATCTGTATACAGCAACCGAACTTGTCTTGTCATTTGCGCATATATTCACGTGCCTTTCTGGCAAGCATCGCGAATGCAAGCATCACTGCGCCCAGGTTATATGATTGGTTGATTCAATCGAGTCATTGTAAAGCAAGCCCTGTACCACTAGAGCAAACTATGCCGCGAACTTTCCCATTGAGCTTATTTTAAAGATTTGCATGAATAAAAACATCCTAGGTTTATGGACATCCCACTATTCCGTATAATGTAATATTCCGTACTGTTCCATTCTAGGCCTGTGCACCAAGGTTTAAGGATACGCCGCGGGAAAAAGATGCCCGTCCCGTTTGGCTACATGGCAGGTGTGGTATTGTTGATGGGCACAAATTCCAGTCTGGCACTGCGTTTTGGAATCCTTGCAAGGGACGTAAGTTTTTGTCGACAGTTTAATATAATGAGTACCTTATCACTGGCTCCGTACATATTTGGCTGAAAGGCAGCAATCCTGTCACGTTAGTGGTGGCAGTTCTAGCCAAAAATATATTCAGTGTGGCATTCCCCAGGGCTCGTGCCTTGGCCCCCTTCTTTTCATCTTTTATATGAATGATTTTGAGCAGTGCCTTGAAAACTGTACTCTGAATATGTATGCGGACGATACCAGTGTGACCTGTTTTTCTGAAGATGTGGAAGAAATCTGCAGCGATTTGCAAAACGAATTAACTAATATCTCAGAATGGATGCTTCAAAATAACATGAGTTTAAATACCAAAAAATCTGAATTCGTGCTTATAGGCCATAAGCGGCAGTTCAACCGTATCAAAAATCCTGTCCATCTGGATAAAAGCGGAGAAGAAATCAAAAGAACCCACGAAGTAAAATACCTTGCGGTTACTGTGGATGAAAATCTGTCGTGGACTGCACAGTATAAGAAAGTCAAAAGTAAAATAAAAAGTGGACTTTCCTCTATCCGAAAGCTAAAGAATATCCTCTCGCAGACAAAGCTGAATCAAGTTTACAGGGCACTGCTTGAGAGTCAGTTGCGATACTGTGATGAAATATGGGGCAGTTTGCCTGACACCAAACTTGATCACCTTCAGCGTCTGCATAACAGTTGCACGCTTATAGAGAACTCCAGATTGAAGGATGGCTGGAGATGCACTTGGCTGTCTTTTTCAAGCTTGATTAAATATGACAGGGCTATCATGATTTATAAGATATTTAATTATTTGTGCCCTGGCAGCTTGAAAGGAAGGTTCTTAACAAGGTCACATCTATCTAACTATCCGTTAAGAAACTCGTTAGATATCGACGTGCCAAGGCAAAATTTGGAATTTTCAAAGAGGAGTCTCCATTATTCAGGAGCCAAAGTTTGGAATTAAATTCCATTGAACATCAAAACTAGTCCTACAATTTACACTTTCAAAAAGAAATTGAAGGATTTCTTGCTAAGTCAGCAACGATTCCCAAAGCACGATCCCTAGGAAGAACAGCATTCTGTAGATTTGTATTTTAACTCTTGTATTACAGCATTTAGGGTGTTATGGTTTCGTTGTTGTTTTGTTAATAGCTGGATCGGGTTTTGTGGATAAATATTATAAATTGGAAAAATTGAAAAAATTGAAATTTCTTTTAATTGCTGGACATGAAGGAGGGGGGGGGGGGGGGGGGCAAGGGGATGCCTGATCTTCCTAATGTTACCGGGTGCGCCAAAATAAACTATGCACGTTTGGTAGGCCACAATAAATCGTATCCTGGACCGATTTTAAGATTTATAACTTAATCTTTAGCAGAAAGCCTGAATTAGATTCTAGGACTTTTTGCAAATTTCTTTGTTTTCAGCTTTTAGAGCTAGATGCGAGCTTCTTAAAATGTTCGTTTTCGAAAACATTGAAAACGATCCAAATACGTCGATCAAATTTTAAAAGATGCAACATGAATGAACAAAGAGAAAACATTTTCAGGGGGAATTTGGGAGTTTAGGACGAACTCTCGTACAGCAGATTACAATTTGTCGATTTCTGATTCGCAAATTACCACGAACGAGTTCTCTCTTTGTCCATTCATGTCGATTCTTCAGAAAACTTGATCGATGTTTTTTGATCGTTTTCAGTGTGTTCTAAATTCTAAAACTAAGATTTTTTAGGAAACTCGCTTCTAGCTCTAAAAGCTGAAAATAAAAGAAATTGCAAAAAATCCCAGTATCTAATTCAGGCTCTCTGCTAACGATTAAGTTATAAATCTTCAAAATCGGTCCAGTGTACGATTTTATGTGGCCTGCCAAACGTGCATAGTTTATTTTGGCGCACCCGGTAGATGAAATAATTATCTTTTGCTTGAAAATAAAATATTGGGTTTACAAACAATGCATTTCATTTGAAGCAATAGCTTTTTCCTCTCCAATATCGAAGTGTCAAAGTGTAAACAAATTCACACCACATGAAAACCAGATTCTTTGCCGATGAAAAGACTATTCTTTTGCTCGATTTCCCCTTCAAGAAGTGGCATTTATTGAAATTGACACATGATGTTTCTTCTTTTGCAGTATCAAACCAAGGAAATGCTGGATTTGGATATTGTCAAGCTGGGTTTAGTGCTACAACTACAACATTAGGCACGCAGCTTCTCGTGGGTAGTATTCCAGGCATTCAGCAAGCTTTAGGTAGGGCAATTTTTAACTTTGACGCCAATAATTTCATACGAATAAATTTCAGACAAAATGTTTTCGGATAAAATATTTTCGGCAATTTTT
Source organism: Aurelia coerulea (assembly GCA_039566865.1). NCBI lineage: Eukaryota > Metazoa > Cnidaria > Scyphozoa > Semaeostomeae > Ulmaridae > Aurelia > Aurelia coerulea. The sequence continues at coordinate 29,306,172 of CM076944.1, forward strand.
CTCGTAATTTCGAACGTTTAAACAACTTTCGGATGACCAAGAAACTATTTGTAAAGTTTATTTTTGCTTTCAATCTAAAAATGTCATATATTTACAGATCATGCTTCGTTTTAATCTGCGCAACCGATCCACATTTGTTGTTCACAGTTTCCCAGGATTCAAGGAACCAAATTTGATTGGTTTAGGGAACTCAATCGTCTTTGTTAGTTTCAAAGTGGCATTTTCAAAGCAAACAACGTTGAAGATCTGGAATCAGGGAACGTTTGACAAAGCATTGAAATTATGAGTGCAATGATTCTACAGACGAGATTAAAAGCAGTTTGTCCCCTATTGTTGTGACCTTAGTTACTGCTTTATTTGCCTTATTTACGCTGGGAGCTAAATTAATGCATCACTGAGTCTCTATGACCCTGATTTCTTCGAATAAAGAAAATTAGCACAAACTTCTGGAATATACAATAAAGATCTTTATCGATTCAAACTTTCATTCATCGAAGAGGACAGTAATTGAAAAAAATGCTGATGTCATTGAACAAGAAGAGTGGGTCAGTTGCGCAGACTCTACTTTTCCCTTTTTTCAATTTTCTGACACGCAGGCTAGCTAAATAGCGCTTTAAAGGTAATTGCTTCTCTTTATTTACAGGTCGCATTCTTGTTCATAACGTCCAGAAAATAAAGGCAGGTTCACGGTGGGACTTTTTGATATCACCACATAACAGATTGGGTTCAGGAAGCCTGATGGGTATGTTTTTTTTCTTTTTTGTTGTTGTTGATATGTTTGACATTGGTGAAAGGCAAATTCAGCTAGCATTGTTTAAAACCACTGCAGGTCACGTTGAGTCCATAACTTACCTTGGAAATAAACTGCGGCAGTTGTTACCGCAAGAAATAAAATACGCAAACACCCTTCGTATTTTAAAAAACAAATTAAAGATTAGATGTTGGAATAGTAATGAATGCAACTGTAGATTCTGCAAAACGTACAGTGCGAAAGTTTGGTTTCTTGCAGGAAAGACAATTAGCTTGTACTTTTTCCTGTAATATATATTGCCCATTTCAATACTTCTTCTTTTCCTAAATTGTAAATTGTAAATATGCAATAAAGTAGGCCTTAATTAGCTGTAAATTAGCTATTTTAAATTCTTGCCTACCGTAAATAAATTGTTGATGATGATGATGATGATGATGATGATGATGATGATGATGATGATGATGATGATGATGATGATGATGATGATGATGATGATGATGATGATGATGATGATGATGACGACGACGACGACGACGTGACCATACACTTAGGAAGTTATCTCTTCATCTAAAGAGGACAACCACGGGCTCTGGGTTCTGAAGTTGGTGCTAACATCGTCAGCTGAATTTCTCAATTACAAAGTCCACTTCATAATCTTCGCCAAATTTATAATGCTTTGCGTGAAACCTGTAATTCACTCAGCTAATGTATATTCTGTGTCAAATCTGGTGCGCAGCGTATTGTATTTGACCGCCCCCTAAAACCATGGGTGTTGTGGACAGGATTTGTGTCGATCGTGTCGACAATACCTGGCCTAAATGTTACTTAATGAATAAATGTAGTTCGTTACCTTGCTTGTCTTCATTTCAGTGTATCTGTGCTCTTTTGCTTCGGCAGTCATTCTTGCTTACCTTCAACGGCCTAAGGTTTGAACAGTGCCGCGCTCTGAAGTTATCGCCTGAGAACTAGTTCCCAGATCGTCGCAGTCCTGGAACGAATCATCCTGAGATTGCAACGATCTGGGAACTAGTTCTCAGGCGATAACTTTCAGAGCGCGCGGCACTGTTCAAACTTTAGGCCTTTGAAAGTAAGCAAGAATGGCTGTCGAAGTAATAGGGCAAAGATACCCATGAATGAAGACAAGCAAGGTAACGAACTACATTTATTCATTTAGTAACATTTTGGCCAGGTATTGTTGACAAGATCGACACACATAATGTCCACAATACTCATGCTAAAACGTGTGTACATAATGTGATAAAACAGTACACTGCAAGGCACAATATGTGGATATAGTTCAGGAGCGGCCAGACATCATGTTGCAGATAAGATTTAAGTTGAAAATACACATTAGGAGAGTGAATTATGTTTCTTAATAATATCTTGGTTTTTCTTATTAGGATACGCCGTCGCTTGGGGGAAGTTTTCAAGGTCATCCACATTTGGAGGTACTGTATTCTCAAAGAGCTTCTGTCGCCAAACTATAAACAAATCTGTCAACACCATTTTTTCAGAGACGTGTCCTTTATCTTCTGCAATTTGTTTTTTGTCGTCACCCAAGCCACTACAAAGTAACCGTAAAAAATCTGCTTGTTTCCGAGCAATCGTAAAATACAGTATTACCTCGCCACTAAGAAACTGACTTATAAGAAACTGCAGCCTGCCAGATGGCACCATAGTGATTGTCCAACATTTATTTTAACCCTTTGCGTGCTGAATTGTTTTCAGGTGATTGCCCTGTGAGACTGAATATTTTCCGCAAGAATTCAAATATGGCAGTTCAAAATTTCAAACCTGTTTTTCATCAGCAAGAAGTCTTTTTATTCGAAAATAAAGTTTACAACTACTGTTCAAAATTAACTGTAGTTTTCATTTCTTGTCTCTATATTACTGCTAAATACCTTACTTTACCTTATTTAGCGGGAGAATGACTTTGGAGTGAGTTGCGATGTGTTTACAGCGCCGCTCCGGCAGCCACCGCTGCTTAGGCCCACTTTTTCTGCCACTGCATCACATAGAGGCTATCTACCTTACCAGAAGGAGGCTAAATCAAAAGGGCAGCCCTCACGCATCAAAATGAGATCTTTCGGAAGCTTATTGCTAGTGGAGAACGTAATTTATCGAGAAAATAAAACAGATAAAAATTTTGAGAAGTTAGAGAAAAATCGAAGAAAAACTACGCGATGAAGTCGGAGAAACTTGGATTGCCAATAAATCGTAAAACTTCACTGTAAACCATGGTAAATTTTTGTCACAGACAACACTAAATTCCCTGTTAAAAACATTGAGCAAAATATTTCCGCCTGTTTTGCATCCGATCGATCCACAGAGGGAAATAAAGTAGAGGAGGTACTTCGGCCCATATCTGGGCCCGCAGCATGGAAGTGAAAGTTTTGCTGGGCCCAAATTTGGGCCTGCAGCATGCAAAGGGTTAATATAACATTTATATAATATTCATAAGAAACCAAGCAGCCTGGTTTTGCAAAATGAGTTTCTTATTGGCGGGGCAATCCTGTATGTGAATGTATGGTTTGTTCCTCTGTGAAGTATAAACCTTTATTTTCAAAGCAACGCCCTCATTTTGAAAACAAGATGAAAGGCTATGTGTGATATTGCCTACCAAAAAACTGCAAAATCACCGTTCTGACCAAGATTTGGAGACGGAGCCCTTTTAAAGAAAGTCGAATATATTATGACAGGCACTTTCAAGGTTAACACAGTTCACAAAAGCCAGACACGAGCTGTATGTGAAACTTAGGCATCTCATTATTGATTGGTTACTTTTAGGAAAGAAACTTTCGCGCAAAGAGACTTACGCGTTTTGGCCGAAATTCGCGAAAATTTATTCCCGTGAAATTTCCTGAAGTATGAAATCAAATAATTATATAATCAAATATTTCTATTCCTCTTCTAATTATTTTGTTATGTGTCTTAATAAAATGCAAGGAAATTAGACATGATGTTGTTTAACAGCAACCCTTTCGACTTATGCTACTAAGGAAGATTCGAAATGGTCATGGGAGAGTCGAGAAACATTTGAGACACTTACAAAATTTGATAAGAAACCTAATTCGCGAAAGTTTATTCCCACAAAATTTCCCATTTTGGCCGATTCGCGAAAGTTAATTGAAAACTTTTGCGTTTCTCCAACTCGCAAAAGGTTCTTCACTAAAAGTAGTCTGTGGCATGCATCAAAGGAGAGTGGCTTGAGCCACTTCGAATAAATGAATTAATGATGATGGTTATGATGACAATGATTATGATTATGATGATTATGGTAATCATGATAATCATGATGATAATGATCTGTTGCCTTCAATTTATGAATAAATGCTAGTTAACATTACATACTGGCAAGTACAAAATCTACTATGTTAGTTTTAACACATCTTGGCAATTCTGGAAATATTATTTTTTTACAAAATTTCATCAAGATCTAACTGCCTTCTTGGTGTTGCCCGCTTTTGCCCAAGTACGCCTCTTTTCTGTCCAACTATGCCCAATTGTGACCCTGCGTTATGAAATGCAAATCCTATCTGTGCAATGCTACAACACATGTTATGGTTGTGAATTCAGCTTAATATACCTTTTCCCAAGTATGCACTTCAATTTGATTACATCGATTACGAAAGAAATCATAGAAACCATATGCAAAGTATTAAATGAAAAGGAATATTCTTTGGCATTGTTGCAAACCTGTACCGTTTTCATGAGGTAATATCTCTAAATATAGATTATTATACCTAGTTCTGTTCACAAGGACAGATTTTGTAACACAATGGCATGAGTTTCTTTTGTTGACACCTGAATTTGAAGCGATTAGCGATCGCAGACAAAGGAAACTCCCTCAACCAGTAATTCAAAACAAACAAAGCCGCAAAAGTTTCTCTGAAACCCAGGTAGCTATCGCGCTCGTTGTGCATTCCAGAAACTGTTTTTAAGAGCAAACACGAGCATATGTCGAAAGAAGAATGATATATCTACGCATCTACCTCGGGCGTTTTATTTCTTTGGTTCAGAAGCTGAGCAGTAAGTATTTTAATCACACCCGAAAAAATGAGAGAATTGAGTGGCCTCCCGAACAGCTTCTGAGCCAAACAAATTAAATGCCAGAGGCAGATGTGTAGATATATCCTTCTTCTTCCGATCTATGTTCAAGTTTGCTTTTAAAAAAAATTTCTGGAATGCACATTGGGTGAACTAGCTAGCTACCTGGGTTTCAGAGAAACTTTTGCGGCTTTGCTTATTTCACTTACTGGTTGAGAGAATTTCCTTTGTCTGCGATCGCTAATCGCTTTGAATTGAGGTGTCATTCAAAAGCTGGCTCATGCAATTGTCTTACAAAATCTGTCCTTGTTAGTTCTGTTAATTCTGACGTAGATAGCCATCTCTATGTTTCTTTTTCTTTTAAGAACTTGCTGGTGGTGCCCCTCAAGGCAGTAATGGCAATGGGAAGGTGAGAAATTACTCACAAATTTTAATATGCTGCGAGCTTCAAGTCGGACATCGTACATCTTAAGTAGACTGATTAGTTTTGTCCCAGTTGTCATTACCTCTACCGTAATCACTTAACAATGGTTAACGAGTTTTGATCACGTCGTTGTTGAGTCCTTTTATTCAAAGCTCGATAGCTCTATTTATAGCTCTCTATCATAGCAACCCATTTGTTGGCACTGTATCTAGTCATTTCACATCGTCTCGCTTGCTCTCTTTAAAAGTGGGAAATCTGGTGTGCATTAATCGCAAAAGATTTCGGACTATTAATTGACGACATTTTCTAGGACAAACAATTTTTGGAAATTGTTTTACGGGATTTTGTTGGTTTTAAAAAATTTCGATCGACTATAAAACATGGTTCTTTTACGGTATTCCTTATTTGTTTTTGAAAGAAATGTTTTACCGATCATTTATCATTTTAAAGGTAATAGGCATGCTGCTATGTATAGGCTGAAGTAACGCCCACAAACCCATTATTTATTTCGCCACACAATGAAACCGCACTTGTCAAAGTTGCCAATTACAAAAGATTATATTTTCAGCTTGCCTGGGCCAGATTTTAACTGCACGTATTTCCTTTTATAAGAAACAGCTTATAAGAAACAGTAGGCTCAATTTTTGAAGGTGGTTAAGAAACAACCCTACCTGAATTTGAAAAGCTAAGAAACTTTGTAATTTGCGGTTTTAATTTTCCCAGCGCACTCAAAAATGTTTTGACATTGTACAGTTATAGCAACTATTTGGACATTATTTTGAGTGCGTATCATGTTATTTACTTGTTTTGAGATATTATTAAGTAATTTGGGAGCCCTCTTAACAAAGGTAAAGTAACTTTACACTTCCGGCATTACAAAGATAAGAAACACGTAAGAAACGTTGGTAGCAAAATGGCCGTTGAATTTAAGAAACTGCCTACCAGCCCCGGACCTTAGTTTCTTATAAAAGAAATACGTGTATGTCGAATCCCTTTAAGTTTTCAAGTGAGTCCTTGTCAAAGTTTCTATTCGATGATTATTATTGAGGATGGTGAGAATGATGGCTAAAGAAAATTTAGTTGAAAACTATGATGATGTTCTCATACAAATTGTTTCATTAGCAAAAACATTGCATTTTTAAACAGTACAATGCTTTTCTGTGGTTTTACCTTTTTGCAAATGATTTTAGACACTAGTTAACAGAAAACGAAAACGAAAACGAAAACGAAAATGTCTGCAGAAAACGTCGAACACTAACATTTTTGGACGTTTGAAATGTTTGAAAATATTACCGTCTGAAATTTTTGCACTTGATGTAGTTTCCAGTATGCAAACATTTCGGAAACTAAGTACTTCGAACAACAGAAAATTTCAGATACCAAAATGTTCGGGTGCTCGAAATGCCCGAAAATATTAGCGTCCGAAATTTTTGCATTAATTTAATTTAAAGTATACATTGATTGCAGGTGATCATTTATAAACTGACTGGAACTTTACCCTTGGAAACTGTTATTGAGAATCCAGATTCAACGATGGTTGTAAGTATAACAAGGACTGATTTTGTAAACATATCAATAGTAGCTTTTATTCGGCTCGCCATTTCAATGTGATTATCGATCGCAAACAAAGTGAAGTCTCTTAAGCAAAAAATCTAAACAAAGAAAGCCGCAAAAGATGCCCTGACACAAGTATGGCCAACTGTCGCATTGTGCAAGGGTTGTGCTCGTAAAAAAGGATCTTTTCCCGGAGGGTGCATTTGTTCAGATTTTGGTCGCGTATGTGCAATCCAAGCTTCAAAAATATATCCAATCTTGATAGCAATTTTTTGAAAAATTGTACCCAACCTTATACCAATTTTTCGATGGAGTTTACCCGACCTTTTTATACCTTGTACCAATATCTTAAAAGTCAATAGAGGTCCTTGTACCAATGTCTCGAAAATCGATACTGATCCTTTTACCAATAATTTGAAAATCGATACCCTTCCTGATCGCACGTCCGCGTACCCAAAATACCGTAAGAGCTCTATTGAGCCCCCGGGAAGCTCATTTAATTTTGGACACTTTTTAGTTCTTTTACACCACATTTTGCGGTTTAAACATATAGCTTTACATGAATTCGACACAGTTTTATCTCAAACGATATCAAAATTAACATGCTAACCTAGTTAGCTCAATAAATGGAAAATCTTTGGTAACCTCTGGAATTTGATATAAATGGGAGGTGGCTTAATAGAGAGGGGGCTTAATAGAGCTTTTAGGGTATGTGTAGTGAACTGCCTGGGGATCTTTTAAGGAATGATATGAGTAGGTCCAATCTTTAAAAAGATGTGTGCGAAATTAGATTACATCGTTCTTTGAATTGAATGGCCTGAAAGGGACTTAGTGTAATTTGCTATAAATCTGCCGTAGAAATTTGCAAATTCTTTGATATGTTCATCAGTTCAAAACGGCAGTATTTATCATATTTTTGAGGGTGTGACTTAATTTAATTTCTAAATCCGAAACCAGCAGAGCGAAATATTTCTCTTTGCCACCATATTGTAGAAGATTGTTTCATTTTTCGTTGATTGATTTAGTATTTACGAACATTTTGTTCTCACAAGTTTTGCTGAATTCTTTCAACAAAAATAAACTGCCGCCATTTTGGAAACAATCAAAGCTTAATTTACATCTGTCTACTGCATCAAATCAAATCAGCGTACTTTCTTTTGGGATACCCAGTAGACTGATTACAAGTTCGTAGTTATTGCTATTGATAGACTGATGGACGCTGTAACTACGACTCATGGACTTTCACATTGAAAATTGGGACGAAATTGTTTCCCTTGATGTCACGTCCGATATGGAAACCATAGTAACACTGTACGAAAAGCCGAGTGCTCCAGGCAATGGCAGATGGGCCTAACTTGTCGGCTCAATCCTCAAATAATAAAGGCCTCGAAATTCAAGTTTTTAGTGACGTTAGCAATGAACAAACGCCACAAGTATCCAGATGAATGTTTCCTCAATCCAAGAATCAACAAACCTTTCAGTTTCAATCAGAATTTCCTCATTTTGAAGGCCACTTAGCTCCTATGAGCTCACCACAGCTGAATAAAAATTTCCAACTACCGAAGGTTGCCATGACTACGAATTAACCTCGTTTGGACGTGAATAGAAAAATCGGTGCCCCCTGTGTTTCTTTTCGTCCTGCCTTTTTATGTGAAAGTTTGAGCAAAAGAAAGTTGTTGTTGTTGTTGACATTGTTTTTGTTTTTGTTGTTGCGATAACTGGGACTATTTCGTGAGTCTAGATACCCAGTACATAAAATGGTTGTGGGCATTCCACAGTGGGTCGCTTTTGAAGGAGTTTCTGTGTTTGTGAAGTCTTTATACCATGACGATCAAAATGCAAGAAACAGCGACCTTTTCAGAAAGAAAGGTTGAATTGTTGAAATGTTGAAATGTTTGATTGAATCATTGCTGGACCCAACCAAATGTGTATACTCTTTCCTGGAACACACTGTTTTTATTTGAAGATTATTGATCATGGACATTTCTTGTAGATTGGATCTTACTTTGGCTCAGTTGTTTGTGCTGTTGACTTGACCAAAGATGGGTAGGTTTCTATGTATTTGGTGGATTGCTGTGAAACTACGAGCCAGTACAGTACAAACCCGCGTATGAGAACCTAGTGGATTAAGAACCTACAGGCTGAAATTTTGCAATTAAACCCCAATTATATAAGAACCCATTCAGCCTGGAATTTGAAATAGGTTCTTATTTTTAGAGAGCATGGGGTCTTATTCACAACAGAGGTTTGTGGAAGAATAAAAAATGTTTATATTACCTGATGAGAAGCTTTTGAAAGATTTTCTCTGGATTATATAAACATTTCTGATTCTTCCACAAATTTCTGTTGGGGAATATATCTCATAAACTCATTTTTCTGACGATGACCATAGCGTCGAAACGCGTCAAGAGTAGAGAAGAGTAAAAGAAAAGTTTGAAGAACTCACTCCAAGTCGTCTTTTTCTTGTGTTCATCTTCATAAACTCAACTGATGTAAACTGACAGTAAATAATAGGCCTGAAGTTTGAATCTGAAGAAGATAAATTCCTGAAAGCCATGAATAAAATAAGAACCAATTTAAGAACCTGAACAGCCTCATTTCCCACTAAATACCCAAAACATAAGAACCTAGTTAGGCTGACTTGCAAAATTATAGGTTCTTATACGCGGGTTTTTACTGTATCGTTTTTAGCCCCTTTACCCTGAAGAAGTTTGTGAATTGATTCCAGGACGGGAAAATGAAAGTTTGCCTACGTACAGAAAGCAGTAGCTCAGCTGTATAAAACCTTTTTCCTCTCTGTGCTACTTGATGTTGATATGCAGGGTTTTCAAAAAAATTGTGCCCCGTTTACGTGGCTGCTTTTGATAATCTGTAACTTTAATTATACTGTTTGCTACATACGAAGTTGCAAACCGTAGGGCTCAAATCTTTGCAAAACTTTTATGTGTAAAATGCTATTGCCTAGTTCTTTCAACTGAATAGATCGAGGAGAACTTCAGGTCTTCTCACGGGCGGTACGAAACGCTGAATTTAGAAATGGGTTTATATATGATACATCGAGTTATTCCCATCCTAATCAATTGTATCCTAATATATCATTTCGTTCGTGATATTTCGACCTGCTTTCCAAACCAAATATTCATATCTTTCTTGATTGCTTGAATATAAGCAGATTTTAATGGTCACTTTGTGGTGTCTGGAGTGAAGCCATCAAACAAACTGTAGAAGACAATTGAAACGTGTCTAAAACAAAGGTGTTTACAGATTTGTTTGCAGTTTGGCAACGCAGTTCCTTTAATGTTCATGTGGTATAAATTTATCTTTTTTTAGGCTGTCAGACTTGGTTATTGGTGCCCCGTTGTACTCAGTGATCACTGATGAAGGCAAAGCGTATGTCTACGTAACAAATGCTAAGGTAAGATGAAGAAGCGATTAGCGGAAAAATTGGAGCAATTCGATTTATTCTGATTCAACATTTTTGCACGGGGGGGGGGGGGGTTCTTGGCCAAATTTTGGGTAGGGGTCTGCCGCGAGCATATTCAAAATGGTACCGTAGGCTAGACTAATTTTTAAGAAAATGGTACCCTTGGCCAGACCAATTTGACCATTCTCTGGGCCAATTCTTACGAAAATGGTACCCTTGGCTAGACCAATTTTGACTATTTGCTGGACCAATATTGTCAAATTTTTACCAAATATGATATCATGACCGTTCGCTAGACCAATATTGTCAAAAATGATACCCTTGGCTAGACCGTTGTAGGCCAAAATTGCAAATTAGTATACCCTTGGCTAGACTAGAAGTCCGAAAAAGTATACCCTTGCTCGCGGCACATCCCCAGGTACCTTTACTTTGGAAGAACCCCCTCCCCCCGTGCATTTTTGCAAGTGCAAAGAGTCATCATCTCCACTTAGCCGCAAAATCTGCGTGATTCGAACTCTCCTATTGTGGTGTTCTTTGTTCCGGTCGATGTTCAATTTCAGTTTCCCTGGTAACAGGTCTTCAAAGTGCGCTGATTGGTTCTTTGAGAACGCGATTCAGCGAAAAGTAGAAACATATCCTACTTGTGAGGGCTCGATTTTTTCCGCTGTGACTTTTTGTTGAACGGTAACTGCGCATGTGCAAGCGCGGAAAAAGTCGAATCACTCGACATTTTCCCACTGGTGGAGATTCAGCTTAACAAACTACGATGGCATGGCAACTGCAACGCAGTGTTGCTTTTGTTTTAGAACATCGGGTTCAACAGATTCTTTGATTTTCGTGCGACTTTGTTTCCCTTGAGAGATTATATAGTTGTCTTTGAAATTTCCCAGCTTGAAAATTCCGTTTCTATCGCTCTGTACTGCAGGTCTAGGTCTCTGAAGTAAAACTTGTCTCATTTCAAATTGCAGGGAGTTCTGACTTTGAAAGGAACAGTCATGGGTGAAAGTACAATAAATGGGAGATTTGGTTCATCAATTGCTTCTGCTGGGGATCTCAATGATGATGGTTTTAATGGTACGGCTTGTTTCTATTTTATATTTCTCTTTATATTTCGCCTAATGATACAAAAATTGCCGCCTCCGTCTGTTCTTTCAAGTCATGCATAAAAAATGGATTGGAGAGACTTGCCGTTGCAAAATTTGTAAATAGGGTATTTTAGGGTATTTTCGTTTCTTATCATGAACTGTAATTTATTTTGTTTTTGTAAATAGTTGGTCTTTATTAGTTCTTGAAGTAGAGCTATTTTTAATAACCAACTTTAAAGAATGTTATAATAATAATAAAAATAATCTTTGAATATGACGTTTTAAACGCTGCACTATCTTGCGGCACGTATTTTTCTATGAGAAACTGCTTATAATACCTCAACGCTCAGATTGCTGAAAGTTTAAGAAGCTCTAAACTTAAATGTCGCCTTTGCCGAAGAAGCAGAGGCAAAAAGAAAACAAACTTGATACATCGGACAGGAAAAAATGAAGTGGAAATACCGGGTGTCCCAAAATGATGTATTATCGTTTGATTGCTTATATGTCCACAACCGATGAACAAATTTTCAAAAACTGGCAAAACCACAACCAACATCGAGTTAAACGTCGCTCTTCTCTTGCGCCTAATTCACCTATTAGGTTCGGCGCATGAGAAGAGCGACGTTTATTTAACCTAGGCCTTACAATACAATTTAGGCTCCAGGCAATCAAATAAAACGAAGTGTTTGAAAATCGGTTCATTGGTTATGGACATGTAAGCAATCAAACAATACATCATTTTGGGACACCCGGTACTTGCGGTATCATATTGTAAATCTTCGTTTCATTTCTGAGTTTCCTACAGCCCACGCACCTGCATCATATGAGTTCCATGGCATTAAAGGCTGATTTCCAGTCAGTGGGATTTTCCGAGCGGGCGGAATTTCTATTGTATTCGAGAGAAAATGTCGCTCTGGCATTGAATAGAAAGTTACGCCTGAGCGACCTTTTATTGTCTAAAATTCCGCCCGCTCGGAAAATTCCACTGACTGGAAATTAGCCTTAAGTCGCACACTCGATTAGCCCGTAATATTCAATCCTAGCACTTGGCCCAAAGACTGCAACTGCACTTTTATATGACACGGTTATACGCAACGTTGTCAGCAAAAATAACTGGCTTTTCGATAGTTCTCAGTGTATCTATTTGTATCCGTTCTTTTGGTAGAATATTTACAGTTAGTTTTGACAATTTTCTACAAATTGAAAAATGAAAAACTTTGACGAGACCGAATTTCGAACTGGGGACCCTGGACCTTCAGCTTCCTTGGGAGTTGCTCTACGTACCATGGGTATTGTGGACACGATTTGTGTCGATAGCGTCCGCAATACCTGGCCTAAATGTTCCAAAACGAATACATATTTTTCGTTACCTTGCTTGTCTTCACTGCTTTCTTGCTTGGCAATCCATCTCGATCGACACAAATCGTTTCCACGATAATCATGTACTTGCTTAACTGTCTCACAATGCTAATACTTGTAAGCGTAGTACATTGATATTCAGATCAGTATCATAGCGCTGTCTGTATATACAGCCAAAATGACTCGATGTCCTCAATGCAGCCAGGCCCGGTGTCCTCAACGCAACCCTAGCAAAATTATTTCCGTTTGCATGTTTTATTTGTCTTTAAGATATTGTAATTGGAGCACCCTATGGTGGACCAGATGGTAAAGGAGCTGTTTATGTTTACCATGGATCAGAAAATGGATTGGGGAACAACTTTCAACCAGTTCAGGTTTTTACTCTTCGTTTTACAGTGCATTTATGTTACATGAGCTTTCTTGGGAAAGAAACCAAAAATATCCTCGAAGGATGCTTACTTGGAATTTCCTATTTTTCTGATTTATCACGTCCAGGAAAATTTAAGAGTACTATTGAGATTTTATCGATCTTACAGAGGCTTACAAAAAGGAAAACCCTTGATCTCAAGTTACGTGAAAAGCTGGTTTGAAAAAGACACGAAAATTTCCTCATTGGCTAAGAAATACATAGATTTGTACCTTGATAAGTTTCTTTTTGCAAGTGACAGTTTCGTACTATAACATTTTAAAGTAAATATTTTAGCATGGTAAGTGATCAAGTGGTATATATTTTTGATGAGAAACTGCCGTGATTGTATATCCTCACTCCATAAGGACCCTCAAGGTACGCTCATCTCATTGAGTTGAATTGTTGTGGTTGTTGTCACTGCTGTGAGGGCCTTAAAAACAGACAAATGTCGATCGGTGACAAGGTTTTCTCTCCTCGTCGTGTGCTGATCAGCATATGACTTAGAGGAAGGCAGTTTTAGCATTTATGGCTAGAATGAACATTCATCTAAGTTCTGATAGAATGTTTTATGGTACAGCAGTTCTGGAAAACTGCTTTTATGGCATTTTAGGCTCGGTCGCTTTGAGAAAAAGATGGCAGATGATTTAGGCCTAGTATATTTTTAGCTGTATTCTAAGAAAGAACCCAAATCGAACGATATCTTGATACATTTTGAAGAATGTTCGAATGTATACAATAATACAATAGTGATAGAAGCTCCAACGCCACTTTATCGAATCTTTAGTAGAACAGCTAGAAGGTTTATTGTCCAGGCAATATACAGGAGCTATTCTATTTCCACAAGCGTCTGGTCATGAGTCGCAGTTGTAGCGTTATCAGTTCAGGCAAAAAGCAAAACTACTACATGTAATTAAGTCTAGTGATTTTAGGGCTTTATGGAATTCTTTATTTATTTGATCTTTGATTATTTGAAGCGTCGGAGTTGAAATATCATTAAACAAATTCATCATCAATTTGTTTTGGTAAACAAATTCGTTTTTCCTTTTCATCGCCACAGAAAATCTACGCCTCTACTGTCGGTGGAGGCCTGATGACATTTGGGAGCTCTCTTGCCGGTGGTATGGACATTGACGATAACAAATATCCAGGTATGGCTTCTCCAATCACCGGGTGTCCCAAAAAAGTGCTCCCCTTTAAAAATCAAATCACCAAAACTCGATTATGAAACTTATCATAAAATTTTCTTTTTGATCTCTTTTTTCAATGATCCAAATATATTCAACGATGAGAAAATGTTTGTTTTCATTACGTAAAAGGGTATGAAATGGCCAGTTAAAAGCTGATTCTGATCAATACTTTTTAAGCAACGCATAAATCTTATATAAGACCTATAAGTCTCCGATGATGATTCGCGGTTCTTGCTGACAGCTATGACCAAACTACAAGCCTGACAGACAAAAATAGATTTATCTGGTAATCATTAGTGCTTTCTGCAGTATGCATCGAAACCAGGCAGCCCTTAAAGGAGCCAAGTTTGCTGATTTATAAACCAATAAGAAGATCGACTATGCCTTGAAAACCACTTTGGTCGTTGATTTACTAGCCAAACCACGAAATTTGAAGATCAGCGGTGTTATCAAAATTTTTAAATTTTTCAAACAGGAGTGCTTTTTTGGGACACCCAATAGATTTTCAGATGAGGGATAAACATTGGTATCTTTGAATTGATTGTGTGATTGCAAGCTTCCTTAAAGGCCATATGTCATGAATCTGATTGGTTCATGCAATACAATTCTCTCTATTGTTTATTACAAAGCACAGGATCGAGGCTGAATTTTCATTGCAATAAAAATTCATGAAGCAGAAATAAAAAGTCACGAAACAATGGAATTCCACTCAAAACTTGTTTGTTGTATTAACCAATTGCTAATGTGACATATGTGCTTTAAGATGCCACAAACGTACATAAATAGATACGTTGATAAATAGATACTGTGTTCTTTTATTTATCTGTGTTGTCAGTGCAAGATCAAATCAATCGTAATTAGCTTAGGTATTTGTGGCACACGAGCGAAAGGAGCCCTTATTTTCATATCCGCTCTCATGTGAGTATATGAGTATTCATTCTTGTTTCCTCTGCAGACATCGTTGTTGGTAGTTATCAGTCTGACCAAGTCCACGTTTTCAAGTGAGTAGCTGATCCACTTTAGAAGTTGAAAAGGAATTGTCAATTTGATACTTATTTGTTGTGTCTAACAAGAGCAGATTTTGTAATACAATAACTACAGTTGCGTTTGATTGACACCTCAATTCAAAGCGATTAGTGACTGCAGACAAAGGAAATTCTCTCAACCAGTAATTCAAAACAAACAAAGCCGCAAAAGTTTCCCCGAAACTAGTAGGGCAAACTCTCGCCTTGTGCAAGCGAAAGGTAGTTTTCAAGAGAAGTTATACATGCTTATAGCGACAGAAGAAGGGTAAATCTAAAGTTCTGTCTGACGGATTTTTTTATTTGATTCAGGAGCTGTGTGGTAATCGTTTCATTTAAGCCCTAAATAAGCCATAATTACAATGCCTTCTGCTCGGCTTCTGAATCAAATAAGCAAAATCCGCCAGACAGAACTTCTTTCGATTCATCCTTCTTCTTTCGTTACAAGCATGTAACCTCTCTTAAAACCACCTTTCGCTTGCACAAGGCGAGAGTTTGCTCTACCAATCTCGAGGAACCTTTTGCGGCTTTGTTTGTTTTGATTTACTGGTTGAGAGGATTTCCTTTGTCTGCAGTCGCTAATCGCTTTGAATTAAGGTGTCAATCAAACGCAACTGTTGCTATTGTATTACAAAATCTGCCCTTTTGTCTGTCATTTATTCTTCTCTGTTAATTATACCAGAATCGAATGTCTTGATCATGTAAATATCAAGTGGTTACAGTAAAAACCTGCACATAAGAACCTAAGATTTTGAACTCAGCCTGTTTAGGTTCTTATGCAATGAGGCACATCCAGTAATCAGGGTGTAGGTTCTTAACAAAGGGACATGTGTGAATCTAAATCTTAGTCAAACTTATTTACACTCTTGACCCTATCCATTTCAACCCAAGCTTACCGAGTTTACCACTGCAGGCCCTGCCTATCACAGTTCTGCAAGTAATGTTTTGGAGTTCACGAAAGAGGTCGATTGGCAAACAGATTGCATTTATTTCCTAATGAATGAATGAAACCCTTTATTAAGAACCTAGTTATGATATCTGGCTGAAATAGTTCTTATCCATTGGGTACAAAATATATGATTTCAGGCTGTAGGTTCTTAATAAATGAAGGTTCTTATGTGCGGGTTTTTACTGCATATGGAAGCAAAAGGGCTTTGTACTGCATATTTTATCCCTTTCGTTCTTTCCGGACGTCTGGGAGGGTTTTGCAATTTCTTTCTTTCGAATACACGTTTTTATAATAAATTTTATGGTACGCAAGCTCAGTTTCATTCTTTATTTCTTCTACGTCAACCACGCCGTTGCAGCTGTTTTGAAATAGTTGGAAACTATGCAGACAAATTTTTCGTTTGCATTTTTATGTGCATTTAACGATTCCATAGGCGCGTGATTTTATGCAATACTCTGTTACATTTCAGGACCAAACCAGTTCTGAAGATGAAAGGTGAATTGACACTGAGTAGCAGCAAAATTGCTTTATCAACTAATGCATCAACCCCTTGCAGAAAGAATGGAGCAAATATTTACCAATGGTAAGAAAATCAATTTGTGTTTATAATGTCATAGCCTAATTACGTGAGCAGGGCTGCCTTGGTAAACAGGGATGGGACGTAGCGTGTGATTACATGGAGTAATTTAAATTACCCCACGTCTGTGAAGTACTTTTGGCGAGAAAGATCAAATCATTGGCAATATGGCAGATTGGTGCGTGTGCAGTTAGAATCTTTAGGAGGCCAGCCCTGTTTCTAGCCCTTCAGAGCGATTGCACGAAAAAGAGTCATGATTTCATCCCTTGGAACAGGTTATGCAGAAGTGGGTTACACAGGTTATACAGGTTATACTGGTTATCCAAGCTGCCAGGCTACCGTATAATCGTTTCTCAGATTTATTGAATGTCTCCTATTGACAACAGGATTTCGCCTAAATCTGCTAGCCCTTCTCATGTAATCAAGCCCTTAGTTTGGTACAGGTTGATTTTTGAATAGATGCGTTTTTTATAGTAAGGCAGACATTCGACTCCCTCTGTGTTATCAGTCATTACTCATTACAACATTTTTAGCAGGCTAGCCTCTTGATCGATGTTTGAATTTAAACCAGACAGTAGCACCAGATAACCTGAATGTCGTATGGCTGTCACGCATAAGTTGCTGATGATCGATGCTATGTTGATTGAACTCAAATTAAGAAAAAGGACAACCATTTTTGCGAGTAATCCCTGTACACAGCAAAGCCTGAAAATTGTGCAATTCGCAACCATGAAATTTTCGTGAAGTCAAGGTTACCTATATTTCCAGTTCTTATAAAAACGTGATAAGAATTGCAAAAAATAAACCCATTTCTCGGCTATCAAGTAAAACTCGATTAATTCCAATCCATCAAGTAAGTTTGGTGCTATGAATTTTCTAAAGTTGGAACTTTATCCTTGCTTACCCGATGTATGCTTTCTTTCGCAGTGTAACAATGACATTCTGTATGACGTATAGCGGCAAAGGAGTCCCAGCTCAGCTAAGTAAGTGTTCTGCTTTGTATTATCACCTTTCCATGACTTAAAGCTTTTATGTCGCTATGTGAAATAATTGTTAGACATCGATGAAGCAGTCAGACGCAAAACTCGGGTTAGAGATTCTGCTTTGCAAGCCTATATGCCGAAATATGTTCACAGTACCTTCTTCTTCGTTGTAATTCGAACGAAATTAGCTGACCAGTATTCGAGAAGGTTCTATTCAACTTTAGGATTTATGAAGCACCATAAGTCTAACTGAAAAACCATATTGTTTGTTGGATTCCCTCCACACTTCAACTTGTAAATTGTCTCTTCGCAGCTTCAAAGTTGCTCAGGCAAGACCGCTGCTAACGATTTTCAGGAATTTGTTATCAACAAATTAACTTTGTAAATGCATGAAATTGACACAGATGAACGATATATTTCAATCTAATTCGCAAGATTACTAAGATCAACGTTGATGGAAATGGAAATGCATGATAATTCATGCATTTAGAAAGTAAAAACAAATCAAGAAAGTTTGATACTAAAATTTGAAAATTTTCTTGCTAAATTAAGAAACTTTTAGTAGTAGGGCCCCATCCAAGTTTCTTATAAGAAATAAAGCGTGTAATGTAGACTTGATATTAAACGATGTTCTTTTGATCAGGTAGTTCGTTAGTGTCAATAATCTGCTGTAAGGTGTAGAGGGTCTTCTCCCTGAGACGCCCGGTCGAGTTGTTCTTTTCTTCAATTTACTGTATATTTTTCATTGATGTAAGTAGGTGTCATTGTGGAACTCGATGCCATCATGTCCTTTCCAGCCGCAGAGCATTTATATGTATTTGCAGTTTAGTTGTTTTATTTGTTATGAAAAAGGCCAGTGATATTTGTTTGAGGGTAAAGTTTTCTGTCCTAGATTTGGGTGTGAAATTTGACTTTGACAAAGATCAGATCGCTGGAAAACGTGCATTTTGGCTAGACGGATCAACTTTAAAATCAGTTAAGGACACCACTAGTATGCTGTTTGATGCAAGTAAAAGGAGATGTGTTACAGAAACTGTTTATATAAAGGTATGATTTGTTGCAAAAATTTCATATCACAACCAGGGCCGATATTGCATCACTGGCATCTGTTTCTGTTGGCTAACTTTCCTTTTCTTCTGCCTTCATTCCTGCATTCATTTATTACTTACTCACTTACTCACTTAATTCCTTACTCACTTTCTCGCTTTCTCGCTTACTCGCTTACTCGCTTTCTCGCTTTCTCGCTTTCTCGCTTTCTCGCTTACTCGCTTACTCACATACTTTATTTTAATTAGGCTGGGAGGATTTCTAGCTAATTTAGGCCTAGTGTAAATGCTGCATCTAGGCAGGAGACCCCTGGGTTTAAGGTAAGGTCTCGTCTAAAGGACAGCGAAGTGAGTTGCTTGTTCAGGCATCTGAAAGGTCACCCATCCGGTATTTGACCTTGCACAACCCAGCTTAACTGAACTTACCAATCGGAAACTGTACAAGTCGCTTGGCCATTCACCTAACAAGTGTGTATCAGGTGCTTTGCGCGTCACACACATTTAGGCGATGATGGCTCCCCATATCTGACGATCCCTCGCAGCGTCAATGAAATCTGGTTCATCATAGGTCTTGTCAGTTATTTAAAATTATCCATACATGTTCACTTTGTTTATATATTGATTGATACGCAATTGCAAGGGGATCACCACTTTCCAAGAGTAGGGATTGCAACGGTCGATATCAGTCCAGCTGCAACTGTACACAGAGCAAACCTTAAACGGTTGCACGGAACACGGATGACTTACTCAAGTCTTTTTATATATATAAGACACAATATCTAAAAGATACATGGTCTAAACTTCTAGTTTTCTTCAAGTAATTTCTATTTTACTAGCAATTATATTGATGATAATAATAGTAGCGATAATATGCAAGTGAGCAGCTAAATTATGTCTAGAAATCAAGTTGTAATCAGGATATCTGTAAGTTGTATGGAGGTATTTCAACGAATTATCTAATTTGAGATTCGGTATAAATTTGCAATCTTTTGTTATAAATTGTAAATATATATTCACCAAGTAGTTCGAGAAAATGATTATCTTCATTTGTCTGAAGAAATATATATATTTTTTCATCAGTTGGAATATTTTTATATTTTGGATGAATTTCGATGATTTTGTTATTGAAGCTTTTTCTTTCCGCCGTAAAGGTGTTGCATTGTATAATGAAATTTATCTCATCTTCAATTTTGTTTTCATTACATAGTGGGCATATTCGATTATTTTTTTCGCTTTTGGTTTTGTATGTCTTCCTTTTTCTATTCCTAAACAATGGTCACTGAGTCGTACATTCATTATTGTGCTTCGAAAATTGTTGTGTGCGAGAAGAGAGGGTATTGAAAGACGAAGGGAGTATATTTCTAAAAGGGAATCATCCCGAGTGAGTAGAAAAGACAATCCCTGTTTGTTTGAAAAGCCACTGCTCCATTAATATCATGGCCAAAACATTTGCAAGGGTATTATTCAATATCGGAATTTTTCAAATCCATTTTGGAATTTACTTGACTGAAATCGGTCACTCCATTTTGAACTTATGAAGGATTTCTCAAGAAAGCTCCTGCTAGAAGCCTTCAGGCCTAAAATCACGACCACATTTTTCTAGTATTTCTGCTTTACAACAATGAGTTCAACATGTTTTAGCACGTGTCATCCTCTTGGAAGGAAATGATAAAATCGCCCATAATAACGTTGTTTTGCTCCCTGGGATGCCACTTTCATCTTCCCAAAGGGCTAACGCTTACTAAAGCTGGTGAAAGCCATTGTCGTGATTTTAGGCCTGTTTTTGAAGGTTTTTTGAATTGGATTTCTCGAGAAAATCCTTCATAATTTCAGAACGGAGTAGCAGATTTCTGTCATAGTAAATTTTGAAATGGGTTTGAGTATCGCCAGCATTGAATCATATATTTGCCAATGTTATTGCTTTCATATCCAAGAAGCAGTTATCTTGCAAATGGCGTATTTATCGCTTCGTTTCCAATCACTACTCTCTCACGCAAATTTGATGAACGTTAAACTGCAAGATGAATATTTTCTGACTTTTGATCCAGGTCTGACCTCGTAATCTCTCCATGAAAACATAATAAGATTTGATATGTAAATTAGACACATTGATTTCGTTATCATTACAGGAGAATATATTGAATATACTGAGTCCAATTGTCATTGCGGCGTCTTATAGCTACACAGAACCTGCTCTTGGTTGTGGGCCAACCCCATGCCCCATTGCAGATATGTACCATCCAAGAACTGTCTCGGTTCAGGTTTGTTTACGCTATTCCATCTGATAATTCATTGCCGTGGGTTGATTTAAAGGGGCTCCGTCTCCAAATTTTTGTTGAAACGATGATTTTGCAGTTTTTTGAAAGGCAATATCACAAAACTTGTTCAGAATGAAGCGTTATTTTGAAGATAAATCTTTCTACTTCACAAAGGAACAAACCAAACATTCCTCAACCTTGATACAACAGCCATTACTCCTGCGTCGATACTGACCCTCGTAAGTATTAGGCTAATTCGAGATCTGATTGGCTGTTCAAAACGAGGCTTATCAATAAAATCACAATTCGCATAAATTCATTTCTTCAAGAAGTTTCATTCGGAAAAGCCCAAAGTCAGAGCTGCGAGAGAAATTGTTTTGAATGAAATGTCTGAAAAATAATTTCCTAGTAACAAGAAATTGCTACATTAAATTCGCAGTAGAGGGGTGTTACACTCATGCTCGAAATTGAGTGTGGTAACGTAAAATTGTGAGGAATAAATAATCGATTTTCAGAATGAAGCGTTATTTTGAAGATAAATCTTTGTACTTCACAAAGGAACAAACCAAACATTCATACCTCTTACGATTGCTCGGATATAAGTAGATTTTGAACAAGTACTTTTTGCTGGCTTAGGTGAAGCTACCAAACCAACTGCAGAAAACAATGGACATTGTTCTAACACAATGGTGTTTGCAGATTTGTTTGCAATTTGGCGACGGTGCTCCTTGGATATTTAAGTTAGACAGAGTAGATTTTAAAGAGGCGTTTGTAAGCTCTTGCGACAAGCCCTTGGCTTGAGAACAAGAAGTTGAATCGCATGTGAA
The DNA here is from genome assembly GCA_039566865.1 of Aurelia coerulea. Taxonomy (NCBI): domain Eukaryota; kingdom Metazoa; phylum Cnidaria; class Scyphozoa; order Semaeostomeae; family Ulmaridae; genus Aurelia; species Aurelia coerulea. The sequence goes on from CM076944.1 coordinate 29,328,074, forward strand.
TATGAATTTCTCATGATGGCAAGACTGCGTTGTACTTTGTGTTTGGGAAAGCAAATTTTGTGGTCTCGTTTTAACTTTTGCGACGCCAGTGTCGTTCTTCATTCTTGCAGGAGTTTGAAATTATTTGAATTGGTGTGGTATCGTAAGAATATTATATATGAACATATTTTGCTGAAGTTCCTACACAAATATATGTGATGCTAATGTCTTTCACGATAAGCCCCACGTGTCTCTCACGATATTTTCATTTTGTAAACGGAATATGGAATTTTTTGTCTCTGCCAGGGGATTGTAATGCCTTTTTGACTTACAAGAACTCAAATTACATGGCTACGTATTTTCACACAGGCAACTTATTTGAAAGATTGTGGATCAGATGACATTTGCCAAGCTGATCTGGTCGTTACTGCAAAAGGTAAACTGCCAAGGTGGGTAGTGGTCTTCTTACTTTATCTAACTGTTGTTTAAACGATGAATAGATGTCTTAACTTCTCGAGTGGAAACAACCGATCCTGAAGTGCATCGAGATCTGGGTTTCCGAGATTTGGAAACCGAAAACTAATTTACAGTCACAACCTGGAAAACAGAAAACACTTTTTCAAAACAGCCTGTTTAGGCCCCGTTCACACTGCTCCGTTTTTCTTTTTTACAAAAACGGAGGGAAAAACGTCCGTTTTTGTTCGTTCACATTGATCCGCCTGATAACAAAAACGGAGGGAAAAACGTCCGTTTTTGTTCGTTCACATTGCTCCGTTTTTGTGAAACACATTGTTGAATATTGGAGCGTTTTCAAAAACCTCCGTTTTTGTGCGTTCACACTGATCAAGTGCGTTTTCAAAAACCTCCGTTTTTGTGGATATCCACTTTTGATAGCGTTTTCGAAAACCTCCGTTTTTGTGGCGTTTTTGTGCGGATCAGTGTGGACACTTTCACAAAAACGGAGGTTTTTCTCTCCGTTTTTGTACAAAAACGGAGCATTGTGAACGGGGCCTTAGTTTCACATTAGCCTGGGGTTTCTTAAAAGTGGTCTCTATCGTGCGGGCTCTTCCTGTATATTGTACAAGCTTTACAAGCTTTGTTCACACTAGACTAATCTCGCGTTGGAAAGACATCAGGAATGTGACGGAAAATTGACAAGATTATTTTGCCTCAATTTAGATTTCGTCAGCCACTGAAGATCTCCTGAAGCATTTGAGTTTAATTGATGAAGTCAAGCATTGTCGATAGGTTAGATCTGGAAGCGATAACTCATTAAAGATGCTTTTACAACGAGTTTAGAAAATGCAATATCCCAGTTCAAACGTGTTTTTATATTAGCATAAACTAAGCTACAGTTGTTAAACTTTTAATGGGTCTCATTATTTCTCATAGCCCGGAATTTCTTGTTAAGATATTCAGAATTTTGATTAAAAAAATAACATTTCAAAATATTGTTACGTTTAACAGAGGGTTCAAATTATATGTTTTTATCCGTTTACCAAAGTCAGTTGCGACTGCCGAAGAGAGAAGTCTGCAGAGAGTACACATTTAGGATTTGAGAGCTAATTTGGAATGATTTTATCGTTATTCTACTGTCATTATATTTATCTTTCAGTGGCCAAACAGAATTGGTATTTGGATTAGTCGATACATACACCTTGGAGATCGATGTTTCCAATGCAGGAGAGAATGCATTCTTAGCGAAAATGAAAATCACTTTCCCAGATGACTTGAAAGCTTTTGGCGTTGAATTCGTAAACGTGAGTGTATTCATTTGGCCTTCGCTTTCACAATCATTGCACGTTTAACTCGTCTTAATCGCGCCCTGGGGTTGAGAGTTTCTCTAGTAATGGGGAAATTAGATTTACAAGGATATGACTGAAGTGAGCGTATGCAAAACGCAAAAATTGCTTTTGAGTGTTAGCCACGCAGATATGGTTACCATGCAGAATTACATACGACACCGGCACAATGGGAAGATGGCATGAAAATGTTGTGGATACGCCTCCTGCTCACACGGTAACGGCACAATTTTTGCCAGCACAATTTAAAAAGGGTAGAATTTGAAAACAGGACTCTAACTAGCACAATTTGAAAACGGCATGATCTGAACATTTGAAAACAATGAAAACGAAGCATTTTTCGACGCTTTCAAAATGAGGCTGATCGATTCTTCAGTTGTTGGTACATTTCTTTGGCATTGTATTTTTTGAGGAGATTGCAACAAGTCAGCACAGGCGCAGTATTTTTTAACGGTGGGAACAGTAACGGCTGTAGTTGTTGTCAGTGGTGTTCTCTCGGCCGGGGTTCCTGCTGTTCAGCATTATCGCTAGCCTGACCTCCAGTGTGAAACAGATCCTAGTATATATATCCGTATTTAATCGTTTGTATGTAGCTCTTTTTAAATGTATATTTAATAGACATTTAGTTGCATGGTGTTTTCATGGAATTTTTTTATATAATTCAACAAAATATTACAATACATATTTCAATCTACGCTACTTGCAAGAATTACTCTACAATACTACTGGGACGAATAACCCCGGGGAGCAAAAGACTGTGTCTACCCCAAGGTAATTAATATAAATGTAAAAAAGAAAGAAAGGCAACTAAAACAATACATGACAGAAAATAAATGCGATTTGATACCAACGTCTGCTTCATATTAGACGTCAGATGAATATGAATCGCCACGGAGTTGTCAGTAATGGTCATTGTCTTTTGCTCCCCCCAGTATCGTCCTTGTAGTGTAGTACAGTAGCTCATATGTAGTGTCTTAGGTGCCTTCTTTATGTAAACGTTACAAGTGAATATATATAAAAAAAAATTTAAAAAACTTAAAATAGAAAGATTGCAACCAGTTTTTTACCGTCAAATTTACTTCCGTTTTCAATTTGTTCCGGTATCGTGTGATTGCAGTCTGAGACAACCTTTTATTTGCATGGCAAAACATTTAGTTATCAATGTGTTTCTGCAACTTTTTAGGAACCAAGTCCTTTATGGGAGCGACAAGCACCTAAGAATGGAACAAGTCGAGTTGATTTCAATCTTGATAGCCCAGTTACACGGAGACAGAAGGTGATACTATTTTTAATAATGTTGCTTGGAAAAGTAAATTGATTTCACAGCGAATTCTCCCTAAAGACTGTCTCTAAGTAGATGTCACATGATGTTTGCAAAAATGCAATAATTTCTCATGCAGAACATTTCAATAGACCTTTTAGCTATTCTAAAATAGAGTCTGAATCAGACTATATTTTCATACATTTTATAGACTTTTCGAATGTGCACAATAGTGATAGAAGTTCTAACGCCATTCAATCGAACTTGATCGAACGTTTTCGTAAAAAAATGTATGAAAATGTCGCTCTATCCAGGCTCTTTTGTTGTATAGATAAAAGGTCTATTGTAGCATTGGGCTTAAATCTTTTAAATCTTTGAAAAGGTCGGTGTAAAATTATATGGCATTTTTCTTTGAATTGGATGGCTTGAGAGGAACTTGTGTTACTTTGCTGTAAATCTGCCATGGAAATTTTTTGATATCTTGATTTTTTTCAAAATGGCAGCAATTTAACTATTTTTGAAAAAATTCATGGAAAATTTTGAAAAAATGTAAATCATCGTAAATCCTAAACTAAGAGAGGAAACATGATATAACCTTACAGAAAACCATAGTTTATGAAGGCCTACAACATGGTGGCAAGCAGAAATCTGTAACTTTTCTAGTTTAGGATTTAGAAATTTGATGACGTCATAGCCTCAAATTTAATAAATGCTGCCATCTTGAAACTAAGGAAGATATCAATAAATTGCCACGGTAGATTTACAGCAAAAAACCCTAAGTTCCTTCCAAGCCATTTTATTCAAAGAAAACTGCAATAGAATTTTACACCGACCTTTGTAAAGATTTGAGCCCTATGTTGTCTATTGTTGTTATTCGCGTGTATGTTCACTTGACATGTAATTTGAGACAAACTATAGTTACCTCACAGTATAGAGTGTCAAATAAATATTGTTTATTCACAACACAACACTATGAATCTTTTCCAATCTTTACAATGTTCAATTACTGTGTATAAACGTGGGTATAAGGATTTTCCCTTATGATTGAAAGTATGGAAAACTGACGTTTTTATTGCTCTGTATCGCCTCGTATTTAAGGGCAGTAACCAGATACTCATCGTGGGGTTTGGAGTTTTCTCTTTGGTGGTACATTTTTTATAATTACTGCTTGATCTTTCCTATGACAGTTTAAAATTCGGGTCAAATTTACGCCTGCGAAGCCAAGACCACAGAAAAGTGCAATTTCCTTCAATATTGAAGCTACAACGTAAGTTCCTCCTCGTTTTCTCCTCTTGTTGATGGACCTTCTGTCTATTTTGTAAAATTTCTAGAATGGGCGAACTTACCGCATGTTTCGTTGCTAACAAACCAACAAGGGCACATTTTTAAATAAACCTTTTAGCTATTCTACAAAAGAGCCTGGATCGAGCGTTATTTTTATACATTTTATACGCGAGGTTCGATCGAGTGGCGTTAGAGCTTTCATCGCTATTGTGCACCTTCGAAAGTTCTACAAAATGTAGCAAAGCATCATTCGATTCTGATTCTTTCAGCATAGCTAAAAAGTCTATTGTAGCATCAGGTGTTGGAACGCCATTTCAAACTGATTAAGTAACGCTCGCAATTATCCCCAAATATGACATACGGTTGAATTGAAAAACTTGTTTCAAATTCCGAAAACAGAAAGTATCATGTTTGGCATTGATTCTGTCAAGTTTCGAGGCAGTCTCTTAGGGAACAGCATGCCTGATATGATGAAGAACGCCTCGTCAGCTGCTAAAGTATACTAAAAAAACATCAAAAATTGGAGTGGAGAAAAGTGCAGTTGACAAAATTTGAAGATCATGATAATATCATATTTAACCTGTAATATTTTATATTGTATCATCGGTTTCTTTTTCTTGTAAATAATTGGTGTAAATTAGTCCCTATCGTTATGGTGTAGAACTAGAACTTTGTACCAACATAAAGTATAGAGACAGCTATTACCGTAAAAGCTCTATTAAGCCCCTGGGGAGCTTATTTAAGTTTGGACCCTCCAGAGGGGGACTTATTAGAGAGGGGGTTTATTAGAGAGGGGGACTTACTCACAAAATCAATTGACAGGGATACACAGTTGATAGCTTTTTGGTTTTTTACACCATATTTTGCGGATTCAACATACAATTTTACGAGCCAAATACATAAATTCGACGCAGTTTTATCTCAAACCATATCAAAATTAACATGCAAGCTGATCTAGCTCAATAAATGGGAAATCTTTGGTAACCACTGGGATTTGATATAAGAGGGGGGGGCTTGATAGAGAGGGGGGCTTATTTAGAATTTTGGCTCAGAGGAGGGGCTTATTAGAGAGTGGGGCTTAATAGAGAGGGGGCTTAATAGAAAGGGGGCCTAATACAGCTTTTAAAGTATTATTAATGTTATTATTCCACTTCCAGCGTGAGCAATGATATTAAGCCCGAAAACAACAGAGCTGTGGTCACGGTACCAACAAAACTTTTAGCAGATTTGACTGTATCTGGGTAAGTAGTTATGTTTTATGAAATGAAATGATTATCAGAACAGCCATTGTAGTCTACAAGGCTCCAAATGGACTAGCTCCAAAATATATGACTCATTTATTCACTCACCGAAATCAGATTAATCAACGATTGACGAGAAGTTCATCACACAACAACTTGTATGTGCCCAGATCAAAACTGAAAAGGCTGATCAGTCAGTATCGATAAAAGGAAGTAAGATATGGAATGAACTTGCACTTAACATTAGACAGTCAACATGGGCCATGAAAATGGCGACAGCAAAAGACAACCAAGAGACGGCACGTGCAAGGCATGCAGGATGAAACAGACCCTTCAACGTTTTTTATGCAATGTCATGTGGCATTGATAGTCTGTTTTCTTCTCATGGTATCGTCCTTGTAATATTTTAAATAGTTTGTAGGTAGAGTAATCCGTAATATGTATTGTAGAATTTTTAATGGAATATGAAAAAATGCTTTTTGCGACAACGCAAAATTCTGCGAAAAAAACACTGTTTGTTTTAAATATTAATTTTTTCAAGTTGAATGTTTTGTTATGCAAACTGTGATAGCTTACTCTTGCAGCACAGCTATCATGAATAGGGAAATTCCTCCATAAATTTCATATGGGGTATGACTTATTCCCAGTCCTCTGTTGTTTTGATATCTAAAATTTCATTTGTTTATTCTTAGATCTGCCAAACCAGATAAATTATTTTACGAAGACAAACCTCGTTCAAAAACAAGCGCAATAGTTAATGAAACAGAGGTTGGACCTGTTATTACGTACACTTTTACGGTAAGTTTACGAGACAACCTTTGTATTGCACGTCGGGAAGAATTCCCGTTGGGGAGGGTACGTGAGTTAATGACGGCATCGGGCTCAAATCCTTAAAAAGGTGGATGCTTGAAAGGTGTTTAGGGTACTTTGCTGTAATTGCTGCCGAAGGCAGCCTTACTATTCTTCTTCAATCAGCGAGCGAAATTAGCCTGCCTGCCTGCCGTTTGGCTATGTAGATGGACCAGCGCACGGCTGCGGTTCGCGGGCTCGCGGCTTGTGAGCATTTATCCAACAAGCAACAAGTTCCCCAACAAAAGATAATAAGTTCTTCCTACCTACTTAACTACGTCAATGGACGACAAAGGTTTATTTCTGACAATGCAGAACTCAATATTACGAACCACGGAACCATGGACTACAGAACTACTGAACCAAGAGCCTTGGACTCGGGAACTAAAAACCGGCGGCAGAGAGTAACTCAATATTCTAAATCATTTACCTTTTGAACTATTACCCAACTGTAAATTCAAACATAATACACGTTTCCTTAGCAATAATCATTCAATTAATTTCTATAAAATTGACCTCGCTACAGTCGCATTTGGTACAAATACTAATCGGCAGCACTCGCTGACTGTTGTTTTATCTAGTATATTGTTGTATTGTTATATTATTATGTAAAATATTTTGGATGCCAGCCGCCACTGCTTACGGCGTATGGCGAGAATTTTAGTTCCACACACTGCCAAACTGAAACTGTCTGAATTCTCTAACCTAAGCCTAAGATAATGAAACTTAAAGAAAGAACATTTGTATTGTGGATGATTTTATTTTGTTATTGATGTTTTAAACAGGAGTACTTTTTTGGGACACCCGGTATAGCTTTATCATAGAGCGCTGTCTTCAGAAGTTCGTTTCCTAATTTTCGCCGTTTTCGGTTGAGCAATAGGGATATACTCTTGAGTTTTTTTAACATTTTTTTTTAAACATTTTATCATATTTAAACACAAAAACCCTATCAGCTAAAAAAGAACTATTCCTATGCAAAATAAACATCTATTTACAAATAAAATAATACAAATTTGCTGATCTTCCTAGGGATCGTGCTTCGGGAAGGATGCTAATTGTTTAGGAATTCCTTCAGTTTCCTTTTGAATGTGCTAATTGTGGAACTCATTCTGATTTCCAATGGGATTTCATTCCACGTCTTAGCACCAGAGTAGAAAAAATTGCTTTTGGAGAATTCTAGGTTCTGTCTTGGGGTGTCCAGATCTAACTGATTTCTCGTTCGATAGTTAGATAATTGAGATCTGGTAACAAGTCTCCCTCTTAAGTTGTTCGGGCAGAGACCATTCATTATTTTGTAGATCATCACGGCCCTGTCAAATTTTATTAAGTTTGAGACTGAAAGCCAGTTGCAACTCCACCCATCCTTTAATCTAGAGCCTTCTATTAGCAATCGTGCTCTAGTTTGTAGACGCTGAAGATGATCAAGCTTTGTGTTTGACAAACTGCCCCAAAGTGCCTATTGTCGATTTTCATTGCTTATTGTTGTTGGCTCATATTACTGTTTTTGTTGTTGTTGCAGATTCAGAATCGAGGTCCAAGTCCAGTGGATGGACTTTATGCTCGTGTCAGCCTTCTGACGCAACATAATTCAAAATGGCTACTGAACCTTTTCAGCGTATCAGTAAGCAATTCCTGTCTTTATATGTTCAAATACAATGTCTTATGGCAACTAGCTGATATGATTCTATTTGAGATTTGAAGATTTGGTTTAAGGGGCTCCGTCCCCAAATTGTAAACAAACCTGTAAACACCATGGTTTTAGGCACCCCTCCTTTGTTTTCTACGGTTTGTTTGGTTGAGTTTGTTTCGTTTGGTTTGACGGACACCAAAAACTAACTGTCAAAAATCTACTTATATCTGAGCTATCTTAAGAGACATGAATATTTGGTTTGTTCCTTTGTTATGTGCGAAGATTTTTCTTCAAAATACAGCTTTCATTTTGACAAACAGATGGAAATTCTTTCAAAAAAATGGCAAATTACCATGTTGACAAAAGGTTGGAGATGGAGCCCCTTTAGCAAGCATAAATCTGCCTACTTTTTATGTTTGCTAACATGAAATCTGATGAGAAGTGAAATTTAAGTTTCTGTTGCCATGATTAAGCGAAAGTTTGTTTTTATTTGGTGGCAGAATATGATGCTTCTCCTTCTGCAAATATGCTGTCGCTATACGACAAAAGATGCTCCGTATTATGAGGAACATTCCTTTGAAGCCCATTTATCTTTAGCTTTTTCCAAATTTTTCAAAAGCTGAATTCTTTATATTTTCCTTCTAGATTACTGGAACTGTCTCATGTAATTTAGGACCGAGGCTTAATCCAAATAACTACACTGTAAGTATCCATAATTTTTATGAAGCTTGATGGACTGCAAAAATTCGTTTTAGTTGCTAATACATCTTTCTTTACATGTGATGGCATGAAAGAAACTTAGGACCTGATTACATGGACATTTGCACCGTTGGCCTTGAATTTCAGCCCTCCTACCTGAAGTGAAGATATATCGATTACATGGGAGCTTTCAACCCAGGGCTGAAAATTGCTGCCACGTGTGTCCAATATTGAGATTACACCGATGCATCCGAAGCGAGACAATAGAGATTCAGCGATATTTAGGTGTGACAATAAGGATGTAAATTTTTTTTATATTCCCATAAAAGTTACAATCAACAGACAAAGGTTACAAGACGATGCCACAAGGAGCATGGAAATACATAGCAACCCTGCGACCATAACATTTAACATAGAGATTCAAATGAATGTTACATTTAAATATTACAAATTACATATTACAAAATAGCAAATGGCAAATAATGCCCGAGACAGTGACATAATTCCGTCAAAAAAATTAAAACAACAAACAACAAATGTGAGAAAAAACAAATTACAAGAGAGAGGAGGTTTTTAACAACAAACTTAGGAACTTACTGAACCGTTCTGAGGCCTGAATATATTTTAACGTTGCCTCGAGAATTTTTTTATTTGAATCTAAAGATAACTTTTCGTGGTGTATGTAAATTTCATCCCTGGTCGAGCAAAGAGGGCTGAGATTCCAGCCCTATCTTGAGTTTCAACCTATAGGGCTGAAAATTGGACCTGTAATTGACGCAGCAATTTACCAGTCTTTCACCAGAGAGGGGAGCTACTGAAATTTCACCTCGGATAAGATTGCTGAAATCCCAGCCATATGGTTAAAACTTCCATGAAAGCAGGTCCTTTAGGTACTTTGTTATAATTGCTTGTTAGCCATCTTGTATACTTTGATTATTTTCGGAATTACAGCTTCTTCTATGTTGAACCAGTTTTTGAGGCTGTGACGTCACTATGTTCTCACAGCATTTTATTTTGTAATATTTTCTCTTTGTCACTTAGACTTTGGAACAACAACAGTTTTCTCGCAACCGTGCCAGGAGAGAGGCTAAAGTAACGGAAAAAGAAAAACTAGTAGAATTGGTAAGATAAGAATTGTCAGTTTCTGAATAAGTTTTAGTTCATGATTTAAGATTCCGCCATATAAAAATTAAAGGGTCCATTTCAAGTAGCATTTCTTGTACGTACCATCTCTTGGTTGGTCTTTATTGTGTTGTATCTAGATCGTATGTTGTGGAATTTGAATCATTTTAATGGCAGTGGTGGATATTTATTTTAATTTTGTCAATAGCAGGGAATTTTCTTCCTTTATGTATGTATGTATGTATGTATGTATGTATGTATCAATTTGCCACAATATGTACAGATATTTACAACTTCTATTATATAGAAATAAAGACAATACAATATTTAATGTTAAAAACGTCAAGATAAACACCCCTCATTACAGTGGCAGGGCTAGCATTAAAAGGTCAAGCTGACCTTATTTCCATAATGGTCCCCTTAGAGGTGCTGGTGTAACGGAAATACATCGTAAGAAAGAAGGAAAATTCAGAACGGCATGTGCGTTTTACATACCAAAACGGTCCTTAGTGGAAGACATATATATCATCTTCCTCTTTCTGTATATTTTGGAAAGAGTTATATCTCTTTGATCTTATGTTTGAACGTAACTTTTCCTGTGGCTTCCTTTGATAATAACCAGACTAAGAGACATTTAAGCAGCTGCACTAGAGTAAAGTGCAGAAAAGAGAACATGAAAAGATTAAGGAACAATTCTTTGGTAATATTGCCCTTCTTTATGCAAGAGAAGGAGAAAGAGAAAGGTTGTTTAAACTTTCTTGATGCAGCGGTGAATAACGGAAACCTGTGGTGAATATTTTCGCCAGACTTTGGCCACAGATAACTTTCGGATTAGATCCAACAGGGAAGAAATAATGAGCCCTGCCAATTTCTTTGAAGCTTTTTCAACCGCTTTTGGGAAACCACCGTGATTTAGTGTTGATTTGAATTCAATCTCAAAGCGTTGCTTTCTCGTAGAATTGCCGTAGTGCAACCTGTGTTACATTTGACTGCTACATTGGTCTCTTGAACAAAGGAGGTGATAGCACAATGACTTTGAGGACAAGATTGTTCCAGAATACTTTCATCGAGGTATAGACACTTTACGTTCTTTTTCAATATCGGTGTCACTTAGAAACCTGAATATATGAATCTTCCACGTTTGTTTTATTCTCGTGAAATACAAAAGAGAACAGTGTCCCGCTCTCAAGAAAGTCACTTTCTGACCTCAGCCTACTGTTCTCCTTTAAAGGTAATGCGTCCATGTAAGTACAGTGACTTTGCTATTTTCACGTGATATTTCAAGCGATCATTTAACCATAGTATTAAAAACATAGCCAGGTCTAATTTAAGCAGACTGATGACTTACTTGCGGTTGCGATTCCAGAGCTGAACCCGAAGTCTCACAGCAGGCAACCTCGTTGTGAAATTTGAATTCTAGTTTTGCAAGTGATCAGTTAAGATCTACCAATCACAGTGGGCTCTTCGTTAGCATCGCGTCAGCAAATTTTGACAAGTGTGTACGCAACTATACTTACATGGACACATTACCTTCAATGAGGTTATTTTTTCTTCTATTGTTCTAGCACAAAATCAGGGTGTGAATTTCATAAAGTGGTTTATTAAAGGCGGGACTTGCAGGATGCATGAAAATACATATCGACGCTGTTGCTATTTCTATAGATTCAACACATCCAATTTTCGTAAATGATACAAGGGCTAAATATCGAAATAGAGATATATTTAAATGAAGTTTCATACATGAAGATTGCAGACATTCATTTGAAGCATTCTGTTAGATGGATGTATTTGAACTTTATCTGTACAATCTCTTTATTCAAATAGTCCTCAACCCTTTCACTACCATATTGGAAGAGTTTTGTAAAATATTAAAAGTACCCTAAAATTAACCGCAATTACTGCCGTCATGGACATTTTCCTTTGTATCATCAAGAAAAGCGGCAAAATCGGCCAAAATCAGAATATGCGATACCATAGAATATGAGCCACAATTTTCATACAAACATGAGAACTATGATAGAATGCATTTAATAATACTACCCTGCTGAAGAAATGAGCAAAATATTGCAATTTGACTACTTTTTTCGCGAACATTGACGTCAGGTCAGTCCTGGAAAATTGTCTCCTTCCCTCTAATTTGTCAAAATATTTCAATGAAACTTTACGAGTAGTTGTGCTATAGGTAGTTACTAAATGTCAGAACACTTCATTGTCATAATCTGTCTCATTGCAGAGTTAGCAGAACATATCTGCTCAGGAGAAGGGGGATAAATGATGTTATTGTTGTTGTCGGCGTTGTTGTTGCGATAATTAGGACTATGTCACGAGTCTAGTTAAAACGCTTCCAATGTGAGCCAGTTAAGGCATGTTTCTCACTGTAATACGCGGCTTAGCGCTGCTCACCAGATCGAGGCCGGTTTTGGTAACGCTGCTTACTGTAGTTTTACCAAAAAATATACTTGAAATTTTCATTGCCATGCAGCTGCACCATGGTTGAATCTCATTGTGGTACTAAGTGTTGGTTTGTGTATTCCCCATATGGTTGGACACTGACTTCCACCATTGTGTCGTAAATTTGTTTATTTTCCCTTTCATTAAGCAATAAAAACCACGGGGGGGGGGGCTCTTGGCCAAGTTTTGGGTAGGGGTCTGCCGCAAGCATATTCAAAATGGTACCGTTGACTAGACTAAATTTTACGAAAATGGTACCCTTGGCTAGACCAATATCACTATTCTCTGGACCAATTGTTACGAAAATGGTACCCTTGGCTAGACCAATTTCACCATTCTCTGGACCAATTTTTACGAAAATGGCACCCTTGGCTAGACCAATTTTGACCATTTCCTGGACCAATATTGTCAAATTTGTACCAAATATGATATGACCGTTCGCTAGACCAATAGTGTAAAAAATGATACCCTTAGCTAGACCGTTGTTTGGCCAAAATTGCAAAAAAGTATACCCTTTGCTAGACTAGAAGTCCGAAAAAGTATACCATTCGTCGCGGCACATTCCTAGGTACATTTACTATGGAAGAACCCCTCCCCCCCTCCCCGTGATAAAACCCCTTCAAAGGAAACCATCTTTTGCAGGAGAAACGTGGTCCCACAAAACTAACTTCCGTCATATCTGTTCTATCTCCTGGAGAGACGAATCTTAAACAACCAGTAAATGGTTTACCTGATACAGCAGAGGTAAGAAATTTTTTGATAAAAATCAATGAGCTTCAGGGATTTTCCCAGAACATAAATTCAAAATTCATTTGACCGATATTGCCTGTTATGTGTGCGCTTCGTTGTACTTCTACACAGTTCGTAGCATTGATATAGCTGGGCAAACTTAAGTGACCATTTCCTCTCAGAAATTCTTGTCAAAACCTACAGATCGATTTTAATGTGTAAGACTGCGTTCACACGATGCCGGCACATTTTGAAAACGGTGAAAAATGTGACGGATAGGCCTCCCGTTCACACGAAAACGGCACATTTCTTGCCGGCAGATTTTGAAAACGGTAGATTTTGAAAGTGGAACTCTAAACGGCACACTTTGAAAACGGCATCGTGTGAACACTCGAAAATGATGAAAACGGAGCATCTTTCGACACTTTCAAAGCAAGGTTGATCGATTCTTAAGGTGAAGGTACATTTCTAAGGCATCAGATTCTTGGGATTCTTGGGAAGATTGCCATAAGTTTGTTACTGTCAAATTTTCTGCCGTTTTCAAAATTTTGCCGGTGTCGTATGAACGGTAGCTGAAATTTTGCCACCGTCACATTTTTCACCGTTTTCAAAATGTGCCGGCATCGTGTGAACGCAGTCTAAATGGCAACATTTATTGCATATGAAGTTATAGAACTGCTTGCGTTTGCCTTCCTTTGTTGCAGAAGATTCTTTGTATTTGGTTGGAATCCTTATGTAAAGAGGCTCGCTTCACTCGGCTTGGCTTGGCTTGGCTTGGCTTGGCTTGGCTTGGCTTGGCTTGGCTTGGCTTGGCTTGGCTTGGCTTGGCTTGGCTTGGCTTGGCTTGGCTTGGCTTGGCTTGGCTTGGCTTGGCTTGCTAGAGTTGACTTAAATTTGACTTACATTGAATTGAATTTTACTTCACTCGAAGTGAATTGAATTGAATTAAATTGAGTTGAATTGATTTGACTTGGCTTGACTGTACTTGAGTTGAAGTGACTTGACTTCGACTTAACTCGAATTGAATTGACTCCGAGCTGCAATGACTTGACTTTGACCATTCCGATTCATGACAAATTTCAGAAAGCATGTTACACATATATACTCTTGTGCAGACTTGACTTGACTCAAATTGAATTTACATGAATTAAGTTGAATTTATTTGAACTCATATGACTTGATTTGACTTTGACTTTGACTATTCCAGTATATGAAAAACATCAGCGTTAAATTTATAACCAAATTCTTCTATTACAGATAAATGTATTCATAAACCCTCCTATCAAAACAAGCACAGAGAAAGCAAAACCCATTGCTTGGTGGATCATACTCTTATCTGTCCTTGGAGCATTACTCCTTATCATTGTCTTCGTCCTCGTTTTGTGGAAGGTATGTTTCAATTTGACTTATGTGCAACGTTTCTGCTATTTTTATCACCTGAGAAATGTATCTTACTCGTACTTATTGTACTTGTGCTATGGAACTTTTAGGTATCTCGTAAGAAACTCTGAGTACTCAAAATCTGATTTTTTAAGAAACTTCCAGTACTGGCCAAAATTCTAAGTTTCTTATAACAAAATATACGTGTAGTCATTCTAAACTGATGTGACTAAAATGATAAATGAACCCTTCAGCTAATCTATTAAGAAATCAAGATGAAACGATATTTTTATACTTTGCAGACATCCGACAAATTTTCTCATGTGGTAGTCCTTAAGCTATTTTAGTGTTTTCTGAATGTTATATCTTATCATTGCTCTCGTGTATTTCTACTTCACAAATGTGATCGTTTGATATTTCAGTATGTTTTAAATCTATCAAATATTATGACTGAATTGATCAACTGATTATTAAACCAATCGACTGTGATATCCTTGATTCGATGATTCGCAAATTGATGCATGCAAATCTAACATGATTTACCAAATTAGTTTTGGGATGTAATAATATTAATTTAATCAAAGAAATTGACTGTGCTATCCTTGATTCCATGATTTGCGAATTGATTATTGTCGCTCACATTGTGATTTGACACAGTAATTTC
Organism: Aurelia coerulea; assembly: GCA_039566865.1. Classification (NCBI taxonomy): domain Eukaryota; kingdom Metazoa; phylum Cnidaria; class Scyphozoa; order Semaeostomeae; family Ulmaridae; genus Aurelia; species Aurelia coerulea. The sequence goes on from CM076944.1 coordinate 29,343,165, forward strand.
GTGATTTAGTGATATTTAGTTATATACATTGTGATTAACAAAATATAAAGAATCACTTCCTATGATCAATCAATTGATTAAAGCAGTTGACCGTGATATCCTTGATTCGATGATTCACAAATTGATACTGCAAGTAACATAATGATTTAATAGAATAGTTTGATCATATTATTTACAATCATTGATCAACTGATTATTAAAACAATCGACTGTGATATCCGTGATTCGATGATTCACTAATTAGTCTTGCTTGCACTCATTGTGACCATTTATATGTACATAATAATATATTGTTTGTGATTTTTACCTTTGATTCAGTGGTTGTTAATGATAACCTTGATCTCTGATTTGATGATTCTGATAATTTCCAAGTGGTTAATTGTTTATTTTGTTATCGTCCTGGCGCTGAATGCTTTGTCTCATGCAACTTTATCACTTAATTAGAAACCTAGGTGATGGTATTTGTTGGTCATTAATTTTTGAATCCTTAGCAGTATATCGTTTATCACAATCATTCACGTTGATTCAGCGATGAAATTTTTTCTCAGTAGTAGCAATCAGCCCTCTGGTAACTTCTGATTTTCCAACAATTTTCCCTCAGTTGTAGCAGTTAATCTTCCAGAACTTTTGATTTTCATTGATTTGGTGATTCTTAACAATGCTTGAAGTTGATTCAGTGATTAACATTTGTTCTTGGTAGTAACGTCTGATTTTTGATATGGGAATTCTTAACAATCATTCAAGGTGTTGCAGTGATTTCAACAATTTTCCCTCAGTTGTAGCAGTTAATCTTCCAGAACTTTTGATTTTCATTGATTTGTTAATTCTTAACAATGCTTGAAGTTGATTCAGTGATTACCGTTTGTTCTTGGTAGTAGCAGCTAGTCTCCGAGTAGCGTCTGATTTTTTATATGGGAATTCTTAACAATCATTCAAGGTGTTGCAGTGATTTCAACAATTTTCCCTCAGTTGTAGCAGTTAATCTTCCAGAACTTTTGATTTTCATTGATTTGGTGATTCTTAACAATGCTTGAAGTTGATTCAGTGATTAACATTTGTTCTTGGTAGTAACGTCTGATTTTTGATATGGGAATTCTTAACAATCATTCAAGGTGTTGCAGTGATTTCAACAATTTTCCCTCAGTTGTAGCAGTTAACCTTCCAGAACTTTTGATTTTCATTGATTTGGTAATTCTTAACAATGCTTGAAGTTGATTCAGTGATTGCACTTTGTTCTTAGTAGTAGCTGCTATTCTCCCAGTAACGTCTGATTTTTGATATGGGAATTCTTAACAATCATTCAAGGTGTTGCAGTGATTTCAACAATTTTCCCTCAGTTGTAGCAGTTAATCTTCCAGAACTTTTGATTTTCATTGATTTGGTAATTCTTAACAATGCTTGAAGTTGATTCAGTGATTGCACTTTGTTCTTAGTAGTAGCTGCTATTCTTCCAGTAACATATGATTTTTGATACGGGAATTTTTGACGATTATTCAAGTTGGTGCAGCGATTACAATTTGTATTTCTGATTTTCGTTGATTTCATTCGGTGATACATGCTTCTGTTTATATGTAGTGTAGCGTTGAAGAGGGCCTATCCACTCGAAGAAAACAGGCATCAATTTGGTCTTTTGTGCTTTCTATTCTTTATTTCAGTGCTGAGGCAACTTCAGAGCAATTTCTGTGTACATGTATTTATCAACTCATAATGCAGCGTAGTTTATTATATAGTGAACATATTTCATGCATACACACTCAGTAGTAACATTCACACCTCTTTCCTATATGCAGACTGGCTTTTTCCGACGCAAACGAATCAAGGATATTACAGGTCCCACTAACACAGAGGATCAATAGCCTGGAAACCAACAGTCACTTTTTTGGAGAGTTTGACATTATTTTTCTGGCAATAGACCTGATACCGTATTAATAGCAAGTAATATTATATTATAACGGTTTGAAATATTATAATGATTAATTTATATTAGAGATGGCAATTAATGAGAGGAGGAAATAGTAAATATTCCATTATAGTAAAGATTATTAATTATAGTAATGGCATTGAAAATTTTATTGTAATATCCGAAAGGTTTGATCAATTTTAATACAAAGTAATCGTCTATAAATACGTCCATATTTCATACGTTTTTCGTAATTTACTACGAAAATCAGATGACGAAAATATTGAAAAGGTTATCATGGTCTGTTTCAAATTAGATGTCACGTGAAAATACCCGCGAATAAGAACAATTACAGTGTTTTGCATGACTAATTTGACATTATCGCAAATCGTATGGACCTTATGAGACATCTAATTTGAGAAAAAACTTTAATGTTTGGTATTGTAATGAAGATCAAACGCAAGTCCTTAGGTATTTCCCCATAGTAGAATTTATATCTGTATTTTGAAATTGTTATTTTCCAATTCAAACTGTTTGAAATACCGGGTGTCCTAAAAAAATACTCCTGTTTACAAAATCACCAAAAATTGATTATCAAACCTTTGATAAATTTTCTCTTTGAATTGCTTTGTCAAAGACCCAAAAATATTCACAGATGATAAAATGTTTGCTTTTGATACAGCAAGGTAGGAAATTTACACGTTGAAAAACCTTATTTTGAGCTATAGTTTTTAAGCAAAATACTCAATCTTGCCTAAGAGTCAAAATTTTCAGATTTGTTATCATAGTCTCCAATGATAGTGCGCATTTATTTCTGTCATTTATGACCATACTAGAAGTTTTACACGCACAAAGGGCAATCATCAGTGCTTTTTGCAGCATGATTCAAAACCAAGTAGCCCTAAAAAGAGCTAAATTTGCTCATTTTTTAAACCACTTACAAGATCAGCTATGTCTTGGAAAATGATTTGGTCTTTGATCTATTTAACAAAAAACAAAAAAATTGAAGATCGGTCGTGTAATAAAATTTTTGATGATTTTTCAAACGGGAGTACTTTTTTTGGGACACCCGGTCGTGTTTACACCCACTTCGAGACAGATGATCAATCTCTTGATAAGACATCTTTTGAAATCTTTAACATATTTCACGCTATGAAAACCTGGGCAATGAATAAAAAAGTAGTATACTAATGAAACTTCCTAAGAGTATGGTCACATGACTTGGAATGGGTAAAAGAAACCTTAGCCGCCTTTTTCTACCGTTACCAAGGGTGTTAGGATACCCATGTTTTGATTAAATATTTGTTTTCCATGTCTTGATATTTGTTTTCCTCTTTGTTTTGTCTCAACTTGTATTTTAAATTCGCCTAAACGTTTTGTTGTCTGGTTATTCAAGGCTAACTCCCTTGTTTCCCGTGTGTGTTAGTGCGCCTTTGCAGGAGAAAAGATTTCAAACTGCAACCGGTTTAAAACCTTTTCTTCTGCGAAAGCGCCTTAACACATAGGAATGGAGGGGAGTCAGATTTGAATAACCAATCAACAAAACGGTTTGGCCCATTGAAACACAAGTTGAGACAAAACAAAGAGGAAAGCAAAGATCAAGATAAGGTAAATAAATAAATATTAAATCGATATATGGGTGTCCTAACACCCTTGCCGTTACTTTAGGTTGAGAACTCGATGGACTTGTCCAAGTCTCACTTTTTTTCATCAGTCGATTAAGCCACACTCTCTCCTTCTCCTCCGCCTTTTTTCTCCATCCCCCCGTAGCGCCCTTTACCTTTTGCATTTTTGTGGCTTAATCGACTGATGAAAAAAAGTGAGACTTGGACAAGTCCAAGAACTCGAGGATTTACGAGCTTCAAATGATTAGTTAGCACAACTTAGCTGAGTGCCATTAAAAGACAAGACAATAAACTAAATACGGTCCTAAAGATTATTTGCCATTTTGCTATCCAGGCTGGCTTTTTCAAAAGAAAGTTGAAAGGAAAGAAGATCACAGGGCCCACGGACCAAGATGATGATTTTGGTGAATATTAGATAAATCTGCGAGAATTTATGGAATCAAGGTAAAATAATGCCTCAAGAAAAATTATCTGTCATCAGTATAAGTGAGTATTGTCCTGTAAGCATGTACTTTTTCTATATGTCAACTAACCCTGTGCAAGGACAATTATCTAGGATAAATTTTTTTAATATTTTGAAATGGGTGCAATCGTTGCTTAATGGTTAGAGAACCAAAAGTCGACGCATTTTGGCTAATTCTCACTTTGTGGAATTTTGCGAGCAGGTGGAAATTAAATTGTTCACTGGACAGAATGTCGTTTGGAATTGAATTGTTCATTTAGAATTTATGTCCGTTGAGAAAATCCCACCGAGTGGAAATTAACCTTAAAAGCTAAAGTCTATCTCAAATGAGATATCACGTGAAAGTTTGTTTTTCTTATCAATTACTAAGAAACAACTACAATGCAAGAAACTGACGAAATCATAGTGGGAAAAGACACATGGTCATCTAGTCCCAGTGAAAGTATCAGCGAATGAATACAACTGAAGCGTTTTGCGTGATTAATTTTGTGCTGTTGCAAATCTCAAATGATATCTAATTTAACACAGACTTTAGTTTCCAGTCAGTGAAATTTCCAGCGGACGGAAAATTCTATTGTGTGTTTCTGCAACTGAATGGACTTGCCCAAGTCGTTTGGCAAGGAAGGCAGAGTGAAAAGTATCTTCCTTCCTTACAAGACGACTTGGGCAAGTCCAACAACTGAATAAAAGTTTCGGCTGAATATTGTAAACTTCGGTAAACTCCACCCGCTCAGAAAATTCTGCTCACTGGAAACCAGCTATTATGATGATTGGGACATGTAAGATAACGAAATGTATTGATAAGATGGGGAGTATAACAATTCATTTTTTCACCACAATGTTTACATAGATAATACAAATTTTTTAGTAGGTGCAAAGTTTTAGATCAGCACTTTTAAAGCAGTTTTCGTGAAATTTCCTGAATGGCTATGTAAAGTGTTGCTGATCTGAGATGTTTTTGTTTTGTTTTGTTTTGTTTTGTTTTGTTTTGTTTTGTTTAATGTTATTTGAGGATGCAGTTCCGAGGAAAAGGAAAAAGAGAATGCCAAGCTTTGTGACGATAGAATTTTGGTCATTTTTAATCAACCTGGAACCTATCAACCTGTTGACATGTGTTTTACACCTGCCGAATTTTCGAAGCATTTTTTTATATTTTCGTGTCACACGGTAGACTTATTTTTATCACAGATTTTCAAAATAGTTTCTTCGAAGGATTCTAAAATATCATTGGCTGTCCACGTTAAAGTTTCAGTTTGCTGAACTACTCTAAAAAACAAATCGGCATGGATATGTTTCTGTTATTTTCTGATAGTTAGGTCTGCTCATAGGGCCTTGAATTATATGAGGAAAACGTCCTGTATTATAAGGACAAAAAGTGTCCTGCTTTCAGTTTGCTATCGCAATTATCTGTCAGGAAATATCTTGTCAAAGCTTTAAAAGTAATGGTGTAAAATGTCATCTGCCATCATTCTAGAAAGAACATTTTGAAATCATCATTATTTTCAGAATTATTTTAGAATTGCAGTGTTTTACTGTTTGATCATATGTATTTTTTATAAAATTTGAACATTTTTACCAGAAAATTATAGAATTGTTAAAGTTTGTTGCTGATGAGTTCCTTTGTTGGTATATATTTTTAGTTATTTAACAATATATCAAATATAATAACAAACGATTTATTTTTGGTATGTATATGAAAAAGGTGTTGGGGATAGCTAAAGATTTGGAGCAGCAGTTGCAGCAGTAGAACTGATTTAAAAAGTTTTACTTCAGTGTAAATTATTTTGTCAGTTGAACTATGGGTAATAATGCACCGTTGATGTGGCCTATATTATGATCAAATTTTATTCTCACTCACTGTGTGTTGTTTATCTTCCACGGGATTGCGAGTAAAGCTTGATAATGTTGCTATTCCTCCGTTCTTCTCTCGTTACAACAAGGTGTTATACTGGAATGTTGGAATTCTGGAGTGATTCACCTGCCGAAATTCGTGAGCTACCGACACTTGATCGTTTTAAAAAACAACTTAAAACGCTTCTAAAGAGCTAGACTTTCAAACCAAACACAACTCCCTGGAAGAACTGCAATGATTAAGTTTTATAGTGCTGCAGCTTTTTATTCATTAAGCTTATATCATAGGGCAATTGTGTACGTTCAGTAACTTTTTTACGAGCTTTTGCAACATGAGGGCAAAGTTTGAAGTGCTCAACTGTTGTAACGAGAGAAGAACGAAGGAATAGCAACATTATCAAGCTTTACTCGCAATCCCGTGGAAGAGAAACAACACACAGTGAGTAAGAATACAATTTTGATCATGATATAGGCCACATTAACGGTGCATTATTGCCTATGGTTCAACTACTGCAGTGCGGATCCCTAGTTTCTATTCAGGCCAAATTTAATTTTCGAACATTTTGAAATTTCAGTGTGCCCGCAAAAAGGACCCTGGTTGACAATGGCTCTTTCTTTAAGTATCGCATTCGTGTTCAGCAACTAACAACCATGACACAATTACAACGCAGTTATGCTAGGCTATCTCGCTAGGCAGTGTTTGAAATTCAACGGGAACTGCAGCTTGGTTCGCACAAAACACGTAAGAAATGCATTCAAAATGCGATGGAAAATATTTTGCGTCAATCACGCAATCCCCAATCGCATATAATGGCGGCCTTGCTTAACTAAGGTAATTTATGCTGGTGCTGTTTCCTAACTGCAGCCATGGTAACATGCTGCTCAGTGGCGTAACGCAGTTTAGGCTACCTTAGTTCAAGAACTAAGGGCTCCCGACCAAAAGGGGCCCCCAACAAATTTTTCTTATTGTGTGATTTTTGGCCATACTGTGCTAAAAGTCTTCCTTAGGCCATCCCTTTCTTACCACTGTTGCTAACACTACACTGGACTTTCATTCATTTTTCATTCATTCCTTATAATTTGTCTCAAGACTATATTCTTGTGAGCAAGAGCACCTAATAGCATACTGTGACTTTCCATTATGTTTGCTAAAAATTCTGTTCAGAAACAATCGTGTTTATTCGCATGGATATGGCTTTCAGGCATAAAGGAAAACACATTGCCGGCATTAAATTTACTGCACCTATTGCACTAATATCATCCGCAGAAGCTTTAAAAGTAGGTTTTAAGCAAAGAACCTGCCATGGAGGATATTTTTGGTAACATTTTTGTGTGTCCAGAATAAGTACTGTCCTAACCTTTGAATATTGCCGTATTTCTTTAAGAAAAATTTCAGGTATCATATAATTCCATACCGAAGAATAACAGTTTGTTATGTTAAACTACTTAACATTTTGAACCGCAATTCATACAAATGTGCTAAATTTACTGTTGATTTTTCCTGTGTAACAAAACTTTCATTTCCACATAACGTGGATTTTTCGATGTTCTAAAGGGCATGGTCTAAAACACTTACCCACCACCCCAAACCGCTTCCCCAGTAGATCTCACTTCGCTTCGCGGTCCCTATACATAAGGGTCCCATCTTACCAACCTCCTATGGGCCCCGAGTGTCTCCGTTACGCCACTGATGCTACTACTCTGTTGCTGCTGTTGTACTGCAATAACGCAACATTATAGGTTGTGTATGTTGTGCAGTATGTATAGAGTCAAATAAAGTAATGTTGTGTATGTTATTTTATTGTATACATACTGCACAACATACACAACCTATAATGTTGCGTTATTGCAGTACAACAACAGCAACAGCGTAGTAGCATGGTGCCATGGATGCTGTTAGGAAACCGCAGCAGCATAAATTACTTTAGTTATGCTAGGCCGCCATAATACGCGATTGGGCTTACTGTACCTCAATTTCAGAAAGTTTGTCGGTGCCTTTGATGGAGTAAAATAGTTTTGATTAAGAAAGTGGGAACAGTGATAATCAGTTTGTAAATGTTGATGCGATTTATTCTCGCACTTTTTTAATTCTTTCCTGAGTTTGATATTTATTAATTACCGTATTACAACTTGTTGTTTGATTAGTTCTATACTGTAATTTTTTAGTCCCTTTTTGTTATGAGAATTTTACATATTTTTTACTCGAAAAGATCCTTAGTAAGCTAAACTCGTGACTTCGCAAAATTTTTGCTCGATTTGCTCGTGTATTTGCCTTCTTGTTCATAATTGAATCATGGGCAGTTCGGACACGATTGTTGTGATTTCCGAACTAACCATGGAATAATAATGAAATAAGATAATTTACTTACCAAGCAAAATATTCTTTGTATTCCGTTGACAACATCGTGCCTTGCTTAGCTTAGGCACTGAACTTTAAATTCCGAATGCCAACTACAATAACATATACAGGGTGTCCCAGAAAAATTATTCGATGTTTGATTAAATGTTAGAAAATAGCAATAAAATGTACAGGTTCCTGCTTAAGTAACCCTATTCCTAAGATTTTGAATTAATTTTAGACGCCAAAATTTTGTGATTCCGCTAAGAATTCAGCTAAGAATTCACGGAGTTACTAGCTTTTCAAGTTCAAATTTGTGCGAAAGCTGAAACCAGACGCCCCCAACTGACTTGTTTTCCAAAAAGACGTCCTAAAATCGAGGTAAAAGGAGACTGTGCAATGTGTTACCTCTCGTCGATATCAGAGCAAACCAAATAGGACTTCCAATGATATTTCATTCTTGTCACAGTTGCCAAAATTTACGCAAGACTGCAAGTATTTAAAAACACGAAATGAAAACTTAATCAATGAGAGATGGGGTAATTCTAAATTGTGCTGTACAGGCTTCTTCCAAGCATCCATAACCTTAATTCAATGTTATAGAAAGCTAGTTGATCGAAATTGATTTTCAAATTCCATTTGATTTGCTTTGAATAAAAGAGATTCTACTTTCACTAAATATGCAATTTAGGGGCGTCTGGTTTCAGCTTTCGCACAAACTTGAACTTTGAACGCTCGTAATTCCGTGAATATTTAGCCGATTTGCTAGTTTCTGGTGTCTAAAATTAATTTAAGATCTCAGCAATATTCCATTTATTATTTCGATATTTTTTTATATTTAATCGAACGTCGAACAATTTTTTGAGACACCCTGTAACATCCCGCCTCCCAAACAAACTCAAACGACAGTCCTTTCCCTGGACTTGTCTCTGCGGGGGATTTTCGTTTGAGTTAGTTTGGGAGGCGGAATGTTGTTGTAGTTGGGATTCAGAGGGCCTAAGCAAGAAACGGAATACAAGCAATATTTTGCATAGTAAGTAAATTATCTTATTTCATTGTTATTTCATGGTTGAATGACCTGAATAAAATTTTAGCTATTTTACAATTATTCTACAGAATTGAAGGATTTTCCTCCGTTTTAAGGATTCAACAAAAATTTTGAAAAACAACTTAAAACCATCGTTATTTCTAAACTTTTTGAGAAAACGCGGACTAATTTCCAAAAAACCACAGTATATAGATGTTTACAATATGGTATTGATCAAGCACAAGAGTATCACTCATCTCACATCTGGCTTACGATTTGTAAATTTAATGACGTCCATCCTTTAAATTCAAGATGTCTGAAAAGTCCAACCAAGGGTGTTAGGACACGGATATTTTAATTACGCATTTATTTACCTTGTTTTGATCTTCGTCTTGTTTTCTTGTCTTGTTTTCTTCTCTGCTCTGTTTCCTCTTGCTGATGTAAATGCCTCGTGTTATTTGAATATATCTTCCTTGTATTCCTGTGTCTTAGCGCACCTTCGTAGAAGAAAGGTTTTTACACCGCAGTGCCATATTAAATTTTACACCAACCTTTTAAAAGATTTGGAAACTATGCTTTGCTTTTCAACTGCCCGATGTGAGACAGCTCAAAGACAGTCTGTCACGTATCACGTATCTCCCTGGTCACGTATCTGATTGGGTGCAAAAAAGTCAGAGCTCAACAACAAAGGAGGACTAGTCGTTCTCACTTTCTCCATTCAATTCTGATATTGTGTGTATTGTCGTTATCACCCAATCAAATGCATGACAGAAAGCCTTCAATTCCTACAAAAGATTAGCGTGATGAAAACTGAAATGAACAGCGACATCTGCGTGTTCACGAGGGATTCCTTCCTGGATTCCCCTGCGGGATTCCCTTTCATTGATTAGAATTAGAAAGAGGGATGGGTGTTGCATGATGCTTTGCTTACGTATAGCACGGAACTGAACGTAGCCTGTAAAGTATTGTAGGAGAATCGTATTTTCTTGAGAAGAACGACACATTAGAACAATATGAAGAAGTTGTGTGCATCGGCGCTACTTCTATTGAACTGTATTCTGAGCTGTGGATGTTTTAACATTGAAGTTAAACAGTCCCCACAGCGATTCAGTGGCGTGAAAGGAGAATATTTTGGTTATGCTATTACAATTCATAGAGCCAATGATACATACTGGTGAGTACATTAACTATGTTATAGATCTAAAATAATTTAACTGTCAACAGGCTATTTACTTCCTACATCTTTGACATTGAAGTTTTGAGTAAACCAGATAATTCCATGGTCAAGTATCATTGATATAGGCCCATCAAATTTGAAAATGCACTTCCGTATATGTGTTACATGTGTTCGGCATTGTTTAGTTCTCTCTCGGAAATTGTACTCTTTTAGAACTTTGCTGCGTGTATCTTTTGTTCTTAAAAGCTTAATTAGATTGAAAAATTCATTATTTTAGTGCCAAACAAATAAAGGTTCGATAACATGTTTTGGCTTTGAACTTTGATATGAACAAGCTCATGAAAAACTACGTTTGTATTCTTTGTGATGTATTTTGTTGTTGTAAGCGGTACATGCTTTATGTTTTACATGTTCCTATAAAGGCTGTAAGATTATTCGCTCAAATGGCTCAAATATATGAAGGCAAATTTTTAAGAAGGGGAAGACGACTAGACTACCTCGCATGAGCAAACGGTTTGAGTTTCAGATCGGTTTGAAACTCATTTCGGTTTGCGGTCGAAGCCCTTGGAGCGCTCACATGATACAGGCAAAATGAAACTCGGGTCGACCAGAAGAGGTCTACCTCAAATTTTCATGCGAGCAGAAATTTTTTCATTTCAGGCGCATCCTGTTTCTAAATTTTGTTTAACAACAAGGTAGAGGTAAGGTAAGGGAGAGCTCTCCATCCAAATGTCGTACCCCTTTCACGAAAATTTTCGTACAGTAAATCCCGGCACACAAGAACCTACTTTTTCAGAGCCAGGCTGAAAACGGTTCTTAATTTAAGGATGCTAAGAATAAGTTCAAGGTATAAAGGCCCCCCCCCCCCTAACAGCAAAAAATGTAGAAATTTCCCCAAATTTTCCCTTGGAAACTAGGAGAGAGATGCACATACCTATTTCCAAAAGTTTCCGAGGTAGGAAAAGGAAATTTCCCTTTGCTGTTTTGAGGGTAAATTTCCTTTTCCATGAAAGTTCGTTGTCAAAAACTATAGGGAAATTTATTCATATTTTGCAGTGAACGTTAGAAAAATTTTCATAAATCGGCCAGCCCCCCCCCCCCATTTTCTCTTCCCCTACGCTCGTGGTTCTTTGCAGGGAAATTACCCATCCTACCTAAGGTAAACAAGGGCAGATTTTGTAATACAATAGCACGAGTTGCCTTTGTTATCACCTCAATTCAAAGCGATTAGCGATCACAGACAAAGGAAATTCTCTCAACCAGTAATTCAAAACAAACAAAGCCGCAAAATTTTCTCTGAAACCCAGGTAGCTATCTCGCTCGCTATGCATTCCAGAAATTATTTTTAAGGCCAAACATGAGCATAGATCGAAAGAAGAAGGATATATCTACACATCTGCCGCGGATATTTTATTTCTTCGGTCCAGAAGCTGAGCAGTAAATGTTTTGATAACACCCAAAAAAATAAGAGAATTGAATCGTCTCCTAAACGGCTTTTGAACCAAACAAATAAAATGCCCGCGGCAGATGTGTAGATGCATCCTTCTTCTTTCGATCTATGCTCATGTTTGCCCTTAAAAACAGTTTCTGGAATGCACAACGAGCGAGCTAGCTACCTGGTTTTCAAAGAAACTTTTGCAGCTTTGTTTGTTTTGAATTGCTGGTTGAGAGAATTTCCTTTGTCTGCAATCGCTAATCGCTTTGAATTGAGGTGTCAACAAAAGCAACTCATGCTATTGTTTTACAAAATCTGCCCTTGTTTTACCCTAGGTACCAGAGACGAAGCTGTAGCCACGAAAAATCCAAAAATAATCAAAAGAAAATCCTGCTGTTTTAAAAGATCTCTCGTACGCTTTCGAAATAGTCAAGGGTATAGTCATGCACCCCTCCTCAAGAATCCCACTAAACTATTTGCGGAAACTGAAATATCTTCTCGTCCTGTCCTGACCAGACGTCCTTCAACAAAGGCAGAGCCAAGGTTAGTTCATATGGGCCAAAGAGGGGAATGGAACTCCTCTTTCAAAATGGCCCCTTCCTTCGATCTTATCAATTTTTCTCAAAAACTGCTTTCGGTAATTTGCATAAAAAGGTTTGAGGGAAGGTCTATTGAATACTTTAAAGGAGCTTTGTCACGCATGTGATTGGTTTAGAGAACAAATTTTAGACAAAGGAAAGGAGCTAGAGCGCAGACTTTTAATTTTTGTACTATTTTATTTCTATACTTTGATAGAAATTTTACTAACGCATAGAAATAAAGTAGAATAGATATTGTTCACTTCAGTTGTTTCATTTCCAAAAAAGTGTGAATAGATGTGTCATAAAACTGAAAGCTTATCACGCCAAAGAAAACCGCTAATTGCCCTGTTCTATCAAAGGTCATCAGTGACGAAAGAAACAAAGCAGTTCCTTCTTGTCGGCAACAATAAAGAACGATAACTGCAGTAACCAAGACCAGCGGTAATGGAGGGTATAAACAAACTAGTACAGTATACGTGGACCAGTAACGAAACTCAGGAGACCTCTAGAACTCCCTTCGGTCCGCTGGCACAATAATATGAAATTGAATGGGTTTGCAGTTATTTGTCTAACGAATCATGATAAAAAAAATCTGTTTTTATTGACCAAATCTTGCAAAAAGAGGATCAAATTTTTTGAAAAAAATACTCTTTAATCCCTTTTGGGAAATTGTGTGATCAGTAGTCATTGCGAGAGTTTCAAAACATTGTGAACAACGTACTACCCGGGGGAGGGGGGTGCTTAGTATATTTTTCCGACGAGGATGTGCCATTTTTCAGGGTATCGTTTTCACCTCGGTTTTCACCTATTTTTGTCAGAGCGGGATATCAAAAGAAGGCAATTTTTCAACAAGGACAGATTTTGTAAGACAATAAAATGAGTTGCTTTTGTTGACACCTGAATTCAAAGCGATTTGCGATCGCAGACAAAGGAAATTCCCTCAACCAGTGATTCAAAACAAACGAAGCCGCAAAAAAGGTTTCTCTGAAACCCAGGTGGCTAGCTCGCCTGTTGTGCATTCCAGAAATTTTTTTAAAGAGCAAATATGAGCATAGATAAAAGAAGAAGCATATATCTACACATCTACCCCGGACATTTTATTGGTTTGGTTAAAAAGCCGATTTGGAAGTCCCTAAAAAATAGATCTGGCCTTTAAATGCAATCTGTCCCCTTGAGGAATGAAAAAATCGAGAAAGAGCTTTATTGAATACTCTACAAATTTACGTTAATTTCCTTTATTCAACAAGGGCATTGTCATCATATATAATTTTCTTGGCGATGAAAATTACGCATGATTAACCTTGCTTCCTTTGGATAAAGCAAATTATCGATGGGACAGACTGCCTTTAAACCATATCCAAGCCATTAAGCTCTTGAATCATGAATTATTTCGAGAATGAGGGAGTCAGACGATTATAAGCTTCATGAATTTCGATGTACAGCCAAGTAACCTAACCGAAGCTTGCCTAATCGACTCAGGGGTGGCGCCAGGAATCTTTCGACTGAGGGGCTGGAGCTTCCGACAGGGGGCTAAAATGGCTAGAAAATGCAGTTTTCATACGTCATATTGCCAAATTTCCTCCGACAAGAACCCAAAATGTCCTCCGATGGGGGGGCTAGATGCTTCCGACGAGGGGGCTGTAGCCCCCTTGCCCTCCCCTGGCGCCACCCCTGCAATCGTACTCATCTTGATTGTTCATTTACCCAGTCAATGCCAAGTCAGTGTGCCTTATTGAAATTTAAGAACTTGTTATTTTGTAGGGCAATTGTTGGAGCCCCACTCAGTAACTCCACAGGAAAACGTACCCAAGAAAAGAATGGTGCTGTTTACAGATGTCACTTAAATGGAAATTCAGGTTGCATCAATATGGGCATTGATGATTATCGTAAGTTTTGCATCAAATCTAAGGCCGAACGCGTAGGGCCTGATTAGATTGGCCTGCGTGCAGACTTTACCCAAGGAAAAATAAGATGTAGTAAAGCTTTTCCTCAGGTAAATGATTTCCTTGAGAATGGTCTGCACGGAGGCTAGATTACATAAGATGAAAGCATGAATGAAATGTTGCCTGCGACTACAGTACATGGAGTAATTCGCCTCATGGCTTACTGCGAAGCAATTTTTATTGAGAAATATGGCAATGCGCAATATGGTGTCTTGGTGCATGCGAAGATAAAAACTTTGGGAAGTCAGCCCTGTTTCCAGCCCTACCATGCCAAGCGATTACACAAAAAGCTTCATCAGTTCATCTCTTCCTTCGAACAGGGCAGCATAGGTTCCAAATCTTCAAAAAGGCTGGTATAAAATTCAGCTTGAACCGAATGGTTTCAAAGAAATGTAAGCTAATTCTCTATAATTCTACCGTTGGACTTTTGTGAAATTTTCAATATTTTCAGAATTAGAGTGTTTTTCTACTTTTTCAAGAATTAAAGAAAAATTTTCAAAAAAGCTTAAAACCATCGTAATTTCTAAACAACATGAAATAATTTCGAAGAAAACCATAGTTTATGGATGTCTACAATATGGTATCAAGCAAAAGTCTGTAACTTTTCTTGTTTATGATTTAGAAATTTGATGACGTCACACCCTCAAATGAGTTAAAATGTAACATACGCTGAAATTTCGAAAAATATTGAAAACTCCTGAAAAGTCAACGGTAGAATTAAAGATAAGTAACTAAAGTTTGTTTCAAGCCGCTCAGTCAGAAGAAATAGATCACAGAATTTTACACCTACCTTTTTGCGCCGAGTTAAAGATTTGGAAGCTATGCTGAACAGGGCAACCATAGCCTGTGTTCCAGACCTCATTACGAAAATGTAAGTGAAGTAAGTAAGTAAAGTAAGACATTATCTATTTTTTCTGGTGTCTTGGTACACAGGCTAGACAAGCGCTGTTAAACAGAAATGGGTTCAGGTGTCTGAGAAGAAAGGCTAACAATGTGATCACGTTGCAACGTTGGAATCAGTTAGCTGCTACTTTTATTTGGCTATCACGTGTTGCAATCCTACGAAACGTACACTATCATTGCAGACTTCAAGGACGATAAGAAATCTAAAAATGTTATCTCCTGGGTAAGATTGACTATTCTCCTTAACAAGAATAGCTGGAGATTCATTTCCAAAAAGTCAAAAAGAACACTTGTGACAAGTTTGTTAATTAATTTTCGGTGATTTTTGAAACAGGAGTAATTTTTGGCACTCTTGGTACGAGATTTGGTCGGATTTGGTCATCAAATAATGAATACCGTTACATTTAGCACCAACAATATATCAAGGCAAAACAGGACAATGGATGGGAGCATCAGTTGTCTCATTTGGACATAACCAAGATATTGTTGTAAGTATGTTTTAGATAATGTATTTCCTAGCAAGTTTTCCTAATATTTCTGTCTTACAGCAATGAACTCGGAACGTTTTAACACGTTTTATCTTCTTGGGAGGATGGAATGGCCCAGAATAAACATCGGGTAAAATGGTCCAGAATGAACAAATTTGCTTAAAAGAATTTTAGCGTATTTTCCTGTAAATCTTCCGTGGACATCTTTTGATATCTCAATTATTTTCAAAATGGCGGCATTTATTAAATTTGAGGGTGTGACGTCATAAAATTTCTACGTCTAACCAGAAGAGCAACAAACTTCTGCTTGCCTTGTAGACCTTTAAAAGCTAGGGCTTTCTTGAAGATAGTATCATTTTTCCTCGATTTGTTTAAGATTTACGACGATTTTGATACTTTCAAAATTTTCGATGAACTTTTCAAAAAATGTAAAATGCTGCCATGTTTTGAATAATCAAGATATGAAAAAAATGTCAAGGCAGATTCACAGCAAATTTCCTTTTATTCCTTTCACGTGATTTAATTCAAAGAAAAACGTAACAGAATTTTACGACCACCTTTTTAAAGATTTGAAATGCTTGAGCCCCATGCTGCCCAGAATATTAATTGTCTTACTCCCAGGGATAACGCTTGCCTATGATCGATCCAAAGGATGTTAATTTTACTTTAAAAGGATTTTGTTAATAAAACCTCATCTAGTTGCGTTCATGACTTTTTCTTATTTAGTTCATCAGTTCATCAGTATTCCACAAGACAGGCCAGTCAAGGTGATTTGTATATGTCTCGGAAAAACAGTCTTCAATATGCTCTAAAGTCAATTCGATATCTTGGTGCTAAACTTTGGAATGCATTACCAGTGGAACTCCGAAATGCTCCATCAAAAAGATCGTTCAAAACAAAACTGAAAATTTACTTATTGAAAAATGTCAACCGATGATCTACACTGCCACAATTTCTGTTAACCTATGAAAAGAAAATGCATAGTTACTTAAATCAATCTAAATTCACCTGATATTATCTTAGGATATGGGGGGGGGGGGGCTCTCTCCTCGATTAGTTTACCTATTGAGAGAGCTCCTCCTTTAAGTAATTCCCTGTATACAATTTATTTAGTTCCTCCTTGTATTTGTATATTGTATTAATTTTCTGTATTACTGTATTAATTTTCGTAACTTATCTTTTATCTTTGTAGTTTAGTTATTTGTTTGTATAGTTATTATAGTTAGTATTTAGGACTATAAATTGTATTTAGTGGAATTTAAATTATATGAAACTGAACTGAAACTGATGGGTGGATTCCAAAGGATCCCTCCAACGGATACGCGTGAAAGCACGCAAAAGTCATTGTTGCAAGGCAGGAAGTTGGTCGTGATTTTCTGGATTTTAGGCCTGCTTTGAAGATTTCTTGAAAGGTCTTTCTTGAAGAGGGACTTTCTCGAGAACGGAAAATGAAACATACGCAGTCATTCTGTTCCGTTGCCATGTTGTGAATAGGCAATGAGGTTTACAACTAGTCAAAAAACGGAACGATGAGATATTTGCCGTATGCGCATGCCTGCGTGTAGTTTTCGCTGGAAAGAATGGAAAGAACTGAACTGAAGTCTGAAGAAATAACTGTGGGACGGAACAATAGACCTTTTTGACCATACCTGAAAGGGATTGGGAAGAGCGGCCAATTCTGGTAGTAGGTCTCGAAGATGATTTTTAAGGTCACCTTCACTTATACATACACAATCATGGGGAAACAGCAGTATGACTGTCCTTTAAAATCACCTTCCAGACCTACTACCTGAATTGGCGGCTCTCCCCAATCCCTTTGTGGTATTGTCGAAAAGGTCTATTGCGTTCTCGTATGAACAGAAACAAAACTCGATACATAATCGTTCCGTTCCCGTGCGAACAATTTATTTTTGCGTTCCAGAAACTATTGCGTTCCCGTGCGAATGGGACCTGATAATGGGGTTGAATTGCTGACTGTATTTCTATAAAAAATGTTACTGGAAGTTACTTCACAATGTGACTGGGAAAATGCGGATAAAGATCTTCCTTCAGGACCTTCAAGGAACGACTTGCATTGCAGATTAAAATAGAAAGTTTGCTCAATCAAATTATCAACGAAAGAAATGCATTGGTTCAGACAATAATCAAACATTCACCGTTTGAAAGGTCACCTTGGACGGTTTAATTTTCAATATTTCTTTCATAGGCTTGTGCACCAAGGTTCAAAGATATAACTACAGGTGGTGCTGTTCGTTTAATTGGCAGGTGTGGATTTGTCGAAGGACGAAAATTCGAGCATGGCACCTCATTTTGGAATTCATTCATAAAAAGTAGTAAGTTCATGGGCGATCATTTTCAGAGAATAGCTCTTTATTTCCAGGGGAACGTTTCAAAAACTGCTCAAGATATATTTTGATCACTCGAAAGATTTTCTCCTGGTTGATTTTCTATTGGTCTGTGTGCAGGGAAAGGAAAGATCCATACCCTTTTTCCATTTGGTATTTGAATTTTCTCAGGGAAATGATGTATGCAACAGCTCAAAATTAGGTTAGGGGTATGGTAAGTGTTGGGATATGGCTCATGGAGAGAGTGGGTTCTTGTTAGGGTCCTTGTTTAGCTACATAATTTAGAAGTTTCAATTCAACAATTCAATTCAATTCTCTTATCCTTTTGGTGTAATTAAAACACTTACTGCTCAGCTTCTGAACCAAACAAATATAATGCCCGAGGTAGAAGTTTAGATATATCCTTCTTCTTTGGATTTATGCTAATGTTTGCTCTTAAAAACCATTGCTGGAATGCACAACGAGCGAGCTAGCTACTTGGGTTTCAGAGCAACTTTTGCGGCTAGCTTCGTTTTTGTTTATAAATTGACCTTCCAGGCATCGAATTCCCTTTGTCTGCAATCGCTAATCGCTTTGTACTTGGGTGTGAACCAAAAGTAGCGGATCCTTACACTTATGACATGTCGTCCCTTGTTCCCAGCGTTCTTTGATTTGCAGATATCACTTGCTCAAGGGACTCATTTCATTACTCTTATAAAGTGGGCCCCCTGTGTCAAAATGCCCTAAACTAGCGGGAGTTCTCGTACATTCAACAAAATCGCTTCAATTTCTGGTTTAAAGAGCTTCAACATTGACAAGCAAACTTGTAGTACAAAGAATAATGTTTTACGAACCTACTCATCGCAAAATACATACCTTTCAAACAGCAGTAATCTTCCTCTGTAGAAACAAAATAGATCAATCGCAGCTACGAGAACTCTAGGCCGAATCAACCCAACAATAACAACAACAGTCTAAATAGCGCCTCCTTATTGGTTGAAAACTAAATTCTAGCAATTTGATTGGTCAATACCGAACCACACCATATTGGCCTAGAGTGGCTACACTTTATAAGAGTACTAAAATGAGTCCCTACTGAGCAAGGCGAGGAGCAAGGGATATCTGCAAATCAAAAAACGCAGGGAAACAAGGGACGAAATGTCATAAGTCTAGCGGATCCTATCGTAACATTAACTGTCCTTGTTACCATGGCAGTGAATGCTTGCATGGCATTAACATTTCGAAATCCAGTTTAACGGGTTAACTCTAATCGAGCAACTCTTGTTTTTCTCAAATTCTTCAACGAAGCTTTACAAAGTTGTAGCAAATACAGTCTTTGTTCGGACAGTCTTGTTTAGACATGCAGTCATGTCCAAAAGTCTGAGTCCAGAGGTCCAATGCAGATTACTACGTGTAGAAACTATTATGAAATCAGTTGTGAAAACAAGCGTTTTGAAGTTGGTTTAAGAATGACAGGGGCTTAAGCAAAATAAACAAATTTATGACACAAGGACAGACAAAGTCAAATTAGTAGGACGCTGCGGAGGAGCGTGATGCAGATCCCCAATTAGTGTTTTTTCATCGTTTAATCATTTGCCAGAAGCCATTGATTTTACCATTTTCTCTGAAACAGATTTATTTCACTTGTGCCAATGTTCCATGACATACCATAGTACATTCTTGACCAGCAAATACTACATTGAAAAAGTTAATTGGTGGTTTTGAATGTTGAATTGTTGATATGATGAAGATGAACAAATTTGGTAGTGGAATCAGGCTTTTGGATCTAACTGTAACTCATCCTTTCCGGTAATACAATACTAGAAGCAGGAGTGGCCGTGTCCCCATGGGGACAGTGGTTCTAGGTCTGTCCCAAAAGTTGGCTTTTTTCTCTGAAATCCGGGCTGGCTCTGTCCTCAAAAGTTGGCTTTTGCTTTAAGTGAATTTACCATTTTCCCCAATATTTTTGGACAATTTCAAGTGAAAATAATGTGAAAATATGCGATTAATTTCCCAAAAACAAAATGAAGAGCTTTTTAACTAATATTTGGACCAGTATGCAGTTTGTTTTCCTTTAAGTGTTCTGAGACTGAGCTGAGAGTGTAGTTTCTTATCAATCAATTCCAACATAAATAGACATGCAATTAACCTGGTCCCACTGGCAACAGAAATGCAGCCATTAAAACCCATCTAAACAACTTTACATCTTTCTTTCATACTGGCTATCGATATTGTCAAGCTGGTTTCAGCGTGGCCGCTACAACATTCGGTGCTAAGAAATTCATCAGTGGTGCACCAAGGAACCAAGGTTCTAAAGGTAGGGACGTGTTTTATCAATACAAAATGCTTCCTGCATGTGAGATACGATTTCAAGCCTTTGATAAAAATAGCCATGCAAAGAAAACAGACCGTGACGCGTGCCGAATCATATTTGGGTAACTGATCAAGGGCCCTAAGACGAAATGATTGTAGATAAAAGATTATACCTGATAACAGCATTGTCTGAGATCAGTGATGGACCTTGGCACCAACCTCACTTTCGTTTGGTTGTCAAAATTGCAAATGGTGACCAGAGGAAAAACGGTAGAGTTTCAACTTGACGAAACAAGGGGTTTATGTCGATTGAAAAGCAAAATCAAGAGAATAATCAACAACAAAAAACTACCAAGGACAATTCTGGTATGAAGTATGGACAGTATGATCTTTTATCTACATCAATTTCGCCCTGGGCCCTTGAACTGATCTAAATCAACAGGAGATACTGATATCTGATATGATATGCTCACGGGGGGGGGGGGGGGGGGGGGGGTTCTTCCACAGTAAAGGTACCTGGGTATGTGCCCGCAAGGGAGCATAGGGTATACTCTTTTTGCAAATTTGGGCTCCAACGGTCTAGCCAAGGGTATCATTTTTGACAATATTGGTCTAGCAAACGGTCATGATATCATATTTGGTACAAATTTGACAATATTCGTCCAGGAAATTGTGGAAATTGGTCCAGCCAAGTGTACCATTTTCGTAAAAATTGGTCCAGAGAATGGTCAAATTGGTCTAGCCAAGGGTACCATTTTCGTAAAAATTAGTTTAGCAAACGGTACCATTTTGAATATGCTCGCGGCAGGCCCCTACCCAAAATTTTGCCAAGAACCCCCCCCCCCCCAACCGTGGATATGCTAGAATTTGACTGCAAGTGCTGCATATGCCTGCAAATAAAAAAGATAGAAGTGTTTTGCAAAGGAATTTTGCGTTATCGCAAATCTCAGGTGTCGCTTTAATCAAATCAAGATTTAGGAAACGTAACAGAATAGGCAAATCAGAAAGAGCACAGCTAAGCAGTAACTTAATATTTGCCTAGGGAATCCAGAAATACGGGGCGGAGGGGTCAAGTTTGAGTTATTATAGCTTTAACTGCATGCTTGGTAACCGATGTACAGTATTCCTCCATTTCTTTTCCAGGGTCTGTTTTTGTTCAGCCTTTTTCTGTCGGACTTGATGGGATATCCCATCTTGGTTCGATTACAGAGACAGAAGATAGAACGCTAGAACTTGGTGGAATGCTGGGTAAGCAATTCTTTGTTGAATTTTTTGTCTGATTTCTGTTGTTTTTGTGATGTCTAGGAAGTTTTTTGATTTTGTAGATAAATGTGTGTCGCATTTGATGCGAGGTACTATTTAGGAGAATTGATGAGTAATCTTTGTTATGGGTGTGGAATAGTGGACAGATGGGTTTTCTACCGGGTGAGTCAGAAAAAAGAATCCCTGTTTGAAAGGTCACGGCTCCCTGGATATGAAAACAATGATATCGGCAAATATATAGTTTTATGGTAGAAATGCTCAAATCTTCTATAAAATTTACCTGACTGAAATCGGCTACTCCATTCTGAAATTATGATGGATTTTCTCTAGAAAGCCTCTTCAAAAAACCTTCAAAACGTGCTCAAAATCATGAACAGATTTGCCTAACATTTTTGCCTTACAATGCCTTACAGCAATGACTTGTGAACGCTTTAGCACATGCTATCCTCTTGGGAGGATGAACGAGTCCTCCCCCTGGTATCGATGACCTATTCGGGGGGATTCCATTCTCCCAAGAGGACAAAATACATGAATTTATTTCAGTGTCATCAATTTTAGGAAGGAAAATGTGCTCCATTCGTTTTTGCAGGTTTTTTGAAGGGGCTTTCTGCAGAAAATCACCCATATCCACGGGAAGGAATGGCCGATTAAGGCCGGGTAAATTACTGAACCTAATTGAACACATTGGCAATAAAACAAGACATTTTTCAATATTATTGCTTTGATATTCATGGAGCAGTGGCCTTCCAAGCGGGGATCCTTTTTTCAGACTCACCCGGTATCATGTGGATGGGTGGCTGCTGCCCTTTAGCTTGGTGTGTTGTCCCAGCTGGAGCAATGCATTGGGCGAGGGCAGTGGTTGCTGTCCATCTGTGTGGTCGGGGTCCTCTGTTCATTCCCTTGCAGATATTATCACCTAACGTCTAATATGAGACGGATATTGATTTTCTTCTTCGTAACTTTCTTTTTAGCATATTATCATTTTGAATTCTTTGTTTTGATTTGAATTTGATTTGAATTCTTAAAATATTCATCGGTATTTTGCTTCCAAATTCATTTGGTTCAAACAACATTTCAACTACTGCACGGCAAAACTCGATTCAGGAAATTTACTGTTTAGGCCTAAATATTAGGATTTTCGTGCAACTTCCAGCTTGGTATTCAAAATATCTACCCATGTCTAAAAGGGTTAATTAATAATGTTGTTTATCTATATAAGACATGCCTTGCGCCTTGCTTTCGATTTCTGATTAAAGGCGTTAGGCATTACGTCATAGCTTCGCAATCGCAAAGGAGGCGGCAGGGCTTTATCATTGGGGGGGGGGGAGGCGTTATTCAATTTCCTGGGGTCCCTGTGGCATTACTTGATATTGACATTTCTGAAAAGCAATAGAAGTACCATTTTTGATGTAACCACTTGTTAGGCCCTTTGTGTGCCACAAAGAAGCAATCACACTTGTCAGATTAACTCAAACGAAGTCCCAAACGCTAAATTGAAGCCCATTCTAAAAAACTGTATGCAAACCAAGAAGACTAAAACTACAGCTCCTTCACAGCCACACAAATGGGGCACAATCTATTTGGGAGCCCCTGTAGATTGCCTAATTTTTAACAAACATATTTACTTTTTGGTGTATTCCTTTCATTAGAATGCTATACATTTTTTTGTAGGCTATGCAGTTGCTTGGGGGAAGTTTTCGAAGTCTTCGACATACGGAGGTACGACGTTGTTTTTTATTAAAAAATTTACTCCTGCAGAGTATTTTTGATTTTACTTCAAATCTGTTCGTTACGTCTCAAGCCCTTTCTTACAGTTTCTGGACCTTTTGGCCAGAAAGAAATTCCTGAAGCACATTGAAATTAAGAACTGAAATTAATGAAGCATTAAGAGACTTCCCAATGGGTGACTGGGGGGTGACTTATGGAAAACAGAATAACACAGATCTAATATCATTCAAAGTTTATCAAGGCTATCATTGATTTATACGCTGTGTTTCAAGAAATTGCTTAAGCCAAAAGCAAGATGCGATATTTCACGGATTAGCCTCTGTACCAGGCTCCAGAAAAATAATTATGTTATTCAGTTCTTCGAAATCAAAGGCGTAGGAGACAGGGGGCTGGGAGGGGGTTGCAACCCCCCAACGTCGAAATTTTTTGCAAAAATCAGCCATAATAGGGCAGAAATCCGCATTAAGTCGGGCAAAATTTTCTTAAACAATGGATTTTTATCGGGCAGCCCCCCCCCAAAAATTTTATCTCCCCCTACGCCGATGTTCGTAATGTCCTCAGATTTATAGGCTACACGGGATGGGACGGTCAGACGGACATCAAATAGATCAGGGGCAAGTGTATTCTTGGATTCACGCAAAGTGATATCATTTTGATTCTTTCAAAAGTACCGGGTGTCCCAAAAATTTATACAGATTTGGTTGACTCCAGCGATGTCAATTTAGCTTTAATCAATGGGTAATCACTCTCAAAATGTTCCTCGATAGTTAACTTGAACATATATACCTCGTTTGTTGGTAATAGTGCTTTGAGAGCAGACATATCAATCTTGAAAGCTCAAATTTGCGTCCACTTGCAAACCAGAGCTTTGGCCTTTTGGCCAGAAAGAAATTCCTGAAGCACATTGAAATTAAGAGCTGAAAATTAATGAAACATTAAGAGATTTCCCAATGGGTGACTGGGGGGTGACTTATGGAAAACAGAATAACACAAGATCTAATATCATTCAAAGTTTATCAAGGCTATCGTTGATTTATACGCTGTGCTGTAAGAAATTGCCTAAGCCAAAAGGCTACAGCTCTGGTTTGCAGGAAGAGGCAAATTTGAGCTTTAAAGATTAACATGTTTGCTCTGAAAGTACCAATATCAACAAACGAGGTATCTATGTTCAAGTTAACTATCGAAGAACATTTTTAGAGTGATTAGACATTGATTGAAGCTAACTTCATAGCACTGGAGTTAATCCAACCCGTATACATTTTTTCGGGATACTCGGTACAATTGCTGCACCGGGATGGTAAAAAACGCCCAGCATTTGAAAAAATTCTGCTGCCTGAATATCAAAGCAATAGTATCTAAATCTGTCTTGTTTCATTGCCGATATGTTCAATTAGGTTCAGTAATTTACCCGGCTTTGATAGGCTTTAGTTGATCACATCTAAGTCTGTCTAAAATTAGATGTACAAAAATTAGATCACCTGAGATTAGCGATAACACAAAACTACTGATGCAAAATGTTTCAAATGTTGTTTTTTGCGGAAAACTTTGTGTGGCATCTAATTTGAGACAGACCATAACATATCTTTTTGTTCAAAAGTCCATGTGTGTTTCTTATAACTCATTCCAACTATGGAACCAACGGCAAGCAATAATAGTTTTAACGTAGCTTTGCTTCCCAATAGAGTGGCTTCAAAACTTGTTCTCAATGAAATTACCAGTTTGGATTGCAATCAGTGTCCGTCGTCCGTTGTTTGGAGGCTCCATTTTATGGACGTTATTCAACAAGGCTCCGATCAACAGAAAATTTGGGGCAAATGTAATTTTCAGTTTCTTGTGGAGATATCCATTTGATAGAAGCACAGGTGGCGGAGAATGGTTCAGTATTTTTAAAATGGAATTGTTCAGTTTAAAATTAGTAAAAACAAACCTTTCTTGTCAGTTAAATATGTCTGATTTCTCTGTGAATCTCATCCTTAGGCCAACATGTGAACGATTGTTTAGTGTTGTTGCTGAGACAACACTAAACAGTCGTTCGCAAGTTGGCCTAAGGATGAGATTCACAGAGAAATCAGACACATTTAACTGACAAGAAAGGTTTGTTTTTACTAATTTTAAACTGAACAATTCCATTTTAAAAACAATCAACCATTCTCCGCCACCTGTGACAGAAGTGACCCATTCTGGAGGTTCAACTAGGAATGTTAACTTCTTTTTTCACAGAATTTGTTGGTGGTGCCCCGCAAGGTAACATTGGCAAAGGAAGGGTAAGCATCATTTTGTCCTATATCAATCAATCAATCAATCAATCAATCAATCAATCAATCAATCAATCAATCAATCAAAAGCTACATCAATGTGTCAAAATTTAGCATACTACCCTGAGTAACAGAGCCTAAGGGATGAAAAAAGAAATTCTCTCTTTTTTATTTCTATTTTGAGTTTATTTTTCATGATTGAAAGAGTATTGTTAACACTAACAGCTAACAGGGATGGTGGGAAGGAGAAGACCCGTGAAACGCGCAGTTTCTGGCGCAAAATTAGTGAGTGCCTCCGCAGCGCAACGCGCACAGTGCTGTGAAATCCCCCCGAGCACGAGCTTGGATGGGTACATCCTCGATGGTTTTCTGCACTGCTGGTTGCTTTGGCTACTTCGCTAGACCAAAAAGAACATGATCAAAAAAGGGCAGGAAAATGCATTGGATTCAATCACGTGGCCCATTCGTGGAGGCCCTCCAGTCGTTTCATCTAATGGCTTGACATTTCTTCATCCCCAGGTGATAATTTACAAACTACGTGATGGACAAAGTCGTATCCAACATAATGCTATCATTCAGAATCCTGATGATACAATGAGCGTAAGTACGTTAAAAAGTAAAACAATATGGGACGATGAAGTTTTTCAGGGGGGGGAAGGTGAATTTTGGGGCAATTGGAACGTCCCAAAAATGTCCCTGGCATTAGATGTTGGGTAAAATAGTGTAAAATTATTCATGTAGATCACTTTGATTACTTTATTAGCAGATATTTTCGAATATCATCTAATGTGAAAAAGACCTGTGGGGTGAGTCAAAAATGTTTACACGTTTGATGGCTTGTTGAATAAAAAGTTTGTGGGTGATATTCAAAACTAAAATCTCAATCTTTCAGTCAAATGTTAACTAAGATAAGAAAATTTTTGCTTTTTAAAAGGGGTTTGTAATGGAATCGAGAATTCCACATTCTATTCTGGTCCATGCTTTATTTGGCATTGCATTTCAATTCAATTCAATAGTCAATTTCAGAAATATAATTTTGATTTCAATAGCACCTAAATTATGGACCAGAATGGAAGGTGGAATTCTCGATTCCCGTGCAAATACCTTGCAGGCATTTCTCTAATTTTGCGTCTTAAATATAAATTATTTTACCGAACAAAATTTTCTCATCTAAGTCAACCTTCTTCTGATAAATCAACATATTGGTTTTGAATATCAGCCACATACCGGGTGTCCCAAAAAAATGTATACGGATTTGGTTGACTCAAGTGCTGTGAATTTAGCTGCAATCAATGTCTAATCTTTCTAAAAATGTTCCTCGATAGTTAACTTGAACATGGGTACCTCGTTTGTTGGTACTGATGCTTCAAGAGCAGGCATATTAATCTTGAAAGGTCAAATTTTCCTCTTCCTGCAAACCATAGCTTTAGCCTTTGGGCCTAATCAAATTCTTAAGGCACTGCGTAGAGAATCAGCGACAGCCTTGATAGAATTTCAACAGTATTAGATCTTGTGTTATTCTGTTTTCTAGAAGTCACTACCAAGTCACCCATAGGGCAATGTCTTATTTTTTCATCAATTTCAGTTCTTAATGTCGATGTGCTTTAGGAAATTGCTTAGGCCAAAATGCTAAAGCTCTGGTTTGCAAGTGGACGCACATTTGAGCTTTCAAGATTGATATTTCTGCTCTCAAAGCACAAATACTAAAAAACAAGGTATCTATGTTCAAGTTAACTATCGAAGAACATTTTGAGAGTGATTAGCCATTGATTAAAGCTAAATTCACATCGCTGGAGTCAACCAAATCTGTATACATTTTTTTTGGGACACCCGGTACATTTTATTAAACAGCCCGCCAAACGTGTAAACTTTTTTGACTCACCCACTGGTTGTCACAAATTTATGATAAAGATCCTTCAGTCTTGTTGAGGAGACGAGATACGGTTTGTCCGAGGAAACGTATGTGTTCCCCCGTGCAGTAGGTTAATGCCCATGCGCAGTAGCATGATGAGTTTGAACTTTGACGAGCTCAGGAGCATTAAACTGCTGTACGGGGGACACTTAAGTTTCCTCGGAAAAACCAAATATCTCATCTCCCCAACTCTGTTGAGCCGCAACCAGACTTTGATAATTCTGAATAACTCAAATATTTTCCCCATTATAAATTTTAAATCATCTGGATTTCTCTTTGGTCCATCCGGAACTAAGAAAAGTAATCCTGGACCAATCCCGGACCTCTATCCCAGTTGAAAACTTGCAATTGGATTCATACGCTTTATCGTTTATTTGTTTAATTTTTCTTCAGATTGGTTCGTACTTTGGTTCAGTTGTTTGTGCCGTTGACTTGACGAAAGATGGGTAAGTGCAACGAATTAGGCCAGGTTCAATATAAACTATCCGTCTGACGCATGAGATGCACTAAACGTTACCACAGGAACCGCTAAAATGAAACTGTAGCATCCTTTTCTAGAAAATCTCAACTAGAAACGATCAGGAGGTCGCCTAGAAGTGAGGAAACGTTTTTAGTTTTTGATATTCGTTGAGAAATATTTTCAGATCTTTCTTACCAATCTCCAAAGGACCAATCTTTTTAAATTTTTGGAACCTATGCTGCAATAACTACACATACGCAATTAAATATTATTTAATTATACCAATCTATCTTCTAGGCTATCTGATTTAATCGTTGGTGCTCCGTTGTACTCTGTGGTCAGTGACGAGGGAAAGGCCTATATCTTCGTAACAGATGCTAAGGTAAATTTCCTGTCTTCTTTTCAAAGGCATTAAAAACAAGTGCTATGTTATTCACTTATCAACTGCAAAATTATGAATTGTAATTTTGTTTTGAAGGCTGCTTTAAAAGAAAACCACCATGCAATGTAGCTATGCAGCATATGAATATCGCTTTTCAAAACAATTTGGAAGTTTGTAACAGATGAAGACTTGAACTCAGTTTTGATGATTTCGAAGGGAAAATTTCCAAAATCAGAATTTTCTATGGTCAAATATTCCTTAGCAATGGTAGCAATAATAGATTGACAGCAAGGTAAGGTTGAAGTAGTCATGACAAGGTAAGTTATTCCTTAGTCATCTATATGTCATCAACAAAACTGAGGACGGAAGGCTCCATATTGATTCAAATTTAACGATGGAAACTTCAGGCTTTAACTCATTTAGAGTTCGAAATTACAGGGCATGGGTCCCCGGCAGTCAGGAGTACCAGTTCGTGATAGATCGTTAGTAGAAAAAATTTTACGAAGCCGTTTTATTGCTTCCAATGAGAAATGTTTCTATTTTCAAAACGATGGTAGGCCTATGATAGCGAAGCTAACCTATAAGACACCACATAACCTTGATTTAGCAGAACTTATGCCAGGTACTTAAGAATATTCTTCAATTAAACGATATACTCAACCAATATATTTCTGGAAGGTTTTCGAGGCGTACATCTAGGCTTATGACTTTTCGTCCCTTATTTCCCTGCATTCTTTGATTTGCTGATATCACTTGGTAATGGGGACTCATACCATTACTCTTATAAAGTGGGCCCCCTTTAGGCCCATATGGAGTGGTTTCGTATTTACCAATCAAATTGCTAGAATTTTGTTTTCAACCAATAAGAAAGCGCTTTTTTAGAAAGTTGTTGTTGTTGCATACAAAAACGATTGATACGGCCTAGAGTTCTCGTAGCTGCGATGGATCTATTTTGTTTATACAGAGGAAGATTACTTCTTGAAAGGTATGTATTTAGCGATGAATTGGTTAGGAAAATATTATTCTTTGTACAAAAAGTTTGCTTTTCAATGTTGAAGCTCCTTAAACCAGGTTTTGAAGCGATTTTGTTGAGTGCACGTGAACTCCCGCTAGTTTAGACCATTTTGAAACAGGGGGCCTATTTATAAGAGTAATATGAGTCCCTTTTGAGCAAGTTATATCTGCAAATCAAAGAACGCAGGGAAACAAGGGAAGAATAGTCATAAGTCTAGCGTACATCGCTAAAACTGTTGCCCGAGTATTGTCCCTCATTGGCCTCATAATTGTTTTGTTGTATAGAAATGTTACCTTGTTTCTCTCCGATTGTGTTTGATCAATGTTACCTCTTGTTGGTCTTAGGGAGAAGTCAATTTTAAAAGGGCAATCACTGGAGAAAGTACGGTAAATGGGAGATTTGGTTCATCCATTGCTTCAGCAGGAGATCTCAATGATGATGGCTATAATGGTACATATATATATATATATATACGGAGCGAATTTTACGTTGTTTAATCCCTTTTCATGACTTGGAATTGTGAACCGTTTTCTTAAGTGAACACTTTTCTTGACAAAGACGAATATCAAAATGTCTCAATAAAGTGAAAGACGAACCTACCTGCCCAATAGCCTGTCGCCATTCTTAGCCTGTGAACAAACCTTGTGCCTAGGAGTTGTGGAGGATCATTCAGTGGTAGCACGCTTGACTACCAATCTGAAGGTTGGTGGTTCGAGTCCTCGCCCTGACGAACCTGCTACAAAGTGTGAGGAGAGTCGCCAACTCTCTGTAATTCCAGGCTAAAAGGAATCACGAGGTGTGGTCACATCGAGAGGAAGGACCAGGACGCTGCTTCGATAAGCTCAGCTTATCAGCGTCCTAAAAACTACCTTCGGCTGCCAGGTAGAAATGTATAAAAAAACTGCGGCGGAGGAAATGGAAAAATTCAACGGCAGACTCAATCATTATTGCCAATTTTGTGCTAACTTGAACAAGGACAGATTTTGTAATACAATAGCATGAGTTGGTTTTGATTGACACCGCAAGTCAAAGCGATTATCGATCGCAGACAAAGGAAATTCTCTCAACCAGTAAATCAAAACAAACAAAGCTACACAAGTTTCTCTAAAACCCAGGTAGCTAGCACGCTCGTTGTGCATTCCAGAAATTGTTTTAAAGAGCAATCATGAGCATATATCGAAAGAAGAAGGATATATCTACATGTCTGCCTCGGGCATTTCATATGTTTGGTTCAAAAGCCGATTGGGAGGCGATTCAATTCTCTCCTTTTTTGGGTGTAATTAAAACACTTACTGCTCAGCTTCTGAACCAATGAAATGAATTTCCCGAGGTAGATGTGTAGATATATCCTTCTTCTTTTGATATATGCTCATGTTTGCTCTTTAAAAAACAATTTTTGGAATGCACAACGAGCGCGCTAGCTACCTGGATTTCAGGGCAACTTTTGAATTTCCTTTGTCTGCAGTCACTAATCGCTTTGAATTCAGGTGTCAACGAAAGAAACTCGTGCTATTGACTTACAAAATCTGTCCTTGTTGCTAACTTGATCATTATAATATACTGAAAGCAAATTTAAGTTGCTTATGTTTTATTCTCTTCGCCATTCAGATGTTATCATTGGAGCACCTTATGGTGGACCAGATGGAAAAGGCGCTGTTTATGTGTACCATGGATCGGAGAATGGATTAGGGAACAATTTTCAACCAGTACAGGTTAAACATGTCACCTCCGATATGGGAATGTTATCTGGGGTAGCCTGCCCAACACGAAGCTGCAAACGCTCCAGCGTCTACAGAACAGGGCCTTCTCAATTATTCAAAATGCTAGAATAAAGGACCCCTGGATCAATAATGGGCTGAACGTTGATCAAATCATCTATTTTGACAGATCTATCATGACACACAAAATAGTCAACAAGCAGTGCCCTGAGAGCCTCTGGAACAAGCATAGTCAGAGGAATGAAATTCCTAGGTATAACACAAGAAACAATAGAAATCTCGACATCCCAAAGTTTAAACTTGAGTGTACAAAAAAAAGTTTCCACCTTTCCGGGCTTAAAGCTTGGAATGAAATACCAATCGAAATAAGGGAAATCCTCTCGCTCTATCAGTTTAAAAGAAAATTGAAAACGCATTTAAAGAGCTCAGTAAACCCTAACTAAAACACGACTCCCAGGAAGATCAGATCTCAGCCTGGATCCAATCCTAGCTAATACCAAATTTTAAATTTTGTTTTTCATTTTTCATTTAAAACAAACTTGTAACTTTTGTAGTTTAATTTTGTACTGATGGGATATCGTGTAAAAATATGAATTAATAAAAAAAAAAAACGTTTTGCTTGTTTCAAGATATTTTTCTTTGCGTCATTTTCGATCTCTTCAGGGTTATCTTTAAATCTTAGCAGAAATATTTCATTGCTCAACATTGTCAATTTATGTCGTATTGCTTGCAGCAAAGCCACTTCAGAAACTGATGTTTTGTGGAAGTTCTACCGTGTTACCAAGAATCTCCAACTTTAGGAAAATTACCAAAATTCAACTGTTTTACAGATTATGAATTTTCATGTCCCAACCTGCAGATGCATGCAGCCATGCATTTCGAAAACAATTTATGTTTTTTTTATGATGAGTTTGAATAACCTGTCAAAAAAAAAAATTGGGTACATTTTCTGGTCCACCCGATGTGCCAGCTTCTCTTCCCAATGGAATTCCTTGTTCAATCTTGGCGAGGCTTTATTAAATGTGCCACATTTTATTCATTCACTAGTCAGTGAAGAAATTATTTATGACACCTTTTTTTGTGCCAAATACTTTATTTTCCTCAATCAACTTATAGAAAATTTACGCATCGTCACTTAGTGGCACACAAGCAACATTTGGCCATTCTCTTGCTGGTAGCGTTGATGTGGACAACAACCATTATCCAGGTAAATAATCTTGTGTTTTTATTCTTTTGCCATTGTAAGATCATTGCAGTTTGCGGTATGGTGTGGCAAAATGTGTAAAATCATGGGTAGTTAGACACTGCTGGTGTGCTTATATGGAGAAGAGCTGGATTATTTCCTGACAGTTGGAAAATTGCACGGGTTGCCCCTATTTATAAAGCTGGTCCAGCTGATGATCGGTCAAATTATCGACCCATCTCTGTTTTACCTGTTGTTTCTCGTCTATTCGAAAAACTTATATTTGACCAGATGTATTCTTTCCTTAACAATAACAAGCTTCTTTACTCGAAGCAGTCAGGCTTTAGAAGGTTGCACTCAGTTTTAACTTGCTTACTAAAGTGCACGAATGACTGGTATCTGAACATAGACAAAGGCAAATTCACTTCAGTAACATTCATAGATCTAAAGAAGGCCTTTGACACAGTTAATCATGAGATTCTTCTCAAGAAGCTTTCCCTGTATGGAATAAAAGATAAGGAATTACGCTGGTTTCATTCATACCTCTCGAACAGAAAACAATGTTGTAAGGTAAATGGGCAGATCTCTGAACTTGAGGACGTTACATGTGGCGTTCCACAAGGTTCATGCTTAGGGCCTCTCCTCTTTTTACTCTACATCAACGACCTACACCTATCACTAAATTACTCTGAGGTGAATATGTATGCAGATGACACTAGCATTTCGTTTTCATCGGATTCTATCCCCACCATAAACGAAAGTGTCAATTCCGACCTTCTTTGTTTAAAAACCTGGTTGGAATCAAATAAGTTATCTCTCAATGTCGCCAAAACACAAAATCTCCTCATAGGAGGTAGAAAGAAGTTGAAAGACATTGAAAACTCTGAAACACAAAAAGTGCAAATTGCTATTGGTGAAGAACCAGTTTCGGAGATTAAGCACACAAAATACCTGGGGATCGAAGTTGACCAATTTCTAAATTGGGATGATCATATTTCCGCTATAATTAAAAAGACATCAAAAGGAATCGGAATGTTACGTTATGCGAAAACATATCTCCCTCTAACTACGATTCAGTCAATGTACAGAAGTCTTATCGAGCCATATTTCCGATCCTGTTGTTCCGTATGGGGAGTCTGTAGTACCACTGCCTTAAACAAACTACAGAAACTACAAAACCGTGCCGTGAGGATAGCTACAAACAGCCCTTACGATGCGTCCTCACAGCCACTTCTGAAGGAACTAGAATGGCAAACGGTCAGAGAACTTATTGACATGGAAACCGCAAGGATGGTGTACAGGTCAATTAATGAGGAAGCTCCCAATTACCTTGCAACTTTGTTCGAGAGGTTGTCGGATAATGGTATTAGAGTGCTTCGAAATACAAATACAGACCTGAAGCTGCCTTTCCTAAAAACGTCCAGTGGTCAACGGTGCTTTGCTTATAGAGGAGCACGATTATGGAATAACCTTAACGCTGATGTCAAGACAGCGTCGACCTTAAATCGATTCAAAGCTGCATATAAAACCAGCCAGTAATCTTTTCGGTTGAACTCCTTATTTACATACCAGTTTTATTTTCATCTTTATCGTTACTTGTAAATTTTGATTAGATATCTTTATTTTGTTATTATTTTACAGGGCAATTTGGAAATCAGTATTTAACTGTATATTTAACCCTGTTTAAAGAATTTAAAATGAAATGAAAATGAAATATGTATCTGCGGGGGAAATTTTTTATAGTACTGCGGAGGAGAAATCTGCGGGGGAAGTTTTTTATAGTACTGCGGTGGAGATATCTGCGGGGGAAATTTTTTATAGCACTGCGGAGGAGATATCTGCGGGGGAAATTTTTATAGTACTGCGGAGGAGATATTTCGTTCTTTCGATATCTCCTCCGCAGTACTGCAAAAAATTTCCCCCGCAGATACATATTATCCAGCGCTCCTCCATAGAAGCATTCCAGCAGTGTCTAACTACCCATGGTAAAATGATCGAAATTTGAAAAGATACGTTCCGCAAGCCAGAGAACGAAGAGCAGCGAAGGGACCTGTTATGTGTTTAAATGAGTGTGATACTATGAACGAAAAATTACAAATTTACAAGATCAGCCAAATGGTAGAAATAGATGTGTTAACGAACTTAATGATTAACCTAATAAGGAACTACACGTGACAATACATGTGACACTAAGTACATGTGATATCAGATGCATGTGATTCCAGGTGCACGTGATGAATGCGTAGATCAATATTCCTACCACAAATTGGTCAGAGTGGCGGGAATGCACAAATGCGTAACGAAACGCGTGTCAGCGTCAGCGTTTGAAAAATCTCCTATTCTATTTCTATTTTCTATATTTCTAATTTTTTGGAGCGGTGGCCCCCGTCAGTCCAAAAGGACTGCTTTTCAGGGGGCCAAGCAAATAATTACTGATTAAAATGAAAAACTAACTGACTAGGAAATTTAGATAAAATTATATAAAAATAGAAGGGCGATGTTTGACTATAGATAATTCAATCTTCTTTTGAAAGTGGCAATGGTGGGTGCGTGTTCATCGTCATATTGAAGCTGATTCCATAGTTTAGGCCCACGAAAAGATTTGACTTTTTTCAAAATATTCCCATTCAAAACATTCAGTCAGTGGCGTGGCTACGGGGAGGTATGGGGAGGGGGCCAATTGCCTCCCCACTTTTGTCGAAAGATGGTCCTCGATTTTCCTTTAAAACTGAAGAGAAAATAGTTGGGTATAGGTTGGGAAAGAATTTTCCGATAGATGTCAAATCTTCCATTTTATCACTGGCAAATATGGAATCAGGGGATGCATTCCAAGCCAAAATAAAGGATGTTTCTTCAAAAATTTTCTTCGTGCTCCGATTTACAGGATAACTGTCACAAAACTATCAAAGTTTCCTGTTGCTAATATAATTGCAAGCATGGTATTGGGAGATGCATTCTAAGCAAAAGTAAAGGGTGTGGCCCCAAATCTTTCCTCGGGGAGACCCCCTCATTTCAATACCTCCATTTAATTTACCCTGACCACGCCGCTGCATTCAGTTAACGTCGATTTTTTTCATTTGAGGTATTGCATCGAAGGTCTAATTGAATTCATGGATATTGATGATCCTATCAGCAGCTTTCAATGAATGACCTTCTGATATTCTAATAGTTATCTGGTTTTGAAGCATATTACTAAAAATTGCACACAGAGTTTAAGCAGATATTTTGTCTTTCGAATTTCTAAGATGAATTTCATGGCAGATATTAATCTCGAGATCATCTACGAATCGCTGTTCGATGCATGTCACTTTTCATATCACACGGCATTACATGGGATTTGTGATCGAACTTTGGATAGGAAAAAATGAATAGATTTCTCCGATGAAAGTTTTCTCGAATTATCGGATTTTGTCACGGGCTGTAGGAAACGTTTGGTTGAAAAATAGATTTACGCTTAATAGATCGAGAGTCATAATTCAGGTTTCTATTGTCTCTACCTCTCCTCCGCACATGGCAGATTTACGTGACCATTGTCATTACGCCACTCAAGAACTTACATCCTCTAATGTCTCTCTCTTCGTATGGCTATTTTACCCTTTGCTAATGATATTTCTTCATTTTCTCCACAGATATTGTCGTTGGTAGCTATCAGTCAGATCAAGTACATGTTTTTAAGTAAGCAACTGAATTGATACATGTCACATTATATCTCTCATTCCAGTCTCTTTAGGCTACGTAAAAATTGTATCAAAATTGGCGTGGCAGGATTTATGATATCATAGAATATAACATGTATCATGAATTTTCTTTACTGCAAACTATCGTCTGTGCTGCAAACTATCATTTCACAAAAAAATGACGATATGGATTGCAATAATGTACAGACACGTGCAAATCCAGTACATTATTGCCAATACTCCCAAGTGGACAAAAAATGTATGTTAATTACCTGTAAGTGTCATTTTTGTTAGAAAGGAAAACCGATTAAAGTTGATCGTCATTTTCACTCAATTTTGCAAGTTTTTGAAAGGGCCTTTCTGCAGAAAATCTCCCATATCCACGGGAAGGAATGACCTAATTAAGCCGGATGAAGTTCTGAATCTAATTAAACATATTAGCAATGAAACAAGACAGTTTTCAATATTATTGCTTTTATATTCACAGAACTGCATTTTTTCAAACTCAATGCGTTTGTTTACTCGCCCGATTTAATCATACAGAAAAGAAGTTGAAAGATAAGAAGCACCTATGGCGTGCACCTCTTGATTATCCTTTCATGTATCATTTCAGAACAAAGCCAGTTTTGAAGATAAAAGCTGATCTTCAACTAAGTAACACAAAGATCTCTTTATCGAGCAACACTTCAATTGCTTGCAAAACAGATGGCGCTGGCAATAAATATCAATGGTGAGTAAATTCAAATATTTCTAGAATGTTTTCTTGTCACTTCAGAGTCTAAAAAAAGGCACGGCTCCACGGCAGTGAGACGTAGGACAGTCAGACTTACTCCAATTCTATTCCGTGGTATATCAGCGCTAAAGGATTCAGTTCTCGTTTCTACCTCGAAGCGTCCTCCTAGTGGCTTACGCCCCCGTAGATGTAATTGTATTCATTTTCCTCTTGTAGATCACGGAAGCAAATCTGCCCTGGACAAAATTTGAATCTCTCAGGAACTAAATGTCTCTCAAGTGAAAACTGGGCTGAAAATTGTGCAAACTCCTAGGAGATATTAAAAAAAAATCGTTCCTACCTTCCTACGCAAATACAGTTGCCCGCCAAAAGTTATGCTGTCCCCAGCAAAACATTGGAGCTCCCCTGCAAGTAATTGACAATTTTTGTCGATCATTCCGACCCTAGCTAACACCTGACCTCTCATCAGGGCACATCGGTAGTTTGAGCTTTCGTTTGATATCAACCTTTCATTTTCTTTTCAGTTCAAATATGACACTGTGCATCAGTTATTCTGGCAAAGGAGTACCCTCTCAGCTAGGTAAATGCAGTTTGTTTCATTGATTGATAAGATACTATTTGCCGCAGGAATCAAGAAGAAATTCAATTTTCCAATCCGTTCTAGACCTTTTTTATTGTGCAAGTTATTCTCCATATGACAAGTTAAATTTGAAATTTCATATGAAAGTTCGAATCTCAAAGGCTAACAGAAATTTATCAGGAAACAATGTAATCGTGTGAAAAACCCATCCGTATCCATAATCCTTCGTGGTGCCAAAGTCAACTTTTGCATGATGTGAAAGTCTTTTCACGCGCAATAAGAAACGTATAGTGTACTCACCGACCGAAAATGTGTGTTTTTTGTGTCAATTCTCCTGTGTTCTGTTGTTTTCACTATTTTGTTTGTGTAAATTCTTCTCAGTTGCGCGCGCATGGTGCCTCGCAGTTGTGCTCGCAGTGGACTGTTTATCACTGGGGAGCAAGGGGGAAAGCGGAGGAAAACACACATTTTCGGTCGGTGAGTACACTATACGTTTCTTATTGCGCGTGGTCTTTTTTGGCCCACCGGCATTGAGTATCATGGATGGTATGATAATATGGTGTTAACTGTTAGTTAGAATCGCAGAAGAGTTGAAATACCTTTGTTTTTTTTTTCGTTGTGTTTCCTTTCCAAACTGCACTCCAATTCTAACAGTACTTTCTAGGCCAGTCAATCTCCAATACCTTGTTTTCTTCATTGTGTTTCCTTTCCAAACTGCACTCCAAATTTTCCAAACTTTGCTGCCTAGGCTCGTCCTTCCTCATGCAACAGCTCTCCAAATTAATGATATTTACCGAGTCAACGATCTCTACTTTAGAGCTTGCTGTCAATGTAGAGTTTGACAAGGACCAACTGGCTGGAAAACGAGCGGTTTGGTTTGATGGACCGACTGCAAAAACGGTCAAGAGAATCTTTAGTCAGTATGAGGCAAACAAAAGAAAATGTCATTTGGAAACAGTTTATATCAAGGTAAATATCTTTAAAGGACAAGTCTGGGGTTGGTATGATTGATGATAAAATGCAAGATAATACTGCTATGAATGATGTATGATACTTTTTTCCACTATTTTTCGCCTTCTCCTTGTGAAATTACGTATTCAAATAAGCAATTTGAGCGAAGTGACGTCATATCGCGCAAACGAAAACTAGGCTATGTGATTTTTTTCGCCTCTTCATCGTAGGAAGCCTCTTCATCGTTTTCTCGTGCCATTTTCAATAAATGGGTACACGATAAAGAGGCTAGCCGCGATTAAGAGGCGAAAAACAATCGCCTAGCCTCGTTTTCGTTTGTGCGATGTGACGTCACTTCGCTCAAACTGCTTATTTGAATACGTAATTTCACAAGGAGAAGGCGAAAAATAGTGGAAAAAAGTATCATACATCATTCATAGCAGTATTATCTTGTATTTTATCATCAATCATACCAACCCTGGACTTGTCCTTTAAAGGTGGTGTGAAGCGAAAATTTTTATTGATGCAAATGAATAGCGCAGTTGAATGATAAAGAATGTCGTTTTAAAGTGTTTTGATACCTTGTTTCATTTTAGAGTTATCCACTATTGTGCACGATTGGCTGTTGACGTCATTTTGTTTGCAAAATGTAAAGAAAGTATACAAGGTTGGCCATGTTTCCAAAGAGAAATCTAATTAAAAAACTTTGCACAATCAACATGCCTTTCTAAACATCATATTAAGTCATGAGGCAATTTATATAACATCTGTTCAGCTCAGCTGAAATATTTCTTACAAGCGTAACCTTTCAAAGATCAGATACGGCTATATTTCCATATGTTATCCTAGTAATTTGCAAACAAAATGACGTCATCAGCTGCAACTTAATATCAGTGGATATCTTGAAAACGAAATGAGATATCAAAGAAATATAAACAGGATTCTTCATCATTCGACTGTGCCGTCCATTTGCATTAATAAAAATTTTCCCTTCAGGTCACCTTTAACCCTATTGTACCCGGGGGGAGCAAAAAATGCCCCCCCAACCAAACTTTTGATTATAAAACAGAGAGGAAAGAGAAAAATGAGCTGAAACATCCATGACTTTTCCTAATTTTTAATTGGCAATTAAATTTTAGACTTTTCATTGTCATAATTTAAGTCACGTGACCAGTAGATACCCATATTTGGAAAGTACTCACAAAGGAAATCACAAAAACAGCCATAATTCCTTTGTCTTAACCTTGATGAAGTTGTGATTAGTACCAAACGATTCCCCTTGCAAAGTACTTTCATTTGATATATACATTATTTATATTTGCTGACATCAGCAAATTATAGATTCCATGACGTCATGCAAATTGATGACGTCATATCTCTAATAAAGAAAGACAAAATTTTCAAATTTTGATATAAATCGATGGATAAACATATTCTCTTCATTTTTAAGTAGTTTATTTAGGTTTTCATACATTTTATTTGAATTAATTAGCACTTTTTGTGTTTTCAGTACTGAAGCTTATATCTGACATAGTCCCATTGTTTGGTCGCTTGGCAACAAACCATGTGACTAATTAGCATTAAAATCTATAATTAGACTCCTAATAGATGTACTTACTATTGTGTGAAATTACAATAGCATACTAATTATAGTTTTGTAGATAATTAGGGGGGGCATTTTTTGCCCCCCCCCCCGGGCAGTGGTCTGACCCTATGAGCCCGGGTAGAATAGGGTTAAGTCTTGTGTTGTGGAATTGACAATTGTTCACAATCTCATAGCTAGATACAGGGGTGGATCTAGCTCAAAGATGAAGAGGGGAAACTTGCAACAATGGGTGCCTAATAGAGAACTGAAAGAGCATTTGCTTCATAACGCCTTTATAACTCATTCGGTCTGAATTAGTTCAAAAATAGATTGGTTGGCGTGGTGATTAGTGGCACATTTCTCTCCAATAAAATGGCACCAAGCGGAGTTTTTTTCTCGAAGATGGGTTGAAAAGTTGCCCCTGCCTGCAACCCTTTAATCCATCACTGATCTTGAAAGAGGTTTAGCTTGACCTATATTATTTCTAAAACGTCGTGTACATTGCAAAGTTTCTAGGGTTAGGGTTAGAGTTATTAATTGTGAAGTAATTGAAACAAATCTCTTACGATTTCAAATCTGCTTCAAATCATGAACTCACAAAATCACAAATTCCCAGAGCCCTTTGTAAAAGCTCTGATTTTTTCAAATTAATTTCAACATTGAGAAATAGAAAATAGACTATTTTATCTATAACCGGTGCAGAAATGGTAGACAACTGTAGCTTTTCATCTTCGATGCAAACTAATGTTACTGATATTTTACTACTTTCTTAACCCTTCAGGAGAATGTGCTGAATCTACTTAGCCCAATTGTGATCACAGCATCATATAGCTATACAGAGCTTGCAGGTGGTTGTGGGGTAACTCCATGCCCAGTTGCAGACATGTATTCTCCAAAATCAGTCTCCATTCAGGTCTGTATGCAATCCTTACACTCAATTTATTTATTAGAAATAGCTTATGAGAAACGGTAGGCTTAGTTTTTCGAAACTTATGGAAGTGCCTCCATCTGAATAGGGGTAAATTGTTCAATCTCAGAATCCATCTAAACCGGCGTAACATCCTTGATTTTTATCGTTGTGGAGCATAAAGGCAGTCTGCCACCCATCTGATATCATGATAAGCAGAGACGTAGGAACCGGGGAGGGGGCACTGGGGGCATGTGCCCCCTAAGATTCTGCAATAAACACAGAAGTGCCCTTTTTATTTTCAGGAAGTGCCCCTTTAGCTTAATGAAAAAGTGCCCTTCAAGTGTAGTGCCTCCTCCCAAGTTTGAGATGCTTCCTACGTCCCTGGTGATAAGGAAAATACAAAGAATAGTAGAAATGAAGGGCTGCTGAACCTACTGACTGTCTACCACCGTAGAAAGTGCCAACTATCAGCCTGCCTTCGTTTCAAATGCAAAGATTCACAAAGACATCCGTTGTGTTGAGCTCTGACTTTGTTGCAGCCAATCAGATACGTGATAGACTGCCTTTGAATATTTGAAAACTTGATCTAGAAGCTGTAGTATCCTGTACTATGGACACCCTATGACAATGTACCGGGTGTCCCAAAATGATGTATTATTGTTTGATTGCTTACATGTCCATAACCAATGAACCGATTTACAAAAACTTTTTATTTGATTGCCTAAAGGCTAAATTGTATTTTAAGATGTTGGCTGTGGTTTAGGCCGATTTCTTCATGTCGAAAAGAAGATCGATAAAGCTGCTCAAATTCAAGCCTTAGATAGCACGAGAAAGAAACGGTCTTCTTGATGCAAATCTTCAAAATGAGCTATATATTTTGAAACATTTGAAACCTCATCAGGTTAATGAGGCTCAAATGTTAGTAAATTTTCGAGAATAAAAGAAGGTCAAAACACAGTTTTTAGTTAAAATTTTATGAACTGATGGTCAATGAATGGAATAAGAAACTTGGCTTGATGCAGTTCGTCAAAATGAGCTATATATTTTGAAACATTTGAAACCTCATCAGGTTAATGAGGCTGAAATGATAGTAAATTTCGAGAATAAAAGGAGGTCAAACACAGTTTTTAGTTAAAATTTTATGAATTGATGGTCAATGAATGGAATATGAAACTTGGCTTGATGCAGTTCGT
Source organism: Aurelia coerulea (assembly GCA_039566865.1). NCBI lineage: Eukaryota > Metazoa > Cnidaria > Scyphozoa > Semaeostomeae > Ulmaridae > Aurelia > Aurelia coerulea. The sequence goes on from CM076944.1 coordinate 29,385,078, forward strand.
CACAATGAGCTATATATTTTGAAACATTTGAAACCTCATCAGGTTAATGAGGCTGAAATGATAGTAAATTTCGAGAATAAAAGGAGGTCAAAGACAGTTTTTAGTTAAAATTTTATGAATTGATGGTCAATGAATGGAATATGAAACTTGGCTTGATACAGTTCGACAAAATGAGACATATATTTTGAAACATTTGAAACCTCATCAGGTTAATGAGGCTCAAATGATATTAAATTTCGAGAATAAAAGGAGGTCAAAACACAGTTTTTAGTGGAAATTTTATGAATTTATTGTCAATGAATGAAATATGAAACTTGGCTTGATGCAGTTCGTCAAAATGAGCTATATATTTTGAAACATTTGAAACCTTATCAGGTTAATGAGGCTCAAATGATAGTAAATTTCGAGAATAAAAGGAGGTCAAAGACAGTTTTTAGTTAAAATTTTATGAATTGATGGTCAATGAATGGAATATGAAACTTGGCTTGATGCAGTTCGTCAAAATGAGCCATATATTTTGAAACATTTGAAGCCTCATCAGTTTAATGAGGCTCAAATGATAGTAAATTTCGAGAATAAAAGGAGGTCAAAATACATTTTTTAGTTGAAATTTTATGAATTGATTGTCAATGAATGGAATATGAAACTTGGCTTGATGCAGTTCGTCAAAATGAGCCATATATTTTGAAACATTTGAAACCTCATCAGGTTAATGAGGCTCAAATGATATTAAATTTCGAGAATAAAAGGAGGTCAAAAGACAGTTTTTAGTTGAATTTTTGATGGTCAATGAATGGAATATGAAACTTGGCTTGATGCAGTTCGTCAAAATGAGCCATATATTTTGAAACATTTGAAACCTCATCAGGTTAATGAGGCTCAAATGATAGTAAATTTTCGAGATAAAAATGAGGTCAAAACACAATTTATCGTTGAAAATTTTTGAATTTAATGGAATATGAAACTTGGCTTGATGCAGTTCGTGAAAATGAGGTATATATTTTGAAACATTTGAAACGTCATCAGGTTAATAAGGCTCAAATCATAGTAAATTGCGAGAATAAAAGGAGGTCGAGACACAGTTTTTAGTTGAAATTTTAGGAATTGATGGTCAATGAATGGAATATGAAACTTGGCTTGATGCAGTTCGTCAAAATGAGCTACATATTTTGAAACATTTGAAACCTTATCATGTTAATGAGTCTCAAATGATAGTAAATTTTGAGAATAAAAGGAGGTCAAAACACAGTTTATAATTGAAATTTTATGAATTGATGGTCAATGAATGGAATATGAAACTTGGCTTGATGCAGTTCGTCAAAATGAGCCATATATTTTGAAACATTCGAAACGTCATCAGGTTAATAAGGCTCAAATGATAGTAAATTTCGAGAATAAAAGGAGGTCGAGACACAGTTTTTAGTTGAAATTTTATAAATTGATGGTCAATGAATGGAATATGAAACTTGGCTTGATGCAGTTCGTCAAAATGAGCCATATATTTTGAAACATTTGAAACCTCATCAGGTTAATGAGGCTTAAATGATCATAAATTTCGAGAATAAAAGGAGGTCAAAACACAGTTTTTATTTGAAATTTTATGAATTGATGGTCAATGAATAGAATATGAAACTTGGCTTGATGCAGTTCGTCAAAATGTGCTACATATTTTGAAACATTTGAAACCTCATCAGGTTAATGAGGCTCAAATGATAGTAAATTTCGAGAATAAAAGGAGGTCAAAACACAGTTTTTAATTGAAATTTTATGAATTGATGGTAAATGAATGAAATATGAAACTTGGCTTGATCCAGTTTGTCAAAATGAGCTACATATTTTGAAACATTTGAAACCTCATGAGGTTAATGAGGCTCAAATGATAGTAAATTTTTGAGACAAAAATGAGGTCAAAACACAATTTATCGTTGAATTTTTATGAATTCAATGGAATATGAAACTTGGCTTGATGCAATTCGTGAAAATGAGCCTTATATTTTGAAACATTTGAAACCTCATCAGGTTAATGAGGCTCAGATGATAGTAAATTTCGAGAATAAAAGTAGGTCAAAACACAGTTTTTAGTTGAAATTTTATGAATTGATGGTCAATGAGTGGAATCTGAAACTTGGCTTGATGCATTTCGTCAGAATGAGCCAGATATTTTGAAACATTTGAAACCTCATCAGGTTAATGAGGCTCAAATGATAGTAAATTTTGAGAATAACAGGAGGTCAAAACACAGTTTTTAGTTGAAATTTTATGAATTGATGGTCAATGAATGGAATATGAAACTTGGTTTGATGCAGTTCGTCAAAATGAGCCATATATTTTGAAACATTTGAAATCTCATTAGGTTAATGAGGCTCAAATGATAGTAAATTTGGAGAATATAAGGAGGTCAAAACACAGTTTCTAGTTGAAATTTTATGAATTGATGGTCAATGAATGGAATATGAAACTTGTTTTGATGCAGTTCGTCAAAATGAGCCAGATATTTTGAAACATTGAAACTTCATCAGGTTAATGAGGCTCAAATGATAGTAAATTTCGAGAATAAAATGAGGTCAAAACAAAGTTTTTAGTTGAATTTTTATGAATTGATGGTCAATGAATGGAATACGAAACTTGGCTTGATGCAGTTCGTCAAAATGAGCCATATATTTTGAAACATTTGAAACCTCATGAGGCTAATGAGGCTCAAATGATAGTAAATTTCGACAATAAAAGGAGGTCAAAAGACAGTTTTTAGTGGAAATTTTATGAATTGATGGTCAATGAATGGAATACGAAACTTGGCTTGATGCAGTTCGTCAAAATGAGCCATATATTTTGAAACATTTGAAACCTAATCAGGCTAATGAGGCTCGAATGATATTAAATTTTGAGAATAAAAGGAGGTCAAAACACAGTTTGTAGTTGAAATTTTATGAATTGATGGTCAATGAATGGAATATGGAACTTGGTTTGATGCAGTTCGTCAAAATGAGCCATATATTTTGAAACATTTGAAATCTCATTAGGTTAATGAGGCTCAAATGATAGTAAATTTGGAGAATATAAGGAGGTCAAAACACAGTTTCTAGTTGAAATTTTATGAATTGATGGTCAATGAATGGAATATGAAACTTGTTTTGATGCAGTTCGTCAAAATGAGCCAGATATTTTGAAACATTTTGAAACCTCATCAAGTTAATGAGGCTCAAATGATAGTAAATTTTGAGAACAACAGGAGGTCAAAACACAGGTTTTAGTTGAAATTTTATGAATTGAAGGTCAATGAATGGAATATGAAACTTGGCTTGATGCAGTTCGTCAAAATGAGCCATATATTTTGAAACATTTGAAACCTCATGAGGTTAATGAGGCTCAAATGATAGTAAATTTCGAGAATAAAAGGAGGTCAAAGGACAGTTTTTAGTGGAAATTTTATGAATTGATGGTCAAGGAATGGAATACGAAACTTGGCTTGATGCAATTCGTCAAAATGAGCCATATATTTTGAAACATTGGAAACCTCATCAGGTTAATGAGGCTCAAATGATAGTAAATTTTGAGAATAAAAGAAGGTCAAAACACAGTTTTTGGTTGAAATTTTATGAATTGATTGTCAATAAATGGAATAAGAAACTTGGCTTGATGCAGTTCGTCAAAATGAGCCAGATATTTTGAAACATTTGAAACCTCATCAGGTTAATGAGGCTCAAATGTTTATAAATTTCGAGAATAAAAGGAGGTCAACACACAGTTTTTGGTTGAAATTTTATGAATTGATTGTCAATAAATGGAATAAGAAACTTGGCTTGATGCAGTTCGTCAAAATGAGCCATATATTTTGAAACATTTGAAGCCTCATGAGGTTAATGAGGCTCAAATGATAGTAAATTTCGAGAATAAAAGGAGGTCAAAACACAGTTTTTAGTTGAAATTTTATGAATTGATGGTCAATGAATGGAATACGAAACTTGGCTTGATGCAGTTTGTCAAAATGAGCCATATATTTTGAAACATTTGAAACCTCATCAGGTTAATGAGGCTCAGATGATGGTAAATTTTGAGAATAAAAGGAGGTCAAAACACAGTTTTAGTTGAAATTTTATGAATTGATGGTCTATGAATGGAATACGAAACTTGGCTTGATGCAGTTCGTCAAAATGAGCCATATATTTTGAAACATTTGAAACCTCATCAGGTTAATGAGGCTCAAATGATAGTAAATTTTGAGAATAACAGGAGGTCAAAACACAGTTTTTAGTTGAAATTTATGAATTGAAGGTCAATGAATGGAATATGAAACTTGGCTTGATGCAGTTCGTCAAAATGAGCTACATATTGTGAATCATTTGAAACCTCATTAGGTTAATGAGGCTCAAATGATAGTGAATTTCGAGAATAACAGGAGGTCAAAACACAGTTTTTAGTTGAAATTTATGAATTGAAGGTCAATGAATGGAATATGAAACTTGGCTTGATGCAGTTCGTCAAAATGAGCTACATATTGTGAATCATTTGAAACCTCATTAGGTTAATGAGGCTCAAATGATAGTAAATTTCGAGAATAACAGGAGGTCAAAACACAGTTTTTAGTTGAAATTTATGAATTGAAGGTCAATGAATAGGATATGAAACTTGGCTTGATGCAGTTCGTCAAAATGAGCCATATATTTTGTTACATTTGAAACCTCATGAGGTTAATGAGGCTCAAATGATAGTAAATTTCGAGAATAAAAGGAGGTCAAAGGACAGCTTTTAGTGGAAATTTTATGAATTGATGGTCAATGAATGGAATACGAAACTTGGCTTGATGCAGTTCGTCAAAATGAGCCATATATTTTGAAACATTTGAAACCTCATCAGGTTAATGAGGCTCTAATGATAGTAAATTTTGAGAATAACGGGAGGTCAAAACACAGTTTTTAGTTGAAATTTTATGAATTGATGGTCAATGAATGGAATATGAAACTTGGCTTGATGCAGTTCGTCAAAATGAGCTACATATTTTGAAACATTTGAAACCTCATCAGGTTAATGAGGCTCAAATGATTGTAAATTTCGAGAATAAAATGAGGCCAAAACAAAGTTTTTAGTTGAATTTTTATGAATTGATGGTCAATGAATGGAATATGAAACTTGGGTTGATGCAGTTCGTCAAAATGAGCCATATATTTTGAAACATTTGAAGCCTCATGAGGTTAATGAGGCTCAAATGATAGTAAATTTCGAGAATAAAAGGAGGTCAAAAGACAGTTTTTAGTGGAAATTTTATGAATTGATGGTCAATGAATGGAATACGAAACTTGGCTTGATGCAGTTCGTCAAAATGAGCCATATATTTTGAAACAGTTGAAACCTCATCAGGTTAATGAGGCTCGAATGATAGTAAATTTTGAGAATAAAAGGAAGTCAAAACACAGTTTTTAGTTAAAATTTTATGAATTGATGGTCAATGAATGGAATATTAAACTTGGTTTGATGCAGTTCGTCAAAATGAGCCATATATTTTGAAACATTTGAAATCTCATCAGGTTAATGAGGCTCAAATGATAGTAAATTTTTAGAATAACAAGAGGTCAAAACACAGTTTTTGGTTGAAATTTTATGAATTGATGGTCAATGAATGGAATATGAAACTTGGCTTGATGCAGTTCGTCAAAATGAGCCATATATTTTGAAACATTTGAAACCTCATCAGGTTAATGAGGCTCAAATGATCGTAAATTTTGAGAATAAAAGGATGTCAAAAACACAGTTTTTAGTTGAAATTTTATGAATTGATGTTCAATGAATGGAATATGAAACTTAGCTTGATGCAGTTCGTCAAAATGAGCTACATATTTTGAAACATTTGAAACCTCATCAGGTTAATGAGGCTCAAATGATAGTAAATTTCGAGAATAAAATGAGGCCAAAACAAAGTTTTTAGTTTAATTTTTATGAATTGATGGTCAATGAATGGAATATGAAACTTGTGTTGATGCAGTTCGTCAAAATGAGCCATATATTTTGAAACATTTGAAACCTCATGAGGTTAATGAGGCTCAAATGATAGTAAATTTCGAGAATAAAAGGAGGTCAAAAGACAGTTTTTAGTGGAAATTTTATGAATTGATGGTCAATGAATGGAATACGAAACTTGGCTTGATGCAGTTCGTCAAAATGAGCCATATATTTTGAAACATTTGAAACCTCATCAGGTTAATGAGGCTCGAATGATAGTAAATTTTGAGAATAAAAGGAAGTCAAAACACAGTTTTTAGTTGAAATTTTATGAATTGATGGTCAATGAATGGAATATGGAACTTGGTTTGATGCAGTTCGTCAAAATGAGCCATATATTTTGAAACATTTGAAATCTCATCAGGTTAATGAGGCTCAAGTGATAGTAAATTTCGAGAATATAAGGAGGTCAAAACACAGTTTTTAGTTGAAATTTTATGAATTGATGGTCAATGAATGGAATATGAAACTTGGCTTGATGCAGTTCGTCAAAATGAGCCATATATTTTAAAACATTTGAAACCTCATCAGGTTAATGAGGCTAAAATGATTGTAAATTTAGAGAATAAAAGGAAGTCAAAATACAGTTTTTAGTTGAAATTTTATGAATTGATGGTCGATGAATGGAATACGAAACTTGGCTTGATGCAGTTCGTCAAAATGAGCCATATATTTTGAAACATTTGAAACCTCATCAGGTTAATGAGGCTCAAATGATAGTAAATTTTGAGAATAAAAAGAGGTCAAAACACAGTTTTTAGTTGAAATTTTATGAATTGATGGTCAATGAATGGAATATGAAACTTGGCTTGATGCAGTTCGTCAAAATGAGCCATATATTTTGAAACATTTGAAACCTCATCAGGTTAATGAGGCTTAAATGATCGTAAATTTCGAGAATAAAAGGATGTCAAAAACACAGTTTTTAGTTGAAATTTTATGAATCGATTGTCAATGAATGGAATATGAAACTTGGCTTGATGCAGTTCGTCACAATGAGCCATATATTTTGAAACATTTGAAACCTCATCAGGTTAATGAGGCCAAAAAGGATAGTAAATTTAGAGAATAAAAGGAGGTCAAAACACAGTTTTTAGTTGAAATTTTATGAATTGATGGTCAATGAATGGAATATGAAACTTGGCTGGGTGCAGTTCGTCAAAATGAGCCATATATTTTGAAACATTTGAAATCTCATCAGGTTAATGAGGCTCAAATGATAGTAAATTTTGAGAATAACAGGAGGTCAAAACACAGGTTTTAGTTGAAATTTTATGAATTGAAGGTCAATGAATGGAATATGAAACTTGGCTTGATGCAGTTCGTCAAAATGAGCTACATATTTTGAAACATTTGAAACCTCATCAAGTTAATGAGGCTCAAATGATAGTAAATTTCGAGAATAAAAGGAGGTCAAAACACAGTTTTTAATTGAAATTTTATGAATTGATGGTCAATGAATGGAATATGAAACTTGGCTTGATGCAGTTCGTCAAAATGAGCCATATATTTTGAAACATTTGAAACCTCATCAGGTTAATGAGGCTCAAATGATAGTAAATTTTGAGAATAAAAGGAGGTCAAAACACAGTTTTTAGTTAAAATTTTATGAATTGAAGGTCCATGAATGGAATATGAAACTTGGCTGGGTGCAGTTCGTCAAAATGAGCCATATATTTTGAAACATTTGAAATCTCATCAGGTTAATGAGGCTCAAATGATAGTAAATTTTGAGAATAACAAGAGGTCAAAACACAGTTTTTAGTTGAAATTTTATGAATTGATGGTCAATGAATGGAATATGAAACTTGGCTTGATGCAGTTCGTCAAAATGAGCCATATATTTTGAAACATTTGAAACCTCATCAGGTTAATGAGGCTCAAATGATCGTAAATTTCGAGAATAAAAGGATGTCAAAAACACAGTTTTTAGTTGAAATTTTATGAATTGATGTTCAATGAATGGAATATGAAACTTAGCTTGATGCAGTTCGTCAAAATGAGCTACATATTTTGAAACATTTGAAACCTCATCAGGTTAATGAGGCTCAAATGATAGTAAATTTCGAGAATAAAATGAGGCCAAAACAAAGTTTTTAGTTTAATTTTTATGAATTGATGGTCAATGAATGGAATATGAAACTTGGGTTGATGCAGTTCGTCAAAATGAGCCATATATTTTGAAACATTTGAAACCTCATGAGGTTAATGAGGCTCAAATGATAGTAAATTTCGAGAATAAAAGGAGGTCAAAAGACAGTTTTTAGTGGAAATTTTATGAATTGATGGTCAATGAATGGAATACGAAACTTGGCTTGATGCAGTTCGTCAAAATGAGCCATATATTTTGAAACATTTGAAACCTCATCAGGTTAATGAGGCTCGAATGATAGTAAATTTTGAGAATAAAAGGAAGTCAAAACACAGTTTTTAGTTGAAATTTTATGAATTGATGGTCAATGAATGGAATATGGAACTTGGTTTGATGCAGTTCGTCAAAATGAGCCATATATTTTGAAACATTTGAAATCTCATCAGGTTAATGAGGCTCAAGTGATAGTAAATTTCGAGAATAAAAGGAGGTCAAAACACAGTTTTTAGTTGAAATTTTATGAATTGATGGTCAATGAATGGAATATGAAACTTGGCTTGATGCAGTTCGTCAAAATGAGCCATATATTTTAAAACATTTGAAACCTCATCAGGTTAATGAGGCTAAAATGATTGTAAATTTAGAGAATAAAAGGAAGTCAAAATACAGTTTTTAGTTGAAATTTTATGAATTGATGGTCGATGAATGGAATACGAAACTTGGCTTGATGCAGTTCGTCAAAATGAGCCATATATTTTGAAACATTTGAAACCTCATCAGGTTAATGAGGCTCAAATGATAGTAAATTTTGAGAATAACAAGAGGTCAAAACACAGTTTTTAATGAAATTTTATGAATTGATGGTCAATGAATGGAATATGAAACTTGGCTTGATGCAGTTCGTCAAAATGAGCCATATATTTTGAAACATTTGAAACCTCATCAGGTTAATGAGGCTTAAATGATCGTAAATTTCGAGAATAAAAGGATGTCAAAAACACAGTTTTTAGTTGAAATTTTATGAATCGATTGTCAATGAATGGAATATGAAACTTGGCTTGATGCAGTTCGTCACAATGAGCCATATATTTTGAAACATTTGAAACCTCATCAGGTTAATGAGGCCAAAAAGGATAGTAAATTTAGAGAATAAAAGGAGGTCAAAACACAGTTTTTAGTTGAAATTTTATGAATTGATGGTCAATGAATGGAATACGAAACTTGGCTGGGTGCAGTTCGTCAAAATGAGCCATATATTTTGAAACATTTGAAATCTCATCAGGTTAATGAGGCTCAAATGATAGTAAATTTTCGAGAATAAAAGGAGGTCAAAACACAGGTTTTAGTTGAAATTTTATGAATTGAAGGTCAATGAATGGAATATGAAACTTGGCTTGATGCAGTTCGTCAAAATGAGCTACATATTTTGAAACATTTGAAACCTCATCAAGTTAATGAGGCTCAAATGATAGTAAATTTCGAGAATAAAAGGAGGTCAAAACACAGTTTTTAATTGAAATTTTATGAATTGATGGTCAATGAATGGAATATGAAACTTGGCTTGATGCAGTTCGTCAAAATGAGCCATATATTTTGAAACATTTGAAACCTCATCAGGTTAATGAGGCTCAAATGATAGTAAATTTTGAGAATAACAGGAGGTCAAAACACAGTTTTTAGTTGAAATTTTATGAATTGAAGGTCCATGAATGGAATATGAAACTTGGCTTGATGCAGTTCGTCAAAATGAGCTATATATTTTGAAACATTTGAAACCTCATGAGGTTAATGAGGCTCAAATGATAGTAAATTTCGAGAATAAAAGGAGGTCAAAACACAGTTTTCATGGAAATTTTATGAATTGATGGTCAATGAATGGAATACGAAACTTGGCTTGATGCAGTTCGTCAAAATGAGCCATATATTTTGAAACATTTGAAACCTCATCAGGTTAATGAGGCTCAGATGATGGTAAATTTTGAGAATAAAAGGAGGTCAAAACACAGTTTTAGTTGAAATTTTATGAATTGATGGTCAATGAATGGAATACGAAACTTGGCTTGATGCAGTTCGTCAAAATGAGCCATATATTTTGAAACATTTGAAACCTCATCAGGTTAATGAGGCTCAAATGATAGTAAATTTTGAGAATAACAGGAGGTCAAAACACAGTTTTTAGTTGAAATTTTATGAATGGAAGGTCCATGAATGGAATATGAAACTTGGCTTGATGCAGTTCGTCAAAATGAGCCATATATTTTGAAACATTTGAAACCTCATGAGGTTAATGAGGCTCAAATGATAGTAAATTTCGAGAATAAAAGGAGGTCAAAACATAATTTATCGTTGAATTTTTATGAATTTAATGGAATACGAAACTTGGCTTGATGCAGTTCGTCAAAATGAGCCATATAGTTTGAAACAATTGAAACCTCATCAGGTTAATGAGGCTCAAATGATAGTAAATTTCGAGAATAAAAGGGGGTCAAAACACAGTTTTTAATTGAAATTTTATGAATTGATGGTCAATGAATGGAATATGAAACTTGGCTTGATGCAGTGCGTCAAAATGAGCCATATATTTTGAAACATTTGAAACCTCATTAGGTTAATGAGGCTCAAATGATAGAAAATTTCGAGAATAAAAGAAGGTCAAAACACAGTTTTGAGTTGAAATTTTATGAATTGATGGTCAATGAATGGAATATGAAACTTGGCTTGATGCAGTTCGTTAAAATGAGCCAGATATTTTGAAACATTTGAAACCTCATCAGGTTAATGAGGCTCAAATGTTTATAAATTTCGAGAATAAAAGGAGGTCAACACACAGTTTTTGGTTGAAATTTTATGAATTGATGGTCAATGAATGGAATATGAAACTTGGCTTGATGCAGTTCGTCAAAATGAACCATATATTTTGAAACATTTGAAACTTCATCAGGTTAATGAGGCTCAAATGTTTATAAATTTCGAGAATAAAAGGAGGTCAAAACACAGTTTTTGGTTGAAATTTTATGAATTGATGGTCAATGAATGGAATATGAAACTTGGCTTGATGCATTTCGTCAAAATGAGCCAGATATTTTGAAACTTTTGAAACCTCATCAGGTTAATGAGGCTCAAATGATAGTAAATTTCGAGAATAAAAGGAGGTCAAAACATAGTTTTTAGTTGAAATTTTATGAATTGATGGTCAATGATTGGAATATGAAACTTGCCTTGATGCAGTTCGTAAAAATGAGCTATATATTTTGAAACATTTGAAACCTCATCAGGTTAATGAGGCTCAAATGATAGTAAATTTCGAGAATAAAAGGAGGTCAAAACACAGTTTTTGGTTGAAATTTTATGAACTGATGGTCAATGAATGGAATATGAAACTTGGCTTGATGCAGTTCGTCAAAATGAGCCATATATTTTGAAACATTTGAAACCTCATGAGGTTAATGAGGCTCAAATGATAGTAAATTTCGAGAATAAAAGGAGGTCAAAACACAGTTTTTGGTTGAAATTTTATGAATTGATGGTCAATGAATGGAATATGAAACTTGGCTTGATGCAGTTCGTCAAAATGAGCCATATATTTTGAAACATTTGAAACCTCATAAGGTTAATGAGGCTCAAATGTTTATAAATTTCGAGAATAAAAGGAGGTCAAAACACAGTTTTTTGTTGAAATTTTATGAATTGATTGTCAATGAATGGAATATGAAACTTGGCTTGATGCAGTTCGTCAAAATGAACCATATATTTTGAAACATTTGAAACCTCATCAGGTTAATGAGGCTCAAATGTTTATAAATTTCGAGAATAAAAGGTGGTCCAAACACAGTTTTTGGTTGAAATTTTATGAATTGATTGTCAATGAATGGAATATGAAACTTGGCTTGATGCAGTTCGTTAAAATGAGCCATATATTTTGAAACATTTGAAACCTCATCAGGTTAATGAGGCTCAAATGATAGTAAATTTCGAGAATAAAAGGAGGTCAAAACACAGTTTTTGGTTGAAATTTTATGAATTGATTGTCAATGAATGGAATATGAAACTTGGCTTGATGCAGTTCGTCAAAATGAGCCATATATTTTGAAACATTTGAAACCTCATCAGGTTAATGAGGCTCAAATGTTTATAAAACAAAAACCCTGGCTTTCTGCATTTAATTCATCGATCAAATTGACATAATTCGGTAGGAAGCAGGGAAATTGTTCTGAAACTCCTTTCCCACAGTCTTTATGCCGCAAACGTTCATTGTAATTGATTTAGGTTGTAGTTAGCGTATAGTAATTAGTTTACAAGTATTCTTTGTTTTCTTTTTGTGCGTTGTCCTAGTAGTGTTCATTGTTTTTTGTTATATGTAAGAACATGGGGTAGCCATGCCATTTTGCTCCTCACGTTATTGTCCCTGTAGTGTTGTGCAGTTGTATAGTATTAATATGTAGAGTAGGTAAACATGTATTGTAAGAATTTTATATGGATAAAAAAAAAAAAAAAAAAAAAATGTTTATAAATTTCGAGAATAAAAGGAGGTCAACACACAGTTTTTGGTTGAAAATTTATGAATTGATTGTCAATGAATTGAATATGAAACGTGGCTTGATGCAGTTCGTCAAAATGAACAATATATTTTGAAACATTTGAAACCTCATCATGTTAATGAGGCTCAAATGTTTATAAATTTCGAGAACAAAAGGAGGTCAAAACACAGTTTTTGGTTGAAATTTTATGAATTGATGGTCAATGAATGGAATATGAAACTTGGCTTGATGCAGTTCGTCAAAATGAGCCATATATTTTGAAACATTTGAAACCTCATCAGGTTAATGAGGCTCAAATGTTTATAAATTTCGAGAATAAAAGGAGGTCAAAACACAGGTTTTAGTTGAAACTTTATGAATTGATGGTCAATGAATGGAATATGAAACTTAGGTTGATGCAGTTCGTCAAAATGAACCATGTATTTTGAAACATTTGAAACCTCATCAGGTTAATGAGGCTCAAATGATAGTAAATTTCGAGAATAAAAGGAGGTCAAAACACAGTTTTTAGTTGAAAATTTATGAATTGATGGTCAATGAATGGAATATGAAACTTGGCTTGATGCAGTTCGTCAAAATGAGCCATATATTTTGAAACATTTGAAACCTCACTAGGTTAATGAGGCTCAAATGATAGTAAATTTCGAGAATAAAAGGAGGTCAAAACATAGTTTTTAGTTGAAATTTTATGAATTGATGGTCAATGATTGGAATATGAAACTTGCCTTGATGCAGTTCGTAAAAATGAGCTATATATTTTGAAACATTTGAAACCTCATCAGGTTAATGAGGCTCAAATGTTTATAAATTTCGAGAATAAAAGGAGGTCAAAACACAGATTTTTGTTGAAATTTTATGAATTTATGGTCAATGAATGGAATATGAAACTTGGCTTGATGCAGTTCGTCAAAATGAACCATATATTTTGAAACATTTGAAACCTCATCAGGTTAATGAGGCTCAAATGTTTATAAATTTCGAGAATAAAAGGAGGTCAAAACACAGTTTTTGGTTGAAATTTTATGAATTGATGGTCAATGAATGGAATATGAAACTTGGCTTGATGCAGTTCGTTAAAATGAGCCATATATTTTGATACATTTGAAACCTCATCAGGTTAATGAGGCTCAAATGATAGTAAATTTCGAGAATAAAAGGAGGTCAAAACACAGTTTTTGGTTGAAATGTTATGAATTGATTGTCAATGAATGGAATATGAAACTTGGCTTGATGCAGTTCGTCAAAATGAGCCAGATATTTTGAAACATTTGAAACCTCATCAGGTTAATGAGGCTCAAATGTTTATAATTTTCGAGAATAAAAGGAGGTAAAAACACAGTTTTTGGTTGAAATTTTATGAATTGATTGTCAATGAATGGAATATGAAACTTGGCTTGATGCAGTTCGTCAAAATGAACCATATATTTTGAAACATTTGAAACCTCATCAGGTTAATGAGGCTCAAATGTTTATATATTTCGAGAATAAAAGGAGGTCAAAACACAGTTTTTGGTTGAAGTTTTATGTATTGATGGTCAATGAATGGAATATGAAACTTGGCTTGATGCAGTTCGTTAAAATGAGCCATATATTTTGAAACATTTGAAACCTCATCAGGTTAATGAGGCTCAAATGATAGTAAATTTCGAGAATAAAAGGAGGTCAAAACACAGTTTTTGGTTGAAATTTTATGAATTGATGGTCAATGAATGGAATATGAAACTTGGCTTGATGCAGTTCGTCAAAATGAGCCATATATTTTGAAACATTTGAAACCTCATCAGGTTAATAAGGCTCAAATGTTTATAAATTTTGAGAATAAAAGGAGGTCAAAACACAGGTTTTAGTTGAAACTTTATGAATTGATGGTCAATGAATGGAATATGAAACTTAGGTTGATGCAGTTCGTCAAAATGAACCATGTATTTTGAAACATTTGAAACCTCATCAGGTTAATGAGGCTCAAATGATAGTAAATTTCGAGAATAAAAGGAGGTCAAAACACAGTTCTTAGTTGAACATTTATGAATTGATGGTCAATGAATGGAATATGAAACTTGGCTTGATGCAGTTCGTCAAAATGAGCCATATATTTTGAAACATTTGAAACCTCACTAGGTTAATGAGGCTCAAATGATAGTAAATTTCGAGAATAAAAGGAGGTCAAAACATAGTTTTTAGTTGAAATTTTATGAATTGATGGTCAATGATTGGAATATGAAACTTGCCTTGATGCAGTTCGTAAAAATGAGCTATATATTTTGAAACATTTGAAACCTCATCAGGTTAATGAGGCTCAAATGTTTATAAATTTCGAGAATAAAAGGAGGTCAAAACACAGATTTTTGTTGAAATTTTATGAATTTATGGTCAATGAATGGAATATGAAACTTAGGTTGATGCAGTTCGTCAAAATGAACCATGTATTTTGAAACATTTGAAACCTCATGAGGTTAATGAGGCTAAAATGATAGTAAATTTCGAGAATAAAAGGAGGTCAAAACACAGTTTTTAGTTGAAAATTTATGAATTGATGGTCAATGAATGGAATATGAAACTTGGCTTGATGCAGTTCGTCAAAATGAGCCATATATTTTGAAACATTTGAAACCTCATTAGGTTAATGAGGCTCAAATGATAGTAAATTTCGAGAATAAAAGGAGGTCAAAACATAGTTTTTAATTGAAATTTTATGAATTGATGGTCAATGAATGGAATATGAAACTTGGCTTGATGCATTTCGTCAAAATGAGCCAGATATTTTGAAACATTTGAAACCTCATTAGGTTAATGAGGCTCAAATGATAGTAAATTTCGAGAATAAAAGGAGGTCAAAACACAGTTTTTAGTTGAAAATTTATGAATTGATGGTCAATGAATGGAATATGAAACTTGGCTTGATGCAGTTCGTTAAAATGAGCTATATATTTTGAAACATTTGAAACCTCACTAGGTTAATGAGGCTCAAATGATAGTAAATTTTGAGAATTAAAGGAGGTCAAAACACAGTTTTTGGTTGAAATTTTATGAATTGATTGTCAATGAATGGAATAGGAAACTTGGCTTGATGCAGTTCGTCAAAATGAGCCAGATATTTTGAAACATTTGAAACCTCATCAGGTTAATGAGGCTCAAATGTTTATAAATTTCGAGAATAAAAGGAGGTCAAAACACAGTTTTTAGTTGAAAATTTATGAATTGATGGTCAATGAATGGAATATGAAACTTGGCTTGATGCAGTTCGTCAAAATGAGCCATATATTTTGAAACATTTGAAACCTCAATAGGTTAATGAGGCTCAAATGATAGTAAATTTCGACAATAAAAGGAGGTCAAAACATAGATTTTAGTTGAAATTTTATGAATTGATGGTCAATGATTGGAATATGAAACTTGCCTTGATGCAGTTCGTAGAAATGAGCTATATATTTTGAAACATTTGAAACCTCATCAGGTTAATGAGGCTCAAATGTTTATAAATTTCGAGAATAAAAGGAGGTCAAAACACAGTTTTTTGTTGAAATTTTATGAATTGATGGTCAATGAATGGAATATGAAACTTGGCTTGATGCAGTTCGTCAAAATGAGCCATATATTTTGAAACATTTGAAACCTCATCAGGTTAATGAGGCTCAAATGTTTATAAATTTCGAGAATAAAAGGAGGTCAAAACACAGGTTTTAGTTGAAACTTTATGAATTGATGGTCAATGAATGGAATATGAAACTTAGGTTGATGCAGTTCGTCAAAATGAACCATGTATTTTGAAACATTTGAAACCTCATCAGGTTAATGAGGCTCAAATGATAGTAAATTTCGAGAATAAAAGGAGGTCAAAACACAGTTTTTAGTTGAAAATTTATGAATTGATGGTCAATGAATGGAATATGAAACTTGGCTTGATGCAGTTCGTCAAAATGAGCCATATATTTTGAAACATTTGAAACCTCACTAGGTTAATGAGGCTCAAATGATAGTAAATTTCGAGAATAAAAGGAGGTCAAAACATAGTTTTTAGTTGAAATTTTATGAATTGATGGTCAATGATTGGAATATGAAACTTGCCTTGATGCAGTTCGTAAAAATGAGCTATATATTTTGAAACATTTGAAACCTCATCAGGTTAATGAGGCTCAAATGATAGTAAATTTCGAGAATAAAAGGAGGTCAAAACACAGATTTTTGTTGAAATTTTATGAATTGATGGTCAATGAATGGAATATGAAACTTGGCTTGATGCAGTTCGTTAAAATGAGCCATATATTTTGAAACATTTGAAACCTCATCAGGTTAATGAGGCTCAAATGATAGTAAATTTCGAGAATAAAAGGAGGTCAAAACACAGATTTTTGTTGAAATTTTATGAATTGATGGTCAATGAATGGAATATGAAACTTGGCTTGATGCAGTTCGTTAAAATGAGCCATATATTTTGAAACATTTGAAACCTCATCAGGTTAATGAGGCTCAAATGATAGTAAATTTCGAGAATAAAAGGAGGTCAAAACACAGTTTTTGGTTGAAATGTTATGAATTGATTGTCAATGAATGGAATATGGAACTTGGCTTGATGCAGTTCGTTAAAATGAGCCATATATTTTGAAACATTTGAAACCTCATCAGGTTAATGAGGCTCAAATGATAGTAAATTTCGAGAATAAAAGGAGGTCAAAACACAGTTTTTGGTTGAAATTTTATGAATTGATTGTCAATGAATGGAATATGAAACTTGGCTTGATGCAGTTCGTCAAAATGAACCATATGTTTTGAAACATTTGAAACCTCATTAGGTTAATGAGGCTCAAATGATAGTAAATTTCGAGAATAAAAGGAGGTCAAAACACAGTTTTTAGTTGAAAATTTATGAATTGATGGTCAATGAATGGAATATGAAACTTGGCTTGATGCAGTTCGTCAAAATGAGCCATATATTTTGAAACATTTGAAACCTCACTAGGTTAATGAGGCTCAAATGATAGTAAATTTTGAGAATTAAAGGAGGTCAAAACACAGTTTTTGGTTGAAATTTTATGAATTGATTGTCAATGAATGGAATATGGAACTTGGCTTGATGCAGTTCGTCAAAATGAGCCATATATTTTGAAACATTTGAAACCTCATCAGGTTAATGAGGCTCAAATGTTTATAAATTTCGAGAATAAAAGGAGGTCAAAACACAGTTTTTGGTTGAAATTTTATGAATTGATTGTCAATGAATGGAATATGAAACTTGGCTTGATGCAGTTCGTCAAAATGAACCATATAGTTTGAAACATTTGAAACCTCACTAGGTTAATGAGGCTCAAATGATAGTAAATTTCAAGAATAAAAGGAGGTCAAAACACAGTTTTTAGTTGAAAATTTATGAATTGATGGTCAATGAATGGAATATGAAACTTGGCTTGATGCAGTTCGTCAAAATGAGCCATATATTTTGAAACATTTGAAACCTCACTAGGTTAATGAGGCTCAAATGATAGTAAATTTTGAGAATTAAAGGAGGTCAAAACACAGTTTTTGGTTGAAATTTTATGAATTGATTGTCAATGAATGGAATAGGAAACTTGGCTTGATGCAGTTCGTCAAAATGAGCCAGATATTTTGAAACATTTGAAACCTCATCAGGTTAATGAGGCTCAAATGTTTATAAATTTCGAGAATAAAAGGAGGTCAAAACACAGTTTTTGGTTGAAAATTTATGAATTGATGGTCAATGAATGGAATATGAAACTTGGCTTGATGCAGTTCGTGAAAATGAGCCATATATTTTGAAACATTTGAAACCTCAATAGGTTAATGAGGCTCAAATGATAGTAAATTTCGACAATAAAAGGAGGTAAAAACATAGATTTTAGTTGAAATTTTATGAATTGATGGTCAATGATTGGAATATGAAACTTGCCTTGATGCAGTTAGTAGAAATGAGCTATATATTTTGAAACATTTGAAACCTCATCAGGTTAATGAGGCTCAAATGTTTATAAATTTCGAGAATAAAAGGAGGTCAAAACACAGTTTTTTGTTGATATTTTATGAATTGATGGTCAATGAATGGAATATGAAACTTGGCTTGATGCAGTTCGTCAAAATGAGCCATATATTTTGAAACATTTGAAACCTCATCAGGTTAATGAGGCTCAAATGTTTATAAATTTCGAGAATAAAAGGAGGTCAAAACACAGGTTTTAGTTGAAACTTTATGAATTGATGGTCAATGAATGGAATATGAAACTTAGGTTGATGCAGTTCGTCAAAATGAACCATGTATTTTGAAACATTTGAAACCTCATCAGGTTAATGAGGCTCAAATGATAGTAAATTTCGAGAATAAAAGGAGGTCAAAACACAGTTTTTAGTTGAAAATTTATGAATTGATGGTCAATGAATGGAATATGAAACTTGGCTTGATGCAGTTCGTCAAAATGAGCCATATATTTTGAAACATTTGAAACCTCACTAGGTTAATGAGGCTCAAATGATAGTAAATTTCGAGAATAAAAGGAGGTCAAAACATAGTTTTTAGTTGAAATTTTATGAATTGATGGTCAATGATTGGAATATGAAACTTGCCTTGATGCAGTTCGTAAAAATGAGCTATATATTTTGAAACATTTGAAACCTCATCAGGTTAATGAGGCTCAAATGTTTATAAATTTCGAGAATAAAAGGAGGTCAAAACACAGATTTTTGTTGAAATTTTATGAATTTATGGTCAATGAATGGAATATGAAACTTGGCTTGATGCAGTTCGTCAAAATGAACCATATATTTTGAAACATTTGAAACCTCATCAGGTTAATGAGGCTCAAATGTTTATAAATTTCGAGAATAAAAGGAGGTCAAAACACAGTTTTTGGTTGAAATTTTATGAATTGATGGTCAATGAATGGAATATGAAACTTGGCTTGATGCAGTTCGTTAAAATGAGCCATATATTTTGATACATTTGAAACCTCATCAGGTTAATGAGGCTCAAATGATAGTAAATTTCGAGAATAAAAGGAGGTCAAAACACAGTTTTTGGTTGAAATTTTATGAATTGATTGTCAATGAATGGAATATGAAACTTGGCTTGATGCAGTTCGTCAAAATGAGCCAGATATTTTGAAACATTTGAAACCTCATCAGGTTAATGAGGCTCAAATGTTTATGAATTTCGAGAATAAAAGGAGGTCAAAACACAGTTTTTGGTTGAAATTTTATGAATTGATTGTCAATGAATGGAATATGAAACTTGGCTTGATGCAGTTCGTCAAAATGAACCATATATTTTGAAACATTTGAAACCTCATCAGGTTAATGAGGCTCAAATGTTTATATATTTCGAGAATAAAAGGAGGTCAAAACACAGTTTTTGGTTGAAGTTTTATGTATTGATGGTCAATGAATGGAATATGAAACTTGGCTTGATGCAGTTCGTTAAAATGAGCCATATATTTTGAAACATTTGAAACCTCATCAGGTTAATGAGGCTCAAATGATAGTAAATTTCGAGAATAAAAGGAGGTCAAAACACAATTTTTGGTTGAAATTTTATGAATTGGTGGTCAATGAATGGAATATGAGACTTGACTGGGTGCAGTTCGTCAAAATGAGCCATATATTTTGAAACATTTGAAACCTCATCAGGTTAATAAGGCTCAAATGTTTATAAATTTCGAGAATAAAAGGAGGTCAAAACACAGATTTTTGTTGAAATTTTATGAATTTATGGTCAATGAATGGAATATGAAACTTAGGTTGATGCAGTTCGTCAAAATGAACCATGTATTTTGAAACATTTGAAACCTCATGAGGTTAATGAGGCTCAAATGATAGTAAATTTCGAGAATAAAAGGAGGTCAAAACACAGTTTTTAGTTGAAAATTTATGAATTGATGGTCAATGAATGGAATATGAAACTTGGCTTGATGCAGTTCGTCAAAATGAGCCATATATTTTGAAACATTTGAAACCTCACTAGGTTAATGAGGCTCAAATGATAGTAAATTTCGAGAATAAAAGGAGGTCAAAACATAGTTTTTAATTGAAATTTTATGAATTGATGGTCAATGAATGGAATATGAAACTTGGCTTGATGCATTTCGTCAAAATGAGCCAGATATTTTGAAACATTTGAAACCTCACTAGGTTAATGAGGCTCAAATGATAGTAAATTTCGAGAATAAAAGGAGGTCAAAACACAGTTTTTAGTTGAAAATTTATGAATTGATGGTCAATGAATGGAATATGAAACTTGGCTTGATGCAGTTCGTCAAAATGAGCCATATATTTTGAAACATTTGAAACCTCACTAGGTTAATGAGGCTCAAATGATAGTAAATTTTGAGAATTAAAGGAGGTCAAAACACAGTTTTTGGTTGAAATTTTATGAATTGATTGTCAATGAATGGAATAGGAAACTTGGCTTGATGCAGTTCGTCAAAATGAGCCAGATATTTTGAAACATTTGAAACCTCATCAGGTTAATAAGGCTCAAATGTTTATAAATTTCGAGAATAAAAGGAGGTCAAAACACAGTTTTTAGTTGAAAATTTATGAATTGATGGTCAATGAATGGAATATGAAACTTGGCTTGATGCAGTTCGTCAAAATGAGCCATATATTTTGAAACATTTGAAACCTCAATAGGTTAATGAGGCTCAAATGATAGTAAATTTCGACAATAAAAGGAGGTCAAAACATAGATTTTAGTTGAAATTTTATGAATTGATGGTCAATGATTGGAATATGAAACTTGCCTTGATGCAGTTCGTAGAAATGAGCTATATATTTTGAAACATTTGAAACCTCATCAGGTTAATGAGGCTCAAATGTTTATAAATTTCGAGAATAAAAGGAGGTCAAAACACAGTTTTTTGTTGAAATTTTATGAATTGATGGTCAATGAATGGAATATGAAACTTGGCTGGATGCAGTTCGTCAAAATGAGCGATATATTTTGAAACATTTGAAACCTCATCAGGTTAATGAGGCTCAAATGTTTATAAATTTCGAGAATAAAAGGAGGTCAAAACACAGGTTTTAGTGGAAACTTTATGAATTGATGGTCAATGAATGGAATATGAAACTTAGGTTGATGCAGTTCGTCAAAATGAACCATGTATTTTGAAACATTTGAAACCTCATCAGGTTAATGAGGCTCAAATGATAGTAAATTTCGAGAATAATAGGAGGTCAAAACACAGTTTTTAGTTGAAAATTTATGAATTGATGGTCAATGAATGGAATATGAAACTTGCCTTGATGCAGTTCGTCAAAATGAGCCATATATTTTGAAACATTTGAAACCTCACTAGGTTAATGAGGCTCAAATGATAGTAAATTTCGAGAATAAAAGGAGGTCAAAACATAGTTTTTAGTTGAAATTTTATGAATTGATGGTCAATGATTGGAATATGAAACTTGCCTTGATGCAGTTCGTAAAAATGAGCTATATATTTTGAAACATTTGAAACCTCATCAGGTTAATGAGGCTCAAATGATAGTAAATTTCGAGAATAAAAGGAGGTCAAAACACAGATTTTTGTTGAAATTTTATGAATTTATGGTCAATGAATGGAATATGAAACTTGGCTTGATGCAGTTCGTTAAAATGAGCCATATATTTTGAAACATTTGAAACCTCATCAGGTTAATGAGGCTCAAATGATAGTAAATTTCGAGAATAAAAGGAGGTCAAAACACAGATTTTTGTTGAAATTTTATGAATTTATGGTCAATGAATGGAATATGAAACTTGGCTTGATGCAGTTCGTTAAAATGAGCCATATATTTTGAAACATTTGAAACCTCATCAGGTTAATGAGGCTCAAATGATAGTAAATTTCGAGAATAAAAGGAGGTCAAAACACAGTTTTTGGTTGAAATGTTATGAATTGATTGTCAATGAATGGAATATGGAACTTGGCTTGATGCAGTTCGTTAAAATGAGCCATATATTTTGAAACATTTGAAACCTCATCAGGTTAATGAGGCTCAAATGATAGTAAATTTCGAGAATAAAAGGAGGTCAAAACACAGTTTTTGGTTGAAATTTTATGAATTGATTGTCAATGAATGGAATATGAAACTTGGCTTGATGCAGTTCGTCAAAATGAACCATATATTTTGAAACATTTGAAACCTCATTAGGTTAATGAGGCTCAAATGATAGTAAATTTCGAGAATAAAAGGAGGTCAAAACACAGTTTTTAGTTGAAAATTTATGAATTGATGGTCAATGAATGGAATATGAAACTTGGCTTGATGCAGTTCGTCAAAATGAGCCATATATTTTGAAACATTTGAAACCTCACTAGGTTAATGAGGCTCAAATGATAGTAAATTTTGAGAATTAAAGGAGGTCAAAACACAGTTTTTGGTTGAAATTTTATGAATTGATTGTCAATGAATGGAATATGGAACTTGGCTTGATGCAGTTCGTCAAAATGAGCCAGATATTTTGAAACATTTGAAACCTCATCAGGTTAATGAGGCTCAAATGTTTATAAATTTCGAGAATAAAAGGAGGTCAAAACACAGTTTTTGGTTGAAATTTTATGAATTGATTGTCAATGAATGGAATATGAAACTTGGCTTGATGCAGTTCGTCAAAATGAACCATATAGTTTGAAACATTTGAAACCTCACTAGGTTAATGAGGCTCAAATGATAGTAAATTTCGAGAATAAAAGGAGGTCAAAACACAGTTTTTAGTTGAAAATTTATGAATTGATGGTCAATGAATGGAATATGAAACTTGGCTTGATGCAGTTCGTCAAAATGAGCCATATATTTTGAAACATTTGAAACCTCACTAGGTTAATGAGGCTCAAATGATAGTAAATTTTGAGAATTAAAGGAGGTCAAAACACAGTTTTTGGTTGAAATTTTATGAATTGATTGTCAATGAATGGAATAGGAAACTTGGCTTGATGCAGTTCGTCAAAATGAGCCAGATATTTTGAAACATTTGAAACCTCATCAGGTTAATGAGGCTCAAATGTTTATAAATTTCGAGAATAAAAGGAGGTCAAAACACAGTTTTTGGTTGAAAATTTATGAATTGATGGTCAATGAATGGAATATGAAACTTGGCTTGATGCAGTTCGTGAAAATGAGCCATATATTTTGAAACATTTGAAACCTCAATAGGTTAATGAGGCTCAAATGATAGTAAATTTCGACAATAAAAGGAGGTAAAAACATAGATTTTAGTTGAAATTTTATGAATTGATGGTCAATGATTGGAATATGAAACTTGCCTTGATGCAGTTCGTAGAAATGAGCTATATATTTTGAAACATTTGAAACCTCATCAGGTTAATGAGGCTCAAATGTTTATAAATTTCGAGAATAAAAGGAGGTCAAAACACAGTTTTTTGTTGATATTTTATGAATTGATGGTCAATGAATGGAATATGAAACTTGGCTTGATGCAGTTCGTCAAAATGAGCCATATATTTTGAAACATTTGAAACCTCATCAGGTTAATGAGGCTCAAATGTTTATAAATTTCGAGAATAAAAGGAGGTCAAAACACAGGTTTTAGTTGAAACTTTATGAATTGATGGTCAATGAATGGAATATGAAACTTAGGTTGATGCAGTTCGTCAAAATGAACCATGTATTTTGAAACATTTGAAACCTCATCAGGTTAATGAGGCTCAAATGATAGTAAATTTCGAGAATAAAAGGAGGTCAAAACACAGTTTTTAGTTGAAAATTTATGAATTGATGGTCAATGAATGGAATATGAAACTTGGCTTGATGCAGTTCGTCAAAATGAGCCATATATTTTGAAACATTTGAAACCTCACTAGGTTAATGAGGCTCAAATGATAGTAAATTTCGAGAATAAAAGGAGGTCAAAACATAGTTTTTAGTTGAAATTTTATGAATTGATGGTCAATGATTGGAATATGAAACTTGCCTTGATGCAGTTCGTAAAAATGAGCTATATATTTTGAAACATTTGAAACCTCATCAGGTTAATGAGGCTCAAATGTTTATAAATTTCGAGAATAAAAGGAGGTCAAAACACAGATTTTTGTTGAAATTTTATGAATTTATGGTCAATGAATGGAATATGAAACTTGGCTTGATGCAGTTCGTCAAAATGAACCATATATTTTGAAACATTTGAAACCTCATCAGGTTAATGAGGCTCAAATGTTTATAAATTTCGAGAATAAAAGGAGGTCAAAACACAGTTTTTGGTTGAAATTTTATGAATTGATGGTCAATGAATGGAATATGAAACTTGGCTTGATGCAGTTCGTCAAAATGAGCCATATATTTTGAAACATTTGAAACCTCATTAGGTTAATGAGGCTCAAATGATAGTAAATTTCGAGAATAAAAGGAGGTCAAAACATAGTTTTTAGTTAAAATTTTATGAATTGATGGTCAATGATTGGAATATGAAACTTGCCTTGATGCAGTTCGTAAAAATGAGCTATATATTTTGAAACATTTGAAACCTCATCAGGTTAATGAGGCTCAAATGTTTATAAATTTCGAGAATAAAAGGAGGTCAAAACACAGTTTTTGGTTGAAATTTTATGAATTGATTGTCAATGAATGGAATATGAAACTTGGCTTGATGCAGTTCGTCAAAATGAACCATATATTTTGAAACATTTGAAACCTCACTAGGTTAATGAGGCTCAAATGATAGTAAATTTTGAGAATAAAAGGAGGTCAAAACACAGTTTTTAGTTGAAAATTTATGAATTGATGGTCAATGAATGGAATATGAAACTTCGTTGATGCAGTTCGTCAAAATGAGCCATATATTTTGAAACATTTGAAACCTCACTAGGTTAATGAGGCTCAAATGATAGTAAATTTTGAGAATTAAAGGAGGTCAAAACACAGTTTTTGGTTGAAATTTTATGAATTGATTGTCAATGAATGGAATATGGAACTTGGCTTGATGCAGTTCGTCAAAATGAGCCAGATATTTTGAAACATTTGAAACCTCATCAGGTTAATGAGGCTCAAATGTTTATAAATTTCGAGAATAAAAGGAGGTCAAAACACAGTTTTTGGTTGAAATTTTATGAATTGATTGTCAATGAATGGAATATGAAACTTGGCTTGATGCAGTTCGTCAAAATGAACCATATCTTTTGAAACATTTGAAACCTCACTAGGTTAATGAGGCTCAAATGATAGTAAATTTTGAGAATAAAAGGAGGTCAAAACACAGTTTTTAGTTGAAAATTTATGAATTGATGGTCAATGAATGGAATATGAAACTTGGCTTGATGCAGTTCGTCAAAATGAGCCATATATTTTGAAACATTTGAAACCTCACTAGGTTAATGAGGCTCAAATGATAGTAAATTTTGAGAATTAAAGGAGGTCAAAACACAGTTTTTGGTTGAAATTTTATGAATTGATTGTCAATGAATGGAATAGGAAACTTGGCTTGATGCAGTTCGTCAAAATGAGCCAGATATTTTGAAACATTTGAAACCTCATCAGGTTAATGAGGCTCAAATGTTTATAAATTTCGAGAATAAAAGGAGGTCAAAACACAGTTTTTAGTTGAAAATTTATGAATTGATGGTCAATGAATGGAATATGAAACTTGGCTTGATGCAGTTCGTCAAAATGAGCCATATATTTTGAAACATTTGAAACCTCAATAGGTTAATGAGGCTCAAATGATAGTAAATTTCGACAATAAAAGGAGGTCAAAACATAGATTTTAGTTGAAATTTTATGAATTGATGGTCAATGATTGGAATATGAAACTTGCCTTGATGCAGTTCGTAGAAATGAGCTATATATTTTGAAACATTTGAAACCTCATCAGGTTAATGAGGCTCAAATGTTTATAAATTTCGAGAATAAAAGGAGGTCAAAACACAGATTTTTGTTGAAATTTTATGAATTGATGGTCAATGAATGGAATATGAAACTTGGCTTGATGCAGTTCGTCAAAATGAGCCATATATTTTGAAACATTTGAAACCTCATCAGGTTAATGAGGCTCAAATGTTTATAAATTTCGAGAATAAAAGGAGGTCAAAACACAGTTTTTGGTTGAAATTTTATGAATTTTTTTTTTTTTTTTTTTTTTTTTATATCATTCATTTAAAAAGTTTACAATGAGTTCTACAATCTACAATACTTATCTAATTACTATACAACACTACGGGAACGATACCAGGGGGAGCGAAAAACAATGACTACCCCATGGCCAAAAACATAAAGACATATAACGTTAACCTACATGCAACTAACTGTACACTACGAACGATTAGAAAACTAATGGATAAAGGATATAATATACTAGATTCTGTCTGATATTGGATGTCGTGTCAAGGTTGGGAAGAACTCAAAAATTTTACGAGTGCGGCTCGTTTGAAGTTGAGATGCATAAGATGCATGACATCTAATATCAAACAGAACTTACAAGGAAAACAAAGAACATTCACGTAAAGGGACTTGGTGGTTGCTAAGAACATCGCTGAAATTTCAAAGGATCTCAAACAAACCGACCAGTTTCCTGGATGAAACGTAAAGTCAATTCGAGTATATTTTTGTTCAAGTCATCAGAAAAGTCTTGATCACCATATAGTAAAAGCTGCGTCAAAGCATCATTTGAAAGGCCAGCGATTTGTACATACGGTTGCAATAATTGTACAATTCCAGCGAGAAGATCTCTTCGTTGAACATCAAAAGAAGGGCAGAGCAATTTTATGAATTGATTGTCAATGAATGGAATATGAAACTTGGCTTGATGCAGTTCGTCAAAATGAGCCATATATTTTGAAACATTTGAAACCTCACTAGGTTAATGAGGCTCAAATGATAGTAAATTTCGAGAATAAAAGGAGGTCAAAACATAGTTTTTAGTTGAAATTTTATGAATTGATGGTCAATGATTGGAATATGAAACTTGCCTTGATGCAGTTCGTAAAAATGAGCTATATATTTTGAAACATTTGAAACCTCATCAGGTTAATGAGGCTCAAATGTTTATAAATTTCGAGAATAAAAGGAGGTCAAAACACAGATTTTTGTTGAAATTTTATGAATTTATGGTCAATGAATGGAATATGAAACTTGGCTTGATGCAGTTCGTCAAAATGAACCATATATTTTGAAACATTTGAAACCTCACTAGGTTAATGAGGCTCAAATGATAGTAAATTTTGAGAATTGAAGGAGGTCAAAACACAGTTTTTGGTTGAAATTTTATGAATTGATTGTCAATGAATGGAATAGGAAACTTGGCTTGATGCAGTTCGTCAAAATGAGCCAGATATTTTGAAACATTTGAAACCTCATCAGGTTAATGAGGCTCAAATGTTTATAAATTTCGAGAATAAAAGGAGGTCAAAACACAGTTTTTAGTTGAAAATTTATGAATTGATGGTCAATGAATGGAATATGAAACTTGGCTGGATGCAGTTCGTCAAAATGAGCCATATATTTTGAAACATTTGAAACCTCAATAGGTTAATGAGGCTCAAATGATAGTAAATTTCGACAATAGAAGGAGGTCAAAACATAGATTTTAGTTGAAATTTTATGAATTGATGGTCAATGATTGGAATATGAAACTTGCCTTGATGCAGTTGGTAGAAATGAGCTATATATTTTGAAACATTTGAAACCTCATCAGGTTAATGAGGCTCAAATGTTTATAAATTTCGAGAATAAAAGGAGGTCAAAACACAGTTTTTTGTTGAAATTTTATGAATTGATGGTCAATGAATGGAATATGAAACTTGGCTTGATGCAGTTCGTCAAAATGAGCCATATATTTTGAAACATTTGAAACCTCATTAGGTTAATGAGGCTCAAATGATAGTAAATTTCGAGAATAAAAGGAGGTCAAAACACAGTTTTTAGTTGAAAATTTATGAATTGATGGTCAATGAATGGAATATGAAACTTGGCTTGATGCAGTTCGTCAAAATGAACTATATATTTTGAAACATTTGAAACCTCATCAGGTTAATGAGGCTCAAATGATAGTAAATTTCGAGAATAAAAGGAGGTCAAAACACAGTTTTTAGTTGAAAATTTATGAATTGATGGTCAATGAATGGAATATGAAACTTGGCTTGATGCAGTTCGTCAAAATGAGCCATATATTTTGAAACATTTGAAACCTCACTAGGTTAATGAGGCTCAAATGATAGTAAATTTCGAGAATAAAAGGAGGTCAAAACATAGTTTTTAGTTGAAATTTTATGAATTGATGGTCAATGATTGGAATATGAAACTTGCCTTGATGCAGTTCGTAAAAATGAGCTATATATTTTGAAACATTTGAAACCTCATCAGGTTAATGAGGCTCAACTGTTTATAAATTTCGAGAATAAAAGGAGGTCAAAACACAGATTTTTGTTGAAATTTTATGAATTTATGGTCAATGAATGGAATATGAAACTTAGGTTGATGCAGTTCGTCAAAATGAACCATGTATTTTGAAACATTTGAAACCTCATGAGGTTAATGAGGCTCAAATGATAGTAAATTTCGAGAATAAATGGAGGTCAAAACACAGTTTTTAGTTGAAAATTTATGAATTGATGGTCAATGAATGGAATATGAAACTTGGCTTGATGCAGTTCGTCAAAATGAGCCATATATTTTGAAACATTTGAAACCTCACTAGGTTAATGAGGCTCAAATGATAGTAAATTTCGAGAATAAAAGGAGGTCAAAACATAGTTTTTAATTGAAATTTTATGAATTGATGGTCAATGAATGGAATATGAAACTTGGCTTGATGCATTTCGTCAAAATGAGCCAGATATTTTGAAACATTTGAAACCTCACTAGGTTAATGAGGCTCAAATGATAGTAAATTTCGAGAATAAAAGGAGGTCAAAACACAGTTTTTAGTTGAAAATTTATGAATTGATGGTCAATGAATGGAATATGAAACTTGGCTTGATGCAGTTCGTCAAAATGAGCCATATATTTTGAAACATTTGAAACCTCACTAGGTTAATGAGGCTCAAATGATAGTAAATTTTGAGAATTAAAGGAGGTCAAAACACAGTTTTTGGTTGAAATTTTATGAATTGATTGTCAATGAATGGAATAGGAAACTTGGCTTGATGCAGTTCGTCAAAATGAGCCAGATATTTTGAAACATTTGAAACCTCATCAGGTTAATGAGGCTCAAATGTTTATAAATTTCGAGAATAAAAGGAGGTCAAAACACAGTTTTTAGTTGAAAATTTATGAATTGATGGTCAATGAATGGAATATGAAACTTGGCTTGATGCAGTTCGTCAAAATGAGCCATATATTTTGAAACATTTGAAACCTCAATAGGTTAATGAGGCTCAAATGATAGTAAATTTCGACAATAAAAGGAGGTCAAAACATAGATTTTAGTTGAAATTTTATGAATTGATGGTCAATGATTGGAATATGAAACTTGCCTTGATGCAGTTCGTAGAAATGAGCTATATATTTTGAAACATTTGAAACCTCATCAGGTTAATGAGGCTCAAATGTTTATAAATTTCGAGAATAAAAGGAGGTCAAAACACAGATTTTTGTTGAAATTTTATGAATTGATGGTCAATGAATGGAATATGAAACTTGGCTTGATGCAGTTCGTCAAAATGAGCCATATATTTTGAAACATTTGAAACCTCATCAGGTTAATGAGTCTCAAATGTTTATAAATTTCGAGAATAAAAGGAGGTCAAAACACAGGTTTTAGTTGAAACTTTATGAATTGATGGTCAATGAATGGAATACGAAACTTAGGTTGATGCAGTTCGTCAAAATGAACCATGTATTTTGAAACATTTGAAACCTCATCAGGTTAATGAGGCTCAAATGATAGTAAATTTCGAGAATAAAAGGAGGTCAAAACACAGTTTTTAGTTGAAAATTTATGAATTGATGGTCAATGAATGGAATATGAAACTTGGCTTGATGCAGTTCGTCAAAATGAGCCATATATTTTGAAACATTTGAAACCTCACTAGGTTAATGAGGCTCAAATGATAGTAAATTTCGAGAATAAAAGGAGGTCAAAACATAGTTTTTAGTTGAAATTTTATGAATTGATGGTCAATGATTGGAATATGAAACTTGCCTTGATGCAGTTCGTAAAAATGAGCTATATATTTTGAAACATTTGAAACCTCATCAGGTTAATGAGGCTCAAATGATAGTAAATTTCGAGAATAAAAGGAGGTCAAAACACAGATTTTTGTTGAAATTTTATGAATTGATGGTCAATGAATGGAATATGAAACTTGGCTGGGTGCAGTTCGTCAAAATGAGCCATATATTTTGAAACATTTGAAACCTCATCAGGTTAATGAGGCTCAAATGATAGTAAATTTCGAGAATAAAAGGATGTCAAAACACAGATTTTTGTTGAAATTTTATGAATTTATGGTCAATGAATGGGATATGAAACTTGGCTTGATGCAGTTCGTTAAAATGAGCCATATATTTTGAAACATTTGAAACCTCGTCAGGTTAATGAGGCTCAAATGATAGTAAATTTCGAGAATAAAAGGAGGTCAAAACACAGTTTTTGGTTGAAATGTTATGAATTGATTGTCAATGAATGGAATATGGAACTTGGCTTGATGCAGTTCGTTAAAATGAGCCATATATTTTGAAACATTTGAAACCTCATCAGGTTAATGAGGCTCAAATGATAGTAAATTTCGAGAATAAAAGGAGGTCAAAACACAGTTTTTGGTTGAAATTTTATGAATTGATTGTCAATGAATGGAATATGAAACTTGGCTTGATGCAGTTCGTCAAAATGAACCATATATTTTGAAACATTTGAAACCTCATTAGGTTAATGAGGCTCAAATGATAGTAAATTTCGAGAATAAAAGGAGGTCAAAACACAGTTTTTAGTTGAAAATTTATGAATTGATGGTCAATGAATGGAATATGAAACTTGGCTTGATGCAGTTCGTCAAAATGAGCCATATATTTTGAAACATTTGAAACCTCACTAGGTTAATGAGGCTCAAATGATAGTAAATTTTGAGAATTAAAGGAGGTCAAAACACAGTTTTTGGTTGAAATTTTATGAATTGATTGTCAATGAATGGAATATGGAACTTGGCTTGATGCAGTTCGTCAAAATGAGCCAGATATTTTGAAACATTTGAAACCTCATCAGGTTAATGAGGCTCAAATGTTTATAAATTTCGAGAATAAAAGGAGGTCAAAACACAGTTTTTGGTTGAAATTTTATGAATTGATTGTCAATGAATGGAATATGAAACTTGGCTTGATGCAGTTCGTCAAAATGAACCATATAGTTTGAAACATTTGAAACCTCACTAGGTTAATGAGGCTCAAATGATAGTAAATTTCGAGAATAAAAGGAGGTCAAAACACAGTTTTTAGTTGAAAATTTATGAATTGATGGTCAATGAATGGAATATGAAACTTGGCTTGATGCAGTTCGTCAAAATGAGCCATATATTTTGAAACATTTGAAACCTCACTAGGTTAATGAGGCTCAAATGATAGTAAATTTTGAGAATTAAAGGAGGTCAAAACACAGTTTTTGGTTGAAATTTTATGAATTGATTGTCAATGAATGGAATAGGAAACTTGGCTTGATGCAGTTCGTCAAAATGAGCCAGATATTTTGAAACATTTGAAACCTCATCAGGTTAATGAGGCTCAAATGTTTATAAATTTCGAGAATAAAAGGAGGTCAAAACACAGTTTTTGGTTGAAAATTTATGAATTGATGGTCAATGAATGGAATATGAAACTTGGCTTGATGCAGTTCGTGAAAATGAGCCATGTATTTTGAAACATTTGAAACCTCAATAGGTTAATGAGGCTCAAATGATAGTAAATTTCGACAATAAAAGGAGGTAAAAAAATAGATTTTAGTTGAAATTTTATGAATTGATGGTCAATGATTGGAATATGAAACTTGCCTTGATGCAGTTCGTAGAAATGAGCTATATATTTTGAAACATTTGAAACCTCATCAGGTTAATGAGGCTCAAATGTTTATAAATTTCGAGAATAAAAGGAGGTCAAAACACAGTTTTTTGTTGATATTTTATGAATTGATGGTCAATGAATGGAATATGAAACTTGGCTTGATGCAGTTCGTCAAAATGAGCCATATATTTTGAAACATTTGAAACCTCATCAGGTTAATGAGGCTCAAATGTTTATAAATTTCGAGAATAAAAGGAGGTCAAAACACAGGTTTTAGTTGAAACTTTATGAATTGATGGTCAATGGAAACTTAGGTTGATGCAGTTCGTCAAAATGAACCATGTATTTTGAAACATTTGAAACCTCATCATGTTAATGAGGCTCAAATGATAGTAAATTTCGAGAATAAAAGGAGGTCAAAACACAGATTTTTGTTGAAATTTTATGAATTTATGGTCAATGAATGGAATATGAAACTTGGCTTGATGCAGTTCGTCAAAATGAACCATATATTTTGAAACATTTGAAACCTCACTAGGTTAATGAGGCTCAAATGATAGTAAATTTTGAGAATTGAAGGAGGTCAAAACACAGTTTTTGGTTGAAATTTTATGAATTGATTGTCAATGAATTGAATAGGAAACTTGGCTTGATGCAGTTCGTCAAAATGAGCTATATATTTTGAAACATTTGAAACCTCATCAGGTTAATGAGGCTCAAATGTTTATAAATTTCGAGAATAAAAGGAGGTCAAAACACAGATTTTTGTTGAAATTTTATGAATTGATGGTCAATGAATGGAATATGAAACTTGGCTGGGTGCAGTTCGTCAAAATGAGCCATATATTTTGAAACATTTGAAACCTCATCAGGTTAATGAGGCTCAAATGTTTATAAATTTCGAGAATAAAAGGAGGTCAAAACACAGGTTTTAGTTGAAACTTTATGAATTGATGGTCAATGAATGGAATATGAAACTTAGGTTGATGCAGTTCGTCAAAATGAACCATGTATTTTGAAACATTTGAAACCTCACTAGGTTAATGAGGCTCAAATGATAGTAAATTTCGAGAATAAAAGGAGGTCAAAACATAGTTTTTAGTTAAAATTTTATGAATTGATGGTCAATGATTGGAATATGAAACTTGCCTTGATGCAGTTCGTAAAAATGAGCTATATATTTTGAAACATTTGAAACCTCATCAGGTTAATGAGGCTCAAATGTTTATAAATTTCGAGAATAAAAGGAGGTCAAAACACAGTTTTTGGTTGAAATTTTATGAATTGATTGTCAATGAATGGAATATGAAACTTGGCTTGATGCAGTTCGTCAAAATGAACCATATATTTTGAAACATTTGAAACCTCACTAGGTTAATGAGGCTCAAATGATAGTAAATTTTGAGAATAAAAGGAGGTCAAAACACAGATTTTTGTTGAAATTTTATGAAGTTATGGTCAATGAATGGAATATGAAACTTCGTTGATGCAGTTCGTCAAAATGAGCCATATATTTTGAAACATTTGAAACCTCACTAGGTTAATGAGGCTCAAATGATAGTAAATTTCGAGAATAAAAGGAGGTCAAAACACAGTTTTTGGTTGAAATGTTATGAATTGATTGTCAATGAATGGAATATGGAACTTGGCTTGATGCAGTTCGTTAAAATGAGCCATATATTTTGAAACATTTGAAACCTCATCAGGTTAATGAGGCTCAAATGTTTATAAATTTCGAGAATAAAAGGAGGTCAAAACACAGTTTTTGGTTGAAATTTTATGAATTGATTGTCAATGAATGGAATATGAAACTTGGCTTGATGCATTTCGTCAAAATGAACCATATCTTTTGAAACATTTGAAACCTCATTAGGTTAATGAGGCTCAAATGATAGTAAATTTCGAGAATAAAAGGAGGTCAAAACACAGTTTTTAGTTGAAAATTTATGAATTGATGGTCAATGAATGGAATATGAAACTTGGCTTGATGCAGTTCGTTAAAATGAGCTATATATTTTGAAACATTTGAAACCTCACTAGGTTAATGAGGCTCAAATGATAGTAAATTTTGAGAATTAAAGGAGGTCAAAACACAGTTTTTGGTTGAAATTTTATGAATTGATTGTCAATGAATGGAATAGGAAACTTGGCTTGATGCAGTTCGTCAAAATGAGCCAGATATTTTGAAACATTTGAAACCTCATCAGGTTAATGAGGCTCAAATGTTTATAAATTTCGAGAATAAAAGGAGGTCAAAACACAGTTTTTAGTTGAAAATTTATGAATTGATGGTCAATGAATGGAATATGAAACTTGGCTTGATGCAGTTCGTCAAAATGAGCCATATATTTTGAAACATTTGAAACCTCAATAGGTTAATGAGGCTCAAATGATAGTAAATTTCGACAATAAAAGGAGGTCAAAACATAGATTTTAGTTGAAATTTTATGAATTGATTGTCAATGAATGGAATAGGAAACTTGGCTTGATGCAGTTCGTCAAAATGAGCCAGATATTTTGAAACATTTGAAACCTCATCAGGTTAATGAGGCTCAAATGCTTATAAATTTCGAGAATAAAAGGAGGTCAAAACACAGATTTTTGTTGAAATTTTATGAATTGATGGTCAATGAATGGAATATGAAACTTGGCTTGATGCAGTTCGTCAAAATGAGCGATATATTTTGAAACATTTGAAACCTCATCAGGTTAATGAGGCTCAAATGTTTATAAATTTCGAGAATAAAAGGAGGTCAAAACACAGGTTTTAGTTGAAACTTTATGAATTGATGGTCAATGAATGGAATATGAAACTTAGGTTGATGCAGTTCGTCAAAATGAACCATGTATTTTGAAACATTTGAAACCTCATCAGGTTAATGAGGCTCAAATGATAGTAAATTTCGAGAAT
Organism: Aurelia coerulea; assembly: GCA_039566865.1. Lineage (NCBI taxonomy): Eukaryota > Metazoa > Cnidaria > Scyphozoa > Semaeostomeae > Ulmaridae > Aurelia > Aurelia coerulea. Next base: position 29,420,533 of record CM076944.1, read on the forward strand.
AAAAGGAGGTCAAAACACAGTTTTTAGTTGAAATTTTATGAATTGATGGTCAATGATTGGAATATGAAACTTGCCTTGATGCAGTTCGTAAAAATGAGCTATATATTTTGAAACATTTGAAACCTCATCAGGTTAATGAGGCTCAAATGATAGTAAATTTTCGAGAATAAAAGGAGGTCAAAACACAGATTTTTTTTGAAATTTTATGAATTTATGGTCAATGAATGGAATATGAAACTTGGCTGGGTGCAGTTTGTCAAAATGAGCGATATATTTTGAAACATTTGAAACCTCATCAGGTTAATGAGGCTCAAATGATAGTAAATTTCGAGAATAAAAGGAGGTCAAAACACAGATTTTTGTTGAAATTTTATGAATTTATGGTCAATGAATGGAATATGAAACTTGGCTGGATGCAGTTCGTCAAAATGAGCCATATATTTTGAAACATTTGAAACCTCATCAGGTTAATGAGGCTCAAATGATAGTAAATTTCGAGAATAAAAGGAGGTCAAAACACAGTTTTTGGTTGAAATGTTATGAATTGATTGTCAATGAATGGAATATGGAACTTGGCTTGATGCAGTTCGTTAAAATGAGCCATATATTTTGAAACATTTGAAACCTCATCAGGTTAATGAGGCTCAAATGATAGTAAATTTCGAGAATAAAAGGAGGTCAAAACACAGTTTTTGGTTGAAATTTTATGAATTGATTGTCAATGAATGGAATATGAAACTTGGCTTGATGCAGTTCGTCAAAATGAACCATATATTTTGAAACATTTGAAACCTCATTAGGTTAATGAGGCTCAAATGATAGTAAATTTCGAGAATAAAAGGAGGTCAAAACACAGTTTTTAGTTGAAAATTTATGAATTGATGGTCAATGAATGGAATATGAAACTTGGCTTGATGCAGTTCGTCAAAATGAGCCATATATTTTGAAACATTTGAAACCTCACTAGGTTAATGAGGCTCAAATGATAGTAAATTTTGAGAATTAAAGGAGGTCAAAACACAGTTTTTGGTTGAAATTTTATGAATTGATTGTCAATGAATGGAATATGGAACTTGGCTTGATGCAGTTCGTAAAAATGAGCTATATATTTTGAAACATTTGAAACCTCATCAGGTTAATGAGGCTCAAATGTTTATAAATTTCGAGAATAAAAGGAGGTCAAAACACAGTTTTTGGTTGAAATTTTATGAATTGATTGTCAATGAATGGAATATGAAACTTGGCTTGATGCAGTTCGTCAAAATGAACCATATATTTTGAAACATTTGAAACCTCATCAGGTTAATGAGGCTCAAATGTTTATAAATTTCGAGAATAAAAGGAGGTCAAAACACAGTTTTTAGTTGAAAATTTATGAATTGATGGTCAAAGAATGGAATATGAAACTTGGCTTGATGCAGTTCATCAAAATGAGCCATATATTTTGAAACATTTGAAACCTCACTAGGTTAATGAGGCTCAAATGATAGTAAATTTTGAGAATTAAAGGAGGTCAAAACACAGTTTTTGGTTGAAATTTTATGAATTGATTGTCAATGAATGGAATATGAAACTTGCCTTGATGCAGTTCGTCAAAATGAGCCAGATATTTTGAAACATTTGAAACCTCATCAGGTTAATGAGGCTCAAATGTTTATAAATTTCGAGAATAAAAGGAGGTCAAAACACAGATTTTTGTTGAAATTTTATGGATCGATGGTCAATGAATGGAATATGAAACTTGGCTGGGTGCAGTTTGTCAAAATGAACCATATATTTTGAAACATTTGAAGCCTCATCAGGTTAATGAGGCTCAAATGATAGTAAATTTCGACAATAAAAGGAGGTCAAAACACAGATTTTTGTTGAAATTTTATGGATCGATGGTCAATGAATGGACTATGAAACTTGGCTTGATGCAGTTCGTTAAAATGAGCCATATATTTTGAAACATTTGAAACCTCATCAGGTTAATGAGGCTCAAATGATAGTAAATTTCGAGAATAAAAGGAGGTCAAAACACAGTTTTTTGTTGATATTTTATGAATTGATGGTCAATGAATGGAATATGAAACTTTTCTTCATGCAGTTCGTCAAAATGAGGTATATATTTTGAAACATTTGAAACCTCATCAGGTTAATGAGGCTCAAATGTTTATAAATTTCGAGAATAAAAGGAGGTCAAAACACAGGTTTTAGTTGAAACTTTATGAATTGATGGTCAATGAATGGAATATGAAACTTAGGTTGATGCAGTTCGTCAAAATGAACCATGTATTTTGAAACATTTGAAACCTCATCAGGTTAATGAGGCTCAAATGATAGTAAATTTCGAGAATAAAAGGAGGTCAAAACACAGTTTTTAGTTGAAAATTTATTAATTGATGGTCAATGAATGGAATATGAAACTTGGCTTGATGCAGTTCGTCAAAATGAGCCATATATTTTGAAACATTTGAAACCTCACTAGGTTAATGAGGCTCAAATGATAGTAAATTTCGAGAATAAAAGGAGGTCAAAACATAGTTTTTAGTTGAAATTTTATGAATTGATGGTCAATGATTGGAATATGAAACTTGCCTTGATGCAGTTCGTAAAAATGAGCTATATATTTTGAAACATTTGAAACCTCATCAGGTTAATGAGGCTCAAATGTTTATAAATTTCGAGAATAAAAGGAGGTCAAAACACAGATTTTTGTTGAAATTTTATGAATTTATGGTCAATGAATGGAATATGAAACTTGGCTTGATGCAGTTCGTCAAAATGAACCATATATTTTGAAACATTTGAAACCTCATCAGGTTAATGAGGCTCAAATGTTTATAAATTTCGAGAATAAAAGGAGGTCAAAACACAGTTTTTGGTTGAAATTTTATGAACTGATGGTCAATGAATGGAATATGAAACTTGGCTTGATGCAGTTCGTCAAAATGAGCCATATATTTTGAAACATTTGAAACCTCATTAGGTTAATGAGGCTCAAATGATAGTAAATTTCGAGAATAAAAGGAGGTCAAAACATAGTTTTTAGTTGAAAATTTATGAATTGATGGTCAATGAATGGAATATGAAACTTCGTTGATGCAGTTCGTCAAAATGAGCCATATATTTTGAAACATTTGAAACCTCACTAGGTTAATGAGGCTCAAATGATAGTAAATTTTGAGAATTAAAGGAGGTCAAAACACAGTTTTTGGTTGAAATTTTATGAATTGATTGTCAATGAATGGAATATGGAACTTGGCTTGATGCAGTTCGTCAAAATGAGCCAGATATTTTGAAACATTTGAAACCTCATCAGGTTAATGAGGCTCAAATGTTTATAAATTTCGAGAATAAAAGGAGGTCAAAACACAGTTTTTGGTTGAAATTTTATGAATTGATTGTCAATGAATGGAAAATGAAACTTGGCTTGATGCATTTCGTCAAAATGAACCATATCTTTTGAAACATTTGAAACCTCACTAGGTTAATGAGGCTCAAATGATAGTAAATTTTGAGAATAAAAGGAGGTCAAAACACAGTTTTTAGTTGAAAATTTATGAATTGATGGTCAATGAATGGAATATGAAACTTGGCTTGATGCAGTTCGTCAAAATGAGCCATATATTTTGAAACATTTGAAACCTCACTAGGTTAATGAGGCTCAAATGATAGTAAATTTTGAGAATTAAAGGAGGTCAAAACACAGTTTTTGGTTGAAATTTTATGAATTGATTGTCAATGAATGGAATAGGAAACTTGGCTTGATGCAGTTCGTCAAAATGAGCCAGATATTTTGAAACATTTGAAACCTCATCAGGTTAATGAGGCTCAAATGTTTATAAATTTCGAGAATAAAAGGAGGTCAAAACACAGTTTTTAGTTGAAAATTTATGAATTGATGGTCAATGAATGGAATATGAAACTTGGCTTGATGCAGTTCGTCAAAATGAGCCATATATTTTGAAACATTTGAAACCTCAATAGGTTAATGAGGCTCAAATGATAGTAAATTTCGACAATAAAAGGAGGTCAAAACATAGATTTTAGTTGAAATTTTATGAATTGATGGTCAATGATTGGAATATGAAACTTGCCTTGATGCAGTTCGTAGAAATGAGCTATATATTTTGAAACATTTGAAACCTCATCAGGTTAATGAGGCTCAAATGTTTATAAATTTCGAGAATAAAAGGAGGTCAAAACACAGTTTTTTGTTGAAATTTTATGAATTGATGGTCAATGAATGGAATATGAAACTTGGCTTGATGCAGTTCGTCAAAATGAGCCATATATTTTGAAACATTTGAAACCTCATCAGGTTAATGAGGCTCAAATGTTTATAAATTTCGAGAATAAAAGGAGGTCAAAACACAGGTTTTAGTTGAAACTTTATGAATTGATGCTCAATGAATGGAATATGAAACTTAGGTTGATGCAGTTCGTCAAAATGAACCATGTATTTTGAAACATTTGAAACCTCATCAGGTTAATGAGGCTCAAATGATAGTAAATTTCGAGAATAAAAGGAGGTCAAAACACAGTTTCTAGTTGAAAATTTATGAATTGATGGTCAATGAATGGAATATGAAACTTGGCTTGATGCAGTTCGTCAAAATGAGCCATATATTTTGAAACATTTGAAACCTCACTAGGTTAATGAGGCTCAAATGATAGTAAATTTCGAGAATAAAAGGAGGTCAAAACATAGTTTTTAGTTGAAATTTTATGAATTGATGGTCAATGATTGGAATATGAAACTTGCCTTGATGCAGTTCGTAAAAATGAGCTATATATTTTGAAACATTTGAAACCTCATCAGGTTAATGAGGCTCAAATGTTTATAAATTTCGAGAATAAAAGGAGGTCAAAACACAGATTTTTGTTGAAATTTTATGAATTTATGGTCAATGAATGGAATATGAAACTTGGCTTGATGCAGTTCGTTAAAATGAGCCATATATTTTGAAACATTTGAAACCTCATCAGGTTAATGAGGCTCAAATGATAGTAAATTTCGAGAATAAAAGGAGGTCAAAACACAGTTTTTGGTTGAAATGTTATGAATTGATTGTCAATGAATGGAATATGGAACTTGGCTTGATGCAGTTCGTCAAAATGAGCCAGATATTTTGAAACATTTGAAACCTCATCAGGTTAATGAGGCTCAAATGTTTATAAATTTCGAGAATAAAAGGAGGTCAAAACACAGTTTTTGGTTGAAATTTTATGAATTGATTGTCAATGAATGGAATATGAAACTTGGCTTGATGCAGTTCGTCAAAATGAACCATATATTTTGAAACATTTGAAACCTCACTAGGTTAATGAGGCTCAAATGATAGTAAATTTCGAGAATAAAAGGAGGTCAAAACACAGTTTTTGGTTGAAATGTTATGAATTGATTGTCAATGAATGGAATATGAAACTTGGCTTGATGCAGTTCGTCAAAATGAGCCAGATATTTTGAAACATTTGAAACCTCATCAGGTTAATGAGGCTCAAATGTTTATAAATTTCGAGAATAAAAGGAGGTCAAAACACAGATTTTTTTTGAAATTTTATGAATTTATGGTCAATGAATGGAATATGAAACTTGGCTTGATGCAGTTCGTCAAAATGAACCATATATTTTGAAACATTTGAAACCTCATCAGGTTAATGAGGCTCAAATGTTTATAAATTTCGAGAATAAAAGGAGGTCAAAACACAGTTTTTGGTTGAAATTTTATGAATTGATTGTCAATGAATGGAATAGGAAACTTGGCTTGATGCAGTTCGTCAAAATGAGCCAGATATTTTGAAACATTTGAAACCTCATCAGGTTAATGAGGCTCAAATGTTTATAAATTTCGAGAATAAAAGGAGGTCAAAACACAATTTTTGGTTGAAATGTTATGAATTGATTGTCAATGAATGGAATATGAAACTTGGCTTGATGCAGTTCGTCAAAATGAGCCATATATTTTGAAACATTTGAAACCTCATCAGGTTAATGAGGCTCAAATGTTTATGAATTTCGAGAATAAAAGGAGGTCAAAACACAGTTTTTGGTTGAAATTTTATGAATTGATTGTCAATGAATGGAATATGAAACTTGGCTTGATGCAGTTCGTCAAAATGAACCATATATTTTGAAACATTTGAAACCTCATCAGGTTAATGAGGCTCAAATGATAGTAAATTTCGAGAATAAAAGGAGGTCAAAACATAGTTTTTAATTGAAATTTTATGAATTGATGGTCAATGAATGGAATATGAAACTTGGCTTGATGCATTTCGTCAAAATGAGCCAGATATTTTGAAACATTTGAAATCTCATTAGGTTAATGAGGCTCAAATGATAGTAAATTTCGAGAATAAAAGGAGGTCAAAACACAGTTTTTAGTTGAAAATTTATGAATTGATGGTCAATGAATGGAATATGAAACTTGGCTTGATGCAGTTCGTCAAAATGAGCCATATATTTTGAAACATTTGAAACCTCACTAGGTTAATGAGGCTCAAATGATAGTAAATTTTGAGAATTGAAGGAGGTCAAAACACAGTTTTTGGTTGAAATTTTATGAATTGATTGTCAATGAATGGAATAGGAAACTTGGCTTGATGCAGTTCGTCAAAATGAGCCAGATATTTTGAAACATTTGAAACCTCATCAGGTTAATGAGGCTCAAATGTTTATAAATTTCGAGAATAAAAGGAGGTCAAAACACAGTTTTTAGTTGAAAATTTATGAATTGATGGTCAATGAATGGAATATGAAACTTAGGTTGATGCAGTTCGTCAAAATGAGCCATATATTTTGAAACATTTGAAACCTCAATAGGTTAATGAGGCTCAAATGATAGTAAATTTCGACAATAGAAGGAGGTCAAAACATAGATTTTATTTGAAATTTTATGAATTGATGGTCAATGATTGGAATATGAAACTTGCCTTGATGCAGTTGGTAGAAATGAGCTATATATTTTGAAACATTTGAAACCTCATCAGGTTAATGAGGCTCAAATGTTTATAAATTTCGAGAATAAAAGGAGGTCAAAACACAGTTTTTTGTTGAAATTTTATGAATTGATGGTCAATGATTGGAATATGAAACTTGCCTTGATGCAGTTCGTAGAAATGAGCTATATATTTTGAAACATTTGAAACCTCATCAGGTTAATGAGGCTCAAATGTTTATAAATTTCGAGAATAAAAGGAGGTCAAAACACAGATTTTTGTTGAAATTTTATGAATTGATGGTCAATGAATGGAATATGAAACTTGGCTGGGTGCAGTTCGTCAAAATGAGCCATATATTTTGAAACATTTGAAACCTCATCAGGTTAATGAGGCTCAAATGTTTATAAATTTCGAGAATAAAAGGAGGTCAAAACACAGGTTTTAGTTGAAACTTTATGAATTGATGCTCAATGAATGGAATATGAAACTTAGGTTGATGCAGTTCGTCAAAATGAACCATGTATTTTGAAACATTTGAAACCTCATCAGGTTAATGAGGCTCAAATGATAGTAAATTTCGAGAATAAAAGGAGGTCAAAACACAGTTTCTAGTTGAAAATTTATGAATTGATGGTCAATGAATGGAATATGAAACTTGGCTTGATGCAGTTCGTCAAAATGAGCCATATATTTTGAAACATTTGAAACCTCACTAGGTTAATGAGGCTCAAATGATAGTAAATTTCGAGAATAAAAGGAGGTCAAAACATAGTTTTTAGTTGAAATTTTATGAATTGATGGTCAATGATTGGAATATGAAACTTGCCTTGATGCAGTTCGTAAAAATGAGCTATATATTTTGAAACATTTGAAACCTCATCAGGTTAATGAGGCTCAAATGTTTATAAATTTCGAGAATAAAAGGAGGTCAAAACACAGATTTTTGTTGAAATTTTATGAATTTATGGTCAATGAATGGAATATGAAACTTGGCTTGATGCAGTTCGTTAAAATGAGCCATATATTTTGAAACATTTGAAACCTCATCAGGTTAATGAGGCTCAAATGATAGTAAATTTCGAGAATAAAAGGAGGTCAAAACACAGTTTTTGGTTGAAATGTTATGAATTGATTGTCAATGAATGGAATATGGAACTTGGCTTGATGCAGTTCGTCAAAATGAGCCAGATATTTTGAAACATTTGAAACCTCATCAGGTTAATGAGGCTCAAATGTTTATAAATTTCGAGAATAAAAGGAGGTCAAAACACAGTTTTTGGTTGAAATTTTATGAATTGATTGTCAATGAATGGAATATGAAACTTGGCTTGATGCAGTTCGTCAAAATGAACCATATATTTTGAAACATTTGAAACCTCACTAGGTTAATGAGGCTCAAATGATAGTAAATTTCGAGAATAAAAGGAGGTCAAAACACAGTTTTTGGTTGAAATGTTATGAATTGATTGTCAATGAATGGAATATGAAACTTGGCTTGATGCAGTTCGTCAAAATGAGCCAGATATTTTGAAACATTTGAAACCTCATCAGGTTAATGAGGCTCAAATGTTTATAAATTTCGAGAATAAAAGGAGGTCAAAACACAGATTTTTTTTGAAATTTTATGAATTTATGGTCAATGAATGGAATATGAAACTTGGCTTGATGCAGTTCGTCAAAATGAACCATATATTTTGAAACATTTGAAACCTCATCAGGTTAATGAGGCTCAAATGTTTATAAATTTCGAGAATAAAAGGAGGTCAAAACACAGTTTTTGGTTGAAATTTTATGAATTGATTGTCAATGAATGGAATAGGAAACTTGGCTTGATGCAGTTCGTCAAAATGAGCCAGATATTTTGAAACATTTGAAACCTCATCAGGTTAATGAGGCTCAAATGTTTATAAATTTCGAGAATAAAAGGAGGTCAAAACACAATTTTTGGTTGAAATGTTATGAATTGATTGTCAATGAATGGAATATGAAACTTGGCTTGATGCAGTTCGTCAAAATGAGCCATATATTTTGAAACATTTGAAACCTCATCAGGTTAATGAGGCTCAAATGTTTATGAATTTCGAGAATAAAAGGAGGTCAAAACACAGTTTTTGGTTGAAATTTTATGAATTGATTGTCAATGAATGGAATATGAAACTTGGCTTGATGCAGTTCGTCAAAATGAACCATATATTTTGAAACATTTGAAACCTCATCAGGTTAATGAGGCTCAAATGATAGTAAATTTCGAGAATAAAAGGAGGTCAAAACATAGTTTTTAATTGAAATTTTATGAATTGATGGTCAATGAATGGAATATGAAACTTGGCTTGATGCATTTCGTCAAAATGAGCCAGATATTTTGAAACATTTGAAATCTCATTAGGTTAATGAGGCTCAAATGATAGTAAATTTCGAGAATAAAAGGAGGTCAAAACACAGTTTTTAGTTGAAAATTTATGAATTGATGGTCAATGAATGGAATATGAAACTTGGCTTGATGCAGTTCGTCAAAATGAGCCATATATTTTGAAACATTTGAAACCTCACTAGGTTAATGAGGCTCAAATGATAGTAAATTTTGAGAATTGAAGGAGGTCAAAACACAGTTTTTGGTTGAAATTTTATGAATTGATTGTCAATGAATGGAATAGGAAACTTGGCTTGATGCAGTTCGTCAAAATGAGCCAGATATTTTGAAACATTTGAAACCTCATCAGGTTAATGAGGCTCAAATGTTTATAAATTTCGAGAATAAAAGGAGGTCAAAACACAGTTTTTAGTTGAAAATTTATGAATTGATGGTCAATGAATGGAATATGAAACTTAGGTTGATGCAGTTCGTCAAAATGAGCCATATATTTTGAAACATTTGAAACCTCAATAGGTTAATGAGGCTCAAATGATAGTAAATTTCGACAATAGAAGGAGGTCAAAACATAGATTTTAGTTGAAATTTTATGAATTGATGGTCAATGATTGGAATATGAAACTTGCCTTGATGCAGTTGGTAGAAATGAGCTATATATTTTGAAACATTTGAAACCTCATCAGGTTAATGAGGCTCAAATGTTTATAAATTTCGAGAATAAAAGGAGGTCAAAACACAGTTTTTTGTTGAAATTTTATGAATTGATGGTCAATGAATGGAATATGAAACTTGGCTTGATGCAGTTCGTCAAAATGAGCCATATATTTTGAAACATTTGAAACCTCATCAGGTTAATGAGGCTCAAATGTTTATAAATTTCGAGAATAAAAGGAGGTCAAAACACAGGTTTTAGTTGAAACTTTATGAATTGATGGTCAATGAATGGAATATGAAACTTAGGTTGATGCAGTTCGTCAAAATGAACCATGTATTTTGAAACATTTGAAACCTCATCAGGTTAATGAGGCTCAAATGATAGTAAATTTCGAGAATAAAAGGAGGTCAAAACACAGTTTCTAGTTGAAAATTTATGAATTGATGGTCAATGAATGGAATATGAAACTTGGCTTGATGCAGTTCGTCAAAATGAGCCATATATTTTGAAACATTTGAAACCTCACTAGGTTAATGAGGCTCAAATGATAGTAAATTTCGAGAATAAAAGGAGGTCAAAACATAGTTTTTAGTTGAAATTTTATGAATTGATGGTCAATGATTGGAATATGAAACTTGCCTTGATGCAGTTCGTAAAAATGAGCTATATATTTTGAAACATTTGAAACCTCATCAGGTTAATGAGGCTCAAATGTTTATAAATTTCGAGAATAAAAGGAGGTCAAAACACAGATTTTTGTTGAAATTTTATGAATTTATGGTCAATGAATGGAATATGAAACTTGGCTTGATGCAGTTCGTTAAAATGAGCCATATATTTTGAAACATTTGAAACCTCATCAGGTTAATGAGGCTCAAATGATAGTAAATTTCGAGAATAAAAGGAGGTCAAAACACAGTTTTTGGTTGAAATGTTATGAATTGATTGTCAATGAATGGAATATGGAACTTGGCTTGATGCAGTTCGTCAAAATGAGCCAGATATTTTGAAACATTTGAAACCTCATCAGGTTAATGAGGCTCAAATGCTTATAAATTTCGAGAATAAAAGGAGGTCAAAACACAGTTTTTGGTTGAAATTTTATGAATTGATTGTCAATGAATGGAATATGAAACTTGGCTTGATGCAGTTCGTCAAAATGAACCATATATTTTGAAACATTTGAAACCTCACTAGGTTAATGAGGCTCAAATGATAGTAAATTTCGAGAATAAAAGGAGGTCAAAACACAGTTTTTGGTAGAAATGTTATGAATTGATTGTCAATGAATGGAATATGAAACTTGGCTTGATGCAGTTCGTCAAAATGAGCCAGATATTTTGAAACATTTGAAACCTCATCAGGTTAATGAGGCTCAAATGTTTATGAATTTCGAGAATAAAAGGAGGTCAAAACACAGTTTTTGGTTGAAATTTTATGAATTGATTGTCAATGAATGGAATATGAAACTTGGCTTGATGCAGTTCGTCAAAATGAACCATATATTTTGAAACATTTGAAACCTCATCAGGTTAATGAGGCTCAAATGATAGTAAATTTCGAGAATAAAAGGAGGTCAAAACACAGTTTTTGGTTGAAATTTTATGAAGTGATTGTCAATGAATGGAATATGAAACTTGGCTTGATGCAGTTCGTCAAAATGAGCCAGATATTTTGAAACATTTGAAATCTCATTAGGTTAATGAGGCTCAAATGATAGTAAATTTCGAGAATAAAAGGAGGTCAAAACACAGTTTTTAGTTGAAAATTTATGAATTGATGGTCAATGAATGGAATATGAAACTTGGCTTGATGCAGTTCGTCAAAATGAGCCATATATTTTGAAACATTTGAAATCTCATTAGGTTAATGAGGCTCAAATGATAGTAAATTTTGAGAATTGAAGGAGGTCAAAACACAGTTTTTGGTTGAAATTTTATGAATTTATTGTCAATGAATGGAATAGGAAACTTGGCTTGATGCAGTTCGTCAAAATGAGCCAGATATTTTGAAACATTTGAAACCTCATCAGGTTAATGAGGCTCAAATGTTTATAAATTTCGAGAATAAAAGGAGGTCAAAACACAGTTTTTAGTTGAAAATTTATGAATTGATGGTCAATGAATGGAATATGAAACTTGGCTTGATGCAGTTCGTCAAAATGAGCCATATATTTTGAAACATTTGAAACCTCAATAGGTTAATGAGGCTCAAATGATAGTAAATTTCGACAATAGAAGGAGGTCAAAACATAGATTTTAGTTGAAATTTTATGAATTGATGGTCAATGATTGGAATATGAAACTTGCCTTGATGCAGTTGGTAGAAATGAGCTATATATTTTGAAACATTTGAAACCTCATCAGGTTAATGAGGCTCAAATGTTTATAAATTTCGAGAATAAAAGGAGGTCAAAACACAGATTTTTGTTGAAATTTTATGAATTGATGGTCAATGAATGGAATATGAAACTTGGCTGGATGCAGTTCGTCAAAATGAGCCATATATTTTGAAACATTTGAAACCTCATCAGGTTAATGAGGCTCAAATGTTTATAAATTTCGAGAATAAAAGGAGGTCAAAACACAGGTTTTAGTTGAAACTTTATGAATTGATGGTCAATGAATGGAATATGAAACTTAGGTTGATGCAGTTCGTCAAAATGAGCCATGTATTTTGAAACATTTGAAACCTCATCAGGTTAATGAGGCTCAAATGATAGTAAATTTCGAGAATAAAAGGAGGTCAAAACACAGTTTCTAGTTGAAAATTTATGAATTGATGGTCAATGAATGGAATATGAAACTTGGCTTGATGCAGTTCGTCAAAATGAGCCATATATTTTGAAACATTTGAAACCTCACTAGGTTAATGAGGCTCAAATGATAGTAAATTTCGAGAATAAAAGGAGGTCAAAACATAGTTTTTAGTTGAAATTTTATGAATTGATGGTCAATGATTGGAATATGAAACTTGCCTTGATGCAGTTCGTAAAAATGAGCTATATATTTTGAAACATTTGAAACCTCATCAGGTTAATGAGGCTCAAATGTTTATAAATTTCGAGAATAAAAGGAGGTCAAAACACAGATTTTTGTTGAAATTTTATGAATTTATGGTCAATGAATGGAATATGAAACTTGGCTTGATGCAGTTCGTTAAAATGAGCCATATATTTTGAAACATTTGAAACCTCATCAGGTTAATGAGGCTCAAATGATAGTAAATTTCGAGAATAAAAGGAGGTCAAAACACAGTTTTTGGTTGAAATGTTATGAATTGATTGTCAATGAATGGAATATGGAACTTGGCTTGATGCAGTTCGTCAAAATGAGCCAGATATTTTGAAACATTTGAAACCTCATCAGGTTAATGAGGCTCAAATGTTTATAAATTTCGAGAATAAAAGGAGGTCAAAACACAGTTTTTTGTTGAAATTTTATGAATTGATGGTCAATGAATGGAATATGAAACTTGGCTTGATGCAGTTCGTCAAAATGAGCCATATATTTTGAAACATTTGAAACCTCATCAGGTTAATGAGGCTCAAATGTTTATAAATTTCGAGAATAAAAGGAGGTCAAAACACAGGTTTTAGTTGAAACTTTATGAATTGATGGTCAATGAATGGAATATGAAACTTAGGTTGATGCAGTTCGTCAAAATGAACCATGTATTTTGAAACATTTGAAACCTCATCAGGTTAATGAGGCTCAAATGATAGTAAATTTCGAGAATAAAAGGAGGTCAAAACACAGTTTCTAGTTGAAAATTTATGAATTGATGGTCAATGAATGGAATATGAAACTTGGCTTGATGCAGTTCGTCAAAATGAGCCATATATTTTGAAACATTTGAAACCTCATTAGGTTAATGAGGCTCAAATGATAGTAAATTTCGAGAATAAAAGGAGGTCAAAACACAGTTTTTAGTTGAAATTTTATGAATTGATGGTCAATGATTGGAATATGAAACTTGCCTTGATGCAGTTCGTAAAAATGAGCTATATATTTTGAAACATTTGAAACCTCATCAGGTTAATGAGGCTCAAATGTTTATAAATTTCGAGAATAAAAGGAGGTCAAAACACAGTTTTTAGTTGAAAATTTATGAATTGATGGTCAATGAATGGAATATGAAACTTGGTTTGATGCAGTTCGTCAAAATGAGCCATATATTTTGAAACATTTGAAACCTCACTAGGTTAATGAGGCTCAAATGATAGTAAATTTTGAGAATTGAAGGAGGTCAAAACACAGTTTTTGGTTGAAATTTTATGAATTTATTGTCAATGAATGGAATAGGAAACTTGGCTTGATGCAGTTCGTCAAAATGAGCCAGATATTTTGAAACATTTGAAACCTCATCAGGTTAATGAGGCTCAAATGTTTATAAATTTCGAGAATAAAAGGAGGTCAAAACACAGTTTTTAGTTGGAAATTTATGAATTGATGGTCAATGAATGGAATATGAAACTTGGCTTGATGCAGTTCGTCAAAATGAGCCATATATTTTGAAACATTTGAAACCTCAATAGGTTAATGAGGCTCAAATGATAGTAAATTTCGACAATAGAAGGAGGTCAAAACATAGATTTTAGTTGAAATTTTATGAATTGATGGTCAATGATTGGAATATGAAACTTGCCTTGATGCAGTTGGTAGAAATGAGCTATATATTTTGAAACATTTGAAACCTCATCAGGTTAATGAGGCTCAAATGTTTATAAATTTCGAGAATAAAAGGAGGTCAAAACACAGTTTTTTGTTGAAATTTTATGAATTGATGGTCAATGAATGGAATATGAAACTTGGCTTGATGCAGTTCGTCAAAATGAGCTATATATTTTGAAACATTTGAAACCTCATCAGGTTAATGAGGCTCAAATGTTTATAAATTTCGAGAATAAAAGGAGGTCAAAACACAGGTTTTAGTTGAAACTTTATGAATTGATGGTCAATGAATGGAATATGAAACTTAGGTTGATGCAGTTCGTCAAAATGAGCCATGTATTTTGAAACATTTGAAACCTCATCAGGTTAATGAGGCTCAAATGATAGTAAATTTCGAGAATAAAAGGAGGTCAAAACACAGTTTCTAGTTGAAAATTTATGAATTGATGGTCAATGAATGGAATATGAAACTTGGCTTGATGCAGTTCGTCAAAATGAGCCATATATTTTGAAACATTTGAAACCTCACTAGGTTAATGAGGCTCAAATGATAGTAAATTTCGAGAATAAAAGGAGGTCAAAACATAGTTTTTAGTTGAAATTTTATGAATTGATGGTCAATGATTGGAATATGAAACTTGCCTTGATGCAGTTCGTAAAAATGAGCTATATATTTTGAAACATTTGAAACCTCATCAGGTTAATGAGGCTCAAATGTTTATAAATTTCGAGAATAAAAGGAGGTCAAAACACAGATTTTTGTTGAAATTTTATGAATTTATGGTCAATGAATGGAATATGAAACTTGGCTTGATGCAGTTCGTTAAAATGAGCCATATATTTTGAAACATTTGAAACCTCATCAGGTTAATGAGGCTCAAATGATAGTAAATTTCGAGAATAAAAGGAGGTCAAAACACAGTTTTTGGTTGAAATGTTATGAATTGATTGTCAATGAATGGAATATGGAACTTGGCTTGATGCAGTTCGTCAAAATGAGCCAGATATTTTGAAACATTTGAAACCTCATCAGGTTAATGAGGCTCAAATGTTTATAAATTTCGAGAATAAAAGGAGGTCAAAACACAGTTTTTTGTTGAAATTTTATGAATTGATGGTCAATGAATGGAATATGAAACTTGGCTTGATGCAGTTCGTCAAAATGAGCCATATATTTTGAAACATTTGAAACCTCATCAGGTTAATGAGGCTCAAATGTTTATAAATTTCGAGAATAAAAGGAGGTCAAAACACAGGTTTTAGTTGAAACTTTATGAATTGATGGTCAATGAATGGAATATGAAACTTAGGTTGATGCAGTTCGTCAAAATGAACCATGTATTTTGAAACATTTGAAACCTCATCAGGTTAATGAGGCTCAAATGATAGTAAATTTCGAGAATAAAAGGAGGTCAAAACACAGTTTCTAGTTGAAAATTTATGAATTGATGGTCAATGAATGGAATATGAAACTTGGCTTGATGCAGTTCGTCAAAATGAGCCATATATTTTGAAACATTTGAAACCTCACTAGGTTAATGAGGCTCAAATGATAGTAAATTTCGAGAATAAAAGGAGGTCAAAACATAGTTTTTAGTTGAAATTTTATGAATTGATGGTCAATGATTGGAATATGAAACTTGCCTTGATGCAGTTCGTAAAAATGAGCTATATATTTTGAAACATTTGAAACCTCATCAGGTTAATGAGGCTCAAATGTTTATAAATTTCGAGAATAAAAGGAGGTCAAAACACAGATTTTTGTTGAAATTTTATGAATTTATGGTCAATGAATGGAATAGGAAACTTGGCTTGATGCAGTTCGTTAAAATGAGCCATATATTTTGAAACATTTGAAACCTCATCAGGTTAATGAGGCTCAAATGATAGTAAATTTCGAGAATAAAAGGAGGTCAAAACACAGTTTTTGGTTGAAATGTTATGAATTGATTGTCAATGAATGGAATATGGAACTTGGCTTGATGCAGTTCGTCAAAATGAGCCAGATATTTTGAAACATTTGAAACCTCATCAGGTTAATGAGGCTCAAATGTTTATAAATTTCGAGAATAAAAGGAGGTCAAAACACAGTTTTTGGTTGAAATTTTATGAATTGATTGTCAATGAATGGAATATGAAACTTGGCTTGATGCAGTTCGTCAAAATGAACCATATATTTTGAAACATTTGAAACCTCATTAGGTTAATGAGGCTCAAATGATAGTAAATTTCGAGAATAAAAGGAGGTCAAAACACAGTTTTTAGTTGAAAATTTATGAATTGATGGTCAATGAATGGAATATGAAACTTGGCTTGATGCAGTTCGTCAAAATGAGCCATATATTGTGAAACATTTGAAACCTCACTAGGTTAATGAGGCTCAAATGATAGTAAATTTTGAGAATTAAAGGAGGTCAAAACACAGTTTTTGGTTGAAATTTTATGAATTGATTGTCAATGACTGGAATATGGAACTTGGCTTGATGCAGTTCGTCAAAATGAGCCAGATATTTTGAAACATTTGAAACCTCATCAGGTTAATGAGGCTCAAATGTTTATAAATTTCGAGAATAAAAGGAGGTCAAAACACAATTTTTGGTTGAAATGTTATGAATTGATTGTCAATGAATGGAATATGAAACTTGGCTTGATGCAGTTCGTCAAAATGAGCCATATATTTTGAAACATTTGAAACCTCATTAGGTTAATGAGGCTCAAATGATAGTAAATTTCGAGAATAAAAGGAGGTCAAAACACAGTTTTTAGTTGAAAATTTATGAATTGATGGTCAATGAATGGAATATGAAACTTGGCTTGATGCAGTTCGTCAAAATGAGCCATATATTTTGAAACATTTGAAACCTCACTAGGTTAATGAGGCTCAAATGATAGTAAATTTTGAGAATTAAAGGAGGTCAAAACACAGTTTTTGGTTGAAATTTTATGAATTGATTGTCAATGAATGGAATAGGAAACTTGGCTTGATGCAGTTCGTCAAAATGAGCCAGATATTTTGAAACATTTGAAACCTCATCAGGTTAATGAGGCTCAAATGTTTATAAATTTCGAGAATATAAGGAGGTCAAAACACAGTTTTTAGTTGAAAATTTATGAATTGATGGTCAATGAATGGAATATGAAACTTGGCTTTATGCAGTTCGTCAAAATGAGCCATATATTTTGAAACATTTGAAACCTCAATAGGTTAATGAGGCTCAAATGATAGTAAATTTCGACAATAAAAGGAGGTCAAAACATAGATTTTAGTTGAAATTTTATGAATTGATGGTCAATGATTGGAATATGAAACTTGCCTTGATGCAGTTCGTAGAAATGAGCTATATATTTTGAAACATTTGAAACCTCATCAGGTTAATGAGGCTCAAATGTTTATAAATTTCGAGAATAAAAGGAGGTCAAAACACAGTTTTTTGTTGATATTTTATGAATTGATGGTCAATGAATGGAATATGAAACTTGGCTTGATGCAGTTCGTCAAAATGAGCCATATATTTTGAAACATTTGAAACCTCATCAGGTTAATGAGGCTCAAATGTTTATAAATTTCGAGAATAAAAGGAGGTCAAAACACAGGTTTTAGTTGAAACTTTATGAATTGATGGTCAATGAATGGAATATGAAACTTAGGTTGATGCAGTTCGTCAAAATGAACCATGTATTTTGAAACATTTGAAACCTCATCAGGTTAATGAGGCTCAAATGATAGTAAATTTCGAGAATAAAAGGAGGTCAAAACACAGTTTTTAGTTGAAAATTTATGAATTGATGGTCAATGAATGGAATATGAAACTTGGCTTGATGCAGTTCGTCAAAATGAGCCATATATTTTGAAACATTTGAAACCTCACTAGGTTAATGAGGCTCAAATGATAGTAAATTTCGAGAATAAAAGGAGGTCAAAACATAGTTTTTAGTTGAAATTTTATGAATTGATGGTCAATGATTGGAATATGAAACTTGCCTTGATGCAGTTCGTAAAAATGAGCTATATATTTTGAAACATTTGAAACCTCATCAGGTTAATGAGGCTCAAATGTTTATAAATTTCGAGAATAAAAGGAGGTCAAAACACAGATTTTTGTTGAAATTTTATGAATTTATGGTCAATGAATGGAATATGAAACTTGGCTTGATGCAGTTCGTCAAAATGAATCATATATTTTGAAACATTTGAAACCTCATCAGGTTAATGAGGCTCAAATGTTTATAAATTTCGAGAATAAAAGGAGGTCAAAACACAGTTTTTGGTTGAAATTTTATGAATTGATGGTCAATGATTGGAATATGAAACTTGCCTTGATGCAGTTGGTAGAAATGAGCTATATATTTTGAAACATTTGAAACCTCATCAGGTTAATGAGGCTCAAATGTTTATAAATTTCGAGAATAAAAGGAGGTCAAAACACAGATTTTTGTTGAAATTTTATGAATTGATGGTCAATGAATGGAATATGAAACTTGGCTTGATGCAGTTCGTCAAAATGAGCCATATATTTTGAAACATTTGAAACCTCATCAGGTTAATGAGGCTCAAATGTTTATAAATTTCGAGAATAAAAGGAGGTCAAAACACAGGTTTTAGTTGAAACTTTATGAATTGATGGTCAATGAATGGAATATGAAACTTAGGTTGATGCAGTTCGTCAAAATGAACCATGTATTTTGAAACATTTGAAACCTCATCAGGTTAATGAGGCTCAAATGATAGTAAATTTCGAGAATAAAAGGAGGTCAAAACACAGTTTCTAGTTGAAAATTTATGAATTGATGGTCAATGAATGGAATATGAAACTTGGCTTGATGCAGTTCGTCAAAATGAGCCATATATTTTGAAACATTTGAAACCTCACTAGGTTAATGAGGCTCAAATGATAGTAAATTTCGAGAATAAAAGGAGGTCAAAACATAGTTTTTAGTTGAAATTTTATGAATTGATGGTCAATGATTGGAATATGAAACTTGCCTTGATGCAGTTCGTAAAAATGAGCTATATATTTTGAAACATTTGAAACCTCATCAGGTTAATGAGGCTCAAATGTTTATAAATTTCGAGAATAAAAGGAGGTCAAAACACAGATTTTTGTTGAAATTTTATGAATTTATGGTCAATGAATGGAATATGAAACTTGGCTTGATGCAGTTCGTTAAAATGAGCCATATATTTTGAAACATTTGAAACCTCATCAGGTTAATGAGGCTCAAATGATAGTAAATTTCGAGAATAAAAGGAGGTCCAAACACAGTTTTTGGTTGAAATGTTATGAATTGATTGTCAATGAATGGAATATGGAACTTGGCTTGATGCAGTTCGTCAAAATGAGCCAGATATTTTGAAACATTTGAAACCTCATCAGGTTAATGAGGCTCAAATGTTTATAAATTTCGAGAATAAAAGGAGGTCAAAACACAGTTTTTGGTTGAAATTTTATGAATTGATTGTCAATGAATGGAATATGAAACTTGGCTTGATGCAGTTCGTCAAAATGAACCATATATTTTGAAACATTTGAAACCTCATTAGGTTAATGAGGCTCAAATGATAGTAAATTTCGAGAATAAAAGGAGGTCAAAACACAGTTTTTAGTTGAAAATTTATGAATTGATGGTCAATGAATGGAATATGAAACTTGGCTTGATGCAGTTCGTCAAAATGAGCCATATATTGTGAAACATTTGAAACCTCACTAGGTTAATGAGGCTCAAATGATAGTAAATTTTGAGAATTAAAGGAGGTCAAAACACAGTTTTTGGTTGAAATTTTATGAATTGATTGTCAATGAATGGAATATGGAACTTGGCTTGATGCAGTTCGTCAAAATGAGCCAGATATTTTGAAACATTTGAAACCTCATCAGGTTAATGAGGCTCAAATGTTTATAAATTTCGAGAATAAAAGGAGGTCAAAACACAGTTTTTGGTTGAAATCTTATGAATTGATTGTCAATGAATGGAATATGAAACTTGGCTTGATGCAGTTCGTCAAAATGAACCATATATTTTGAAACATTTGAAACCTCACTAGGTTAATGAGGCTCAAATGATAGTAAATTTCGAGAATAAAAGGAGGTCAAAACACAGTTTTTAGTTGAAAATTTATGAATTGATGGTCAATGAATGGAATATGAAACTTGGCTTGATGCAGTTCGTCAAAATGAGCCATATATTGTGAAACATTTGAAACCTCACTAGGTTAATGAGGCTCAAATGATAGTAAATTTTGAGAATTAAAGGAGGTCAAAACACAGTTTTTGGTTGAAATTTTATGAATTGATTGTCAATGAATGGAATAGGAAACTTGGCTTGATGCAGTTCGTCAAAATGAGCCAGATATTTTGAAACATTTGAAACCTCATCAGGTTAATGAGGCTCAAATGTTTATAAATTTCGAGAATATAAGGAGGTCAAAACACAGTTTTTAGTTGAAAATTTATGAATTGATGGTCAATGAATGGAATATGAAACTTGGCTTTATGCAGTTCGTCAAAATGAGCCATATATTTTGAAACATTTGAAACCTCAATAGGTTAATGAGGCTCAAATGATAGTAAATTTCGACAATAAAAGGAGGTCAAAACATAGATTTTAGTTGAAATTTTATGAATTGATGGTCAATGATTGGAATATGAAACTTGCCTTGATGCAGTTCGTAGAAATGAGCTATATATTTTGAAACATTTGAAACCTCATCAGGTTAATGAGGCTCAAATGTTTATAAATTTCGAGAATAAAAGGAGGTCAAAACACAGTTTTTTGTTGATATTTTATGAATTGATGGTCAATGAATGGAATATGAAACTTGGCTTGATGCAGTTCGTCAAAATGAGCCATATATTTTGAAACATTTGAAACCTCATCAGGTTAATGAGGCTCAAATGTTTATAAATTTCGAGAATAAAAGGAGGTCAAAACACAGGTTTTAGTTGAAACTTTATGAATTGATGGTCAATGAATGGAATATGAAACTTAGGTTGATGCAGTTCGTCAAAATGAACCATGTATTTTGAAACATTTGAAACCTCATCAGGTTAATGAGGCTCAAATGATAGTAAATTTCGAGAATAAAAGGAGGTCAAAACACAGTTTTTAGTTGAAAATTTATGAATTGATGGTCAATGAATGGAATATGAAACTTGGCTTGATGCAGTTCGTCAAAATGAGCCATATATTTTGAAACATTTGAAACCTCCCTAGGTTAATGAGGCTCAAATGATAGTAAATTTCGAGAATAAAAGGAGGTCAAAACATAGTTTTTAGTTGAAATTTTATGAATTGATGGTCAATGATTGGAATATGAAACTTGCCTTGATGCAGTTCGTAAAAATGAGCTATATATTTTGAAACATTTGAAACCTCATCAGGTTAATGAGGCTCAAATGTTTATAAATTTCGAGAATAAAAGGAGGTCAAAACACAGATTTTTGTTGAAATTTTATGAATTTATGGTCAATGAATGGAATATGAAACTTGGCTTGATGCAGTTCGTCAAAATGAACCATATATTTTGAAACATTTGAAACCTCATCAGGTTAATGAGGCTCAAATGTTTATAAATTTCGAGAATAAAAGGAGGTCAAAACACAGTTTTTGGTTGAAATTTTATGAATTGATGGTCAATGAATGGAATATGAAACTTGGCTTGATGCAGTTCGTCAAAATGAGCCATATATTTTGAAACATTTGAAACCTCATTAGGTTAATGAGGCTCAAATGATAGTAAATTTCGAGAATAAAAGGAGGTCAAAACATAGTTTTTAGTTAAAATTTTATGAATTGATGGTCAATGATTGGAATATGAAACTTGCCTTGATGCAGTTCGTAAAAATGAGCTATATATTTTGAAACATTTGAAACCTCATCAGGTTAATGAGGCTCAAATGTTTATAAATTTCGAGAATAAAAGGAGGTCAAAACACAGTTTTTGGTTGAAATTTTATGAATTGATTGTCAATGAATGGAATATGAAACTTGGCTTGATGCAGTTCGTCAAAATGAACCATATATTTTGAAACATTTGAAACCTCACTAGGTTAATGAGGCTCAAATGATAGTAAATTTTGAGAATAAAAGGAGGTCAAAACACAGTTTTTAGTTGAAAATTTATGAATTGATGGTCAATGAATGGAATATGAAACTTGGCTTGATGCAGTTCGTCAAAATGAGCCATATATTTTGAAACATTTGAAACCTCACTAGGTTAATGAGGCTCAAATGATAGTAAATTTTGAGAATTAAAGGAGGTCAAAACACAGTTTTTGGTTGAAATTTTATGAATTGATTGTCAATGAATGGAATATGGAACTTGGCTTGATGCAGTTCGTCAAAATGAGCCAGATATTTTGAAACATTTGAAACCTCATCAGGTTAATGAGGCTCAAATGTTGATAAATTTCGAGAATAAAAGGAGGTCAAAACACAGTTTTTGGTTGAAATTTTATGAATTGATTGTCAATGAATGGAATATGAAACTTGGCTTGATGCAGTTCGTCAAAATGAGCCATATATTTTGAAACATTTGAAACCTCATTAGGTTAATGAGGCTCAAATGATAGTAAATTTCGAGAATAAAAGGAGGTCAAAACACAGTTTTTAGTTGAAAATTTATGAATTGATGGTCAATGAATGGAATATGAAACTTGGCTTGATGCAGTTCGTCAAAATGAGCCATATATTTTGAAACATTTGAAACCTCACTAGGTTAATGAGGCTCAAATGATAGTAAATTTTGAGAATTAAAGGAGGTCAAAACACAGTTTTTGGTTGAAATTTTATGAATTGATTGTCAATGAATGGAATAGGAAACTTGGCTTGATGCAGTTCGTCAAAATGAGCCAGATATTTTGAAACATTTGAAACCTCATCAGGTTAATGAGGCTCAAATGTTTATAAATTTCGAGAATAAAAGGAGGTCAAAACACAGTTTTTAGTTGAAAATTTATGAATTGATGGTCAATGAATGGAATATGAAACTTGGCTTGATGCAGTTCGTCAAAATGAGCCATATATTTTGAAACATTTGAAACCTCAATAGGTTAATGAGGCTCAAATGATAGTAAATTTCGACAATAAAAGGAGGTCAAAACATAGATTTTAGTTGAAATTTTATGAATTGATGGTCAATGATTGGAATATGAAACTTGCCTTGATGCAGTTCGTAGAAATGAGCTATATATTTTGAAACATTTGAAACCTCATCAGGTTAATGAGGCTCAAATGTTTATAAATTTCGAGAATAAAAGGAGGTCAAAACACAGTTTTTTGTTGAAATTTTATGAATTGATGGTCAATGAATGGAATATGAAACTTGGCTTGATGCAGTTCGTCAAAATGAGCCATATATTTTGAAACATTTGAAACCTCATCAGGTTAATGAGGCTCAAATGTTTATAAATTTCGAGAATAAAAGGAGGTCAAAACACAGGTTTTAGTTGAAACTTTATGAATTGATGGTCAATGAATGGAATATGAAACTTAGGTTGATGCAGTTCGTCAAAATGAACCATGTATTTTGAAACATTTGAAACCTCATCAGGTTAATGAGGCTCAAATGATAGTAAATTTTGAGAATTAAAGGAGGTCAAAACACAGTTTTTGGTTGAAATTTTATGAATTTTTTTTTTTTTTTTTTTTATATCATTCATTTAAAAAGTTTACAATGAGTTCTACAATCTACAATACTTATCTAATTACTATACAACACTACGGGAACGATACCAGGGGGAGCGAAAAACAATGACTACCCCATGGCCAAAAACATAAAGACATATAACGTTAACCTACATGCAACTAACTGTACACTACGAACGATTAGAAAACTAATGGATAAAGGATATAATATACTAGATTCTGTCTGATATTGGATGTCGTGTCAAGGTTGGGAAGAACTCAAAAATTTTACGAGTGCGGCTCGTTTGAAGTTGAGATGCATAAGATGCATGACATCTAATATCAAACAGAACTTACAAGGAAAACAAAGAACATTCACGTAAAGGGACTTGGTGGTTGCTAAGAACATCGCTGAAATTTCAAAGGATCTCAAACAAACCGACCAGTTTCCTGGATGAAACGTAAAGTCAATTCGAGTATATTTTTGTTCAAGTCATCAGAAAAGTCTTGATCACCATATAGTAAAAGCTGCGTCAAAGCATCATTTGAAAGGCCAGCGATTTGTACATACGGTTGCAATAATTGTACAATTCCAGCGAGAAGATCTCTTCGTTGAACATCAAAAGAAGGGCAGAGCAATTTTATGAATTGATTGTCAATGAATGGAATATGAAACTTGGCTTGATGCAGTTCGTCAAAATGAGCCATATATTTTGAAACATTTGAAACCTCACTAGGTTAATGAGGCTCAAATGATAGTAAATTTCGAGAATAAAAGGAGGTCAAAACATAGTTTTTAGTTGAAATTTTATGAATTGATGGTCAATGATTGGAATATGAAACTTGCCTTGATGCAGTTCGTAAAAATGAGCTATATATTTTGAAACATTTGAAACCTCATCAGGTTAATGAGGCTCAAATGTTTATAAATTTCGAGAATAAAAGGAGGTCAAAACACAGATTTTTGTTGAAATTTTATGAATTTATGGTCAATGAATGGAATATGAAACTTGGCTTGATGCAGTTCGTCAAAATGAACCATATATTTTGAAACATTTGAAACCTCATCAGGTTAATGAGGCTCAAATGTTTATAAATTTCGAGAATAAAAGGAGGTCAAAACACAGTTTTTGGTTGAAATTTTATGAATTGATTGTCAATGAATGGAATAGGAAACTTGGCTTGATGCAGTTCGTCAAAATGCGCCAGATATTTTGAAACATTTGAAACCTCATCAGGTTAATGAGGCTCAAATGTTTATAAATTTCGAGAATAAAAGGAGGTCAAAACACAATTTTTGGTTGAAATGTTATGAATTGATTGTCAATGAATGGAATATGAAACTTGGCTTGATGCAGTTCGTCAAAATGAGCCAGATATTTTGAAACATTTGAAACCTCATCAGGTTAATGAGGCTCAAATGTTTATGAATTTCGAGAATAAAAGGAGGTCAAAACACAGTTTTTGGTTGAAATTTTATGAATTGATTGTCAATGAATGGAATATGAAACTTGGCTTGATGCAGTTCGTCAAAATGAACCATATATTTTGAAACATTTGAAACCTCATCAGGTTAATGAGGCTCAAATGTTTATAAATTTCGAGAATAAAAGGAGGTCAAAACACAGTTTTTGGTTGAAGTTTTATGAATTGATGGTCAATGAATGGAATATGAAACTTGGCTTGATGCAGTTCGTTAAAATGAGCCATATATTTTGAAACATTTGAAACCTCATCAGGTTAATGAGGCTCAAATGATAGTAAATTTCGAGAATAAAAGGAGGTCAAAACACAGATTTTTGTTGAAATTTTATGAATTGATGGTCAATGAATGGAATATGAAACTTGGCTGGGTGCAGTTCGTCAAAATGAGCCATATATTTTGAAACATTTGAAACCTCATCAGGTTAATAAGGCTCAAATGTTTATAAATTTCGAGAATAAAAGGAGGTCAAAACACAGGTTTTAGTTGAAACTTTATGAATTGATGGTCAATGAATGGAATATGAAACTTAGGTTGATGCAGTTCGTCAAAATGAACCATGTATTTTGAAACATTTGAAACCTCATCAGGTTAATGAGGCTCAAATGATAGTAAATTTCGAGAATAAAAGGAGGTCAACACACAGTTTTTAGTTGAAAATTTATGAATTTATGGTCAATGAATGGAATATGAAACTTAGGTTGATGCAGTTCGTCAAAATGAACCATGTATTTTGAAACATGTGAAACCTCATCAGGTTAATGAGGCTCAAATGATAGTAAATTTCGAGAATAAAAGGAGGTCAAAACACAGTTTTTAGTTGAAAATTTATGAATTGATGGTCAATGAATGGAATATGAAACTTGGCTTGATGCAGTTCGTCAAAATGAGCCATATATTTTGAAACATTTGAAACCTCACTAGGTTAATGAGGCTCAAATGATAGTAAATTTCGAGAATGAAAGGAGGTCAAAACATAGTTTTTAGTTGAAATTTTATGAATTGATGGTCAATGATTGGAATATGAAACTTGCCTTGATGCAGTTCGTAAAAATGAGCTATATATTTTGAAACATTTGAAACCTCATCAGGTTAATGAGGCCCAAATGATAGTAAATTTCGAGAATAAAAGGAGGTCAAAACATAGTTTTTAGTTGAAATTTTATGAATTGATGGTCAATGATTGGAATATGAAACTTGCCTTGATGCAGTTCGTAAAAATGAGCTATATATTTTGAAACATTTGAAACCTCATCAGGTTAATGAGGCTCAAATGTTTATAAATTTCGAGAATAAAAGGAGG
The DNA here is from genome assembly GCA_039566865.1 of Aurelia coerulea. NCBI lineage: Eukaryota > Metazoa > Cnidaria > Scyphozoa > Semaeostomeae > Ulmaridae > Aurelia > Aurelia coerulea. The sequence continues at coordinate 29,447,572 of CM076944.1, forward strand.
TCAAAACACAGATTTTTGTTGAAATTTTATGAATTTATGGTCAATGAATGGAATATGAAACTTGGGATGATGCAGTTCGTCACAATGAACGATATATTTTGAAACATTTGAAACCTCATCAGGTTAATGAGGCTCAAATGTTTATAAATTTCGAGAATAAAAGGAGGTCAAAACACAGTTTTTGGTTGAAATTTTATGAATTGATGGTCAATGAATGGAATATGAAACTTGGCTTGATGCAGTTCGTTAAAATGAGCCATATATTTTGAAACATTTGAAACCTCATCAGGTTAATGAGGCTCAAATGATAGTAAATTTCGAGAATAAAAGGAGGTCAAAACACAGTTTTTGGTTGAAATGTTATGAATTGATTGTCAATGAATGGAATATGGAACTTGGCTTGATGCAGTTCGTCAAAATGAGCCAGATATTTTGAAACATTTGAAACCTCATCAGGTTAATGAGGCTCAAATGTTTATAATTTTCGAGAATAAAAGGAGGTCAAAACACAGTTTTTGGTTGAAATTTTATGAATTGATTGTCAATGAATGGAATATGAAACTTGGCTTGATGCAGTTCGTCAAAATGAACCATATATTTTGAAACATTTGAAACCTCATCAGGTTAATGAGGCTCAAATGTTTATAAATTTCGAGAATAAAAGGAGGTCAAAACACAGTTTTTGGTTGAAATTTTATGAATTGATGGTCAATGAATGGAATATGAAACTTGGCTTGATGCAGTTCGTTAAAATGAGCCATATATTTTGAAACATTTGAAACCTCATCAGGTTAATGAGGCTCAAATGATAGTAAATTTCGAGAATAAAAGGAGGTCAAAACACAGTTTTTGGTTGAAATTTTATGAATTGATGGTCAATGAATGGAATATGAAACTTGGCTTGATGCAGTTCGTCAAAATGAGCCATATATTTTGAAACATTTGAAACCTCATCAGGTTAATAAGGCTCAAATGTTTATAAATTTCGAGAATAAAAGGAGGTCAAAACACAGGTTTTAGTTGAAACTTTATGAATTGATGGTCAATGAATGGAATATGAAACTTGGCTTGATGCAGTTCGTTAAAATGAGCTATATATTTTGAAACATTTGAAACCTCATCAGGTTAATGAGGCTCAAATGTTTATAAATTTCGAGAATAAAAGGAGGTCAAAACACAGTTTTTGGTTGAAATTTTATGAATTGATGGTCAATGAATGGAATATGAAACTTGGCTTGATGCAGTTCGTTAAAATGAGCCATATATTTTGAAACATTTGAAACCTCATCAGGTTAATGAGGCTCAAATGATAGTAAATTTCGAGAATAAAAGGAGGTCAAAACACAGTTTTTGGTTAAAATTTTATGAATTGATTGTCAATGAATGGAATATGGAACTTGGCTTGATGCAGTTCGTCAAAATGAGCCAGATATTTTGAAACATTTGAAACCTCATCAGGTTAATGAGGCTCAAATGTTTATAAATTTCGAGAATAAAAGGAGATCAAAACACAGTTTTTGGTTGAAATTTTATGAATTGATTGTCAATGAATGGAATATGAAACTTGGCTTGATGCAGTTCGTCAAAATGAACCATATATTTTGAAACATTTGAAATCTCATTAGGTTAATGAGGCTCAAATGATAGTAAATTTCGAGAATAAAAGGAGGTCAAAACACAGTTTTTAGTTGAAAATTTATGAATTGATGGTCAATGAATGGAATATGAAACTTGGCTTGATGCAGTTCGTCAAAATGAGCCATATATTTTGAAACATTTGAAACCTCACTAGGTTAATGAGGCTCAAATGATAGTAAATTTTGAGAATTAAAGGAGGTCAAAACACAGTTTTTGGTTGAAATTTTATGAATTGATTGTCAATGAATGGAATAGGAAACTTGGCTTGATGCAGTTCGTCAAAATGAGCCAGATATTTTGAAACATTTGAAACCTCATCAGGTTAATGAGGCTCAAATGTTTATAAATTTCGAGAATAAAAGGAGGTCAAAACACAGTTTTTTGTTGAAAATTTATGAATTGATGGTCAATGAATGGAATATGAAACTTGGCTTGATGCAGTTCGTGAAAATGAGCCATATATTTTGAAACATTTGAAACCTCAATAGGTTAATGAGGCTCAAATGATAGTAAATTTCGACAATAAAAGGAGGTCAAAACATAGCTTTTAGTTGAAATTTTATGAATTGATGGTCAATGATTGGAATATGAAACTTGCCTTGATGCAGTTCGTAGAAATGAGCTATATATTTTGAAACATTTGAAACCTCATCAGGTTAATGAGGCTCAAATGTTTATAAATTTCGAGAATAAAAGGAGGTCAAAACACAGTTTTTTGTTGAAATTTTATGAATTGATGGTCAATTAATGGAATATGAAACTTGGCTTGATGCAGTTCGTCAAAATGAGCCATATATTTTGAAACATTTGAAACCTCATCAGGTTAATGAGGCTCAAATGTTTATAGATTTCGAGAATAAAAGGAGGTCAAAACACAGGTTTTAGTTGAAACTTTATGAATTGATGGTCAATGAATGGAATATGAAACTTAGGTTGATGCAGTTCGTAAAAATGAACCATGTATTTTGAAACATTTGAAACCTCATCAGGTTAATGAAGCTCAAATGATAGTAAATTTCGAGAATAAAAGGAGGTCAAAACACAGTTTTTAGTTTAAAATTTATGAATTGATGGTCAATGAATGGAATATGAAACTTGGCTTGATGCAGTTCGTCAAAATGAGCCATATATTTTGAAACATTTGAAACCTCACTAGGTTAATGAGGCTCAAATGATAGTAAATTTCGAGAATAAATGGAGGTCAAAACATAGTTTTTAGTTGAAATTTTATGAATTGATGGTCAATGATTGGAATATGAAACTTGCCTTGATGCAGTTCGTAAAAATGAGCTATATATTTTGAAACATTTGAAACCTCATCAGGTTAATGAGGCTCAAATGTTTATAAATTTCGAGAATAAAAGGAGGTCAAAACACAGATTTTTGTTGAAATTTTTTGAATTTATGGTCAATGAATGGAATATGAAACTTGGCTTGATGCAGTTCGTTAAAATGAGCCATATATTTTGAAACATTTGAAACCTCATCAGGTTAATGAGGCTCAAATGATAGTAAATTTCGAGAATAAAAGGAGGTCAAAACACAGTTTTTGGTTGAAATGTTATGAATTGATTGTCAATGAATGGAATATGGAACTTGGCTTGATGCAGTTCGTCAAAATGAGCCAGATATTTTGAAACATTTGAAACCTCATCAGGTTAATGAGGCTCAAATGTTTATAAATTTCGAGAATAAAAGGAGGTCAAAATACAGTTTTTGGTTGAAATTTTATGAATTGATTGTCAATGAATGGAATATGAAACTTGGCTTGATGCAGTTCGTCAAAATGAACCATATATTTTGAAACATTTGAAACCTCACTAGGTTAATGAGGCTCAAATGATAGTAAATTTCGAGAATAAAAGGAGGTCAAAAACACAGTTTTTATTTGAAAATTTATGAATTGATGGTCAATGAATGGAATATGAAACTTGGCTTGATGCAGTTCGTCAAAATGAGCCATATATTTTGAAACATTTGGAAACTCACTAGGTTAATGAGGCTCAAATGTTTTTAAATTTCGAGAATAAAAGGAGGTCAAAACACAGTTTTTGGTTGAAATTTTATGAATTGATTGTCAATGAATGGAATATGAAACTTGGCTTGATGCAGTTCGTCAAAATGAACCATATATTTTGAAACATTTGAAACCTCACTAGGTTATTGAGGCTCAAATGATAGTAAATTTCGAGAATAAAAGGAGGTCAAAACACAGTTTTTAGTTGAAAATTTATGAATTGATGGTCAATGAATGGAATATGAAACTTGGCTTGATGCAGTTCGTCAAAATGAGCCATATATTTTGAAACATTTGAAACCTCACTAGGTTAATGAGGCTCAAATGATAGTAAATTTTGAGAATTAAAGGAGGTCAAAACACAGTTTTTGGTTGAAATGTTATGAATTGATTGTCAATGAATGGAATAGGAAACTTGGCTTGATGCAGTTCGTCAAAATGAGCCAGATATTTTGAAACATTTGAAACCTCATCAGGTTAATGAGGCTCAAATGTTTATAAATTTCGAGAATAAAAGGAGGTCAAAACACAGTTTTTAGTTGAAAATTTATGAATTAATGGTCAATGAATGGAATATGAAACTTGGCTTGATGCAGTTCGTCAAAATGAGCCATATATTTTGAAACATTTGAAACCTCAATAGGTTAATGAGGCTCAAATGATAGTAAATTTCGACAATAAAAGGAGGTCAAAACATAGATTTTAGTTGAAATTTTATGAATTGATGGTCAATGATTGGAATATGAAACTTGCCTTGATGCAGTTCGTAGAAATGAGCTATATATTTTGAAACATTTGAAACCTCATCAGGTTAATGAGGCTCAAATGTTTATCAATTTCGAGAATAAAAGGAGGTCAAAACAGTTTTTTGTTGAAATTTTATGAATTGATGGTCAATGAATGGAATATGAAACTTGGCTTGATGCAGTTCGTCAAAATGAGCCATATATTTTGAAACATTTGAAACCTCATCAGGTTAATGAGGCTCAAATTTTTATAAATTTCGAGAATAAAAGGAGGTCAAAACACAGGTTTTAGTTGAAACTTTATGAATTGATGGTCAATGAATGGAATATGAAACTTAGGTTGATGCAGTTCATCAAAATGAACCATGTATTTTGAAACATTTGAAACCTCATCAGGTTAATGAGGCTCAAATGATAGTAAATTTTGAGAATTAAAGGAGGTCAAAACACAGTTTTTGGTTGAAATTTTATGAATTGATTGTCAATGAATGGAATAGGAAACTTGGCTTGATGCAGTTCGTCAAAATGAGCCAGATATTTTGAAACATTTGAAACCTCATCAGGTTAATGAGGCTCAAATGTTTATAAATTTCGAGAATAAAAGGAGGTCAAAACACAGTTTTTAGTTGAAAATTTATGAATTGATGGTCAATGAATGGAATATGAAACTTGGCTTGATGCAGTTCGTCAAAATGAGCCATATATTTTGAAACATTTGAAACCTCAATAGGTTAATGAGGCTCAAATGATAGTAAATTTCGACAATAAAAGGAGGTCAAAACATAGATTTTAGTTGAAATTTTATGAATTGATGGTCAATGATTGGAATATGAAACTTGCCTTCATGCAGTTCGTAGAAATGAGCTATATATTTTGAAACATTTGAAACCTCATCAGGTTAATGAGGCTCAAATGTTTATAAATTTCGAGAATAAAAGGAGGTCAAAACACAGTTTTTAGTTGAAAATTTATGAATTAATGGTCAATGAATGGAATATGAAACTTGGCTTGATGCAGTTCGTCAAAATGAGCCATATATTTTGAAACATTTGAAACCTCAATAGGTTAATGAGGCTCAAATGATAGTAAATTTCGACAATAAAAGGAGGTCAAAACATAGATTTTAGTTGAAATTTTATGAATTGATGGTCAATGATTGGAATATGAAACTTGCCTTGATGCAGTTCGTAGAAATGAGCTATATATTTTGAAACATTTGAAACCTCATCAGGTTAATGAGGCTCAAATGTTTATCAATTTCGAGAATAAAAGGAGGTCAAAACAGTTTTTTGTTGAAATTTTATGAATTGATGGTCAATGAATGGAATATGAAACTTGACTGGGTGCGGTTCATCAAAATGAGCCATATATTTTGAAACATTTGAAACCTCATCAGGTTAATGAGGCTCAAATTTTTATAAATTTCGAGAATAAAAGGAGGTCAAAACACAGGTTTTAGTTGAAACTTTATGAATTGATGGTCAATGAATGGAATATGAAACTTAGGTTGATGCAGTTCATCAAAATGAACCATGTATTTTGAAACATTTGAAACCTCATCAGGTTAATGAGGCTCAAATGATAGTAAATTTTGAGAATTAAAGGAGGTCAAAACACAGTTTTTGGTTGAAATTTTATGAATTGATTGTCAATGAATGGAATAGGAAACTTGGCTTGATGCAGTTCGTCAAAATGAGCCAGATATTTTGAAACATTTGAAACCTCATTAGGTTAATGAGGCTCAAATGTTTATGAATTTCGAGAATAAAAGGAGGCCAAAACACAGTTTTTAGTTGAAACTTTATGAATTGATGATCAATGAATGGAATATGAAACTTGGCTTGATGCAGTTCGTCAAAATGAGCCATATATTTTGAAACATTTGAAACCTCAATAGGTTAATGAGGCTCAAATGATAGTAAATTTCGACAATAAAAGGAGGTCAAAACATAGATTTTAGTTGAAATTTTATGAATTGATGGTCAATGAATGGAATATGAAACTTAGGTTGATGCAGTTCGTCAAAATGAACCATGTATTTTGAAATATTTGAAACCTCATCAGGTTAATGAGGCTCAAATGATAGTAAATTTCGAGAATAAAAGGAGGTCAAAACACAGTTTTTAGTTGAAAATTTATGAATTGATGGTCAATGAATGGAATATGAAACTTGGCTTGATGCAGTTCGTCAAAATGAGCCATATATTTTGAAACATTTGAAACCTCATCAGGTTAATGAGGCTCAAATGATAGTAAATTTCGAGAATAAAAGGAGGTCAAAACAGATTTTTTTGGTGAAATTTTTTTGAATTGAAGGTCAATGAATGGAATATGAAACTTAGGTTGATGCAGTTCGTCAAAATGAGCCATATATTTTGAAACATTTGAAACCTCATCAGGTTAATGAGGCTCAAATGATATTAAATTTCGAGAATAAAAGGAGGTGAAAACACAGTTTTTAGTTGAAAATTTATGAATTGATGGTCAATGAATGGAATATGAAACTTGGCTTGATGCAGTTCATTAAAATGAGCCATATATTTTGAAACATTTGAAACCTCATCAGGTTAATGAGGCTCAAATGATAGAGTAAATTTCGAGAATAAAAGGAGATCAAAACACAGTTTTTGGTAGAAATTTTATGAATTGATGGTCAATGAATGGAATATGAAACTTGGCTTGATGCAGTTCGTCAAAATGAGTCAAATATTTTGAAACATTTGAAACCTCATCAGGTTAATGAGGCTCAAATGTTTATAAATTTCGAGAATAAAAGGAGGTCAAAACACAGTTTTTAGTTGAAAATTTATGAATTGATGGTCAATGAATGGAATATGAAACTTGGCTTGATGCAGTTCGTCAAAAATTAGCCATATATTTTGAAACATTTGAAACCTCAATAGGTTAATGAGGCTCAAATGATAGTAAATTTCGACAATAAAAGGAGGTCAAAACATAGATTTTAGTTGAAATTTTATGAATTGATGGTCAATGATTGGAATATGAAACTTGCCTTGATGCAGTTCGTAGAAATGAGCTATATATTTTGAAACATTTGAAACCTCATCAGGTTAATGAGGCTCAAATGTTTATCAATTTCGAGAATAAAAGGAGGTCAAAACAGTTTTTTGTTGAAATTTTATGAATTGATGGTCAATGAATGGAATATGAAACTTGGCTTGATGCAGTTCGTCAAAATGAGCCATATATTTTGAAACATTTGAAACCTCATCAGGTTAATGAGGCTCAAATTTTTATAAATTTCGAGAATAAAAGGAGGTCAAAACACAGGTTTTAGTTGAAACTTTATGAATTGATGGTCAATGAATGGAATATGAAACTTAGGTTGATGCAGTTCATCAAAATGAACCATGTATTTTGAAACATTTGAAACCTCATCAGGTTAATGAGGCTCAAATGATAGTAAATTTTGAGAATTAAAGGAGGTCAAAACACAGTTTTTGGTTGAAATTTTATGAATTGATTGTCAATGAATGGAATAGGAAACTTGGCTTGATGCAGTTCGTCAAAATGAGCCAGATATTTTGAAACATTTGAAACCTCATCAGGTTAATGAGGCTCAAATGTTTATAAATTTCGAGAATAAAAGGAGGTCAAAACACAGTTTTTAGTTGAAAATTTATGAATTGATGGTCAATGAATGGAATATGAAACTTGGCTTGATGCAGTTCGTCAAAATGAGCCATATATTTTGAAACATTTGAAACCTCAATAGGTTAATGAGGCTCAAATGATAGTAAATTTCGACAATAAAAGGAGGTCAAAACATAGATTTTAGTTGAAATTTTATGAATTGATGGTCAATGATTGGAATATGAAACTTGCCTTCATGCAGTTCGTAGAAATGAGCTATATATTTTGAAACATTTGAAACCTCATCAGGTTAATGAGGCTCAAATGTTTATAAATTTCGAGAATAAAAGGAGGTCAAAACACAGTTTTTAGTTGAAAATTTATGAATTAATGGTCAATGAATGGAATATGAAACTTGGCTTGATGCAGTTCGTCAAAATGAGCCATATATTTTGAAACATTTGAAACCTCAATAGGTTAATGAGGCTCAAATGATAGTAAATTTCGACAATAAAAGGAGGTCAAAACATAGATTTTAGTTGAAATTTTATGAATTGATGGTCAATGATTGGAATATGAAACTTGCCTTGATGCAGTTCGTAGAAATGAGCTATATATTTTGAAACATTTGAAACCTCATCAGGTTAATGAGGCTCAAATGTTTATCAATTTCGAGAATAAAAGGAGGTCAAAACAGTTTTTTGTTGAAATTTTATGAATTGATGGTCAATGAATGGAATATGAAACTTGGCTTGATGCAGTTCGTCAAAATGAGCCATATATTTTGAAACATTTGAAACCTCATCAGGTTAATGAGGCTCAAATGTTTATAAATTTCGAGAATAAAAGGAGGTCAAAACACAGGTTTTAGTTGAAACTTTATGAATTGATGGTCAATGAATGGAATATGAAACTTAGGTTGATGCAGTTCATCAAAATGAACCATGTATTTTGAAACATTTGAAACCTCATCAGGTTAATGAGGCTCAAATGATAGTAAATTTTGGGAATTAAAGGAGGTCAAAACACAGTTTTTGGTTGAAATTTTATGAATTGATTGTCAATGAATGGAATAGGAAACTTGGCTTGATGCAGTTCGTCAAAATGAGCCAGATATTTTGAAACATTTGAAACCTCATCAGGTTAATGAGGCTCAAATGTTTATAAATTTCGAGAATAAAAGGAGGTCAAAACACAGTTTTTAGTTGAAAATTTATGAATTGATGGTCAATGAATGGAATATGAAACTTGGCTTGATGCAGTTCGTCAAAATGAGCCATATATTTTGAAACATTTGAAACCTCAATAGGTTAATGAGGCTCAAATGATAGTAAATTTCGACAATAAAAGGAGGTCAAAACATAGATTTTAGTTGAAATTTTATGAATTGATGGTCAATGATTGGAATATGAAACTTGCCTTCATGCAGTTCGTAGAAATGAGCTATATATTTTGAAACATTTGAAACCTCATCAGGTTAATGAGGCTCAAATGTTTATAAATTTCGAGAATAAAAGGAGGTCAAAACACAGATTTTTGTTGAAATTTTATGAATTGATGGTCAATGAATGGAATATGAAACTTGGCTGGGTGCAGTTCGTCAAAATGAGCCATATATTTTGAAACATTTGAAACCTCATCAGGTTAATGAGGCTCAAATGTTTATAAATTTCGAGAATAAAAGGAGGTCAAAACACAGGTTTTAGTTGAAACTTTATGAATTGATGGTCAATGAATGGAATATGAAACTTAGGTTGATGCAGTTCGTCAAAATGAACCATGTATTTTGAAACATTTGAAACCTCATCAGGTTAATGAGGCTCAAATGATAGTAAATTTCGAGAATAAAAGGAGGTCAAAACACAGTTTTTAGTTGAAAATTTATGAATTGATGGTCAATGAATGGAATATGAAACTTGGCTTGATGCAGTTCGTCAAAATGAGCCATATATTTTGAAACATTTGAAACCTCACTAGGTTAATGAGGCTCAAATGATAGTAAATTTCGAGAATAAAAGGAGGTCAAAACAGATTTTTTAGCTGAAATTTTTTTGAATTGAAGGTCAATGATTGGAATATGAAACTTGCCTTGATGCAGTTCGTAAAAATGAGCTATATATTTTGAAACATTTGAAACCTCATCAAGTTAATGAGGCTCAAATGATAGTAAATTTCGAGAATAAAAGGAGGTCGAAACACAGTTTTTAGTTGAAATCTTATGAATCGATGGTCAATGAATGGATTATGAAACTTGGCTTGATGCAGTTCGTCAAAATCAACCATATATTTGAAACATTTGAAACCTCATCAGGTTAATGAGGCTCAAATGATAGAGTAAATTTCGAGAATAAAAGGAGATCAAAACACAGTTTTTGGTAGCAATTTTATGAATTGATGGTCAATGAATGGAATATGAAGCTTGGGATGATGCAGTTCGTCACAATGAACCATATATTTTGAAACATTTGAAACCTCATCAGGTTAATGAGGCTCAGATGATAGTAAATTTCGAGAATAAAAGGAGGTCAAAACACAGTTTTTAGTTTAAACTTTATGAATTGATGGTCAATGAATGGAATATGAAACTTAGGTTGATGCAGTTCGTCAAAATGAGCCATATATTTTGAAACATTTGAAACCTCATCAGGTTAATGAGGCTCAAATGATATTAAATTTCGAGAATAAAAGGAGGTGAAAACACAGTTTTTAGTTGAAAATTTATGAATTGATGGTCAATGAATGGAATATGAAACTTGGCTTGATGCAGTTCATTAAAATGAGCCATATATTTTGAAACATTTGAAACCTCATCAGGTTAATGAGGCTCAAATGATAGAGTAAATTTCGAGAATAAAAGGAGATCAAAACACAGTTTTTGGTAGAAATTTTATGAATTGATGGTCAATGAATGGAATATGAAACTTGGCTTGATGCAGTTCGTCAAAATGAGTCAAATATTTTGAAACATTTGAAACCTCATCAGGTTAATGAGTCTCAAATGTTTATAAATTTCGAGAATAAAAGGAGGTCAAAACACAGTTTTTAGTTGAAAATTTATGAATTGATGGTCAATGAATGGAATATGAAACTTGGCTTGATGCAGTTCGTCAAAATGAGCCATATATTTTGAAACATTTGAAACCTCACTAGGTTAATGAGGCTCAAATGATGGTAAATTTCGAGAATAAAAGGAGGTCAAAAAAGATTTTTTAGCTGAAATTTTTTTGAATTGAAGGACAATGATTGGAATATGAAACTTGCCTTGATGCAGTTCGTAAAAATGAGCTATATATTTTGAAACATTTGAAACCTCATCAGGTTAATGAGGCTTAAATGTTTATAAATTTCGAGAATAAAAGGAGGTCAATACACAGTTTTTATTTGAAACTTTATGAATTGATGGTCAATGAATGGAATATGAAACTTAGGTTGATGCAGTTCGTCAAAATGAGCCATATATTTTGAAACATTTGAAACCTCATCAGGTTAATGAGGCTCAAATGATATTAAATTTCGAGAATAAAAGGAGGTGAAAACACAGTTTTTAGTTGAAAATTTATGAATTGATGGTCAATGAATGGAATATGAAACTTGGCTTGATGCAGTTCATTAAAATGAGCCATATATTTTGAAACATTTGAAACCTCATCAGGTTAATGAGGCTCAAATGATAGAGTAAATTTCGAGAATAAAAGGAGATAAAAACACAGTTTTTGGTAGAAATTTTATGAATTGATGGTCAATGAATGGAATATGAAACTTGGCTTGATGCAGTTCGTCAAAATGAGTCAAATATTTTGAAACATTTGAAACCTCATCAGGTTAATGAGGCTCAAATGTTTATAAATTTCGAGAATAAAAGGAGGTCAAAACACAGTTTTTAGTTGAAAATTTATGAATTGATGGTCAATGAATGGAATATGAAACTTGGCTTGATGCAGTTCGTCAAAATGAGCCATATATTTTGAAACATTTGAAACCTCACTAGGTTAATGAGGCTAAAATGATAGTAAATTTCGAGAATAAAAGGAGGTCAAAACAGATTTTTTAGCTGAAATTTTTTTGAATTGAAGGTCAATGATTGGAATATGAAACTTGCCTTGATGCAGTTCGTAAAAATGAGCTATATATTTTGAAACATTTGAAACCTCATCAGGTTAATGAGGCTCAAATGTTTATAAATTTCGAGAATAAAAGGAGGTCAATACACAGTTTTTGGTTGAAATTTTATGAATTGATTGTCAATGAATGGAATATGAAACTTGCCTTGATGCAGTTCGTAAAAATGAGCTATATATTTTGAAACATTTGAAACCTCATCAGGTTAATGAGGCTCAAATGTTTATAAATTTCGAGAATAAAAGGAGGGCAAAACACAGTTTTTAGTTGAAAATTTATGAATTGATGGTCAATGAATGGAATATGAAACTTGGCTTGATGCAGTTCGTCAAAATGAGCCATATATTTTGAAACATTTGAAACCTCACTAGGTTAATGAGGCTCAAATGATAGTAAATTTCGAGAATAAAAGGATGTCAAAACATAGTTTTTAGTTGAAATTTTATGAATTGATGGTCAATGATTGGAATATGAAACTTGCCTTGATGCAGTTCGTAAAAATAAGCTATATATTTTGAAACATTTGAAACCTCATCAGGTTAATGAGGCTCAAATGATAGTAAATTTCGAGAATAAAAGGAGGTCAAAACACAGTTTTTGGTTGAAATGTTATGAATTGATTGTCAATGAATGGAATATGAAACTTGGCTTGATGCAGTTCGTTAAAATGAGCCATATATTTTGAAACATTTGAAACCTCATCAGGTTAATGAGGCTCAAATGATATAAATTTCGAGAATAAAAGGAGGTCAAAACACAATTTTTGGTTGAAACTTTATCAATTGATGGTCAATGAATGGAATATGAAACTTGGCTTGATGCAGTTCGTCAAAATGAGCCATATATTTTGAAACATTTGAAACCTCATCAGGTTAATGAGGCTCAAATGTTTATAAATTTCGAGAATAAAAGGAGGTCAAAACACAGTTTTTGGTTGAAATTTTATGAATTGATTGTCAATGAATGGAATATGAAACTTGGCTTGATGCAGTTCGTCAAAATGAACCATATATTTTGAAACATTTGAAACTTCATCAGGTTAATGAGGCTTAAATGTTTATAAATTTCGAGAATAAAAGGAGGTCAAAACACAGTTTTTGGTTGAAATTTTATGAATTGATGGTCAATGAATGGAATATGAAACTTGGCTTGATGCATTTCGTCAAAATGAGCCAGATATTTTGAAACTTTTGAAACCTCATCAGGTTAATGAGGCTCAAATGATAGTAAATTTCGAGAATTCGAGAAAAGGAGGTCAAAACATAGTTTTTAGTTGAAATTTTATGAATTGATGGTCAATGATTGGAATATGAAACTTGCCTTGATGCAGTTCGTAAAAATGAGCTATATATTTTGAAACATTTGAAACCTCATCAGGTTAATGAGGCTCAAATGATAGTAAATTTCGAGAATAAAAGGAGGTCAAAACACAGTTTTTGGTTGAAATTTTATGAACTGATGGTCAATGAATGGAATATGAAACTTGGCTTGATGCAGTTCGTTAAAATGAGCCATATATTTTGAAACATTTGAAACCTCATCAGGTTAATGAGGCTCAAATGTTTATAAATTTCGAGAATAAAAGGAGGTCAATACACAGTTTTTATTTGAAACTTTATGAATTGATGGTCAATGAATGGAATATGAAACTTAGGTTGATGCAGTTCGTCAAAATGAGCCATATATTTTGAAACATTTGAAACCTCATCAGGTTAATGTGGCTCAAATGATATTAAATTTCGAGAATAAAAGGAGGTGAAAACACAGTTTTTAGTTGAAAATTTATGAATTGATGGTCAATGAATGGAATATGAAACTTGGCTTGATGCAGTTCATTAAAATGAGCCATATATTTTGAAACATTTGAAACCTCATCAGGTTAATGAGGCTCAAATGATAGAGTAAATTTCGAGAATAAAAGGAGATCAAAACACAGTTTTTGGTAGAAATTTTATGAATTGATGGTCAATGAATGGAATATGAAACTTGGCTTGATGCAGTTCGTCAAAATGAGTCAAATATTTTGAAACATTTGAAACCTCATCAGGTTAATGAGGCTCAAATGTTTATAAATTTCGAGAATAAAAGGAGGTCAAAACACAGTTTTTAGTTGAAAATTTATGAATTGATGGTCAATGAATGGAATATGAAACTTGGCTTGATGCAGTTCGTCAAAATGAGCCATATATTTTGAAACATTTGAAACCTCACTAGGTTAATGAGGCTCAAATGATAGTAAATTTCGAGAATAAAAGGAGGTCAAAACAGATTTTTTAGCTGAAATTTTTTTGAATTGAAGGTCAATGATTGGAATATGAAACTTGCCTTGATGCAGTTCGTAAAAATGAGCTATATATTTTGAAACATTTGAAACCTCATCAGGTTAATGAGGCTCAAATGTTTATAAATTTCGAGAATAAAAGGAGGTAAATACACAGTTTTTGGTTGAAATTTTATGAATTGATTGTCAATGAATGGAATATGAAACTTGCCTTGATGCAGTTCGTAAAAATGAGCTATATATTTTGAAACATTTGAAACCTCATCAGGTTAATGAGGCTCAAATGTTTATAAATTTCGAGAATAAAAGGAGGGCAAAACACAGTTTTTAGTTGAAAATTTATGAATTGATGGTCAATGAATGGAATATGAAACTTGGCTTGATGCAGTTCGTCAAAATGAGCCATATATTTTGAAACATTTGAAACCTCACTAGGTTAATGAGGCTCAAATGATAGTAAATTTCGAGAATAAAAGGATGTCAAAACATAGTTTTTAGTTGAAATTTTATGAATTGATGGTCAATGATTGGAATATGAAACTTGCCTTGATGCAGTTCGTAAAAATAAGCTATATATTTTGAAACATTTGAAACCTCATCAGGTTAATGAGGCTCAAATGATATTAAATTTCGAGAATAAAAGGAGGTCAAAACACAGTTTTTGGTTGAAATGTTATGAATTGATTGTCAATGAATGGAATATGAAACTTGGCTTGATGCAGTTCGTCAAAATGAGCCATATATTTTGAAACATTTGAAACCTCATCAGGTTAATGAGGCTCAAATGTTTATAAATTTCGAGAATAAAAGGAGGTCAAAACACAGTTTTTGGTTGAAATTTTATGAATTGATTGTCAATGAATGGAATATGAAACTTGGCTTGATGCAGTTCGTCAAAATGAACCATATATTTTGAAACATTTGAAACCTCATCAGGTTAATGAGGCTCAAATGTTTATAAATTTCGAGAATAAAAGGAGGTCAAAACACAGTGTTTGGTTGAAATTTTATGAATTGATGGTCAATGAATGGAATATGAAACTTGGCTTGATGCATTTCGTCAAAATGAGCCAGATATTTTGAAACTTTTGAAACCTCATCAGGTTAATGAGGCTCAAATGATAGTAAATTTCGAGAATTCGAGAAAAGGAGGTCAAAACATAGTTTTTAGTTGAAATTTTATGAATTGATGGTCAATGATTGGAATATGAAACTTGCCTTGATGCAGTTCGTAAAAATGAGCTATATATTTTGAAACATTTGAAACCTCATCAGGTTAATGAGGCTCAAATGATAGTAAATTTCGAGAATAAAAGGAGGTCAAAGCACAGTTTTTCGTTGAAATTTTATGAACTGATGGTCAATGAATGGAATATGAAACTTGGCTTGATGCAGTTCGTTAAAATGAGCCATATATTTTGAAACATTTGAAACCTCATCAGGTTAATGAGGCTCAAATGATAGTAAATTTCGAGAATAAAAGGAGGTCAAAACACAGTTTTTGGTTGAAATTTTATGAATTGATGGTCAATGAATGGAATATGAAACTTGGCTTGATGCAGTTCGTCAAAATGAGCCATATATTTTGAAACATTTGAAACCTCGTAAGGTTAATGAGGCTCAAATGTTTATAAATTTCGAGACTAAAAGGAGGTCAAAACACAGTTTTTTGTTGAAATTTTATGAATTGATTGTCAATGAATGGAATATGAAACTTGGCTTGATGCAGTTCGTTAAAATGAGCCATATATTTTGAAACATTTGAAACCTCATCAGGTTAATGAGGCTCAAATGATAGTAAATTTCGAGAATAAAAGGAGGTCAAAACACAGTTTTTGGTTGAAATGTTATGAATTGATTGTCAATGAATGGAATATGGAACTTGGCTTGATGCAGTTCGTCAAAATGAGCCAGATATTTTGAAACATTTGAAACCTCATCAGGTTAATGAGGCTCAAATGTTTATAAATTTCGAGAATAAAAGGAGGGCAAAACACAGTTTTTAGTTGAAAATTTATGAATTGATGGTCAATGAATGGAATATGAAACTTGGCTTGATGCAGTTCGTCAAAATGAGCCATATATTTTGAAACATTTGAAACCTCACTAGGTTAATGAGGCTCAAATGATAGTAAATTTCGAGAATAAAAGGATGTCAAAACATAGTTTTTAGTTGAAATTTTATGAATTGATGGTCAATGATTGGAATATGAAACTTGCCTTGATGCAGTTCGTAAAAATAAGCTATATATTTTGAAACATTTGAAACCTCATCAGGTTAATGAGGCTCAAATGATAGTAAATTTCGAGAATAAAAGGAGGTCAAAACACAGTTTTTGGTTGAAATGTTATGAATTGATTGTCAATGAATGGAATATGAAACTTGGCTTGATGCAGTTCGTTAAAATGAGCCATATATTTTGAAACATTTGAAACCTCATCAGGTTAATGAGGCTCAAATGATATAAATTTCGAGAATAAAAGGAGGTCAAAACACAATTTTTGGTTGAAACTTTATCAATTGATGGTCAATGAATGGAATATGAAACTTGGCTTGATGCAGTTCGTCAAAATGAGCCATATATTTTGAAACATTTGAAACCTCATCAGGTTAATGAGGCTCAAATGTTTATAAATTTCGAGAATAAAAGGAGGTCAAAACACAGTTTTTGGTTGAAATTTTATGAATTGATTGTCAATGAATGGAATATGAAACTTGGCTTGATGCAGTTCGTCAAAATGAACCATATATTTTGAAACATTTGAAACTTCATCAGGTTAATGAGGCTCAAATGTTTATAAATTTCGAGAATAAAAGGAGGTCAAAACACAGTTTTTGGTTGAAATTTTATGAATTGATGGTCAATGAATGGAATATGAAACTTGGCTTGATGCATTTCGTCAAAATGAGCCAGATATTTTGAAACTTTTGAAACCTCATCAGGTTAATGAGGCTCAAATGATAGTAAATTTCGAGAATTCGAGAAAAGGAGGTCAAAACATAGTTTTTAGTTGAAATTTTATGAATTGATGGTCAATGATTGGAATATGAAACTTGCCTTGATGCAGTTCGTAAAAATGAGCTATATATTTTGAAACATTTGAAACCTCATCAGGTTAATGAGGCTCAAATGATAGTAAATTTCGAGAATAAAAGGAGGTCAAAACACAGTTTTTGGTTGAAATTTTATAAACTGATGGTCAATGAATGGAATATGAAACTTGGCTTGATGCAGTTCGTTAAAATGAGCCATATATTTTGAAACATTTGAAACCTCATCAGGTTAATGAGGCTCAAATGTTTATAAATTTCGAGAATAAAAGGAGGTCAATACACAGTTTTTATTTGAAACTTTATGAATTGATGGTCAATGAATGGAATATGAAACTTAGGTTGATGCAGTTCGTCAAAATGAGCCATATATTTTGAAACATTTGAAACCTCATCAGGTTAATGTGGCTCAAATGATATTAAATTTCGAGAATAAAAGGAGGTGAAAACACAGTTTTTAGTTGAAAATTTATGAATTGATGGTCAATGAATGGAATATGAAACTTGGCTTGATGCAGTTCATTAAAATGAGCCATATATTTTGAAACATTTGAAACCTCATCAGGTTAATGAGGCTCAAATGATAGAGTAAATTTCGAGAATAAAAGGAGATCAAAACACAGTTTTTGGTAGAAATTTTATGAATTGATGGTCAATGAATGGAATATGAAACTTGGCTTGATGCAGTTCGTCAAAATGAGTCAAATATTTTGAAACATTTGAAACCTCATCAGGTTAATGAGGCTCAAATGTTTATAAATTTCGAGAATAAAAGGAGGTCAAAACACAGTTTTTAGTTGAAAATTTATGAATTGATGGTCAATGAATGGAATATGAAACTTGGCTTGATGCAGTTCGTCAAAATGAGCCATATATTTTGAAACATTTGAAACCTCACTAGGTTAATGAGGCTCAAATGATAGTAAATTTCGAGAATAAAAGGAGGTCAAAACAGATTTTTTAGCTGAAATTTTTTTGAATTGAAGGTCAATGATTGGAATATGAAACTTGCCTTGATGCAGTTCGTAAAAATGAGCTATATATTTTGAAACATTTGAAACCTCATCAGGTTAATGAGGCTCAAATGTTTATAAATTTCGAGAATAAAAGGAGGTAAATACACAGTTTTTGGTTGAAATTTTATGAATTGATTGTCAATGAATGGAATATGAAACTTGCCTTGATGCAGTTCGTAAAAATGAGCTATATATTTTGAAACATTTGAAACCTCATCAGGTTAATGAGGCTCAAATGTTTATAAATTTCGAGAATAAAAGGAGGGCAAAACACAGTTTTTAGTTGAAAATTTATGAATTGATGGTCAATGAATGGAATATGAAACTTGGCTTGATGCAGTTCGTCAAAATGAGCCATATATTTTGAAACATTTGAAACCTCACTAGGTTAATGAGGCTCAAATGATAGTAAATTTCGAGAATAAAAGGATGTCAAAACATAGTTTTTAGTTGAAATTTTATGAATTGATGGTCAATGATTGGAATATGAAACTTGCCTTGATGCAGTTCGTAAAAATAAGCTATATATTTTGAAACATTTGAAACCTCATCAGGTTAATGAGGCTCAAATGATATTAAATTTCGAGAATAAAAGGAGGTCAAAACACAGTTTTTGGTTGAAATGTTATGAATTGATTGTCAATGAATGGAATATGAAACTTGGCTTGATGCAGTTCGTCAAAATGAGCCATATATTTTGAAACATTTGAAACCTCATCAGGTTAATGAGGCTCAAATGTTTATAAATTTCGAGAATAAAAGGAGGTCAAAACACAGTTTTTGGTTGAAATTTTATGAATTGATTGTCAATGAATGGAATATGAAACTTGGCTTGATGCAGTTCGTCAAAATGAACCATATATTTTGAAACATTTGAAACCTCATCAGGTTAATGAGGCTCAAATGTTTATAAATTTCGAGAATAAAAGGAGGTCAAAACACAGTGTTTGGTTGAAATTTTATGAATTGATGGTCAATGAATGGAATATGAAACTTGGCTTGATGCATTTCGTCAAAATGAGCCAGATATTTTGAAACTTTTGAAACCTCATCAGGTTAATGAGGCTCAAATGATAGTAAATTTCGAGAATTCGAGAAAAGGAGGTCAAAACATAGTTTTTAGTTGAAATTTTATGAATTGATGGTCAATGATTGGAATATGAAACTTGCCTTGATGCAGTTCGTAAAAATGAGCTATATATTTTGAAACATTTGAAACCTCATCAGGTTAATGAGGCTCAAATGATAGTAAATTTCGAGAATAAAAGGAGGTCAAAACACAGTTTTTGGTTGAAATTTTATGAACTGATGGTCAATGAATGGAATATGAAACTTGGCTTGATGCAGTTCGTTAAAATGAGCCATATATTTTGAAACATTTGAAACCTCATCAG
Organism: Aurelia coerulea; assembly: GCA_039566865.1. NCBI lineage: Eukaryota > Metazoa > Cnidaria > Scyphozoa > Semaeostomeae > Ulmaridae > Aurelia > Aurelia coerulea. Next base: position 29,467,429 of record CM076944.1, read on the forward strand.
GTTAATGAGGCTCAAATGATAGTAAATTTCGAGAATAAAAGGAGGTCAAAACACAGTTTTTGGTTGAAATTTTATGAATTGATGGTCAATGAATGGAATATGAAACTTGGCTTGATGCAGTTCGTCAAAATGAGCCATATATTTTGAAACATTTGAAACCTCGTAAGGTTAATGAGGCTCAAATGTTTATAAATTTCGAGACTAAAAGGAGGTCAAAACACAGTTTTTTGTTGAAATTTTATGAATTGATTGTCAATGAATGGAATATGAAACTTGGCTTGATGCAGTTCGTCAAAATGAACCATATATTTTGAAACATTTGAAACCTCATCAGGTTAATGAGGCTCAAATGTTTATAAATTTCGAGAATAAAAGGAGGTCAAAACACAGTTTTTGGTTGAAATTTTATGAATTGATTGTCAATGAATGGAATATGAAACTTGGCTTGATGCAGTTCGTTAAAATGAGCCATATATTTTGAAACATTTGAAACCTCATCAGGTTAATGAGGCTCAAATGATAGTAAATTTCGAGAATAAAAGGAGGTCAAAACACAGTTTTTGGTTGAAACTTTATCAATTGATGGTCAATGAATGGAATATGAAACTTGGCTTGATGCAGTTCGTCAAAATGAGCCATATATTTTGAAACATTTGAAACCTCATCAGGTTAATGAGGCTCAAATGTTTATAAATTTCGATAATAAAAGGAGGTCAAAACACAGTTTTTGGTTGAAATTTTATGAATTGATTTTCAATGAATGGAATATGAAACTTGGCTTGATGCAGTTCGTCAAAATGAACCATATATTTTGAAACATTTGAAACTTCATCAGGTTAATGAGGCTCAAATGTTTATAAATTTCGAGAATAAAAGGAGGTCAAAACACAGTTTTTGGTTGAAATTTTATGAATTGATTGTCAATGAATGGAATATGAAACTTGTCTTGATGCAGTTCGTCAAAATGAGCCAGATATTTTGAAACATTTGAAACCTAATCAGGTTAATGAGGCTCAAATGTTTATAAATTTCGAGAATAAAAGGAGGTCAACACACAGTTTTTGGTTGAAATTTTATGAATTGATTGTCAATGAATGGAATATGAAACGTGGCTTGATGCAGTTCGTCAAAATGAACAATATATTTTGAAACATTTGAAACCTCATAAGGTTAATGAGGCTCAAATGTTTATAAATTTCGAGACTAAAAGGAGGTCAAAACACAGTTTTTTGTTGAAATTTTATGAATTGATTGTCAATGAATGGAATATGAAACTTGGCTTGATGCAGTTCGTCAAAATGAACCATATATTTTGAAACATTTGAAACCTCATCAGGTTAATGAGGCTCAAATGTTTATAAATTTCGAGAATAAAAGGAGGTCAAAACACAGTTTTTGGTTGAAATTTTATGAATTGATTGTCAATGAATGGAATATGAAACTTGGCTTGATGCAGTTCGTTAAAATGAGCCATATATTTTGAAACATTTGAAACCTCATCAGGTTAATGAGGCTCAAATGATAGTAAATTTCGAGAATAAAAGGAGGTCAAAACACAGTTTTTAGTTGAAACTTTATGAATTGATGGTCAATGAATGGAATATGAAACTTGGCTTGATGCAGTTCGTCAAGATGAACCATATATTTTGAAACATTTGAAACTTCATCAGGTTAATGAGGCTCAAATGTTTATAAATTTCGAGAATAAAAGGAGGTCAAAACACAGTTTTTGGTTGAAATTTTATGAATTGATTGTCAATGAATGGAATATGAAACTTGGCTTGATGCAGTTCGTCAAAATGAGCCAGATATTTTGAAACATTTGAAACCTCATCAGCTTAATGAGGCTCAAATGTTTATAAATTTCGAGAATAAAAGGAGGTCAACACACAGTTTTTGGTTGAAATTTTATGAATTGATTGTCAATGAATGGAATATGAAACGTGGCTTGATGCAGTTCGTCAAAATGAACAATATATTTTGAAACATTTGAAATCTCATCATGTTAATGAGGCTCAAATGTTTATAAATTTCGAGAACAAAAGGAGGTCAAAACACAGTTTTTGGTTGAAACTTTATGAATTGATGGTCAATGAATGGAATATGAAACTTAGGTTGATGCAGTTCGTCAAAATGAACCATGTATTTTGAAACATTTGAAACCTCATCAGGTTAATGAGGCTCAAATGATAGTAAATTTCGAGAATAAAAGGAGGTCAAAACACAGTTTTTAGTTGAAAATTTATGAATTGATGGTCAATGAATGGAATATGAAACTTGGCTTGATGCAGTTCGTCAAAATGAGCCATATATTTTGAAACATTTGAAACCTCACTAGGTTAATGAGGCTCAAATGATAATAAATTTCGAGAATAAAAGGAGGTCAAAACATAGTTTTTAGTTGAAATTTTATGAATTGATGGTCAATGATTGGAATATGAAACTTGCCTTGATGCAGTTCGTAAAAAATAGCTATATATTTTGAATTATTTGAAACCTCATCAGGTTAATGAGGCTCAAATGTTTATAAATTTCGAGAATAAAAGTATGTCAAAACACAGATTTTTGTTGAAATTTTATGAATTTATGGTCAATGAATGGAATATGAAACTTGGCTTGATGCCGTTCGTCAAAATGAACCATATATTTTGAAACATTTGAAACCTCATCAGGTTAATGAGGCTCAAATGATTATAAATTTCGAGAATAAAAGGAGGTCAAAACACAGTTTTTAGTTGAAACTTTATGAATTGATGGTCAATGAATGGAATATGAAACTTGGCTTGATGCAGTTCGTTAAAATGAGCCATATATTTTGAAACATTTGAAACCTCATCAGGTTAATGAGGCTCAAATGATAGTAAATTTCGAGAATAAAAGGAGGTCAAAACACAGTTTTTGGTTGAAATGTTATGAATTGATTGTCAATGAATGGAATATGGAACTTGGCTTGATGCAGTTCGTCAAAATGAGCCAGATATTTTGAAACATTTGAAACCTCATCAGGTTAATGAGGCTCAAATGTTTATAAATTTCGAGAATAAAAGGAGGTCAAAACACAGTTTTTGGTTGAAATTTTATGAATTGATTGTCAATGAATGGAATATGAAACTTGGCTTGATGCAGTTCGTCAAAATGAACCATATAGTTTGAAACATTTGAAACCTCACTAGGTTAATGAGGCTCAAATGTTTATAAATTTCGAGAATAAAAGGAGGTCAAAACACAGTTTTTAGTTGAAAATTTATGAATTGATGGTCAATGAATGGAATATGAAACTTGGCTTGATGCAGTTCGTCAAAATGAGCCATACATTTTGAAACATTTGAAACCTCACTAGGTTAATGAGGCTCAAATGATAGTAAATTTCGAGAATAAAAGGAGGTCAAAACACAGTTTTTAGCTGAAATTTTATGAATTGAAGGTCAATGATTGGAATATGAAACTTGCCTTGATGCAGTTCGTAAAAATGAGATATATATTTTGAAACATTTGAAACCTCATCAGGTTAATGAGGCTCAGATGATTGTAAATTTCGAGAATAAAAGGAGGTCAAAACACAGTTTTTATTTGAAACTTTATGAATTGATGGTCAATGAATGGAATATGAAACTTAGGTTGATGCAGTTCGTCAAAATGAGCCAGATATTTTGAAACTTTTGAAACCTCATCAGGTTAATGAGGCTCAAATGATAGTAAATTTCGAGAATAAAAGGAGGTCAAAACACAGTTTTTGGTTGAAATGTTATGAATTGATTGTCAATGAATGGAATATAGAACTTGGCTTGATGCAGTTCGTCAAAATGAGCCAGATATTTTGAAACATTTGAAACCTCATCAGGTTAATGAGGCTCAAATGTTTATAAATTTCGAGAATAAAAGGAGGTCAAAACACAGTTTTTGGTTGAAATTTTATGAATTGATTGTCAATGAATGGAATATGAAACTTGTCTTGATGCAGTTCGTCAAAATGAGCCAGATATTTTGAAACATTTGAAACCTCATCAGGTTAATGAGGCTCAAATGTTTATAAATTTCGAGAATAAAAGGAGGTCAAAACACAGTTTTTGGTTGAAATTTTATGAATTGATTGTCAATGAATGGAATATGAAACTTGGCTTGATGCAGTTCGTCAAAATGAGCCAGATATTTTGAAATATTTGAAACCTCATCAGGTTAATGAGGCTCAAATGTTTATAAATTTCGAGAATAAAAGGAGGTCAAAACACAGTTTTTGGTTGAAATTTTATGAATTGATTGTCAATGAATGGAATATGAAACTTGGCTTGATGCAGTTCGTCAAAATGAACCATATATTTTGAAACATTTGAAACCTCACTAGGTTAATGAGGCTCAAATGTTTATAAATTTCGAGAATAAAAGGAGGTCAAAACACAGTTTTTAGTTGAAAATTTATGAATTGATGGTCAATGAATGGAATATGAAACTTGGCTTGATGCAGTTCGTCAAAATGAGCCATACATTTTGAAACATTTGAAACCTCACTAGGTTAATGAGGCTCAAATGATAGTAAATTTCGAGAATAAAAGGAGGTCAAAACACAGTTTTTAGCTGAAATTTTATGAATTGAAGGTCAATGATTGGAATATGAAACTTGCCTTGATGCAGTTCGTAAAAATGAGATATATATTATGAAACATTTGAAACCTCATCAGGTTAATGAGGCTCAAATGATAGTAAATTTCGAGAATAAAAGGAGGTCAAAACACAGTTTTTAGTTGAAACTTTATGAATTGATGGTCAATGAATGGAATATGAAACTTGGGATGATGCAGTTCGTCACAATGAACCATATATTTTGAAACATTTGAAACCTCATCAGGTTAATGAGGCTCAGATGATAGTAAATTTCGAGAATAAAAGGAGGTCAAAACACAGTTTTTAGTTGAAACTTTATGAATTGATGGTCAATGAATGGAATATGAAACTTAGGTTGATGCAGTTCGTCAAAATGAGCCATATATTTTGAAACATTTGAAACCTCATCAGGTTAATGAGGCTCAAATGATAGTAAATTTCGAGAATAAAAGGAGGTCAAAACACAGTTTTTAGTTGAAAATTTATGAATTGATGGTCAATGAATGGAATATGAAACTTGGCTTGATGCAGTTCGTTAAAATGAGCCATAGATTTTGAAACATTTGAAACCTCATCAGGTTAATGAGGCTCAAAAGATAGTAAATTTCGAGAATAAAAGGAGGCCAAAACACAGTTTTTTGTTGAAATTTTATGAATTGATTGTCAATGAATGGAATATGAAACTTGGCTTGATGCAGTTAGTCAAAATGAGCCAAATATTTTGAAACATTTGAAACCTGATCAGGTTAATGAGGCTCAAATGTTTATAAATCTCGAGAATAAAAGGAGGTCAAAATACAGTTTTTAGTTGAAACTTTATGAATTGATGGTCAATGAATGGAATATGAAACTTAGGTTGATGCAGTTCGTCAAAATGAACCATAAATTTGAAACATTTGAAACCTTATCAGTTTAATGAGGCTCAAATGATAGTAAATTTCGAGAATAAAAGGAGGTCAAAACACAGTTTTTGGTTGAAATTTTATGAATTGATGGTCAATGAATGGAATATGAAACTTGGCTTGATGCAGTTAGTCAAAATGAGCCAAATATTTTGAAACATTTGAAACCTGATCAGGTTAATGAGGCTCAAATGTTTATAAATCTCGAGAATAAAAGGAGGTCAAAATACAGTTTTTAGTTGAAATTTTATGAATTGATGGTCAATGAATGGAATATGAAACTTAGGTTGATGCAGTTCGTCAAAATGAACCATAAATTTGAAACATTTGAAACCTTATCAGTTTAATGAGGCTCAAATGATAGTAAATTTCGAGAATAAAAGGAGGTCAAAACACAGTTTTTGGTTGAAATTTTATGAATTGATGGTCAATGAATGGAATATGAAACTTGGCTTGATGCAGTTCGTCAAAATGAGCCATATATTTTGAAACATTTGAAACCTCACTAGGTTAATGAGGCTCAAATGATAGTAAATTTCGAGAATTAAAGGAGGTCAAAACACAGTTTTTAGTTGAAATTTTATGAATTGATGGTTAATGATTGGAATATGAAACTTGCCTTGATGCAGTTCGTAAAAATGAGCTATATATTTTGAAACATTTGAAACCTCATCAGGTTAATGAGGCTCAAATGTTTATAAATTTCGAGAATAAAAGGAGGTCAAAACACAGTTTTTAGTTGAAATTTTATGAATTGATTGTCAATGAATGGAATATGAAACTTGGCTTGATGCAGTTCGTCAAAATGAGCCAGATATTTTGAAACATTTGAAACCTCATCAGGTTAATTAGGCTCAAATGTTTATAAATTTCGAGAATAAAAGGAGGGCAAAACACAGTTTTTAGTTGAAAATTTATGAATTGATGGTCAATGAATGGAATATGAAACTTGGCTTGATGCAGTTCGTCAAAATGAGCCATATATTTTGAAATATTTGAAACCTCACTAGGTTAATGAGGCTCAAATGATAGTAAATTCGTGAATAAAAGGAGGTCAAAACATAGTTTTTAGTTGAAATTTTATGAATTGATGGTCAATGATTGGAATATGAAACTTGCCTTGATGCAGTTCGTAAAAATGAGCTATATATTTTGAAACATTTGAAACCTCATCAGGTTAATGAGGCTCAAATATTTATAAATTTCGAGAATAAAAGGAGGTCATAACACAGTTTTTGGTTGAAATTTTATGAATTGATGGTCAATGAATGGAATATGAAACTTGGCTTGATGCAGTTCGTTAAAATGAGCCATATATTTTGAAACATTTGAAAACTCATCAGGTTAATGAGGCTCAAATGATAGTAAATTTCGAGAATAAAAGAAGGTCAAAACACAGTTTTTGGTTGAAATTTTATGAATTCATGGTCAATGAATGGAATATGAAACTTGGCTTGATGCAGTTCGTTAAAATGAGCCATATATTTTAAAACATTTGAAACCTCATCAGGTTAATGAGGCTCAAATGTTTATAAATTTCGAGAATAAAAGGAGGTCAAAACACGGTTTTTAGTTGAAACTTTATGAATTGATGGTCAATGAATGGAATATGAAACTTAGGTTGATGTACTTCGTCAAAATGAGCTATATATTTTGAAACATTTGAAACCTGATCAGGTTAATGAGGCTCAAATGTTTATAAATTTCGAGAATAAAAGGAGGTCAAAATACAGTTTTTAGTTGAAACTTTATGAATTGATGGTCAATGAATGGAATATGAAACTTAGGTTGATGCAGTTCGTCAAAATGAACCATAAATTTGAAACATTTGAAACCTCATCAGTTTAATGAGGCTCAAATGATAGTATATTTCGAGAATAAAAGGAGGTCAAAACACAGTTTTTGGTTGAAATTTTATGAATTGATGGTCAATGAATGGAATATGAAACTTGGCTTGATGCAGTTCGTCAAAATGAGCCATATATTTTGAAACATTTGAAACCTCACTAGGTTAATGAGGCTCAAATGATAGTAAATTTCGAGAATTAAAGGAGGTCAAAACACAGTTTTTAGTTGAAATTTTATGAATTGATGGTTAATGATTGGAATATGAAACTTGCCTTGATGCAGTTCGTAAAAATGAGCTATATATTTTGAAACATTTGAAACCTCATCAGGTTATTGAGGCTCAAATGTTTATAAATTTCGAGAATAAAAGGAGGTCAAAACACAGTTTTTAGTTGAAATTTTATGAATTGATTGTCAATGAATGGAATATGAAACTTGGCTTGATGCAGTTCGTCAAAATGAGCCAGATATTTTGAAACATTTGAAACCTCATCAGGTTAATGAGGCTCAAATGTTTATAAATTTCGAGAATAAAAGGAGGTCAAAACACAGTTTTTGGTTGAAATTTTATGAATTGATTGTCAATGAATGGAATATGAAACTTGGCTTGATGCAGTTCGTCAAAATGAACCATATAGTTTGAAACATTTGAAACCTCACTAGGTTAATGAGGCTCAAATGATAGTAAATTTCAAGAATAAAAGGAGGTCAAAACACGGTTTTTAGTTGAAACTTTATGAATTGATGGTCAATGAATGGAATATGAAACTTAGGTTGATGTACTTCGTCAAAATGAGCTATATATTTTGAAACATTTGAAACCTGATCAGGTTAATGAGGCTCAAATGTTTATAAATTTCGAGAATAAAAGGAGGTCAAAACACGGTTTTTAGTTGAAACTTTATGAATTGATGGTCAATGAATGGAATATGAAACTTAGGTTGATGTACTTCGTCAAAATGAGCTATATATTTTGAAACATTTGAAACCTGATCAGGTTAATGAGGCTCAAATGTTTATAAATTTCGAGAATAAAAGGAGGTCAAAATACAGTTTTTAGTTGAAACTTTATGAATTGATGGTCAATGAATGGAATATGAAACTTAGGTTGATGCAGTTCGTCAAAATGAACCATAAATTTGAAACATTTGAAACCTCATCAGTTTAATGAGGCTCAAATGATAGTATATTTCGAGAATAAAAGGAGGTCAAAACACAGTTTTTGGTTGAAATTTTATGAATTGATGGTCAATGAATGGAATATGAAACTTGGCTTGATGCAGTTCGTCAAAATGAGCCATATATTTTGAAACATTTGAAACCTCACTAGGTTAATGAGGCTCAAATGATAGTAAATTTCGAGAATTAAAGGAGGCAAAACACAGTTTTTAGTTGAAATTTTATGAATTGATGGTTAATGATTGGAATATGAAACTTGCCTTGATGCAGTTCGTAAAAATGAGCTATATATTTTGAAACATTTGAAACCTCATCAGGTTATTGAGGCTCAAATGTTTATAAATTTCGAGAATAAAAGGAGGTCAAAACACAGTTTTTAGTTGAAATTTTATGAATTGATTGTCAATGAATGGAATATGAAACTTGGCTTGATGCAGTTCGTCAAAATGAGCCAGATATTTTGAAACATTTGAAACCTCATCAGGTTAATTAGGCTCAAATGTTTATAAATTTCGAGAATAAAAGGAGGGCAAAACACAGTTTTTAGTTGAAAATTTATGAATTGATGGTCAATGAATGGAATATGAAACTTGGCTTGATGCAGTTCGTCAAAATGAGCCATATATTTTGAAATATTTGAAACCTCACTAAGTTAATGAGGCTCAAATGATAGTAAATTCGTGAATAAAAGGAGGTCAAAACGTAGTTTTTAGTTGAAATTTTATGAATTGGTGGTCAATGATTGGAATATGAAACTTGCCTTGATGCAGTTCGTAAAAATGAGCTATATATTTTGAAACATTTGAAACCTGATCAGGTTAATGAGGCTCAAATGTTTATAAATTTCGAGAATAAAAGGAGGTCAAAACACGGTTTTTAGTTGAAACTTTATGAATTGATGGTCAATGAATGGAATATGAAACTTAGGTTGATGTACTTCGTCAAAATGAGCTATATATTTTGAAACATTTGAAACCTGATCAGGTTAATGAGGCTCAAATGTTTATAAATTTCGAGAATAAAAGGAGGTCAAAATACAGTTTTTAGTTGAAACTTTATGAATTGATGGTCAATGAATGGAATATGAAACTTAGGTTGATGCAGTTCGTCAAAATGAACCATAAATTTGAAACATTTGAAACCTCATCAGTTTAATGAGGCTCAAATGATAGTATATTTCGAGAATAAAAGGAGGTCAAAACACAGTTTTTGGTTGAAATTTTATGAATTGATGGTCAATGAATGGAATATGAAACTTGGCTTGATGCAGTTCGTCAAAATGAGCCATATATTTTGAAACATTTGAAACCTCACTAGGTTAATGAGGCTCAAATGATAGTAAATTTCGAGAATTAAAGGAGGTCAAAACACAGTTTTTAGTTGAAATTTTATGAATTGATGGTTAATGATTGGAATATGAAACTTGCCTTGATGCAGTTCGTAAAAATGAGCTATATATTTTGAAACATTTGAAACCTCATCAGGTTATTGAGGCTCAAATGTTTATAAATTTCGAGAATAAAAGGAGGTCAAAACACAGTTTTTAGTTGAAATTTTATGAATTGATTGTCAATGAATGGAATATGAAACTTGGCTTGATGCAGTTCGTCAAAATGAGCCAGATATTTTGAAACATTTGAAACCTCATCAGGTTAATTAGGCTCAAATGTTTATAAATTTCGAGAATAAAAGGAGGGCAAAACACAGTTTTTAGTTGAAAATTTATGAATTGATGGTCAATGAATGGAATATGAAACTTGGCTTGATGCAGTTCGTCAAAATGAGCCATATATTTTGAAATATTTGAAACCTCACTAAGTTAATGAGGCTCAAATGATAGTAAATTCGTGAATAAAAGGAGGTCAAAACGTAGTTTTTAGTTGAAATTTTATGAATTGGTGGTCAATGATTGGAATATGAAACTTGCCTTGATGCAGTTCGTAAAAATGAGCTATATATTTTGAAACATTTGAAACCTCATCAGGTTAATGAGGCTCAAATATTTATAAATTTCGAGAATAAAAGGAGGTCAAAACACAGTTTTTGGTTGAAATTTTATGAATTGATGGTCAATGAATGGAATATGAAACTTGGCTTGATGCAGTTCGTTAAAATGAGCCATATATTTTGAAACATTTGAAACCTCATCAGGTTAATGAGGCTCAAATGATAGTAAATTTCGAGAATAAAAGGAGGTCAAAACACAGTTTTTGGTTGAAATTTTATGAATTGATGGTCAATGAATGGAATATGAAACTTGGCTTGATGCAGTTCGTTAAAATGAGCCATATATTTTGAAACATTTGAAACCTCATCAGGTTAATGAGGCTCAAATGTTTATAAATTTCGAGAATAAAAGGAGGTAAAAACACAGTTTTTAGTTGAAACTTTATGAATTGATGGTCAATGAATGGAATATGAAACTTAGGTTGATGCAGTTCGTTAAAATGAGCTATATATTTTGAAACATTTGAAACCTCATCAGGTTAATGAGGCTCAAATGTTTATAAATTTCGAGAATAAAAGGAGGTCAAAACACAGTTTTTGGTTGAAATTTTATGAATTGATTGTCAATGAATGGAATATGAAACTTGGCTTGATGCAGTTCGTCAAAATGAGCCATATATTTTGAAACATTTGAAACCTCATCTAGGTTAATGAGGCTCAAATGATAGTAAATTTCGAGAATAAAAGGAGGTCAAAACACAGTTTTTAGTTGAAAATTTATGAATTGATGGTCAATGAATGGAATATGAAACTTGCCTTGATGCAGTTCGTAAAAATGAGCTATATATTTTGAAACATTTGAAACCTCATCAGGTTAATGAGGCTCAAATGTTTATAAATTTCGAGAATAAAAGGAGGTCAAAACACAGTTTTTAGTTGAAATTTTATGAATTGATTGTCAATGAATGGAATATGAAACTTGGCTTGATGCAGTTCGTCAAAATGAGCCAGATATTTTGAAACATTTGAAACCTCATCTAGGTTAATGAGGCTCAAATGTTTATAAATTTCGAGAATAAAAGGAGGTCAAAACACAGTTTTTAGTTGAAATTTTATGAATTGATTGTCAATGAATGGAATATGAAACTTGGCTTGATGCAGTTCGTCAAAATGAGCCAGATATTTTGAAACATTTGAAACCTCATCAGGTTAATGAGGCTCAAATGTTTATAAATTTCGAGAATAAAAGGAGGGCAAAACACAGTTTTTAGTTGAAAATTTATGAATTGATGGTCAATGAATGGAATATGAAACTTGGCTTGATGCAGTTCGTCAAAATGAGCCATATATTTTGAAACATTTGAAACCTCACTAAGTTAATGAGGCTCAAATGATAGTAAATTTCGAGAATAAAAGGAGGTCAAAAACAGTTTTTAGTTGAAATTTTATGAATTGATGGTCAATGAATGGAATATGAAACTTGCCTTGATGCAGTTCGTAAAAATGAGCTATATATTTTGAAACATTTGAAACCTCATCAGGTTAATGAGGCTCAAATATTTATAAATTTCGAGAATAAAAGGAGGTCAAAACACAGTTTTTGGTTGAAATTTTATGAATTGATGGTCAATGAATGGAATATGAAACTTGGCTTGATGCAGTTCGTTAAAATGAGCCATATATTTTGAAACATTTGAAACCTCATCAGGTTAATGAGGCTCAAATGATAGTAAATTTCGAGAATAAAAGGAGGTCAAAACACAGTTTTTGGTTGAAATTTTATGAATTGATGGTCAATGAATGGAATATGAAACTTGGCTTGATGCAGTTCGTTAAAATGAGCCATATATTTTGAAACATTTGAAACCTCATCAGGTTAATGAGGCTCAAATGTTTATAAATTTCGAGAATAAAAGGAGGTCAAAACACAGTTTTTAGTTGAAACTTTATGAATTGATGGTCAATGAATGGAATATGAAACTTAGGTTGATGCAGTTCGTCAAAATGAGCTATATATTTTGAAACATTTGAAACCTCATCAGGTTAATGAGGCTCAAATGTTTATAAATTTCGAGAATAAAAGGAGGTCAAAACACAGTTTTTGGTTGAAATTTTATGAATTGATTGTCAATGAATGGAATATGAAACTTGGCTTGATGCAGTTCGTCAAAATGAGCCATATATTTTGAAACATTTGAAACCTCATTAGGTTAATGAGGCTCAAATGATAGTAAATTTCGAGAATAAAAGGAGGTCAAAACACAGTTTTTAGTTGAAATTTTATGAATTGATGGTCAATGAATGGAATATGAAACTTGGCTTGATGCAGTTCGTTAAAATGAGCTATATATTTTGAAACATTTGAAACCTCATCAGGTTAATGAGGCTCAAATGTTTATAAATTTCGAGAATAAAAGGAGGTCAAAACACAGTTTTTAGTTGAAATTTTATGAATTGATTGTCAATGAATGGAATATGAAACTTGGCTTGATGCAGTTCGTCAAAATGAGCCAGATATTTTGAAACATTTGAAACCTCATCTAGGTTAATGAGGCTCAAATGTTTATAAATTTCGAGAATAAAAGGAGGTCAAAACACAGTTTTTAGTTGAAAATTTATGAATTGATGGTCAATGAATGGAATATGAAACTTGGCTTGATGCAGTTCGTCAAAATGAGCCATATATTTTGAAATATTTGAAACCTCACTAGGTTAATGAGGCTCAAATGATAGTAAATTCGTGAATAAAAGGAGGTCAAAACACAGTTTTTAGTTGAAATTTTATGAATTGATGGTCAATGAATGGAATATGAAACTTGCTTGATGCAGTTCGTAAAAATGAGCTATATATTTTGAAACATTTGAAACCTCATCAGGTTAATGAGGCTCAAATATTTATAAATTTCGAGAATAAAAGGAGGTCAAAACACAGTTTTTAGTTGAAATTTTATGAATTGATGGTCAATGAATGGAATATGAAACTTGGCTTGATGCAGTTCGTCAAAATGAGCCATATATTTTGAAACATTTGAAACCTCATCAGGTTAATGAGGCTCAAATGATAGTAAATTTCGAGAATAAAAGGAGGTCAAAACACAGTTTTTAGTTGAAATTTTATGAATTGATGGTCAATGAATGGAATATGAAACTTGGCTTGATGCAGTTCGTCAAAATGAGCCATATATTTTGAAACATTTGAAACCTCATCAGGTTAATGAGGCTCAAATGTTTATAAATTTCGAGAATAAAAGGAGGTCAAAACACAGTTTTTAGTTGAAACTTTATGAATTGATGGTCAATGAATGGAATATGAAACTTAGGTTGATGCAGTTCGTCAAAATGAGCTATATATTTTGAAACATTTGAAACCTCATCAGGTTAATGAGGCTCAAATGTTTATAAATTTCGAGAATAAAAGGAGGTCAAAACACAGTTTTTGGTTGAAATTTTATGAATTGATTGTCAATGAATGGAATATGAAACTTGGCTTGATGCAGTTCGTCAAAATGAGCCAGATATTTTGAAACATTTGAAACCTCATCAGGTTAATGAGGCTCAAATGTTTATAAATTTCGAGAATAAAAGGAGGTCAAAACACAGTTTTTGGTTGAAATTTTATGAATTGATTGTCAATGAATGGAATATGAAACTTGGCTTGATGCAGTTCGTCAAAATGAACCATATATTTTGAAACATTTGAAACCTCATCAGGTTAATGAGGCTCAAATGTTTATAAATTTCGAGAATAAAAGGAGGTCAAAACACAGTTTTTAGTTGAAATTTATGAATTGATGGTCAATGAATGGAATATGAAACTTGGCTTGATGCAGTTCGTCAAAATGAGCCATATATTTTGAAACATTTGAAACCTCATCTAGGTTAATGAGGCTCAAATGTTTATAAATTTCGAGAATAAAAGGAGGTCAAAACACAGTTTTTAGTTGAAAATTTATGAATTGATGGTCAATGAATGGAATATGAAACTTGGCTTGATGCAGTTCGTCAAAATGAGGTATATATTTTGAAACATTTGAAACCTCATTAGGTTAATGAGGCTCAAATGATAGTAAATTTCGAGAATAAAAGGAGGTCAAAACACAGTTTTTAGTTGAAATTTTATGAATTGATGGTCAATGAATGGAATATGAAACTTGGCTTGATGCAGTTCGTCAAAATGAGCTATATATTTTGAAACATTTGAAACCTCATCAGGTTAATGAGGCTCAAATGTTTATAAATTTCGAGAATAAAAGGAGGTCAAAACACAGTTTTTAGTTGAAATTTTATGAATTGATGGTCAATGAATGGAATATGAAACTTGGCTTGATGCAGTTCGTCAAAATGAGCCATATATTTTGAAACATTTGAAACCTCATCAGGTTAATGAGGCTCAAATGATAGTAAATTTCGAGAATAAAAGGAGGTCAAAACACAGTTTTTAGTTGAAATTTTATGAATTGATGGTCAATGAATGGAATATGAAACTTGGCTTGATGCAGTTCGTCAAAATGAGCCATATATTTTGAAACATTTGAAACCTCATCAGGTTAATGAGGCTCAAATGATTATAAATTTCGAGAATAAAAGGAGGTCAAAACACAGTTTTTAGTTGAAACTTTATGAATTGATGGTCAATGAATGGAATATGAAACTTGGTTGATGCAGTTCGTCAAAATGAGCTATATATTTTGAAACATTTGAAACCTCATCAGGTTAATGAGGCTCAAATGTTTATAAATTTCGAGAATAAAAGGAGGTCAAAACACAGTTTTTGGTTGAAATTTTATGAATTGATTGTCAATGAATGGAATATGAAACTTGGCTTGATGCAGTTCGTCAAAATGAGCCAGATATTTTGAAACATTTGAAACCTCATCAGGTTAATGAGGCTCAAATGTTTATAAATTTCGAGAATAAAAGGAGGTCAAAACACAGTTTTTGGTTGAAATTTTATGAATTGTTTGTCAATGAATGGAATATGAAACTTGGCTTGATGCAGTTCGTCAAAATGAACCATATATTTTGAAACATTTGAAACCTCATCAGGTTAATGAGGCTCAAATGTTTATAAATTTCGAGAATAAAAGGAGGTCAAAACACAGTTTTTAGTTGAAATTTTATGAATTGATGGTCAATGAATGGAATATGAAACTTGGCTTGATGCAGTTCGTCAAAATGAGCCATATATTTTGAAACATTTGAAACCTCATCAGGTTAATGAGGCTCAAATGATAGTAAATTTCGAGAATAAAAGGAGGTCAAAACACAGTTTTTAGTTGAAGTTTTATGAATTGATGGTCAATGAATGGAATATGAAACTTGGCTTGATGCAGTTCGTCAAAATGAGCCATATATTTTGAAACATTTGAAACCTCATCAGGTTAATGAGGCTCAAATGTTTATAAATTTCGAGAATAAAAGGAGGTCAAAACACAGTTTTTAGTTGAAATTTTATGAATTGATTGTCAATGAATGGAATATGAAACTTGGCTTGATGCAGTTCGTCAAAATGAGCCATATATTTTGAAACATTTGAAACCTCATCAGGTTAATGAGGCTCAAATGTTTATAAATTTCGAGAATAAAAGGAGGTCAAAACACAGTTTTTAGTTGAAATTTTATGAATTGATGGTCAATGAATGGAATATGAAACTTGGCTTGATGCAGTTCGTCAAAATGAGCCATATATTTTGAAACATTTGAAACCTCATCAGGTTAATGAGGCTCAAATGATAGTAAATTTCGAGAATAAAAGGAGGTCAAAACACAGTTTTTAGTTGAAGTTTTATGAATTGATGGTCAATGAATGGAATATGAAACTTGGCTTGATGCAGTTCGTCAAAATGAGCCATATATTTTGAAACATTTGAAACCTCATCAGGTTAATGAGGCTCAAATGATAGTAAATTTCGAGAATAAAAGGAGGTCAAAACACAGTTTTTAGTTGAAACTTTATGAATTGATGGTCAATGAATGGAATATGAAACTTGGCTTGATGCAGTTCGTCAAAATGAGCTATATATTTTGAAACATTTGAAACCTCATCAGGTTAATGAGGCTCAAATGTTTATAAATTTCGAGAATAAAAGGAGGTCAAAACACAGTTTTTGGTTGAAATTTTATGAATTGATTGTCAATGAATGGAATATGAAACTTGGCTTGATGCAGTTCGTCAAAATGAGCCAGATATTTTGAAACATTTGAGACCTCATCAGGTTAATGAGGCTGAAATGTTTATAAATTTCGAGAATAAAAGGAGGTCAACACACAGTTTTTGGTTGAAATTTTATGAATTGATTGTCAATGAATGGAATATGAAACTTGGCTTGATGCAGTTCGTCAAAATGAACCATATATTTTGAAACATTTGAAACCTCATCAGGTTAATGAGGCTCAAATGTTTATAAATTTCGAGAATAAAAGGAGGTCAAAACACAGTTTTTAGTTGAAATTTTATGAATTGATGGTCAATGAATGGAATATGAAACTTGGCTTGATGCAGTTCGTCAAAATGAGCCATATATTTTGAAACATTTGAAACCTCATCAGGTTAATGAGGCTCAAATGATATAAATTTCGAGAATAAAAGGAGGTCAAAACACAGTTTTTAGTTGAAATTTTATGAATTGATGGTCAATGAATGGAATATGAAACTTGGCTTGATGCAGTTCGTCAAAATGAGCCATATATTTTGAAACATTTGAAACCTCATCAGGTTAATGAGGCTCAAATGATTATAAATTTCGAGAATAAAAGGAGGTCAAAACACAGTTTTTAGTTGAAATTTTATGAATTGATGGTCAATGAATGGAATATGAAACTTGGCTTGATGCAGTTCGTCAAAATGAGCCATATATTTTGAAACATTTGAAACCTCATCAGGTTAATGAGGCTCAAATGATAGTAAATTTCGAGAATAAAAGGAGGTCAAAACACAGTTTTTAGTTGAAGTTTTATGAATTGATGGTCAATGAATGGAATATGAAACTTGGCTTGATGCAGTTCGTCAAAATGAGCCATATATTTTGAAACATTTGAAACCTCATCAGGTTAATGAGGCTCAAATGTTTATAAATTTCGAGAATAAAAGGAGGTCAAAACACAGTTTTTAGTTGAAATTTTATGAATTGATTGTCAATGAATGGAATATGAAACTTGGCTTGATGCAGTTCGTCAAAATGAACCATATATTTTGAAACATTTGAAACCTCATCAGGTTAATGAGGCTCAAATGATAGTAAATTTCGAGAATAAAAGGAGGTCAAAACACAGTTTTTAGTTGAAATTTTATGAATTGATGGTCAATGAATGGAATATGAAACTTGGCTTGATGCAGTTCGTCAAAATGAGCCATATATTTTGAAACATTTGAAACCTCATCAGGTTAATGAGGCTCAAATGATAGTAAATTTCGAGAATAAAAGGAGGTCAAAACACAGTTTTTAGTTGAAATTTTATGAATTGATGGTCAATGAATGGAATATGAAACTTGGCTTGATGCAGTTCGTCAAAATGAGCCATATATTTTGAAACATTTGAAACCTCATCAGGTTAATGAGGCTCAAATGTTTATAAATTTCGAGAATAAAAGGAGGTCAAAACACAGTTTTTAGTTGAAACTTTATGAATTGATGGTCAATGAATGGAATATGAAACTTGGCTTGATGCAGTTCGTCAAAATGAGCTATATATTTTGAAACATTTGAAACCTCATCAGGTTAATGAGGCTCAAATGTTTATAAATTTCGAGAATAAAAGGAGGTCAAAACACAGTTTTTGGTTGAAATTTTATGAATTGATTGTCAATGAATGGAATATGAAACTTGGCTTGATGCAGTTCGTCAAAATGAGCCAGATATTTTGAAACATTTGAAACCTCATCAGGTTAATGAGGCTCAAATGTTTATAATTTTCGAGAATAAAAGGAGGTAAAAACACAGTTTTTGGTTGAAATTTTATGAATTGATTGTCAATGAATGGAATATGAAACTTGGCTTGATGCAGTTCGTTAAAATGAGCCATATATTTTGAAACATTTGAAACCTCATCAGGTTAATGAGGCTCAAATGTTTATAAATTTCGAGAATAAAAGGAGGTCAAAACACAGTTTTTGGTTGAAATTTTATGAATTGATGGTCAATGAATGGAATATGAAACTTGGCTTGATGCAGTTCGTCAAAATGAGCCATATATTTTGAAACATTTGAAACCTCATCAGGTTAATGAGGCTCAAATGTTTATAAATTTCGAGAATAAAAGGAGGTCAAAACACAGTTTTTAGTTGAAATTTTATGAATTGATGGTCAATGAATGGAATATGAAACTTGGCTTGATGCAGTTCGTCAAAATGAGCCATATATTTTGAAACATTTGAAACCTCATCAGGTTAATGAGGCTCAAATGTTTATAAATTTCGAGAATAAAAGGAGGTCAAAACACAGTTTTTAGTTGAAATTTTATGAATTGATGGTCAATGAATGGAATATGAAACTTGGCTTGATGCAGTTCGTCAAAATGAGCCATATATTTTGAAACATTTGAAACCTCATCAGGTTAATGAGGCTCAAATGATAGTAAATTTCGAGAATAAAAGGAGGTCAAAACACAGTTTTTAGTTGAAATTTTATGAATTGATGGTCAATGAATGGAATATGAAACTTGGCTTGATGCAGTTCGTCAAAATGAGCCATATATTTTGAAACATTTGAAACCTCATCAGGTTAATGAGGCTCAAATTATAGTAAATTTCGAGAATAAAAGGAGGTCAAAACAGAGTTTTTAGTTGAATTTTTGATGGTCAATGAATGGAATAGGAGACATGGCTGGATGCAGTTCGTCAAAATGAGCCATATATTTTGAAACAATTGAAACCTCATTAGGTTAATGAGGCTCAAATGATATAAATTTCGAGAATAAAAGGAGGTCAAAACACAGTTTTTAGTTGAAATTTATGAATTGATGGTCAATGAATGGAATATGAAACTTGGCTTGATGCAGTTCGTCAAAATGAGCCATATATTTTGAAACATTTGAAACCTCATCAGGTTAATGAGGCTCAAATGTTTATAAATTTCGAGAATAAAAGGAGGTCAAAACACAGTTTTTAGTTGAAATTTTATGAATTGATGGTCAATGAATGGAATATGAAACTTGGCTTGATGCAGTTCGTCAAAATGAGCCATATATTTTGAAACATTTGAAACCTCATCAGGTTAATGAGGCTCAAATGTTTATAAATTTCGAGAATAAAAGGAGGTCAAAACACAGTTTTTGGTTGAAATTTTATGAATTGATGGTCAATGAATGGAATATGAAACTTGGCTTGATGCAGTTCGTCAAAATGAGCCATATATTTTGAAACATTTGAAACCTCATCAGGTTAATGAGGCTCAAATGATAGTAAATTTCGAGAATAAAAGGAGGTCAAAACACAGTTTTTGGTTGAAATTTTATGAATTGATGGTCAATGAATGGAATATGAAACTTGGCTTGATGCAGTTCGTCAAAATGAGCCATATATTTTGAAACATTTGAAACCTCATCAGGTTAATGAGGCTCAAATGTTTATAAATTTCGAGAATAAAAGGAGGTCAAAACACAGTTTTTGGTTGAAATTTTATGAATTGATTGTCAATGAATGGAATATGAAACTTGGCTTGATGCAGTTCGTCAAAATGAGCCATATATTTTGAAACATTTGAAACCTCATCAGGTTAATGAGGCTCAAATGATAGTAAATTTCGAGAATAAAAGGAGGTCAAAACACAGTTTTTAGTTGAAATTTTATGAATTGATTGTCAATGAATGGAATATGAAACTTGGCTTGATGCAGTTCGTCAAAATGAGCCATATATTTTGAAACATTTGAAACCTCATCAGGTTAATGAGGCTCAAATGTTTATAAATTTCGAGAATAAAAGGAGGTCAAAACACAGTTTTTAGTTGAAATTTTATGAATTGATGGTCAATGAATGGAATATGAAACTTGGCTTGATGCAGTTCGTCAAAATGAGCCATATATTTTGAAACATTTGAAACCTCATCAGGTTAATGAGGCTCAAATGATAGTAAATTTCGAGAATAAAAGGAGGTCAAAACACAGTTTTTAGTTGAAACTTTATGAATTGATGGTCAATGAATGGAATATGAAACTTGGCTTGATGCAGTTCGTCAAAATGAGCCATATATTTTGAAACATTTGAAACCTCATCAGGTTAATGAGGCTCAAATGATATAAATTTCGAGAATAAAAGGAGGTCAAAACACAGTTTTTAGTTGAAACTTTATGAATTGATGGTCAATGAATGGAATATGAAACTTGGCTTGATGCAGTTCGTCAAAATGAGCCATATATTTTGAAACATTTGAAACCTCATCAGGTTAATGAGGCTCAAATGATAGTAAATTTCGAGAATAAAAGGAGGTCAAAACACAGTTTTTAGTTGAAATTTTATGAATTGATGGTCAATGAATGGAATATGAAACTTGGCTTGATGCAGTTCGTCAAAATGAGCCATATATTTTGAAACATTTGAAACCTCATCAGGTTAATGAGGCTCAAATGTTTATAAATTTCGAGAATAAAAGGAGGTCAAAACACAGTTTTTGGTTGAAATTTTATGAATTGATTGTCAATGAATGGAATATGAAACTTGGCTTGATGCAGTTCGTCAAAATGAGCCATATATTTTGAAACATTTGAAACCTCATCAGGTTAATGAGGCTCAAATGTTTATAAATTTCGAGAATAAAAGGAGGTCAAAACACAGTTTTTGGTTGAAATTTTATGAATTGATGGTCAATGAATGGAATATGAAACTTGGCTTGATGCAGTTCGTCAAAATGAGCCATATATTTTGAAACATTTGAAACCTCATCAGGTTAATGAGGCTCAAATGTTTATAAATTTCGAGAATAAAAGGAGGTCAAAACACAGTTTTTAGTTGAAATTTTATGAATTGATGGTCAATGAATGGAATATGAAACTTGGCTTGATGCAGTTCGTCAAAATGAACCATATATTTTGAAACATTTGAAACCTCATCAGGTTAATGAGGCTCAAATGTTTATAAATTTCGAGAATAAAAGGAGGTCAAAACACAGTTTTTAGTTGAAATTTTATGAATTGATGGTCAATGAATGGAATATGAAACTTGGCTTGATGCAGTTCGTCAAAATGAGCCATATATTTTGAAACATTTGAAACCTCATCAGGTTAATGAGGCTCAAATGATAGTAAATTTCGAGAATAAAAGGAGGTCAAAACACAGTTTTTAGTTGAAATTTTATGAATTGATGGTCAATGAATGGAATATGAAACTTGGCTTGATGCAGTTCGTCAAAATGAGCCATATATTTTGAAACATTTGAAACCTCATCAGGTTAATGAGGCTCAAATGATAGTAAATTTCGAGAATAAAAGGAGGTCAAAACACAGTTTTTAGTTGAAATTTTATGAATTGATGGTCAATGAATGGAATATGAAACTTGGCTTGATGCAGTTCGTCAAAATGAGCCATATATTTTGAAACATTTGAAACCTCATCAGGTTAATGAGGCTCAAATGTTTATAAATTTCGAGAATAAAAGGAGGTCAAAACACAGTTTTTGGTTGAAATTTTTGAATTGATGGTCAATGAATGGAATATGAAACTTGGCTTGATGCAGTTCGTCAAAATGAGCCATATATTTTGAAACATTTGAAACCTCATCAGGTTAATGAGGCTCAAATGATTATAAATTTCGAGAATAAAAGGAGGTCAAAACACAGTTTTTAGTTGAAATTTTATGAATTGATGGTCAATGAATGGAATATGAAACTTGGCTTGATGCAGTTCGTCAAAATGAGCCATATATTTTGAAACATTTGAAACCTCATCAGGTTAATGAGGCTCAAATGTTTATAAATTTCGAGAATAAAAGGAGGTCAAAACACAGTTTTTGGTTGAAATTTTATGAATTGATTGTCAATGAATGGAATATGAAACTTGGCTTGATGCAGTTCGTCAAAATGAGCCAGATATTTTGAAACATTTGAAACCTCATCAGGTTAATGAGGCTCAAATGATAGTAAATTTCGAGAATAAAAGGAGGTCAAAACACAGTTTTTAGTTGAAACTTTATGAATTGATGGTCAATGAATGGAATATGAAACTTGGCTTGATGCAGTTCGTCAAAATGAGCCATATATTTTGAAACATTTGAAACCTCATCAGGTTAATGAGGCTCAAATGTTTATAAATTTCGAGAATAAAAGGAGGTCAAAACACAGTTTTTAGTTGAAATTTTATGAATTGATTGTCAATGAATGGAATATGAAACTTGGCTTGATGCAGTTCGTCAAAATGAGCCATATATTTTGAAACATTTGAAACCTCATCAGGTTAATGAGGCTCAAATGATTTATAAATTTCGAGAATAAAAGGAGGTCAAAACACAGTTTTTAGTTGAAATTTTATGAATTGATGGTCAATGAATGGAATATGAAACTTGGCTTGATGCAGTTCGTCAAAATGAGCCATATATTTTGAAACATTTGAAACCTCATCAGGTTAATGAGGCTCAAATGTTTATAAATTTCGAGAATAAAAGGAGGTCAAAACACAGTTTTTAGTTGAAACTTTATGAATTGATGGTCAATGAATGGAATATGAAACTTGGCTTGATGCAGTTCGTCAAAATGAGCCATATATTTTGAAACATTTGAAACCTCATCAGGTTAATGAGGCTCAAATGATAGTAAATTTCGAGAATAAAAGGAGGTCAAAACACAGTTTTTAGTTGAAATTTTATGAATTGATGGTCAATGAATGGAATATGAAACTTGGCTTGATGCAGTTCGTCAAAATGAGCCATATATTTTGAAACATTTGAAACCTCATCAGGTTAATGAGGCTCAAATGATAGTAAATTTCGAGAATAAAAGGAGGTCAAAACACAGTTTTTAGTTGGATACTTTATGAATTGATGGTCAATGAATGGAATATGAAACTTGGCTTGATGCAGTTCGTCAAAATGAGCTATATATTTTGAAACATTTGAAACCTCATCAGGTTAATGAGGCTCAAATGTTTATAAATTTCGAGAATAAAAGGAGGTCAAAACACAGTTTTTGGTTGAAATTTTATGAATTGATTGTCAATGAATGGAATATGAAACTTGGCTTGATGCAGTTCGTCAAAATGAGCCATATATTTTGAAACATTTGAAACCTCATCAGGTTAATGAGGCTCAAATGTTTATAAATTTCGAGAATAAAAGGAGGTCAAAACACAGTTTTTGGTTGAAATTTTATGAATTGATTGTCAATGAATGGAATATGAAACTTGGCTTGATGCAGTTCGTCAAAATGAACCATATATTTTGAAACATTTGAAACCTCATCAGGTTAATGAGGCTCAAATGTTTATAAATTTCGAGAATAAAAGGAGGTCAAAACACAGTTTTTAGTTGAAATTTTATGAATTGATGGTCAATGAATGGAATATGAAACTTGGCTTGATGCAGTTCGTCAAAATGAGCCATATATTTTGAAACATTTGAAACCTCATCAGGTTAATGAGGCTCAAATGATATAAATTTCGAGAATAAAAGGAGGTCAAAACACAGTTTTTAGTTGAAATTTTATGAATTGATGGTCAATGAATGGAATATGAAACTTGGCTTGATGCAGTTCGTCAAAATGAGCCATATATTTTGAAACATTTGAAACCTCATCAGGTTAATGAGGCTCAAATGTTTAGTAAATTTCGAGAATAAAAGGAGGTCAAAACACAGTTTTTAGTTGAAAATTTATGAATTGATGGTCAATGAATGGAATATGAAACTTGGCTTGATGCAGTTCGTCAAAATGAGCCATATATTTTGAAACATTTGAAACCTCATCAGGTTAATGAGGCTCAAATGTTTATAAATTTCGAGAATAAAAGGAGGTCAAAACACAGTTTTTAGTTGAAATTTTATGAATTGATGGTCAATGAATGGAATATGAAACTTGGCTTGATGCAGTTCGTCAAAATGAGCCATATATTTTGAAACATTTGAAACCTCATCAGGTTAATGAGGCTCAAATGTTTATAAATTTCGAGAATAAAAGGAGGTCAAAACACAGTTTTTAGTTGAAATTTTATGAATTGATGGTCAATGAATGGAATATGAAACTTGGCTTGATGCAGTTCGTCAAAATGAGCCATATATTTTGAAACATTTGAAACCTCATCAGGTTAATGAGGCTCAAATGATAGTAAATTTCGAGAATAAAAGGAGGTCAAAACACAGTTTTTAGTTGAAATTTTATGAATTGATGGTCAATGAATGGAATATGAAACTTGGCTTGATGCAGTTCGTCAAAATGAGCCATATATTTTGAAACATTTGAAACCTCATCAGGTTAATGAGGCTCAAATGTTTAGTAAATTTCGAGAATAAAAGGAGGTCAAAACACAGTTTTTGGTTGAAATTTTATGAATTGATGGTCAATGAATGGAATATGAAACTTGGCTTGATGCAGTTCGTCAAAATGAGCCATATATTTTGAAACATTTGAAACCTCATCAGGTTAATGAGGCTCAAATGTTTATAAATTTCGAGAATAAAAGGAGGTCAAAACACAGTTTTTGGTTGAAATTTTATGAATTGATTGTCAATGAATGGAATATGAAACTTGGCTTGATGCAGTTCGTCAAAATGAGCCATATATTTTGAAACATTTGAAACCTCATCAGGTTAATGAGGCTCAAATGTTTATAAATTTCGAGAATAAAAGGAGGTCAAAACACAGTTTTTGGTTGAAATTTTATGAATTGATGGTCAATGAATGGAATATGAAACTTGGCTTGATGCAGTTCGTCAAAATGCCATATATTTTGAAACATTTGAAACCTCATCAGGTTAATGAGGCTCAAATGTTTAGTAAATTTCGAGAATAAAAGGAGGTCAAAACACAGTTTTTAGTTGAAATTTATGAATTGATGGTCAATGAATGGAATATGAAACTTGGCTTGATGCAGTTCGTCAAAATGAGCCATATATTTTGAAACATTTGAAACCTCATCAGGTTAATGAGGCTCAAATGATAGTAAATTTCGAGAATAAAAGGAGGTCAAAACACAGTTTTTAGTTGAAATTTTATGAATTGATGGTCAATGAATGGAATATGAAACTTGGCTTGATGCAGTTCGTCAAAATGAGCCATATATTTTGAAACATTTGAAACCTCATCAGGTTAATGAGGCTCAAATGTTTATAAATTTCGAGAATAAAAGGAGGTCAAAACACAGTTTTTAGTTGAAACTTTATGAATTGATGGTCAATGAATGGAATATGAAACTTGGCTTGATGCAGTTCGTCAAAATGAGCCATATATTTTGAAACATTTGAAACCTCATCAGGTTAATGAGGCTCAAATGATAGTAAATTTCGAGAATAAAAGGAGGTCAAAACACAGTTTTTAGTTGAAATTTTATGAATTGATGGTCAATGAATGGAATATGAAACTTGGCTTGATGCAGTTCGTCAAAATGAGCCATATATTTTGAAACATTTGAAACCTCATCAGGTTAATGAGGCTCAAATGTTTATAAATTTCGAGAATAAAAGGAGGTCAAAACACAGTTTTTAGTTGAAATTTTATGAATTGATTGTCAATGAATGGAATATGAAACTTGGCTTGATGCAGTTCGTCAAAATGAGCCATATATTTTGAAACATTTGAAACCTCATCAGGTTAATGAGGCTCAAATGTTTATAAATTTCGAGAATAAAAGGAGGTCAAAACACAGTTTTTGGTTGAAATTTTATGAATTGATGGTCAATGAATGGAATATGAAACTTGGCTTGATGCAGTTCGTCAAAATGAGCCATATATTTTGAAACATTTGAAACCTCATCAGGTTAATGAGGCTCAAATGTTTATAAATTTCGAGAATAAAAGGAGGTCAAAACACAGTTTTTAGTTGAAATTTTATGAATTGATGGTCAATGAATGGAATATGAAACTTGGCTTGATGCAGTTCGTCAAAATGAGCCATATATTTTGAAACATTTGAAACCTCATCAGGTTAATGAGGCTCAAATGTTTATAAATTTCGAGAATAAAAGGAGGTCAAAACACAGTTTTTAGTTGAAATTTTATGAATTGATGGTCAATGAATGGAATATGAAACTTGGCTTGATGCAGTTCGTCAAAATGAGCCATATATTTTGAAACATTTGAAACCTCATCAGGTTAATGAGGCTCAAATGATAGTAAATTTCGAGAATAAAAGGAGGTCAAAACACAGTTTTTAGTTGAAATTTTATGAATTGATGGTCAATGAATGGAATATGAAACTTGGCTTGATGCAGTTCGTCAAAATGAGCCATATATTTTGAAACATTTGAAACCTCATCAGGTTAATGAGGCTCAAATGATAGTAAATTTCGAGAATAAAAGGAGGTCAAAACACAGTTTTTAGTTGAAACTTTATGAATTGATGGTCAATGAATGGAATATGAAACTTGGCTTGATGCAGTTCGTCAAAATGAGCCATATATTTTGAAACATTTGAAACCTCATCAGGTTAATGAGGCTCAAATGAATATAAATTTCGAGAATAAAAGGAGGTCAAAACACAGTTTTTAGTTGAAATTTATGAATTGATGGTCAATGAATGGAATATGAAACTTGGCTTGATGCAGTTCGTCAAAATGAGCCATATATTTTGAAACATTTGAAACCTCATCAGGTTAATGAGGCTCAAATGATATAAATTTCGAGAATAAAAGGAGGTCAAAACACAGTTTTTAGTTGAAATTTTATGAATTGATGGTCAATGAATGGAATATGAAACTTGGCTTGATGCAGTTCGTCAAAATGAGCCATATATTTTGAAACATTTGAAACCTCATCAGGTTAATGAGGCTCAAATGTTTATAAATTTCGAGAATAAAAGGAGGTCAAAACACAGTTTTTAGTTGAAATTTTATGAATTGATGGTCAATGAATGGAATATGAAACTTGGCTTGATGCAGTTCGTCAAAATGAGCCATATATTTTGAAACATTTGAAACCTCATCAGGTTAATGAGGCTCAAATGTTTATAAATTTCGAGAATAAAAGGAGGTCAAAACACAGTTTTTAGTTGAAATTTTATGAATTGATGGTCAATGAATGGAATATGAAACTTGGCTTGATGCAGTTCGTCAAAATGAGCCATATATTTTGAAACATTTGAAACCTCATCAGGTTAATGAGGCTCAAATGTTTATAAATTTCGAGAATAAAAGGAGGTCAAAACACAGTTTTTGGTTGAAATTTTATGAATTGATGGTCAATGAATGGAATATGAAACTTGGCTTGATGCAGTTCGTCAAAATGAGCCATATATTTTGAAACATTTGAAACCTCATCAGGTTAATGAGGCTCAAATGTTTATAAATTTCGAGAATAAAAGGAGGTCAAAACACAGTTTTTAGTTGAAATTTTATGAATTGATGGTCAATGAATGGAATATGAAACTTGGCTTGATGCAGTTCGTCAAAATGAGCCATATATTTTGAAACATTTGAAACCTCATCAGGTTAATGAGGCTCAAATGTTTATAAATTTCGAGAATAAAAGGAGGTCAAAACACAGTTTTTAGTTGAAACTTTATGAATTGATGGTCAATGAATGGAATATGAAACTTGGCTTGATGCAGTTCGTCAAAATGAGCCATATATTTTGAAACATTTGAAACCTCATCAGGTTAATGAGGCTCAAATGATAGTAAATTTCGAGAATAAAAGGAGGTCAAAACACAGTTTTTAGTTGAAATTTTATGAATTGATGGTCAATGAATGGAATATGAAACTTGGCTTGATGCAGTTCGTCAAAATGAGCCATATATTTTGAAACATTTGAAACCTCATCAGGTTAATGAGGCTCAAATGATTAGTAAATTTCGAGAATAAAAGGAGGTCAAAACACAGTTTTTAGTTGAAACTTTATGAATTGATGGTCAATGAATGGAATATGAAACTTGGCTTGATGCAGTTCGTCAAAATGAGCTATATATTTTGAAACATTTGAAACCTCATCAGGTTAATGAGGCTCAAATGATAGTAAATTTCGAGAATAAAAGGAGGTCAAAACACAGTTTTTGGTTGAAATTTTATGAATTGATTGTCAATGAATGGAATATGAAACTTGGCTTGATGCAGTTCGTCAAAATGAGCCATATATTTTGAAACATTTGAAACCTCATCAGGTTAATGAGGCTCAAATGTTTATAAATTTCGAGAATAAAAGGAGGTCAAAACACAGTTTTTGGTTGAAATTTTATGAATTGATTGTCAATGAATGGAATATGAAACTTGGCTTGATGCAGTTCGTCAAAATGAGCCATATATTTTGAAACATTTGAAACCTCATCAGGTTAATGAGGCTCAAATGTTTATAAATTTCGAGAATAAAAGGAGGTCAAAACACAGTTTTTAGTTGAAATTTATGAATTGATGGTCAATGAATGGAATATGAAACTTGGCTTGATGCAGTTCGTCAAAATGAGCTATATATTTTGAAACATTTGAAACCTCATCAGGTTAATGAGGCTCAAATGATTATAAATTTCGAGAATAAAAGGAGGTCAAAACACAGTTTTTAGTTGAAATTTTATGAATTGATGGTCAATGAATGGAATATGAAACTTGGCTTGATGCAGTTCGTCAAAATGAGCCATATATTTTGAAACATTTGAAACCTCATCAGGTTAATGAGGCTCAAATGTTTATAAATTTCGAGAATAAAAGGAGGTCAAAACACAGTTTTTAGTTGAAATTTTATGAATTGATGGTCAATGAATGGAATATGAAACTTGGCTTGATGCAGTTCGTCAAAATGAGCCATATATTTTGAAACATTTGAAACCTCATCAGGTTAATGAGGCTCAAATGATAGTAAATTTCGAGAATAAAAGGAGGTCAAAACACAGTTTTTAGTTGAAATTTTATGAATTGATGGTCAATGAATGGAATATGAAACTTGGCTTGATGCAGTTCGTCAAAATGAGCCATATATTTTGAAACATTTGAAACCTCATCAGGTTAATGAGGCTCAAATGATAGTAAATTTCGAGAATAAAAGGAGGTCAAAACACAGTTTTTAGTTGAAACTTTATGAATTGATGGTCAATGAATGGAATATGAAACTTGGCTTGATGCAGTTCGTCAAAATGAGCCATATATTTTGAAACATTTGAAACCTCATCAGGTTAATGAGGCTCAAATGTTTATAAATTTCGAGAATAAAAGGAGGTCAAAACACAGTTTTTAGTTGAAATTTATGAATTGATGGTCAATGAATGGAATATGAAACTTGGCTTGATGCAGTTCGTCAAAATGAGCCATATATTTTGAAACATTTGAAACCTCATCAGGTTAATGAGGCTCAAATGATATAAAATTCGAGAATAAAAGGAGGTCAAAACACAGTTTTTAGTTGAAATTTTATGAATTGATGGTCAATGAATGGAATATGAAACTTGGCTTGATGCAGTTCGTCAAAATGAACCATATATTTTGAAACATTTGAAACCTCATCAGGTTAATGAGGCTCAAATGATAGTAAATTTCGAGAATAAAAGGAGGTCAAAACACAGTTTTTAGTTGAAATTTTATGAATTGATGGTCAATGAATGGAATATGAAACTTGGCTTGATGCAGTTCGTCAAAATGAGCCATATATTTTGAAACATTTGAAACCTCATCAGGTTAATGAGGCTCAAATGATAGTAAATTTCGAGAATAAAAGGAGGTCAAAACACAGTTTTTAGTTGAAATTTTATGAATTGATGGTCAATGAATGGAATATGAAACTTGGCTTGATGCAGTTCGTCAAAATGAGCCATATATTTTGAAACATTTGAAACCTCATCAGGTTAATGAGGCTCAAATGATAGTAAATTTCGAGAATAAAAGGAGGTCAAAACACAGTTTTTGGTTGAAATTTTATGAATTGATTGTCAATGAATGGAATATGAAACTTGGCTTGATGCAGTTCGTCAAAATGAGCCATATATTTTGAAACATTTGAAACCTCATCAGGTTAATGAGGCTCAAATGTTTATAAATTTCGAGAATAAAAGGAGGTCAAAACACAGTTTTTAGTTGAAATTTTATGAATTGATGGTCAATGAATGGAATATGAAACTTGGCTTGATGCAGTTCGTCAAAATGAGCCATATATTTTGAAACATTTGAAACCTCATCAGGTTAATGAGGCTCAAATGTTTATAAATTTCGAGAATAAAAGGAGGTCAAAACACAGTTTTTAGTTGAAATTTTATGAATTGATGGTCAATGAATGGAATATGAAACTTGGCTTGATGCAGTTCGTCAAAATGAGCCATATATTTTGAAACATTTGAAACCTCATCAGGTTAATGAGGCTCAAATGATAGTAAATTTCGAGAATAAAAGGAGGTCAAAACACAGTTTTTAGTTGAAATTTTATGAATTGATGGTCAATGAATGGAATATGAAACTTGGCTTGATGCAGTTCGTCAAAATGAGCCATATATTTTGAAACATTTGAAACCTCATCAGGTTAATGAGGCTCAAATGAATATAAATTTCGAGAATAAAAGGAGGTCAAAACACAGTTTTTAGTTGAAACTTTATGAATTGATGGTCAATGAATGGAATATGAAACTTGGCTTGATGCAGTTCGTCAAAATGAACCATATATTTTGAAACATTTGAAACCTCATCAGGTTAATGAGGCTCAAATGATAGTAAATTTCGAGAATAAAAGGAGGTCAAAACACAGTTTTTAGTTGAAATTTTATGAATTGATGGTCAATGAATGGAATATGAAACTTGGCTTGATGCAGTTCGTCAAAATGAGCCATATATTTTGAAACATTTGAAACCTCATCAGGTTAATGAGGCTCAAATGTTTATAAATTTCGAGAATAAAAGGAGGTCAAAACACAGTTTTTGGTTGAAATTTTATGAATTGATTGTCAATGAATGGAATATGAAACTTGGCTTGATGCAGTTCGTCAAAATGAGCCATATATTTTGAAACATTTGAAACCTCATCAGGTTAATGAGGCTCAAATGTTTATAAATTTCGAGAATAAAAGGAGGTCAAAACACAGTTTTTGGTTGAAATTTTATGAATTGATTGTCAATGAATGGAATATGAAACTTGGCTTGATGCAGTTCGTCAAAATGAACCATATATTTTGAAACATTTGAAACCTCATCAGGTTAATGAGGCTCAAATGTTTATAAATTTCGAGAATAAAAGGAGGTCAAAACACAGTTTTTGGTTGAAATTTATGAACTGATGGTCAATGAATGGAATATGAAACTTGGCTTGATGCAGTTCGTCAAAATGAGCCATATATTTTGAAACATTTGAAACCTCATTAGGTTAATGAGGCTCAAATGATAGTAAATTTCGAGAATAAAAGGAGGTCAAAACACAGTTTTTAGTTGAAATTTTATGAATTGATGGTCAATGAATGGAATATGAAACTTGGCTTGATGCAGTTCGTCAAAATG
Organism: Aurelia coerulea; assembly: GCA_039566865.1. Lineage (NCBI taxonomy): Eukaryota > Metazoa > Cnidaria > Scyphozoa > Semaeostomeae > Ulmaridae > Aurelia > Aurelia coerulea. The sequence continues at coordinate 29,499,432 of CM076944.1, forward strand.
AGCCATATATTTTGAAACATTTGAAACCTCATCAGGTTAATGAGGCTCAAATGATATAAATTTCGAGAATAAAAGGAGGTCAAAACACAGTTTTTAGTTGAAACTTTATGAATTGATGGTCAATGAATGGAATATGAAACTTGGCTTGATGCAGTTCGTCAAAATGAGCTATATATTTTGAAACATTTGAAACCTCATCAGGTTAATGAGGCTCAAATGTTTATAAATTTCGAGAATAAAAGGAGGTCAAAACACAGTTTTTGGTTGAAATTTTATGAATTGATTGTCAATGAATGGAATATGAAACTTGGCTTGATGCAGTTCGTCAAAATGAGCCATATATTTTGAAACATTTGAAACCTCATCAGGTTAATGAGGCTCAAATGTTTATAAATTTCGAGAATAAAAGGAGGTCAAAACACAGTTTTTGGTTGAAATTTTATGAATTGATTGTCAATGAATGGAATATGAAACTTGGCTTGATGCAGTTCGTCAAAATGAGCCATATATTTTGAAACATTTGAAACCTCATCAGGTTAATGAGGCTCAAATGTTTATAAATTTCGAGAATAAAAGGAGGTCAAAACACAGTTTTTAGTTGAAACTTTATGAATTGATGGTCAATGAATGGAATATGAAACTTTGCTTGATGCAGTTCGTTAAAATGAACCATATATTTTGAAACATTTGAAACCTCATCAGGTTAATGAGGCTCAAATGATTATAAAATTCGAGAATAAAAGGAGGTCAAAACACAGTTTTTAGTTGAAATTTTATGAATTGATGGTCAATGAATGGAATATGAAACTTGGCTTGATGCAGTTCGTCAAAATGAACCATATATTTTGAAACATTTGAAACCTCATCAGGTTAATGAGGCTCAAATGTTTATAAATTTCGAGAATAAAAGGAGGTCAAAACACAGTTTTTGGTTGAAATTTTATGAATTGATGGTCAATGAATGGAATATGAAACTTGGCTTGATGCAGTTCGTCAAAATGAGCCATATATTTTGAAACATTTGAAACCTCATCAGGTTAATGAGGCTCAAATGATAGTAAATTTCGAGAATAAAAGGAGGTCAAAACACAGTTTTTAGTTGAAATTTTATGAATTGATGGTCAATGAATGGAATATGAAACTTGGCTTGATGCAGTTCGTCAAAATGAGCCATATATTTTGAAACATTTGAAACCTCATCAGGTTAATGAGGCTCAAATGATAGTAAATTTCGAGAATAAAAGGAGGTCAAAACACAGTTTTTAGTTGAAAATTTATGAATTGATGGTCAATGAATGGAATATGAAACTTTGCTTGATGCAGTTCGTCAAAATGAGCCATATATTTTGAAACATTTGAAACCTCATCAGGTTAATGAGGCTCAAATGTTTATAAATTTCGAGAATAAAAGGAGGTCAAAACACAGTTTTTAGTTGAAATTTTTGAATTGATGGTCAATGAATGGAATATGAAACTTGGCTTGATGCAGTTCGTCAAAATGAGCCATATATTTTGAAACATTTGAAACCTCATCAGGTTAATGAGGCTCAAATGTTTATAAATTTCGAGAATAAAAGGAGGTCAAAACACAGTTTTTAGTTGAAATTTTATGAATTGATGGTCAATGAATGGAATATGAAACTTGGCTTGATGCAGTTCGTCAAAATGAGCCATATATTTTGAAACATTTGAAACCTCATCAGGTTAATGAGGCTCAAATGTTTATAAATTTCGAGAATAAAAGGAGGTCAAAACACAGTTTTTGGTTGAAATTTTATGAATTGATTGTCAATGAATGGAATATGAAACTTGGCTTGATGCAGTTCGTCAAAATGAGCCAGATATTTTGAAACATTTGAAACCTCATCAGGTTAATGAGGCTCAAATGATAGTAAATTTCGAGAATAAAAGGAGGTCAAAACACAGTTTTTGGTTGAAATTTTATGAATTGATGGTCAATGAATGGAATATGAAACTTGGCTTGATGCAGTTCGTCAAAATGAGCCATATATTTTGAAACATTTGAAACCTCATCAGGTTAATGAGGCTCAAATGTTTATAAATTTCGAGAATAAAAGGAGGTCAAAACACAGTTTTTGGTTGAAATTTTATGAATTGATTGTCAATGAATGGAATATGAAACTTGGCTTGATGCAGTTCGTCAAAATGAGCCATATATTTTGAAACATTTGAAACCTCATCAGGTTAATGAGGCTCAAATGTTTATAAATTTCGAGAATAAAAGGAGGTCAAAACACAGTTTTTGGTTGAAATTTTATGAATTGATTGTCAATGAATGGAATATGAAACTTGGCTTGATGCAGTTCGTCAAAATGAACCATATATTTTGAAACATTTGAAACCTCATCAGGTTAATGAGGCTCAAATGTTTATAAATTTCGAGAATAAAAGGAGGTCAAAACACAGTTTTTAGTTGAAATTTTATGAATTGATGGTCAATGAATGGAATATGAAACTTGGCTTGATGCAGTTCGTCAAAATGAGCCATATATTTTGAAACATTTGAAACCTCATCAGGTTAATGAGGCTCAAATGATAGTAAATTTCGAGAATAAAAGGAGGTCAAAACACAGTTTTTAGTTGAAGTTTTATGAATTGATGGTCAATGAATGGAATATGAAACTTGGCTTGATGCAGTTCGTCAAAATGAGCCATATATTTTGAAACATTTGAAACCTCATCAGGTTAATGAGGCTCAAATGTTTATAAATTTCGAGAATAAAAGGAGGTCAAAACACAGTTTTTAGTTGAAACTTTATGAATTGATGGTCAATGAATGGAATATGAAACTTAGGTTGATGCAGTTCGTCAAAATGAGCTATATATTTTGAAACATTTGAAACCTCATCAGGTTAATGAGGCTCAAATGTTTATAAATTTCGAGAATAAAAGGAGGTCAAAACACAGTTTTTAGTTGAAATTTTATGAATTGATGGTCAATGAATGGAATATGAAACTTGGCTTGATGCAGTTCGTCAAAATGAGCCATATATTTTGAAACATTTGAAACCTCATCAGGTTAATGAGGCTCAAATGTTTATAAATTTCGAGAATAAAAGGAGGTCAAAACACAGTTTTTGGTTGAAATTTTATGAATTGATTGTCAATGAATGGAATATGAAACTTGGCTTGATGCAGTTCGTCAAAATGAACCATATATTTTGAAACATTTGAAACCTCATCAGGTTAATGAGGCTCAAATGTTTATAAATTTCGAGAATAAAAGGAGGTCAAAACACAGTTTTTGGTTGAAATTTTATGAATTGATGGTCAATGAATGGAATATGAAACTTGGCTTGATGCAGTTCGTCAAAATGAACCATATATTTTGAAACATTTGAAACCTCATCAGGTTAATGAGGCTCAAATGTTTATAAATTTCGAGAATAAAAGGAGGTCAAAACACAGTTTTTAGTTGAAATTTTATGAATTGATGGTCAATGAATGGAATATGAAACTTGGCTTGATGCAGTTCGTCAAAATGAACCATATATTTTGAAACATTTGAAACCTCATCAGGTTAATGAGGCTCAAATGTTTATAAATTTCGAGAATAAAAGGAGGTCAAAACACAGTTTTTAGTTGAAATTTTATGAATTGATGGTCAATGAATGGAATATGAAACTTGGCTTGATGCAGTTCGTCAAAATGAGCCATATATTTTGAAACATTTGAAACCTCATTAGGTTAATGAGGCTCAAATGATAGTAAATTTCGAGAATAAAAGGAGGTCAAAACACAGTTTTTCGTTGAAATTTTATGAATTGATGGTCAATGAATGGAATATGAAACTTGGCTTGATGCAGTTCGTCAAAATGAACCATATATTTTGAAACATTTGAAACCTCATCAGGTTAATGAGGCTCAAATGTTTATAAATTTCGAGAATAAAAGGAGGTCAAAACACAGTTTTTGGTTGAAATTTTTGAATTGATGGTCAATGAATGGAATATGAAACTTGGCTTGATGCAGTTCGTCAAAATGAGCCATATATTTTGAAACATTTGAAACCTCATCAGGTTAATGAGGCTCAAATGTTTATAAATTTCGAGAATAAAAGGAGGTCAAAACACAGTTTTTAGTTGAAATTTTATGAATTGATGGTCAATGAATGGAATATGAAACTTGGCTTGATGCAGTTCGTCAAAATGAACCATATATTTTGAAACATTTGAAACCTCATCAGGTTAATGAGGCTCAAATGTTAATAAATTTCGAGAATAAAAGGAGGTCAAAGCACAGTTTTGGTTGAAATTTTATGAATTGATGGTCAATGAATGGAATATGAAACTTGGCTTGATGCAGTTCGTTAAAATGAGCTATATATTTTGAAACATTTGAAACCTCATCAGGTTAATGAGGCTCAAATGATAGTAAATTTCGAGAATAAAAGGAGGTCAAAACACAGTTTTTGGTTGAAATTTTATGAATTGATGGTCAATGAATGGAATATGAAACTTGGCTTGATGCAGTTCGTCAAAATGAGCCATATATTTTGAAACATTTGAAACCTCATCAGGTTAATGAGGCTCAAATGTTTATAAATTTCGAGAATAAAAGGAGGTCAAAACACAGTTTTTGGTTGAAATTTTATGAATTGATTGTCAATGAATGGAATATGAAACTTGGCTTGATGCAGTTCGTCAAAATGAGCCAGATATTTTGAAACATTTGAAACCTCATCAGGTTAATGAGGCTCAAATGTTTATAAATTTCGAGAATAAAAGGAGGTCAACACACAGTTTTTGGTTGAAATTTTATGAATTGATTGTCAATGAATGGAATATGAAACTTGGCTTGATGCAGTTCGTCAAAATGAACCATATATTTTGAAACATTTGAAACCTCATCAGGTTAATGAGGCTCAAATGTTTATAAATTTCGAGAACAAAAGGAGGTCAAAACACAGTTTTTGATTGAAATTTTTGAATTGATGGTCAATGAATGGAATATGAAACTTGGCTTGATGCAGTTCGTCAAAATGAGCCATATATTTTGAAACATTTGAAACCTCATCAGGTTAATGAGGCTCAAATGATAGTAAATTTCGAGAATAAAAGGAGGTCAAAACACAGTTTTTAGTTGAACTTTTATGAATTGATGGTCAATGAATGGAATATGAAACTTGGCTTGATGCAGTTCGTTAAAATGAGCCATATATTTTGAAACATTTGAAACCTCATCAGGTTAATGAGGCTCAAATGTTTATAAATTTCGAGAATAAAAGGAGGTCAAAACACAGTTTTTAGTTGAAACTTTATGAATTGATGGTCAATGAATGGAATATGAAACTTTGCTTGATGCAGTTCGTCAAAATGAGGTATATATTTTGAAACATTTGAAACCTCATCAGGTTAATGAGGCTCAAATGTTTATAAATTTCGAGAATAAAAGGAGGTCAAAACACAGTTTTTGGTTGAAATTTTATGAATTGATTGTCAATGAATGGAATATGAAACTTGGCTTGATGCAGTTCGTCAAAATGAACCATATATTTTGAAACATTTGAAACCTCATCAGGTTAATGAGGCTCAAATGTTTAGTAAATTTCGAGAATAAAAGGAGGTCAAAACACAGTTTTTGGTTGAAATTTTTGAATTGATGGTCAATGAATGGAATATGAAACTTGGCTTGATGCAGTTCGTCAAAATGAGCCATATATTTTGAAACATTTGAAACCTCATCAGGTTAATGAGGCTCAAATGATAGTAAATTTCGAGAATAAAAGGAGGTCAAAACACAGTTCTTAGTTGAAGTTTTATGAATTGATGGTCAATGAATGGAATATGAAACTTGGCTTGATGCAGTTCGTTAAAATGAGCCATATATTTTGAAACATTTGAAACCTCATCAGGTTAATGAGGCTCAAATGTTTATAAATTTCGAGAATAAAAGGAGGTCAAAACACAGTTTTTAGTTGAAACTTTATGAATTGATGGTCAATGAATGGAATATGAAACTTAGGTTGATGCAGTTCGTCAAAATGAGCTATATATTTTGAAACATTTGAAACCTCATCAGGTTAATGAGGCTCAAATGTTTATAAATTTCGAGAATAAAAGGAGGTCAAAACACAGTTTTTGGTTGAAATTTTATGAATTGATTGTCAATGAATGGAATATGAAACTTGGCTTGATGCAGTTCGTCAAAATGAGCCAGATATTTTGAAACATTTGAAACCTCATCAGGTTAATGAGGCTCAAATGTTTATAAATTTCGAGAATAAAAGGAGGTCAACACACAGTTTTTGGTTGAAATTTTATGAATTGATTGTCAATGAATGGAATATGAAACTTGGCTTGATGCAGTTCGTCAAAATGAACCATATATTTTGAAACATTTGAAACCTCAACAGGTTAATGAGGCTCAAATGTTTATAAATTTCGAGAATAAAAGGAGGTCAAAACACAGTTTTTGGTTGAAATTTTTGAATTGATGGTCAATGAATGGAATATGAAACTTGGTTTGATGCAGTTCGTCAAAATGAACCATATATTTTGAAACATTTGAAACCTCATCAGGTTAATGAGGCTCAAATGTTTATAAATTTCGAGAATAAAAGGAGGTCAAAACACAGTTTTTGGTTGAAATTTTATGAATTGATGGTCAATGAATGGAATATGAAACTTGGCTTGATGCAGTTCGTCAAAATGAACCATATATTTTGAAACATTTGAAACCTCAACAGGTTAATGAGGCTCAAATGTTTATAAATTTCGAGAATAAAAGGAGGTCAAAACACAGTTTTTGGTTGAAATTTTTGAATTGATGGTCAATGAATGGAATATGAAACTTGGCTTGATGCAGTTCGTCAAAATGAACCATATATTTTGAAACATTTGAAACCTCATCAGGTTAATGAGGCTCAAATGTTTATAAATTTCGAGAATAAAAGGAGGTCAAAACACAGTTTTTGGTTGAAATTTTATGAATTGATGGTCAATGAATGGAATATGAAACTTGGCTTGATGCAGTTCGTCAAAATGAACCATATATTTTGAAACATTTGAAACCTCATCAGGTTAATGAGGCTCAAATGTTTATAAATTTCGAGAATAAAAGGAGGTCAAAACACAGTTTTTGGTTGAAATTTTATGAATTGATGGTCAATGAATGGAATATGAAACTTGGCTTGATGCAGTTCGTCAAAATGAGCAATATATTTTGAAACATTTGAAACCTCATCAGGTTAATGAGGCTCAAATGACAGTAAATTTCGAGAATAAAAGGAGGTCAAAACACAGTTTTTGGTTGAAATTTTATGAATTGATGGTCAATGAATGGAATATGAAACTTGGTTTGATGCAGTTCATCAAAATGAGCCATATATTTTGAAACATTTGAAACCTCATCATGTTAATGTGGCTCAAATGATAGTAAATTTCGAGAATAAAAGGAGGTCAAAACACAGTTTTTAGTTGAAAATTTATGAATTGATGGTCAATGAATGGAATATGAAACTTGGCTTGATGCAGTTCGTCAAAATGAGCCATATATTTTGAAACATTTGAAACCTCACTAGGTTAATGAGGCTCAAATTATAGTAAATTTCGAGAATAAAAGGAGGTCAAAACACAGTTTTTAGCCGAAATTTTATGAATTGAAGGTCAATGATTGGAATATGAAACTTGCCTTGATGCAGTTCGTAAAAATGAGATATATATTTTGAAACATTTGAAACCTCATCAGGTTAATGAGGCTCAAATGATAGCAAATTTCGAGAATAAAAGGAGGTCAAAACACAGTTTTTAGTTGAAACTTTATGAATTGATTGTCAATGAATGGAATATGAAACTTTGGATGATGCAGTTCGTCACAATGAACCATATATTTTGAAACATTTGAAACAATGAGGCTCAGATGATAGTAAATTTCGAGAATAAAAGGAGGTCAAAACACAGTTTTTATTTGAAACTTTATGAATTGATGGTCAATGAATGGAATATGAAACTTAGGTTGATGCAGTTCGTCAAAATGAGCCATATATTTTGAAACATTTGAAACCTCATCAGGTTAATGAGGCTCAAATGATAGTAAATTTCGAGAATAAAAGGAGGTCAAAACACAGTTTTTAGTTGAAAATTTATGAATTGATGGTCAATGAATGGAATATGAAACTTGGCTTGATGCAGTTCGTTAAAATGAGCCATATATTTTGAAACATTTGAAACCTCATCAGGTTAATGAGGCTCAAATGATAGTAAATTTCGAGAATAAAAGGAGGTCAAAACACAGTTTTTCGTTGAAATTTTATGAACTGATGGTCAATGAATGGAATATGAAACTTGGCTTGATGCAGTTAGTCAAAATGAGCCAAATATTTTGAAACATTTGAAACCTGATCAGGTTAATGAGGCTCAAATGTTTATAAATTTCGAGAATAAAAGGAGGTCAAAATACAGTTTTTAGTTGAAACTTTATGAATTGATGGTCAATGAATGGAATATGAAACTTAGGTTGATGCAGTTCGTCAAAATGAACCATAAATTTGAAACATTTGAAACCTCATCAGTTTAATGAGGCTCAAATGATAGTAAATTTCGAGAATAAAAGGAGGTCAAAACACAGTTTTTGGTTGAAATTTTATGAATTGATGGTCAATGAATGGAATATGAAACTTGGCTTGATGCAGTTCGTCAAAATGAGCCATATATTTTGAAACATTTGAAACCTCATTAGGTTAATGAGGCTCAAATGATAGTAAATTTCGAGAATTAAAGGAGGTCAAAACACAGTTTTTAGTTGAAATTTTATGAATCGATGGTTAATGATTGGAATATGAAACTTGCCTTGATGCAGTTCTTAAAAATGAGCTATATATTTTGAAACATTTGAAACCTCATCAGGTTAATGAGGCTCAAATGTTTATAAATTTCGAGAATAAAAGGAGGTCAAAACACAGTTTTTAGTTGAAATTTTATGAATTGATTGTCAATGAATGGAATATGAAACTTGGCTTGATGCAGTTCGTAAAAATGAGCTATATGTTTTGAAACATTTGAAACCTCATCAGGTTAATGAGGCTCAAATATTTATAAATTTCGAGAATAAAAGGAGGTCATAACACAGTTTTTTGTTGAAATTTTATGAATTGATGGTCAATGAATGGAATATGAAACTTGGCTTGATGCAGTTCGTTAAAATGAGCCATATATTTTGAAACATTTGAAACCTCATCAGGTTAATGAGGCTCAAATGATAGTAAATTTCGAGAATAAAAGAAGGTCAAAACACAGTTTTTGGTTGAAATGTTATGAATTGATTGTCAATGAATGGAATATGAAACTTGGCTTGATGCAGTTTGTCAAAATGAGCCATATATTTTGAAACATTTGAAATCTCTTCAGGTTAATGAGGCTCAAATGTTTATAAATTTCGAGAATAAAAGGAGGTCAAAACACAGTTTTTGGTTGAAATTTTATGAATTGATGGTCAATGAATGGAATATGAAACTTGGCTTGATGCAGTTCGTTAAAATGAGCCATATATTTTGAAACATTTGAAACCTCATCAGGTTAATGAGGCTCAAATGTTTATAAATTTCGAGAATAAAAGGAGGTCAAAACACGGTTTTTAGTTGAAACTTTATGAATTGATGGTCAATGAATGGAATATGAAACTTAGGTTGATGTAGTTCGTCAAAATGAGCTATATATTTTGAAACATTTGAAACCTCATCAGGTTAATGAGGCTCAAATGTTTATAAATTTCGAGAATAAAAGGAGGTCAAAACACAGTTTTTGGTTGAAATTTTATGAATTGATTGTCAATGAATGGAATATGAAACTTGGCTTAATGCAGTTCGTCAAAATGAGCCAGATATTTTGAAACATTTGAAACCTCATCAGGTTAATGAGGCTCAAATGTTTATAAATTTCGAGAATAAAAGGAGGTCAACACACAGTTTTTGGTTGAAATTTTTGAATTGATTGTTAACGAATGGAATATGAAACTTGGCTTGATGCAGTTCGTCAAAATGAGCCATATATTTTGAAACATTTGAAACCTCATTGGGTAATGAGGCTCAAATGATAGTAAATTTCGAGAATAAAAGGAGGTCAAAACACAGTTCTTAGTTGAAGTTTTATGAATTGATGGTCAATGAATGGATTATGAAACTTGGCTTGATGCAGTTCGTTAAAATGAGCCATATATTTTGAAACATTTGAAACCTCATCAGGTTAATGAGGCTCGAATGTTTATAAATTTCGAGAATAAAAGGAGGTCAAAACACGGTTTTTAGTTGAAACTTTATGAATTGATGGTCAATGAATGGAATATGAAACTTAGGTTGATGTAGTTCGTCAAAATGAGCTATATATTTTGAAACATTTGAAACCTCATCAGGTTAATGAGGCTCAAATGTTTATAAATTTCGAGAATAAAAGGAGGTCAAAACACAGTTTTTGGTTGAAATTTTATGAATTGATTGTCAATGAATGGAATATGAAACTTGGCTTGATGCAGTTCGTCAAAATGAGCCAGATATTTTGAAACATTTGAAACCTCATCAGGTTAATGAGGCTCAAATGTTTATAAATTTCGAGAATAAAAGGAGGTCAACACACAGTTTTTGGTTGAAATTTTATGAATTGATTGTCAATGAATGGAATATGAAACTTGGCTTGCTGCAGTTCGTCAAAATGAACCATATATTTTGAAACATTTGAAACCTCAACAGGTTAATGAGGCTCAAATGTTTATAAATTTCGAGAACAAAAGGAGGTCAAAACACAGTTTTTGGTTGAAATTTTTGAATTGATGGTTAACGAATGGAATATGAAACTTGGCTTGATGCAGTTCGTCAAAATGAGCCATATATTTTGAAACATTTGAAACCTCATTGGGTAATGAGGCTCAAATGATAGTAAATTTTGAGAATAAAAGGAGGTCAAAACACAGTTCTTAGTTGAAGTTTTATGAATTGATGGTCAATGAATGGATTATGAAACTTGGCTTGATGCAGTTCGTTAAAATGAGCCATATATTTTGAAACATTTGAAACCTCATCAGGTTAATGAGGCTCAAATGATAGTAAATTTCGAGAATAAAAGGAGGTCAAAACACAGTTTTTGGTTGAAATTTTATGAATTGATGGTCAATGAATGGAATATGAAACTTGGCTTGATGCAGTTCGTTAAAATGAGCCATAAATTTTGAAACATTTGAAACCTCATCAGGTTAATGAGGCTCAAATGTTTATAAATTTCGAGAATAAAAGGAGGTCAAAACACGGTTTTTAGTTGAAACTTTATGAATTGATGGTCAATGAATGGAATATGAAACTTAGGTTGATGTAGTTTGTCAAAATGAGCTATATATTTTGAAACATTTGAAACCTCATCAGGTTAATGAGGCTCAAATGTTTATAAATTTCGAGAATAAAAGGAGGTCAAAACACAGTTTTTGGTTGAAATTTTATGAATTGATTGTCAATGAATGGAATATGAAACTTGGCTTAATGCAGTTCGTCAAAATGAGCCAGATATTTTGAAATATTTGAAACCTCATCAGGTTAATGAGGCTCAAATGTTTATAAATTTCGAGAATAAAAGGAGGTCAACACACAGTTTTTGGTTGAAATTTTTGAATTGATGGTTAACGAATGGAATATGAAACTTGGCTTGATGCAGTTCGTCAAAATGAGCCATATATTTTGAAACATTTGAAACCTCATTGGGTAATGAGGCTCAAATGATAGTAAATTTCGAGAATAAAAGGAGGTCAAAACACAGTTCTTAGTTGAAGTTTTATGAATTGATGGTCAATGAATGGATTATGAAACTTGGCTTGATGCAGTTCGTTAAAATGAGCCATATATTTTGAAACATTTGAAACCTCATCAGGTTAATGAGGCTCAAATGATAGTAAATTTCGAGAATAAAAGGAGGTCAAAACACAGTTTTTGGTTGAAATTTTATGAATTGATGGTCAATGAATGGAATATGAAACTTGGATTGATGCAGTTCGTCAAAATGAGCCATATATTTTGAAACATTTGAAACCTCATTAGGTTAATGAGGCTCAAATGATAGTAAATTTCGAGAATAAAAGGAGGTCAAAACACAGTTTTTAGTTGAAATCTTATGAATTGAAGGTCAATGAATGGATTATGAAACTTGGCTTGATGCAGTTCGTTTAAATGGGCCCTATATTTTGAAACATTTGAAAACTCATCAGGTTAATGAGGCTCAAATGATAGTAAATTTCGAGAATAAAAGGAGGTCAAAACACAGTTTTTAGTTGAAACTTTATGAATTCATGGTCAATGAATGAAATATGAAACTTGGGATGATAAAGTTCGTCACAATGAACCATTTATTTTGAAACATTTGAAACCTCATCAGGTTAATGAGGCTCAGATGATAGTAAATTTCGAGAATAAAAGGAGGTCAAAACACAGTTTTTATTTGAAACTTTATGAATTGATGGTCAATGAATGGAATATGAAACTTAGGTTGATGCAGTTCGTCAAAATGAGCCATATATTTTGAAAGATTTGAAACCTCATCAGGTTAATGAGGCTCAGATGATAGTAAATTTCGAGAATAAAAGGAGGTCAAAACACAGTTTTTATTTGAAACTTTATGAATTGATGGTCAATGAATGGAATATGAAACTTAGGTTGATGCAGTTTGTCAAAATGAGCCAGATATTTTGAAACATTTGAAACCTCATCAGGTTAATGAGGCTCAAATGTTTATAAATTTCGAGAATAAAAGGAGGTCAACACACAGTTTTTGGTTGAAATTTTATGAATTGATTGTCAATGAATGGAATATGAAACTTGGCTTGATGCAGTTCGTCAAAATGAACCATATATTTTGAAACATTTGAAACCTCAACAGGTTAATGAGGCTCAAATGTTTATAAATTTCGAGAACAAAAGGAGGTCAAAACACAGTTTTTGGTTGAAATTTTTGAATTGATGGTTAACGAATGGAATATGAAACTTGGCTTGATGCAGTTCGTCAAAATGAGCCATATATTTTGAAACATTTGAAACCTCATTGGGTAATGAGGCTCAAATGATAGTAAATTTCGAGAATAAAAGGAGGTCAAAACACAGTTCTTAGTTGAAGTTTTATGAATTGATGGTCAATGAATGGATTATGAAACTTGGCTTGATGCAGTTCGTTAAAATGAGCCATATATTTTGAAACATTTGAAACCTCATCAGGTTAATGAGGCTCGAATGTTTATAAATTTCGAGAATAAAAGGAGGTCAAAACACGGTTTTTAGTTGAAACTTTATGAATTGATGGTCAATGAATGGAATATGAAACTTAGGTTGATGTAGTTCGTCAAAATGAGCTATATATTTTGAAACATTTGAAACCTCATCAGGTTAATGAGGCTCAAATGTTTATAAATTTCGAGAATAAAAGGAGGTCAAAACACAGTTTTTGGTTGAAATTTTATGAATTGATTGTCAATGAATGGAATATGAAACTTGGCTTGATGCAGTTCGTCAAAATGAGCCATATATTTTGAAACATTTGAAACCTCATCAGGTTAATGAGGCTCAAATGTTTATAAATTTCGAGAATAAAAGGAGGTCAACACACAGTTTTTAGTTGAAATTTTATGAATTGATTGTCAATGAATGGAATATGAAACTTGGCTTGCTGCAGTTCGTCAAAATGAACCATATATTTTGAAACATTTGAAACCTCAACAGGTTAATGAGGCTCAAATGTTTATAAATTTCGAGAACAAAAGGAGGTCAAAACACTGTTTTTGGTTGAAATTTTTGAATTGATGGTTAACGAATGGAATATGAAACTTGGCTTGATGCAGTTCGTCAAAATGAGCCATATATTTTGAAACATTTGAAACCTCATTGGGTAATGAGGCTCAAATGATAGTAAATTTCGAGAATAAAAGGAGGTCAAAACACAGTTCTTAGTTGAAGTTTTATGAATTGATGGTCAATGAATGGATTATGAAACTTGGCTTGATGCAGTTCGTTAAAATGAGCCATATATTTTGAAACATTTGAAACCTCATCAGGTTAATGAGGCTCAAATGATAGTAAATTTCGAGAATAAAAGGAGGTCAAAACACAGTTTTTGGTTGAAATTTTATGAATTGATGGAAAATGAATGGAATATGAAACTTGGCTTGATGCAGTTCGTTAAAATGAGCCATATATTTTGAAACATTTGAAACCTCATCAGGTTAATGAGGCTCAAATGTTTATAAATTTCGAGAATAAAAGGAGGTCAAAACACGGTTTTTAGTTGAAACTTTATGAATTGATGGTCAATGAATGGAATATGAAACTTAGGTTGATGTAGTTCGTCAAAATGAGCTATATATTTTGAAACATTTGAAACCTCATCAGGTTAATGAGGCTCAAATGTTTATAAATTTCGAGAATAAAAGGAGGTCAAAACACAGTTTTTGGTTGAAATTTTATGAATTGATTGTCAATGAATGGAATATGAAACTTGGCTTAATGCAGTTCGTCAAAATGAGCCAGATATTTTGAAACATTTGAAACCTCATCAGGTTAATGAGGCTCAAATGTTTATAAATTTTGAGAATAAAAGGAGGTCAACACACAGTTTTTGGTTGAAATTTTTGAATTGATGGTTAACGAATGGAATATGAAACTTGGCTTGATGCAGTTCGTCAAAATGAGCCATATATTTTGAAACATTTGAAACCTCATTGGGTAATGAGGCTCAAATGATAGTAAATTTCGAGAATAAAAGGAGGTCAAAACACAGTTCTTAGTTGAAGTTTTATGAATTGATGGTCAATGAATGGATTATGAAACTTGGCTTGATGCAGTTCGTTAAAATGAGCCATATATTTTGAAACATTTGAAACCTCATCAGGTTAATGAGGCTCGAATGTTTATAAATTTCGAGAATAAAAGGAGGTCAAAACACGGTTTTTAGTTGAAACTTTATGAATTGATGGTCAATGAATGGAATATGAAACTTAGGTTGATGTAGTTCGTCAAAATGAGCTATATATTTTGAAACATTTGAAACCTCATCAGGTTAATGAGGCTCAAATGTTTATAAATTTCGAGAATAAAAGGAGGTCAAAACACAGTTTTTGGTTGAAATTTTTTGAATAGATTGTCAATGAATGGAATATGAAACTTGGCTTGATGCAGTTCGTCAAAATGAGCCAGATATTTTGAAACATTTGAAACCTCATCAGGTTAATGAGGCTCAAATGTTTATAAATTTCGAGAATAAAAGGAGGTCAACACACAGTTTTTGGTTGAAATTTTATGAATTGATTGTCAATGAATGGAATATGAAACTTGGCTCGCTGCAGTTCGTCAAAATGAACCATATATTTTGAAACATTTGAAACCTCAACAGGTTAATGAGGCTCAAATGTTTATAAATTTCGAGAACAAAAGGAGGTCAAAACACAGTTTTTGGTTGAAATTTTTGAATTGATGGTTAACGAATGGAATATGAAGCTTGGCTTGATGCAGTTCGTCAAAATGAGCCATATATTTTGAAACATTTGAAACCTCATTGGGTAATGAGGCTCAAATGATAGTAAATTTCGAGAATAAAAGGAGGTCAAAACACAGTTCTTAGTTGAAGTTTTATGAATTGATGGTCAATGAATGGATTATGAAACTTGGCTTGATGCAGTTCGTTAAAATGAGCCATATATTTTGAAACATTTGAAACCTCATCAGGTTAATGAGGCTCAAATGATAGTAAATTTCGAGAATAAAAGGAGGTCAAAACACAGTTTTTGGTTGAAATTTTATGAATTGATGGTCAATGAATGGAATATGAAACTTGGATTGATGCAGTTCGTCAAAATGAGCCATATATTTTGAAACATTTGAAACCTCATTAGGTTAATGAGGCTCAAATGATAGTAAATTTCGAGAATAAAAGGAGGTCAAAACACAGTTTTTAGTTGAAATCTTATGAATTGATGGTCAATGAATGGATTATGAAACTTGGCTTGATGCAGTTCGTTTAAATGGGCCCTATATTTTGAAACATTTTAAAACTCATCAGGTTAATGAGGCTCAAATGATAGTAAATTTCGAGAATAAAAGGAGGTCAAAACACAGTTTTTAGTTGAAACTTTATGAATTCATGGTCAATGAATGAAATATGAAACTTGGGATGATAAAGTTCGTCACAATGAACCATTTATTTTGAAACATTTGAAACCTCATTGGGTAATGAGGCTCAAATGATAGTAAATTTCGAGAATAAAAGGAGGTCAAAACACAGTTCTTAGTTGAAGTTTTATGAATTGATGGTCAATGAATGGATTATGAAACTTGGCTTGATGCAGTTCGTTAAAATGAGCCATATATTTTGAAACATTTGAAACCTCATCAGGTTAATGAGGCTCAAATGATAGTAAATTTCGAGAA